>OY856413.1:781767555-783242555 GCA_963693085.1 Alisma plantago-aquatica
CAAACATCTCGTGAGGAGATCAAGCTTCACTCATGTGCAAGGAGATGATAATGGAGAACTCATATATGGTGTTGAGAGACGGTAGCAACGTAAGCTTCTGGTTTGATTACTGGGTAGGGCCAGGAATCAAACTCGCATCACAAACAACACACAGAATACCAGAAGATCTAACCGACCTGAAAGTCGCGAGTGTAGTAATGGACAGCGGGACCTGGGATGAGGGATTCCTCATGTCTTGGCTCGACCCGAGGACTGTACAAAACATTCTGAAGCTGGAACATCCACTGAATCGGGAACAACACGATGTCAAAGTGTGGGCAGAAACAACGAATGGAAACTACTCAGCTAAATCTGCATACACAATCCTTAGGAGACAATGAGAAGTTAGGACGGAAGGAGACTGCAGCTCGATATGGAGTTTGAGAATAGCTGCAAAGATCAAGTACTTTGCTTGGCTTGCCATGCATGGCACAATCCTCACAAATCATAGAAGAGTTCGTCGCATGCTGGCTAGCGATGCCAAGTGTGATAGATGCGCAAACGGAGAGGAAACACTGACTCATGCGCTGCGAGATTGTCCATATTCTAAGACAGTTTGGTTGGAAACGTTGAACATCACCCAAACAGATCTTTTCTTTCAGTCCAGCTCTGATGAATGGTTTAGAGAACAAATGAAGAATAAAGGTTCAAATGCTACGACATTCCTGATTACATGTTGGCTGCTGTGGGGCGCAAGAAACGCCCAAGTGTTTGAGAAAACCAAATTACCACCCCAGTTCCTTGTCCAGAGGATCGCACGAGAAGTCAAGCTAAATGATTTGGCATGGAGCAGAGAAAATCACAAGAAGCTAACGTTGGAGGAGAGGAAACAATGGGAAAGACCAACAAAGGGTTTCTTGAAGATTAATACAGATGTGGCATGGAAGAAGAACAAGACTACCATAGCTATTATAATTTGGGACCATGAAGGAAAATGGGCAGGTGCGCACGTAAGGGATACGTCTGCAGAATCCGCCTTACATGCAGAAATCTTGGCAGTGGGCATGGCCTGTGAGATGGCCAGCCAGTCACGCATACCCATGGTGGTCATCGAAACCGATTGCAAGATTTGTGTAGATATGTTGCAGAATAATCCAATGGACAACCCAAAGTTCGCCAGATTCATTGAAAGAATACAATGCAAACTATGCGAGCAAAGGGAATGGACTATCAAATTTGTTGTAAGGGAATGTAATAAGGTAGCAAATGCCTTAGCTAAATACCACCAAAAGCAAAAAAATTGGGGTCTTTAATTATACCAGACCACCAGCGTGTGTTAGGAATGCCTTAGTTGAAGACAATTGTAATGGTAGTAGTACTACCAGGTTTCAATTTCAATTAGACGCTAGTTCATGTATTTGTTATCCGTATTGGCTTGCAAGAGGAGGGCGAGATGAATAAATAGCCTCCTGGCTTCTCCAACAAAAAAACACTAGAGATTTTTAGTGAACTTCTAGAAGTAGAGCTCCTTTTTGACGATCAAATGGCAGCCCACCAATACGTAGGGTAAGCTCATAAATATCATCCATCCCATCTCTATTTTTCTATAGCTCGTGCTAATGATAATTGAGAACTATCATCATACCTTGCATACCCATGGCAAATTTTGCACTGAAACCTACTTTCCTCAAAACCACTCATGATCAAACATTTGGAGGAAGTTATGTTGAAGAGAATCCTTACCATCATATGTATGCCTTCCCAATCCTTTGCTATGCCGTTATGATAAGTAGGGTCCATCAAGACGTAATGTACATGAAGGGTTTTTGTTTCTCCATGAGAGAAAAGGCCCTCATATGGTATTTGTCTCTGAAAGGAATCACCACCTAGAAACAATAATCTGAAGCTTTTGTGAACAGATTCTTTCCTATTGAGAAGACTCCTAGAAGCAAGAACAAAATCACCAGATTTAACAAAATCCCACTAAGAACTTGCACAAGGCTTGGGAAACATACCAACAATATTTCTGAGACTACCCATATCACAATTTTGACAAAGGTTTTCTAATAACCACCTATTATGAAGGGTTTACTACAACAGAAAGGACATCTCTCAACACAACAATAGGAAATGATTTCATGAAACATTATTCTAAAACTACTAAAGAGATCATTAACAAGATGACCACACTATAAGAGGCAAGATACTACGACAAATGTTTTTTCATTAATGTGTTGGACATTGTTACATGTTCTAAATCAAAAAGGCCTGAAAGTCTAAATAACAAAATAGATAGAATGACAATCGATGTACAAAACTTGAAAGAAGCGTACTCTAGATACTGTGTTGAGGTGGTAGTAAAATGTGTTACTTGAGGAAAAGGTGACCATGACATACCATTTCATCTATACCCAAAAGTCATAAGATCATCAAATGTCTTATGTAAATTAGAAAAGACCTAACCATCCAAGCTTTTGATATGGAAGTACCTCTGATGTAGAAAACTCCTTACAACTAAATAAAAAACCTCAATCTACAGGTTAGAGATGAGCAATGGGAATATAAAATCCTCCTGGGTTTCTAGAAAATAAACCCTCACAACAAAAAAGTAGTTTCAACAGATAGCCAAGGGGAAGTTTATTTCAACAAAATATGAAATCCATAAACGTGTTAGATTCCCTAACTAAAATACTGAGTAATAGTAGCATGATGTCAAGCATGCAAGCACAATTGGTGAATGTGAACACCAAAATCAGTGACCGAAAACAACATAACAAGATGATCGATCAATAACTAGCCTCTATAGAGCATCAATATAAAGTGCAAATGGGTAGATTCCCTCAAGTACCGAATAAAATTTGAAGAATAATAGTGCAAGGATGAAGATACTTCAATGCGGAACCACTTCAAATGTACCACAAGATGTCTTTCCACCAGCTGAAGAAAGTGATGATGCAATCAACGATAATGAAAGACAAGTTCATGCAACCAAAATATCCCAAGTAATGACTAAACCTATTCTCTCCATTAGGACATATAAAGTTCCATCTAGAGAACCTCCCCCCCCCCAAGTAATGACTAAACCTATTCCCTTCATTACCACATCTGAATCTCCATCTAGAGAACATTTCCCCCATCGCTTCATTAAGTATCAACTAGAGAAAAGATACACCAAACTCCTAGACACCATCAAGAAGATACAATTGGATGTTTAGCTTCTATACGTCGTTGATGAAATGCCCACTTATGCCAAGTTTTTGAAGGATCTGATCACCTAAAAAGAAAAAGCAGAGAAACTGAAACAATGTGATTAGCAAGGATGTTAGCATCCCTTTTCTAGTCCACTATGCCAACTAAATACAAAGACCGTGGATCTTTCACAATACCCTTTCTCATAGGAGACACTTCATCAAGTTATGGCCTGGACAATTTGGGGGATAGCATAGCCTAATTCCACACATCCTAGCAAATTTACTGGGTTTTTCGAATTTGTTCTCTCAAATATGAGAATCCAGTTAGCTGATAACTCTTTCACCAAGCCATTTGGCATAGTCGAAGACATCCCTATCTGAATCAGAAACTTCATTAATATAGTTGAAGATCCTATGTTCCAGATGATTTTTTGACGACCCATCCTCTCTACAACTCATGCATTAATTGGTGTTAGAGATGAGGTAATTACCATAAGGGTTAGTAATGAAAACATCAATTTCGATGTGCTAGACCACATGAAAGGTCCTTCTCCAATGGACACAAGTTACTTTACCGACTGTTATAGTCAATTATGTGCTAAAATCCAAGAGCATGCACAATTGTGGATCCATTTATGCGGGAACTTACTAATCCAAATTCAAGAATCACTGATCCTAAAGTTGATGAAATCATAGGTTACATAAAAGCCAATGAAGAAGAAGAAGAAGCACATCAACAAGGCTCAACTAAAATTGCCAAGTATGTCTCCCTTCAAAGAGAGCCAAAGGACAATTCTACAACAAATCATGTACATAAGTTAAAACCCCTTCCATAGTGTTTGAGGTGTGAATTCTTCTATGATGGAAGAGAAACCTCATCATTATAAATGCTCAATTATCATCTGATCAATGGAAACAACTACTAATGGAACTCAAACTTTAATGAAAATCCTTTGTTGTTGTATGGATGACATCAAGGGGATGAGTCACGTTGCCTTCATGCATCAAATAAACTTATAAGACACTACTAAACCACACATTCAAAGTTACAGAAAGCTAAATGAAAAGATGCATGAGGTCATACATAAGGAATTCATTAAACTCTAAAATGTGGGAATCATTTATGCAGTAAGTAATAGTATTTATGTTATTCTAGTGCATGCAATTCCTAATAAAGGAGGAATGAAAGTTGTGAAAGGGGGTGAAGGCAAGGAAATAGCCACTCACAGTGACTGGTTGGGGCATGTGCATAGATAAAAAATTTCTAAACGATGCAACAAGAAAAGTCCACTTTCCCCTTCCTTTTATTGACCAAGTCCTAGGGGGTGTTGCACATGATTCCCACTTATGTTGTCTAGATAGCTACTCTAGTTTGTTCTAAGTTCCTATTCATCCAAACGATAAAGATAAAACCACATTTCTTGTCTTTATTGAACATACACTTTCCATTGAATGTCATTTTCTTTTGTAATGCTCCAGCCACCTTTTGAAGGTGTATGGCATCCATCTTTGCTAATTTCATTGAGGAGATCATGTAAGTTATTATGGATGATCTTTTAGTATATGGGTCATCATTTAAAGATTGTTTCAAGAACATGTCACTCATTCTTCAATGTGTGTGAAGAAGTACAACTCGTCCTTGATTTGGAGAAATGTCATTTATGGTTTGTGAGGCAATTGTTCTCAAACACAAGGTGTCCAAGGATGGTATAAGAAGCTGATAAGAGAAAGATCAAAACTATCTATAAGATTCATCCACCTTCTTCTATCTTTTCCTTCTGAATGCTTCTAGGACATGCCTGATATTATAGTTGTTTTATCGAATATTTCTCTAAAATTTCAAAACCTATGTCCAATCTCCTACTAAAGAACACACTATTTATCTTTGATGTAAAATGTATTAAGGCCTTCCATACTCTAAAAGATGCCCTAACCTCTGCACCAATTATGAAGGCCCTAGATTTAGACCTCCCTTTTTAACTCATGTCCAATGGTAGTGACTATGTCATTGGAGCAGTCCTAGGGTAAAAGAAGGATAAGAAACATCATGTGATCTATTGCAAAAATAAAACTCTTGATGAGGTAGAAATTAACTACACTACCATATAGAAAAAAATGCTCAAAATCATTAATGCATTTGATACATTTAGGTCGTCTATATTGGGTGGAAACGTGATAGTTTGCACCGATCATTATGAAATTGAATATATAATGCTAAAGAAGGATACTAAGACTTGCCTTCTAAGATGGGATCTCATATTAAAATAATTTAATCATGAAATTATCAAAAAGAAGGGATACAAGAATGTAGTTATAAATCCCCTTTTTCATATATGTCTTGAAGAAAATAGTCCTCTACCAATCAATGAATCCTATCAAGATGAGTCAATTCTAGCTAGCACACTATGGGACCAGTCACACTATGGTACATAGATTTTTGCGTCTATCTTGCCTTCTAGCAGCTGCCACTCGGGATGGCATACAACTAGAAAAAAGATTTTTTTTTCTAACATGAAAAAGAACAATAGGGATGAACCAGTCCTGCTCAGAAAATGCATAGACAATGTCTATTGTAGATGCATCTGCAATGAAGATCCTCACTTAATATTAGAGAAATGTCATGTTGCTCGTCCTGAAGGACATTTGCGTGATGAAAAGACTACTAAGAAAAGCCTAAATTCAAGATCTACTTGCCAACAATTTCTAAATATCCTCACTCCTACTCTAGGAAATTGATGCATGCGAGAGAATCAGAAACATCAAAAAATGGAATGAAATGCCTCTCTCTAGTTGGATCAAAGTCAAAAAAATTCATCATTTGGGAAATATATTTTGTGGGACCATTTCCCCTCCTTTTGAGAATAAATATATATTGGCACCAGTTGATTTTGTTTCAAAGAAGGTGAAGATTGTGCCCTTATCAATCTGTGATTCCAAGGCGGTAACGTTCCTTTTCATAAAAAATCATCTTTCTATGATTTAGAGTTCCTAATACGGTTATAAGTGATGGTTGTTCACATTTTATAGAAAAACAATTTGAGTTACTTTGAAAAGATGTGGAGTAAGACATAAGATCTCTACCGCATACCATCCTCAAACCACTAGTCAGGTAGAAGATTCAAATAGAAAAATCAAACAAATTCTTGACAATAAAGTGGGAAAATCTAAGATAGATTGGTCCTCCTAACTCATCGATGCTCTTTGGGAATATCAAACCTCTTATAAATCTCTCCTTGGTACAATCCTTATCACCTCATCTATGGCAAATCTTGCCATCTTTCTATGGAACTAGAACACAAAGCCTTTTGGGTGATTAAAATCTCAACATGGATGTTGATCTTGCTAAGGATAAACACTTTATGCAGTTATATGATTTTCATGCATATAGAAACAATACGATCTAAAACAACTGCACAAAAATATTGCATGATTCCCATATCAAGCGAAAAGCTATTTGAAAACTATACAAATTTCATTTGTTCAACTATATTCTTTGACTTTTTCCTAGAAATTTATCCTCTAGATCATCGAGACCATTCATGTTATCACCATATACCATCGAAATGATAATTACTCATAAACGAGAAGAATGGAACTTCTTTAGTTAACGAACATCGTTTGAAGTGCTACTATGAAGATGAAGTTGTCACCAATAAGAAATAAATGGATTTGTTTGTGCACCAATTGTAGAATAATGATATCTTTATAGTCAAGCTACATGACTCTAAACAAATCACATCTTGGAGGCAACCAAAAAGTCTATATTTTTGTTTTTATCATTTGTTTTGTTTTTACTTTTCTTTTAGATAAACATTTTATGTAAAAATGCTTTGTCAACTTGATAGACACCTATTTCTAAAAGGATGATTGGTCAATAATAATTTCAAAGGTATACATCAACCTAAATTTTGATCTGAATATATCGACCTTTTGAAGTCATCAACAGATGTTACCATTTACCAATGATTGAAACGGGTGAAGACTATAACCCATTGATCTCTCTCCTAGATGATTGTTGGTCTTGTCATCAATCCACAAGATTTCTGATCTCAAACTTTGCATCTATTTACCTGATTATTTTTAGAAACCTTTTTCCCTCACCTATAAATAGAAGACCCCACTAAAATTTTATTTCACCATCTCTAAATTATAATGACGCTCTGACTTTTTTTACTCTCACCCATTGACCTTTGATTTTAACAACACCTATTGACCTAGCATCTCGATAGCTTCCAGAATAGATTTATAGTTTGTTTGAACAACCTAAAATTCTATCAACATGTACCCATACCATCTCAGACTATTTACATATCGATCACCTTTTCAATAAATGTGATCGTCATGTTTCCCATAATTTTTTTGTCTTCCTATCGATGTATTTTCACGAAGAGGGTTCTATTCAATATTGACCTATCACCATTGGCATGTTAAATTTTGTACAAGTTTTGTCCTCAAGATCAGAGGTCAATGAACCTATCAACCATTTTCTCGACAATTCCCTCATTCTTTATATACTTATATTTCAATATTCTTATGATCCAACAATGGATCACATCGATGACAAGATAAAAACTATAGATACTACCTCCAGACATGGTGACAAGTGTACTCACCCTTAATCATCAACTCACAGAGTTTAGTAAAAAGGAGTGTGTCACTAACTTGCCATGGACACACCCCAGGCCACACAATCTGTGGTTACATACTCTAGGACATTCCAGCCTTGCAATGTTGAGCATTTGTACTTAGACAAGGTGATGAAGACAATCACCTATAGACCCACCCACTTTTCTCACAAATCTACTCTCTAAGAACTTAGGGTTTGGCAACAGGTGTCTGATCAACTCGGAAACTCAAACCCAACTAGATTGTGTTTAGTCATGAAAGATCTATGTGGGTGAATAGAGCTTTCGATACATGAAAATTGAATTTAAAACTTAAATCAAAGAAGGAGGAGGAAACAAGGAAGACACTTCGATTTAGAGTGGTTCCATCCTTTGAATCAAAGGTTGGCAATCCATTACCAAATTCTCTTCAATTGGGATTCTAAAAGTGATTTTTTTATTTACTTTGCAAGGATGTTACAACACCTTGAAGTAGCCTCAACCTCCTTGAAGTACCCAATCACCTTGAAGTAGCCTTCTTGATGTAACCTAAAATTCTTGGAGTAGCCTTCACCTCCTTTAAGTAGCTCCACTGCCTTGAAGTAGCCTTCACCTTGAAATATCTCTAACCTCCTTTGAAGCAGCCATCTTGATGTAAACTCAAGCACACATTGAAGCAACCTTCTCCAACAAGAAGTACCTCTGTCACCTCCTTCAAAATATCCTCCAACCCTTATAGTAGATAAGGAGTACAAAATACAATAAAAAGGAAATAGATAGGAAGAAAGGAATAGTTATGCAATGAAGTTCAGCATCTTCATTCCAATATCAAGTGTATAGATCTCCTATACACTTAAGATGGACGTTGCTATGTGATGGCTAGGATATTGTGGCTATAGGAGACAACTTTGGTGCTCAAGGAAGAAGCTAGCAAGTGATTCTCAGCTTTGCTTCTCTCTAGAATGGATTCTCAAGTGTATCTTATGTGTCATATGTCTCCTAAAGTCTCGTATATTTATAGGAACAATTTACAAGTGATTAGGAATGTTTTATGAAGAGTTTAGAGTGTTCTCAGTGCTTAACTAGCCGTCAGGAAGAAAGTCATTAGGTCGTAATGGCTAGAATGTTCCAGTCTAGAAGAACAATCCAGAACCCAGTTCGGTAGACAAGTTAGTCGACCGACCATGTCTCGGTCAAGCATTTCTTCAGCTGAGCCTGGGTTGAATGCAGGTGTATACCAACATCTATTTCCAACTCCCAACTCTCAACTACTTGGTGTAACGGTCTTATGGTTTAAATTGTGGTTGAGTTGGTCGACTATATTCTCGACTGAGAGTCACTTTATAGCAAAAATGTGTAAGATTTTGAATTTTTGCCTTATATGATTGACTGAGGTGGTTCTTTGTCAACAATAAATTTGACCAAGGGTGTCTCGATCAAATAGTTTCTTGATTGAGAATGTTACTTATATAAGTTATTGAACCACCTACCAAATATTTGATCTAATGGAGGATAATGACTCTAATCTTGTGGGGGATCCTAACTAAGGGTTTTGTGTGGATAGGGGATATCTAACACTTGATTTACATGATATCTAAGTTCTTGTACATTATATACTTGTACAAGTTTTTACATTGAGTGCAATCCATAAAATATTAAACGTTTAGCGCATTGATCTTCAACTATCCACTTAGTGTTATCTCCTCATTTTCTTGAATTCTAAAATAATCAAGTAGCATGTAAGATCCACAAGAATGAAATGTTTGACATCATAAAAACAAAGGGTATGTCCAATTAGCAAACAATATCCCCCTTTTGAAGATGACAAACATTCCTAAAACCTATGTATGATATTTGAAATGAAATGAGTTTTATACCTATGAAACACTTGAGTTGAATAGGTTATTTGATCTCATGAGACAATTTTATCACCAATTAATGTCAAGCTAAGAGATAATGGAACTCATGAAAATATTTTAATATTTTTCTTCACGCTTTGTCATTTCAGAAAGATAGCCATATTGAACTAACTCCCCTTGAATGGGATACTCCCCTTTGATAGAATACCCATGTTATAAAATCAAGGGAAGAAGAAAATGTCCAATGAAAGAAACAATTCAAAAACAATATTAATTTCTCAATGATTTTGTTTTCATGAAATTATAAACACAAGCAAGATCAATTTCATTAATAATGAAGTCATAACATAGATCTTAATACTTGATAGAAATGTAACAAGATAAATATAACTTGAAAGAATTTGAAATTACATCAATTTTAGGATCTTTTCCATAAAATGGAGTATCACCATAATATTTGACAAGTGTCTTCTAGTCAATTTCACCTGTCGTTGTGAGAGCATACGGTTCCCAAATTGTCAGTGCCTGATCAAACCAGAAATGAGAAGCTAAATCTTGTAGTTGCATGGGTGAATATTGGGTATGGGTAAGATCATTTGTTGGTGGTGGTGGAACATGACTATATGGGTTGTAAGCATTGAATGGATAAATGCTCCCAGGATATTGTTCATAAGGATAGATGTCAGGAACATTAGGAGTTAAGTCTTTCATCCTTTAGTTTCGGTAGGTCATAGTATTGTGATTGTAATCTAGATGCCTCCCAATTTTATATGTGTCTCCTTTAAGATAGGAGACATCATTGGTAAGATTTTATATGGAATAGAGAGGAGGAGTATGAGGTGGAGGATTGGCTTAAGTGGATGTTTCTCCTTCGGTCGTAGCTCTTTTGTGCCCAAAGTCAATCACCATTTTATGAATGATGTTTTGTGTGATTTTTTGGGGACGTCTATCAGATTTGTTGCCTAAGTCTTCTAAATTTTTGCCTACGAATATTGTATTATTTGACAGACAAAATCAACATAAGGTGGGCTGCCATAAAAATCAAACATGTTGGAAAGGATGTAACAAATGAAGTTTGTGGGAATGCTTTCAAAAATGGCATAGATAAGGCACATCCGAAATTGGGGAATTTCTATTTTATTAGCTCTAGGATAGATATTATGGGCAATGTTAAGATTTAGTATTATGGCATCAGGGGTTAAAGAAGTGGCATAATAGGTTCCCCTATGTCCATGTGATGAAGTGTTAGGAACAAAGATGGCCTTTTTAATATCACTAAGACTGATGGTTTCTTCTTTAGTGGAAAACTTGGAGATGGGGTTGCCAATGGTTAGGTCTTTAAAAGAAGCATACTCCTCAGCATCTATGTCTAACATTTTGAGGATGTCATTTAAAAAAAAATACAAAGATAAACCATCAACCATAGAAGTGAAGGGTAGGGGTCACTGAAATCATTAGTTAGGTTGGTGTATAATTCATTTACAACTTGGGTAGACCAAAAACAAAAGGAGGGGATAAGAAATTCCATCAAGTTTTGTTCCTTGAAGAGTTGAGGGAGATCAAGAAGAGTGATGAAGTCATTGAGTTCCACCAGTCGAAGAGGAAGAGGAGACTTGGATGTGAGCTTCATGTATCTTTTTCCAACAACTACATCATTGAAGGGGATGTCATGGATGATGCTCAATGCTAGAGTTAGCACACATCCCTTCCTTGATGATACTTGCTTCTTGCCACCATGAGAAGAGGAATCCATCTTGAGTAAAACATGATGTAAGAAGAAGAAGATATGATAGGAGGATAAAGGTTGTAGAAAAATAGCTCTAAGGAATGCTAGAGAGGTGGTACACAAGAATGCTCTTGAATTGTGAAGAGAGTGTCCAGATTGGGGGCTATTTATAGAAAAACAAAAACATAATCAGTTGAGGAACTCATTGACTGAGCCCCTAACAGATCTCTTTCCCAACGTTTCTATAACAACTAGTCAGTCGAACATAAATTTGATTTTTTTTTCAACAATCGAGGAATCAGTCGAGAATTTCACTAGTACATAAACGACATATAATGTCACCTTTGATTGCGTCGGTTACACAAAAAAAAACCAACACCAAAGATCAATGATTTTATTTATATCAGACATCTGTCACCGTATGTGAAGTCTGTTGATTTAAAAATACATGGGTACCACCTTTAATTTAAAGTCTATTTCTTTTCAAAGAAATTGACGCCTAAAATTACCTCTGAAATACAATTTTGCATAGACAAAAAAAATCTCCAAAATTTTCAATACGGCTTCAATTTATTTCAAACCAATGACACATGTTGCATGCCATGTCCCCACAGAAAAACTTATCACCTCATTAGTCGTTGGCTCTACAAACTAACAGATGACTAATCACCCTTCGTGAGACAAACTTTTTTTTTAAGGTGATGGGTCTATAGCATTAGTTGTTTACTAGAAACCAACGACTAGGTGATTTCATGCCTTGTCCTAGTGAAAATATTTTCCCCTCATTTTGCTACTTCGTCATCCATTTTTATTGGACAACCAACAACTATGGTCCTACCACTAAATCAAAAAAAATTGACATGTAAATAGACGTAGGTTTTTATGTCAAGCATCTGATGACTAAAACACTAATCGAGTGCAGCATTGTTTGTTAGATTTTGCACTTACTTGTTAATTTTACACAAGTAATCGATGACTATAACAGTTAGGCATCAATTTTTATTAACAACAGATGACTATGGGTAACTTAATAGCACCTGCACAAAATAGACTTTTCCTCATTCTCTATTATATCGTGATTCACCTAGGTCTCTGGCGACTTTCTCGTCTGTAGCTCTTCTTCCATCCACCTCCACTTCGTTGCTCGTTGGCCACCGCTCTTCCTCCAGCCATTGCCACCACCTTTGTTTGCTTGAGAGGACTTCAGAGCTTGGGGAGGATGTCAGAGCTATTGTTGATACTCTTTGCCATTGTCTCCACTGCTATGTTGGCCTCCTCCAACTATTGTTTTGGGTGCCTCTGTGCTTAATCTCTTCCCTGCTTCCATTGCCTCTAGTTGTTGTGTTTGCCGCCGCTGAAGTCTTCTGCCTCTTCCCTCCCCTAGAAGAGGAGCTCTCTTATCATCCTTGTCGCATCGCAAACGTGTCCAAAAAGGGGATTTTCAAAAGCTTATGCAACCTATTCTTTTTTTAGAATGTTAATGCAAAGGGAATCCAAGAATAAAAAAGCATTGTTATGGCCATGTATAGCTAGATGGGTTAATTGATAAAAGAGCCTATGTAGTAATGAGCAAGTGGTAGGCATCTCAGGCTGCCACTCATACAATACTTGTTTCGTGTTGCTCTTCCCCTATGATACAAGTGGTTAGGAGTGATCCTATAGAGTTGGTTGAGAGTAATCCTATAGACCCACCACCTATCACATGATCTAATCTTTTCCAGATGATATGCTTAGATATATTATATATATATATATATATATATATATATATATATATATATATATATATATATATATATATATAATGTACTCTATGTAAATTTGTAGGGGTTTAGGCCATGCCATCTAAAATTGAAAGAATTCATCATTGCAGAGGCAGAGGCTTACCCACACCTTCCATGGCACTCCAGTACCTGATGGTGCAGTTCGTGTGAGCCTGAGTCTTGTCTTCCCCACTTGGAGGCAACATCCATTGCCATACGCCCACCCAGATGCCAACACACTTGGTGAAGCAGAAGGCAGAGTGGTCTTGTGGCCCGAAACGGGAGTCATCTATATTGATCATGTATGGTACATTTACATTATGTTAATTGGTAGACATATATACATGACAATTTATATGAAATTATATATCCAGGATAAAGGGAAGAAACCCACAACAACCCATCCTCCTCCACCTCCACTTCTTCCTCAAGTGCCTAGATGTCTTCCAAAGGAACTATATGACTAAATAAGTCCTCAATGTAGGGGTATGGCAACATTGATAGGTGAACATTCTGAAACTTCACCTATTATTATTTCTATGGGGGACGGTATAGGCCAATCATACGATAATAATATATTTCTACAAGACATTTTGAAGTGTTTTGTTAATATTGGATGAATTCATCTATGATATAACTATGGATATGGTAAGATGTTATTTATATATCTATATACCTCATTTTAAAATATGGTGATCTGTTTTCTTATATATTAATGGATACATTATATATGTTTTGCAACCACTTAAATAGGGTATGTAAAGATTTCTCAATGACTCATTTGGAATTTCTACTTCCATCCTTGATCATTCTTGTAAACAAAGTCCCTACATAAGTTACCTTATGTTGTTATAATGCTTTTATATTTGTTAGTGAAAAGAAAAAGAGTGCGACAATAGCTCCATATAATGTTGGGTAAGTTTACTTTGATTATATTTTTGACTTAAGAAAATTACATTTCATTGTGGATTTTGAGTTATATATTTTTTACTTCCTTATCACTAGAGGTAGTCATTGGGAGTTACTGGTTGTTGTCCATGAAATGATCACTGTTAATTATCTAGATTCTAAGTGGAACAAATTAGACCGTTCGGGATATGATTCCGAAAGGCCATTATACATGTGAGAAATGTTTTATATTGATATTCGTTAACATCGGTTATTACATGAATATTTACAAATGCAATTCATTGTGTTACATTAACATATAGGGCTTAAAAAGATTTCAAAATTGTTGAGGTAATGTGGACAAGAAAAAGAAAGTGATAGTTTGGAAGAATGTGAATGTAGTTTCCTTACTCCAATGCATATTTTATTTATGTGAACTGTGCTTATTTTTATTTATTATTATTTTGTATATTGAAATTTATAGTGTCTTGTACAAAACAACAAATGGGCATGTGCATACTACATGATGTGGTATATGGATATGATTGTCAGATACGTTGCACAAGATGTCGAAAACATACAATAGGTAATATATAGTTTTGATCATCATAAGTTTAGTATCATTAGGTAATATGAATATATCAAACTTATTAATCATATACATATGTCATTCTCTTTGCATGTGTTTAAAACTAGTGACTCTAATACATCAAAAAAACTATTAGGTGTACATATGACCTATACGATAAAACAATTAGATGATATAAGAGAACAATGGGCAAAATCCTTTGAGCATGAGGAATGTTTTTATTATTATCGGGGTATTAATGATAAAGAACGACCTTTCTAAAGTTTAGTGTCATTAATTCTGTATATATGTGGTGCTTATATATACATTTTTGAATGACTTTTTTTGAATTGTCTTATTCAAATTTGATCTATATACATATATGTGAATGTGAAGATGAATGAATGAATGTGCTTCTACATGTGTGTGAATGTGGAAATGGATGAAATGAATAGAACTATGTATTTCTACATGTGTGTGAATGTGAAAATGGATGAATGAATAAAAATGTAGGTTTCTACATGTGTGTGAATCATGTGAATGAATTAATTGTGTTTCTACATGTGTGTGAATTACATGATGTATATAAAGTCTTGATCATCTTGTTATTACAGGTTTGTGGTATGTTGTTAGGGTGAAATCACATGATGTTGTAAACCTACAGTTCAAAAATGAACTATAGGTTCTACATCTTGTTGACCAGCCAGACAACAATCCTGCAATCTGATATTAAAAAAAATGTCACTTAGTCGTCGGTTATTTATAACAACCGTCAATGAAAGTATATGTCGTCAGTTGTTTATAAGAAACTGACGACTATGTCCTAACTTGGGCCAATTTTTTTTTTAGGTATGGAGATAGACATTGGTTTATGAAATCAGAACTGACAATAATTTGTAGTTGTATTGTCAGTTATACACTGAACCGACGACTATGAAACAAACACTTTTTGTTTGGAAAGGGAGTTATTCGCCAATTTTCCATAAAAAACTGACAACAATGTGTTGAGATAGGCGTCAGTTTTCAATACATAACCAACCACTATGGATCCTACTGATGTTGGTTCTTTTTCAATTGCAATTGGGGCTGGCTCTGTGTCATCGGTTTTGGAACTGATGCATAGGATTCTACCTTTACTATTTCCCACTTGGGTGTCGCTTGGAAATTGATGTAAAAAGGTCATTTTAACTGACATTAAAGGTAGTATTTGTACTAGTGTTTTGTCAAATGTGGGATCTATAATTCAAAACATTTTTGACTGAAGGAATTTCTAGAAGATTATTTGCTAGGACATTGAAAGTTGACCGAGGGTCCCTTTGAGAGAAACTCGGTCGAGAATTTTGCCGATGAGGTTGTCCTCGGTCCAATATTTTGTCGACTGAATTTGACACAAAGTAATATTTTATAATGGGAATTGATTGAGCTTGACTAAATACTTTTTTCATGATACATAATCATTGTAGATAAATATTTTGAAAGAATAATTCTATAAGTGTATGCAATAAAATTACACTAAATTTATGTCAAAACTCACACTAGGAAAAAAACATTTATCAAAAATCTTGAGCAAATATATCAAAGAAAACATGTTCTAGGAGAATATAAGTAACTTATTTCTAATATATTGAAATTGATCCCAAAAAAGTGGTTTGGTAAAATTATCAGCCAATTGTTCTTCTATATCAACATGATGAAAAGATATATTATTCTTGGAAATATGATCTCTCAAAAAGTGGTGTCTAATCTCAATGTGCATGGATTGACTATGTAAATTGGGATTATGAGACAATTTTATAGCACTAGTGTTATCACAGAAAATTGGCTTAGAGGAAAATACAAAACCATAATCATTTAAGACTTGTTGCATATAAAGCAATTGAGAACAACACTAACCTACGACCACATATTCAACATTAGTGGTAGATAAAGCAACTGTATTTTATTTCTTACTAAACTAAGATACTAAGTCTCTTGCTAGAAAGAAACAACCACCACTTGTTCTCTTTCAATCAAGACAAAAACCAACATAATCGACATTAGTGTAGGGCTTTGAATCCAACGATTGACCTTTGGGATACCATGAACATTAATTTATAGTTCCAACAAGATATCTTAAAATTCTTTTTTTGGATTGAAAATGAGAATGCATATGATTCAATTGAAATCTAGTGCAAAGTCCAACAACAAACATAATATTCAGTATACATGCAGTCATGTATAGCAAGCTACTAATCATGGCACAATATAAGGAATCATCAATGGGTTCACCATCTTCAACCTTGTCAATTTTAACATAGGTAGCCATAGGAGTAGTAGCATGCTTCCAACTGTCTATATTAAATCATTTTAAGAGTTCATTAGTATATTTCTCGTGTCTTAGAAAGATTCTAGCGGGCATTTGTTTTATTTGAAAACTGAGGAAAAATGCCAATTTTCGCATGAGACTCATTTCAAATTCTTTTTGCAAGATATAAATGAATTGAGAACATAAGGAATCATTTGAAGAACCAAATATATTGTCGTCAACATATACTAGAACAACTAGAAAATCTAATTCATATGATTTGGAAAAATGTAGAATCTAATTTTCTAATAGAGAAGCCATTATCAAAAAGATAGCTCTTAAGTCTTTCATACCAATTTTGGGGTGCTTGTTTTATACCATAATGGGCTTTTGTTATGTTTATAAACTAAATCAAGCTTGTCAAGAATTTCAAAACTTGGTGGTTGGGAGACTTATACTTCTTCTTCTGTGATTCCATTTAAGAAAGCACTTTTTATATCCATTTGAAAACGTTTTTGGTCTTTATGGGAAAATAGAGATAATAACAGTCTAATGAAAGTCTAGCTACAGGTGCATAAGTCTCATTAATGTCTATCCCTTCTTTTTGATTGTATCCTTGAGAAGCCAACCTAGCTTTGTTTCTCACCACTTCCCTAGCTTCACTAAGTTTATATTAAAAAAACCACTTAGTTTCAATGATGGTTTTGTCTTGAGGTCTAGGAACCAATTCACATACATTTTTCTTAGTGAATTGATTTAGTTCTTCTTACATAGAAATTATCCAATAATCATCATTTAGAGATTCATTTATATTTTTAGGTTCAACAATTGATACGAAGGACATGTTCGCAACATATCTAAATGATGCTCGAGTTTTTACTTTATCAAAAGGATTTCCTATGATTATGCTTTGAGGATGATATTTGATTATTATAGGAATAGACTATTGTGACCCATCAATATAATCATTATTATGTTCACTTTTAGAATTTGTATCATCTTTTGTTGATATGGTTAGATCCTAAATTTGATGTGTAATATCTTTCAAGTTTTCATTTTCTATTTTATTTTCAGCACTTTGAGGTGTCATTTCATGAAATGTGATATGAATTGATTCCTTAACTTTCATAGAAAAGTCCTTACTAGATGTTCAACATCCCAATAAAAATCTCGTTTTGTGATTTAATGTCGAATTTGTCTATATCACTATTAGTGTTCAAGATATAACAAGGTGTACCAAAGGTATGAAAGTAGTCTACTCTAAGTTTCTTGTTAAGATGAGTCCATAAGGAGTTTTCCTAAGATGGGAGTGAATTGAAACATAGTTTAAGACATAGAATTATGGATTTACTTCTTCAGCACAAAAGGCTTTAGGTGTGTTATGTTCAAGTAACATACTTCTAGCCATTTCTTGTAAGGACCGGTTTTTCCTCTCTACTATCCCATTTTGTTGTGGGGTGTGTGGAGTTGAAAAATTATGTGTATACCCCTGGGATGTACAAAATTCTTCAAATATATGATTTTCAAACTCTCCCCCATGATCACTCCTAACGGTCACATGAATTCCTTCAAGGTTGAGGTTGTGTAGAACACCATCCCCCATTTAAGACCTATTAAGGTTCTTTGAATATCTGCATTGATACCATTTGAAAGATCAAGAGGGATGAATAGAGATCTTTATACTTTAAAATTCAATTTCAAACTTAAAGCAAAGAAGGAGGAGGAAACAAGGAAGACACTTCGATTTAGAGTCGTTCCAACCTTTGAATCAAAGATTGTCAGTCCACAACCCAATTGTGTCCACTTGGGATTTTAAAAGTGATTTATTTTATTTACCTCACAACAATGTTACAAAAAAATACATTCACCTTATACCTCCTTCAAGTAGCCTTCACCTTGATGTAGCCTCAACCTCCTTGAAGCAACCTTCTTAAGTAACCTCAATTCCTTGAAGCAACCTTCACCACCTTGAGGTAGCATGCACCTTGAATGTAACGACCCCACCCCTTGGAAACACCCAATTAAGGAAAGCCAAGAAGCTAGAGTGGTTATCCCAAACAAGATCATATGGATTTGCAGATAATAAAAAATAATTAATGAATTCTACCACAACTAATCTTAATGCAGGATATAAAAAAATTTCTTTTCACATATCTTTCAAATAAAAATGGTATTTCAAAATTTTACCCTAGGAGAGGTATCTAACTATATTCCTATAATACCTTATATCACCTTGTTCATTTGCAATGTCACCTTTTATTGAATATCCACTTTCCATTAATCTTGTATATGTAACATCATATTACCCTAAAACATAGATAAAGAAAACATTAGTCAATATACTTGACAGATCAAACATTACATCTTAAACATAACTACTCAATCCTAATTTATCCAAGACTTTGTGCTATCCCTACAGTTGGCATGGATACCACCTCTCACATATGTAGATTCTCAATAGCCTCTTTTGGTCCTAGTGCAAAGGTAGACCAATACCTAGAGTTGTATAGTTGTATGATCCTACCCAAAGGTAGACCAAACCTTGACTGTTGATAATTTGTTCATCCTTCCTCAACTTAGACCAATACCTATATCATAAATTTCTCACATATACAAAAAGATACAAAGGAGGATTAGCATATGAGCTAGTCATGTACATATATATGGCGATAGCCATAGTCACTTTATAGTTGCAAGAAATAAAGTTCATCCAAGAAGTTAGATTCAAGAAAATTGGTGAAACCTCAGAAAATTCTATGAAACTAAGATGAGTAATCTTAGTCATATCCACATACTTGATTTGTAGTCTCAAAACCAAGAAAGATGTCTAATTCCATCAAGAAGTTCAATCAACCAAGACAAGCATTAAATCAAGCAACTTGATCTTGAAAAGTATTTATAACACCTAATTGTTATAATCACTTCCAAACATATTTTATGGACTTGGGATTCTATTCTAATGTTTCTAAGCCTTATTAGGATTTCCTTAAGGTTTCTTGGATTCCAAACTTTCATTTTCTAATTTTAGCCTTTTTAGGTCAATAACCCCTAAAAGCGCTTTTCCACTCATAGATACCCTAATTACTCAAATTATCCAAATTAAGGGTATTTATTTACAAATTAGTTCAAGAACATCATTTTCATGCCTTCTTGATTGATTTCCATATTTAAGTCTGTTTAACCTCATAATTAATGAAATTAGGGTTTGCAAGTCCGTTAAACACATTATTGATGTTAACTTCAATCACTTGTAGAATTAAAACCATATCTAGACCTTGATAATATTTTTATTGGATTCCTCAAATTTTTTTGATTAATTTTCATATATAACATTTATCAATACCAAGTTACCAAACATAATTTATTCTTTTTGCAAAATAAATCCTTATTGACCAATAAGAAAGCGGCATGTGTACTTACCAATGATTTTATCATGAGCCAGTCATCCACATACAATGACCATGTGTCGCTTCAGTGTGAACCTTTTAATGTGTCATAGCAAGTCACCTCGTGAAAGGACTCCTTTGCCCTTACCTTTAAATGACTGATACAAGGGTAGGTGAGTCTTCTCACGCTTGGTCGTGTTCTACCCCTTGATCTCTTTCTCTCTACGATGCAGCACCAGGAGTGGTTAACCCGCTAGTTCACTCCATGCCCTAGCATGTTGAAGGGTCAGGTAAGGGTGTAGGCACCATCGCCGGGTCCAGACATTATTGTTGGTGGTCTCGCATAAGTCGGAGGAGCACATACCAGGGTAGGTGAGGAAGGACACCTCAATGACGAATAGGTGATCAGAATAGGAACAACATCTTGATCACGGGGAGGTTTTCTACTGGACCTTTACCCCGTGGAAGTGTTCCTTGACTTCACAAAAAATATGCCCCTCTCACGAAGGGGTGACCAGGTCATTTATAGACAAAGTTGATATGTCGAGCTTTAATAGAGTCCTGGATCCATGGTGATTTGGGGAAAACTCCCAAACATGCATAAAATAGAGACATCTATGGGTCATAAGGTCCGATTTCCTCTCCCAAAATCAAATATTTAACTTTTCTTACTCCTTGTTGATAAGGAAGAGAGAGTGTGTGAATGGAGTTTTTGATTTACTATTCCACCTTCCCAAAATGGGTTGGAGGTAGGAGACAAGCAAATCACCATTGGATCTGGGATCCAATGGTCCATAAAACTCACACACATAAAAGGCCATACTATATGTTATTTTCAGAAAAGTAGAAAATTGTGACATTTACGATATTTCCTTGGGAATCAAGTCACTTTATAAAAACTTGTTAAAATCATATCTCTCGCTATTTATCATTTTCCTCCCAAATTTTAAGTGGAAGTCTATAACGAATTTATCCAACTTTGA
This sequence comes from Alisma plantago-aquatica, assembly GCA_963693085.1. Classification (NCBI taxonomy): domain Eukaryota; kingdom Viridiplantae; phylum Streptophyta; class Magnoliopsida; order Alismatales; family Alismataceae; genus Alisma; species Alisma plantago-aquatica. Next base: position 781,788,787 of record OY856413.1, read on the forward strand.
GTAGAGTTTGAGACCAAAACTCCTAAAGAAAATCTACTTTGCTTCATATGTATATCTCCCTCTAATTCTATGTATTTAAGGCATTTAAACTATTCATTTTCTCTTTCTTTCTTTTCTATTTTCTTTATGTTGATTTCTTCTCTTATTAGAAACTATGTGGAACCAAAAACCAATCCATAGTGGTCGTCCATGCCACTTTCTAGATAATTTTATACAATTCTCATATATACACACAATTATCTTTTTCCTTTTGCTTATTCTGCGATATCTTTTATCCTTTTCCCCTTTTATCTTTATTGGGTTTATCAAAATAGTAAAACCACTAAATCATGAATCCCAGGGAAATTTATGAAAAAGAATCCATCCTTTTAAAATAAACCATAAAATTTTCCATCCAAACCCAATATTATTTGAAAATTACATTTCAACCCTTACAACTAAATCGAGGTCATAACATCCTTCCCCCCTTATAAGAATTTTGCACCCAAAATTCAACCAATTAAACAAACAATTTGGGGTAAGCCTTTTTTATTTCTATATTCAGCTGCCATGTGTCTACTACTACATTAGTCTTCCCAGAGTCATAGGCGATGGTGAAATCATAATCCTTCATATACTCCATCCATCGTCTTTGTCTCAGGTTTAGGTCCTTCAGTAGGTACTTCAAGCTCTTGCATCCATTGTTTTGATCACCAAATTCAATCTTAACTTATAGAATTCAAACTACACTTGAAAATTGTACCTCATCTGAAATTTCAATTTGGGGATTACCTTTGTTCATTTATTCAAAATCTTCTCATAGGGTGTGGTAATCCCTCAAATACTCAAATATCATAAAAAGATTTCAACTTAAGTATTTATTCCTCATATAACTTCTATTCCTAGTATAGCATGCGTCTTTCCCATCTATCACATTCGTAATAGGATGAAATAAGCATTTGGTTGTAGTCCAAGTAAAAAGCTCTTCACGTTCCAAGAGTAGTGACGGTGCATCACACATCCACATTTTATTTTTAAATCTAAGCTGAATCATTCTCCTCATACTACCATTCTATGCATACTTGTAGGAAAAGAAAACATTCCACATAACCTTAGAGTCTCATCATAATTCCTATTTACAATCCTTAGTCATTTCCTCAAGGTATCTAGGGTGTTGGTACTTTTGGGGGGATCTTACCCTTATGCATCTAGGGAGTGCCTCTCACATTTACCCCTCGGGCCCCATGAACACATAAAGGTGGACAACCTCCTAACCCATGAGCCTCGATAAAACATACTCATTACCTCCCGACCCTATGGTCTTGTGCATTCAGGTAACAAATCAACTCCTACTCCCATCCCTTCTTGACCTTAGGAATGACTTATGGTTCTATTGTAACTTTATTTATTTCATCACACATTTTTCTTGTGGTTCTTTTGATGATATCCAAGCACATGGTATCCTTTAAAATTCACACCCGAATTTCATTCATCTCTTTGGGCACTCATACTTTTCCTTATTTCCTTTCATGGGAAATATGGCGGCCTACCAATCTGGGCCTGGCCCCATTCTATCAGTCACTTCCATAGTGACTTTTCTTCGTGTCCCTTAGAGATGGTCATACTTGGGTCTAAAGAATCATATACAATCATGTGTTTTTTTCTTCATGTACTTAATATCTCAAGTTCTTTTAAGTGACCGTTAATGTTACCTTAGTTCTCAACCTAATTTTGGAACTCACCTTTTTGATAAGGGTCCTTTCCCAGGATGAGATAAAACTAATACTTGGCAGCACCAAGGTTCACATAACATACTTGAATCCAAAGTTTATATCATTACATGTTGGCATATTCCCTATTATCCTACTCATGAATGTAGAAACCAAGTTGAGAACTTACTAACCATTTCTATGTTTTCCTATATGTTATATCCATTCATCATCTCTCATGGTTGGACTAGTTTCATACATACATATGGCATCATGGAAGTACTAGACCAACTCGTGTGAGTGGCTCATCTGTCATATATCACAGTCCAAGTGTGGCTTCCTTTAACCCAAGATTGAGGGGAGTGTCATGCTTAATCTCTAGTCAGAACAGAGATACACAGTAGTCAATTAAGAATAGACTAAGATTCAGAGATAAGAGATTAATAGTAGAATATAGAAATTGACACTTGAACATAAATTATACATAATATAATAATTCCTCACCAAAGAGTCTCAAGACAATTTCAGAGGACATTGTGTGTGTCATAGAAGGCATATAGTGCCAACAGAGGTGTGTTGCACTACAGAGGACACTTCAGTCTCAATAGAGGGAACATTATGCCAACAGAGGGTGTGTTGCACCATAGAGGATACTACAATGTCACTAGAAGAGGACTTATCGTATTATGGTGGCCACAAAGATAAAATAATTGATTAAAAGGTGATTATTATTCTTCATCAAAATATTTAAGTTCTTCATTCATATTTTATTCTGGTTATAAATTTCTTGCCACTTACTCTAATTCCTGGGTTTCCCTCTTTTGTGCATGGCATGGGATGCGACATCCACAGAGAAGGAGCAGTTATCTGAAGACTAGCTTGAGTGTTTAAAGATTCATAAGACATCTTTCACTGGTGGGACATAACCCCAGCCAATCCTCCTAGCTTGGAGTTTCTTTCAATTGTGTCCTTTACTATTTTCACTTTGGGACCTTTCCTCCCATACTCTTAGGCTTTCTATATCAAAACCTTATTTATTAACTCTAGTAGTTGGGTTATTTAAATGCTTTAGTATGCCACATATTTGATGTTTGCACATACTTTAAGTACATATTTGAGTTGGTGCTTCCACATATAGTATTTGTGGTTTTATAAATGGGCAAGCATTACAATTTCGTATTAGAGTGATTTAATATCCAATAGTGATCAATGTCCTTAGATATATCCTTCTTAATGTCCTTTTTCCCTATGGATGGTCCCTATGAGAAAGTCTAACAAGGGAAGGGATCACATGGAGGGACAAGAGAGTTGCTATGGTTTAGGGGATAAGGATGCGGAATCTGGAGGGGTAAACCCTTATAGTCATCTAAACCCTCCTCTTGATGTTCTCAGTAAGTCTTTAACAGATGCCCTGACTGCCCCGAGTGTGGTACAACCACCACTAAGAAATTAGGAGTTGACCCTGGTCGATTTCTGAAAGATCAAGGAAGAGACATTCTCTAGCAATATTGTGACTGACGTTGTACTCAAGCCGAGAAATGGCTGATGGACGTCAAGCACAATTTCCATGAATTGGATGCCCAGATCACTAAAAGGTATGTGTTGCGACTCATGTATTGAAAAGTGAAGCTTGGATATGGTGGGACAACTTCACCAATGCCAGGGGACCCGATGTTGCACCCTTGACCTGGGGGAGTTCACCAGCATGTTCTAGAACCACTACATCTCTGAGATGATGGTTGAAAAGGAAGAGATGGAATTCAAGCACCTCAAGCTGTATGAGTCCACCGTCAGCCAGTACGCAATGAAGTGCAGTATGCTACAAAAGTATGAAACTGAATATGAGGTTCATCTGTCTAAGAAATTTATGCGCGGTCTAAAGCCAGACCTTGACTATGCTTTGGTGGGTCGTGACATTAATACACCGTAAGAGGCACTAGAAGCAACCCTAGAGTCGGAGGACCATCTAGGGATGAACTAGAAGAATGGAGATCCTTTTAGAAGCAACTACCATCATAATAACTACCATGGTGGGTAGAGAAAGAGAAAGGTACCTAGAGGTATCCCAACACAAAGGGGCCCAATGAAACCCCCATTACTGAAAGGTCCAGGAGGAACACTAACACAAAGAGGGCCACCACCGCTCGCAAAATGAGCACAGTGACCATCAGCTCCAGTTTGCCCCAAGTGAAAGAGATCTCATCATGGGGAATGCAAGTTTGGACAAGATGTATGGTGCTTCTGTGGTGAGGAAGGCCACATCAAGATCAATTGTCCAAAGATGCAACCAAAGTTCAACAACAACAATCAGAAACAAGGTCAGAAACCAGAGGGAGAAATGTCATGCTAGGGTCTTTGCCATAACTACTGAAACAGTAGATGAAGATCATATCATTGAAGGTACAACTTTTATCAGACAATTATTTGTCAAAGTCCTTGTCGACTTAGGTGCATCACATGCTTTCATATCTACTGCATTCGGTTCAATGCTAGAATTACCCTTGGAGGAATTCCATTATGATATAAAAATTAGAACAACCAGTAGACGTGTTAACATACCTAGGATGATGATTTCTAGGCTTGGGTTTACCCTAGAAGGGAGATTATTTACTACTGACCTTATGGTTATGCCCTTAAATGAATTTGATATTATTTTGGGTATGATTTGGATTCATGAGCACTATGCACTCCAAGAATGTAGGAGGAAGTTATTCATCATATCTCATCCTAATGCAGAGCCCTTAGTTTTTAAAGGAAGGACAAAGCATCTCAAAGACTTCTTTGTTTCTGCAATTCAAGTAGACAAGCTAAAGAAGAAAGGGTGTCAGATCTATATCATGTGGATTATACAGAAAAAGAGAATCCACTTGCTAATATCCCCATAGTAAATGAGTTCCTTGTTTAAGGCCTTACCTGACCTACCCCTTGACCGAGAACGTGAATTCTCTATTGATCCCCTTCCTAGAACTGCATCCATTTCTAAGGCCCCATACAGGATAACACCTACAAAACCTCGTTGAACAGAAGAAGCAGATATAGGAGCTTCAAGATCTGGGCTATATCTGTCCTTGTGTGATGACTATCAAATGTTGAACCAGATGAAAGTAAAGAATAAGTACATGTTTCAATGAATAGATGACTTGTTCGACTAGTTAAAGACAACTAAGGTATTCTTAAAGATAGATTTGCATTGTGGATACCATCAACTGAAGATCAAACCCTCATATATAGAGAAGACAATCTTCCATACCAGATATGGACACTTCAAGTTTCTTGTCATGCCCTTTGGCCTCACTATTGCCCCTGCTATCTTCATGGACCTGATGAATCACACTTCCATCAGTATCTAGACTCTTTCATTATTGTCTTTATTGATAATATTCTCATATATTTTGATAATGACCAACTACATGAGGAGCACCTTCGCATCACTCTCGAGACACTTCAACAACATTAGATATATGAGAAGTTGTCTAAATGTGATTTCTAGATTCCCAAGTTTATGTTCCTTGGACATACAATTTTGATGGTCATATTTCTATTGATCTGTCAAAGTTCAAATCTATGATGAATTGGGCTACCCCTACTACACCTAATATCAAAAGCTTCTTTGGGTTAGCAGGATACTATAGGTGTTTCATTCAAGACTTTTCTACTATAGCAAAGCCTCTGACAACACTCACACAAAAACAAGAAAAGATCATTTGGAGTGATAAGTGTGAGCACAATTTCCAGACCTTGAAGAGGAGACTCATTTTAGCACATGTACTTGTACTTCCTTCATGAAGCAATGGCTTCATCATTATCAAAAACAATTTAAAGTTGATTTTGTTTTATGTTTTGCAACAGAAGAACAACATTATAGCTTATGCATCCACTCAACTTAGATCACATTAGGAAAACAACCCCACTCATGATTTGAACTGGAAGCTAATGTGTATGCAATAAAAATTTGGAGGCATTACTTGTACGGTACATGGTTTGAGATTTTCTATGATCATAAGAGCCTCAAGTATATTCTGATTCAGAAAGATTTGAACATGAAGAAGTGATTATGGATCAAATTCTTAAAGGACTATGACTTCATTGTCGCTTATCATCCATGCAAGGGCAACATGGTAGATGATGCCTTGAGTAGGAAGAAGGAAGTAGTCATTGCAATAAGAATCATTGACAAATTGAAGATTATGGAATATGTGGTAGAGTGGAGGCCACAACTCAAAGAGTTAGAATTAAGGATGGCACATCTTACGATTTATCTTGACTAGACTTATGAGAGTCTAATAGGAAAATAAAGTAGTCATGACCTTCCTCGCATAATGGGACAATTATAGAAGAATGATGCTAACCTAACGAAGGGCAAGTAAGGTGGGATCTTTATGAAGAATAGGTTATGGGTACCTATGTCTGAGATACAACAGAGGATACTATCAGAAGCGCACGATACATACACTATTCATCCAAGTTCGACAAAGATGTACCATGACCTAAAAGGAGCCTTTTGGTGGGAGGGGATGAAGACAAATATAGAAAAAATTGTGTCTAAGTGTATCACATGTCAGCATGTAAAAGCTAAACATTAGATTCATGGAGGTTTGTTGCAACCACCAGAGATTCCTGAATGGAAATGGGACAAGATAACCATGGACTTCGTCACAGGTTTTCCAAAGCCTCAAAACGGATTTGATGTTTTTTTGTTGTGGATAGTTTGACAAACAATTCTCATTTCTTGGCATTTAAAACTACTACTACAGTTTCAAACATGGTAGAGCTTTATATCCAAGAAATTGTACAACTGCATGGAGTTCCTTCCTCCATAGTTTCTGATAGAAATCCAAAGCTCACTTCAAATTTGTGGAAGCAAGTCCTGGAAGTGTTGGGAACCAAGCTTCATTTTAGTACTACCTATCACCTTCAAACCGATGGTCAGTCTAAGAGGACCACTCAGACTCTTGAGGACATGCTTAGAGCTTATATTCTAGACTTGGGAGGATCATGGGTGAAGTACCTTCCACTTACAAAATTCACCTATAATAATAGTTTTCATGCAAACATAGGCAAGGCACCATATGAGGCCCTCTATGGGAGCTTGCAAGTCACCTATCCTCTGGCATGAGCCAGGTGAATGGAGTTTGATAAAATTTGAAGAGATACAACTTTATATAGATTATGTGGCACTCATTAGGGATAAAATGAAGGTAGCTCAAGATCGATAGAAAATGTACATTGATGCATGCAAATCTGATAGAGAGTTCCTTGTAGGGGATCATGTGTTCTTGAACATCAAGTCCATAAATTCTATTTCCATATCTAAAGTGAAAGGCGAACTCAATCCCATATATGTTGGCCCTTTTGAGATTCTTGATCAAGTAGGTGAGTGTTCCTATAGGAAACCTTTTACCACCTTATTATGAGCAAATCTATAATGTCTTACATGCATCAGTTCTGAGGAAGTATGTCCAGGATAGTTTCCATATTCTCTTCATGAACCTATTGAGATTGGGAAAGATCTATTTATGAAGAGATTCTATTGAGGAACCTCGATACCCAAGCAAAGAAGTTAGCGAAGAAAGACATTGTCCTAGTTAAAGTTCTATAAAAAATCACCATCAAAGGAAGACATGTTAAATAAATACTCAGAACTCTTTAACCCCTAAATTTTGAGGACAAAATTTCATTAAGTGGAGAGGATTGTAACATCCTCATATTCAGGTATTTAATTGCAATTTCCATAAATATCACATCCTTTATGGTCACATATTATAAAAGGGTCATTTTAAATAATCTAGGTTGTTATTTTGTATTGAATGTTTTGGATCAAAGATAATGTGTAAATAAGAGGAAACCTGAAATTTCAATATTCAATTACCTTTAAATAATTTTATAACAAAAATTAAAACTCTATCTATTATTAATTATAATAACTAATTTGATAACCCAACTCAGAAACTAACTGTAGGAGAATATTCTAAACTTTGTTGTGAGCCTCTGGTTAAATCTTGAGACCAAAAGGACTATAATTGATAAGGGAAACGAAATTTGGCAGTAAATAGCTGAAAATTGAATGACAAACAATTAATTTTTAGTTTCTTTTTTTGGATGACTTTTCCTAGCAGTCGGATCGGGCACATGAAAAACATGATTAAACCTAGTCATCTGATCCATGTCTCCTACTTCCCTCTATTCAGGAAGTAACAACTTATGAAGACTTGATAACAAATCAAGCCATCACTAGTAATAATCGCAGAATAACTATAAGCAGTGGAATTAACAAAAAAAATCACTAAGAATTAAAACCATTTTGCACCTAGATCCTCTTCCAAGAAACTCTTACGGAAAGAACCAAAACTTTATATTCATCATGGTTAATATTGTGCATACATTGTACTGTCTCAGCTTGAGGATAACAAGTACCTTTTGCATTACTAGGATATATACAACAACAACATAAAACCTCAAGGTAATCAAACCAAAATCTCAAGTCATTCGTAAAAACCACTAAGAACTATCTTCCAAGAACGTGAGAGTACAGAGATGACACATATGACTTCTAACTACAAGACACGAAAGACAATACACTCAACCTGAGCTACTACTGATGTCCCTACTGATGTGGTCCTTCCTCTGCAATACAATTTCTACTTCCTCATCTGCGTCCACCTAAAAATTTTGGATCCCACGGGGTGAGACAATTGTCCCAGCGGGAGATATAACTCTCTTCCAGCAATATTATTATGACAGATAAATAGTATAAAACTGAGCAGAGGATTCTTTTACATTAATAAGAAGGATTAATCATTATTATAAGCAGAACTGAGTAATCTCTTCTCTTAAAGTAATTCATCTATCTATGATAGAGCAACAAATCATCTATTCACTTTGCAAGGAATATAAAGAAACATATATAACATCTAGCCAATTAAGATGTATAAAAGAAGTGTACATCAACCAATGTCTTCCGTATTCAATTCTTAAGAAAATACATAGCACAAATGATTACATATTTACAGTCACACCTATGCCCTGAGGAGATGAAGTATATAGTTCATGCTCCAACTGACCATGACTACATTAAGCATTGGTACCATACAAGGTCAATGGCAGAGCTCGCTGTCAAGACCTCACCCATCTCGGTCTGTATGAGATAACTTAGCATGACATCTCGTATCAGATGCTTACAGGACATCTTGTGTCATCTATAAACAGCATACTGGGGTATAGAGACATCTTCACAATAGAGTTACAGCCGCATCATGTACTCTTTTCGGGAGAAGACCACGTAGGTTTCCCAGATTTATTGAGTTATGGTACATAACCATACTATGAGCAACGGGCCAGTTCACCATGCTCATTACTGAGTCTACGGCCGTAGTCACACATGAGTCAGGATATGGCATATAGACAATCCCCAAGATCATGGACATAAGGAGATCGATCAACATATGGCCGTCCAAGCTCACGCCCCCAGATATTAAAAAATATGCGCTCCAGGTAATCCAGTGGGAAAAACCCATTTCACCATTCAGTAAATCCTGACGCTGATGGATCTATGGGCATGACAACTACATGATGAGATTTCACTTGATTAATTAAGTGCATTATGGTATCTTTTAGCATCAACAAAGTTTCAAGCATATTTTTAACAGATGCTACAAAGAAAGATATAATATGTTTATCATGTACTTTCATGATTCTTTGGAACACATATAACACTTTGGATCTCAATCTCTTATGATCATCATGCCTAGGTATTAAAAATCTTAATTCATCACTGAGTACTATTACCACTTATCAAGTAACCATTACCTTTAGGTCATCAGACCAAGGTATTAATTCACATAGTTCACAAAGCTAATTCAATATATGGTCACCTTTCACTAGGAAAAAACTATTTTTTAAGACATCAGATTATATCAACATTATACTTGTGGTACAAATAATTTCTCATATCTCACAAATCCCATTAAATAACTTGTCACCTCTTACTAGGCAACAACTATTTACATGGCTTACAAGGCCCATTAAATATCTTGTCACCTCTCACTAGGAAACAAATATCTTTTTAGGTCATCATACTACATAAACATTATACTTGTTGTACAAGTATTTAACATGTCTAACAAGGCTTTTGTACTAAGCAAAATACAACCTTCCCATTATTAGGGTTAGTGGTTCACTTTATAGCCAAATAGGGTTTCAAGTTCATATTATCAATCCAAACCCTAATTCATTGCTCCACACATCTAGGAGCATACATTGATATCATAAGTATTCAATCATAATTATATATTCTCATCACTTATCATTACATGATTATTAGTAAAAAGTATTAGTTTCTCTCTCATCCTCACTAGGATATTGATTACATCAGACTTTATTATCTTGGCTTAACCCCTTTCTCAAGGCATGTTAGACTTCACTTATCAAAGTGCAGTAAACCCATTACATATTAATGTAACCATTGACATGACATACTTCTTGTGTTACTCATCGAAGTATATTGGATTTTAGGTGCATCAAGGTGTATCAACCTTGAAGTGTTGGATGTGATATTTATCATGTCTTGGTGTATCACTTCCCTTATTATCTTTAACTTACTTAAGTTCATCAATTTATCTTGTATTAGGGTATTCCCCATCCTAATACTTTATGCACTAACTCGTCACATTTACCCTGCAATGTATTGGCGACAAGTCACATACTTGCATTACCCAACTATCATCAAGTGATATGGAATCATCTTAGGTTAAGGCTTTGTTGATATAGTGGTTGACCATTATCAACCACTTTAGGTGTTACACCTATCAAGGTATTAGCCACACAATTACTTTGTGTTATACTCATCACTCCTAATAGTGTTTTACCCTTACCTTTACAAGGTGTATTGGGTTGAATCATATATGTCAAGTTGAACACATGTATTGGGTTAGGTGTATATCAAGGTAGGCATCATCATATCCCTCACCGCTTACCCATTAAAGTATCAACCTTAAAAATCATATGTTGTATCACCTTCACCATACTTGGGTGTCACATCCTTTCTTCACTTGAAGATATTTCCCACACCATACTTTATAAAGTTGACTTAATTCTCCTATTTGAGGCACCCTAACTCACAAGTATCAAATTTCATTAAACTTATTACCTCTTAATGTAGCATTTTATACAATACATGACATGTACCACTCAACCAAGTACATTGGATTGAGGTGTTCTCACCATATCGGGTATCAAGGTGTGTGTGTGTATGCATGCATATCATGTTTAAGATACACCTATCATCATATCGTGTATCCATATCATGTACCCATATCGGGTTGGCCATAACTTAGATTTTATCATCTCAAGCTAACCTTATTTCGTGTATATATGGGCTAGATGCTTGACCTCATATCGGGTATAAGAGTATATTTGGTTCCATATCGTGCCCAAGATGTACACCATGTTGGTCATAGGATAGATGCTTCATCATGGTATTGTTTTAAGCAATCTATACACCAATGCATATCAGGTTACCAAATTGGATTCTCATATCAAATTCTTATATTGGGTCATCATATCGTATTTAGCATATTTGCTAACATATCAAGTTAGTATATCGGGAAAACCATTATGCTTATATTATTTTCAAGAATCATTTGTATCATATGATTCGAATAACAAGCTAGGTATCTAAATGAGCTCTTCAACCCATCACAAAGTGATAAGGGTATGTCAGGTTTTCAAAGGCATATCAGATTTCACTTCTTCATTTAGGGTTTGATCCATATGGGGTAGAGTGTACCATATCATGCATGAGGTATGAAATTGGCCTCATATTGTTCACAAGGTATAAGAAGGTACTACTCCTATCGTCTATGAGATATCACACATATCGTTCATGTGGTATCACCCATGTTCATATCCGGTTACCCTTTATCTTGGGTTTCATATCGAGTTTTAAGGTACTTCAACCCCATATCAGGTTGTACTATGATGATTTCATCATCATCAACCTCAAGACTTTTTTCTTGCTTATTCTAATTCATGGACAAAAGTCCTAACATCTTATTGGAACTCAAAGGAACGTCAATTGATCAAAGGAATTCGGATTTGAGAGTAAATGAACAAGTTCAACAATATTAAAGGTGAATAATAACATAGTTTGGTTCAAGTTATATAACCCGCCTCTAAAGCAACTTCCAAACCTCAAACTCCAACTCTTCACATTCCCAAGCTTGAAGATGAGCTTATCCAAGGTCCAAGACTTGAGCTCCTTAGCACTTGCACGATATCTTCACTCTTTTTGGCTGATATCACCTTGCTAGCTTGATATCACCTTTCTTGATCGATATCCTTTTTCTTTGGCCGATACCAAGCTCTAAAACCTGACACTCCTCACTCATACATGATACTAGGGTAGTATGCATGATATCTAAGGGAAGGATGATAATGAGATATGAAAAAATAATTGACACATGTATTTGCATGCAAACTATCTTTATCTTGCCATGTAAAAATAAATTCTTAAGGTTAATGCAAAGGATAAGGGTCGTCCCTTTGGTTATCTTCTAAGGCAAGTTACTTCCACTCTTATTATTATTATTATTTTCAACACAACCATTTTCAAAGAAAAGTTGCAAACCGATAAATATGACTTCCTTGCGGTGCTTAGCCCATCATGGGCAAAGACAAGACTCAACCAACTAAGAAGAGACTACCTCTATGGCTCTTTGGCCAATAGGAACTCTCATTCTAAGTCTATAACTTGATATATCTCAAACAAAGATTTCAACTATACATCTTCCTTGGTCTTTTCATCACCAAGAATGCAACCATTATAAAATGGTTAAAACATAGTGTCTCCTTCTTTCTCTCTCCTCTAGTTGATACTAGGAAGGAGTAAGGACAATCTAGAAGTGGTAATTTACACATCAACCCTACATTTTAGATAATTTACAATTCGTACCATAATTGATGAATAAAGCACTTAGCATTATTCAAACAAGTTCTCACATAGATTTTAGGCTTTTCACAAGCCACCACTTAGCATCATTCTCTCACTTATGATGTTAGAATACTTAGGGTACATTCAACATATGATATTTTGCAATATAACCCCTAATCTTGGGTAAATTGCTCTTTACACTCAGACTATCATATATTGCACAAATAGTTTGCAAATAAGCTCAAACTTGAAAATAAACTACACAAAGAGCCTTAATTACTTTTCAAATGATTAGAGAAAGTTTGTAAATAACTTACTTAAAAAAATTATGTTAGGCCATAACCTAGGTCGGGGATGTTACAATTATAAACCCCTAACAAGGATTTCATCCCTGAAATCCTAGATGAAGGAAGACAATTGTCATTCATGCATCATATCATCAAGTTTCAACATAACATCTCGATGTCATGGAGATGCTATAGAACTTGACCAACACACTGTTATTCCATTAAAGATTGTCATAAGATCTATCACACATGAAACATACTCAGTTGTCCTTTCCATTACTGACTGTAGAGTCAACTCTGTGTTAGGTAACACTTTTTTAGTCAGAGAAGCATTATACATACCTTATTTAACTCAAGTGTCACATCTCACTAATTGTCACCTTCTCAACTTACAACTTATGTGATAAGATTCTTGACCTTGGGAGTCTTCGATACTAGTCACTTAGTTTTAGCATTTCACCTTCAAGGAAAGACCAGAGTCACGTTATGTTACCCACTTGGAAGAACAAGTCTTATCATACATCTGTTGTCTCACTCTAATCTGATGACACAACACTAAACTTTCTTATGACTTATACCAACTATCTTGTTAGTTGTTTTATTTTCTTATCATAAGGAGAAGCTACTTATCAGAGAAGAACTTATTTCAGAAGTATCTCAAGATTTTATGTACGAGCTGCCTCAATAGATCTAGAGAGGCATATTTTAAGAAATTAGATTTAGCTTAATAAGATTTTTCCCAAAACAATCTTATAGTTGTTCTTTCAATTGATACATCCTTATCGATGTTACGTTTATGCAGAGCATAAACCCCTAACATATGATATTTATACTATAATTGGTAGCCAAATATTATTCATCTTATCAGGAGTCATGTTCTCATTTTTCTCATATTCATTACATGCGCCAAAAACAAATCACATCCTCATCATTGCCAAATCCAATCATATAATAAGACCTTCCTTTCATCTTGGGACATACTCACCACATATAATCTTTACTTTGGAATAAAAATTCGAGACTAGGTGATACTTTTCAAAGTATCCATCAAAAGATTACTTCTAATCCATTCACATTAAGTGCCATAAGACTTACTCGATTGTCATATCTATGAAAGGAAACAACACAAAGAAACATATTCCTCTTACCCCATCATCACCCAGGGTTGTTTATCAAAGAGGAGAGATTATCATCTCTTCTGGTTATTGTATGAAATTTCAACTATTCATGAATCATTTACTCTTGTTTCACCCTAAGTTCCTTGCCATCAGCATAGGAATTATAAGGATCATTATTTTTCATCACTTCTTTCTTTGTTATTGTCTAACATGTTCATGAACATTTTACGATTTTATCACATTTCTCATTTTCACATTTATGGATGAGATCATTATCCTTCACATATTCTTTATTTGAACAGGGATCATCTTTCTTATTCCCTTTCACTTATCATGAGGATTGTACTTTTTACTTCCTCATACACATAGACTGGTCTGAAATAAACTCAGTTTATATTTCATTGCACTTAGGATGTGATAGAAACATTTTTGCCCTATTTTCAATTTCATTATGCTCATTAGATTGTCTCAAAATGATTACTTGATCGGAGTAATCAGAAATATACTTATCTAAGAGTTCCATACTTACCCTACCTTCAATAGTTGAATACCTGGCCAGGGTATACAAATATTGAGATTAGGTAGTATGCACCTTGTTTGTATCATATACCTTTCTTTTCATACCATCCTAATCATAGCACTTAATATCCCCAGATTTCTCCAGGAATCTCTTCCACATCTCACCCTATTTTATACAGACAAGAGAAATTATAAAGCATTTGAAAGAATACTGGACAGATTATAAATTCTAGTCCTCATCATGATCTTCCCCATGTTCTCATAGGACAACCAAAGGAAAGTCAAAAACAGTATTCCTTCTTATGATTATCAGATAAAATCAAGAGAAGACATATCAATATGGAAAAGTTGTATGTGACTGTCACCCTTCGGGGTCATCTACCACTTTAAGTTGACTCAAAATATAGAGTCTAGCTATTTCATGTTGTTGCTTTTTCCTTTCCACAGTATTGGGCCATAAATTGTGTAAGCCGTGCCGAGTCTGCCTTGGTTGTTGAGTCATTTCCTTCTTTCTTTTTGAACAAAAAGGGTTTAGTATGCTCAACATGTCCATATCCATAACATGTCATGTCCTCGTACCATGTTCTTATCGGTCTTATTACCAATGTAGAAGCTAAGTCAGAAGTTCTTACAGGTGGAAATGTGGACTTTTGCCTTTACTTAGTGACTGTTGTACTGGTGCACTAGGCATTTATTACACTCGTGGCACCAAAAAATTTGGCTTTTTAGAACAACTAGGCAAATGTCTCTAAAATTGTAAAGACCTTTCCTTAATTCTCAACTCATTGCCCCTCCTTGGGCATTTCCATCACAGATGTACTGTGTTTCTATACTTATGGCAGAGTCTATTTTTTTTCCATATGTTAATCCTTCCCACATTTTCCACTATTCCGACATGACTATGTCATTTAGGAACCCTTTCGGAACCCAACGTTTCTACATTGAGGACTGGTAACCTAGGTTGTAATGCTAATATCCAGCCTACTATATGCATCACTGTTGTCCTAACTTGCCCAATCAAGAGCATAAAAAGCAGGATTCTCTATCATGATTGGGTCATTATGGGAATTCTCAGGCACTCATTCTTCTCTTGCCTGATCCTTGCACCCTCTCCTGGTGCAACAACATTGCTCTCAGCAACGTGTTCCTCGTGTTCTCCAGTTTGTTTTTTAACTTCACCCTTTCTTATACATAAGAAGAAGTCACTATAGGGTATACTGGAGGATACTAGAACACACTTAACACCTTAGTCATATGTCTCTGTAGACTCAACAAACCTTAAGCTCTAATACCAAACTTTATGATGACCCGATAACAAATCAAGAAATCACCAGTAATAATCATAGAGTAACCATAAGAAGCAGAATTAACAAAAAAAACACTAAGAAATAAAACCATTTTGCACATAGATCCTCTTCTAGGAAACTCTTACTGAAAGAACCAAAACTTTATATTCATCACAGTTCTTATTATACATACATTGTATTGTCTCATCTTGAGGATAGCAAGTACATGTTGCTTTACTATGATATATACATCAACAACATAAAACCTCGAGGTAATCAAATCAAAATCTCAATTCATTTGTAAAAACCACTAAGAACTATCTCCCAAAGACCTGAGAGTACAGAGATGACACATATGACTTCTATCTACAAAACACGACAGAAAGTACACTCAACTTGAGCTACTACTACTGTCCATTCTGATGTGGTCCTTCCTCTGCAATCTAGTTTCTACTTCCTTGTCAGCATCCACCTAAAAATTTTGGATCCCATGGGTGAGACAATTGTCCCATTGAGAGATATAACTCACCGCCAACAAAATTATTATCACGGATAAATAGTATAAAACTTAGCAGAGGATTCTTTTACATTAATATGCAAGATTAATCATTATTATAAGCAGTACTGAGTAATCTCTTCTCTTAAAGTAATGCAACTATCTATGATAGAGAAATTAATCATCTATTCACTTTGTAAGGAATATAAAGAAACATGTATAACATCTATCCAATTAAGATGTATAAAAGAAGTGTACATCAACCAATGTATTCCGTATTCGATTCTTAAGCAAATACGCTACACGAATGATTACATATTTACAATCACACTTAAGCCCTGAGGAGATGAAGTATATTGTTCATGCTCCAACTGACCACAACTACATTAAGCATTGGTACCATACAATTTTAATGGCAGAGCCGATAGTCAAGACCTCACCCATCTCGATTAGTATGAGACAACTTAGCAGGAAATCTCATGTCAGCTGCTCGTAAGACATCTTGTGTCATCTACAAATAGCATGTCGGGGTATAGCGGCATCTTTGCAATATATTTACAGTCGCAGCATGTACTCTTTTCGGGAGAAGACCATGTAGCTTTCCCAGATTTATTGAGTTAAGGTACATAACCATACTCTGAGCCATGCGCCAGTTCACCATGCTCATTATTGAGTCTACGACCACAGTCGCACTCGATCCAGGATATGGCATATAGCCAATCCCCAAGATTGTGGTCGTAAGGGAATCAGTCAACATATGGTCGTCCAAGCTCATGCCCCCGCATATTAAAAAATATGCGCTCCAGGTAATCCTGTGGGAAAAACTCATTTCACCATTTAGAAAATCCTGACGCTGATGGATCTATGGTCAGGACAACTACATGATGAGATTCCACTTGATTAATTAAGTCCATTATGCTATCTTTTAACATCAACCAAGTTTCAAACATATTTATAGAAGATGCTACAAAGTAAGATATAATATGTTTATCAAGTACTTTCATGATTCTTTGGAACACATATAACACTTAGGATCTCAACCTCTTATCATTATCATGCCTGGGTATTCAAACCCTTAATTCATCACTGAGTATTGTTACCACTTATCAAGTAACCATTACCTATAGGTCATCAGACCAAGGTATTAATTCTCATAGTTCACTAAGATCATTCAATATATGGTCACCTTTCACTAGGAAACAACTATTTTTAAGACATCAGATTATATCAACATTATACTTGTGGTACAAATAATTCACATAGCTCACAAATCCCATTAAATAAATTGTCACCTCTTACTAGGGAACAACTATTTACATGGCTTACAAGGCCAAGTAAATATCTTGTCACCTCTCACTAGAAAACAAATATCTTTTTAGGTCATCAGACCACATAAACATTATACTTGTTGTACAAGTATTTAACATGTCTCACAATACTTTTGCACTAGGAGAAATACAACCTTCCCATTATTAGGGTTAGGGTTTCCCTTTATAGCCGAATAGGGTTTCAAGTTCATATTATCAATCTAAACCCTAATTCATTGCTCCACACCTCTCGGAGCATATATTGATATCATAAGTATTCAATCATACTTATTTATTCTTATCACTTATCATTACATGATTATCAACAAAAAGTATGAGTTTATCTCTCATCCTCACTAGGATATTGACTACATCATACTTTATTATCTTGGCTTAACCCCTTTCACAAGGCATGTTATCCTTCACTTATCAAAGTTCAATAAACCCATTACATATTAATGTAACCATTGACATGACATACTTCTGGTGTTACTCATCCAAGTATATTGGATTTGAGTTGCATCAAGGTGTATCAATCTTGATGTGCTGGATGTGATATTTATCATGCCTTGGTGTATCACTTCCCTTATCACTTTAACTTACTTAAGTTCATCAATTGATCTTGTATTAGGGTATTCCCCATCCTAATACTTTATGCACTAACTCATCACATTTACCCTACAGTATATTGGTGATAAGTCACATGCATTACCCAACTATCATCAAGTGATATGGACTCATCTCAGGTTAAGGCTTTGTTGATATAGTGGTTGACCATTATCAACCACTTTAGGTGTTTCACCTATCAAGGTATTAGCCACACCATTACTTGGTAATATACTCATCACTCCTAGGAGTGTTTTGCCCTTACCTTTACAAGGTGTATTGGGTTGAATCATATATGTCAAGTTGAACACATGCATTGGGTTAGGTGTATATCAAGCTTGGCATCATCATATCCCTCGCCACTTACCCATTAAAGTATCAACCTTAACAACCATATGTTGTATCACCTTCACCATACATGGGTTCCACATCCTTTCTCCACTTGAAGATATTGCCCACACCATACTTTATTAAGTTCACTTAATTCTCCTCTTTGAGGTACCCTAACTCACAATTATCAAATTGCATTAACCTCATTACCTCTTAATGTAGCATTTGACACAATACATGACATGTACCACTCAACCAAGTACATTGGATTGAGGTGTTCTCACCATATCGGGTATCAAGGTGTGTGTGTATGCTACCATATCATGTTTAAGATACACCTATCATCATATCATGTATCCATATCGTGTACCCATATCGGTTTGGCCATCACTTATATTTTTTCATCTCAAATTAACCTCATGTCGTGTATGGGCTAGATGTTGGACCTCATTTTGGGTATAAGAGTATATTTGGTTCCATACCGTGCACAAGATGTACACCATGTCAGGCATATGATAAATTCTTCATCATGGTATTGTTTTAAGTAATCTTTACACCATGCCATATCAAGTTACCATATTGGATTCTCATATCTGATTCCTATATTGGGTCTTCATATCGTATTTAGCATATTGGATAACATATCGAGTTAGTATATCAGGCAAACCATTATGTTGATATTCTTCCCAAGATTCAGTTGTATCGTATGATTTGATTAACAAGCTAGGCATCTAATTGGGCTCTTCAACCCATCACAAAGTGATAAGGGTATGTCGGGTTTTCAAAGGCATATCAGATTTCACTCCTTCATCTAGGGTTTGATCCATATCAGGTAGAGTGTACCATATCATGCATGAGGTATGAACTTGACCTCATATTGTTCACAACGTACAAGTAGGTACTACTCCTATCGTCTATGAGATATCACTCATATCGTTCATGTGGTATCACCCATGTCCATATCAGGTTACCCTTTATCTTGGGTTCAATATCATATTTTAAGGTACTTCAACCCCATATCGGGTTGTACTATGATGATGTCATCATCACAAACCTCAAGACCTTTGTCTTTCTTATTCTAGTCCATGGACAATAGTCCTAACAACTTATTGGAACTCAAAGGAACATGAATTGATCAAAGGAATTCGTATTTGAGAGTAAATCAACAAGTTCAACAATATTGAAGGTGAATAATAACATACTTGGGTTCAAACTCCAACTCTTCACATTCTCAAGGTTGAAGTTGAGCTTATCCAAGGTCCAAGACTTGAGCTCCTTAGCACTTGCACGATATTTGCACTCCTTGCAGCCGATATCACCTTGCTAGGTTGATATCACCTTGCTTGGCTGATATCCTTTCTCTTTGGCCGATACCAAGCTCTAAAACTCGACACTCCTCACTCATACATGATACTAGGGTAATATGGACAATATCTAAGGGAAGGATGATAATGAGATCCAAAAAATTCTACTAATAGGTGAAGGGAATGGTATTTATACGTGTGGTTTATGAAAAAGAGTGCAAGAGGTGTCATCTTTTTAAGCTACTAAGTGCCACATAGCCATGCAAGAATTGACACATGTATTTGCATGCATCCTATCTTTAGTATTACCATGCAAAATTAAAATCTTAAGGATAATGAAAACGAAAAGGGGCATCCTTTTAGTTATCTTCTATGGAAAGTTACTTCCACTCTTATTATTATTATTATATTCAACACAACATTTTTCAAAGAAAAGTTCCAAACTGATACATAAGACTTCCTTGAGGTGCTTAGCCTGTCATGGGTAAATCCAAGACTCAAAAAATTGATAGGACACTCCCTCTATGGATCTTTGGCCGATAGGGACTCTCATTCTAAGTCTACAACTCAATATATCTCATATAAATATTTCAATTATACATCTTCCTTAGTCTTTTCATCACCAAGAATGCTACCATTCTAAATTGATTCAAGCATAGTGTCACCTTCTTCCTCTATCCTCTAGTTGATACTAGGAAGGAGTAAGGACACTCTGGAAGTGGTAATTTACACCACAACCATACATTTTAGATAATTTACAATTTGTACCATAATTGATGCATAAAGCACTTGACATTATTCAAACAAGTTGTCACTTAGATTTTAGGCTTTCCACAAGCCACCACTTAGCATCATTATCTCTCTTATGATGTTAGAATACTTAGGGTACATTCAACATATTATATTTTGCAATATAACACCTCATCTTTGCTAAATTACTCTTTACACTCAGACAATCATATAATGCACAAATAGTGTGCAAATAATCTCAAACTTGAAAATAAACTTCACAAAGAGCCTTAATTACATTTCAAAATATTAGAGAAAATTTGTAAATAACTTACTTAAGTAAAACTTCTAGGGTAAGGCCATAACCCAGGTCAGAGATGTCACACAATCGATCCTTCAAATGCAAAATTCTTGCAGTCCACTCATTTGTTCTGGAAATTATTTCTTTCATTGTCTTGTAGAGACAAAACATGACCCTTTGACCCATCACTTGAACCCTAGAAACCCATGTATAAGAAAACACTAATTCCATTGTCACTCCCCTCTCACATTCAAAATGTAAACCACTACCTAGCCTCACCCCAACTACCTGAGTGTATTCAAAGCTTCACCAGACTCGACCAAGCCCTCCTATGCTAGAAATTTCACCACAATCATCCCGTGGCTCTCACCCCTACATCACCATCGATCTCCAACATGTTGCCATCATTCTCAACCCTCATCCCATCTTTTACCAATTACCTATGCACACACCATCTACAAATACCAATGAGGTTAGGGCAAGCCGCCGCTTTGACTGTGAGATAGTGAGGCATCAGGTCGACAATGATATCACTGGGTTGTTGTTGGTGGTGGCAAAAAGTTGTAGCAGTGGCCAACCAACCTCTGAGAGAGCTCGAAGCTTCCAATATCACTTCCAAGAAGCATATTGTACCCTCAATTCAATGAAGGGGATGTATATTCCTAAATCCCAACTTCAAGCTTCCTGACATTTTTTCTATCAATTTTTCCTTTCTAGTCATCGCCATGACCCCCTCTTTCGTCTATTAGCTTCGTCAGAATCTCACAAAGTAGTATCTTTTGAGGACTCTCCTGGGCTGCATTGAGCACCTCAGGTGACATGCTATAGCTCATTCTTCTGAACTTGATCTTGGGAAGAGATTTGTGGCATCATTTCAATCAAGCAAGCATCAAGAAGTGTGTGAGGGAGGATCAAATCTACCACCCAGAAGATGCACGTGCAAGAACAATCAAATGGGCTTTTTGTCCACTTTAAGCCCATGTCGCTCTTTGATCTGTAAGTGTCCCAAGGGCATATGAGTCTTTGAAAAAAGGCTATCTAGTTTTTGTTTTTCAACCAAAAGAATCATTCCATCTTTTTTCTCATTAGTGACTGATTAAACTTGATTATACCATAGGTAATTATCCCTACATCAGAAAATGCAATCTACCTGATGGGTACCTTGTTTACCTATTTGGTGTCCGATAATCAGATTTTTAAATATACATTCAATACTTTCATGCTTGTAAATATACTTAATGGGTTAATGCCACTAAAAATGTACCTTGGTATTTTTATGATCCAACCCTATACAATGACCATCTTTTGGATCCTAATAATAATCCTAACCCTAAGCTTTTAATTGTTAATAATTAGAACATGAATATTACATGTATATCCCTAAGCCTATGGAAATTATGTACTAATGATAATTTTGGTACTTATGGACTTAGGTCTGAGTCAGTAGTGTATGTATAAAAAAAATTCATTACAAACCTAAACTATGAATCCTAATATTATGAAGGTTATCAACGCAAAATCTACAAGGACACATTGGTGAGCCAACTTTGTACGTCTTAATAATATACATACCTAAATGCATGTAATGGTGAATAAAAGGAATTATGACCCAACATATGTTTACCAAAATGGAAAGGATATGTAATCTGATATATTTTTTGCATTTTTGAGGAGAAGTTAGACCCAATATCCTGAGGAGTAGTGAGGAAAGGATCTTGACTTACTACAGGTAAGTGGGCCATGTCCTAGGAATATATCTTGAACGTAGACATATAGAAATTGTTTGGATTTAGAGTATCATCTTTCATACAATGCTTCTTATTCCATACTATTAGACATACTACAAAGTGTTAAGCTTGACATCTATCATTTAGAATAAGAGTAAATGTAGATTGTACTCATGGACTCAGTTTTGAGTCACTTTGGAATCAAAGAAATAAGAGATATAGATTTCAAACATAGATTTAGATTCAAATCAGAACAGAGATATAGAGTAATCAATTAAGAATAGATTAAGATTTAGAGATCAGTGATTAAGAGTAGAAAATAGAAATTGACACTAGAATATAAATTGTACATAATATGATAAGTCCACATCAGAGAGTCATGGGATGATTTCAATGGACATTGCGTCATATGGGGCATATAGTGCCAACAGAGGGTGCTCTGCACCATAGAGGACAATATGGTGTCACCATAGGAGGTATTATTGTATAATGGTGTCCAAAAAGATAAAATAAGTAATGAAAATATGTTTTCCTTCTTCAACAAAATATTTCAGCTATTCATTCATATTTTATCCTAGTTACAGCTTTCTTACCACTTACTATAAATCCTAGGTTTCCCTCTATTGTGCATGGATGGGGCATTCGTAGAGTAGGAGCTTTTATTCGAAGACTAGCTCAAGTGTTTGAAGATTCAGAAGACATCTTTCATTGGTGGGACATTACCCCAGATGATCCTTCTAGCTTGGAGTTTTTTTTCAGTTGTGTACTTTACTATTTCACATTGGGACTGTTACTCCCAGAGTCACAAGCTTTCTATGTTAGAACCTTGTTTATGAACTGTATTAGTTAGGTTATTTAAATGCTTTAGTATGACAAATATGTTATGTTTTCCTATTCTTTAATTACAAATGTGAGTTGGCGCTTCCGCCTATAGTATTTGTGGTTTTATAAATGGGCAAGGATTACAATTTGGTATCAGAGTGATTTAGTAACCATAAGTGATTGATGTCCTCTAATATATCCTTATGAATGTCCTTTTCCATATATATGGACCCTATGAGAAAGTATAACAAGAGAAAGGATCAACTGGAGGGAGAGGAGAGTCCCAACAGTTCTAGGGGTAAGGATTCTAACTGTAGAGGGGTCAACCTCAATAGTCATTTGATCCCTCCTCTTGATATTCTCATTAAGTTTGACACAGATGCCCTGACTTCCCCAAGAGTGGTACAACCACCATGGAGAAACCAGGAGTTGACCATGGTTGACTTTCTAAAGATCAAGTCAGAGACATTCTCTGGCAATACTGAGGTTGACATTGTTACTCGAGCTGAGGAATGGTTGATGAACGTCAAGTATTGCATGCATGACTTGGGATGCAGCGATCACTCAAAGGTCCATTTTGGGAACCACATGTTGAAAAGTGTTGCTCGTGTGTGATGGGACAACTTCACCAATGCCAGGGCACCTGATGCTTCACCCTTGACCTGGGGGGAGTTCACCACCGCATTCCAAAACTGCTACATCTCTGAGGCATTGGTTGAAAAGAAAGATTTGGAATTTAAGTGCCTCAAGCAGTGTGACTCTACCATCATCCATTACTCAATGAAGTTCAGTACGCTTTAGAAGTGTGGGATTGAAGATGAGGTACATCTGGCCAAGCAATTTTTGAGCAGTCTGAAGTCAGACCTCGACTATGCTCTAGTGGGCCACAACATCAAGATTGTGCATGAGGCACTAGAAGCAACCCTAGAACTGGAGGACCATCCAGGGAAGAACTAGAAGAAAGGAAGATGTTCCAGAAGCAAGTGCCATCATAACAACTGCATGGTGGGAAGAACAAGAGACAAGCACCTGGAGGTGTCCCAGCATAGAGGGCCCCAACAGGACCCCCAATACAGAAAAGTCTAGGAGGACCACCAACATAGAGAGGGCCACCACCACTAGAGAAAGCAACAAAGCTACCACAAGCTCCAATTTGCCCCAAGTGTTAGAAATATCATCATGTGGAATACAAGCATGGCCATCATGTATGCTACTTTTGTGATGTGGAAGGCCACCTCAAACTCAATTGTTAAAGGATGCAATAGAAGTTTGGAAAGAACAATCAGAAGCAAGGTCAGATAACCAGAGGGAGAAATGTCATGTAAGGGTCTTTGTGATGACTACTAAGGAGATAGATGAAGATCATGTCATTAAATATGTGTCTTTTATTAGACAAATTTTTGTTAAAGTCCTATTTGACTCGGATGCATTATATGCTTTAATATCTAGTGCATTATGTTTAATGTAAGAATTACCCTTGGAGGATATCCCCTATGATCTCAAAATTAGAACAACTAGTAGACATGTTAACATACCTAGGAGGATGATTTCTAGGATTGGGATTACCCTGGAAGGGAGAGTATTTCCTACAGACCTTATGGTGATGCCCTTAAATGAATTTGATACTCTTTTGGGTATGACATGGATCCATGATCACTAAACATTCCTAGAATGTAGGAGGAAGTTGGTCACCACATCTAATCCTAATGAGGAGTTCTTAGTTATGAAAGGAAGGAAAAAGCATAAAAAAGAATTCTTGGTTTCAGTAATTTAGGCAGATAAGCTAAATAAGAAAGGGTGTCAAATCTATCTTGTGTCGGTTATAACTGAAAAGAAAAACCACTTGCTAATATCCACACAGTAAATGAGTTACATGATGTCTTCCTAGAGGCCTTACTTGGCGTGCCCCATAATTGAGAGATTGAATTATCTACTGATCTCCTTCCTAGCACTACACCCATTTCTAAGGCCCCATATAGGATGATGCCCACGTAACTCATTGAATTGAAGAAGTAGATACACGAGCTTCAAGATCTGGGCTATATTCATCCTAGTGCTTCTCCTTGGGGAGAACATGTCCTCTTCATCAAAAAGAAGGATGGTTCCCTCTGTATATGTGTTGATTATCGAATGTTGAACCAGATGACAATAAAGAATAAGTATTTGTTGCCATGAATAAATGACTTGTTTGACCAGTTAAAGACATCAAAGTTATTCTCAAAGATATAATTGCGTAGTGGATACCATCAACTGAAGATCAAACCATCAGATATAGAACACAACCTTCCACACCAGATATGGATGCTTTGAAATTATTGTCATGTCATTTGGCCTCACTAATTTCCCTAGAATTTTAATGGACCTGATGCATCACATCTTTCATCAATATTTGGAACCATGCATTATTGTCTTCCTAGTCAATATTCTCATTTATTGTGATAATGACCAGCTACATGAGGGGTACCTTCACATCACTCTTGAGACACTTTAGCAACATCAATTGTATGAGAAGTTGTCTAAATGTGAATTCTAGATTCTCAAGGTTATGTTTCTTGGACATATAATTTTTTAGGGTCATATTTTTATTGATCTAATAAAGGTCAAATATGTGATGAACTGCGTTCCCCCTACTACTTCTGATATTCAAAGCTTCTTGGGGTTAGTAGGAAACACCTATGCATTTCATTCAAGAATTTTCAATTTCATAAGAGCCTATAACAACACACACACAAAAAGAAGCAAAGTTCATTTGGAGTGAAAAGTGTGAGTAGAGTTTTTAGACCTTGAAGAGGAGACTCACTTCAGCACCTATACTTGCAATTCCTTTAAGAAATAATTACTTCATCACTTTCAATGACACTTTGAAGTAGGGTTTGGGTTGTGTGTTGCAATAGAAGGACAAAGTTATAGCTTACACATCCAGAAAACTCAAATCACATGAGGAAAACTACCCTACTCATGATCTGGAACTAGAAGACTATTGTATATGCATTGAAAATCTACAGAAATTACTGGTACAGTACACAGTTCGAGATTTTATGTGATCATAAGAGCCTCAACTATATTCTGAGTCTAAAAGATCTAAACATGAGGCAGTGATGATGGATTGAATTCTTAAAAGACTATGACTTCATTAATTTTTATCATCCAGGGAAGGATAATCTGGTAGTTTCTGCCTTGACTAGGAAGAACGAAGTAGTCATTGCAACAACAATAATTGATGAATGGTAGATGATGTCAGATTTGGCATAGTGGAAGGCACAACTCAAATAACTAGAGCTAAAGATGGAACACCTTACAATTCATCCTAATTGTACTTCTAAGATTTTACAAGAACAACAAAGTAGTCCTGACCTTCCTCACATGCAAGGATAATTACAAAAGAATGATGCTAACCTAAATAAGGGCAAGGAAGGTGAGATCTTGATGAAAAATAGGTTATGGGTACCTACATCTGAGCTACAACAGAAGATTCTATCAAAAGTTCATGGGACAAAGTACATTATTCATCCATGTTCTATAAAGATGTACCAAAACCTAAAGAGAGCCTTCTAGTGGGTGGGCATAAAGAGTGATATATAAGAATATGTGTCTAAGTGCCTCACATGTCAGTAGGTGAAAGATGAACATCATAGAATTGGAGGTTTGTTACAACCACTACAGATTCATGAATGGATATGGAACAAGATAATCATGGACTTTGTCACAGGTTTACCCAAACCCCAGAAGAGATTTGATATATTGTGTGGGTAGTTGTGGAGCGTTTGGTGAAAAGTGCTCATTTTCTAGCTTTTAAGACTACTGCTATAGTTTCAGACATGGTAGAGCTTTATATTTAGGAAATTGTATGATTGCATGTAGTTGCTTCCTCCATAGTTTCTGATAGAGATCCCAAGTTCACTTCAAAGTTGTGGAAGCAAGTCTAGGAAGAGTTGGGTACCAAGCTTCAATTTAGTATTTTCTATCACCCTCAAATTGATGGTCAGTCTAAGAGGACTATTCAGACTCTTGAGGACATGCTCAGAGCTTTTATCCTAGACTTGGGAGGATCATGGGTGATGTACCTTCCACTTGTTGAATTTTCCTATAATTATAGTTTTCATGCAAGCATAGTCATGGAACCAGATGAGGCCTATATGGGAGGTTGTGTAAGTCACCTTTTCTCTCGAACAAGCCAGGCAAAATGAGTTTGATAAGAAGTGAAAAGCTATAAATTTATATAGATTAGGTGGCCCTCATTAGGGAGAAAATGAAGGCATCAAGATAGATAGAAAAAGCATGGTGATGCACACAGATATGATAGAGAGTTCCTTGTAGGGGATCATGTATTCTTGAATGTCAAGCCCATAAAGTCTATTGGCACATCCAAAGTGAAATGCAAACTCAGTCTCAGATATGTTGGCCCTTTTAAGATTCTTTATCGAGTAGGCAAGAGTGTCTACAGGCTACCTTTGCAACCTTATTATGAGAAAATCCATAATGTTTTCCATGCATCAAAGTTGAGGAAGTATGTCCATGATAGTTCCCACATTCTCTCTCATGAACCTATTGAGATCAAGAAAGATCTATCTTATGAAGATATTCCATTGAGGATCCTCGATACCTAGACAAAGCAGTTGAAGAAGAAAGACATTGTCCTATTTAAAGTTCTATGGAAAAATCATAATATAGAGGAAGATACTTGGGAACTTAAGGAAGAGATGTTAAAGAAATATCCAGAGCTCTTTAACCCCTAAATTTGGATGTCAAAATTTTATTAAGGAGGAGAGGATTGTAACATCCTCATTTTAAGGTTTTTGATTGCAATTTCCCTAATATGACATCCTTTATGGACACATCTTATAATAGGGTCATTTTAAATAATCATGGTTTTTATTTTTTATTGCAAATTTTCCAAATTAAAGATAATGTATAAATAAGATGAAACCTGAAATTTTCCAAATTAAAGATAATGTATAAATAAGATGAAACACAAAGAAACATATTCTTCTTACCTCATCATCACCCAGGGTTGTTTATCAAAGAGGAGAGATTATCATCTCTTCTGATTATTGTATGAACTTTCAACTATTCATGAATCATTTACTCTTGTTTCACCCTAAGTTCCTTGCCATCAGCATAGGAATTATAAGGATGATTATTTTTCATCACTTCTTTCTTTGTTATTGTCTAACATGTTCATGAACATTTTATGATTTCATCACATTTCTCATTTTCACATTTATGGAAGAGATCATTATCCTTCACATATTCTTTATTTGAGCAGGGATCATCTTTCTTATTCCCTTTCACTTATCATGAGGATTGTACTTTTTACTTCCTCATACACATAGACTGGTTTGAGATAAACTCAGTTTATATTTCATTGCACTTAGGATGTGATAGAAACATTCATGCCATATTTTCAATTTCATTATTCTCATTAGATTGTCTAAAAATGATTACTTGATCAGAGTAATCAAAAATATACTAATCTAAGAGTTCCATACTCACCCTACCTTCAATAATTGAATACCTGGCCAGGGTATACAAATATTGAGATTAGGTAGTATGCACCTTGTTTGTATCATATACCTTGCTTTTCATACCATCCTAATCATAGGACTTAATATCCCTAGATTTCTCAAGGCATCTCTTCCCCATCTCATCCTATTTTATACAGACAAGAGCAATTATAAAGCATTTAAAAGAATACTGGACAGAATATAAATTCTAGTCCTCATCATGATCTTCCCCATGTTCTCATAGGACAACCAAAGGAAAGTCAACAATAATATTCCTTCTTATGATTATCAGATAAAATCAAGAGAAGACATATCAGAATGGAAAAGCTCTATGTGACTGTCACCCTTCGAGGTCATCTACCACTTTAAGTTGACTTAAAACATAGAGTCTAGCTATTTCATGTTGTTGCTTTTTCCTTTCCACAGTATTTGGACATAAATTTCATAAGCCCTGCCGAGTCTGCCTTGGTTGTTGAGTCATTTCCTTCTTTCTTTTTGAACAAAAAGGGTTTACTATGCTCAACATGTCCATATCTATAACATGTCCTGTCCTCGTACCATGTTCTTATCGGTCTTATTACCGATGTAGAAGCTAAGTCAGAAGTTCTTACAGGTGGAAATTTGGACTTTTTCCTTTACTTAGTGATTGTTGTACTGGTGCACTAGGCATTTATTGCACTCGTGGCACCAAAAAATTTGGCTTTTTAGAACAACTAGGCAAATGTCTCTAAAATTGTAAATACCTTTCCTTAATTCTCAACTCATTGCCCCTCCTTGGGCATTTCCATCACAGATGTACTGTGTGTCTGTACTTATGGCAGAGTCTGTTTTTTTGCCATATGTTAATTCTTCCCACATTTTCCACTATTCCGACATGACTATGTCATTCAAGAACCCTTTCGGAACCCAAAGTTTCTACATTGAGGACTGGTAAC
Source organism: Alisma plantago-aquatica (assembly GCA_963693085.1). Lineage (NCBI taxonomy): Eukaryota > Viridiplantae > Streptophyta > Magnoliopsida > Alismatales > Alismataceae > Alisma > Alisma plantago-aquatica. Next base: position 781,818,673 of record OY856413.1, read on the forward strand.
CTAGGTTGTAATGCTAATATCCAGTCTACTATATGCATCACTATTGTCCTAACCTGCCCAATCAAGATCATAAAAAGCAGGATTCTCTTTCCTGATTGGGTCAATATGGGAATTCTCAGGCACTCATTCTTCTCTTTCCTGATCCCTTGCACCCTCTCTGGTGCAACAACATTGCTCCCAGCAACGTGTTCCTCGTGTTCTCCAGCCAATTTTTTTAACTTCACCCTTTCTTCTACATAAGCAGAAGTCACAATAGGGTATACTGGAGGATACTAGAATAGATTTAACACCTTAGTCATATGTCTCTGTAGACTTAATGAACCTTAAGATCTAATACCAAACATTATGACGACCAGATAACAAATCAAGCCATCACCAGTAATAATCACAGAATAACCATAAGAAGCGGAATTAACAAAAAAAACACTAAGAAATAAAACCATTTTGCACATATATCCTCTTCTAGGAAACTCTTACTGAAAGAACCAAAACTTTATATTCATCACGGTTCTTATTATACATACATTTTATTGTCTCATCTTGAGGATAGCAAGTACCTATTGCTTTACTGGGATATATACAACAGCAACATAAAACCTCGAGGTAATCAAATCAAAATCTCAAATCGTTTGTAAAAACCACTAAGAACTATCTCCCAAGGACCTGAGAGTACAGAGACAACACATATGACTTCTATCTACAAGACACGACAGAAAGTACACTCTACCTGAGCTACTACTGATATCCATTCTGATGTGGTCCTTCCTCTGCAATCTAGTTTCTACTTCCTTGTCAGCATCCACCTAAAATTGTGGATCCAATGGGGTGATATAATTGTCCCAGTGAGAGATATAACTCACCGCCAACAATATTATTATCACGTATAAACAATATAAAACTTAGCAGAGGATTCTTTTACATTAATATGCAAGGTTAATCATTATTATAAGAAAAACTGAGTAATCTCTTCTCTTAAAGTAATGCAGCTATCTATGATAGAGAAATTAATCATCTATTCACTTTACAAGGAATATAAAGAAACATGTATAACATCTATCCAATTAAGATGTACAAAAGAAGTGTACATCAACCAATGTCTTTCATATTCGATCCTTAAGAAAATACGGTACACGAATGATTACATATTTACAATAACACTTAAGCCCTGAGGAGATGAAGTATACCATTCATGCTCCAACTGACCACAACTACGTTAAGCATTGGTACCATACAATTTTAACGGCAGAGCCGACTGTCAAGACCTCACCTGTTTCGATTAGAATGAGACAACTTAGAAGGACATCTCATGTCAGCTACTCGTAGGACATCTTGTGTCATCTGCAGATAGCATGTCGGGGTATAGCGGCATCTTTGCTATATATTTACAGCTGCATCATGTACTCTTTTTGGGAGAAGACCATGTAGTTTTCCCAGATTTATTGAGTTATGGTACATAACCATACTCTAAGCCATGGGCCAGTTCACCATGCACATTATTGAGTCTACGACCACAGTCGCACTCGATCTAGGATATGGCATATAGCCAATCCCCAAGATTGTGGACGTAAGGGAATCATTCAACATATGGTCGTCCAATCTTATGCCCCAACATATTAAAAAATATGCACTCCAGGTAATCCCGTGGGAAAAACCCATTTCACCATTTAGCAAATCCTGACGTTGATGGATCTATGGTCAGGGCAACTACATGATGAGATTCCACTTGATTAATTAAGTCCATTATGGTATCTTTTAACATCAACCACGTTTCAAACATATTTATAGAAGACGCTACAAAGAAAGATATAATATGTTTATCAAGTACTTTCATGAATATTTGGAACACATATAACACTTAGCATCTCAACCTCTTATCATCATCATGCCTGGGTATTCAAACCCTTAATTCATCATTGAGTATTGTTACCACTTATCAAGTAACCATTACCTTTAGGTCATCAGACCAAGGTATTAATTCTCATAGTTCACAAAGATCATTCAATATATGGTCACCTTTCACTAGGAAACACTATTTTTAAGAAATCAGATTATATCAACATTATACTTGTGGTAAAAATAATTCACATACCTCACAAATCCCATTAAATAACTTGTCACTTCTTACTAGGGAACAACTATTTACATGGCTTACAAGGCCTAGTAAATATCTTGTCAACTCTCACTAGGAAACAAATATCTTTTTAGGTCATCAGACCACATAAACATTACACTTGTTGTACAAGTATTTAACATGTCTCACAATACTTTTGCACTAGGAGAAATACAACCTTACCATTATTAGGGTTAGGGTTTCCCTTTATAGCCAAATAGGGTTTCAAGTTCATATTATCAATCTAAACCCTAATTCATTACTCCACACCTCTCAGAGCATACATTGATATCATAAGTATTCAATAATACTTATTTATTCTCATCACTTATCATTACATGATTATCAACAAAAAGTATGAGTTTCTCTCTCATCCTCACTAGGATATTGACTACATCATACTTTATTATCTTGGCTTAACCCCTTTCACAAGGCATGTTAGCCTTCACTTATCAAAGTGCAATAAACCCATTATATATTAATGTAACCATTGACATGACATACTTCTGGTGTTACTCATCCAAGTATATTGGATTTGAGGTGAATCAAGGTGTATCAATCTTGATGTGTTGGATGTGATATTTATCATGCCTTGGTGTATCACTTCCCTTATTAATTTTAACTTACTTAAGTTCATCAATTTATCTTGTATTAGGGTATTCCCCATCCTAATACTTTATGCACTCACTCATCACATTTACCCTGCAGTGTATTGGTGATAAGTCAAATACTTGCATTACCCAACTATCATCAAGTGATATGGACTCATCTCCGGTTAAGGCTTTGTTGATATAGTGGTTGACCATTATCAACCACTTTATGTGTTTCACCTATCAAGGTATTAGCCACACCATTACTTGGTGTTATACTCATCACTCCTAAGAGTGTTTTACCCTTACCTTTACAAGGTGTATTGGGTTGAATCATATATGTCAAGTTGAACACATGTATTGGGTTAGGTGTATATCAAGCTTGGCATCATCATATATGTCACCACTTACCCATTAAAGTATCAACCTTAACAATCATATGTTGTATCATCTTCACCATACATGGATGCCACATCCTTTCTTGACTTGAAGATATTTCCCACACCATACTTTATTAAGTTCACTTAATTCTCCTCTTTGAGGTACCCTAACTCACAATTATCAAATTGCATTAAACTCATTACCTCTTAATGTAACATTTGACACAATACATGACATGTACCACTCAACCAAGTACATTGGATTGAGGTGTTCTCACCATATCGGGTATCAAGGTGTGTGTGTATGCTACCATATCATGTTTTAGATACACCTATCACCATATCATGTATCCATATCGTGTACCCATATCGGTTTGTCCATCACTTATATTTTTTCATCTCAAATTAACCTCATGTCGTGTATGGGCTAGATTCTTGACCTCATATTGGGTATAAGAGTATATTTGGTTCCATACCATGTACAAGATTTAAACCATGTAGGGCATAGGATAGATGCTTCATCATGGTATTGTTTTAAGTAATCTATACACCATGCCATATCAGGTTACCATATTGGATTCTCATATCTGATTCCTATATTGGGTCTTCATATCATGTTTAGCATATTGGCTAACATATCGAGTTAGTATATCAGGCAAACAATTATGCTTATATTCTTTCCAAGAATCAGTTGTATCATATGATTTGATTAAGAAGCTAGCTATCTAATTGGGCTCTTCAACCCATCACAAAGTGATAAGGGTATGTCGGGTTTTCAAAGGCATATTGGATTTCACTTCTTCATCTAGGGTTTGATCCATATTGGGTAGAGTGTACCATATCTTGCATGAGGTATGAACTTGACCTCATATTGTTCACAAGGTACAAGTAGGTACTACTCCTATCGTCTATGAGATATCACTAATATCGTTCATGTGGTATCACCCATGTCCATATCAGGTTACCCTTTATCTTGGGTTCCATATCAGGTTTTAAGGTACTTCAACCCCATATCAGGTTGTACTATGATGATGTAATCATCACAAACCTCAAGAACTTTGTCTTGCTTATTCTAGTCCATGGACAACAGTCCTAACAACTTATTGGAACTCAAAGGAACATGAATTGATCAAAGGAATTCAGATTTGAGAGTAAATCACCAAGTTCAACAATATTGAAGGTGAATAATAACATAGTTGGGTTCAAACTCCAACAATATTGAAGGTGAATAATAACAAGTTTAACAATATTGAAGGTGAATAATACTGAAGCTGAGCTTATCAAAGGTCCAAGACTTGAGCTCCTTAGCACTTGCACGATATTTGCTCTCCTTGCAGCCGATATCACCTTGCTAGGTTGATATCACCTTGCTTGGCTGATATGCTTTCTCTTTGGCCGATACCAAGCTCTAAAACTCGACACTCCTCACTCATACACGATACTAAGGTAGTATGGATGATATCTAAGGGAAGTATGATAATGAGATCTAAAAAATTCTACTAATAGGTGAAGGGAATGGTATTTATACGTGTGGTTTATGAAAAAGAGTGCAAGAGGTGTCATATTTTTAAGCTACTAAGTGCCACATAGCCATGCAAGAATTGACACATGTATTTGCAAGCATCCTATCTTTCGTATTGCCATGCAAAAATAAAATCTTAATGATAATGCAAAGGAAAAGGGGCATCACTTTCATTATCTTCTAAGGAAAGTTACTTCCACTCTTATTATTATTATTATATTCAACACAACATTTTTCAAAGAAAAGTTGCAAACTGATACATATGACTTCCTTGAGGTGCTTAGCCCATCATGGGTAAATCCAAGACTCAACAAACCTATAGGACACTCCCTCTATGGATCTTTTGCCGATAGGGACTCTCATTCTAAGTCTACAACTCGATATATCTCATATAAAGATTTCAACTATACATCTTCCTTAGTCTTTTCATCACCAAGAATGCTACCATTCTAAATGGATTCAAACATAGTGTCTCCTTCTTCCTCTCTCCTCTAGGTGATACTAGGAAGGAGTAAGGACACTATGGAAGTGGTAATTTACACAAGAACTGTACATTTTAGATAATGTACAATTTGTACCATAATTGATGCATAAAGCACTTAACATTATTCAAATAAGTTGTCACTTAGATTTTAGGCTTTCCACAAGCCACCACTTAGCATCGTTCTCTCTCTTATGATGTTAGAATACTTAGGGTACATTCAACATATTATATTTTGCAATATAACACCTCATCTTCGGTAAATTGCTCTTTACACTCAGACAATCATATAATGCAGAAATAGTTTGCAAATAAGCTCAAACTTGAAAATAAACTTCACAAAGAGCCTTAATTACATTTCAAAATATTAGAGAAAATTTGTAAATAACTTAAGTAAAACTTCTAGGGTTAGACCATAACCCAGGTCAGGGATGTCACACAATCGATCCTTCAAATGCAGAATTCTTGCAGTCCTCTCATTTGTTCAGGAAATTATTTCATCCATTGTCTTCTAGAGACAAAACATGACCCTTTGACCCATCACTTGAACCCTAGAAATCCATGTATAAGAAAACACTAATTCCATTGTCACTCCCCTCTCACTTTCAAAATGTAAACCACTATCTAGCCTAACCCCGACTACCTGAGTGTTTTCAAAGCTTCACCAGACTCGACCAAGCCCTCCTATGCTAGAAATTTCACCACAATCATACCGTGGCTCCCACCCCTACATCACCATCGATCTCCAACATGTTGCCATCATTCTCAACCCTCATCCCATCTTTGACCAATTACCTATGCACATTCCATCTACAAATACCAACGAGGTTAGGGCAAGCCGCCACATTGACTGCGAGATAGTGAGGCATCGGGTCGACAATGCTATCACTTGGTTGTTGTTGTTGGTGGCAAAAAGTTGTAGTAGTGGCCAACCAACCTCTGAGAGAGCTCGAAGCTTCCAATATAACTTCTAAGAAGCATATTGTACACTCAATTCAATGAAGGGGATGTATATTCCTAAATCCCAATTTCAAGCTTCCTGACAATTTTTCTATCAATTTTTCCTTTCTGGTCATCGCCATGACCCCCTCTTTGGTCTATTAGCTTCTTCAGAATCTCACAAAGTAGTAGCTTTTGGTGACTCTCTTGGGCTGCAGTAAGTACCTCAGGTGACAAGCTATAGCTCATTCTTCTGAACTTGATCTTAGGAAGAGATTTATGGCATCATTTCAATCAAGCAAGCATCAAGTAGTATGTTAGGGAGGATCAAATCCACCACCCAGATGATGCGCGTGCAAGAACAATCAAATTGGCTTTTTGGCCACTTTAAGCCCATGTCGCGCTTTGGTATGTAAGTGTCCCAAGGGCATATGAGTCTTTGAAAAAAGGCTATCTAGTTTTTGTTTTTCAACCAAAGAATCATTCCATCTTTTTTCCCATTAGTGACTGATTAAACTTTATTATATCATAGGTAATTATCCCTAAATCAGAAAATGCAATCTACCTGATGGGTACCTTGTTTACCTATTTGGTATCTGATAATCAGATTTTTAAATATAAATTCAATACTTTCATGCTTGTAAATATACTTAATGGGTTAATGCCACTAAAAATGTACCTTGGTATTTTTATGATCCAATCCTATACAATGACCATCTTTATGATCCTAATAATAATCCTAACCCTAAGCTTTTAACTGGTAATAATTAGAACATGATTATTACATGTATATCCCTAAGCCTATGGAAATTATGTACTAATGATAATTTTGGTACTTATGGACTTAGGTCTGAGTCAGTAGTGTATGTATAAAAAAATTTCATTAAAAACCTAAACTATGAATCCTAATATTATGAAGGTTATCAATGCAAAATCTACAAGGACATATAGGTGAGCCAACTTTTTACGTCTTAATAATATACATACCTAAATGCATGTAATGGTAAATAAAAGGAATTATGAACCTACATATGTTTACCAAAAAGGAAAGGATATGTAATCTGATATATTTTTTGGATTTTTGAGGAGAAAGTTAGACCCAATATCCTGAGGAGTGGTGAGGAAAGGATCTAGACTTACTACAGGTAACTGGTCCATGTCCTAGGAATATATCTTGTACTTAGACATATAGAAATTGTTTGAATTTAGAGTATCATCTTTCATACAATGCTTCTTATTCCATACTATTAGACATACTACAAAGTGTTAAACTTGACATCTATCATTTAGAATAAGAGTAAATGTAGATTTTACTCATGCACTCAGTTTTGAGTCACTTTGGAATCAAAAAAACAAGAGACATAGATTTCAAACATAGATTTAGATTCAAATCAGAACAGAGATATAGAGTAATCAATTAAGAATAGATTAAGATTCAGAGATAAGAGATTAAGAGTAGAATATATAAATTGACACTAGAAAATAAATTGTACATAATATGATAAGTCCACATCACAGAGTCCTGGGACGATTTCAATGGACATTGCATGTGTCATATAGGGCATATAGTGCCAACAGGGGGTGCTCTGCAGCATAGAGGACACTATGGTGTCACCATAGGAGGTCTTATTGTATAATGGTGTCCAAAAAGATAAAATAAGTAATTAAAAGATGTTTTGCCTTCTTCAACAAAATATTTCATCTCTTCATTCATATTTAATCCTAGTTACAGATTTCGTACCACTTACTCTAAATCCTAGGTTTCCCTCTATTGTGCATGGATGGGGCATTTGTAGAGTAGGAGCTTTTATTCAAAGACTAGCTCAAGTGCTTGAAGATTCAGAAGACATCTTTCATTCGTGGGACATTACCCCAGATGATTCTTCTAGCTTGGAGTTTTTTTTTCAGTTGTGTACTTTACTATTTCACATTGGAACTATTACTCCCAGACTCACATGCTTTCTATGTTATAACCTTGTTTATGAAATGTATTAGTTAGGTTATTTAAATGCTTTAGTATGACAAATATGTGATGTTTTCCTATGCTTTAATTAAAAATGTGAGTTGGCGCTTCCGCCTATAGTATTTGTGGTTTTATAAATGGGCAAGAATTACAATTTGGTATCAGAGTGATTTATTAACCATAAGTGATTGATGTCCTCTAATATATCCTTATGAATGTCTTTTTCCATATAGATGGCCCCTATGAGAAAGTATAACAAGAGAAAGGATCACATGGAGGGAGAGGAGAGTCCCTACAGTTCTAGGGGTAAGGATTCTAACTGTAGAGGGATCAACCTCAATAGTCATTTGAACCCTCCTCTTGATGGTCTCATTAAGGCCCTCACGGATGCCATGACTGCCCCAAGAGTGGTACAACCACCACGGAGAAACTAGGATTTGACCATGGTTGACTTTCTAAAGATCATGCCAGAGACATTCTCTGGCAATACTGGCGTTGACATTGTTACTCGAGCTGAGGAATGGTTGATGAACGTCAAGTATTGCATACATCACTTGGGATGCAGCGATCACTCAAAGGTCCATTTTGGGAACCACATGTTGAAAAGTGTTGCTCGAGTGTGATGGGACAACTTCACCAATGCTAGGGCACCTGATGCTTCACCCTTGACCTGGGGCAGTTCACCATCGCATTCCAAAACTACTACGTCTCTGAGGCATTGGTTGAAAAGAAAGAGTTGGATTTTAAGCACCTCAAGTAGTGCGACTCTACCATCAGCCATTACCCAATGAAGTTCGGTATTCTTTAGAAGTGTGGGATTGAAGATGAGGTGCTTCTGGCCAAGCAATTTTTGAGCAGTCTGAAGTCGGACCTCGACTATGCTCTAGTGGGCCACAACATCAAGATTGTGCATGAGGCACTAGAAGCAACCCTGGAACTGGAGGACCATCCAGGGAAGAACTAGAAGAATGGAAGATGTTCCAGAAGCAAGTGCCATCATAACAATTACCATGGTGGGCAGAACAAGACACAAGCACCTGGAGGTGTCCCAGCATAGAGGGCCCCAACGAGACCACCAATACAGAAAGGTCTAGGAGTACCACCAACATAGAGAGGGCCAACACCACTAGAGAAAGAAACAAATCTACCACAAGCTCCAATTTTCCCCAAGTGTTAGAAATATCATCATGTGGAATGCAAGCATGGACATCATGTATGCTACTTTTTTGATGTGGAAGGCCACCTCAAACTCAATTGTTAAAGTATTCAATAGAAGTTTGGAAACAACAATCAGAAGCAAGGTCAGATAACCAGAGGGAGAAATGTCATGCAAGGGTCTTTGTGATTACTACTAAGGAGATAGATGAAGATCATGTCATTAAAGATGTGTCTTTTATTAGACAAATTTTTGTTAAAGTCCTATTTGACTCAGATGCATTATATGCTTTCATATCTAGTGCATTATGTTTAATGTAAGAATTACCCTTGGAGGATCTCCCCTATGATCTCAAAATTAGAACAACTAGTAGATGTGTTAACATACCTAGGAGGATGATTTCTAGGATTGGGATTACCCTGGAAGGGAGAGTATTTCCTACAGACCTTATGGCTATGCCCTTAAATGACTTTGATACTCTTTTGGGTATGACATGGATCCATGATCACTAAACACTCCTAGAATGTAGGAGGAAGTTGGTCACCACATCTCATCCTAACGAGGAGTTCTTAGTTAAGAAAGGAAGGAAAAAGCATAAAAAAGAATTCTTGGTTTCAGTAATTTAGGCAGATAAGCTAAATAAGAAAGGGTGTCAAATCTATCTTGTTTCGGTTATAACTGAAAAGAAAAACCACTTGCTAATATCCCCACAGTAAATGAGTTACATGATGTCTTCCCAAAGGCCTTACTTGGTGTGCCCCATAATTTAGAGATTGAATTATCTATTTATCTCCTTCCTAGCACTACACCCATTTCTAAGGCCCCATATAGGATGATGCCCATGTAACTCATTGAATTGAAGAAGTAGATACATGAGCTTCAAGATCTGGGCTATATTCATCCTAGTAATTCTCCTTGGGGAGCACATGTCCTCTTCATCAAAAACAAGGATGGTTCCCTTCGTATGTGTTTCGATTATCGAATGTTGAACCAGATGACAATAAAGAATAAGTATTTGTTGCCATGAATAGATGACTTGTTTGACCAGTTAAAGACATCAAAGGTATTCTCAAAGATATAATTGCGTAGTGGATACCATCAACTGAGGATCAAACCATCAGATACAGAACACAACCTTCCGCACCAGATATGGACGCTTTGAGATTATTGTCATGTCATTTGGCCTCACTAATTTCCCTAGAATCTTAATGGACCCGATGAATCACATCTTTCATCAATATTCAGAATCTTGCATTATTGTCTTCCTAGTCAATATTCTCATCTATTGTGATAATGACCAGCTACATGAGGGGTACCTTCGCATAACTCTTGATACACTTTGGCAACATCATTTGTATGAGAAGTTGTCTAAATGTGAATTCTAGATTCTCAATGTTATGTTCCTTGGACATATAATTTTTTATGGTCATATTTTTATTGATCTAACAAAGGTCAAATATGTGATGAACTGCGCTGCCCCTACTACTTCTGATATTCAAAGCTTCTTCGGGTTAGAAGGAAACACCTATGCATTTCATTCAAGAATTTTCTATTTCATAAGAGTCTCTAACAACACACACACAAAAAGAAGCAAAGTTCATTTGGAGTGAAAAGTGTGAGTAGAGTTTTCAGACCTTGAAGAGGAGACTCACTTCAGCACCTATACTTGCAATTCCTTTAAGAAATAATTACTTCATCATTTTCAATGACGCTTTGAAGTAGGGTTTGGGTTGTGTGTTGCAATAGAAGGACAAACTTATAGCTTACACATCCAGAAATATCAAATCACATGAGGAAAACTACCCCACTCATGATCTGGAACTGGAAGACTATTGTGTATGCATTGAAAATCTACAAAAATTACTTGTACGGTACACAGTTCGAGATTTTATGTGATCATAAAAGCCTCAAGTATATTCTGAGTCTAAAAGATTTGAACATGAGGCAGTGATGATGGATCGAATTCTTAAATAACTATGACTTCATTAATTCTTATCATACAGGGAAGGATAATCTGGTAGCTTCTGCCTTTAGGAAGAAGGAAGTCGTCATTTCAACAACAATAATTGATGAATGGTAGATGATATCATATTTGGCAGAGTGGAAGGCACAACGCAAATAGCTAGAGCTAAAGATGGAACTGTTGGGTTTTAGGGGAAGCAGAGACGGCAGCGGAAACAAAAATGTTCCTCCCCAAACCCAGAACAAGGAAACGTGTCAACATCTATACAATAGGAAAGGATGGTTTGTGGAATCATACCTTGTCCCGCGGCTTGCTCGGTGACAATACCTCACGGCTTGCACGATCTTCATCTCCGGTCTTGGACGATGTCTGTGCAGCTCTTGGTCGCACCGGGACTAATGACTCCTGGTCTCACCGGGACTGTCGGGATTGACAACTGTCCTCCGAGCGGTAGAAATCTCCCGCCTCTGAAGTAGTCCACACGGACCACCTGGACTCCAATCTCCTTGTCCACACGGAATTGGAAGGAGTTGCACCCTCCTTTTAGCATACTAGTCACTAACACACTCTCCTTCCACCAGTCGCTTTCTGTAGTTATATTTCCCTTGTTGTGCCTCCCTTATCGGGTAGCACTTGCTCGGGCTCTCTCGGTTACCAAAACCAGAGAGAACGACAACTTTACAGAGCAACTGGTTGCACTGTGTTGTTCTTTGAGAAGCCCCCAATACCCCTATATATAGGACGGTCATGGGACAGGGTTCTCTATCCCGGGCAATGCGGGACTAAAGCAGGAGTAGAAGGGTTCGAGATTTTCCAAAAAAACAATCAACTGCACAACCTGAACCGATCATTTCATTGTTGAAACGGTGAGTTGGGGACCAGAGCCGGTCGGTTGACACCTGAACCTATCGGTTGGGACCCATGAAACGGTCGGTTCACTTCTGAACCGGTCGGTTCATGGTCCGGGTCAGTTCCCGATTGACTTCTCTTCTTTTGTTTCTAATTGGTATCAAATACCAATCCTTATTCCAATCAAATTGAGCAAGTGAAACGAAAGGAAATTTCTCACCAATCCGACTTTCCCAACTTGCTCGGTTGCATCAGTTGAACCGATCATTTCAACACTTGAAGCAATCGTTTCACCCTGTCCATGAGTCGATCGAATCACCACCTGAGCCGATCGGTTCACCAAGCTGAGTCGATCGGTTCATAACATGAGCCGATCGGTTGGGAGTGCAGATTGTGTAGAAATAGTCAATTGCAGTTTCAATCAATCCGATACTCCAATCAATGTGTCCAACAGGTTGAACATTATGACATTGAGCTATCAATTAATTGAGTGTTTAATTGAACTACTAAACTCCTTTAGTAATCAATCTAAACATTGTTTGTGGACACAACTCCTCTTCCCGGTTAAATCCTATGTGTGTGACCCTACAGGTCCATTTCATGTTGGCAGTGAAAGTCCATAACACTTATGACTTCACAAGCAAAGAGTGGTGCCTAGTCACACATCAGTGCTACCCAAGTGAAATAGAAAGTTGGAGAACAACTTTCAATCCTACAATCCATGAATGGTGTTACAGTGAATGTATAATTCCTTTGACACTGATATCCCGAATGAACTCGAGGCATGGAACAGTCATCCTGTCAATGTTCATTCACTTTCTTGATCTCAGAGTAGATTGGAAGAGATATGTATGACATCAATATCACATACTGATTCACACATGCGTGCACGCCTTTCTCAATCCTACTCATCAAGTGGCCATGGATGTCAAGCTCCCTCAGGAGGGAAAAATCCCATATCTATCACGCACCCCTCAAAAACCCCATGTGTCAAAGCCACCCAATCATCGCCTTTATAACAACCCATGTTTCAGGACTGCGTTTGATGATGTCAAAGTGTTCCCAATGACATGTGTTGAGTGTAGTGATTTCAGGTCAAAGAATCACACTCACCACCATCACCGTGAGTACTCACTGTGACTACCATGTCATGGTTCCATGTGTCAAACTCACGGTGGGTCTGTCTGATACACTTGTTCTCTAACAAGTACCTATGTGTTTGGTTTGATATCTCTATATCATGACTAATGAGATTATGTCATCAACCAATACCACAATCTAGTCTTGTGTGTCATTGTTGTCTATCTGCCTTCCATAATGACATCCGACTAGGGACATAAAAAGAATGTACAAACTCTTAGCATCCGTATGATCTCATCATTCAGGTCCTGAACCTGAAAGCATACGTCATTGAGTACTTTCATTCTCTAGACATTCAATCTGTTCTATCACTATCTCATATGACTGAACCAGAAAGAATTGGAAGCTTGCCTTTGATGTTTATCAAATCAATCTTAATGTATCCCACCAATCATCCCATGATTAACTCTCAGGGCATACATACCAACAGACTCCCACTTGCACTGTGAGCCAATCACCTTTGAATCATATTCATAGTGATCTTCAAACATGTCCCACATGTTACTGTTCTCTAGTGTGAACATAGTGAGTAATGGCAACACCTTGCCAAAGTTGGTATAAATTTCATGTCTCTCATCTCTTCATTGTACGTCACACGTATGAGATGGAGTTTCCGTAATATGCGATCTAGTATTCCTTTGCTAACCTTTAGCCACATTGCATGATCAAGGATTCCATACTTGTCATCAATGAGAAGAATATCTATAAGTTCATCTCATGAACTTCCAGACCCATATAGTATCCATTGTTGTTCTCTAACACACGGATACTCAGCATTTCCCTTTTAAATGGTTTTATTGGATCACTTCCAATTATCAACAAACTTTCACTTTTATATATCCTATATATATTTTGCGATTAATTTTCTGTCCTTTCGGAATTTCGCATCAATGTAACTCTTTACATTGAACTCTTCCTTATCTCCATAGAACTAGTACTTCACAAGTACTTATCAAGTTCTCATGGTATTCCAGTAACCCTTACTGGAAATAGACATACATCCACTCGTCATGTCTCACATACGAGTTATCAGGATGAGCACATCATATTGCCATGTCCTACATACAATATGATGAATGCATTTTATTCTTGCCATATCGATACATGTAAGATAATGGGATGATTACATACATGATAGATCCATATCTATTCTTAGTGTTCCCATTCTTCATAAGAATTGGACACTTGGCCTTGGGATACTAACTCCATGTAACATGGACAAGTTTTCTCCCACTGAATCTGTGCATACTGAACCCTTCAGTACAGATTTCCAATGTATGCTTTCTCTTTTCAGGTCAAGAGGTTTTCGAGAACTATCTCTATAGATCTCTATTCCTATCACATAGGAAACATATCTATCTTCCTTAAAAATAATTTCACATTTGGATTTCCATTCTAGAACATTTCCATTTCACATCAACATGTGGAATGTGAACACGCTCCCACTAAATCACAGATCCCTTCTTTATCTTTGACATATCAGTCAAACCCTTTGACTCTATCATCAAAGTAAAGATCCAATTCTGAGTTGCTTGTACTCAATCAATCACATTGATTAGTCCATTGTAACTTATAAACTTCATTTGCATTAGTGGATTCATAAACCATATAGGTTGTGTCACGTACACATCCTTGTATTATTCCTCATAGGAATGCGGTTTTAGTATCCATATCCCAAATTTGTTAGTCATTAAGTTGCAATTAACAAACATCATCCTTCTCAAAATGTTATCCATGTGTCTTAACACTTAAGATTCATTCGCACTTATGGATTTCATCCAATGGGTGCTAGCATCAGGGTCATACCTTATGGTTCACATGGATGTCATTTAGGATGAAATGGTCATAAACCATAACTTAAAATTCGGTTCCTCATATTCATCTAGATAGTTGACTCATCACATGAACAACTCATCACATAGATAATTGAGGTGTAAGGATATAGGAATTCACAACCCTTGTGATTCTTAATTTCTTTTATTAGTTAGGGGTATTCTTTTATTAAGAAGAATTCAGTTATTTGATAATCATTCTCTAACTCCTTAGAGTATGATTCCTTCTTGATTTAGACATCACCATGCCTTAATCATGAGTTCACTATGATACACTATCATAATCACTCATAAGGATCTCAAACATTTGGTCCAAGTATTTCATTCATTGATCTCATCAAGAATTAACACTTTACCAAATTTGCACTTCATCTATGATAATCTTGAACAATTCAAGATATTCATATTGGTATTTCTCTAAACACCGTTTGAAGTATTAGCATTTGTTCCAATAGGTATGTAAATACATCACATGTATCATACCTAATAGGATAATCATTCTCCCACTACCTTTAGTGAAGATTGATTAATCATGTCCAAGATATTCATGTCTCTTACTGGTTCTCTAACCAAAAGAATCTAGATTTATCCATCACATGGAAACTAGAAATGAATTTCTCATGATTGATGCTAATTTGATTGTTTGAGTTATCTATAACTTTTAGGTATCATTTTATCTTATGCATATCAAATACCACAAGATAAATAAGGCATTGCCACAAAGATCATATCTTTATAAATTGAAACATCTCTTTATTGATTGCCATCATTGTCATACAATATGCAAAATAAAGTGTTTCTATCTATTAGAAAATATGAAATAACAGTTCTCAACTCTATTTCGTACCCTTTAGGCTGAAATAAACTGAAAGGTACTCGTATCTATGGTAGCAACACTTGCTCCAATGATGGGTACTCCTTTCTTGGTCCTTTCACAAAGGCCATCACTTCTTTGTGGATATTGCATATCATATATGACATATCCATACCTTAGTATCATATACCTCAGATAAAGAAGCGGTTCATTTCATGATACTTTAGGTGGAGATCTCCATCCCCTCCTTCATCTTCTTTTGTTCTTCCAGATATAGAGGGAAATTCCCCCATACACCCTTTCCTCATGTGCCTTGAGGTTGAAGATGGCTTGGGCTGTTGGCTAGCATCAGAACACTTCTATGTTTTGCCTTTTCCCTTGCCCTTGCCCTTAAGACTTACCTTTCGTTGATATCATCAAAGATTAGGGTTAGTCTTTCTTCATATTTGCCTCACCATGTCCAACAACTTTGTCAACGCTTGTCAAAGTTGTTCATGTTGTAGTTTATCATCAACTATATGATTCTCACAACATTTGAAGTATCGTACCAATAGCCAACTCTTGGCTCAGAGGGAATCCTTCTTAGTCAGGTCTTTCCACATACCCAATCATATTGAGTGTGTTAATACCTTATTGGATCTCCTTCTATCATGACATACTAGGACAATGTCTTGGACACATCATATGTCTCATGTTGTCTCTGCAACTCATAGTTCAGAGAAGACAACATCAAGCACTCCTCATCAATGTCATCCTCGATATGCTTCCATAAGCATACTTTCAGCCATTGATATGGTGGGATCGAGTTCATCTAGTTCTGGTATAACTAGGACTTAGAGCTTTCACTCTACGATTGAGAACACTTCTCAATGTCCTAACCAGTCATGGAAAAATTCCCATTTAATTTGTCCTTTTCAAGGACCGATCGCAAAGAAAAGTGATTGTTGTTTGTTGCCATTTGTACTACAAAAGGAAAATATGCAATTTTAGTCCAAAACTCCTTTTGACTTATTTGATTGATCTGAAAGGATGACGATATAAATTAGGCCTTTAATTAATTATCGCTCCCACTATTTTAGTTCAAATTGATAGCCCTCACCATCAATTCGGAATATTGCAGCGTACAACCTTCTAGTGGGCAAGATCCTGAAATCCTCTAAGTCATGGACCAGCTTGGGCTGTCACCCACAACTTATATCTCTCAGGTAGGAAACTCTTGCCAATTGCATCATATGAAACTCTTTATAAGATGTCATATGCAACTCCTTGCCATGATCATCTTCATGCCTCAAGGTACTAGATCCCATCTAGATCACCTTGCTAAGTCTGACCCAAAGCAAACACGATGAATATGCACCCTGCTAGGGCAGACCCACACATTCATCCTTCACGCTTCCACGAGATAGACGGTGCACCACGCTAGGGCTTGCCCACACTTGGTCGATCAAGCTTTTCACGTGTGTCGCATTTGGAAGGCATCTAAAACTTAATATTTAATGAGAGATTTGGTTTTTATATACATATACATATCCAATCACCACAATACATAGTATGTATCATATACATGCTATATCCCACAGAAAACATGTGAAATGATAAAAGTGATGATTATGGCCATCCTAATGTGATTCCTCGAGCCAAGAGCAATCACGGCCATCTAGGTCTACATCACATGCAATCTGTACAAGATTAACTTTGTGCCTTGCCTTTCTGGGTTTGATCAACTCATCACATGACTGATCGGCTTGCCATCAGGCCGGTCGGCTGGGTGCCACGAGCTGATCGGTTGGCTCCTCCAACCGATCAGTTCACCTGGTCATCGTGCATCTCATCATGGCCGCCACCCGCTCGTCTCGCTCCTCGAACCGGTCATCAACCAATCGGCTCACTCCTTGAACCGATCATCTCGAATGTCAACTGATCGGTTCATGCCTTGAACTGATCGTCTCAGCTGTCGTCAGGATGTCCTTCGTTCTTTGACATAACAGGAAATAAAATTCTATCCTATTTTACATTGTAAAAAGAGAAACCTCAAGTTACATTCGAGGGGAGCAAAGGTAGGAGAAAAATCTCGAATTATTTCAAGTTAAATCAGGAATAGGAGAAAGGGAATTGATGCGCAGACCGAGATGCAAGCAACCACATACAACCATACACAGATAGGGTTTATTGTCCATAACCACGCTATACATCCACCACAAAACCCGTTTAAGGGCGATGCGTATCGATTGCATTTATATTACATATCTTATATGTATATTGGGATTTGTGGATTTAGGATTGGACATGCATAAAGCCAATTTTATTTGCATCGTATGCAATAAATAAAGATGACAAACCAAAATCGATCATATTGATAAACCTAAAGTATAGAGCAATTGACGTGGCTCTGATACCACTGTTGGGTTTTAGGGGAGGCAGAGAAGGCGGCAAAAACAAAAATTTTCCTCCCCAAACCCAGAACAAGGAAATGTGTCAACGTCTATACAATAGGAAAGGATGGTTTGTGGAATCATACCTTGTCCCGAGGCTTGCTCGGCGACAATACCTCACGGCTTGCGCAGTCTTCACCTTCGGTCTTGGACGGTGTCTGTGCAGCTCCTGGTCGCACCGAGACTGACGACTCCTGGTCTCACCGGGACTGTCAGGATTGACAATTGTCCTCCGAGTGGCAGAAATCTCCCGCCTCTAAAGTAGTCCACACAGACCACCTGGAACTCCTTGTCCCACAAGAAATTGGAAGGAGTCGCACCCTCCTGTCAGTGTACTAGTCACTGACACACTCTCCTGCCACCAGTCACTTTCTGCAGTTGTCTTTCCCTTGTTGTGCCTCCCTTATCGGGTAGCACTTGCTCGGGCTCTCTCGATTACCTAAACCAGAGAGAATGACAACTTTACTGAGCAACTGGTTGCACTGTGTTGTTCTTTGAGACATTCAATTTGTTCTATCACTATCTCATATGACTAAACCAGAAAGAATTGGAAGCTTGCCTTTGATGTTTATCAAATCAATCTTAATGTATCCCACCAATCATCCCATGATTAGCTCTCAGGGCATACATACCAATAGGAACACCTTACAATTCATCCTAATTGTACTTCTAAGATTTTACAAGAATAACAAAGTAGTCATGACCTTCCTCACATGCAGGGATAATTACAAAAGAATGATGCTAACCTAAAGAAGGGCAAGAAAGGTGAGATCTTGATGAAAAATAGGTTATGGGTACCTACATTTGAGCTACAAAAGAAGATTCTATCAAAAGTGCATGAGACAAAGTACTTTATTCATCCATGTTCTATAAAGATGTACCAAAACCTAAAGAGAGCCTTCTAGTGGGTGGGCATGAAGAGTGATATATAATAATATGTGTCTAAGTTCCTCACATGTCAGTAGGTGAAAGATGAACATCATAGAATTGGAGGTTTGTTGCAACCACTACAGATTCATGAATGGATATGGAACAAGATAATCATGGACTTTGTCACAGGTTTACCCAATCCCTAGAAGAGATTTGATATTATGTGGGTAGTTGTGGATCATTTGGTGAAAAGTGCTCATTTCCTAGCTTTTAAGACTACTGCTATAGTTTCAGACATGGCAGAGCTTTATATTCAGGAAATTGTATGATTGCATGTAGTTGCTTCCTCCATAGTTTTTGATAGAGATCCCAAGTTCACTTCAAAGTTGTGGAAGCAAGTCTAGGAAGAGTTGGGTACTAATCTTCAATTTAGTATTTTCTATCACCCTCAAACTGATGGTCAGTCTAAGAGGACTATTCAGACTCTTGAGGACATGCTCAGAGCTTTTATCCTAGACTTGGGAGGATCATGGGTGATGTACCTTCCACTTGTTGAATTTGCCTATAATTATAGTTTTCATGCAAGCATAGGCATGGGACTACATGAGGCCTATATGGGAGTTTGTGCAAGGCACCTTTGCTCTCAAACAAGCTAGGTGAAATGAGTTTTATAAGAAGTGAAGAGATACAAATTTATACAGATTAGGTGGCACTCATTAGGGAGAAAATGAAGGCATCAAGATAGATAGAAAAAGCATGGTGATGCATGCAGATCTGATAGAGAGTTCCTTGTAGGGGATCATGTATTCTTGAAAGTGAAGCTCATAAAGTCTATTGGCACATCCAAAGTGAAATGCAAACTCAGTCTCAGATATGTTGGCCCTTTTAAGATTCTTGATCGAGTAGGCGAGAGTGCCTACAGGCTACCTTTACAACCTTATTATGAGGAAATCCATAATGTTTTCCATGCATCAAAGTTGAGGAAGTATGTACATGTTAGTTCCCACATTCTTTCTCATGAACCTATTTAGATCAAGAAAGATTTATCTTATGAAGATATTCCATTGAGGATCCTCGATACCTAGACAAAGCAGTTGAAGAAGAAAGACATTGTCCTAATTAAAGTTCTATGGAAAAATCATAATATTGAGGAAGACACTTGGGAACTTAAGGAAGAGATGTTAAAGAAATATCTAGAGCTCTTTAACCCCTAAATTTGGATGACAAAATTTTATTAAGAAGGACAGGATTATAACATCCTCGTTTTCAGGTTTTTGATTGCAATTTCCCTAATATGACATCCTTTATGGACATGTATTATAAAAGGGTCATTTTAAATAATCATGGTTTTTATTTTTTATTGCAAATTTTCCAAATTAAAGATAATGTATAAATAAGATGAATCCTGAAATTTCAATATTTTATCACCTTCAAATAATTAGTTTTGCAATACTAAGGCTCTATATATTATTAATTGTATTTATTAATTTAAGAACCCAACTCACAAACTAACTATAAGTGAATATTTTAGACTTTTTTGGGAGCATCTTGTCAAATCATGAGACCAAAAAGTCTTTAATTGGTAAAGGAAATGAAATGTGGTAGTTAATATCAAAAACTTGAATGAGAAACAATTAGTTTCAGTTTCTCTTTTTGGACGACATTTCCTAGTTGTCCAATCGGGCGCTCAAAGAACTGGATTAAACCCAACTACCTGATCGTCATCTCCTACTCTTGTCTATTCAGGAAGTAACAATTGATCCTTCAAATGTTGAAATCTCATAGTCCTATCATTCATTCTGAAAAGAATTTCTTCCATCGTATTTTAGAGACAAAATTGCACCCTTTGACCCATCATTCAAACCCTAGAAACTCATGTATAAGAAAACCCTAATTCCACCACCACTCCCCTCTCACTATCGAATTGCATACCACCGCCAATCTTCGCCCTGACTCCTAGAGTGTTTATAAAGCTTCACCCCACTCCACCAATCCCTCCTTTGTTGCCAATTTCACCACAATCACCCTAAGGCTCTCACCCCTACATCACCGTTGATCTTCAGCCTACCACCATTGCTCTCCACCCTCGACATGACTCTGACCAATTACTTCCACCCACACCATCTACAAGTTCCCACGAGGCCAGGGAAGTCGCCATTTTGATCGTGAGATAACGAGGCACCACGTCGACATTGTTGGGTTGTTGTTGTCGAAGTCAGAAAGCTTGCAGCAGTGGCCAACTAACCTCAGAGAGAGCTCGAAGCTTCCAATCTCACTCCTAGGAAGCCTATTATACCCTCAATTCAACAAGAAGGGAGATACATTCCTAAACCCCAATTTTGAGCTTCCATGCATTCTTTCTTTTGATTTCACCTTTTCGGTCATCATCATGACCTCTACTTTGGTTTGTTAGCTTCATCAGGATCTCACAAAGTCATGTGACTCCTCCATTTTTCATTCACATTTGGCCATGGAAGCAGTAGCTTCCAATGACTATCATGGGATGCATCGGGCACCTCAGGTGACAAGCTATAGCTTATTCACCTCGACATGATCTTGGGAAGATATCTTTGGATTCATTTCGATCAAGCAAGCACCAATAAGTGCATGAGGTAGGATCAAATCCACCATCCAGATCCTACACAAGCAAGAACAATCGAACGGGCATTTTGACCACTTTGCCCCAATGTCATGCTATGGTCTATAAATTCCCCAAGTGCATAAGGGTGTTTGACAAAAGCCTACTCGAGTTTTTGTTTTTTTAAACCGAAATTTTTTTAATCTTTTTTCCTATTTCCCAGTGACTGATTAACCTTGATTAAAGCATAGTAAATCACTCCTATAGCTGGAAAACTATGAAATTTTAACCAGAGACTCATAAAAATGTGATCTACCAGAGCAGACCCATGTTTACCATGTTTGGTATCTGATAATCTAGTTTATTAAATATAAATCCATTATTTTCATGCTTGTAAATATACTTAATGGGTTAATGCAACTAAAAATGTACCTTGGTATTTTTGTGCTCCACCCCTATCCAACGACCCTCTGTAGTCCCAATAATAATCCTAACCCTAAACTTATAAGTAGTAAGAATATATTAGAACAAAAATATTACATGTATAGGCCTAAGACTGTGGAAATTATGTACTAACTATATTATTCATACTCATGAACTTCGGTATCAATCAATAGTATATGAATAAAATCTTTTAATTATAAACCTAAATTAGGAATCATAATATTATGATGGTTATCAAAGTAACATCTACAAGGACACATTGGTGACCCAACTTTGTACATCCTAATAATATACACACCTAAATGCATGTAGTGGTGAATAAAGGGACATTATGACACTAAAGATGTTGACAAAAAAGGAAAGGATATGTCAACTGATATAGTCTTTGGTTTTTTAGGAGAAAGTCAGACCCATAATCCTGTGGAGTAATGAGGATAGGATCTTCACTTACTACAGGTAAGTGGTCCATGCCCTAGGAATCTATCTTACACTTAGACATGTTGTCTAAATTGTTCATATTTAGAGTATCCTCTATCATACAGCTCTTCTTATTCCATACTTTTAGACATACTACAAAGTGTTAAACTTGACATCCAAGATTTAGAATAAGAGTAAATGTAGATTGTACTCATGGATTTAGTTATGAGTCAGTTTAGAATAAAAGAAACAAGAGACATAGATTTCAAACATAGACTCATATTCAAATATGAATAGAGATATACAGTAGTCCTCTAAGAATAGATTAAGATTTATAGATAAGAGATTAAGAGTAGAATATAGATATTTATACTAGAACATAAATTATACATTATATGATAAGTCCTCAGTAGAGAGTACGGGGATGATCTCAGAGGACAGTGTGTATGTCATAGAGGGAATATAATGCCAACATAGGGTGAATGCACCATAAAGGACACTTTAGTGTCAATAGAGGGCACATTGTGTCAACAGAGGGTGTGTGTGATGCCTTGACGACTTACTGAGCGGGATTACTTGAAACAAAATGTGGAACTAATATTAATCAGCCAGATTACTAGAAAACATATGAAATTAAAACCAATATCACATATCCCCCTCTTGTGGAAGATATTGCATCTGAATCCACAAAGCCACCTAAAACATATCTCATGCCAAAAGATGTACATATATCAATGTTCAGTGGCTCACTGGACACAACCTATTACATGCAACAACCTGTTCACATATACATACATGCCATATATGTACAAAAGTGGAATAACCAAATACCATGTATCAATATACAAAACCACAAAACCTCCCCAAGGAATTGAGAGTATAGGGATGACACATATGACTCTACTATAAAACTCTAGCAACATATACAACCTTTAATAGCTACTACTCCTCTTGCTTCTCAACCTCAACCGTACGATCTCTACCACATCATACACGACCACGTAAAAGATGTAGAAACCCACAGGGTGAGACCAAACATCCCTGAGAGAGATATAATTGTCCACCAATGTCTATTATAACACATATACACTAAAGAAGATAGATGGAACCATTATTAGGTTGAGAAGATTCAACTAAATGATATGAATAAAGTGGTTACTATTGTCTGCACAATTCATGCATCTACAATTGAGTAGTAGAATATCTTATATTTTAAGAAGGAATATGAAGAACATATATATCATTTGATTTCTCTTATTGCATCATAATTCAATAAATCAGTATAAGAGATAAGGCAATGGGTCAACCAAGGTGAATCGTGTTTAGCCCTACACAATTATACTACACGACTATATTACGTCTTTTATTTGACCAGAGGATTTGAGGCATATAACTCAAATAGAATTGACCACAGCAAAGTCAAAATTGATTCCATACAAGATCAATGGAAGAGCCAAAATCTATGATCTTCTCCTGCACTACCATGTCAGTTTGAGTCTGTACCGCAATGACATATAGTCAAATAGCAAAGACAACAACTTATAGTCAAAGTTATAATCCTATAGAGATAGAAACTCATAGTCAAAGCTATGGTCATGTAGAGACAACAACTAATAGTCAAATCTATGTCATGTAAAACACCTAGCCCACCTTAGTATAGGTCACATCGCTAGAAAATAGGGTATATAACCCAATCACTAAAATACAACCACTTCTGTCATATATCACATTATATCACGTGCTCATTACCGAGACCAGACCTTATTCATTCTCAAAACACTTGTAATCAAGATGTCAAGGACATGAAGTTACTCTCACCTCGCATACTCAACAATATGTGCTTAGGGTTTCCCTTGGGAATACTCATTTCACCATCCAGCAAAGTATTGACATTGAAGATGGATCTATGGATCATTGCATCTATATGATTAGGTTTCCACTTTATTAGTTAAGCCAATTGGGTATCTTTTAGCATTAATCAAGTTACAATGTACAAACCCTAAACAAATTCTACAAAGATAAAGGTTTAGTAGAACTATAGAAGATTTAAAATGAATGAGGTATAAACTTATCACATCATCACTTGATACCACTACCATAGAAGGCCATCAACATTACCACATCACTAGGGGATATCAATCCCTCATCACAACACTGGAGGATAACACCTCACACTAGGAATTGAGCCTCTTTCAGGTCATACCAGCCAACCACATAACTTATGTGTCACATCATTATCGCAACATGCCTTAACAAGGTTCACATCATTGACCAAATCATATCATTCACTAGCTATGTTATACATTTCACCTGTAAGGTTAATGTTACACAATCAAGAGAGAGAGAACAATGCATCATCACAACATACTATCACATTGAACAAGGAAGGCAACTATACCATAGACCACATTAGGGTTAGGGTTTCAACACCACATCCAATTAGGGTTTTTGAGTCATCATATAGCATTAAACCTAAGTATAATTACCTCCCACAATCTTGTAACATATAGGTTACTATTATCATAAAAGAAAATCACACATAGGTACCATCCGTCCATGGTTTATCATTGGTCAAAGAACATACATCATGATGGTCGAAGGTCATGGCCAAGACCAGTGACCAATCATCACCACAACACATTAACGGTCAAAGAGATCCAAGGTCAAAAACACACCTTCAGGTACCAAACCACAAACTAGGTCAGGGACCAAGGTACAAACCAAAACCAAACGGTCATAGGGAGATGCTAGGCCGTAGACTACATTACCAACCAAGGCAGCACCACATCCAAATGGTTGGAGAGAGTCACACCTCCTCCAATGGTCAAAGAGGAGTATCATGGTCAGTGATTGAAGAGGAGAACTAGTCTATGCGACCGATGAGAATCATTCTATATGACCAAATCAAAGGAAAACATCTCATTTGACCAAACAACACCCCCAATCCTTCAACAACTTGGAACACAACGTGAAGGACATATTAGATAGAAACCACGATCAAGAATTTGATCAAAATAGATGGTTATCATCTTAAAACTGAAACCTTAAGGAAGGCAAAATCATAAGAGGATAAACATGTTAAAAACCCTAGGATCAAGTACCACATATGATCAACATGAAATAGTGAGATGATAGATGGAAATCCAAGATCCAACACATGAAAATAGAGCCAAACTGCTCCTCATACAAGGTATCTGAACCAAGAAGCAAGGCAACAAAACATAAAATGAGATGCATGTTGAAAACCACCACCATCACCATCCACCAATGTTTAGTCACACATGAATTAGGGTTTAAGTAAAGGAACAAGCACATGAAAGATCATTATAGAAGTACGACCTTAACCAAGATATCATTATCAACATTAAGTAATCACGTTTTATAATGAGTTGCATGGAGGATGAAAGTGAAATAAGAAAGAGGGAAGAGAGTTGTATAATTTGTCTTAGATGATGGTGTAACGACCTCCAAGCAAAGCTTCAAAAGCAAGAGAGAAGCCTAGCCTTGATCTCCTCCACGACCAAGCTAGTCGCCACCTCAAAAAGAGGAAAAATTCTAGGTCAAAGGGCAAGAAGGAGAACCAAAACCTCAAGGATAAAAAAGAACAAGAAAGGAGAGAAAGGAAGAAGAGTTCCTCCACTCAACTTGAACTCTACCTTGGAAAACCAAGGATTCGGCCCAAGAAAGAGGATACCTTCATCCCAACACAAGCACCACCATGGAAGATCCATGGATTCAGCCAAGAGAAGAAGGAAGAGGTAGGGTTTTGCAAGAAAATGAGATCAATAGGTTGGATGACATACCAAGGATCAATGAATCACCAAAAATCACCAAGGAAGAGTAGCTCCAAGCTTGGATCACCACATGCAAAGGATCTCAGCCACCAAGAACCAAGGATGAGCTTCTTTTGGACCAAGAACACAAGGGTCGAACTCCAAATATGAGAGAGGGAAAGAGGGTGCAAAAGAATCATATGCATGAAATAAAAGGGGTACATATACCCAAAGGTAGACAGAAACAAAGAGGTTTGTTGTAATGCACATAAGTTCCACATGTCCACCACTCAACAAACATGCATCCACTAAAACCATGCAAGCCACTAAGGTCATGAAAACCAAAGCAAACCAGCAAACTCACTTGGTCCTAGAGGACCTTCATTCGAAGGGAATCATGGCCACAAAGGCTCATGATTGAAAGGAAACCAAGAGACCACATGAAACCCTAGGTCAATGACCAAATGAGAAGATGAGAGTCTCTGTGACCATCGAGACTCCATCACACACTCAAAAACCTCTACGACCACAGGGAAAACATATAGAAGATCCAAGGATGGCCAATAAAATACCAAGAACAAAAATGGTCAACAAAAGGTCAACACCAACATAGGGCATCTAGGCAAAACCCTAGAAACAACACTCAACATGTCACCACTTCTCTCCTCATCAAACCAAGGCATAACAAGGTTCCCCAAAGCATCATATTATCTCTCATAATGCCAAGGCACAAAGAGCACAACCTACATGTCACAAATTGCAAGATAACCCCTCAGCATGGGTAAATTGTAACTTGGTCCAAAATAAGAAAACATAGCTAAAAAACATTAGCAAACTAAAACCACAAGCATGTCACATGATATTATGGCATCTGAAGAGATTAGTTTAATTTTTAAACATCTTTATAAGAAAAGCAAGTACACTCAAGCACTAATCTAGGTCAAGGGCCTTATAGTGCATTACTCCATAGAGGACACTATGGTGTCACAAGAGAAGGACTTATCATATAATGGTGGCCACAAAGATAAAATAAGTGATTAAAAGATGTTTAGTCTTCTTTAGAAAAATATTTCAGTTCTTCATTCATATTTTATCCTTGTTATAGATTTCTTGCCACTTACTCTAATTCCTAGGTTTCCCTATTTTGTGCATGCCTGGACACGTGATCTCCGCAGAGAAGGAGTAGTTATCAGAAGACTAGCTTGTGTGTTTGAAGATTCAGAAGACATCTTTCACTAGTGAGACATTACCTTATACGATCCTTCCAGCGTGGAGTATAATATTTTCACATTGGGACTATTACTCCCAGACTCTTAGGCTTTCTATGTCAGAACCTTGTTTATGAACTCTATTAGTTAGGTTTTTTAAATGGTTTAGTATGCCAGATATGTGATGGTTTCCCATGCCTTAATTACATATGTGAATTAGTGCTTCAGCATATAGTATTTGTGGTTTTATAAATCGACAAGTGTTACAACATAACTAAATTAAAAATTGTACGCTTTGATAGATAAATGATATCTTCTCATGATCTATGCTCATTAGAGGAATTCTTGGGATAAACACTATTTTTGTCTATTGTGTCCCACTGCTATTTCATTATCAATAATGTTTTTGCAGAAGGTTTTACAAATAAGTCATGTGTCGTTATAAAGACATGAAAACAGATCAATATTTCGAAGTAGTATAATAGGAAAATTTCATTTAAGCACCAATTTGTAAGGTGGGAGACTAGTTGGAGTCAATGAATTTAAAAATTCTTCTTCTTGAAATTGATTCATGTTGTCAATAGTAGAATCAAAATTGAAGTACTCTTTCTTATCTCTAGGAAACTCTTCAATTAAAAAACCATTTATTTCATCAACAAACTCATATTTTTTAGCATTGCATGGCTCATAAGGGAATACATGCCATCCTTGTCAGTAGTAAGATTAAAAAAATTAGCAAGTTTAAGTTCTTGTTGAGATGTAGCTTCATTAGTAAATGGAATAACCATGCATTGAGGAATGATAACTTGATCTTCAACCATAGTCTCTTGTATGTCATTTTCAATAGAAAATAAATAAGAACTAAAAAAATCCAATAGAGATCTCTTACTCATTATTAATTGCAATTTTCAACATATTTTCATAATTTTTATTTCATAAATCTTTCTACAATCATTTTCTCTTTCCCTCATTGTGGCACAAAAGGACGTATTTTTCTAAAATCACCACTAAACCCATCAATATTTCCTCCAAAAAGCATTGTGTTGCTTGTCATATCTTGTAGTAGTACATCCAATGACTCAATTGCTTACTTTCTTTCCATAGATACTACATTCCAAATAATAAGTTTAGTTCTTTGAATGATCTCTCCCAAACTACTCTATTTTGATATGTTGCATATCATTTCTTCTTCAACATTCAAAAACATTTTAAACTTTGAGTGTGGAGTTTTTCCAAAAGGTAGTAAAGATGATGCCACTCCAGAAGATGCAGTTACAACTGCTATCTGACCACTTCAATGATAGATGGTAAAATAAAATCTGATAAGCTTTTTCCAGATGATTCTACGTAAGTATTGATGTTCTTTAGAGAATTTTTATAAGTATTTTCCAATTTTGTGTATGTGTATCATAAAAGTGTTCACTCATTTGTTTCTTAAATTTTTCCTAAATAGTTATATGACGGACTGATGCACAATAGACCATAATTGTTGAAAATAATTATTATATACATGAAGGCATTTGTAACATAATGGCTTCTTAAAGACATTGTTCAATGTTGGTATCCATTTGTAATAAACTAAACTCCAAACTACCTCTTGGAATGTCTTATATTTATTTCTGTCCACATTCCTCAAATGACTAAAAGATTTAGCACCTATTACATGATTTAGTAAACTACAAAGGTACTAGCATTCACCTTCTAGGTTTTGCAAAAAAAAACTCTTCCAATAGACTTTCCTTACTTTCTTCTATTCCAACATTTGATTTTTTATCCCATACATAATGCTTAGGAAATTCCTTATATAATTACTTCCATGCTTCCTCATCAATACAATTCATCCTAAAATATTATGTAATCAATTTTCTTGATAAATTATCATCTTGCACCATGGATGACAATGTTTTATCTTCATGCAATATCACACTCTGCTTATCTTCAAGATGAAGTTGTAGATAAGTGACATATTGATGTGTTTTATTCAAAGGAAATTGATAAATTATCCATGTCATCTCTCATGGTGATACCCATCAGCCACATACAAATTATGTAATTTCATCTTGCAAATTACTTGAATTTGATCATCTACTTGGAACAATATATGAATATGCCCTCCGTATATGTATTTCTATAAATACTTCAATGTGTTAACAAAACAACATATCTCAACATTTACATGGCAATTGTATTTAGCTAATAAGTAGGTGATAACTCCTCATTTTATGAACTTTTTGCACTTGTTTTGTTTCTATATTAACATAAATTTTGTGTATTTTTCTATCTATTTTAATATCTTTTAACAGAAAGGGTATTTCTATATCGTTTCCCAATCCATGCAGACCTATAGCAAGTCACGACCGAGATGATCCATCATGACTGCGATGTAGGATGTCGACTGAGAGAACATGTCAGAATGAGACGGAACCATGACTAGACATAAGAAGAAATCATGACACTAGTCACGACCAAGAATGTTGTCGCAACCACAAATGTGTGACGACCTTTGATGAAGTCACGGTTGTAATGATATTTCCTCACCACGAATGAGAAATGCTACTACTACTATGAAGGTTGCGACTGCCACAATGGTCTCAGTCAAAACATGTGCCACGATCGCGGAAGCACATTAAGTTGGTGGGCAACACCTATAAATAGGCCCCCAACTCGGCACAAAAAGGGAAGGAGATCATCAAAAGCAACAAATTGATTCCAAAATCCAGAGCCATTCTTGTTCATCTCCATTGGTCTTGGATGTCTGAAGACAAAAGTGGGAGGAGAGAGAAGATCTACCATCTTTTTCTTTAAGAGAAGGAGTTTCCATCTTCCACACCTGTACTAGATCTAGATTTGAAGAAGAACAGTTGGTGTATCGACTTCTCCCTTCTCTAGATCTATTATCTTCCTCATGACGTACCTTCCCTCTCTCAGTTATTCTTGATGTATCTACCATTTTGTAATGCCATTATTCTACCTGTTAACATGTGTGTCTAAACACCTAACTTGGGATGGGAGTATCCACTAAGGCTCTTCCAACATGTATATACTTGCATCCCTTTTGAATATATATATATATATATATATATATATATATATATATATATATATATATATATGCCCCTTGTAGGTTTATCTCAATTACTCTTGTTCTTAACGCTTCACTTGCATGATTAGCTACCATCTTGTGATGTTTGATTATTAATGCCTTGATAGAGTAGTATTAATGTTATCTAAATGTTATGGAGTTGCATGAATGCATGTAAATGTTGGAATGCTAAAACAAATGGTCATATGGTTTGCTTTGGGATTTTATGTTTGCCTTCTCAAGAGAGAGAGACAACCTTATAATCTTGATCTATCCTAAGATCAAGAGAGGAGGGAATAGACATATATGATGATTTCTTGTAATCTTTCTAACAGTATACAAAAGGGTGTGAGTATTACATGTTGGTGAGTGGTTGTAGTAGGTGAAACCTGATCCATGTTCCCATCTTATTTTGGTTACATCTTTCTTGTTTGATTTTATTCTCTTGTTTTGTTTTCTTTTCTTGCTTTTATTGATTTGTTTGGAGTAACATCATTCCATAGGGAACACCATTTCAATCTACCTTTTCATTTGGTGCACTTGAGTCCAAGGCTCTACGTTACTAGCACATACCAACCTTATCCCTATTGTTTGACCCTGATCTACTACATCGAATCCCGTATAATAGTTGTGGGGCCTAAGTGTCTGGTTATAAGTCTAAGAGTCCGACTACTCTAGATCCACTCCATTTTAGATGTGTGATTTAGGTAGGTACACTTTTTGGCATTGTTGTCGGGGATAAGGCAAAATGATACTGTTAAGAACACAAGTCTACTCACTACACACCCGTGCCTCAAGCTTAGCAATAATCTTGATTGTATAGAAATTCTAAATATGCTATGTCTAGATTGCTTAGTATATTTTGTTTTACATATCCAATTTTCTAACTTGACTGGGCGATCTATTTAGATAGCCCGAAGCAAATAAGACTTAATCAACACCTCACCCACTTTTCAAGACACCACACCAGATCGTAGATACGGTAGCCTTAGTGGGAAGGATCAGAATGCAAGAGTTCAACATAATCATCCATGTCCAGAAACTAAAGAAAATGAGAGGAACGTCACTCTGACGGTCGTCACCATGAGGAAGAAGACCATGAAGTGAGACAAGAAGAGGAGCAACACCATGACGAGCACCACCACCATCACAACTGAAGGCATAAAGGAATCATCACGATTGCAAATGTGATCATGATGACAGTTAAGAGGAAGATGACAAAGAAGATAAAACACTTAGAGAATTGGCTGCTACCAAAGTTAATGAGTCAAGATGCCCAATTGTCATCCTACAATTCAATGCAACTAATTTCGAGCTAAAACCCACTGTCATTTCCATTATTCAAAACAAGCCTTTCCGAGGGAATTCAAAAAACAAGAATCCTTACCATCATCTTGACGCATTCAAAAACATTTGCAACGCCATCAAGATGAGGGGAGTGCCTCAAGAAGTCATATATTGTACGGATTCCTTTTCTCTCTATAGGAAAAATCTTTGTCCTAGTATCTTAACCTACCTCACCAGTATATAGGTCGATGGAGGGCCCTTGTTGATGCTTTCATCACAAAATTCTACCCCATTGAGAAAACCATTCAAAATAGACAAAAGATCACCTCCTTCATGCAAAAGTGCAGAGAGAATCTTCAAGAAGATTGGGAACAGTATCAAGAATATC
This sequence comes from Alisma plantago-aquatica, assembly GCA_963693085.1. Classification (NCBI taxonomy): domain Eukaryota; kingdom Viridiplantae; phylum Streptophyta; class Magnoliopsida; order Alismatales; family Alismataceae; genus Alisma; species Alisma plantago-aquatica. Next base: position 781,850,891 of record OY856413.1, read on the forward strand.
AAAGGTACTGTCCTCACCATAACTACCACAAGGCATTTATGGTAACGACATTTTACAATGGGCTAACTCCCACGGAGTGGACCTCATTGAATGCATTTGCTGGGAGTGATTTTCTTGGAAAGAAGTTGAGCATAACTATTCAGATCATTGACAACATGGTTGCATTGCAAGCAGGCATGGAGTATGAGAGAAGTGATAGAGGCTCAGCCAAGGAGGATGGCACTAAAGGACCTTCATTCAAAGTCAATGCTCTAGAAACTATCACGGCTCAAATTAAGAAGATTGCGACCGATGGAAAACAACTAAAAGACACTGGAGGAAAGGGCAAGAAATATATTGATAAAGTCATCAAGTGTGTCACATGTGGTGAAGGAGGCCATGGAATTGAAAATTGTATCTATGAGCGACCAAAAGAAAGTGAGGAAAGTGAAAGTGTAGAAGAAAGAGATTACATCTCTTATGTAAATTTCAAACGTCCAGACCATCCATGATTCACTTATGGCAACAAAGATGCTGTTGAGAACTCACACCAACTATGAAGTTCATCTAAGCCACCCCCAAGATTCAAGAAAAGGTTGACCACCTCATTATACCAAAACTACTAGCTATCAATTAAACAAGAACAATTATCAAGGTCAAAATCAAAACAAAAATGGTATCCATCAAATTCAAGGAGAAAATCAAAGTCAAATCAAACCAAGGAAAAAAACAACATGATATGATTGCTTAGTTGTTTGACTTTGCGAAAAGGTAAGCTTCGCTAATGACCAGCTTACTCAAAGAGCCATCCCCAACTCAGGCGTGTTAACCATGATACAAACTCAGATGGTGGACATGCAAACTCATCAAAGACAAATTGATCAATAGCTAGCCTAATTGGCAGAGCTTGTGAAGAATCCTCTATGGAAGATCCAATCAAACACAAAGACAGTGAATATGGCTACTCTCTAGTTGGGGAAAGTTGTAGAAAAACAACAAGAAGAGATCCACCATGAAAAAGAAAAGGCTACCAACCCAAAGACTAAAACCATCATTTTAGAGGAGGAATCTGAAGAGCCAGTAAAGGAAGACAAGGCCAGAGAAAATGACAACTAGAATAAAGATGCAAGGGCCAATGAGTCAGATCCCACCAAAGAGATCTTTATGCAAAGAAATCCATATGCATTAGGATTCCCAGTCCCTTAAAAATTGATTAAGTCTCTTTTAAAGAAGAGATATGATAAATCATGGAAGCAATAAAGAAACTAAACTTAGATATCCCATTTCTAGATGTGATTGAGGAAATGCCTACATATGCCAAGTTCTTCAAATACATGTTTATGAAGAGGAAGAGAGGTGATCATGTTGAGATAGTACAACTAGCCAAGATGTCAAGTACTTTTATTCAAGCCACCATGCCCACAAAGAAAAAAGTCCTGAGAGCATTTACTATCCATTTCAATGTTGGAGACAATGTATAAAGAAATGGACTCAATGATCTAGGAGCAAGTATATGTCTTATGTCCCTTTCTATAGCCCAAAGACTTGGACTGACAAACATGGTGAAGACATGTATGAGCATCCAACTTTCCGATCACACATTTACAAATCTAGTAGGTGTGGTAGAGAATGTCCCAATCCGTGTCGAAAGGTTCTTCATACCGTGTGATATAGTGGTGATTGATACCGTAGAATATCCATCATGCCCCATTATATTTGGAAGACCATTCCTCACCACCGGGAGAGCCCTGATAGATGTCGTGGAGGGAATCATAGATCTTCACATTGGTAATGATCACATTGATTTTTTTGAACAAGACACCATTAGAAGACCCTCTCTGTTTGGTTCAGCCTAATTTATGGATAGTTACACTCAATACTGCAAGGAAGTACAATAAATCAATGCAATAGTCGACCCTATCATGCGAGCCTTAAACAATCCTGATTCCAATCTAGCAGATCCTGAAGTAGTTGAGATTCTAGATTACTTGAATCAAACTGAGGAGGAGGGTTTTAGTGACCAAGAAGGCATAGTAAAAACTATGATGTATGCCTCTCTGGAATAGACACCAGAAGAAAAAGCTACACCAAAACCAAAACATGAGATGAAGCAACTCCCAGAAGGGATGAAGTATGAATTCCCAGATATTGATGAAAGAAACCATGTTATCATAAATTCTTCTCTGATAGATTATTAAGAGGAAAAGTTGTTGAAGGAACTTAGACTACAAAGGAAAGCTATAGGTTATTATATGGAAGATACAAAAGGCCTTAGCACAGCTTTATGTATGCGCAGAATCAACTTAGAGGAAACTGCTAAACCTTTGGCTCAACCACTATGAAAGTTGAATTAGATGTTGAAAGAAGTCATAAAGAAAGAATTAATAAAGTTACCAGATGCTGGAATCATTTACCCCATCAGTGACATCAACTGGGTCAGGTTGATCCATGTTGTATTAAGAAAGGAGGAATGATTGTAGTGAAGGGAAGCAATGGGGATGAAGTGGCCACTTCGACAGTTATTGGGTGGAGAATGTGTATTGACTACCACAAGCTCAATATTACCACGAGAAAAGATCACTTTTTCCTAGATTTCATCAACCAAGTTCTAGAAAGTCTTGTAGGGCAATCCTATTTATATTTTCTTAATGGATATTCTAGATTTTACCAAGTCGAAATCCACCTTGATGATCAAGAAAAGACTACTTTCACATGTGTCTATGGGATGTACACCTTCGTAAGAATGCCTTTTGGATTATGTAACGCGCTTGCTACTTTTGAAAGGTGCATGATATTCATGTTCTTGGATTTTCTAGAAGACATAATGAAGGTATTCATGGATGACTTCTTTGTATATGGACCCAAATTTCACAGATGTCTTAAAAACATGTAAAAGGTCTTACAAATATGTGAGGAGAAGAAACTTGTTCTTAAATGGGAAAAATGTCATTTTATGGTGACATAAGGCATAGAGTTAGGGCACAAAAATTTTGAGAAAGGCATGGACGTGGATAAGAGAAAGATAGAAGCTATATCAAAGTTATCACCACCAAAATCCATCACAAGAGTGAGAAGTTTTCTGAGGCATGTTGAATGCTAAAGAAGATTTATCAAACATTTCTTGTCAAACATTGTCGTTAAAGATGTGGATTTCAATTTCTTTGATAAATGCAATGATGCATTCAATTTCCTAAATAATGTCTTGACAACATCCCCGACACTACAAGCACCTTATTGGGGATTCCCTTTTGAAATCATGTGTGATACCAGTGATTACACCATCAGAGCTATCCTAGGTCAAATAAAAGATAAGAAGCACCATGCTATCTACTATGCTAGTAGAAATCTCGATGAAGCTAAAGTAAACTACACTATAACTGAGAAAGAAATTATAGTTATAGTATTTTCTTTCGACAAGTTCACATCCTACTTAATAGGATCAAAGGTGAAGGTGTACACAAACCATGAAGCCATCAAGTATCTCATGCAGAAAAAAGACACAAAGCTGAGACTGTTGCGATGGTCTTTGTTTCTACAAGAGTTCGGCCACAAAAACATTGACAAGAAAGGAATGGATAACACGGTGGTTGACCACTTGTCTAGAATAGTATTCATTAAAGAAAATCAGATACCAATAAATGAGAACTACACATATGAGGCCTTGATGATGGCCAAGTAGGTAAAACCAAATTTACCTTGGTTTGCTGACATCTGTGATTATCTGGATTGCAAGAAATTGCCTCCCGAGATAACCTACAATTAGGAGAAGAAAATTTTCTTTGACCGGAAGATTTATTACTAGAATGACCCCCTGTTGTTTAAGAAATGCTCTGACAACTTATACCAGAGTTGTGTACCATAAGAAGAGGTGCCTCAGATGCTTAGGGAATGACATTCATCACCTTATGTAGGTCACTGTGCATGCAAAAGGACTGTATCTAAGGTCCTACCATCTAGTTTTTATTGTCCACACTCTTTGAGGATGCTATTTATTTTTTCAAGACCTATAATGAATGCTAGCTGACCAGAATTATTACAAAAACAAATGAGATGCCTATGTTTGACTAGGTTGAAGTAGAGATCTTTGATGTCTGAGGAGTGGATTATATGAGACCCTTCCCACCCTCCACAAGAAAAGAGTACATTCTGGTTGTAGTAGATTATGTATCTGAGAAGGTAGAAGCTTTAGCAACTCCCACATGTGACTCTAAAGTAGTTGTGAGACTATTCAAGAAGACCATTTTCTCCATATTTGGGGTTCCACGCACTATCAATAATTATGGGGGTCCCATTTCATATAAAAACCATTTGAAGCACTACTAAAGAAGTAAGGGGTCAAGCATAAGGTAGTCACACCATAACTCCCACAGACGTCAAGACAGGTTGATGTTTCAAATTGACAAATGAAGCATATATTAGAGAAAACCATTGGCAGGACCCATAAGGATTGGTTCATGAAGTTAGATGATGCCCTATGGGAATATAGAATTGCTTAAAAAACACCTATAGGGACAACTCCCTAACGGCTGATCTATGGAAATGCATGTCATTTGCCTGTTGAACTAGAGAACAAGGCCCTTTGGGCCATCAAATTCTTAAATATGGATCTGGACAGAGCTAGAAGGAAACGTTATTTATAGCTTCATGAGCTTGTGGAACTGAGGCTACATGCCTATGAGAACGCCTGCATATACAATCAAAGAACAAAGGTGTGGCATGATGCCCACATCCAGCACAAGGATGTTTCTAAAGGAGACAAGGTTCTGCTGTTCAATTAAAAATTTTGGATTTTTGTAGGGAAACTTGGGTCTAGATGGTCTGGTCCATTCTTTATCATCAAGATCTATCCATATGGGGTAATGGATATCACCAGTGAAAAGATTGGTACGTTTAATGTGAATGGGCACAAAGTCAAGAGATACTACAAAGATGAAGCTTTTTTTAGAAGGACAAAAATGAATTTTGAAGATCCACCAATAGTGCCAACTGAAGAACCATGAGAAGCAAGGTATGAGATTCAAGCTAAAGACTTTAAATTAGTTCCTCTTGGGAGGCAACCCAAGATTTTACTACTTTCATTCATATTGCAAACTTCTCTTTAGTTCCATATAGTCTAACATGTATAAATAGTTAACGCTTAACTTTCTCTCTCTAAGAAACCTTTAATTCCAATAAAATAGATGGTAAATTATGAATTCCCATCTTTGTTATTTTATCATCAATTTCTTTAATGATGTGCAATGAGACTCTTAGTTTAAAACATGAATGATTGCTCCTAAAAATCCTTGTATCAATCAAAACACTTTTTAGTGTCTCGGATGCAAACCTATCATGGTTAAGAAAGTTGTTGTGTTAGTTTTGCATTGCGACTGAGACACATGTCTCGACCGCGATACCCATCACATTTGCAACATTTGTGGAGGTCATGACACCAGCCAAATATAAAAGAGTAAGGGTTTTGCAACAATAGTTTCCCTTATGCTCTCTCCCTGTCTCTCGTGATTTTCTTTGAAAAACCCTAGCAAGGCAACACCAACGAGTCGTGGAGCGATCACGATCGACACTAAATCACCGCAAAACATCTACGGAGTCCTTCTGGAGCGACGATCACCCGCCAACTCCACCACCGACTTCACGGTTTCCCTTACCTCCTCATTTCTTTTCCTCTCTGACTCTAGGAAGGTATCATGCTCGTTTCTTCCTCTTTGTAGCACCTCTTTAATTGATTTATTCTTATGTGTTTTTTTCTTATCGACGCGCCAGTCATTTTGGTCATATCCTCATCTCCATTCTTCGTCTTCGTAAAACCCTAATTTTGGCCCTTTAGCTTCTCACGCGATGGCCGCGATCACAATCATAGTCTCTATCTATCGTTTCGATTCACTGTAGTTTTGGCACCGACAATTACCTATGCCCTCTCTACCTCTTCCTTTATCGCTCCATCTAGTGTCACGATTGTGACAGAGCCTCGGCCGAGGTAGTCATCTCGATCATGACACACCTTGTTTTCTTTCTCCATATGGTGTCACGATCTTGATGGAGCCTCAGTCGAGATAGTCATCTTGATTGCGACACACCTTGTTTTCTTTTATGTTTTCTATCCAATTGTGACCACAACATTTGTCATGATCGCTATGATTCTCCCAACTGTGACCTTTTAGACAAACCAACCCCTCAGTCACAATGTGCTACCTATGTAGTTTTGACCGCCTTTGTTCTATCTAAATGGGCACTCATATTTTTGATGCTTTCTCTCCAGTTTACCCTCCACATATTCCACCAATCCATCTTTCAATCCATCTCATTTTCCGGACTCTGAGAATACATTTCGATCAGAACATGTGTTTACAGTCACGACACACGAACCTTTTTGACTAAGTCAGGGAACCTATTTTGCAATTGCACACACATCACGGCCGCGATGGCCGTCCAAACATCGTGTTTGTGACGAGTTCTCTTTTACATTTATGTCCTTTGTCGATCACGACACATGTTGCGGTCATCAGAAACACATATATTGATGTGTGGTCATGATAGTTTTATATTATGATCTTTGTCTTGACCAATACACTAAGAATAGTAACAAATACATGCCTAAATAGTAATGAATATCATGTACAATATTGACTATCAAGTACCTAACAACCCCATGTTGCTAAAAATTGTAGAACATCAACTTAGACAATTGACACCTTGACAAAGAAGGCTAGATGTCTGAAAGGAGCAAAAGAGGCCCTCGAAAAAATCACCAATGCACTGAACGATCACCTTGATTTGTCACCAGGAAAGAGACTCAGACTGGAGCTGATAAAGAAAAAAATATGAGTATATTATGAGCCACAAGACAACAGAGGAATCTGAGGAGTCTCAGGGGACCGAAATGATAGAGACTTCAAAATACAAGCCTAAAGAAGAAGATCCTAAGAAGAAGGAAAAGAGAAAGGCCACTACGCTAGTAGAAACCAAAAATAAAAAGCTGAAGATGGTAGTGGATGTTGACTCAGAGGCCCCGAGATGAGAATCTGACTCTAGAATAGCAGAAAAATAAGAACCAAGTGTAAAGGCTACAACAATAGGGCAATTAGTAGCTTTCATACCACAAGATGTGGTGCACAAGTCCAGGTACGAGGTGATTAGGATGACTAAGGTATTCAAACCCACGAGGTACCTTAACACCAAAGATTTCATGAAGCTAGGGATCCATGAAAGAGTAATGGATTTCCTCAGGGGAGCAAACTTGCACCATATCAGCTCAGCTAAGATGATCTCTCTGAGAAAACTCACTACAGAGCTCATCTCCTCAATTGAAGTAGTAGATGTCAATGACAGTGAAAGGATGGAAGCAACCAAAACTAAGTAGCTGAAGAAGGCAGTGGAGGTTGACTCAGAGGACTCAGAGGCCTCGAGCTGAGAATCTGACTGTAGAAAAGTAGACAAATAAGAACCAAGTGTAAAGACTACAACAACAGGGAAATCATTACCTTTCATACAACAAGACTCGGTGCACAAGTCCAGGTATGAGCTGATCAGGATGACTAAGGTATTCAAACCTACGAGGTACCTTAACACTGAAGATTTCAAGAAGCTAGGGATCCAACACAGAGTAATGGATTTCCTCATATGAGTGAACCTGCACCATATCAGCTCAGCTAAGACGATCTCTCTGAGAAAACTCACTATTGAGCTCATCTCCTCAATTGAAGTAGTGGATGTCAATTGAAAATATATCAACTACTATAGGACTAGATGCCAAGAAGATGAAGGATCTCTGTATGGGAGGGAAAATCACCCAAATTGCCTCCTACTTCCTACCAATTGAGCATTTGAGAAGATATAAGGAAAGAAAAAGGTACACAAAGATAGATATCAAGTACCTCACGACCGTTGGAATTATAGTACAAAAGAAGGAAAAACTCTTCTACAAGATGTCCTCCAGAGATGGTGTATTATGACACCCACAAGTTGCGACCCACCAAATAAGAGGTGAACAAAATGCACTAGAGTGCAATTAGAAGAGTTGCAGATCTGTATTCACCTACTAGCACCATAGCTAGGCCACAACCAGAGCTGGAGATAGAATAGAAAAATCCATCAGAAAGGAGAAAACTGGCCATCAGGATATGCGAAGACAAGACATCAGACGCCACTCCTAGAAAGATAAAAGTGGAAAAGAAGCCATCCCTAGAGGATGAACCAACTCACCATGATGAAGGGTTTGATAATGCACTACCCTTCCCCCGTCTCAAACAAGGTGCATGAAGTGCTAAATCTAGAGATGTTTGAAAAGCCAAGCGCCTCCCACTGTTGTGAAAGAACATACTTTAAAGGTTGAGAAGGAATCAAGCCACAGCCCTGAGGCCTCCAAGCCTGCCTCAACCCCTCATACGGATGAAGTAGTACTTGAGGTGCCTAAGCATCCTGAAGCATCAACCATTACACGAGTGATAGATGTTGAAAAAGAAGAAAGCACAACAAAGGAAAGTGTGCAAGAAGAACCCACTCAGCCTTCACCACCAGTCCCTAAAGAAGCAACAACAACACCATCAACATCTATAGCCGAACAACAACAATGCCCACAATCCTTTGGTTCTTATAAATGTATGGAATGAATTAGTTATGTGTATGATCATGACAACTGTATTGAATTGGAATATTAGGTAGATTGATCATATGAGTAAGAAATGAATTAGGTTATACATATGGCCTCATTTTATCTAAACAAATGATTGGTAAGAAATGTCTGAACTATACTTAATGTAATCTAGTAAGTAAGATGGTTGTAGATGATATAAATTATGTATATACCCACTATGAATGCTATTATATAGTTGAGTCTATTATATGATATTTTCACCTTATTTCCATATATAATTTGAAACACTAGTATCAATACAGATTTATGGATCATTTTCTAAAGTACAGATCTCTGGTATACACATTATACGATCATAGATCATATCAATAGTTCACAATGCTACGAAATTCAATAATTAATCAATTTGATTAGTAGTTCTAGTATATACAGTAAAAAATAACCCACACACTAATTTATCTTGGATATGATTTCACAACATAGATATTTATGCATACTTAACAAGATTAGAAACCTTTGAATAGAGAATAAAATGAAGTGACCAATAATATAAGATGGTGGTAATCTATAGTATAAGATAAATAAACAAGTAGAATTAATTATATATGCAAATCCACTAGAAACCCTAGAAAGGGAGATAATGTAAAATTATGATAATGTAGATTGGAAAGAAAACACTAAATAGAAAAGATAAATTCTAAGCCAAATGATAACACTATGATACCACTTTGTACATTTCTTGCTCTTGGAGACTTGTTGTGATTGAGCAATCTTGGACCTTTGTATAATATGGGGTACTAGATTCTTGTTTTACTTATTGAGTTATTTTGTTCCCTCTTTAATTCTAGATATCATGTTTGGTGGTGAATCCTAAACCTTTTATAAGCATTTCCTACCTTTTGAAAGTTCACCACTCCAAAGTCATTATTGTTGGATATTGTAAATATTATGATGGCATTGAAACTAATTTTGGAGTCTTGGCTCACTAGACTATGGTCCCTTTGGGATTTTCCCCTTTAGATCTTTGGCTCATAGAGGTTGGTATGTCCAGCCACCCTATGTACATGTTGTAATGGATTAGTGGTCCCCTAATATACTGGCTGAAATAACATGCTACCGTGTCATTCTTTCATAGATGCTTGAACACATGACATTGTAGTTGTATATAAAGAAATGATATAGAAGTTCTCAATCTTGATTTTCAAAGTTGATTATTTATTTTTTTTTATATTTTGTTTCCTTGAACCTGGACAATTTTGCAAATTTATCTGCCCATGGAATCTCTATCTTCAAATTATGAATACTAAAACACGGATACTTTTTATTTTCATTTTGCAGAACTAATTCCACCAAATAGTCCCCTTCTAGAATTGATCTCCTACCTAAATCAAATTTACACATACTTTTAATAACTCATTTTTGAATTCGGTATTAGTTTTGTTGGCCCACATTTTCCCTGTATGGGATCCATGTGTTGTTTTGTTTCCTCTAGGAACTCATGGACATGTGATACAGAGAAAAATTAGAAGAGACATGCAGGAGTTGTCTCCTATGGAAGACTAGGTAGAAATCAATGTCTATGCTTAAATTTTGTAATCATACTTGTATTATTCTGGGACTCTAATATAAAACATATTTGTAATAAAGATTTGTTTGAAATTCAAAACAATTTTGTAAATATTTGATCGTAAAAATTGAATCGATTATGGGAACGGGTGGGACGATCCACATGACTTTCCTGCTGATTGATCACTACGTATCATTAAAATTGAAAATCTCTATTGCAGATAAAGGGCACCGCACCCTACTATTCCTATCTTCCACCCTGTTGTGGTGGGGATGTCCTCTATCTATCTATCTTACTGCTGCTTTCGTCGTTGAGGCACCACACCTGCAAACTCGTATCGAAGATGTATGCCTCATATACCCTACCTACTATTGATACATTCATCCTCTAGTGGATCAACAACCTTGACAACCTTTTCTCCTGATGCCCCACCAACAACCATTAGTTCCAATGAATGAACAACCTCTGGTTGTCTCCAATCATGCCTATAAATTCTTAGACTTTAGTGGTGTTGTCCAGGTCCCTCTACTTAAATGATAAAGGATAAATTGTGAAGCTTTGGCACTGCTGACACTATAGTGTCTTATTAGGACAGGCTACTTGTTACTTGTTCTTGGGATGCCTGGATAAATTGTAGCGATGCAACAAATACATTCAGTTTGATACAAATAGTTGTTGACTGCATGGAGGTACCTATATTCCTGCACTGTTGACAACTTGTGTTGTAGAAGAAATAACCACAGTTGGGAGTGAACCTTCTAGAGAAAGAACAATTGTTAGTATCACTGCTCTAGAATACTTAAAGAGAGACAGACATTAAAATTAAAGTCAAAACAAAGTAAACCTTCTAGTCTCGCTAGACAGCCAATAGCAATAAATACAGAAGAAAGTAAACCTTTCAAGCGGTGAATGTGAAACCCATTCAACAAAAAAATTGTATTTGCCTACTTTTCCACTTTGTTGTCTATTAATTTTACTTGGCAAGTTGGGAATGAAACAATCTGCTATATGTGGCAAACGATTAACGGGAAAAATAGAGGAAAAATGAGATACTATTTGGGATGAATTCTGGACTTTAGCATGCTAAAGAACAAAAGTAAGTAGAGAAGTAAGTTACTTCCCTCTTTATTTTTTATCTTTAACATGATAAAGTCCAAAATTATTCCTAATTAGTTTCCTCTTTTGCCTATGTGTGTCATTTTTCAAAAAACAATTGAAGCATATAGATATGTGTTACAACAAAGCAAACTGAAGTAGCGGTCAAGATAAGTAGACTAATAAATAGGTTGAATGAACATACATGTCAAGCTTTAGTTGTAGGGTAGTCGGTACTAGTGACGTGTATTTTACTATGCGCCAAAACGCAAGTATACGCGTTGAGTAGTACAGGCCTTGTGAGGCCCGAGTCGAACACAGGGATACTCGGAATTGTTGGTGACTCCTACTAACTAGTCGCGATCAGCTAAGCCGATTAACAAGTTGAGAGTTGTTGTCAAAATTAAAATAAAATAAAAATAAAACAAAGCAAACAATCGATTAAAGGTTAATTTAATCAATTCAAAAAGGTATCTTTAGGATTGCGGTTTCACCGTGGGTTTCATTGTATTAGATTTCATATAATGCCTCAAACTTCTCTCTCTATCCGGGTAGTGGCCTGAAAACAGAATTACCCACTGTCGTGGTGCAATTCAATACTTAGGTTTAAGTCGGTTCCACCGTCGTAGTAACCTGTTCCCTAAACTAAGTGCATTACGAACGGTCTCTCAGTTTCCACCATTAATTTTACACCACCTTTGTCAAGGGATTCATCGATTAATGTAAGTTCCGTCTCTTTTCAACCGTTAATCCTTCTGTCGAAGTGATTAAGGGCATTAGGTTATTATCATGGTGATCAATCATAACAATATATGGAGAAAACGAAACTATACCATGGATTTAAGAGAGAAAATATGAATTACTATTATAAAATTGTCATACAATGAATCCCCGGGCTACTCCCAGTCCTAAAGACAAAGGGGATTAGCCCCGCATGGTCATCTCAATGAAAGACAGAGGAGTAGAGAATAAAAACATGGGAAACATGGAGAAAACTCGTGTAACCCCTGATACAAAGGTGTTCCTGGAGATCCTCCTCGAGAAACATGCATTTTGCAGTCTTTCGGCAGCAAAATCGCCCGTCGGAGGTGCCCGGATCGCTCGGTTGATGGCCTTCGTCTCTCGTCTCCTATCTCTCTCTCTCTCCTTCTTGGATGTTGTGCAAAACAATGTCCTCTCCCCCTCGGGCCGTCCGTGCTCTTCTTAGGTCATAGGGCCACTTTACGGCTCCGAAAAAGCTCAACCGTCGGATTAAAACGCTCCGTTTTAGTGCTGAAAATCGCCAGATCCCGACGTAGTCGATGGTATCGACCCCGATGTCGATGGTATCGACCATGGCACAGGTTATTCCTTCCAAGATCGCGTTTTGGGGTTGCTTTTTGATGAAATGTCGATACTATCGACCTGGGGGTCGATAGTATCGACTCCGGACAATGCAAAAGTGCCTGAAAAAGTGTCGAAACATGTGTATAAATCTGGGGATTATATAAAATCATATAAATATTATAAAAGAAGTATAATTTGATGCAAAAAGAGTTTAAGGGCCAACTATAGTGAATTATGCAAATATAATCAAGAAAATGACAAATAAATGCATAAAACAGATATAAAATAAGCCTATAAAAGTGACTTAAAACCCATGCATCAAACTCCCCTAAGCTTAAACCTTGCTCGTCCTCGAGCAACAAAACTTTAGATCTGGTTGAGATAAGTCAGCAACAGGACAGAAATACATGAAATGAATCTACATCATCCCCACTTTCTTTCCACAAACCATCCCTCATTGACCACTGAACACTAACTGCCATCCAGGCGACCAAAGACCTATGTAAAAGATGTCTATCCCCCAATCAGTGAAACACTATCAATTAAAGCAGTTAATATGATAAACTCATCCGGTCCATACTTGATGCATCTTGTGATCTCCTATCTACGTTGCTCATTTCCTAACTACCATCTAAATGGAAGCAGATCTCCTGATATTAATGAATGAGGAGAATATCATGGGTGGCCTACCGATTAGAGCAACGGGTGGATGGGATAGGTGGTTGTGGAAGAGATGGAAGCACATAATAGTCAATCATGCAATACAAAAATTAATGACCTATCATGATGCAAAATGCAAGTGAAAATGTCCTAATGTTACATTTTTGGTGGAATGATGCATGCACTATCATTCCGTCTCAAGGTGAGATGGAATATCTAAGAAAACTACACCATGTGCTTATTCTTCTTAGTATGTAAGTGAGAACATGTTCCTTTCTCCCTCTCATTCCTACTTCTCAATTTTTTTTTTCTTCTCTTTTTTTTATTTTTTTTTTCAAGCCCTTATTTTCATAGATGACAATGAATTATATGTCGGGCTCACTTGTTGTTACATACTTGTACATCTGAAGCATTCTATTTGGAGGGTATGGAACAAGTTCATCACCTTTAATGTTTTCAGAGTAACGTAAGATACATGGTGTACAATATGCTCAAAAGATGTAAATGCAACTACATAATGACAGTTATGCAACTACTATGACATGCACCTAAGGATAATGTGCATGTATAACTACTCTATCTTTTTTTTTCATTTTCATACAAAAAAATGTGAAAATAGTTGTAATGCAAGACCTATCTACATGGTATGCAATCAAAGAGTGAAAGACAGTAATGTGCTCCCATTTCTTATGGTGGAGTGTGAATGAAATTGCGGTGGATCATATCACAAGACTAATTGACAGAACCTTCCAAAAATATCATATGTCCCTCTCTAAAGACCTGTGTACATGGTAACTGAAGGATTTCTCTCTTAAACTTTAGTCTAAGGTCACGTTAGCATTTGGTCGGTTTGAGCTCAAACATCCTTGTCAATCACTTTTCCTTGGACAATAAAGATGGTCATTCATGTCCCCGTGTCCTGAAGCTGACTCACCCAAGCACTTCCTCAGTTATGCAACTCAATTACTCACAAGAATAAGCTCAAAAAGTTTTCAATATACTCATATTTTCATGTGCACACAACCCAAGAGTAAAACTTGCAATTGAAACCATGCATTTATTGCTCCACAGATTACACTAGATAGATGTGGATCCTACAAAAGTGGTAAACCTAGAAATAAAAAAAACTAATATCTCAAAAATAAAAGCAACTAGAATAAGTAAAAACTAAGATAGAGGGCTGTTCCAACACCCCCCCCAAGCTTGAATATGACTATGGCATCATAGTCAACATTCTCACTTAAGAGGTGGAACAACGGTACCATTCGCTTTGAAGTGTGGTGAAGAAGGATGGTTAGATGCTCAAGTGGACCAAGTGATGCTTGCTATCTCCCTCCATTTTGTGGCCCATTTTTGTGTCTTAGTGTTTCTAATACGTGACTTGCTTCATCCATCTTTCCTCTGCAAAAAACGGTTCGAAAAAATCTCATTTCGATACCTTTTACGGCCTATTTTATGTAGTTGTCCTGCAGGTGTCGATACTATCAACCAAGGCCGATGGTATCAACCCAGACTCAGCAATTTTGCTAAATCGACGCATCTAAAAGCCTAGGAACTCAAAAGTGTCGATACTATCGACCCTAGGGTCGATGGTATCGACTTTACTGGCACCAATTTTTCTGTAAATCTTCAGGAATCTTGATACTATCGACCCTAGGGTCGATGGTATCGACTTTTCTTCAGCGTTTACTTCTCCAAACTCGATACTATCGACATGGGTGTCGATAGTATCGACCTTAACATTCTGCACACTTCAAAACACGAGTTAGGGTACCATTTTTACAAAAATTATCAAAACCTAAGCAAAAACTAAGTACATAAACATAAAAGAACATAACCAAACATAAAATTGAACCTAAAGTTGGGTTGCCTCCCAACAAGCACCCTTGTTTAATGTCCTAGGCTTGACATAAAGATACCTTTAACCTGGGTTGTCAAGAGATGTCTCCAATGAGTCATGTGGCAATTTGAATTGAACTCGATCCTGTCCAATCCCCAAGGTCAATGTACCTCTCCCAACGGCAACGATGACATCAGCCGTAGCTTGGAACGGCCTTCCCAATAGCATCTCGCAACTTTGGAGCTGTGGCATGTCCATGACAACAAAATCTACCGGGAAGATGAACCTGTCTACCTTGACGAGTACATCCTCGCACACTCCATATGGCCTTACAATGGACCCATCCGCCAACTCAATCGTTGCCGCCGATTTCTTTATCTCCTTCAACCCAAGCTTTTGAAATGTGGACAGAGGCATAAGATTAATGCTGGCACCCGAATCACACTGTGCTTGTGGAAAATGTTGGTCACCTATTGAACATGGGATATAAAAACTCCCCGGGTCTTTCTTCTTCTCTGGTAAGCTCCCAAGAATGATTGAGCTCACCATTTCATTCATCCTGCATACATCAGTATCTTTGATCCGCCTCTTTTTGTTGATTATATCTTTAATGAACCTCCCATAGGCGGGAACCTTCTCAATCATTTCTACCAGCGGAATGTTGATATGCAGCTTGCGGAATATTTCCAAGAATTTCCTATAGTTCTGGTGCTCCTTCTTCGGCTTCGGACTGTCCCGACTTGACACATCTGCCGCATTGACACGCTTGTGAGGAGGCACATATGAGCTTTTCGGGGTCAACTCCCCTAAGCTTGCTTCAATCACTCCCTCTGACGTGGGCTTTGGTGAGACATCGTTAATAGTAACAGCTTGTTGTGTTTCCTCTCTCGCATTCGATGTCTCCACACGTGCACAAACAACCTTCAATTGTTCTTTTTCTCTAGATGGAGATACAATATTCATAACTCGCTGTGATTTTTTGAAGAAAGGGTTTCCGCCCGGCAGTCCATAATAAGTGCATGGATACGGTATCGCCGATGACGCATGCGTATTAAAAGTCATTTTTCTTTCCTCTTTAGCTTCTTGCACCTGAGATTCCTCCTCATTGCTTACCACAAAAATATACTTGACCTGATGGTGTGCTTGGGCCACGTTTGCATTCTTGGCCGGTTTCTGTTGATTGGCTTGCTTGATGGCTGCCACTTCACTAGAAATCTGTGCCACGGTGGTTTCTAATGCCCACATTTGTTCTCCATGGCTTTGCAGCGTCTGTATAAACTTGGTTAGAATATCACCTTGAGATTGCAATTGCTTACCAAACATGGCCATCATCTCCTGGTTCTGATGTACCATTTGACTCAGTAATTCAGTGTTCTTATCCTCTGCTCTAGGCTGTGGCTTGGCAATCTGGATCCTACAGAACATTATTCGGATCCTTCCATGAAAACTTTTTATCCTTCCTCCATGCATAGTCATTGTTTCTATAGCCCTGTTGTTGCATGAATTTCACTTGGGCTTCCTCATCCTCAGATGCATATTCCTTAGATAGCAGCTTCTTGGCTAGAAGATCTAACTTATCGTTCAGCTCCTTAACTACTCTAGATTCGCCAGCAGCTCTGACCTGCTCCACAGCACCTCTGTCACCCCATGACTATTTCCTAGCCATGTTCTTTAATATCTCCCAACATCTGGTGTCCGTATTGTTTAGAAAGAATCCTGACCCAGGTGAATCCAGATTACTCCTATCGTGCTCAGAGAGAGAAAAATAAAAGATCTTCATCTGTGTCTCTTTATCCAACCCATGATGTGGGCACCTCCTCAGCATAACCTGAAATCTCTCCCAGGTCTCAGAATATGTCTCACCAGCCTGTTGGGTAAAGTTGTGAATCTTCCGGATCATGTCGTTAGTCTTCTCAGGAGGGAAGAACCTCTCAAAGAAAACCTCCACCATATGGTTCCAGGACTCCACAAACTCATCATCCAAATTATTTAACCATTCTCGCGCGGCTCCCGCCAATGAACTCGGGAAAATCTTGAGATACAGTGCCTCCTGTGGAAACCTATCGATTTTTACCATGTCACAGTTCTCAACAAACTGGCTGATGTGCGCGACGGGGTCCTCATTCTTGAGCCCATGGAAAGCATTTGATTTCACCAGATTTAACAATGCCGGATCAATCTTATATGTAGGTATGTTGATTGCCTGCTTCTTTATAGGCCCTTTTGAAGCTGATGAGGAAGAACCTTTTATCTTCTCCCATATGGTCTGTGCGTCGGCCATCTCTTCTTGTACAAATTTAGAATCTATCTCTTCTTGGTGCTCTTGCTCGTAATACTCCTCGTCCTCAGGTCCCAAAAGTGAAATCTCGGGTGTGCGATTGTCGTAGTCCGTACTACGTGTCTGCACCATGCAACGTACCTGAAATGAGAAAATTTAGTTTAGTACAGTGCTTTGACGAGTATAAAAATGAACGAATAATAGAAAGAAAATATTTGAAGTTGAATGAAAATTATAAAAAAAATGTGGCCTAGAGTGGCCGCTCGTAGCACTCGAAGTGCCAACAATTTCGTCGTATCCCCGGCAACGGCGCCAAAAACTTGACGTGTATTTTACTACGCGCCAAAATGCAAGTATACGCGTCGAGTAGTACAGGCCTTGTGAGGCCCGAGTCGAACACAGGGATACTCGGAATTGTTGGTGACTCCTACTAACTAGTCGCGATCAGCTAAGCCGATTAAAAAGTTGAGAGTTGTTGTCAAAATTAAAAGAAAATAAAAATAAAACAAAGCAAACAATCGATTAAAGGTTAATTTAATCAATTCAAAAAGGTATCTTTAGGATTGCGGTTTCACCGCGGGTTTTCATTGTATTAGATTTCATATAATGCCTCAAACTTCTCTCTCTATCCGGGTAGTGGCCTAAAAATAGAATTACCCACTGTCGTGGTGCAATTCAATACTTAGGTTTAAGTCGGTTCCACCGTCGTAGTAACCTATTCCCTAAACTAAGTGCATTACGAACGGTCTCTCAGTTTCCACCATTAATTTTACACCACCTTTGTCAAGGGATTCATCGATTAATGTAAGTTTCGTCTCTTTTCAACCGTTAATCCTTCTGTCGAAGTGATTAAGGGCATTAGGTTATTATCATGGTGATCAAGCATAACAATATATGGATAAAACGAAACTATACCACGGATTTAAGAGAGAAAATATGAATTACTATTATAAAATTGTCATACAATGAATCCCCGGGCTACTGCCGGTCCTAAAGACAAAGGGGATTAGCCCCGTATGGTCATCTCAATGAAAGATAGAGGAGTAGAGAAGAAAAACATGGGAAACATGGAGAAAACTCATGTAACCCCTGATACAAAGGTGTTCCTGGAGATCCTCCTCGAGAAACATGCGTTTTGCAGTCTTTCGGCAGCAAAATCGCCTGTCGGAGGTGCCCGGATCGCTCAGTTGACAGCCTTCGTCTCTCATCTCCTATCTCTCTCTCTCCTTCTTGTATGTTGTGCAACACAATGTCCTCTCCCCCTCGGGCCGTCCATGCTCTTCTTAGGTCATAGGACCACTTTACGGCTCCGAAAAAGCTCAACCGTCGGATTAAAACGCTCCGTTTTAGTGCTGAAAATCGCCAGATCCCGACGCAGTCGATGGTATCGACCCCGAGGTCGATGGTATCGACCATGGCATAGGTTATTCCTTCCAAGATCGCGTTTTGGGGTTGCGTTTTGATGAAATGTCGATACTATCGACCTGGGGGTCGATAGTATTGACTCCGGACAATGCAAAAGTGCCTGAAAAAGTGTCGAAACATGTGTATAAATCCGGGGATTATATAAAATCATATAAATATTATAAACGAAGTATAATTTGATGCAAAAAGAGTTTAAGGGCCAACTATAGTGAATTATGCAAATATAATCAAGAAAATGACAAATACATGCATAAAACAGATATAAAATAAGCCTATAAAAGTGACTTAAAACCCATGCATCAACTAGTTAAAATCACGTGCTAAGCACATGAATAATTGTTAAATTAGCACAATAAATTTCTAATATATAGTATTATACATGATAAAATGCTTGATTATTATTCAAATCTGATATGAAAATTGATCTTTTCTCTGAGTTCATAATTAGTAATAACAATAATTAAATATAACAAAAAGAGAATAACTCAATTAATAATCAATTGAATTCCTAAAAATTAAAATGCAAAAGAAATGTGAATTCAAAAAAAATTGGCTAACCCATTAAGAGAGAGTATCTCAATTAACATCTAGTTGACTCATTCTAATCTATACACACACAAGCATGATGAAATGATTAGCATACAAACAAGCTATATTGATTAACACACATATATGTTGCTAGAACATTAACAATTAAAAGGGAATGACAACATAGACAAGCTATTGGAGTACATGTAAATGCATTCACTAAATTGACTGATTGACTCCCTCTGACTTATAGTGTGTCAATACCAAAATCTAAATAAAAACTATTTTTTCTGTTGGTGCCCACTACATTAACATTCACTAATCTATATAAAACATACTAAGAGAAAGTATCCCGATTAAAAGTCAACTGACTCCATTGACAAAATTTGACCCAATATTTTTTGTTTGATTCGTAATCAATGCTGACAATAATTTATATAAAATTTGCTCATGTAGATTAGTATAAATAATAACAAATTGACTATGTTAAAGTTGTATCATGTCATGATAAAAATACTTCTTTTTTCCTTCTCTAATATATACATGTTCACTGTTAAAAAAATAAAAAAATTGCAAAGGAAAATAAGTAACATTAATTGTACTACAGTGAAAAGTAAAGGAACTAAGTAAGCTTGTATGAAATATAGTCGACAATCAATTTTCTAAAATTGTTCAAAATTAATAACAATAATGATTTACATATAAATCACTAAAAAATAAAAAGTTGATTAAATTTCAACCGAGTTCATCTAACCTCAAGTGTGTCCTTATCATGATTACTTATGCTCTCCTTTTTGGATGTATTTCTCATGATGGATAATGTATAAATACTACTCATAATAAGTTATATGCAACCCACTAAAAGAGAATAACTTGATTAAGTACCATCTAACTGACTCCAACATGTAGCATTTGAATACCAAAATTACTCCTTTTTCTAGCTAATAATCGATAGCCAATTCCTTTTTTCTAAGAAAACATTTTTTTCATTTCAAGTATTATGTTTTCTATGCTTTTGTGGCATGTGCCTATTAATAGAGAAAACACATCAAGTAATCACAAATAGGATGTATTGATGAACTTATAGGCAATGTATGAAATTATGTAGATATATTGTTGAAGTACATAGACCTGCTAATTATGTACAGAGCTAGCATATAGATACTTGAAACTCCTTAAATAGTTAGATGGGTACACCTACAGGTGAAGGGAATAGGAAAAGTTGTTATAAAATCTAACAATGGAATTAACTCTATTAGACACTGAGTCATATAAATTAAATCTCTTTGTGCAATTCACACATGTGGTTCATGAAGTTACAAAGAAATAACCGCTAAAAAGATCAATGAATATACCCATATCTGTTCCAGCAAGGTAGCAGTTGGTTAAGAAATATCAAATAAGGACGAGCAACTCGATAACACACAACTGACTCCTCTTTATTATAGGTATATAGATACTTCATTGGAATCACGAATAACTGGTAGGTAATACTTCTCTATGACTGCCTTTATTGTAATTTTGCATGCACATATATACTGGTAGGATGAATGAGTAGGGTGATCGGTGAAATGAATAAACTAACATGAATGTGAATATTTAATGATCATTTTTATGCCATTTTGCACCCAAATTCAAGACATTACCTAAATATAATTTAAAACAACAATAAAAGATATGTTATGATCCAAAAGGATATATAGTGAACATCAAAAGCACAATTTCATTTGAGGCATTCATTGTTCTTTCTAATACTTACTACAAAAATACTTCATGTGTTTTAATTATTTTAATTAACATCAAATAATCAAGTAAAGTCAAGTAAAGTTAGAATAACGTTTGTTTTGGGTATTTAGTTTTAGGAATAACTTTATGTGTTCATTGACATGGCTAGGATATCTACTCTATGGGGTACAATTAATGTAGAACCTTGCCAACACATTTTAGGTAGGGCATTGATGTAGTTTTTTTCTTTAAAACATAGGTTTTCTTCTATCTTGAGTAGGACATGTGCCCACACAAGATACAATGTAGCTCTTCCATTGTATATGTTCCAACTCAAAATATGTAGTTCAATCTTATACTAATGGGTAAGTGAGTGAAGGGTAGGTAAATATTTAATCAAAATTTTGTTGTAAAACATACAAGGAAATATGGAAAATTAAAGAAAATACATGGGAAACATGGAAGTAAATATAAAAAATTGAAGGGGAAACTAAAAACAAAAAAGGAAACAAGATAAATATTGATGCATAGAGTTGATAAAAACTAAAAATTTTGGAGAAATTTGATAGGAAACCTATAAAATATTAATCTAATATTATGAGCATTGAAAAATGAAGATAAATGTTAGATAGATGGAGAAAAACATGAAGAAATTTGAAAGAAAGCATTAAACGATTAGGAAAATATCATGCCTATTTCACAATATGGAGAGGAAAAATTATAAGCCCACAATTAAAACAAATAAAGAATATATATATATATATATATATATATATAATATATATCTTGTTTCATTACATGCGTTCTAGGATAGTTGGAAGGAAACATGAAATGTTGGAGGAAAGACTAGGTCAATTTAGAGGGAAATATGGAAAATTTGAGAGGCAAATAGAGAACTAAAAGAAAGTTATAATCAAATTTAGTGATAGCTAAGAATGGACATTAAAAAAATCATATTAAATTTTGGTGGGGAATCTAAAAAGTTTGAAATGATTAAAAACTATGTGTACACCCATAAACATTATGTTTACATGTTTTCCTGATTTCCTTCATTTTTCCTCTATATTTTTCTAAATACACTAAAAAAGGTTGCCACCTTCTCCTTCCCTCCCTTCCCTTCATGTCCCTTCATTCACTTTTGTCTCCTTCATTGACCATTTACCATATAGTGCTAATTATGTGCATAATTCAAAATTAGAATGAATTGTTTATCCTTTCATTCACAAATATGTATATTCATCACTATTAAATGATTTGGAAAGTTTCAAAGTCAATCTATGTGAGACAACCTCTTTAGTAATGTGTAAATGACATTTATCGAGAATAAACTAACATTTAGCATGTATCAATTGTTTTTTTCTTACAAAAGCTTAGTTCTCCATATTTAATTTATGTTTTTTAGAAAATTTTGTATAAAATAGGAGAGTAAAGAATTAAGTACATAATTAAAGAGAATAATATCTATGTAGAGAAAAGACGGGGAATGAGGAGAGAATATACACTTACACAATACAATTGATGTACTTAAATTGTGAAAATACAAAAGTGTATGACTAAAGTAATAAGAGAAATGAGAGATCATGAGTTGGTGAACCAGAGAATTGTATGCACTTGGAACTACTAGTAACTAATTTGTACATCTAGACCTAGGAAAAGTTATGTTTGGTTGATTAATGAGCTATTTATTAATGAAAAGAAATATAAAGGGGGATTTGAATCAAATACAATTGTATCTCTAGGTTTTTTGATTTCACCACAATGTCATTTATACTTGACTTTATCCAATTTATGATAAAAAGTCACTACTTTCAATTAGGATACACAATTAGAAAAACCTCTTCTCGAAGCCTAGTTTCATGTTCACTTCACTCAAAAACCTATTGTCATAACATTTTTGTCCTAGTTGAATTGATTAAGATTGATCTCTAGATTTTCCCCTCATGATAGTAAACCAACATTTTTTCCACTTGTTAATATATTTATGAAAAATCAATCATCCTTTTGAAGCCAAAAATTGTCCAAAATGATGGTTATGGGGATCAAGCATAAACAAGGCAATGTAATATGAAAATCATAAAATTCAACCAATGAAAATTATATTAGATGTTTAATAGTGAAGCAGGGAATCATATTTGGTTACTCCGCGATCCTAGAGAAAAATGGGAGTATCCTTCATGTTTGAAATGGAATCACTAGAGATTGTTAGAAGAGAAGAGTTATATTGAACTCTGACAAAACAAATAATGAACCAAATTCAGCGAGCCAAAGTGTTTTCCTCTAAAGTTTACACCATTAAAGCACATTTCCATTGTCATCATCCCACAATATTCTCTTGATTTCTCTTCTCTTCTTGACTCCAAGCCAAGTAGTATGCCAAGATACAATCTTCTAGTCCTCACCCCGCTACTAGGCCTTAAGTGGCCTAATTACTTGAGGTAAAACATGAATTGTTGGATTTTAATGATTAAATCATAGTTGCACATGCATTTACAATATCTATGCCATTGACATGCAATTGGGTGGTACTGAAATAGAACATAGAGTTTACTATTTGTTATCTCAGTGCTACTGACAAAGTCATGTCGGTGTTCTCCACTCTTGTGTTGGTGCTATCGATCACCTATCGATGCATCAAATCCAATTTAGTAGAAAGTATGGTCCTTTGGGCTGTGTTCAAGCAATAATGTCGGTGGAATCAATTACGATGTTTGTGCATTGAATATTTCCAATAAAACTCTAATTTTACTACAATAAAATAATAAATGTATTATGCTAAGGGAGAAAGTGAGAAAATGTGCATGATTATGTGCAAAATAGGAAATATTGATGCATATGCAATTACATACCAAAATTTGTGCACATGTTTTTTATTAACTAAGTTCCATACTACTCTTTGTTATTCAAAGAACTACACCTTTAATTAAAATACATTTTTCCTCCTTCTTTTCTTTATTTTTGTTTTCTTTTTCTTTTCCCCATTCTTTTTTTATCTTTCAACTTTTTTTCATCATCACATGCCCTCTTTTAACATAGTGGGGTGTTATCTAGGACCTTTTCAAAAGGATGTGGACTTAGGATCAAAATCTCTATCTATTTAGTTGAAGTGTGGATCACAGTTATAATACAACTTATGACAAATGTGTGCATTTGCAATCTAAATGAAAATCTTTATGCATTTCTAAATGCAAAAATAACAAAATGTCATTATATTATTTTTACTTTTGTCAATGGAATGCATAGCTAAAGACACATTTCCCTAATGTGCAATGTAATTCAAAAAAATAAAACAATTTGAATCATGCTCCTGTAATAGTGGTGGGGATATGAAATGGAAGTGGTGGAGATCATGTGACTAAGAGACATTGTCCTCCTAAATCATGATATGTCTATGTCATTGTTAACTTGTGAATTAGGGTAATTGTAAAGCCTATTTTTTTAACTAAATGAGTGTTCAACACTACAACTTGACGGAGGGAGTGGTAGCCCAATGGTAGAGGCTCGAGCTCCCCAAAGTACGACCCAAATTTGAAACCTCACGGTGCTGCACTTCAGCTAACCTTAACTCGTTGCATAGCTCGGTCTCTATGTGATTTACATGTCCCCTATGTTGTGGGAGTAGGAAAGGGAGGACCAAGGGTTTACACTGTCAGAGGGGTCTCACTTAACTCGGCCCGTCTTAGGGGGTGGTTTCCACATCTAAAAAAAATATTCCAACTTGGTTAGTTAGACTCAAACCAACACGTCTTTCAACATGCCATATGTTCAAGTTAGGTGTCTTGATTTTTAGAAATTCCTTCAAGTTGACTTGTTCAAGACCAATTCTATGTTCCATGTAATAAAGGAAAATTAAACATAGCTTAAAGATATGTGTGATTGCACTATTACAAATTGAATTGTATACTTGATACCATGTCACATCAAGAAATTACCTAAATATTTTTAAATTTTATTTCTTTTTCATAGTTTACATGAGAAATTCATAACAAGAGCATATAATAACCCCTGAGAAAGGAAAACAATGCATAAACATGAAAGATAAATGATGCAAGGATAGATATAAGTGTTGTTCCATATCCCTCCCTATACATGGAATTGAAATTTTCCTCAATGTCAAGAAGCAAAGAGAAAAATATGCAACATGTGTACTGATGTTCACTTTGGTGGAGGTGTTGGTATGTATGCCTTGAGAGCTAATCATATGATGATTTTAATGGAATACCTTGTAAATTTGTTTAATAATAAAGACAATCTTCCATTTATTCTCTTTTATTTAGTTATGAGATAATGATATTACATAATAAATGTCTAAAGAATGACGTATGTCTTTCGGTTGAGGACCTGAACAATGAGGTCATATGGAAGCTGATAGACACTTTTGATATGTCCATTTATGAGATAATGATATTACATAATAAATTTCTAAAAGTATATACATTTTTATATGTCCCTAGTTGATTGTTATTGTGGAAGTTGATAGACAACAATAACACATAAGACTAGAGTGTGTGTTGGTTGATGACATAATCTCATTAGTCATGATTATGTGATACCAAACCAAAAACACATGTATTTGTTCATTAATAGTGTATCAAACAGACCCACCTTGACAGTGATACATGTAAACCATTGAATGGTAGTCAGAATCATATCTCAAAGTGATGGTGGTGATCATGGTTCTTAGACCTAAAATTCTGACACTCATCATATGTTGTTTGATATGCTTTGACATCATCAAGTGTGACCTTGAATAAGGGTTTCCATAAAGGTGAAGCTCATATGTGTTATGCCACATGAGGATTGACTATAATTTATGTAGATGGGATTTATCCCTCTTAAAGGAGTTTGATATCATGGCCACTAGATAAGGATGACTGAGAAAAGCATGGCCATGTTCATGTTAGTCAATATATGATATTGATCTCACATATATCTCAAAGAGTCTACTCTAGTTCAAGGAAAATTGACTAAATAGTGAGAGGATGATAGTTTCATGCCTTGAGTTCAATCTAGATATTAGAGACAAAAGGAACTATACAATTGATGTAACACTGATCACAAATTGTAGGTTTAAACTGTTTTCCAACTTTCAAAATTACTTGGGTAGCGATGATGTCTTTCTAGATTCCACTCATTGCTTGAGATGTCAGAAATCAGTAATGGACATTCACTGCCAATGTAACTTGGGACATATAGGGTCACATGCATATGCTACATCTAGAATAGGAGTATATTCATGAATTTTCTTTAAACTTGATTACTAAAGTGTTAGGTATTCAATTTAAACAAGTTTGGCAATCGGGATTGTGAAACGATCAGTTCACTAAGTGAATCGATTGGCTCAGATGTCTAAACTGACCGTTTTGGTTGTGAACCAACCATTTGGTTGATCAAGAGATTAGATCAAGGATTGGTTCTAACATCATATTCTGCATTAATCAGAAATGAATTTCCCATACAATAATGATTGGGAAACATTGAGAAATGACCAGTTCAAGAGTTGAACCCATTGACTCACATGTGAACTGACCAGTTCTGTAATGACCCTGCCTCCCGGTAACCCCCAATTAAGGAAGACCAGAAGGTCAGAGACATTATCCCAATATTTTTGGATCAATGGTTCAGCATTTAATCAATTATAATTATCAAATTCTACTAAAACTAAACAGAAAAGCTGGAATAAAATAAAATTGTTTGCATACCTTATAAAATTCGTATCTAGACTTCTATCCACAATAAAAGTCTAAGCTAACTAATCCTCCTTGCATAGATTATTTTTATCTTCAAAATATTTCGATTTACTATTTGTCCATTTTCATAATTGTACCTAAAACACCGACAATCAAAATGTCGGTCAGTATATTTCTATACTGGTATGTGGGGGGGGGACAATCACAATTTCACAAATATTTTCTAACAACCTAATTATCACAAATAAGTTATTAACAATCCAAAGTTATGTTTTCAATGTGACATTCTCAACCACTTTTGACCTAACCCTGGATCACCCTCTCTAGGGTTTTGTCCTTGCAAGGGACAGAAGGCCACCTTCTCCATCCTGAGCTTGGTGACTGGGGTCACCTCTCAGTGCCGAATGGTCTTCCCTTCATGGCTTGACTGAATAGACCTTCCCTCCGGGGATTGGTCATGCATCATACATCAGGGTGGCATGTAGGTTCAAGAATACACATATATACTTAATTGTGATATTCATAGTGACTTTATAGGATTGCATAAATAAGCACTCAACAGTTTAGGTTGCATCCAATCAATCAAACATTCGAGAAAACTTTGTGAAAGTAGATCGATTATTCATTAATAAACACATACCTGATCTAGAGTAACTTGATGTCCAAGCAAGAATAATCAATCAAGCAACCAATCAGTGATCCTAAAATTAATGCATAACACCCATGTGTCATTAAACATCCTCAAGATTGACTCGGGTCCCACATTAGGGTTTCACTTGCAATTAGGGTTTCATTATTACTTTTTCTACCACCAATCCTAAAACAGTAAAACTACTCATAAACCCTAATTAACATGTCCTATATCTCCTAGTAGTCTTAGGATAAAAAATTATCAACCAATTTCCAAATAATTTGAATTATTCAAGTTAATCGTCTTCTTTACCCTAGATTAGGGTTTCTACATGCATTATCATGGATTCATGGATTAAAACACTAAAACAAGCCAGACATTATCTAAATCAGATTCAAACCTCACTTTATTTCTCAATAGGTTATTAATACTCGAATTGACCCATTGAGCATCTTATATTTGATCTCCAATCACAATTAGGGTATTCAATCAAAGTTCAATGCATTATATGATCATTTTAGACACTTTTGAAATTAGAAGCGAAATCAAATCATCATAACATTTTTATTGAATTCCTCACGTTTTTCTGATCAAAATTCATATATTACTTGCTACCATCGGAGTTACGAATAATTAATTATGAATTTTGCAAGTTTTACTTACTAGGACCAATGAGATGTTGACACATCAGTCATCACATGCATTGCTCTTCTCCGTCAACTTAAAACATAACACAATGACTATTTTGCCCTTCAAGCGATGACCCGCTTCTTCATGCCTTAGAGGGCAATTTCATCCACATCCACCTGCTCATCTTCTACCCCACGAACCCTCACGTTGCCGCCGAACGAAGCTGACCACGCGATCATCTCCCCCTCCCCAAGGCCTATAGGTCACCAAAAATGAACCCCCTACCTCCGTCGCCCTCCGCCACACCCAGAAAGACCTCGACCCATGGCCGAGATGACCAGTTTCAAGATTGTCAGGCCTACGATCTGTAGCGAGTTTGCAGACCTCCTACAGGTGTTGCGCAAAGGTTAGAGCAAGGAGATGATGATCGAGCCTCTTCCCGGTGGTGTGGGAGTGTCCATCCTCCTTCGTACTCCCTTCCACAGCTCCATGTCGCTCCAGGAGTTGCACTCTTTCTTCTAACCACATGGATGGTATCTCATAAAGACTAAGTTTTGCAGCAGGTTCCTCCTAGTCTGAAGGTGTTGAGAATGGAGTCTCGAGGGTGAAAGAAGCACCCTATATATAACTCCCTAGGAGTTGAGATCCCTATACCATGAGGAGAAGGAGATATAGAGATATAGGGAACCTCCTATTACATGTTTCCTTTCTTGTTCATGAAGTAATCCATTACTTAACGATATTGAATCTTATTAATCAATATTGATCCTGCTGTGTGGCATATTGATGCCTTTTCCAAAGTTAACCCCTTCGATGCCAATTTTAGAGTCATTATACAAAAGGGAAAGTGACTTTTCTTTATGAACAAGTTATCACTTATCCATGCATAATTTATGCATTTTCTCTCTCCTATTCTTTTATATTCTTTATTTGGATCCCTTTTTACCATTAGAAACCATGTGGACTTGAAATCTCATCCTTGGGGATTTCATTATACATATTTCCACATATTTCTTAATGTTTCATCATTATCTCAACGTTCCTTCTTAATAATGCTTTATTTGATTTTATCTTAGTTATTCCTTATTAATTTATTCCTTTTCCTTTTTATTTCCTTTCTCTTGTTATTGGGCCCAATAGCCAACAAGGCCCACGAAATCAAACACACAAGGCTATTTATCAAAGGAAATCACTCAATCATAGATTTATTGGGGAAATTGCATCTCCAACCAAAAGAACCCAAAAAAATTGGAGTTGTAACATCCTTCCCCTTTTATAGGAATTTGTCCCTCAAAATTCCACCAAACAAACAAATAGGATAAGACTTTCTCATGTCCATCATCGACTCCCATGTGGCTTCATCCTCTCCATGGTGCTTCCAATGAACCTTCATCATCTTATATTCTTACATCTGAGTTCTCACTCACCTTGGTACCACGTACCCTCGTAGGTGACTCAGGATATTTTAGCCTTCTTATAAGCTCAATAGGTTCATGGCTCAGCACATGGTTTGGGTACATCACATAGTGCTCTAGATCAGACTCATGGAACACATCATACATCATGTTATTCTGAGGGGTAAGGCTAAACATAAGCATTTCCACAAATCCATCTCAAATGGACCTATGTATTAAGGACTTGACTTTCTCAACTATAGCTTAGAGGGGTCGGTTTTTCATAACATATGTTCTCCCATAGTAAACAACATGTCAGTCTGCTTCACATCAGCTCACGACTCAGGTCGCCCCTGGGGTTTCTCAATTATCGCAAGATCAAAGAGACTTCATCTACACACATTGTGGTCTCTCTAACCTTCACAAGGTCCTTTCACCGACATCATCCTAAAGAAGTGGTGACCGACACGGCCTCCCTTACATAGCTTCCTACATCCCAATACTAGCTATGCTGGCTATCATCACAAACAAAGTCTCTTAGGACAGGAGTTTCCCCATATATCACCCTAAATGAGCACACATGCTCTTATCAAACCCTCTAGTTTGGATCATACTCTCTTAACTAACTATCAGTTAGGGGTGATAAGTTGTGCTAAACTTCAAACTAGCATCAAGTTCTTCATGTATCTACTTCCACCACATGGAAGTGAACTTGAGGTCATGCTCAAGGTATTGAACTCGGATCACGGTGTAGTTGACTATCTCCCTCTCATATATAGTCCAACCAGATCTGTCACATTGATAGTGCTCTCTCTCTTGGGTAAGGGATTAGGTCATCTTGGTAAGGCAATCTACCATAACCCATATTGCATCCTGACCTCTCATGGTACATGGGAGACTCACCTCAACGTCTATGGTGAACTATTACCATTCACTCTCGGGGATTCTTCATTATCTGGGGCAACTCACCGGGTTATGGATGTTCATCCTTCACCTCCTTGCATGCATGGTGAGAAGCCACATGCAACTCTATATACTCTCCATCTCAGGTATTCAAGGTAATACTACAACCTCTTACCATCTTAATGGTATCACGATATATGGTGAACTTATACTCATCTGCATGTCATGATTCCTCAAGGTCGTCTCCTCAGAACCCTAAAAACACTCTAGTAGCGGTTTTCACCACCTTCTTTTTTGGAGAGGTATATCTGAGGTCCTTACATCCATCCTTTTATCTCATCAAGCTCTAGGGTGGCTAACCTAGCAACCACTACTCGACCATAGGGTCGGGTCGTATCTGGGTGTTAGCCATACAGGTCTCATCTTCCAACCACTTAGGGTTCACCTAACAACCTCCTCCAGCCCCTCTACTGGCTACGCACGATAGATGTATACCTGAGTTGTGCCTTGACTAAGAGTATCCATTACCACCTTACATCCTTATGTGTTAGGTAACAGTGAATCCATAAACCTTCATATACTCCACTTATCATCCTCATCTCAGTTTTAGGTTTAATTGAGTCAAGCAAACTTCGGGTTCATCATCTTGGTTATCAACCCCAAACTTATATAACTCATACACTCCATACTTCTCTTGATTATAACATCCTCGTGATGACTCCCTTAGTTCTCTTCGTGTTTGCAAACCATCTACTCCATATACTTTCCAAAAAGGTATGACACTTTGTCTATCCTTAGACATCATAGCAATGTCTCAACTCTCAACCTCCTTATCCTTAGTGTATGACATGCGTATTGCCCTATCTCTCACCCCCATAACAAGAGGAAATAAGCATTTGGCTACAGTCCAACTACAAAGTTCATCCCGTTCCAAGAATAGAGTTGGTGCATCACACATTGCCAGTACACTTTCCAAAATAAGTTGAAAAGTACATCACATGTCTCTACATCATAAACAACTCGATTATGGGTCTACACCCATGGGAAGACTTTTCCCATTACCTTTTGGATCTTAACATATCTCCTTTATGTACAATCCTTAGTCTTTAGGGTGCCGACACTTTTGGGGTGATCTGACCCTTATGCATCTAAGGAGTGTCTCTCACCTTTACACCTTAGGTCCTATGAACTCATGAAGATGGCCAACCTCCTAACCCATGGTCCTTGGGCAAAGGTAGCTATAACCTCCCCACCCTATGGTCTTGTGCATCCAGGGAATAGGCAACTCCTACTTCCATCAGTCTTATCCCTTCATGACCTTAGTATTGACTTAGGATTCCATCATAGCACATCTCATTCTAGAATCTTTACCCAAAACTCCATCATCTCTCTGGGTACTCATAGTCAAACTTGCATCATTTCATAGGGATCATGACCACCTACCCAACTTGGTTAGGCCCCATAAGGTTACCTCCATGGCAACATATGATCATGCCCCTTAGAGATGGTCACACAAGGGTCTACAGATTCATGTTCATACCAATTATCTCATCAAGCTCCTATGAGGGACGTCATTTAGTTACCTTGAACCTACACAAAAATTTCACCTGATAGAAGGTTCCCTCTCCAAGATGGAGAGAAAACTATCTCTTGATAGCAAAAAAGGTCACAAATGTTCCTACGTCCAGGGTTTA
This sequence comes from Alisma plantago-aquatica, assembly GCA_963693085.1. Lineage (NCBI taxonomy): Eukaryota > Viridiplantae > Streptophyta > Magnoliopsida > Alismatales > Alismataceae > Alisma > Alisma plantago-aquatica. The sequence goes on from OY856413.1 coordinate 781,882,846, forward strand.
CATCATCATGTGTGGGCTTAGCCATATCATGCTACTTAGGCACGTAGCTAGAAAGAAGATAACCCACTAAGCCACTCTGGGTTCCTTATTATGTCATACTTTCTCCTATTCCTCAACATTGGACCAACATCATACATGCATATGTCACCAACCTATATGTGAGGGATTCGTCAAACAGATCCCCTAGCCAAGGGGTTTCCTTTTCCTCTAAACCTAATGGGTGCCATGCTCCAATCTGTAGGAACTCAACCCTCTTCGTGAGCATCATCTTAACTAGGTACTACTACTTCCCCTCTTAGGTCTAGGAACCCTAGGTTCACTCCTTATGCATTAGATGTCCAACCACAAACCAAATGTGCACAAGGTAGGGCATACACTTCCCACCATTCTTTCATGTGAACAGCATCGTAGAGTCCTATACAAGGATAACCAACTAGATGTGAGATCTCACAACTTATTACTCTACTTCTTCAGGGTCTAAAGAACTCTCCTTCTTATACCTATAAGGTAAGGTATGCACCTACAACTCATGAACATCCACTCCAGAAGCCTCTTCCCTTTTCTAGGGTTTGGTTCCTCTAATGGAAACCAAGGCACAACAAGCTCCCAGGGATCATTCATGAGGCCACCTCAACTATCTACTCAGGGTCATCTAAAATAGATAACATCATACCCGACATCTCATGGTCCCTCTTGTCTCAAAGTTAAGGTATCTAACCTCCTTCATCAAGTCTTGCCCTCATTCTCTAGAGAAAACCCTACAATTGGTCCTACAACTTGAGATTCTCTCTTAGAAGATGGGTCAAGCTCTTAAGGATACATGTCTACACCTACTTGGGATAAACGTACTATTAAGACCTATGTCCGACACAGATCATCCCAGGCTTTGCATGTTCATCTCCTAACATGTTAGGCATAACCCTTCTGACCTAAGCCTCATATTCTGTTAGCACTGCTGACATCCTCTCCTACATAGGTGCATGCTCTTCTATGCTCATATATGCCCATAAGGGTTTCTATATGGTCACCACCATCCTATTTAATGAAGGATATATCCTTCACCCTAACAGGCATGACCCTTCCAAGGTTGGGTCGCCAAGAGGCACTAGGTAAACCAACCTCACATAGCTCAAGCTTCTCACGGGTGCTGAAAACCAATATGCACATCAACCCATGTACATCCCTGCATGGTCAACTGTGATATCCAACTCATCTTTTCATCTCTCTTCCTAACAACCACTTAGGGTCAGGGTTAGAATCATCCTCAAAGGATGCGCCAGGTATCTACCATCTCTTGGAGGCCTCTACCTCCAAGGCCAACTCTCATCCTCATGACAACAAGGTATAACCTCAGGTCTCTCTTGAAGGCACGACAACACATATCATGCAACCTAAGCATGTATTTAATCTTTAGTTTACACATAAACTATTAAACTTATGTCCATGACATCTTGTTTACATGCTTTTCACTAATTTGGTGGAGGATTCCTTAACCTTATCATACATACCCTAACCTCAAGAGGGTGGGGAAGAGAGAGAAAAACCCTAAACCTTAGAACCTTAATTGAATTAGGGTTGAGAAGGGACGAAATAGATGAGAGAGACTTAAAGGTATCTTATTTAGGGTCAAGACCTCAAACATTGGCCAGGCAGTCACACTGCATCTGGGAGTCCTCGTAGCCAACTAGCAGGGTGGAGTAAAATATTGCCAGCCCCCAAATCGTGATCCTTTTCTAGACACCTCTGTCTTTAGAAAATCCTCTAATAACTCCCTCGGTTCTACAGAGTTTGTAAAATTTAATAATTATTAAGTATTAAATGAGAAACTATTGGCTCTGATACCAAATGTAACGACCCCACCTTCCGGTAACCCCCAATTAAGGAAGACCAGAAGGTCAGAGATGTTATCCCAATATTTCTGGACCAGTGGTTCGACATATAATCAATAATAGTTATCAAATTCTACTAAAACTAAACTGAAAAATTGGAATAAAATAAAACTTTTTGCATACCTTATAAAATTCGGATCTAGACTTCTATCCATAGTAAAAGTCTAAGACAACTAATCCTCCTTGCACAAATTATTTGTATCTTCACAATATTTTGATTTACTGTTTGTCCATTTTTAGAATTTTACCTAAAACACTGACAATTAAAACGTTGGTCAGTATATTTCTATACCGGTATGTGGGGGACAATCACAATTTTGCAAATATTTGCTAACAACCTAATTATCACAAATAAGTTATTAACAATCCAAAGTAATGTTTTTGATGTGACATTTCAACCACTTTTTCCCCAACCCTGGATCACCCTCTCTAGGGTTTTGTCCTTGCAAGGGACAAAAGGCCACCTTCTCCATCTTTAACTTGGTGCATGTGGTCACCTCTAGGTGCCCAATGGTCTTCCCTCTAGGCTTGACCGAATAGACCTTCCCTTCGGGACTTGGTCATGCATCATAGATCAGGGTGGCATGTAGGTTCGAGAATACACATATATACTTAATTGTGATATTCATAGTGACTTTATAGGATTGCATAAATAAACACTCAACAGTTTAGGTTGCATCCAATCGATCAAACATTTGAGAAAACTTCATGAAACTAGATCGATTATTCATAAATAACCACGTACCTGATCTAGAGTAACTTGATGTCCAAGCAAGAATAACCAATAATAATCAATCCAAGCAATCAATCAGTGATCCTGAAATTAATGCATAACACCCATGTGTCATTAAACATCCTCAATATTGACTTGGGTCCCACATTAGGGTTTCACTTGCAATTAGGGTTTCATTATTACTTTTTTGACCACCAATCGTAAAATAGTAAAACTACTCATGAACCCTAATTAACTTGTCCTATCTCTCCTAATAGGCTTAGGATCAACAATTATCAACCTATTTCCAAATAATTCAAATTATTCAAGTTAATCATCTTCTTTACCCTAGATTAGGGTTTCTACATGAATTATCATGGATTCATGGATTAAAACCCTAAAACAAGCCAAACATTATCTAAATCAGATTCAAACCTCACTTTATTTCTCAACAAGTTATTAATACTCGAATTAACCCATTAAGCATGTTATATTTGATCTCCAATCACAATTAGGGTTTTTAATCAAAGTTCAATGCATTATATGATCACTTTTGACACTTTTGAAATTTTAAGCGAAATCAGGTTCTAATAACATTTTTATTGAATTCCTCACATTTTTCTGATCAAAATTCATATATTTCTTGCTACCATCGGAGTTACGAATAATTAATTATGAATTTTGCATGTTTTACTTACTTGGACCAATGAGATGCTGAAACATCATCTGTCACATGCATTGCTCTTCTCGACCAACTTAAAACATAACGCAATGACTATTTTGCCCTTTAAGTGATGACCCACTTCTTCACGCCTTGGAGGGCACTTTCGACCACAGCCACTTGCTCGTCTTCTACCCCGCGAACCCTCGCGATGTCACCGACCGAAGAGGACCATGGGGTCATCTCCCCCTCCCCAAGGCCTGGAGGTCACCAAAAATGAACCTCTACCTCCGCCACCCTCCGTCATGCCCAGCAAGACCTCGACCCATGGCCGAGATGACCAGTTTCAAGAATGCCAGGCCTGCAATCCGCAGCGAGTTTAAAGACCTCTTGCAGGTGTTGCGCAAAGGTTAGAGCAATGAGATGATGATGGAGCCTCTTCCCTGTGGCGTAGGAGCGTCTGTCCTCCTTTGTACTCCCTTCTATTGCTCCATGTCGCTCCAGGGGTTGCACTCGTTCTTCTAACCATATGGATGGTATCTCACAAAGACTAAGTTTTGCAACAGGCTCCTCCTAGTCCGAAGGTGTTGAGAACGGAGTCTCGAGGGTGAAAGAAGCACTCTATATATAACTCCCTAGGAGTTGATATCCCTATACCACAAAGAGAAGGAGATATAGCAAGAAACGGAACCTCCTATTACATGTTTCCTTTATTGGTCATGAAGTAATCCATTACTTAACGATATTGAATCTTATTAATCAATATTGATCCTGTTGTGTGGCATATTGATGCCTTTTCCAAAGTTAACCACTTAGATGCCAATTTTAGAGAAATTATACAAAAGGGAAAGTGACTTTTCTTCATGAACAAGTTATCACTTATCCATGCATAATTTACTCATTTTCTCTCTCCTATTCTTTTATATTCTTATTTGGATCCCTTTTTACCATTAGGAACCATGTGGACTTGAAATCTCATCCCTGGGGATTTCATTATCCATATTTCGACATATTTGTTAATATTTCATCATTATCTCAACTTTCCTTCTTAATAATGCTTTATTTGATTTTATCTTAGTTATTTTTTTATTAATTGATTCCTTTTATTTTTTATTTCGTTTTTCTTGTTATTGGGCCCAATAGCCAACAAGGCCCACAAAATCAAACACACAAGGCTATTTATCAAAGGAAACCACTCAATCATAGATTTAATTGGGGAAATTGCATTTCCATACAAAAGAACCCAAAAACAATTGGGGTTGTAATAGGTTCAGCATGAACCGACCGGTTCAAAGTTTGCAGGTTCTAGAAAATTTATGAAAATTCATCCCTTCCAATCCCTCTCAGACTAGAAGTCCTAACCCTGACCCTCCTATAAATAAAGGGGTAGTGGAGGCCTTCAAGAGACACAACAATAAATATGACAATTGTTGTCTTCTCATAGTTGCGTCATGTGAGAACTAGAGAAATTCCTACCCATCTAAGTGAGGGATAGAAAGGGAGAGACAATTTCAAGAGCAAGTCGACACTAGAATGCTAAATAGAAGGATGAACTCCTTCTTCTCCATTCATCTAGAACAACAATAGTTCCTGATGGTCTGTGTAGACCACTACAGAGGTGAGGAGACCTTTGCCACATGGTAGGAGGATGCAGTCAACCACCATTCATGGTGATCAACCAAGAAGTCAATGTTGACATTCATCCATGTGCAACTTGAAAAAGTAGGACACTACAACAAAGAATAGTCGTTAGACTTGTTCCACAACCAGGCATATGCCTTGCAACTTTTCCATTCCATTACATAGTTTTTGACGCGATCTTCTATCTTAGGGGAATATGGTAGTTAATTTTTTTTTCTACCATATCTGATGTTATTGTTCCCAACAGTGGTATCAGATCCAGGTCAATTTATTATACTTTGGGATCTAATCTATAAGATCAAATTTTGGTTTATTACTTATTACATACAATATGAATATAAACCATTGATCTTCTTAAATATCATATGAACATACTACATACAAAATTTGAGCTCGTTTGGACACTTATAGGTCATGCATCTAAATGCGAATTTTCTTTTACAATTCAAATTACTGTTGTGGGTCAGTTTTGTTGGTCATGAATGAGTGACTTAGAAAATTTCAAATGAGGTCAAATTTTTCATGTGGCCTATATTTGTTACAACAATGAATATAAATGGTTTGGATTTGTCCAAAAAATTGTCTAGATATACAAACACCACTTGAGTGTATGGTGTGATCTATACTCTCGAGTGTATTATAGCCTAACTCTCTCTCTCCCACTCTCTCCCTCTATATATATGTATGCATTACACACGTCACCCTAAAATTGATTTGGATGGTGGATGTTAGCATGGTTATGGCCAATGACCCTCTAGATATATGTGCTTGGTTGGATGGTTATTAATCCTAGTTTATATGTTGGTTTGTGTACCAAGCTTCTATCTTTTCTTCCATATGTAAAAGTATTAATTCTTTCCTACCTATGCTCCCCTTGAATGTAACTCAAGGTTTCCTTATTAAGATGTAATATGTTAAATAGGATTAAGATAGTTTTATTTTTTATTATAGCAAAGAATATGTTTTGTACCAGACGAACCATCCATTTCATAAAATGAACTGATCGTGTGGAGGATGGAGGATGCATAATGATTGAAGCAACTGAAGTGATCAGTTGGTGGCCCAATCGATCGACTGGAGGTTTCCAGAAGTGCCTTGGTTTGGAGAACAGATAATTGATCTAAGAAACCAACCAACCAAATAAGAGGTGAACCAATCGGTCAAGAGTTGAACCAATCGACCCAGATTGGTTTAAGCATAGATCTTCATCAACAACAAGTTGTTTCATTGATGTAGACCATAGTTAATTGTAATTCCTTTTAGATCCAAGAAATTAAAATAGTATGGCCATAACCATCACTCATGTTTTATAATTGCATATGCCATTTGTAGTTATACCATATATATGATACGTAGTATAAGTCTATGGTGATTGGATGTGTATATTTATTTAAATATATATAAAATCCCTCAATGAAACACACTAAGTCTTATATGCTTTCTATAAGAAACACACATGAAAATATTTATCAACTAAGTGTAGTTTACGTCAAAGCACGGTGTGATGTCTATCTCATGGAAGTGTGATTGTAGTTATGTGAGTATGTCAAAGTAGGGTGCATAACTATCGTGTTGTCTTTTGAGTCAGACTTAACTAGGTGATCTTAATGAGATTAAATACCTAGAAGCACCAAATGACTAGGACAAGGAGTTGTGCACACCATCTATCTAGGAGTTGCATTTAGATGCAATTGGAATAAGATACCTTCCTAAATAGTCAAGTTTTGTCCAATCAGCCGAAGTTGACTCATCATTTGATGAAAATTGGATCTTAGCTTAATAGAAGTTTGTATGTTTCAATATTCTGCATTGACATGTGAGGGCTATCAATTTGAACAAAATAGTGGGAGTGATAATTAATTAAAGGCCTAATCATACATTTTCAAATTTTGCATTAATCAAATCAAATCAAAAGTGTTTTGAAAAATTACAAATTTTGTCTTATTGAATCAAATGACAACCAAATCATCATTGTGATCACCTTATGAATGAAAAAATTAACGAGACAAATTTCCATGATTGGTTTTGAACTTTTAAAAGGGTTCTCAATGAATAGTATAAACTCTATGTCCTAGACACACTTGTTCCAGAAGATCTTTCTCTTGATGTGCCTAGGGCTGAGGTGGATGCTTATTGGAAGCATATCAATGATGCCTTAGACATTAAGAATCTTATGCTATGTTGCATGAACTTTGAGTTGCATAAGCAGTGTGAAGATATGTTGATTCTTGAGATGGTAACACATCTTAAGAATGTGAACCATAATTATGAAAAGCAAGAAAGGTACAATGTCTCAAAAGTGCTATTTAAGTGCAAGATGATAGAAGGAGATCCAATAGAGACCCATGTGCTCAATATGATTGGAAATGTGGACATCTAGAGCAACTAGGATTCCCTTTGAGCCAAGTTTTCCCATGAATATGATCCTACAATTTTTTCCTAAATCATATTGCATGTTTATCAAGTGTTATTACTTGAGTAACATGGCCAGACCCCTATCAGAGTTGCTTGGTTGTTGATAAATGTTGATTCACAAATGAAGAAGGACAAGTTCATGATTATGATAAAAGAATTGGATTCCAAGGAAGAAAGCAAATCCAAGAAGAGATTTGAGGCCAAATTGAAGTCCAAGTTTTAAACACTCAAAATAAGGAGAAAGAAAAGTGAAAGAGGAATCTATCCTTTGTACTTGAAGGGATTGGGGAAGATGAAGCTGGGGATAGATATCTCCACTTTATGTATGTACATTATTGAGATAAATTTTTCTAATTATTTATCTTAGGTACTAGATATTGGATATCGATCTTGTATATGCTCAAATTATGTAGGATCTGAAAAGAAGTAAGACTTTACGAAAGGGTGAGGTTGAATTGTGTGTCGTAAATGGAGCAAGAGTTGCTTCCACTATAGTTGGAATATATAATTTCTCTATCCACAGGGCTTGTAGTAGAGTTGAAGAACTGCTACTTTTTACCTGCCATATATATAAACATTATTTTTGTATCTTCTATGGACTAGGATGGATATGAATTTCATATAAGGAATGGTCAATGTTCTATTTCAAAAGATGGGATCTTTTATGGAAGTGCCCCAATGTCTTATGATCTTTATTTGTTGGATCTAAAGACAAATGTTTATAATGTTAATAACAAAATATTAAAACTTGATAACTCAAATAAAACATATCTTTCCCAATGTCTTCTAGGGCACAACAATGAGAATTGCTTCTCTAGACTCCATAAAGATGGTTATCTAGACTTTTTTATTCTGAATCAATAGAGACATGTGAGTCTTGTTTGTTGGGCAGAACATAGTATTGTTTGTTGGGTAGGATGACCAAAGTTCCCTTCACTAGAAATAGTGAGAGAGCTAGTGATCGATTAGGACTCAAACATACCGATCTATGTGGCCCTTTTAGAACAAATGCTAAAAGTTGTTTTTAGTACTTCATTATCTTTAATGATGATTTCAGTAGGTATGGTTATGTTTACCTAATGAAACATAAGTTAGTATCTATTGAAAAGTTCAAGGATTTCACGAATAAAGTACAGAACCAACTTGGAAAAAGTATTCAGGAACTTCATTCTAATAGAGGTGGACAATACTTAAGCGAAGAGTGTGAGGACCTTCTGTGAGAGTGTGGTATCATATCAAAATGGATTTGACCTGGAACACCACAACATAATGGTGTATTAGAATGAAGGAATCCCACATTGCTACATACAGTGTGATCAATTATTAGTTTTTCTAATCTTCTGATTACCTTCTGGGTTTTGCTCTAGATACTACAACATTTACACTTAACCACGTACCATCGAAATTGGTTCAAAAGACAGCATATGAGACATGGACTGGGAAGCATCCTAAAATGTCTTTAATATGGATTTGAGGTTGTGAAGCTAATGTCAATATAATGTTTCCTGAAAAGCTTGTCCCCAGATTAGATAAATGTTATTTTGTTGGACATCCCAAAGAAACTAAGGGATACTACTTGTATAACCCATATGTCAACAAAGTGTTTGTTGCCAGGGATGTTGCATTCCTAGAAAAGGAATTTATCTCCAAAGGAATCAGTGGAGTAAAGTAGAACTCAAAGAGGTTTGAGACCAACAAGAAAGCATTGAACCTATAGAGGTATAAGAGGAACACAGAGAGTCACAAGTCATTATGGAATCTCAAATTCCTCATGTAATACATGAACCTTGTAGATCTAGTAGGGCATGGGTTGAGCCAGATAGATTTGGTTATATTCTGATTTAAGAAGGTGATGAGTCAGTCATTGATGATGAGGCAACTACCTACCTAGAAGGTGTTAAGGGACTAGAATATGAGAAATGGCATGAGGCCATGAGATCTGAGATGGAATCTATATACACCAACAAGGTTTGGACCTTGGTGGATCCACCTGAAGGGGTAAAACCCATAGGGTGCAAATGGGTATTCATGAAGAAGACTGACATGGATGGTAGTGTACAAACCTACAATGGTAGATTGGTTTCGAAGTGTTTCAAACAAGTTCAAGGTGTTGACTATGACAAAATTGTTTCTCCAATTGTCATGGTTAAGTCCATCAGGATCATGCTTTCCATTGCAATGTATGATAACTATGAGATTTAGCATATGGATGTTTAAACCAGATTACTTAACGGGAATCTTCTTGAGGATGTGTACATAAAAAAAACTTGATGGTTTTATAAATCCAAAGGATGCAAAAAGAGTCTGTAAGCTACAAAGGTCAATCTATGGGTTGAAACAAGCATATCAGAGCTAGAATCTTCTCTATGACGAAGCAGTCAAAGAGTTTATCTTTAGTCAAAATCAAGATGAACCATGTGTTTATAAGAAGGTTAGTGGGAGAATGATTGTATTCCTTATATTGTATGTGGATGACATACTATTGATGGGGAATGGCATCCCTACTTTACCTATGGTAAAGACCTAGCTAGGAAATACATTCACTATGAAGGACTCTGGTGAAGCATCCTACATCTTAGGAATAAAGATCTACAGAGATAGATCTAGAAGGCTTCTTATACTATGTCACAAAACATACATTGATAAAGTGTTGAAGAGGTTCATCATGGAGAACTCAAAGAGAGGAAACCTGCCCATGTCTGATGGTGCTACTATCTTTAGATCTCAATGTCCATATTCATGTGAAGAAAGTGAACATATGAGTAGGCTCGCTATGCATCAGCAAATGGATCTATCATACACACAATGTTATGCACTCGTCCCGATGTCTTGTATGCCTTAAGAATGACAAGCAGATATTAGTCGGGCAATGCCCACTAGACTACCGTAAAGAAAATCCTTAAGTACTTGAGAAGAACTAAGGACCAATTCTTTATCTACATTGGTGAGGAAGAGTTGGTGGTAAAGGGTTACATTGTTGAAAACTTCCAAACTGACAAAGATGATTGTATATCGAAGTCTAGGTTTGTGTTTTGCCTCAACAACAGAGTTGTAACCTGGAAGAGTTCTAAGAAAGAAATAGTGGTTGATTCTACAACAAAGGCGAGTATATTGCTGCATCAAATGCAAAAAAAGGAAGCTATTTGGATCCAGAAGTTCATTACTGAACTTGGGGTGGTTCCAAGAAGTTGTGATGCAATTGAGCTATATTGTGACAACAATGGATCTATTGGACAAGCTAAGGAACCTGAATCACATCAGTGTTCCAAGCACATTGTAACACACGGGCCCACTGACCAAGGCTCTAGTAGAGTTTCAAGAATGACGAATGGCCCCATAGACCATCACTAGCCTTAAGTGCATGCTTTAATCTCACTCACGTGCAAGCCACTAGTACTACTCCAAGCTGAGCACGCTTAACTATGGAGTTTTTTAGTAATGGGCTCCTAGAAAAGGAGGTGCACCTTGGTGATATGGTAGTCCAGTCATTCCTTATAAAATTAGTTTATCTGAGGCCTCAAATCCTAGGATGTTACAATCTCCCCCACTTAGACTCTTGACATCCTCGTCAAGGCTCAACTATATTGCCTCATAATATCGCCCCATTTTAGTGCAGACCCAAAATGACTCATGGACACCCAACTCCCGATCATGGAATACCAATGCAAGGGTGGCTACATCACCATGGACATCCCTTTCCAACATGCTTGGATCACACGACTCAAAGACTGGCATGTCATGCCCATTTGGGCCCCACATACTGGAGGGGTTTTTCCTCTAATACCATTTGTAACACTTGGACCCACTGCCCAAGGCTATACTAGAGTTTCAGGAATGACGACTGGCCCCACAGACCACCATTAACCTTAACTGTGTGCTTTAATCTCACTCATGTGCAAGCCAAGTTCAACTTCCCGACTGGTCACCCATCCCAGTACTACTTCAAGCTGAGCACGCTTAACTATGGAGTTCTTTAGTAATGGGCTCCTAGAAAAGGATGTGCACCTTGGTGATATGGGTAGCCCAATCATTCCTTATAAGATCATTTTATCTGAGGCCTCAGATCCTGGGATGTTACACACATACAACAGTTGTTCCATCTCATACAAAAAATCGTACAATGAGGAGATGTGAAGATTTGTAGAGTACTAACTGAAAGCAATGTGGTTGACCCCTTAACAAAAGCACTTGTTCAGCAAAAGCATGAAGGTCATGTTAGATCACTTTGAGTTAAATTCATGGGTGATTAGTTCTAAGTGTAAGTGGGAGTCTGTTGGTATGTTTGACCAGAGAGCCAATCATATGATGATTTTAATGGCATATCTTGTAAACAATTTGATTAATAATTAAGACAATATTCCACTTATTCTATTTTATTCAATTATGAGATAATGATATTACATAATAAATGTCTAAAGAATGATGTTACTCAAAGACATATATCTTCAGGTTGAGGACATCACCAATGAGATTATACAAATGCTAGTAGTATATACATTTTTGATATGTCCCTAGTCAGTTGTTATTTTGGAAGTTGATAGACAACAATAACAAATAAGACTAGACTGTGTGTTGGTCGATGTCAAAATTTCATTCGTCATGATATGTGATATTAACCCAAACACATACGTACTATGTTGGTGAACAGTGTATACGATACACCCGCCATGAGAGTGATACATGGAAACTATTGAATGGTAGTCAAAATAAAGTCTCAAAGTGATGGTGGTGATTATGGTTCTTAGACCTAAAATCACTACACTCACCACATGTTGTTTGATATACTTTGACATCATCAAACGTGACCTTCAATGAGAGTTTCCATAAAGGTGATGTTCATATGCATTATGACACATGAGTATTGATTGTGAGTGATGTTAGATGGAGTTTGTTCCTCCTACAGGAGTTTGATAACCTGGCCACATGATAGGTGAGATTGAGAAAAGCACGACCATATGCATGTTAATCGATATATGATATTGAGCTAACATATATCTCAAACATTCTTGTCTCATTCAAAGAACATGGATCAAACGTTAAGAGAATGATGATTCCATACCTCGAGTCCAATCTTGATATCAGAGACAAAATGACTATACAATCATTGTAACATTGATCACAGATTGTAGGTTGAAGTTGTTCTCCATCTTTCTGAATTACTTGGGTCACAATGTTGTCTTGCTAGATATCACTCATTTCTTGTGATTTCATAAGTCAGTTATGGACATTCACTACCAAGGTAACTTGGGACCTATAGGGTCACACACATAGGATACATCCAAAATAGGAGTTTGTTCATGAATTTGGTTTAAACTTGATTACTAAAGTGTTAGGTATTCAATTTAAACAAGGTTGGTAATCATGACTCTGAAACAACTAATTCACTAAGTGAACCGACCATTTAATTGATTAATACAATTGGATCAAGGATTGATGCTGACATCATGTTGTAAATTAATTAGATACTAATTGTCAATATAATTTTGATTCAGAAACATTGTGAAAATACCAGTTCAACAATTGAACCGATCGACTCACATGTGAACTGGTCGGTTCAATAGAGAACTGAATGTTCAACATTCACAGGTTCTAGAAAATTCATAAAAATACGTCTCTTTGACTCCACTCAGACTATAAGTCATGACTGCAACCCTCTTATAAATAGAGGGGCAGTGGAGGTCTTCTAGAGACACAACAATAAGTTTTGACAATTATTGTCTTCTCGCATTTGTGGTAAAATGAGAACTCAAGCAAGTCCTACCCATCAAAGGGAGGGATAGCAAGGAAGCGATGATTGGGAGAGCAAGTCTGTGTAGCATGCTGACTAGAAGGAACAACTCCTTGTCAGTTCATCTAGAATGAAAAGAGTTCTTGATGGTCCACATAGACTACTATAGAGGCGAGGAGGCCTTTGGCACCCGCTAGGAGGACACAGTCAACCGATGTCCATGGTGATTAACTAGAAGGCTGAAACCAATAGTCGTCTAGGTGCAACTTGAATAAGTAGCATGCTACAACAAAGGATAGACACTGGAAATGATCCAGGATCAAGTATATACCTTGCAACCTTTCCTTCCCATTACATTACATAGTTGTTGATGCGATCTACTTTCTTAGGGGAATATGATAGTTAAATTTTTGTTTTCACTGCCATATATCCCAATAGGAGGGAAGTCATCCGATATGATGGTGGTCAATATATCACTATAGTATCTCAAAAGGATCTTCATAGGCCATCTTCTGCTTGAGTGGAGAAGATTTGGAAAAGAAATTGACTCTTCAAGTCCTCCATATAAAGGCCACCTATAGACTACATTCCTAGGATTTGTGCCACTGACAGGGATGTTAGTACACCTACATCGACAATTATAGTTGTCAATGCATGTCTGATTGATCACCAAAGTCGGTTGATGAATGCAAATTCATCATAGTTCTAGTTGCATTATTAGTCTAGTTTTTCATTCATTTCCATCATTTTAGAATAGAACTAACTTGCATTTAAGTCTTCTTAATTTTATGAAAATATACAATATTAGTCCAAATTTTTAGCTTTCATGATAGATTTGAACTTCATTGCATGATAAGAATGTTGGACGTGGTGGTCCGGCTAACCAATTAGCATCTTTTATCGATTGAAGTTTCCAACAACTAATGCTTCATAGGCACAGACCCCTCGACACACTTCAATAGTTCCCGGGGTGGGATTGCATCTGTCAAACCATTGATTTACATTACATCTGCCAAACCATTGCTTTGCGTTACATCTCCTAGCTAGTACCAGTGGCGTAGCCAGAATTTTCAGGTAAGGGGGGCACTCTTAATTATAAATGCATAGATATGGTCTTTAAGGGAGGCACCAATGAATAATTATATGTACATTTTACCACTTTCACCGGTTGTTATACACAAATTCTGAGTTTCGAATAGGGCACTTGCCCTTCCTACTTTCTATGTGGCTACGCCACTGGCTAGTACCGATTTTTTCTTAAACGTGTCTCTTGGGAGACAAGATTTGTCCGTTTCTATTCGAATATGATTTCTATTGGCTAGCCGGTCTTTTTATGTTCTGCCGTAGTCGCTTTTGAGTTGGTTTCATAACTATTTTTAGGATGCAGTCTTTGTTAAATTCAATGTATGCATGAGTAATTTCGTTTTATAACCAATGACTAGTCCGCAGCGTCATGACCATATTATTTAGATGATTATATTGGTAACAACTTGTTGTTTTAATATTTGATTTTTACTTATACTATGACGTGTATAAAAATATCGATAGAAAAGTATGATCAAGTCAAACATAATCAGGTAATACGTATCTGGAACCCAAGGTTAAAAGTCATAGGTATCGTTTTTTTCTAACCAGTGGCTTCTATATGACTTCTTTAAATCATTTCTGCTAACGTAAAATACAATCCGGGATCTTCGATCCACATAAAATACTTCTATCATTAAAAGCATCTATGAGCAGCCTCGTGGGTTGCAGTGTTACTCGACCTACCCATATGCATTAAAGTGCAATACTCAGAAGATTTTGACAGACTCAACACATCCTCCAAGATAAAAAATATGGTCGTCCCTCCTTGTCACACTTTATTTAATTTTGTAATCAAGTTCTTTGCATCAGACTACAGCTCTATATGCTTTGCTCTCATATGTGCAGCTAGTTGCTGACCCAATCCGGCTACCATGCATCCAACATGTGATTGCCAATTTGTTGCGTGGTTGTGACAATTCTCTATCACTTTCTTATAATCATGCAACCACCTAGAATATCCCCTGGCTATGGTTGTTGGTAAAAGAGCTTTTCATTCATGCAGTGCCAAACTGAAAATTTTGAATGTAGAAATCTTTGAAATCCTCTACTTTCATCCGCTCCATCAACCAAATGATAGTCTCAAGTGTATAAACTTTGGCATTGTGGCTACCTATGCATTTTATCTACAGTCAACCCACACTTTCTTCGACCCTAAACATTCGAGCCCCATATGTACAAAAGTCTCATTCTCCTCTCTCCATTCGCCACAAAATATTATATTATTTGTGATCCTAATTTGATAGAGATTTTCTTTTATAGCTAGGCAAATTTTAATCACGCTCCATAGAAAGTGTCCTAACTTTGGGGTGGTACTTTCAGATTCTAGGTTGTCTTCCACCAACGTTCCCATTCATGCCCTTGTCCAATAGGAGAGTGTGCTTCATGCCTTATCTTCTCAAGCCAGGAACATGATTTTACAGAATATGTTCCATCCATGTTTGTCGACCAGTATATGATTTTTTTAGTTCTTTTCAAACTGATAGAAATTATTATTATTTGCTCCATTGTCTCCTTGTCGAAAGACTCTGTATCCCAACCCCTCCACACTCCTAAATTAGATTCGCCACCCACATCTGTATATTTTTTTGTCATGTCTTTTTTCCTAACATATTTCATCCTCCTTTAGCAACAACTTTTTGTAACGTCCTAAGATTTGAAGTATCAGATAAGATGATCTTAAAATAAATAATTGGACTACCCATATCACTAAGGTGCACATCCTTTTCAGAGAGCCTATCACTAAAGAATTTTGTGGTTAAGCGTGCTCAGCTTAGAATAGTACTAGGATGAGTGACTAGTCGGGAGGTTTATCCTAGCTTGTGATTGAGTGAAGAAAAAGCATGTAGTTAAGGCTAGTGGTGGTTTTTTGAGCCAATCGTCATTCTTAAAATTCTACTAGAGCCTTGGACAATGAGCCTGAGTGTTACAAATGGTATCAGAGCCAAAACGCCTTTAGTAGGTGAAGCTCACATGGGTATGTGGCATGCTATTCTTGAGTTGTGCGATGCATGCATGTTGGAAAGGATTGTCCATGATGAATTAGCCACCCTTGTGCTAGTATTTTGTCATCGGGAGCTAGGTATCTATGGGCCATTCTGAGTCTGTACTGAAATGGAGAATATTATGAGGGCACATAATAAGCCTTGACGAGGATGTCGTCAAGAGCCTAAGTAGGGGAGATTGTAATGTCCCAAGATTTGAGACCTCAAATAAGATGACCTTAAAAGGAATGGTTGGACTAACCATATCACCAAAGTACACCTCCTTTTTAGGGATCCCATCACTAAAAAACTTTGTGATTAAGCATGCTCATCCCAGAGTAGTACTAGGATGGGTGACCAGTCGGGAAGTTTATCCTGGCTTCCGCATGAGTGAGGACAAAGCGTGCAATTAAGACTAGCGGTGGTCGGTGAAGCCATTTGTCATTCCTAAAACTCTACTAGAGCCTTGGGTAGTGGGCCCAGGTGTTACACCTTTCCTTCTATAAATGTATATTTCATTTGTTACAACCCCAATTTTTGGGTTCTTTTGGTGAGAAATGTAATTTCTCCTATTAAAGTTATTTGAACAAATAAGGATATAATTTATTTTGAATAAATGATTTTCGTTTACAATAACCTTTTTGTTTGTTTGTGGGCTTGATTGGCTATTGGGCCCAATAACAACGAAATTCAATTAATAAATGAATAATTGAGAATTGGAGAAAAGAAAGATGTAGAAACCTCTAGAACGAAAAGTATTGTTATCCAAAGTTGGATTTCATTCCTCTTGGGTTCCTTGGGTCTCAAGGAGTCCAAAGTTACAAAAATAATACAACATGAAAAGAAAAGATCGATTAAGTATTTATTTATTAAGAAAGAAATTGAAAACAATGATAAAATGTGGAAAATAAGAGAAAAGAGGTATAATTAAGTTATCCTTGGTGGATTTTTGTATCCAAAGGATTCCTAATGTTAAAAGGAATGCCAATGAGAAAAATAAAAGAAAGATAAAGAAAAATCCTTGAAAAGAGATAATTTAATAAAGAAATACATAAGATAATCTGAAATAATGGATATGGATGCATCTAGAAGGATAATGAGTATCCATTACAAAGGATTTCGAAAGAGTTTCTTGGGGTCCAAGGATCCCCAATGAAGAAAAAGAAAGAGAAAATACCAATAATACAAAATAAGAGGATAATGTGATAAATAATTAATGATTTTGGTGGCATTGTTAAAAAGGAAGTATTTTCTACTAAAAGAAAATAAAATTTCGTGCCAGTGGGATAAAAGTACAGCATAAAAGAGAATAAGTGAGAGGATTTTTGAATTCCTAATATATAAATAATAAAGAATATTAAAGAGATAATTAGGAGAGAGAAGCTTGCTTCCTAATGAAGGAACTTGGGTTCCTATTGGGAAAATAACTCATTGACTCGTGGATGCACACCTTAGGGCGTGGATACCCTCCCGTATATAAATGGTAGAGCCTCTGGCTCAAGTTCAAGAGAGATCCCACACACATCTTTCTCTTCTCCTTCTTCTTTGCATGCAAACCCTAACCAAAAGGTGTAGTGCTAACCCTGGAGCAAGTGAAGGTCATGGAATGGTCCTATTGGAGGCTCGATGCACCCACACAGTCGAGAGGAAGCATGGCAGTCGTCGTTTTGCTCTAATCATGATGCAACGGCCACTGGACAGCTGCAAGGGCGGCCGCGTGGGAAGACCTGGCCAGTATAGGCCAGCTGCTTTGGCCGCGAGATCGTAGCATCCATGGGTGCGCAGCGGAGCAACGAAGGTGAAGGAACCATCTCCGGTGGTCGATGGGGACCAGGAGAGGGAGGGGGAGCCGCGCAAGTCGTAGCTAGGGCGATAGCAGTGCGCCATTGCGAGGTTGAAGACAACCAGAATGTGTTTGGACAAATATGCCCCTCTGTAGGATGGAGCGTCGGTCACTTAATCAAGGGCAACTATGTAATTTCGTTATGTTTCCAAGAAGCCGAGATACATTGCATTGAAAGGGACACATGCCGCTCTCTGATTGGCTTTGGTAAATAATTTCTTACAAAAATCGTATCTAAATATTGGTAGCTCCGATGGGAACATGCAAAATATGAAAGTTGCTCAGAAAAATGAGAGGAATACATTAAAAATATATTTAGAAGCTAATTCCTCTTGCTATTCGAATAGTAGTGTAAGTTATAAACTTTAATGAATTAAAGATTAAGAAACCCTATTTTGAGATGATTAATGTATTTAGTAGGGTTTAATGGATGATTAAAGTTGATATTAATATGTTAATTGTAAAAAGGTACATTAAGAACAAAAAGGATGAACTTTGCACATAGTTGGTTTAATTTAGAGTTTCTTGTGCATAAATATGCTTTAATGGGCCTTGAAACCCTAATGATGGTAATTGTGACTCTTAATGGCTTTAATTGTTCAAATTCATGATTAAAGTTGAGATATGATGGAGCTAAGCTATTTTGAGTATAGAGGTTCCTAATTGTGGATAAATACCCTTAATATGGCAATTAGGGTTTTCTAATGGATAAAATGTGGAATTAGTAATAAATGGAGTTCATAGGTGAATTAGACCACAATGAACTATGAGTTGTTAATGTGATGCTAATTGGGCATAATGATCTTGTCATGAATTAAAAGGATAAAAATGGTAGTTTTAATGTAAAAGAGGCTTAATGGACTTAATTGATGGATAATGATGCCTTTAATCCGAAAATAAGGTTATATGTTGTTAAAAGGTAACCTTAATATCTTTCGTGAAGAATTTATGAGATAATTAGGAAATATTAGGGTTTAAAATAGTAAAAATGAAGTGAAACCCTAATTGCAATGGAAACCCTAAAAGTGGACTAGAAACCCTAGGAAGCGAGCTAGGTTTAATAGATCTTGATGGCATGATCAATAATAGGAAATTATATGCATATTTCAGGATCTCATTATGTGCTTGCTTGCCTATTTGGAATTCTTGATTGATTTGATTATTATGTCACAAATCAGCCTGATAGGTATGTGGTTACGCTTATGGTTAATCACTTTAGTTTCACGGCGATTTTTGGAAGTTTTATCGCTTGCCTGGAAATAACTGCTTGGATGACTTTTATTTCATGCAACTATAAAGTGACTATGATTATCACTATAAATATGTATATATAACTGGCTTAGATTTGGGTCCTCATCTATGGCTTTGCAAATGTTAAAAAGGGTAACCTAGAGCAAGGTCTAGGCTATCATGAGTTAGAAATTGGGCTACCCATGTGTAGTGCCATGAGACTCTCTAGCACACCATGAGTTAAGGAGTGCGCTACCTACGGGTAGTGCCATGTGACTCAACCCTAGAAATTGATTCACCTGTTAGGTAGGATCATGAGGGGTTTAATGGGGATTTACCATAAGGAAGGTAGCATCCAGGTCCACTACAGGGATAGCGCAGAGGATAGGATATGTATCGATCACACAGTTATATTTAAAATGTAATTTTTTTTTAAATCATAGTTGACTGCAATATGTTGTTACAGTTAATTGCATGATTGTTGTTTTCCCCACATACCAGCATAATTCATTTATGCTGACTGACGTTTTGTTTGTCGGCGTTTTAGGTTCAAGTGCAAAGAACAAACAGTAAAGTGGCATATGTGGAATTAAATGAGAATTAAAGTACAAAGGAGGATTAGTTAGAATAGACTCCAAATGTGGATAAAAGTAAATATCCAAGTTTTTCAAAAAGGTATGCAAAGTTAATTTTTATTACAGACTTTCAGTTTAGTTTAGTAGAATTTGATAATTATTATTGATTATTTGTTGAACCTTTGATCTGGAAATTGGGATAACGACTCTGGCCTCTTGGTCTCCCTTAATTGGGGGTTACTGGGAGGCGGGATCATTACATCATTGGTCCACTATCAGTTATCTCATGCCTTCCCCCAACCCACTAACTCCAACACTTCTAACTTGGGTCGTGCCCTCCTCACATCCACATGATGTAGGTTTTTTTTATATCTCACATTTAGTACCTACATTGTCAGCTACTTCAGGCTATTCATCAACCTTGTATCTACTTTGCTATAAGTGCTTTAGTTAGGATCTTTATGTATCTAGACCCCTTGCCTCCTTGACTTTTCAGTCGTGTGATTCTTTCCCAACTTTGCCAGTATATCTTCCTCTTCACCTCTGTGTTGTCCCATCAAAACTTTTCCAACTGTGCTTGTATGTTTTCAAGGATCAAAGTTTGGATGTAGAATATTCTCATCATGTATATCGATATAGCATGCACAATAATCTTGATTAGGATTTCTTTTCTCAATCTGCTCAAAAACTTCTCCTTCCAATCAAATGATTTCTTCATGACTCTTAAACTGAAGACCACCTTCTTTGTTTTTCCTATCAATGTGGGTATGCCCAAGTATCTTTCATTCTTATCCACCTCTCTCACCTCTAATATATGTATGGTTTCTTCTCTCTTCTCCCGTGGTACCCCTATGCTAAAAGTAACCTCTATCTTTGAGAAGTTGATTTTCTACCTCGATGCTCCTTCATACTAGCTGATAACTTTAGCTATCTTGGAGAATCCTTGGAGGTTTTCCCTTGCACATAGAATACTGCTATCTACAAAAATACAAGTGGGATATATGTGGTTACTTATGTCCCACTTTCATGCCATGTATCTTATTTTTATACTACTTTTAAAATAGGTCTTGAGAAAAAGTCTGCACACAAAGGGAAGCGGTATAATGAAATTGAATCTTCTTGTCTTATCCTTCTCTGAGGAATGATACAGTCACATGTTTCTCCATTCATCTTCACTAAAAAAGAGACACTTCCCACACGCCATCTTATCTTTTCCCTCCACACCAAACTAAATCCCATCCTCTACATCACCTCTTACAAAAATCCCACACCACCATGTCATATGCTTTACTCATATACAGTTTGAAAGGAATAGCCCCTTGTTTCCCTGCTCGTCCCCTCTTCATAGAGTGACAATATTCAAAAGTGACTAAGAAATGATCTATGATCCAACTCCCCGCAATAAAAGAATTTAGTTGCTATGTGGTTATCTATGGTAGTTTCTTCTTCAGTCTTCTCACCGTTGTTTTTTATATAATTTTATACAACACATTGTAGAGATTTTCCAGCTTAGAATCCCCCATCATCTTAGGATTGGAATCAATACAATCAATGCATTGTCCATCCCTATTAGGGTCTCCCCACCCATCCACCATCCTTTAATATAGCTTGTCTCTCTGATATGCCTTTATTGTTTAGAAAAGAAGTGTGCATTCAAACCATCCATACCTAGTGCCTTTTGAGTATGCATCTCAAACAACATCTCCTTGATCTCCTTTGTCGATGAGGTTTCTTTAACTCATCATTCATCTCATGTCCTACTAGAATTGGTGTGTTCTCAAGATCCTGCTCAATTTTTTTGGGATTTTTTGACTTGAAAAGTTCTACAATGTATGCAATAGACGTCTCCTATATATGGACTTCCTCCTTTGTCCATGCACCATATACCCTCATGATCCCCTTTATCCAGTAATTTTACCTCCTCCATCAATCATTATGGTATTTTTTTTCAATTCTAGTCTCGATCACACAACTGCAATGACCATGCTCTATCATATCGGAAGGACTCCTCCAGCTGATGTATCTCTTGGACCACATCCCTAGCTTCTTTTTCTTTTGTAGATTGTTATTATTGCATTGCTTCTTCATTTAGTCTTTTTAGTTTCATCTCTACCTCCTTTATTCTTTTCTTTAAATCCACAAACTCTTCATTTGCCCATTTTGCAACCGGCTTGTACATATCTTCAACTTTTCTGGTGTTTACAGACCTAGTCCTTATTCTCATGTTTCCCACACTACTATCTCATAGTTTGGTGATGAAACTAGAGGATTTCAAAGAAAAACTTCCTCCTCCTTTGCATTTGACTTTTCCCTTCCTGCATATTCAATGACATCATGTGAATGTCTGACCACCTCCTTGGTAGATGGATAACTTGCACCTCCTTGTACACGTCCTTCCACCTCATAGAAGTTGTGAACCTATCCAATATTTCATGGATTCCTATTTCTACACTTCTACCACTCTTTATGTGAATTTTCTATTGTTTTATCCCAAATCCTCCGGTCTAGAGTTTTCCAATGTGCCTTTAAAAGCTTACATGTCCCCTTATATTCTTTGAGCTCCACCCTCCTTCTTTGCACCTCATAGAATCTCATTCAAATCACCAAAGAACATATCTTCATCCTAAGTATCCCCCATAACATACACACTAAGTCCCACATATTGTGTTTTTCCCCTGGGTGTGCCCTACCATGCAAAGCCACTGCCGTCAATATAGCATCCTCGTACTTTTCCTGCACCACCATATGATTATGTGAATAAGACATCAGATCCAACTTGACCCCTTTCCACGAGAACCCCATCCCCCAAACGACTTATACTATCTATGAACACACCATGCTGAGAACCATATTTACTTATCACCCCTCTTACACCTCTCTCTCCACCATCATATCTATAATGAAAATAATTTAGTCCTTTCCTCTTTGCAACATTGTGCCCCAACTGTCCAAGGGAGGTGCAACCTTAGCGATTCCAACTAAAGAGTTTCATTTTTTTTAACAAAAGAGGGTTGACACCTCTATCGCTACTTGAGAAGGCCTGGTCTCCCCCAACACATCTCTAATCATTATAGATTTCTTTTCTTCATCATCCTCAAATACTCCACTTCAAGGTTCATCCTCCCTAATATGTCATCTTCTCTTCTTAGATTCCTCCTCTATTCCTGCAACTTTTCACCAGCTCCTGATAGTGTTGAAAATGCCCTAGTCCTCTTAAACTTCTTATGTTTTGCTACTTCTTTTCCCCCTACTGCCTCTCCTCTCTTTCCTCACTACCTCCTTATCCCCCCATATTATTTCTTGCTTATCCCTTCTCAACACCTTCCCAATTTCCAACCTTCTTCCCAATAGTCTGTCAAAATATCCATCCCCTCATTGCCTCTACTCGCCTCATCCCCCTCCCTCCATTGCACTTTTTCCTCACATTAACCTATCCTTCTCCTACCTTTCTAGTCTCTGGTATCCCCAAATTCCTTCTTCTCCATTCCTCCTACCTCAAACCTTGCTCTTCCCCCTCTATTACTTCCCTTTTTGAACAATGACAAAACTTCATTTCTACTACATTGTTATTTTTCTTCCTTCCTCTCCCCCTAGTTGGTTGTTTTTATAGTGAATGACGGTTATACTCTTGTGATCTAGACTCCTCCTGAAAACCTTTTTGGCTACCCTTCCTCAAAGATGCCCTCATCCATGCACCCCACATGTGCTCCTCGCCTCCCCCTCTTCCTCTTCCCCCTCCACACATTCCCTCTCCACATGGCCCAATAGCCCAAACATAGAGTAGAAGTGGGGAACACGCTCATACTTTATGTCAATCATAGTTGAATTGCCCCTCCTATAGATGATCTTTGACATCATCTTCAATGTCTTTGTGATGTACACCCAGTCCCTCACTCATTTCACCACATCCGACCTTAGATTATCTTTCTTCACAGTGACAATTTCCCCAATCTTCTCAGTGATCCTCGACACACATCTGATTCCCTTATATATATGAATGGTATGTTGTGTAGATGTATCCAGAACAAACTTTCAAAAAGCATCATATCCAACAGTTGTTCTTCTTCTTAATATCCTTCATAAGAATTAGGTAGTTTTTAAAATTCTAGGGGCCGCCTACAAAAACCCTAAGTAGTAAGATTTTATTTTGGATTTGATAGAGTTAAATAGGATTTGTGATATCTGAATGTGATGTCTGTGATGTGACATTGTATTAGAAGGTTTTGCCAAAAATAAAATGCAAAAAAATTATCTGTGATTTTCATATATTATTTAAATCACCTTTTTTGAGAATGCATTATTTTGTTTCATAATCGAGTATTAGGTTTAGGGTTTCTCTCTAATGGTTGGCATCTATACTGATCAAAAGAGAGGTCCTGGCAATGTGATATCAGATCTTAGGTTAGATGAGTCTACATGGACGATAGGATCTAAGACTAAATGACAATGTCGATGTCAAATATAACCTGAATGACGTGCATATTGATAGAACTCAATACCTAGATACTCTGGTCAAGTATTTGGGTGTTCAAATAGGCTAGTATGGAACTGTCGACTACAGTGCTTCTGGCTGCCCTGACCAAGCATCAAAATGGCTACAGTTTGGGAGTATAATTAGATGCATGATGATAAAATAAATGAATGGTGATAAAATGGTAAAAGATAATCGATTTTATAATTAAATATGGAACCTATGTCAACCAAGAAATTAAAATAAAATAGATGAAAGCCTAATGGATTATGAAGATAATTGCTAATGAGTTTGAATATGAAATTGCAAGAAAAAGCTAAGAGCTAAGAATGATGCACTCTAGATGATCTCCTTTATGAAGAAAATTGATGAATGTGAATAATAATGTCAAATGAATTTTAATCTTGATCTTATGCGATACATAATAAAATTTTAAAAGATTATGAAAGTTGATGTAAATTACATCTTGATAAATGATGTATTATTAAGATTGTGAAGTAAATATTTATAATACTCAATGAGAGATATGTTTATAACTAGGGATGAAATATCCATATAATACTAAAAAATTGATGCCATATGAAAGGAAGACAAATTAGAAATTATTCTAACTTGATATTGAGAGATATGAACGACTAGATGATATGATATTCTTTAGATATTTTCAAAGATTTTCGGAAAAAATCCTAAAAGGAGGAGAGACTTTGTAACAAACTATTTTCAGATTAACCACCTAATTAGAGTTTACTTGGTTGATTGCATGCTTAACTAATTTTATCATTGTTTAAGCTTGAGTAAATGATGACAATTTAATTATGATGTTTTAAAAATAATGATAAGGTTTAATCATACTTTGATTCATAAAATTAAGGTTTTAGAATTGAAAACCCTAATCGTCCAAACATTTGGGTTTTGGTAAAATATGAATACATAATATGATAAGTATAGTGGTATACTAAATGATTTTTAGTATTTTATATACAACTCTAGTTTAGTTAAAATTTGGATATGATTTTGAGAACTTAATTATTAGTTTTCTTATAAAATATTAGAATTTTTGAAGAATGATATGACCTATTAATTGATTGAGTTTCTCCAAGACAAACTCAGTCGACCATGTATTCAGATTGAAATATAGCAGACTAGTATTTGAATTTTATCTTTTTATTAGTATACATAATTGATCTGAAATTTTTGGTGTACTTTTGGAACTCTGTTTTTTACATTTTATTAAATTTGAATAATCCATGTAGAATATGATTTGAATGTTCGTTACATTCTTTGTACTGCTAGTTGATGATTTGCCATTATTGATTATATTTCTTATTGTGGAAGTTAACCATGTAGTTATAGAGATTATGTATTTCATATTTTAATCTATCTTGTTGACAAGTTCTATGTGTTAAAATTTATATCCACTCTAAAAATGAGTTTGATTGTTTTCTATTTGATAAACTGTTTGGTTGTCATGTCTTATGTGTACTTCAACTTCAGTATTGCATAATGTTCTCCTGGTCCGACTGGTGGAGTGTCTCAAATATGGTGTTATTGCTATGAATTGATTCAAAATGCTTAGAACTTGACTTGTTACTCATGCAAAGGGATTGTTAATCTAAACTAAGAAGTATCTACTAATTTTTTCATAGACATGCTCCAAAAGATGTTTTAAAGTTATATTTGGCTTAACTGATTACCTTATATGTTCTATTAGATTACCAATGTAAACTAGATTTGACTCATGCTAGAACTATTTTCTAGACCTTTCAATATTTTTTTTTATTTGCGAGAGAACCACCCCCGCATGAGCGCCACTTTTGTGACCCCCGCAGGCGGTGTAAACTCTCAGGGACCCTGACCCACCCATAAGGGTGGCCCCAACTAGTAGCATCATTGGTCGGATGAAGCTATGGGCAAATCATTTCTGAGGCCATAGCCAGGAGTCGAACGCGTGACCTCTCGTAGAGGCCTTGCGAGCCACACCGCCTGATCTATGCCTCACTGGCTAGACCTTTCAATATTGTAAGTTTCATTTGAGTTCATTATATTTAATTTGATGTTGATGCATGTACGTGGGAGATATCCACTCGTTGGGGATCTATATGAGTCACATGAGGTTGTTTCAAATGTTTTTAGGTATAATGCTATCCAACGAAGAGGTCATGAGATAGATGACATAAATAGAATAATATAGATAGATTAAAATATCCTTGTGCACTCTCTTTCACTGGATGGGTAGTATATTGAGTTTGCAGTTTCATGTACATGTAACTGATGTAAACTGAACTGCATGTGAGCAGTAAGATTCGATTTGGGATTTTGTAGAGTTGAATATGATTTGTGATATCTGAATATGGTGTCCATGATGTGACATTATTTTAGAAGGTTTTATGAAAAAGAAAATGGAAAAAAATTATCTGTGATTTTCATATATTGTTTATATTTCTTTTGTTGAGAAGTGATTGATTTGTTTCATAATCAGGTATTAGGTTTAGGTTTTCTCTCAAATGGTTGGCTTTTATGCTAATAAAAAAAGAGGTCATGACAGTCTCATGGACCTAATATGAGTCTATCTTTTATTTTATATGGTTTACATAAGAATCCTTTGATGTTGTTCTATGATTTTAAATCAAGTTAGTAAAATCAATAATATTTTGATGAGAGAAATTTTTTTTGTAACAACCCCGCCTCCCAGTAACCCCCACTTAAGGGAGACCAAGAGGTCAGAGTTGTTATCCCAATAAACTAGATCAAAGGTTCGACAAATAATCAGTAATAATTATAAAATTCTACCAAACTATATCGAAAGTTGGTATAAAATAAAAATTTTCATACCTTTTAAAAACTTGGATATCTAACTTCTATCCACAGCTGGAAACTATTCTACCTAATCCTCCTTGCACTTTAATTCTTATTTTCACAATGTGCCACTTTACTGTTTGCCCTTTTCAATTTAGTACCTAAAATTCTGACAAACAAAACATCAGTCAGAATATATGAATATGCTGGCATGTGGGGGCAAACAAAATTTCACACATAAGGCTAACAACCTAATTATCACAATCAAGTTAATTAACAATTCAATTTACATTTTCAATGTGTCAAACTCCATCGCTTTTTCCCTAACCCTAGAATACCCTCTTTAGGGTTTCTCTTTTACCATTGACTTAAGGCCACCTTCTCCATCCTGAGTTTGGTGTCTAGGGTCACCTCTCATGGTACCCATTAGTCATGCAATATAGGCCACCTTCTCTATCCTGAGCTTGGTGGTTGGGGTCACCACTCATGGTGCCCATGGGTCTTCCCTCTTGGGCTTGACGTCATTGCATCTTACATCAGGGTGGCATCTAGCTGGGAGAATACACACGATATCATAATTATGATAATCATAGTATCTTTATAGTATGCACATATGAACATCCAAATAGATAGGTTGCATTCATTGCGATCAAACATCCGGAAAACCTTCGTGAAACTAAAGTGGTTAACCATAAATAACAACATACATGTTTTGCATATCTTTGAGATAGAATTAACCAATAAGAGGAATCCAATCAAGCAAATATAAGGATCCTGAAATAACATATAATTCCTTTTTATCAAGATCTATCAAAACCATCTTGCTTCTTAGAGTTTCTATTCCTTTTTAGGATTTCTCCCTCTTTTTAGGGTTTCATATGCAATTAGGGTTTTCTCGTACTTTTAACACCCTCAAACCCTAATTATACAAAATTACTCACAAACCCTAACTTTCTCATTTACTTCTCATAAAAGATCCTAAGATCATCTTTTAACCAAATATTCTAATATTTTTGGATTTTCTCTTCTTTTATCCACTTTTAGGGTTTCTACATATATTATCCACTAAATTAGGTTTAAAACCCTAAATCATGCAATTAATCATCTAAATCAGGTTAAGATTCAACATTATCATATAATAGGTTAATAATACTCGAATTAATCATAAAATTATCCATTACCATTAATTAGGGTTTCTAACCTAATTTTAATACCTTTTTCATCAAAATAATATACTTTTGCAAAAAGATATGGATTCAGGCCTTCCAACTATTTTTATCTTATTCCTTGCATTTTTTTATCAACTTTCATGTATAAAGTTTCATCATTAGGGTTTCCTAGAAGAATATATGATTTTTACAAGACAATGCCTTTTTCTAGAATATTTGAGTAGAGAAGCGAATTACCGGAAAATTGGTGGCCGTTTGATCAGTGGACCGGTGATCCACACTTCGGATCTAACGCTTCTCACCGCGCATGCCTAAGATAGCCAATTTCTCTCTGGCTCATCGGATTTCAGCGTGGGATCATGATGGACTGCGATCGGACAGTCGATGGTCATCGTCTTCCTCCTCTCATGCACAGGGTCGAGGTCAACTCTGTGGTTGACTCCGAGCTCCATGCCACTAGCAAGGAAACTGAGGTGCCTGGAAGCTTTGCTACTGCCTCTCAAACTCACTGAGCCACTCAATTTCTCGCTCGCGTCATGCCTTCACCCTTAGCAGGTCGTCAGAACTCCGGCGAGGTCGGCAGGTTGCAGAAGGGGAAGGTCAGGGTCAAAAGCTCAATTGAACTCGTCAATCGTCTCGTCGTCGCTCTCTGAAGAGTTTAAGGTAGGATTTGGGTATGTTGGTGCCCTATAATACCCTCCCTATATATAGGGTTGGATCTGGGAGTCCAGCAGATTGGGAACTTCTTCCCTCGTCGATGATAGCACATCAAATTAGAGTCTAGATTCTTTGCATTACTCTCCCGAAGTCAATGGACTGGTTAACTCTTCGGATTATCATCTTAGATGATGGGAAATTGGATTCCTAGTTCATCTCCCAATACCTCTGTGATTCAGGGTAGATGATGCATGGCTACCCTTGGATCCGTGGTCCCCTGACCACGCGGGTCATGCAAGGGCCATCATCACTCCCCAAAATTCAATTATCCCAAAATTGATTTAAAAATATGTTTTAACATGATAACTTGGAAAAATCATTTCTCTCTCCTCGATTAATATTTTTCTCTTAAAATTCATAGGAAGCTCCATCGTAGCATTATCTAACTGAGTATTAAATTTGAAAATCAAATTCCAACAGATGATAGTGTTTCCTTCACTCCCAAGTTATCCATCAATTAAACCAATTTTAATTAATATTTCTTTTTCCTTTGCCATTATCTGATTATCTCGAGTCCCTTGGTCCTCAAGGAACCCTGAAGGTACGAAATCTCCCATTGGGAAATATCCCTTTTGCCTTTTCCTTGTATATTTATCCTTTTCTTATATTTCTCTTTTTATTAGATAAATCCTTTTTCTTTTTATTTCTCTTTTCTTTTCAAGTGGGATCAATGGCCAACAAAGCCCATTAACAATCAAACAAGGCCATTGTAAGCGAAATCCATCAATTCAAACAAATAAATCAACCATTGATTTCATTTATCATTAAAAGAGAATTATACATCTCATTACATTATTTAGAAAAATTAGGTTATAACAGATATAAAGCAATATCACCATCACATATAAAAGTTGAGCAATTTGTTCTAGCTCATTATTTATTTTCACTAGATTTGTCTAGAAGTAGCCATGTTGCAAAATCATACAATGTTCTTGGAAAGGAATTTATCTTCTTCATTGTGTATATAAGTAAAAGTTCAAAATTTTTGCATAACTGAGAAAATAAATGAAGAAAGAACAAAATGAAAAGTGTTTGATACGATTGATACATATCTCAGTAGATTACATCCCCCCAATATTACAACACACTCTATCCTTAGAGTGGAACAATAAGAAAGAAAGAAAAATAGAATCATTTGAGATTGTCGATTCAAGCCCGACCACAATGCTCTTCATTTGCCCATTTCGAATTTTAGAAGCATCATTGCATATTTGCTTCACATCATATGGTAGTTCTATCCTTGACATACTTCTACTTTAGCATAAAGAACAAAGATGTAGTACATCCAGTGAAGGATAGAAAACCACAATCATTTGATAGATGCCTTCTCTACAGGAAGTGGTGACAAAATTGAGGCTTGATCCATTTCTTATTGCTCTAAGATGCATCGATGTTTCCATATTGGAAAATGGAAGGAATGATTTCTGATGTAAGTTTTGATAATGTGTTAGGTACACTCTCGATTAGGGATGAATACTAGAGTCCTGCCAAAGTAAAGGAGGAATCTGAGTTGTTATGCAAAATAATAGGGCACTCCTTAGTGAAAATTTCCAGCAACGTCCAATAACTATCATGTAATGAAGGTTGGTGATGTAACATGGAATAGAAGTCTAGAAACAGTGGATGAGAAACTCCTGATTCTCCAAAGTTGGCTTGTGCACAAAGATAGTCCTTTAAATTAGGCCCAGGCATATAGACGTCGTTGTTATCTTGGATCAACAGAAACTAATAGGCAGTAATAAGGCTATGTGATAGATAATTGCCTGATTTGACAGTATCTCTAAGGTCAACCTTTATAACAACCAAGTTGTACAAATGAATAAAACAAAATCATTGTCTCCATCTTTGAGTCTCATCATAAGGATCTTGGGATCAACATGGGAGAGGTCACAGTAAATACATCTGTCAAGATTGGCAGAGCTGGTCTTGATCGTTGCTGCTAGCCTATAAACAGGAAATGGATCTGGCTCGTCTAGCATATTGAAGTTTTCACCATCCTCTCGAATGTGTGTGATAGAAGATATAGTGTTAAGTGGTTGTGATTCCAGTTAGGAAGGTAATTCTGTGTAGTGCGGCATAGCTTGAGCTACCTCTTCGTCTTTAAGGATTTTCCTGAATGGAACCTTGGGAGGCCACGAATGGGAGGGTAAAGATCCCAAAGATTTTCAATATGCTCCATATCCAGGAAGGCGGTGATCATGGATGATTTTATGACATATTGTCTCATAATGCAATTAAACCTTCAAGGTCTAGGGTAGCAATTGAGATGCCACAACTGAGGGCCACCATTACTTGAACGATTATAACAGTGCTATTGCCCTTCTCTCAATTTTGCTAATGTACCAAAGGCTCGATAACATAATTGATCTAGTTAGGCTTATAGTAAGAGCATTGTTACATTATGCGTTGTAGGGAAATGGAGATATGCAAAATCCTTTCTGCTCCTAGATCTCAGAATTACATATTGGCATTTTGTAGCGAGACACAATATGGGTTGAACAATATGACTTGTCCTTGTGCATAGGGGGCAACACCCTTTATAATGAAAAGGAAGAAGAATAAATTGGGTTTTCCACTTGTTAGGCTTTGCTATAAGAGTCGTGATAGTTGGGCGGTGAGACTATTCTTGAATAAGAAATTAGCGAGAGATGGAGTGGCATTATACTATGGCTATTGCTTGTCACTAGCCATCATATCTTCGAAATATGTAGATTCCATCATAGTCATGAGGTGCTTATTGATTCACATAGAGTTACGAAACATACTACACAAAGTGTGTCTTGAAGAGATTGTGCCCCATTGTTGTAAACATGTTTAAATCCATTGAATGAATCCAACATTAGGGTAAAGCTTGACCCGGATCCTTGATACGTTATTCTAGTTGTGACCATCAGATCCAAGATCAACAATTGGCTCAATGTCTCCTAGCATGAGCCTAAAAAGGGACGGGCTGCACAATGGCTGTTTGAGATCCCTAATGCTTCTATCTTTCTCTCTCTCCGCTCCCCTCCTCACCTCATCAACAATCATGATAATAAGTCCTACTTTTTATGTATTCTAACTACACCCAACCAATTGGTGCTTAAGTTTGGAACTCTTTTGAATGTGAAAAAATTGACACAAAACTCAATCATCTTTATCATCATCATCATCATTATCAACTAAGCCTCAGTCCCAACTATGTTGAGGTTGGCTACATGGATTCTTCTTTTCATTCATCTATATCATGGGCCATATTCTAGTCGAGATGTAGATATTTCAAAGCCCTCTTTATAAGCTCATCCCATGTTAATTTAGGTCTTTTTCTACTTCATTTTATTGTGCTTGACTCAATATCATTGCTTCACATAGGTGTACTAATCGGTCTACGTTTCACATGTCCGTACCATCTTAGTCGTCCCTTGCGCAATTTGTCCTCAATGCTCGACACCCCCACTTTATTCCTGATGTAATCATTTCTCAAGCGATCTTTACTTATCTTCCCACACATTGATCTCAGAATACACTTTTAAGCCACATTCATCTTCTAGAGACCTTATTTTTGCACTGCCATTCATTCACTCCCATAGAGCATGGCTGACCGTACAACTATTCTATAAAACTTATTTTTTAACCTGAGATGGATCTTTCGAACAAATAATACTCCAGTTGTACTCCTCCATTTCAACCATCCTGCAGTGATCATGTGATAAACATCATTTTAAACATCCCCATCTATTTGAATAACAGAACCTAAGTAACAAAATTTTTTACATTTTGGTATATCTAATCTGTCCAACTTGACTCCATCATTCACATTGTGAGATTGGCTGAAATTCTATTGCATATACTCAATTTTACTCATGTTAATCAACAATCTATTTGATTCCAATGCCTTTCTCTAATGTTCAACTTTATCATTCAATCCATCTTTTGTTTCGTCAATTAAAACAATATCATCAGCAAACAAAGCGCAGGAAACTGAATATATATATATATATATATATATATATATATATATATATATATATATATATATTATTGTCGAGTTACATATCAATTGGACCTACTATTTTTCCTCATTCATTATGCACATGTAATCAGGGCGAAATCATAAATGGAAATGACAATTATGGCATGGACAACTTTTGAAACTGGATCACAAGTAGCTCTTCTATGCCATCCGACCATTCATACTTTTTTTAGGGTAAAAGGTCATTGTATTAAAATGAAACATCCATACAATGGTGTTCAAAGAGAACCCTTGGGAAATCAGTACACAGAACTAGTTCTACGTTACTTCCCAAACCCAGAGCAGCTAAGTTATGGGCTGTTGTGTTACTTTCTCTGAAGATATTTGACAGGATGAAGGTCATGAAGGCTGGTATGATTTCTTGTATCATACCAAAGATCCTCATCGAAGGGCTGCAACCCCTATTTGTGTCTGCTACTAACTTGGGGACCATGGCTGCATCTGTTTCAATAGAGATGTGGGTGATATTTGCCGCAAAAGCCACCTGACACGCCATGAGGACCGCATAACCTTCAGTTTTGGTGGAGGACCAGCACCGAGGTAGGGTCTTAAAGACCGTCCTAATAACATGGCCTGCATGATCTCTAAAAACAATTGCAAAGCTGGTCCTATTCTTATCGATGCACGCACATTCAGTATTGATTTTGATGATCCCTTTGGGCGGAGGGGTCCAGCTCACAGTCCTTCTTGGCCTGCAAGGAAGGGCAGTGATGTATCTGTTCTTGATCTCTTGATACTCCTTGGCCCATTGCGAGAAAACTTCTTCTTCAAAGTCATGTTCTCGATAACCTGATTGTAAACAAGGCTATTTCTGCTAGACCACACCGCAACACATGTTGCAATGAGGTCTGCCATCTCTTCTGTATTGAGGTGATCTAAAAGCCAACACCATGTATTGGAAATGGACAATCTGGGCATATCAATCACCTTGGCTTTGTATTGGCAGCTATCACACACCTCCTTCGAATTCTGACAGTCAAAGAGAGCATGGATGGTATCTTCTTCGTTTAAGCCACAGCGGATGTAGGTATTCGACGTCAAGATATGCCTCCTGGCCAGAAGGGAAGTCGTAGCCATTTGATCACAGCAGGTTCTCCAGCATAAGTGTCTGAACTTTGGAGGAACGTTCAAGTTCCACACCTTTCTCCATAAATCAATTGCGGGTTCTCTCTGCACCCTGATTCCATTAATACCCATCCAGTAAGCTGACTTAACAGTGTAGCTTCCATTATCACATGGGAACCAATATTACCCTCCTCTTCTTTACCGCATAAAGGTATCCACATAATACAGTCAACATCAGCCACTGTGAAAGCTGCTTCCACCACGT
This sequence comes from Alisma plantago-aquatica, assembly GCA_963693085.1. Classification (NCBI taxonomy): domain Eukaryota; kingdom Viridiplantae; phylum Streptophyta; class Magnoliopsida; order Alismatales; family Alismataceae; genus Alisma; species Alisma plantago-aquatica. The sequence continues at coordinate 781,917,103 of OY856413.1, forward strand.
TTTGTCTCCATGAATGGGTCTCTGCATCGATGAGCTCACTCACGAGGATACACTCCCCCCTCACTCTCCCCTCACGTAGAGTGCAGGTCCCTTTATCATTCGGTAGCCAGGCCTCCTCCCAGATTTTAACGTTGCTCCCTTCACCTACTTTGCTTCTCAGCCCTTCTCTAAGCAGGGCTCTAGCACCCCACAGGCTACGCCAAGTGTAACTGGGGTCGTAGCCCCTTAGAGCCTCCAAAATAGGCAATCTTTTAAAATAGCATCCCTTCAAAACACCATGCAGAAGGGAATTAGGATTGATCAACATCCTCCAGGTTTGACGAGCCAGCAGCGCTGCATTGAAGGTTTTAAAGTCCCTAAAGCCCAAGCCCCCATCTTTTTTCATCTTGCACAGTTTATCCCAAGAGGCCCAATGGATTTTCTAGTTTCCGTTGCAGGATCCCCACCAAAATTTGGCTGTCATCTGGTTCATATCCTGTATGATACTGACCAGAAATTGGAAAAAGCTCATCAAATAAGTTGGTATGGCTTATATCAAAGACTTAATAAGGACTTCTTTCCCTGCTTTGCTAAGGAATTTCTCTCTCCATCCGGTCATCTTGCCCCACATCCTATCTTTTATAGCTTTGAAGACCTCCTTCTTCGATCTTCCCGTACAAGTCGGCAGGCCCAAGTATTTATCATGTTTGGTAACTTGTTTGACCCCCAACCTAATGGTGATAGCAACCTTCGTATCGAACGACGCATTCTTGCTAAAGGATACTTTGGATTTCATGTAGTTAATTTTCTGACCCGAGGCCCTCTCGTAGCAGCTGATAAAATCAGCTATCATGAAAGCCTCTTCCGAATTTGCCCTAGAAAACAGAATGCTATCGTCCATGAAGAAAAGGTGGGAGATACAGGGCCCCTCCTTGCTAGCTTTGGCTCTTAGAATATGTCCCTCAATGGACGCCTTCGTAATGAGTTTGGAGAAAACATTTGCACAAAGAAGAAACAGGTAAGGTGAAATTGGGTCTCCTTGACGGAGACCTCTCTGCGGATACAACAACCCTCTTTTCCTTCCATTTATGATGAAGGAGAAAGATACAGTGTGGAAGCATTCCCCAATCTTCGCTCTCCACCGATGGCCAAACCCCATCCTCCTCATAACAGTGTCAATGAAATTCCACTCCAACCTATCATAAGCCTTACTCATGTCGAGTTTGAGAGTCATAGTTCATTTATTCCCTTTTGTTTTTCTCTTCATCGCATGGAAAAGTTCGAAGGCGATCAGTGCGTTATCAGTGATAGATCGGCCACTGATGAAAGAACTTTGGTTAGCACTAATGATATTGTCAATGATGTTCTTCAGGCGGTTGGCCATCATCTTAGAGATGATTTTATAAACCGTATTACATAGGTTGATAGGACGGAAATCACCCATAGTAGTAGGTTCCTTACATTTAGGAATAAGCCCCACATTGGTAGTATTTATGTTGTTCAGTTTTTCCTCATTACTCCACCATTTCTTAATGTACTGGACCACGTCCTCGCCGACGATGTCCCAATAATTTTGGAAGAAACCCGCATGAAACCCATCGGGCCCCGGTGCTTTTGTAGGGTGCATGTGGAGAAGAGCCATCCATATTTCCTCCTTGGTCGGATCTTTCTGCAGAGCTTTGTTCATATCAGCACTCACCACTTGTTCAACACACTCATTAGCCTCTGAACTGCTGCTATCAACATTGGACTTAAAAGGATTTGCGTAATACTCATTCACGGCCTCAAAGATGACATCCCCTCCCTCATTCCAGTTATTGTTATCATCTTTCAGCTTATAAATATGGTTTCGTTTTTTCCTTTGTGTAGCTTTTTTGTAGAAATAAGCAGTGTTTCTATCACCGTCTCTCATTTCATTTATCTTCGCCCTGTTATACCAGTGAGTTTCATTAATTTGTTGGAGACCTATCACTTCTCTAGTAAGTTGTTGGCATCTCAAGAGAGAGTTGTTGGATGGAATACGTTTCTGCTCAGCCTCTAACTCTCTTTCTGCTTTCTTCAACCGCGAACCGGTGTCCTTGTACTTCTTTTTGGCCCAGCCTTGGAGTAGTTCAGCACACTTGGTAATTCTATCTTCTATATTTTCGCTTCTCTGCCTCCAACACTCTTTCACAATATTCGAGCATTCTTCATCTCCTAACCAATAGCCTTCAAATCTGAACGTACCACCTGATCTACCATTTCTACCTTCCTTCTCAGTATTTAGAATGATGGGAGAGTGGTCCGAGAAGACCCTAGGAAGGTGTCGTACCCAGGTATCCGGGAACAGCGTACTCTGCTCAACTGTAGTAAGAGCTCTATCCAGCCGCTCCTTAATGTTGCTTTTCACACTCAAGCCTTTTTCCCAAGTGAAATGGTCCCCCCATAACCCAAGTCAGAATGACCACAGCTGTCGATGGTTTCCCTGAACTCATCTATGTGCCACGCATTGCTATTCGCTCCTCCAAGCTTCTCCTCATTGCTTAGGATCTCATTAAAATTGCCAATAAAGAGAAAAGGCATGCTGGACCCCACTACCAGCTGGTGCAACAACTCCCAAGTTAAATATTTTTGATGATTTACAGGCCACCCATAGATACCCACACACCTCCATTTACCCTTCTCACTGCCCTCATCCACCTCCACCAAGAAATGGTGTTTTGAATACGAGATAGTAGTCACATCCGCCTTTTTCCACCAAAAGTCCATCCCTCCAGATCTGCCTTCACTACTCAAGCAGACTCCATTCTGAAAACCGCATTTGTACATGGTTCTTTCAAGGTCTTCCTTCTTGACCATGGTTTCCATCAGAAAAACCATGTCCGAGCATTCCTTCCAACAGAGGTTGCGAAGGTTTTGGACCTTGCCTCGGCCGCCCATGCCTCGGCAGTTCCAACTGAGAAGTTTCATTGCCCTTCACGGTGCTGGCTCTGGCCAGTCACCGCTACTTGATAGCATTTCTCCCATACCATCTTAGATTCCTCTCCTCTACTCTTCTTGGCAGCTCTAGTATTTTCTTCCTCGTGGTCTTCCTCCATGGTATCTTCAGCTGTCCTCCTTTTACTTTTCCTCAGAGACACAGGCAGGGGAACATCATTTTCGACCTTCACTTTCGTTTTAAATCTCCTGATATGTTGGCCTTCTTTTGTGATCAAACGATCGGTCTTTTTCCTGCCTTCATGAGCCGTGTTCTCTTGTCTGCCTTGGCTGCATTTACTTCCTTCTGGACCTCCTGTTTCAACAGCAACGTGGTCTACCCCCGCCTCTCCTTCCAGAGTGGAAATATTAACTGCTGTTGTTGTTGGGCTTTGAAGGCTCCCAGTGACGGTCTCCCCATTTAAAATAGTGTTGGCCCCTCTGTAACCAGTGCCTTTCCCCGCGCTGCTGCTCGGTCCACTGAGATGGATGGTCTCTTGCCCACAGTAATCTCGTCCTCTCTTCTCAGCTACCTCTTCCCCCATTCCACTTTTAATATGTTCTGAGCATCTTCCCTGCTCGTTTGGACTCTTCCCTCCACTCACGGACTTATTAGTTCTTTGTAGCATTTCCTCAGTTACTTTGTCTGCTTCGGCAGTGGAGGTAGGAGACAGGAACGTGGGGAGGAAGGAGAGTATGTGGAGGTAGGAGACAGGAACGTGGGGAGGAAGGAGAGTATGTGGAGGTAGGAGACAGGAACGTGGGGAAAAAAGCTGATCCGACCGTTCATACTTAGTAGCTTAGAAGAGTTGACAGAAAGGCACATACACATGCAAAAGATCACACCGTGCGCTTATTACACAAACAAAACTTTCAAGCTGCGTCACGGCGTCACGCATTTGAAAGTCAACAACAGTAATAACAAACCAAAACTATGGACATAACTGATGCAATGCGCTGGCGGCCCTTTAGAGAATGTGGCTATATCCAACTAGTTTAGCAGAAAACGCACTCATCGTGCACTTCTGTGCACTCAAATGGCCCTCTGCAGCCCGAAGCCCGGCATATTTCAAAGTTATCATATGCATCAAGGCATATATACTTATTACTGTCGAGTATTAGACACTTCGAGTTGCAGCATCTAAGGTCCTTAAGCTTCAGCTTTGTCCTCCTGTAGAAGCGGTACGTGCAGGTCGTTAACCATTCGAAGGATAAATATTGTTTCTGTACTGTAAACTGCCTAGAAAACGCATTGTGATTAGCTTACGTTCGGCAGTTGAGCGTCCATCCAAAACGAGATTAGACGATGCCGATGCAATCGTCTGATGGGAAGCAATCTGCAGCAGAAGGAACGTCAGCAGGAGGAAGAAGAAGACACCTTTGCTTACCCCGCCATGAATTATTTACGTGTCTATGGTGCGTAATTCGTTCTCACTGTCTATCTATCTTGGCAGATGGCTTGTGGTTCGCCTTCTGGACTGCACAATTCGCACCGTTACAGAAAGACGCCTCCTACAATGCATCAATCTTTTCTTAAACTTACTCTTGGGCGAAGGGATTTGTCCGTTTCTATTAGAAGATGATTTCTTTTGGCCAGCCGGTCTTTTCAAGTTCCATCGCTGTTGCTATTGGGTTGGTTTCATAACCATTTTTACGATGCCGTCTTTGTCAAATATTCCAATGTAGTCATTATGAATTTCGTTTTATAACCAGTGACTGGTCAGTGTTGTCATGACCATATTGTATAGCCGTTTATATTAGTAACAACATGCTGTTTAAATATTTGACTAGTTAACGCACGTGCTTTGCACGTAAATTTTTATGTAATTAGGTAGTGATATCATAAATAGAACATGATCCTATTTGAGTTTAAATGCATTTACACAATAAAATTCAAAGTATGTGTATGTGTAATGTATTAATTACATACACCATGCATTATCTCAAGATCTAGATTTATAATTTTCGTATTTGTTAATTAAATATGCATGCACTTTTTAATAATATGAACTTGGATCTTATTCATTATATTACCTAGTCGTATGCTACTATTGTTAAATACATTTCATCATTTGTAGTAAGAGTTTGTACAATTTATTTATCTGAAAGCTTTAAACAAGAAAAAAAATGAGTGGTCAGAAGCAAATCTAGTGCCAAATTCATATTCCTAACATTGAACCATAATTGTATCTTGTAACTATGATGTTATCTTACTATCCTTATTACTATATATGGTAGTTCAATTTTGTTTGGAAACTTATCTTGAGGTTGTTACACTTTAGAGGAAATGATCCCAATAGATATATTTTTCACTTGTGATCACTTTAGATATATTTTTTAGTTGTGAAAGTTAACTTATATAAAAACAAATGAGCAAAATAAAAATAAACCATTGTGGTAGTCACTAACATCCATGTGATAATTGGAGAACACATTTATTTTTAGGTCACATCGTATTACACGTTCTGAATTGAAATGCATAGTCAGGGGTGGTCAATATCATGGAGCAATATATGCATTTAATTTTTAGTTTAGCTCTTTCGTTCGACATATATGAAACCACCAAATATTTGTTAATATATGTGTTTATCAAGATATATATGTAATAAACTTCTACATGTTTTCTCACATAGACACATTTATCAATGTTGTGTAATCATTAATTGTGAAGTAATCTTTGGTCCAAAACCAATATATGCCCATCTAAACACATTGATTCCACCTATTACTTTCTTTATCAATAAAAAAACCACACATAATCAATCTTCTTATCAATGAGCTAACTATAGTTTTGCTAGATTTTATCAATCCTATTAATTTGAAGCTGGTGATACTTCCATTTTCAAAATAATTTTTACTAACAACCTAGATATTTTTGTAGAATACAAGCTAATTCATATTGAACTACTACTATTTAGTAAGGTATTTTAGAATTAATATCTAGCTTATCTCATAAAGTGTTTTGTTGGTTCTAGTGTAGGTCATGGGTTTGAAATCTTAACGAAAAGCAATTTATAAGTAACAATGATGTCCTACTGCACACATGTTTGGTGAATGTGGAAAGTATTTAATATACATAAATAAATAAATAAATAAATAATACATGTACACATTTATACATATATAAGGATGACAAGAAGTGGCTCAAGTGGTCAAGCATGATGTCCCCTAACAAAGGGACCTGGGTTTGAATCCCAGATGTTGCCTTGATTTACCACCCTCATGGGCATTCGGCCTCTGCCATAGGTGTGGGAGAGGGGGAGAGAAATCTTCCTCTCTTAATCCCATATATAAGGATATATTAATCAACATCCTTTTTTTGTTTAGATGAATTTATCTTTTTTCATAACCAACATATATTTAGTTCGAAATATAGCAGAAATGAAAAAGGAGTTGGTTAGCCTCACCTTGAGCATCATTTGATTCCGTTAGAACTAATACATTTTTGAGACACAATGCACATCATCAAAGCAACCCATACATCAATATATATAGGTTCTTCCAAAAATAGCTAAAGACATGGCCATATGGTGTTTTTTTGTTTATGACCTTTATGAGGGAGATCAAAAGTTTATGACAGGGCAAGTTCATGTAAAAGGTTCAAGTTATTGTACAATACACCATGACAATTAGAATCCATTCTACTTTTATTAAAACAACACATATTTGTATAATAAAAAGATCAAAAGATATAATAGGATAACTATTTTCTCATAATATACAATAAAAAATCATCTATAATTTATATAAATAATATCATATATAAATTTCTCAAGTGTGGCTAACCAATGTTAGATGCCTCAATTTGAAGCTTCCTAAATGATGTCTAGCCCGCATTAAAATCAAAGATATTTTTCATGATTTTCTAAAATTTTGGGCTATCAAACTATTGCCTTACTTTGAAGAACTTGAATAGTTCTAATGCCCTTCCTATTGAGCGATTTCAATACAAAAAGGTAAATTCCTAAGAGGTACCATTAGAATATCTAGTTATAGGTGACAAACGATGATAGCTTCAATTGTAGAATGACAAGAAAAGTTTGATACATTTGTAGATCATGTTAAATGATTTAATATATGATTGGATGATGTGATCAAAAATTTTAGGTCTTAGTTTTCAAATGAGTTAAAGTATTGAATCTATTTTAGAAGTATTCCAATTAAATGACTTATATAACGAAGGATACTTAAAATAGAGCTAGAATATATTAGAATAAGAAAAAATAAATAGTTATAAAATCTAGGATTAATTCTCAATGCACATTAGTTAGGTATTATTTCCATATTTTACACCTCAATGATTGAACAAAAATGATGTACACCACAATTTCATCTCACAAATCTTATTAAGATTGCTACAAATGAATGGTTTTAACAAGCCATCATCCATACTAATATAAAGTAAATTTATTTATACATGCAATACATAATCAAATGTATAATATATTCGATCCAAAATTATTTGGTAGAGGAAAAAATCTAAATGATGGAAAACAATAACCAAAATATCATTTATGAGAATAATGAAGAATCAAACTCTTCCAGTGTAATTGATACATAAAGATTACATGCATTACCTCAAGAAAGATGGCTAGCAGCTCCTTATTATGAACGGCTTCCTTTTAGGTATATACAGATCATAATATTCTAGCAGGGTAGGGGGTCTTAGTAAGGTCCATATCCAACTATGTTAATGATTATTTTTTGATAAACTATACATTATAAAGAACTGAATTAGTTGTACATTTGTTTCTTGAAGTTCAATTCCCATAGAATTAGATGGACATACATCACATAGTACAATCTACTTAAGCAATAATTGGTAAAAAAATGATATAAATATATTTAAATAACTAAAACGCTAAAAAATAACCAATTATATCAATTGTGTATGTTTTCAAAGCATGCTAATTTTTCCAGCAGGGCAGTAGCGCATTGGTGAAAGGACGAGCTCCCTAGAGTAGGGGCCAGAGTTTGAATCCTTGTGTGTTGCCCCATCTAGTCACATAGGCCGACCTCTGTGTGAATATGCCATGTCACCCCTGGTGTGCTGGTACCTAGGAGGTGGGGGTTTACACTACTAGGGAGGGTCTCACTTAATCGTGGCCCATCCTAGAGGTGGTTCCAACATCATCCAAAAAAGGCATGCTAATTTCATTATCTTAATATTCTAATGTATGAGTTGAACTCCTATTTTTTTCCAAGATAGACAACCATGCATCCAAAATAATATGCTCCTACATATAGATTTTTATATTTAATATTATGAAAAAGTCAATGTGCAATATGCATGATCTTAAAGGACAATAATAGCAATCACATTATGCTAACTAGGTGACTGATATTCAAAGCCTTATCAAACCAAGTTGGGCCCTTCACTTCGATAGTTATGAAACCAACAAAGCAGTAGACTAGATTGATAAGGACCATTTAAAAAACAAAATTCAGTGTTTTGCCTACATCAGACCTCCTGAAGAGGTGATTACCATTTTGGAGATGGATGATTATATGGTAGTAGTACTACCACGTTTACTTTCCACATTTATTTTTTTGTTCTGTAATGTCTTTTTAAATTTTCATTCATGAGGAGGGCATGATGAATAGTTAGTCTCCTGGATTCCCTCAAAAAAAAATATTATAAAAAAATTATAATAGATTCCTCATTATCTTTGTAGTGATATATACCTACTAGTATAGGTACATAATAAATAATGTACTTTCTTTTGAAATGTAATGTATAAATATATAAGGAAAATATTATTATAAGGATAAAATGCATTAAAATAGAAAACTAATTTAGAGCATCAAGTTTAGAACACAAGGAATATTGGTCAAAGAAAATCTAATTTGTAAAGTTGTAAGACCTAAAAATATTCATGGATATAAATTATATACATGCAAATTTTAAAATTTTGATAGATAAAGTAATTCATATAGGAAATGAAAAAAAAATCTAACAAATGATTCTCTTGTAACGTGCATCTAATTCAGTCTATAACCAAAATCTCATTGGAAAAATTATAAGAATATATATGTTAATACTACTAGATGAAGCTTGTATTTTTTATCAGATCTCATTAAATGGTTGTGAAATATTATTGATTTATATTGAGGAAGTGGAAAATCTAGAATAAAAGTAATGATAAAAGTTTAATTTAATAAACAACATATTGTTTAGCAAATGTCGTTATAAATAGTTTTCAAGTATGCAAAAAATTATTTATATAGGTAGGATAGTCACACATGCCTATATAAAGAGTTCTATCTAAAAGTAAATTGGTACCATGGAGTGTTGTATCATGAGTGTGAAAATATATACTATTTACTTTCAAGGAGTTTCTCAAATTTTCAACTATTCTAAAGATTTGGTTGTCAAGAATCAATATTTTTATGAGTTATTAGAGTTTCAGAAGGTTTATTTAGTATATTAACACTCATCTCTATTGGTTATTGTTGCATCACGTGACATTTGTTTGATGATGGTAAGTGGTGCTTAAATTTATTTGTCTAGGAAAAATCTACAATGCCTACTTTCTGGGATGCTTGGATGGTCTTTCACGCATAACTCTGAAATTACTCCAACTAATATAACGAAACACTCTATATTGTAATTTATTCTCGAGCAAAAGGAGGTCGTGTATTTTGGTATCAATATAGAAGAAAACAATAATAACCACAAAAGTGATTTGAAATGTGTTCATTAGGAGTTGTATAAGAAATTGGATGATACAATGAATGCATATGTCTTTCCACACTTGATTATATATTATATACTTGAAACTAACTAAAGTATCTTAGATGAAACGAATGAAAAGGATTAACACAATCTTTCTATCATGAAACAAAGTTGTTTCTCATGCTACCTTGATTATGTTGTTGCTCAAGAGAGGTTGATGTTGTATGGTTTGTTCAGTTGATAAGATTGGGTTATTTGGGTAACATGAGCAATACTTATGTCCATGATGGTCCCTGAAAGCCCCATAGTTGCAATTCTTAAGTGTTTCATCCCATAAATGAAGATGGAATGGACAAAATTAGGTAGACAGTTAGGCAGGACATTATGTTTTCTACAAGGTTGCAATTTGAAAATTCAACATTTTGTTTAGGTTAAATATAAGATTTCTAAAAAACCAGCTAACCAACTAATGCAAGTACCACTGGAATCTAAAGCAAGGAATGTTTGTAAATAAGATTTACATATATGGATACAACTTATAGGAAGAAGATGCATTTCCTGGCCTTTGATGTTGTTGTTATTTGCCTAATTCAAGTCATGTTGCAGATGTAGAAAACAATAAACCTAGCTAGACCCTCTTAGTTCTGACTAACATCTCCATATAGGCATCCAGTTGCAACAACTTATGTGTAAAAGAAGTACCTCTGTATGCATTGATTTCAACTATTCAAATCATCTCGTATAAATCTTAAACCAATCGCACAATCTGCATTTCTTCCAATGCCTCTCCTCATAACAAAAGTCTGAATACATTATAAGACAATGGTTCACAATAGGGAACTAAACATATACAACTAAAATTCAAGCTCCTACTTATATAGAGGAATTCAAGGCTGATTTCGGTTGCTAACTAAAGTCAACCTCATTTTTACGTTAGTCTCAGTGTCAACAAGTGCAACTACACAAACTTGTTATTGTCAGTTGAAGCCCCAGAATTTTTTCCTTGGTTCCTTCAGCGTATGTGTTGTGTTAGGCCAGAGGTGTCATCTTTGTCTTTTTCACAACTGGTTGTTTGTGGAGTGTCAGAAAAAGGAACACCATAGATCCTTCTCTTCATGCATACGTTGTCGTCATTGTTGTAGTTGTCTCTAATGACTATGAGACAGATGGACTTTGCCTTCTGGCACACCATGTCATTTTTCCTACAACTAATTCAATTGTATGTGGCCCAAGAGGACTGTCCTCGACCATGTTTGGTCCATCTCCTTGAATGAATCAGACTGGGGATATAACAAGTATTAGGGTGCCAAACAAGCGGCCACAGGAAGAGAATCACATATGATGAGAAGGTGAGAGATAAGGAGAAGTCTGGAGAGGACCCAGTGCACCTCAACAAAATACCTAATCTGGTATTTCAGCAAGGCGGGTGCCATAAATTAATGGTAGGAGAAAGAGCCATGTTATTTTTAGGAACAACAAAGAAAAAATGTAGAAGAATAATATCACATTTAGCATAATATTTTTTAATAGAATTCTGATATTGTATAGACTGATGAATAGAATTTGATATTGTACAGACTGAAGAGGATGAGACCTAATTTTGTTGGGAAGCGTGAGGATGGAAATGAGTCCTCATGCTTAGTAGAGTAAAATAGTAGATTTTAAACTTCAATTATGACGTACAAAAGTATCGACAGACATGTATTGATTAAGTCAAACAATAGCAAGTAGCACATATCTGGAACCCAAGGATAAAAATCATAAACATCATAATTGATCTTATCCATGCAATACATTCTATGTTTATGTTAGAAATTTTTTTGGTGCACCCTATGGTGAACCAGATGTTGGACCTTAATGGTGGTGACACATAGAAACCGACTCAGCCTCCACCAGTAGAACCTTCCTAATTGTAACATACAATTTTTATCAAAATTTATTTTCCTCATTTCAAAAGAAAATCAAAGATCACATATGGTTTTCATCAAAATTTTCTCAAAAAGTTTTTTAGAACAAACAATAGGTCTGTTTGCATTATGGTGACGACCCCAAACAATCTAAAAGTTTTGGATATAAAGTTTTGTCAATGATAAGTAGGCCCATTAAAATTTCAGGCCGGACTAGTTACCGGTGAAGAAAGGTTGTCTGAATCTTCAACATTTAAACCCAGACACCAATATTGATCACTCTATTCAAAGCTAAAATTGATGTTATTTTTATTTGCAACCCAGAACTGAGTGGGTTTGTGTAATATTGAACCCTGATAAAATTGATGTTTATTATTAATTTGCAACCCAGAAATGAGTGGGTTTGTTTAATGTTGAACCATGATTTAACTCGAACATGGATTTCTATAAATAATCAACTTATATAATACACCTATCAAAATCCTAGTTCAGTTCTCCAAGTACACCAATGTAGATGAGCAAATACCCACCTACATATGTACATGGAGAACAAAAGGGGAAATCATGTCAGAATTTATTGAAATAAAACACACATTATACACTTACATCCTAAGTGAGATGAAGTACTCAAGAATAGTCTCAAATACGGGACTATCCAAGGTTTACTCCTAATGAGTAAATCTCAGTCGGGTTTCTAGGCCAACAATTAGGGTTATACATTAGCATTTACATATTAGCATTTATAGATAAGAGTTAATAGATTAGCATTTACATAGTAGGGTTTCGAAATAATTTTCAATTCTAAATAAATACATAAGTAAAACTTAGAGACCTAACAAAGTCAAATAATAAATAACAAGCATGTAATAATCATAACAAAGCCAAATAATCAATAACAAGAATATAATAATTTATCATTATCTTAATTAATTCATCACAGTTTTTGCACAAATCATATGATTTATTCTCAATTTCATCACAATTCACTACAATTGAAATCATAGAAAATATTTCTCCATATAATTAATCACATTCTCCTCCTTCAGTTATCTCCATCTCCCTTCCCCCTCTCCTCCTTCCTCCTCTCTCCTCCTTCCCCTATATAGGGGAAGGAGGAGAGTGGAGGAAGGAGGAGAGGGGAAAGGGAGATGGAGATAACTGAAGGAGGACAAAGGAGAAAGGAAGAGACAAAGGATGAGAAGAAGTACATGTTCCTATGACTGGTACTGGAGGAGGGGGAGGACTGAGATGGTACCAAAAGAGGAGGTTGTGTCTAGTGGAGAAAGCTTCATTGGAGGTGAGTAGATGGAAATGAAGGAGGTAGTTGTGGAGGTCGGCGGTGAGGAGTTGGCTTCCAGAGGAAGTTTTGCTTACGGTGATTAACTAGCGGCAATGGTGAGCAGTTGTGTCAGCTGATGGTGAGTGGTTGGTTGGTAGAGGAGTTGTGGTGGTGAGAATACAAGAAGAAAAATTTCCAGTGGTTGTGGTTCCAAAGAAACACTGGGAGTGGAAAGAAGGGAAAGAGTTTCACGCGGGGTTTAAGTAAGACATACCTTATCAATTATTGTCAAAAACCAATGATGTAACCCTATATCGTTGGTTATTTCAAAAAAGCCAATGACTAGCATTGTGTTTGTGTGAACTATAGTGTCAATAAACTATGTCAAAACTGAAGAATGATGATGTATCCCAACATCATATACGTCATTGATTTTAGAAATGACAACATAAGAGAAATTCAATTTGGGGGGGGGGGGGGTTTCCACAGGAAGTTTGGTGCATACCCGTTTCTCGTTGGTTCCTACAAGAACAACCAACAAAATAAACAAATGAGAAACACAAGAAGGCATTTGGTGTGTATCCCTTTATCTCTTCAATTTTTATGAAAGAAACCGAAAAAATAGGGTTTTTGAAGGCAAATATGGTGCCTCTAAAAATTTGCATGAAATTGTATTTTTGTGGGAGAACAATCTGTTGGTTCCTTTGTGAAGCAATCAACCAGACTAATTAAGCGCAACCCAGTTTTCTTCATTGGACAACGGTGATATTTTTTACCAGGCCGACAAGATAAGTTACATGGTCGATTTCTCCTGGAAAAGAAACTGACATCATAAGTCATATTTGTAGTAGTATCGTCAATAAAACTGATGAAGTAGTGGTGTCTCCTCTAGAACTTGTGCTAAAATGTCCACACACATCAGTATGTATGAGTTCTAATAAGTCGCTCACTCCTTGCATAATCTAGTAAAATATTCTTTTGTCATTTTTCCCAATGAACAAGATTACCATGTCTCTATTGATTAAAAGAGTCTAGATAACCATCTCTATGGAGTCTACAAATGTGCTTCTCATTTATGTTTCCTAAATAATAGTGCCAAATATAAGTTTTGTTTGATTCATTGAGTTTTAACTTCTAGATATTTATTTTATAAGCATGTTTCTCAATATCTAATAAATAAAGACCATAAGGCATGTGAAAAGTGCCATAAAAGATTTCATCTTTAGAAATAAAAATATGACCATTCTTCATTACAAACTCAAAACCATTCTTGTCCAAACAAGATACATAAATAGTTTTTCCATTTATTGCAAGTCCATAACAATAGTTCTCTAACTCTTCTACAAGCCCACTAGTCATAGATAACAAATAGGTTCCTACTACAGTGGTAGCAACTCTTGCTCTATTTGCAAGATGTAGTTCCACCTCCTCTATGTTCAATGGTCTACTTTTTTTTAGATCCTATATACTTGAGCATATGTGACATCTACATGCAGTATCTGATACTAATAAAAAAGAAGTCGACAAGTTTGTTTCTATGACATATATATCTAAAATGGAGATCTCTATCCCCTTCTTCTTATTTTGTAGTTCCTCAAGGTAGAGAGGAAAATTTCACTTCCAATATCCAACTAGTGACAATGGCGACAACTTCCTACTTTACCTACTTATCCTTTTTCCTTAAGTGTAGAAGGATTTTATCTAGATTTAGAACTTTATTGGATTTTCCTTTACCCTTGTACATTCCTTCTCCTTTTTTGACCATCAGAATACAATTCTAATACTGAGCTGAAATTATGATGCTTGAGTAGCATGGATCATAATTAACTATTCCTTCCACTTTACTAGCATACAATCATGCACAAACAAAACCATATAAAAAATTTTACTTTTCTTATAACACCTTTCATAAGCTACATTTTTAGGGAAAGAATAAAGATCACTAAAAATAAATTTTTTCATTGGTATATTTCTTCTCCATCAGTACATGTGACTCCTTATTTATCCTTATTTCTTTGGATACATTATGAAGAGATGATTGAGTACACATTTTCAAATATTCAAAACATAGCATTGACTTTTTGTGATTCTTGGCTTTTATTTAACTTACATCTTTTATATTTGAAATGTATCCATAATTCTCTTTTCTTAATCCTCCTCGTACTATTCACTCACATTTTTCAAATTCATCTCTTATAATTTGAATTACTAATTAATAGTTACTCTACCTTCTTTGTACTTAAATTTGGATTTCCTCATTTACCATTATTTGCATCCTAGGTCAAGAAACCATCTACCTGCATGGGGTTTCCAAATCCAAAAAAACCTTACATATATCATTCATCTACAACTTATCATCCTCGAGTTATTATTTATTTCCTAGACTAAAAGTGTACTCCTCTTTTAATATTGTCATGTATCTTATTTTTCACTTATTGTTTCATTTTCTTTTTTCTGTACTTATCTCTCTCTAATTGTTCTATAAGAATATTATGACTTACAAAGTATTATCATCACTCTTACAAGTGATGTCTCTCATGATGTTTAAACTTTTAAAAAATCCTTTACTTTTTTATTTTTATTGTTTAGAATATCAATTCCTTTTATTGGAAATTATTAGAGTTTTACAATTCTTAACTAATATCCTAGACAGAGGAATGCATTCAAATGAATAACAATGCAAGCATATCAAAAATATAGAACAAACAATTTGTTGACCATTAATTCTTTGATGAAATCTAAAGTTCCAAATCATATATTGTATTGTCATAGTTTGTGTGCCCCATCAAATTTATATTGACATTTTTTTCTCATCTTATTTTTCTTATTATGATTTGAAAGTGAATTTGTCATCCATATGTTACCAACATACTTCTCAACATCTTTTCCTTTGTGTACACCATTCCTTACAAATTTCATCATTAACATTCATTATTCAATTCACCTTGATATATCCATGGAAATTTAGAATTCCATGACTTGTTTATGACTCAATTTCTATTACTTGATACATACATTAAATTTCTAGATCAGTATTTTTATTTTATTTTATTTAAACTTTCTAAACTTTTCAAATGACATTTACTTCATTTCATTTCATATCTCTGATGTAAGAAGAAAATATTCATTTTAATATTGATCTCAATTCATATCCATGTGACTCATTCACTTAGTCAACATCATCCTCATACTTCTTAGAATTGATGCATACAAGAAACTAATGAAGCATATCACAGAAAAAAGCATCCAATTTCTTGAGATAAATATCTATATAAAATGAAACCAAGGGTGACTACGTTAAAGTTTTCTTGGGATATATGTTGTCATATACTGCTTTTATCATAGAACCCGTTCTCCTTAAAGCATCATAATTATTTTCCTTTTTTTATTCTTAATTTATTACCTTAACCTCATACTTTACTAGTTCATCTATTTTGATAAATTTCTCTTAACTTCTATCCTTCTAAGAGTAATTCCTCTTTAATGAACTTTTTAGTTTGTCCTATTTGCTTTTCATCTTATCTTTCCTTAATTAAAGAATGCAACTATGAAGCTTGATTATGGAAGTCATTCTTCTTCATCAATTTCCTTTCTTTAACTTGTTTTAGGTATTCATCTTTTATCTTATGCATGAAATCATATATAAGTTTTTTTTAAAATTAATCATTCCATCCCCTCACATTTAAACCATTTTTGTTTACTTTTTACCATTAATTCTTCTTTTATAAAGTTAATTCTACATGTATTAAACCAAGCCAACCAACTTTCTTCACTAGCCACTTGATATCCCAAATCGATCAATCAACATATAAGATAGTTGGAAGACTCAACAATTAGATTAGGAGATTTTCGAATTTTACATTGTTGTGATATATATTTAATCCAAACACTACTAAGAGATATTATATTATTTTCTATATTAATAGATATTTCTCTATAGAAAAATGAATAATTTTTTTTCATTGTTTTCTTTGTCCTTAAACTTAGAGTATTTTGCCAAATTTAAAATTATCACTTAACTACTAACTACAACTGACTTTTCTTAGTCAAACCAATATTTATGTTGCATTCTAGTATCTTAGTATTCCTATACCCTTATATATCCTAATATTGTATTATTATATCAGTTCTTATTCATATATCATAGGAATCTTAGATCCTAGTAGCACATCTTTCAAGTCCGACCAGGCCGAACCTACAGTCCTAAAGCCAAGAGAGACTTGGGGTTTACAAATTCCAATTTATTTCAACATATGCAAGGATATTCACTTAGGAGAACTCATATAAGAATAACTTCGATCCTGCTTAATGTCAAAACAACAAACTATGTTTGATCTAAATTCTCAAATTACAACAATCTTTAACTGAACCATAAAATTTTGAAATCAGAACATTTAGGATTCACATAGGTAAGAACATATATGTTCATTCCAAATCAAATAAACAACATCAAACAAAATTTATATCATATTCTATCTTTATAATCTTACTCAACTATTACTTTTTGGACTTCTAACCCTAATACTTATAGTATTTCTCTCTATTCCACACTCCTTCTGCATTCTTATATAGGGTATATAGATAAGTATTAATAGAGTAGCATGATAATATCAACCCACGTATTTAGATACTAGGTCAGTGTATTTAGATGCTTAGATTTCACAAAGCTATGATCACATCACATCCTAACTGCCACACTTATGACCTTAACTATCTAACTTAATGGTCCCTGATGACTCAACCTAATATCTAATATCAAGTTGTTATCCTCACATATCACATTAGATATTAAACATGGGATTGGGACATAAATTGGTGACTGCAAAATCTAAACATCGCTCACAATTTTTTTTTTGAATTTAACTTTCTAAACATATGACACATTCAATCACTTAAACTGAATTAGCATAGTTATATAACATGATTTTCCTACTCTAAATTCAATCTTAAAGATAAACAGTAAACATTTTATGCTAATCATTGTCATTTACAAGTACATAACTCTTAATAACTAAATACATTTTCCAGTAGTAAAAACTCAATATTCTACAATATCATTTACAACTCTTTCTATACAAGGACCTAGACTACATAGGATTGGTACTGACTATATCTATCAAAAACTTCTGACATCCTCTATGAAATGACTTTTCTAAAACTTTGTTTCTATCTCTATATCAGCATTGCAATCTAAAAAATTGTTGATACCCCAATATTTTAAGGAGTCCTTCCTCACTGGACTTTGACTCCCATTATCCTCTAGTATGCACTGGCTAAGTCTTCTTTGACACTACCAAGCAATATGAACACTTCCTCCATTGCGGGGGACCACCACAAGGAATCTACAATTTTCAAGGCATCTAGATGTCTAACAGATTTTTTTTGTTTCACTAAAAAATAATTTACAAAGATAATTTATGTCTCTCGCATGTAATAAATCATTCCATTTTATTTCTAGATTCAATACTATATTTCACTACTGAAAGCAATATTGAATAAGTCTATGTATTTCCAATACTTTGAAAGAGAATACAACTGAACTGTAGATTCTCAACACTACATTTCACTTGAACTTTGGACTATGAAATATATAAATACAATGAATTGATCTATTCTATAATGATACTACAAAATTCATATTGAATGTTGTAGATTTGACCTTATTGAATTGCATTGAACGACAGATATATACAAGTGTGACAACTTTCACTAGATGAACTTATCATCTAATAAATAAGACTATAATCAAGCCATCTAAAAGAACATTATAGATAATGATCAATTATGGAAAATTGATAATATACTATTTTTAAAACCCATAAAAACCACGCGCATGCATTATTGAACTAAAATCATTCACCTTCAATCAACAGTTTTCACTATTTCAATCATATAAGCCTTCAAAATCGAATTTCAGGGTCACAAGACAAAACAATATATAGATTAGAAGAATATAAAATCATGTTCTTAATGTTATAGATTAGATATGTGAAAACTATGGCTAAAGGATAATTTCCCCTCTCTTTGAGTTCAATCCACCAAATCTTGGCTAAAACAACTTATAACAATTGATTCTTAACAAAGAAAGTGATTTCATATTAACACATATAAATGTAGACAAAACATAATAATTTTATATAATATAAGTCATTTTAGACTAGTACATCAAATTTCATCTCAATATATTTAGTGTTGATCTATTTTCAGCCATTTATTTTCACCTAAATTGTTGAAAACCACCAAATTATGTAAAAAACTAGCGAAATATGAGATTTATAATTATATGTTCAAATGAGTTTCATATAAGTATAAATCTGTAAGATAGGCATTAATCTAAAATTTTGTAATCAAATTCCAATTTTACTACAAAATCAACCATGTTCTATAAAATAGGACTAAGTTAGCATAATAAATTTTGAGTTGAGTTTATTATATAATTGAATATTTAAATGGGTGTAATTCCATTCATACTTTCTATAATAATCATTTAAAATATATCATCTCCTATTTTAAGAAGGTATATTCCATAATTCTACAAAAAGTTCCACCAATCTTCTTTCAAGTTGAAGACTACCACAAAATCCCCAGCTTAGGATCCTTCCTAGATGATAGCATGAGGAAAGATAGAGAAGATGAATAGATTAGATTTTTCTCCTCCACTTTCAAAATGATTTTGACCACACCAATTACACTAAGTAAAGTTGGAAGAAAGAATAAGAGAAGAAAAAAGCTAACTAGATTTCACTTGAGTTTTGGTAAGAACTTGAGCTAGATCAACCCTAGGTCAATTCCCACCTAGATCCCCTCAAATCACCTCTCTACTCACAACCATGAAATTGTACAACAGAATGGTGGCTTTTGAGGTGTTTCAAGTTGTTTGGCTGAAAAGGACATTTGAGGTGTTGAGTATTTTTCAAAGAGGTCCATAAAATATTTTTCCTTCAAATTTTGTCTTTCAGAACAATAATTTGGCATATCTTGAGCACTTGACCTCCAAATCAATATCCATAAAATTATACGGATTCCATATTCATTGTAGAGTCTAATAGTTACCTAATATCACTTCAAAGTAGTGAAAATTAATTAATGGTATATATTTACCATGATTACATCATTTTACCTATTTTAGAGAAAGCTTCAAGTCATAAATCCTAATTTCATCCAGTGTAGGGTTACCCAAATCTTATATAGTCCACTAAAACTAGTATTTAACATGTTAATCAATCAATCAAAAAAATAAATATGATTTTTACACAAATTGATAAAAGCACACTATTAAGAAGAAATATAGTTTCATAAGGATTTAGGGTTTGACAAATCACATCTCCTTGAAGGATTTCAGTCTAAATCCAAGAGAAGGATGAAAGTCAGTTTCACGTTTAGAATAGACATAAACTTCACATTAAACAACTAAAAATTAAAGTTGGGGTATTATAACCCTCAATACCTACTAAGTATGTGTAGGGTGCATGTTATGTGATTGGTTTTCAAGGCTATCACTAAATTGCCAATGAAAATGGAAAAGAAATTAATAGTTCGCCCGCCCAAAATTGTGCCCAATATGGGTAAAAAATTAGATTAAAATATTTGAAACAATGCTAAAACAATGAGGTTTCAAATGAGAAAAACTCTCTAATCCTAAATCAAATTTGGGTAAAAGTTAGTGCATAGGAAATGTGAGAGTTTTCTCTACACATCTAAATTATGTTGAGGGTAAAAAAAGACCCATATATGATGTCAAAAGGGATAATAGAGGATGGTGTACAATTTGCATGAAATTTTGGTTGTATATCCAAGTGAGTGTGACTACTTTCCATGTGGACTCAAGATGAGCACAAAAAAGAACCAAAACATATCAAATCATGAATTTTATGGAAAAAAAGAGAAATTAGTGAAATGTTGAATTAGATACATGAGGAGAGAGAAATGTTGAGATCATTACATTTAAGTTATTTAGAGGGTTAAAAATACCCATAGATGATATCAAAAGGGGATGAGAGAGGATGGTGTACAATTTGGGTGAAACCTTGCTTGTATATTAAAGTGAACGTCACTACTAGACTTATGGACTCAAGAAGAGCCCAAAAAAGAATCATAATATATCAAATCATAAAATTGATAGCAAGAGTGAGAAATAAGTGAAATGACAAAGTAGATGTCACGTGCATGATGAGAGAGAAATGTCCAGGTTGTCACATCCTACCCACCTTAAAAGGATTTTTTTCACTTCAAAATTAAATTGATCCATCAATAAATATTGGGATTTCATATTCCATATCATGATCAACTTGGTATTCTTTCAGTATCAATACTATCTCAAAATTGAGAACCAAAGTCAACAAATAGTCACATGGATAATCTAATAGAAAAGATAATCACATAGATTACCATACATTGAGAGATCATCATACATATAAAAAAATTGGACAGATCACATTCTGGGTCAAATGAATATGGATCTTTGAATCAAGAGTACAACATAAATTGCAATACCAACATTTTAGGGTCCTAGCTTCTACACTGTCCCAGGTGGAGTTATACGTCCTCGATATAGTTTTATGTTTCTTCATTTCAAGACAAACATCACAAATTCAATATTGTGATTCCATGTTCAAATTAAAAGCTAGGTACTACACTAGTCCATATGAGAACTAACCCTAAGTAATAAATCATGAGAACCAACATAACATTATTTCAGAATTTCAAAATTTGTGAATATTAAAGTCACTAGTCATAAATTGAGGGTGATTTCAAGACCCAAAAAGCATGATTGTAGGAGTCGTGCCATTTTTTGAGATCAACAATCTCAAGTCAAGATTTCATAAAATAATATTGATAGTCATATTTTGGGACATCATGAGTCATTTGTGCAAAATTTTTTAAAGCTATAGTGTTGTTACTACCTTGACCATAGGTGTGATCATTCATCCATAATCAACAATCGAGCAACATTTCATGATACCAATATCAATTTGATTTATCATGGTATTCAAGGTTGATAAAAGATTAATACCTAGGCATTTCTAGGAATTTAACCACAAGCTACAATCATAGTAATCATTTCTCATGATCATTATAAAGTTGA
Source organism: Alisma plantago-aquatica (assembly GCA_963693085.1). Taxonomy (NCBI): domain Eukaryota; kingdom Viridiplantae; phylum Streptophyta; class Magnoliopsida; order Alismatales; family Alismataceae; genus Alisma; species Alisma plantago-aquatica. The sequence continues at coordinate 781,938,984 of OY856413.1, forward strand.
GTAATCAAGATCATGTGTTAGAGCCATAAAACCTGGCATAATAGAGACCTAGGTCAAGAAATCAAAATTGTGTGGAAGGGGTTATCTTTGCATGACTCTAAATGAAAATATAGAGGCAATTATAATAGAAATGTGAACTAGGTTAGGGGACATACAATACCACCCTAATCTAGCACATTAGTTTTCACATTCTTTAAACATTGATCATTAAAATATAGGGGAGAGTATCAATTATCAAATCATATTTCATAAGGTCATGGGATATGTAACATACTGAATCTTGGACATTTTACCTTTTGGCCCACTTTCCCATCTTTTTCTTTCAGTTCTATCCTCTTTGGCCTTTCTATTTAATTTGTAGAGAATATAGTGGTTTAGTGAACATTTGTTCACCTTTTGTACCAATATAAGGGTTTATGCACAAATAGCAAAGTGAAAGATTAATTAACATAATTAAGTGATCCAAACCTAAATATAACTTTTTGAAGTGATTTGAAAACATAACATGAGCCTAAGTTTCAAATTTGGTTCGATTTGGATGTTGCTTGTGCAAGTTATGCAATTTTAGAGGTACATTCTAGACTTTTACGCAATTTACCCAATTGGGAGGTTTTCTTTGCAAATTATCATCTGAATTTTAATCCTTAGATATTCCCTTACCATTCACGAGATTTTGAACCATGGTTCACCTGGTTGCACCTTGGTTTGAAGGTGTTTCTCTCCAAGGGCATTATAGGGATTTACCTCTTTATAAATGTGCTTATCTTTAAAAGCTATCAACCAATGGAGTTATTTCTTTGTTTGAAGGACGGTGGGGATGGACTAGAAGGATCCAGGGGATCTTAGGACCGACCTTTGATATACAAGAAGAGTCTATGAGCTTTCCTCTTGCATGGCCATGAAGCCTTAGCCTAAGGACACATGGAAAGTCCCATAGACACCTCATACTTGTCCCCTTCTTTATAAAGCCATGCCTACCCCTTCCCACCTCCCAATTCAAGAAGAAATCCTCACCTTCTCTTTGCCACAGCTTAGAGAATCATCCCATCTATGTTTATCCATGAAGTTTTTGTTCCAAGGTAAAAGAGGGTGCCTGCCTAGGTGAAGAAGGCTCCAAGGGTTCCAAATTTCTCTATTTAGGATTTCTTAAGCTCCTCCTTGGTGATTTTAACCAAAACTAGTAAGAATCCTCCTTTCCTTCCATGTTTTCATTCTGTTAGTATTCCTCCCTCCTTCTTCCAGGTCGGAACCATGAACTTCCATGGTAAAACTCCACCTAAAACCCTAAAACATCTCATCTCCATGCTCTTTAATTTGCTAGGGTTTGCACCACTAAAGTGGAGAAGGTGATCTTTACTCAAGAAAGGAGCTTGGCTTGGAGCAACCAGACCTTCTAATATGGGGATCCTTTATGTTTGGACCTTCTTACCTTCCTAAAGTCAAGTTTGGTTAACCCCCTTCTCATATATTGCTTAGTACATGCTTAGAACTCATGCTTCTATATTTAAAATCGGTGATTTCCATCTCTTTTTACCATGTTCTTCTAAGGTTTTGGTTTCTTGTTGTTTTACCTTCTCTAGAAGCTCTAGTTTGGTTACCTATGAAACTTCAAACCTGATCTTGGTTCAAATTGTGTTTTCTCCCTCTCCCTCTCTCTTCAATTATCTCGATTGGTTTGATGATGTGGCAATTTCCTATTGGTCAGTATTGAAAAATTCATATCTTGTAAACCGCTTATCCAAATTTGACAAATAACTATGTTTTGGAATTGGAAAATTAATCTATATCTAATAAAAATATTTTTAAAGTCTTATTTCATGGTTGGACGAAGGGTGATTTTTGTAAAGCGCATTTAATGCATAAAATCCATAAAAATTTCATCTTAATCATCATAACTCCAAAATTAACATAAAAATATGTTTTCTTGGTCAGGGGAACTTAATATGTTTATTGGTGATGCTTTAAGAGTCTAAATCCGAGTTTTTCTAAAAAGGTCTAAAATTAGGGTTTCTATATATTAATGTGCACTATGTACTCTAATACATGTTAATACATTGAAAATAGGCAAAGTGGAATTTGGACTCAATTAAAGTGGTGAAAGTTCGTAATTGATATCAGTAAGAAAGGTATGTGCATTTACACCTTAAGTTGGGAATATTTGTGCCTTAACCTATTTTTCTATAATGAGGCTTTATTAAACCCTAATTTCATATACTCTTGAATCTTTTGATATACTTATAAATCAGTTTTGGAATATTATTCTTGGTTCTTGGTACCCCACTACCATGTTTATTGATTCATATGAATATTCTTTCCATGACTACTTTTTCTAGCATGTCTATTTATGTTCTATTTAATTTAAAGTAGTGGTACTTATGTACAACCACCCATAGAGGGCATGTAAACAATCGCCATGGGGAATGTCTTATTCTCTCCATAATATTGTAGGTGATTGGGAATGTTTTATTCTCCCCTCACCTAAGGTTAGAGGTCTAGTAGGTGCCTCAAACCTACTTAGTTAGGTATACATAACTATCTTATATGCAAATCTTTTTTTATTATATTTGTTAATTGCAACCTTCTTTGATATATAGCCTCATACTCTTGTTATCTTCATCATATGATAAACGCTAGCATATTTTTATTTTCTTTTCTTATCTTGATATCCTAGACTAGTTTAGTGACACATACTTTTCTTCCCTTTCCCTTTTTGTTGGGTGCCTTCCCAACTACCCAGGTGTTGAGCAAGGTGATGGATAAGACAAGGAATGTGAAGAACTGGTTTTTGGTTTAATTTTGAGGACGAAATTTCTTTTAAGGTGTGTAGGATGTGATGGAGTGGACTTTTGGAATCCTTAAATATCAAGTACATAAGTGATTTCATGCGTGTTGAGTTATTTTTGGGAGTTCCAAGTGTTTTGGCAAAGTTTGGATGGAAAATGATAAGTACATTATTGTTAAGTTCCTTAACATTTTGTGTTTTTGAAGTATTCAGTTGAATGACCTAATGGATGAGTTTTGTCACTAAATTTTAGTAAACTCTATATTGAGTAATGATAGAGCTATGGTTAAAATTTGGTGGCAATTGGAGCATCCTAGAGAGAGTTATTGAGGTTTAACATTTGGGAAAAATTGTATATATTGGATGATTTGTGGACCTAAGTGTTGATCATTAATAAGTGTCACACGCCCCCCTTAGTTGAGTTGGGTATGTGTGGCCAAATCCTAGACCTAGGTATCCAATCTAGTGGTAGTGAAAACTTCTTTAAATGAGCCACGGATACACTTGAATGGAGGAGTAACTTAGACCCTTTGATGACAGATCGAGGGCTATCGGGTTGTCTCCCACCTTGCGGTTAGAGCAAGGAGAGGGAGCAACAGTTTCCCCGACTTTCCCAGCCCCAACTCATCTGGATCGTGGGATGTGGGCGAGGACTAACCGAGGAGTGGGAATCCTCTAGTGACCACGACATGCTCGAGACATTATTTGCGACAAACCAACACCCACAGAGAGATAACCAGAATGCCTCGAGTGCAGTGTTACACCCCGATCTCACAATTTCCTCAAATCATGAGATTAGGGCATAAGATAGGACTTATATGTAACACAAAGAACACCCTTAACTTTTTTTCTTTTCTTTAAAACTCTTGTTTCCCCGCATTGAACCACATAACATCTTAACAAAGGAATCTGAACATTTCTTTTACTAATCAGACTTCAATAGTAAAGATACATGTATAAACATTCATGATGTCTCTCACACCTTATGCACATAAAACTTGCTAATTAGCATACATATCAAAAGGGGAACAATATTACACATCGTAATTACAACTCTCTCTCTTATCTCTTACTGAGGACCTAGAGTGACAAGGACCGACTGACTCAACTAATCTTGCACTTAACTCTTGTGGAAGATCTACGTTGATGCTCTGACCATCTTCAAGTCCACGCGGTTAACCCTAAAATGTTTGAGTAGAGGGGTGAGCCTACTCGCTCAATTAAGGAGTACTTCAAGGAAACAGTCTAAGGCACTAATGTGATTACAGATATAACTTTGAGTAAACGATATGAAATTTAACAACAATAAATACTACACTGAGCAGTTCTAAAACAATATAATTGAAATAACAAAGAATGTAAATATTGCATCCAAAGAATAACTACTAGAAGACTATGCTCTAGTCTTCCTTAACTCTTTCATTTATAAGGAACTCTGTGAACCTATATAATCATATTTTAGCTTATGCCCTGATCTATGCAGTGTACTCTGCATAGAGACTCGCAGTGCACTACGGCCACACCGTACAAGACTTAGAGACACACCCGGGAAATGCTAAGTCTGACTGCCAGCCCTGGTCTGCTACAGGACTCTCAGGCTCACAAGGCCTCACTATACTCTCAAAAGAGTATACTCTAGACTCCTCCTCTAACCTGAGCACACAGGCGGAGAGTCTGACCGGGTTACCACCGTGACACAAGTACAGATTGATGTTGAATAACCCCTATTTTCCACAGTGCCACCGTGACACAAGCACACTTCTTGTTGAAACACTGTCTCTCTCTATCCTCGTGCCACCGTGACACAAGCACAATTATTGTTGCAACACGAGTTTCACCCCTTTGGTGCAGACCTCTCAAAGGGGTTCTACGGTGTTCAGGGCACCTAAGTCTAAAATTAATATTATAGATACATGTAAATTATAAATCATAACTCATTTTACATTTCTCACAAGGCTCACACGGCCTGCCATATCATATCATATAAAACATCATAGCTCATGTATTCAACATATACCATGTCTTAGTAACACCCCTTTCTAGGGCATGTCATATCTCATCACCTGCAATTTACGAGATATGTATTGAAATATAAGAAGCCCAGCAGTATGTAGATATCAACTCAGAGAGAACAAGCACATAAAGTTAAATGCACTAGAAACATACAATTCAACAGTTAAGTATCACCACATCTCATATCGAGACCTTTCATGTCACCATAACATGATTCATTGAACACCCTATCCTTAAGGTTTCATTTGCCTTATTCATCTTTTCATTTACCTCATTCACTTGTCACATGGCTCTCATAAGGATTTCATAAGATATAAGCATTCACTAAATAAAGATTGTTTTCAACAAATCATATACAATCGATATATGTATGAAACCATGGAAATTGAACTAAATTTAGGTTTCCATGCTATTCACTGAGATATCATGCACCAAGGATAAAATTCAAATAATGCAATTCATGAGGTACATCCTAACCACTTATAAGATTACTAGTCCTTTTCAATAAGGTTGAAACTCTAGAGATATCTCAATTAGGTTAAACCCTAATTACATCATATGGTATAAATCTGAAAAGCATTCTTTCTATGATGTGTTGTATACGTTTATGATGTGGATCTACCATCAAAGAGTCATTCAAATAGAGAAGGAATCCATATCATATCAATTTGCAACAACTTAAATTAAACGGACATTTCAGGGTTTAGAATCACATACCAAGCAATTAGGGATTTGGATGCTATAATCAAATTTCATGCATTGTACTGTTTAAAGGAAGAACCCACTCACCCAAGGTGTGAAAACACCTCAAAACTGCAGCTCAACTCAGGGGATCTCGAACTCATATCAAATCCCTAGAAAATCTCCCAATTCTTCTTCCATTCAACTAGGAAACCTTGAAAATGAGGGATTATGAAGAAAGGGTGAGAAAAGAGGGAATTTCGACATCATCTTGGATCAAATCAGAGCATGGACGGAATCTTGACATGAGAGAGAAGATTCACCATAAAAGTCTATGCAAAGGATCCAAACTTACTTGATTTCACCATTCCTCGGACCGCAAAACCCTAGGTCAGCAATTCCTCCTCTTTCTCCACTCAAGCCCTAACTCTCCCTCTCTCTCTAGATTTTCATTTCTCTGGGATGGATGACGAAGAATGAGAGCTGTGTGTGTGTGTGGTCGATCATATAAGTCAATTGAGCTGCTTGGGTCAATTGCATATTGACCCAACACTCAACTTTAATTATATTGGCTGAATATTCAGTTATACAAAAGTTACTGTAATTCGTTTATTTCAGAGAACAAACATTTCCAAAAATTATGGGAATTTATCACGTTGTTTATAATTGATCTATAATTCTTCAGTTAAAATTTGAGATCATTTGGTGTTACCAATAAATAATTAAAAATAGAACAGTGCACTGCTATATTGCAGTCTGCAGCAGATTCGGTCGAGTTTGCCCTGCACAGAACTCGACCGACACCCTCACTGTAGAGATCAAAAGTCATCCAAAAATTATGCCAATTTAACAGAGTGTCTAAAACTGTGTTTTTCAAGCATAGTTAAAATTTGAGATCAATTGTATATACCAATAAAAAGATAAAATTCAATTACCACACTTCCGTATAAATCTGGAAATATGATCGGTCGAGTTTGAATCTCGACCGATAAACAGGTCAGAACATTCTTCAAAAATTCTGATATTTACCAATGTTGTTCACATTTTATATATACAAATGATATCCAAATTTGAAGTAAATCAGAGTTACACATAAAATACTAAAAATCATTTAGTGAGAAATTCTACTTATCAAACTCTGTATTCATATGTCATTAAAACCCTATTTTGGGCCGATTAGGGTCTATGCTTCTCAAACCCTAATTCTCAAGACAAAAGAACATTTAGACTTCTTATCATAGTTAAAACATCCTAATTGTGTTATCGTCATTAATTATATTTCAAGAGTGATCAGTCCAATTAATCATGTAATCATCTTGGTAACCCTAGTTTACCAATTAAGCTCAGATGGGGTCGTAACAACTCTCCCCCCCTTAGAATGTTTCGTCCTCGAAACATAAACCTACAAGAAAGATACATTCAAGGTTATTCTAAGCTTCTAAAGCCTTCCGTGTCATTATATTCTTGTATTTCATACCTGAATGTAGTTTTCAACATTAGATTTTTTAATTCTTTACTAAATCACAACATATTTCAAATAGTTCTCAATGATATCAAGCAAATTCTTTATGCCACAGTCAAGCATAGAATGCAAAGATAAACCACCACGCTTTCGTTGCGCAACTCTGATACTCTGATACAACTATCTCAACTTATGCGGCTCAGAAAGTTCTATTGTTCTGTATCACCTTTAAGTGACAAAAGCGAGTTCACCATGCTATTTTAAACTTTAATAAAGTGCTATTCAAATAGAAAAACAGTCTTGAATTAAAAGACTAGATTCAACAATCAATTGCACAATACTACTCTTGGCATCCCCATTGGGTCATGGATGCATGAGGTGAAGCATTACCACCTCATTCCATACTATCCTGTTTCGATCCTGGGACATGTGGGTTATGGGCCCACACACAATTCAAAGTGTAACCATCGTATTATATCATTTTAGGGTTTCAACCACAGTAATAAAGTAATCCACCATTGTATCAGTCATTCAAGCATTAATCATACTCAATTACCATCACTCATTTATATTAGAGCTAGGTATAACAAGCTACACCTCATTAGGGTTACTTGTCCAGAAAATCTGATTATCATCCCTTTCTATTAATATGAGTGAATAAGTATGACTACCTTGTTCAGGGTATCTCTCCATGCATTCTGACATCCTCCAAACCGTATCACCATATCACAAATACACAATAGTAAGATGCATATCAGGTATGAATTACTAAAACTATCATACGCCTTTAATTAACATATAGCTTGCACAATACACTGAAATCATATGTAGAGCCAACTTTCATACCTTAATATGCCTTCAACAAATCATACATGTAAAAACAAATTCACATATTTCACAAAGCTAGTGTTTTCCCATATCTCTCTGCTCATTCATTACTTCTTTACTTTTTGCTACCTATCCTTTTCATATGATTATATACAATAAACATCATTAACATTGAAGCATTTAAGATAGGAATAGATTATTCATCATTCTTGCTATCACACAAGAATTTATTTCTTATCACACTTCATCATATTGTATGTCACTATTACATTCACTAGATGACCCTACCAAGGTAGTTATGCATCATATATGATTCATTTTCTTATCATTTCATTCCCACCTTGCTATTGTTAAGGAATATATGAAAGAGAAGATGATTTTAGGACTTGGAATACTTGTATTCAAACATTCCCTTAATACATTCTCGTATGTAGATTTACTTAGTTATCAACAGAGATATTTGATTAATTAGCACTTGCTTGAATCTCACAACCTCTTTATTTTATAACTTCTCCATCATATTTCAAACCCTATCTTACGTTTCATAGTCCTCTTACCATATACTACTCTTTAACCCGTCATTTTTAATTCTAAATTTTTCTCTTATGACCATGTTGCTTATTCATATGTATGGTCATGTATACCATGTTGCACATATTTCCTCCTTTATCTTTATACTATTGCAAAGTTAACGTTCTAAATTAATAGTCCTTCTATTAGTTTTTCCTCATGTTGAATACATTACATATTCTTCATTTTTAAATCAAGTGGATCATGCATGGGTCAAACATAGTTTCTCTTTCAATCAAGTTTTTCTCTCCTGAATACAGTCTACCCTTGTATGACTTATTCATTCGTTAAACTACACCTATGTTCTTTGCTTAGAAACTAGTTTGTTGTTCTAGTCTTATGAATTACATGTTCATACGATCCTCTTCACTTTTACTCTTTTGAAGACTCTTTACTTCTATGGACCTATTGAATGCTCAACCCTATTCTTTACTTAGCCTTTGCTTTAGAGTTCATAAAAGCATTATACTCTATTCTATGATTCATTCTTCATGATTGATTCTTGCTATCTTGAACCATACATACATTTCACATATCTTTTCTATATTTCATATGTATAGTTCATATAATATTAATCAATAAACTGATTATGAACTTCATATCATGTTCTATTATTCCCAATTAAGGGTTTCTCATATGAGGCCCCAAAATTGAACCTCAGATATCAGTTTCAACTAATTCTTAGTTGTTCTGATCTTGCCCATTTGTTTTAACATCTTACTGTATGTACATTCTCACTCTTATGTGGGTCTAATTATCCAGAGTCTATTCTTATTATACTATTAATAGGAGTCATTAGATCCCAGTAACGCATCCTGCCAGCCGGACCAGGCCAAAGCTGAAGTTCTGAAGCCAAGAACTACAAAGGATTGCTCAACTCCTATTCATCTCGGAAGTGTGGAAGAAAACTTATACACTAACAAAAGCTCATTCAAAGGTCAATTCTAGTCTACTTGTTACAAAGAATGAAATCAATAAATGCTACAACTGCATAGTGGGCAACAATTCTTAAAGACCCATATATATTTCAAAGTATTGAATATTTCAATTCAAACATATAAGAGAATTTCTATACATTTCCAACAAACACAACATTATGAAATGTAAGTTCTATCTCCTTTTACATTTATGCTCTTAATTCTTGTTTCTTTTCTCGTTTTCTAACCCTAACATTTCTAGGGTTCCTCTCTAGCCCATTCTTCCACTGTATACCTGGCCAGCGTATACGTGAGAGAATAGACAGAGTAGCTTGTACTGGTTGATCCAAGTACTCAGATATCGGGCCAGGATATCCAAATACTAAAATCTCCAAAGCTAACATCAAACATCTCCTATCTGCCACACATAGGACTCTAACTTACTAACTTAATGGTCCTTGACAACTCACCCTAAGCTCTGATACCAAGCTGTTACACCCCGATCTCACAATTTCCTCAAATCATGAGATTAGGGCATAAGATAGGACTTATATGTAACACAAATAACACCCTTAACTTTTTTCTTTTCTTTAAAACTCTTGTTTCCCCGCATTGAACCACATAACATCTTAACAAAGGAATCTGAACATTTCTTTTACTAATCAGACTTCAATAGTAAAGATACATGTATAAACATTCATGATGTCTCTCACACCTTATGCACATAAAACTTGCTAATTAGCATACATATCAAAAGGGGAACAATATTACACATCGTAATTACAACTCTCTCTCTTATCTCTTACTGAGGACCTAGAGTGACAAGGACCGACTGACTCAACTAATCTTGTACTTAACTCTTGTGGAAGATCTACGCTGATGCTCTGACCATCTTCAAGTCCACGCGGTTAACCCTAAAATGTTTGAGTAGAGGGGTGAGCCTACTCGCTCAGTGAAGGAGTACTTCAAGGAAACAGTCTAAGGCACTAATGTGATTACAGATATAACTTTGAGTAAACGATATGAAATTTAACAACAATAAATACTACACTGAGCAGTTCTAAAACAATATAATTGAAATAACAAAGAATGTATATTTTGCATCCAAAGAATAACTACTAGAAGACTATGCTCTAGTCTTCCTTAACTCTTTCATTTATAAGGAACTCTGTGAACCTATATAATCATATTTTAGCTTATGCCCTGATCTATGCAGTGTACTCTGCATAGAGACTCGCAGTGCACTACGACCACACCGTACAAGACTTAGCGACACACCCGGGAAATGCTAAGTCTGACTGCCAGCCCTGGTCTGCTACAGGACTCTCAGGCTCACAAGGCCTCACTATACTCTCAAAAGAGTATACTCTAGACTCCTCCTCTAACCTGAGCACACAGGCAGAGAGTCTCACCGGGTTACCACCGTGACACAAGCACGGATTGATGTTGAATAACCCCTATTTTCCACAGTGCCACCGTGACATAAGCACAATTCTTGTTGCAACACTGTCTCTCTCTATCCTCGTGCCACCGTGACACAAGCACAATTATTGTTGCAACACGAGTTTCACCCCTTTGGTGCAGACCTCTCAAAGGGGTTCTACGGTGTTCAGGGCACCTAAGTCTAACATTAATATTATAGATACATGTAAAACATAAATCATAACTCATTTTACATTTCTCACAAGGCTCACACGGCCTGCCATATCATATCATATCATATAAAACATCATAGCTCATGTATTCAACATATACCATGTCTTAGTAACACCCCTTTCTAGGGCATGTCATATCTCATCACCTGCAATTTACGAGATATGTATTGAAATATAAGAAGCCCTGCAGTATGTAGATATCAACTCAGAGAGAACAAGCACATAAAGTTAAATACACTCGAAACATACAATTCAACAGTTAAGTATCACCACATCTCATATCGAGACCTTTCATGTCACCATAACATGATTCATTGAACACCCTATCCTTAGGGTTTCATTTGCCTTATTCATCTTTTCATTTACCTCATTCACTTGTCACATGGCTCTCATAAGGATTTCATAAGATATAAGCATTCACTAAATAAAGATTGTTTTCAACAAATCATATACAATCGATATATGTATGAAACCATGGAAATTGAACTAAATTTAGGTTTCCATGCTATTCACTGAGATATCATGCACCAAGGATAAAATTCAAATAAGGTAATTCATGAGGTACATCCTAACCACTTATAAGATTACTAGTCCTTTTCAATAATGTTGAAACTCTAGTGATATCTCAATTAGGTTAAACCCTAATTACATCATATGGTATAAATCTGAAAAGCATTCTTTCTAGGATGTGTTGTATACGTTTCTGATGTGGATCTACCATCAAAGAGTCATTCAAATAGAGAAGGAATCCATATCATATCAATTTGCAACAACTTAAATTAAACGGACATTTCAGGGTTTAGAATCACATACCAAGCAATTAGGGATTTGGATGCTATAATCAAATTTCATGCATTATACTGTTTAAAGGAAGAACCCACTCACCCCAAGGTGTGAAAACACCTCAAAACTGCAGCTCAACTCAGGGGATCTCGAACTCATATCAAATCCCTAGCAAATTTCCCAATTCTTCTTCCATTCAACTAGGAAACCTTGAAAATGAGGGATTATGAAGAAAGGGTGATAAAAGAGGGAATTTCGACATCATCTTGGATCAAATCAGAGCATGGACGGAATCTTGACATGAGAGAGAAGATTCACCATAAAAGTCTATGCAAAGGATCCAAACTTACTTGATTTCACCATTCCTCGGACCGCAAAACCCTAGGTCAGCAATTCCTCCTCTTTCTCCACTCAAGCCCTAACTCTCCCTCTCTCTCTAGATTTTCGTTTCTCTGGGATGGATGACGAAGAATGAGAGTTGTGTGTGTGTGGTCGATCATATAAGTCAATTGCATATTGACCCAACACTCAACTTTAATTATATTGGCTGAATATTCAGTTATACAAAAGTTACTGTAATTCGTTTATTTTAGAAATTAAACATTCTCCAACAATTATTCGAATTTAGCACGTTGTTTACAATTGATCTATAATTCTACAGTTAAAATTTGAAATCATTTGGAGTTACCAATAAATAATTAAAAATAGAACAGTGCACTGCTATATTGCAGTCTGCAGCAGATTCGGTCGAGTTTGCCCTGCACAGAACTCGACCGAGACCCTCACTGTAGAGATCAAAAGTCATCCAAAAATTATGCCAATTTAACAGAGTGTCTAAAACTGTGTTTTTAAAGCATAGTTAAAATTTGAGATCAATTGGATATACCAATAAAAAGATAAAATTCAATTACCACACTGCTGTATAAATCTGGAAATATGATCGGTCGAGTTTGAATCTTGACCGATAAACAGGTGAGAACATTCTTCACAAATTCTGATATTTACCAATGTTGTTCACATTTTATTTATCCAAATCATATCAAAATTTGAAGTAAATCAGAGTTACACATAAAATAATAAAAATCATTTAGTGAGACATTCTACTTATCAAATTCTGTATTCATATGTCATTAAAACCCTATTTTGGGCCGATTAGGGTCTATCTTCTCAAACCCTAATTCTCAAGACAAAAGAACATTTAGACTTCTTATCATATTTACAACATCCTAATTGTGTTATCGTCATTAATTATATTTCAAGAGTGATCAGTCCAATTAATCATGTAATCATCTTGGTAACCCTAGTTTACCAATTAAGCTCAGATGGGGTCGTAACATGCAATCTCTCCACTGTGACCTGCAACTAGTGGTCGAGGTTGTAGAGAAGACATGAGGGCTCATCGATAGTTTCTGAGGATCTAGATGTGTTCGTAAAGGAAGACTGAAGCCAAAGGAGTTTAGTCCATGTAGCAGCGTGCTCTATTGTGGAGCTTTCTATTGCCGACAAGCATCATGTGGCTAGAGTTGAAGACGGTAGATCGTGGGTGTGTGTGAAGCACTTCTTGCCAAGAATGGAGGTTGCTGATGTATTCCTAGATACCATGCGATGCCTTTTGGTACTTTGTGTTGGAGTTTGGAGTGCTTGAGGTGATTTTCCTCTTCTACACCTCCGCAGTAGCCGCAAGTGGAGGCAAGCTCATGGGGATGGAGATGTAGAGGTGCCAGGGAGTAGCAGAGGAGCCGTGGAGAACCTATAAGAGACTGTGAAGCTGCTGGAGACTTCAACTTCATGTGTGGATCCATGAGTTGGCTATCATTGCTCGTCGGAGTTGGGCCAGGCGGCGGCGCACGCAATGGGCAGGGAGCGGCACAAGGTGACTCGTGTGAGAAAAGAATGCAGAATGGGGGAAGAGGCAGACTGGGTCTGCACTAGTTGACCCACCATGAGGCAGGAGTTGAGAGCCGCTCTCCCCACCCTCAGAGACATGTGGCGCACTCTGATTCGTCCAAAAAAGGTAAATAATTAGAAAATCGTAGATCTTAGATAAATCATAGTAATTAGCTTGTTTATCAGAAAATGACAAATAAGGTACCAAAATTCTTTAAAAAATGTGTAGAACAATATGGAAGCATAATATCAGGCTTTTGATGCATAAATATTTATGATATCATATAAGATGTAGAATTCTTAGTCCATGAGTAACAAATATCAAATGATTATATAAAATTATGGGAAAATGTCAGTAGATTCATAATTATGTTTATAATGCATATGATCATGTAATTTGCTTAATATGGCTAATTAGGGATTTTAACCCTAAATAAAATGCAATAAATACATACATGCTCAATAAATGATGGAATTTCCAGAGTAAGCTCATATCAGTAATTAGAAGATAATATGTAACTCTGAGATCAGTTTATATATAGGGAATTAATGGAAACATGATAATGACTCTTCATGTGATATAAAACCCTAATATGCTAAATGAATATGATATAGAGTTAATATGTACACATAATCATATGTAATCAAATAATCAAATTATTGATCATAATTTGGAATACAACATCAGTAACGTCAATCCTAGATAATAAGAAGAGACAGACTGGAAATAATAATGAGAATATCCTAATAAGTAAGCAAACCCTAAAATGGATATAAATAGGGTTAAGATGATGGGAATCTAATGCATGGCATATATGATCTTATCTTAACCAGGGTTTGACCAAGACGTAGTTGCATGGCATATGCCTCTTTTCAAGGTATGCCATTACCTCTTACTTGGCTTATTATACAATATGCTTGTGTTATATGTGTAGTAAAATACTTGGCATATGGTATTGGATGAAATGATTGTTCTTGCATGATATTGTGCTTGATTTTCCGTACTTATGGCTATGAACACATGAAACATAATATATCTGTTCCATTATATGAAAGCACTAAACTCTTTGGTAGTACAGTGCTTGGAAGTGACCTAACTCTTTAGTAGTCGGTCACATTGTACATATGATCTAACTCTTTGGTAGTCATATCATAAAGGCCTTAATCTTGAGCTCCTTGAGAGTCAAGAGAATGCATCAAAACCTTCAGCGGTCAATGCATGGTTATATAACAGAAAATGAGCTTAAAATATGTGTTCTTTTTTATTAATGAATATCTTTGTGCAAGTATATTCTTTTTCTTATATTTCTTTATAACTGCCAAGTTCTAGTTTTATCTTATTGCCAAGATATGATGAGAGGTATATAAAAGACATGTAGGCGTACTCAGTACAATATTCTTGAATATTGTGATGATGTGTACCACATGTAATCTTTTATTTAGGTTGTGGTTATGCTCTTGAAGATCTAGGATAGTTGAGAGTTGTGTGGCGAGCTGATGTACAAGTGGACCTATTCTGTTAAGATCATGTAGTTTAGTGGTAGTACAGCTATATGTATAGTTTGCTGTTCAATATGTAATATCAAATGTTGTAGCAATTCATTTTGTAATTATATGTTGAATGGTGAACATGTGTTGTGGTTCGTTTATTGTTCAAGTGCATGTGCTACAGATTGTTTCCTTCTGACTTCCTCTGATTTTCTCCTTCTTATCCTAGTGTGTGGGGTTGAAATTGGGATTCTCACTGAGGTGAGGGTTTCAATTTGGATGTCATACATCATATTAAGTTTTAGAAAATCTGGGGACGTCACAGGTGGTATCAGAGCATGAACAATAGTAAAGCCTAACATTTTCTCATTATGCAACTCAAAACTAAAGAACCTTGAACTTAACAATCTTTAGGGTTAGATTAGTCATCTTTTAGAGACTAGATCTGGCCTAGCATCTAGGTTAGCACCTAGATGTCTGAGAACTAGGTCTAGACTGGTGCTTGTTTTATAGCAGGTCCTTAGATGTCATCATTTCCTTATAGTGCAGCGGTATGAGACGTTGCATTATTTGGAAATGATGTGCATCAAGGGAAGAGAAACCCTAGACATATTGAGTACATTGTCTAGAGTAGCTACACTAGTCTACCCCTTGTTCTCACCCTTTTCACTAGTTTTCATGACACTGTACTCTCTACTATGTGTGGGACACTTGTTTTTAGGATTTGGTTTTTGATTCCAAACGGATCGAACCTCGACAGTTTTCTCTGGTGCTTGTTTTATCAGACAAAAACTATATTATATTTTATTATATATATGTATTACAAAAATGTGTCCCCACACATGTACGAGTAGGAGGTGGTCATGCAACCAAAGTGAAAGTGAATGACATCAGTCTAGAAGAGAGTAGTTCTAGATTAGATGTCTAGATCCTTGTTTGGAATATATGATAGATGGAATAGATGAAATATGTTTAGATAATGATATAGATGATACAAGATGGTTTATGATAATCAATGTTGTCTTTGAGGATCTAAGTTCAGATTTGAGGTTTGATATAAGTTTTGATGATGCAAGTAACCATGCTTTTATGAGATAAGATATGTTAAGTTAAGACAAGATTGTCAGTCAGTATGAGCCTCGAGCTCTTTTACGAAGGAGGACCTCTAGTGTTAGGACCAGTTTAGGGTTAACTCCAGAGAGAGTGAGACCCATTGGGAGAAGGTCAGAGAACCTAAACTCCAAGATATGAGAAATATGTGATATGATATGTCCTAAACTAGAATACTCCTAAGTGACTAAGATGAGTTGCTTTATGTATTATTCTATAGTTTGTTGAACCCTAGATGTCCTTGGGAGGACAAAACCCTAGAGATAGAGAGAGGCTTGTTATATGTGTGCAAGTGAAAATGAATATGACTGCCTGCCATCTAGGTGAGGGAGAGAGCCCAAGTCCCTAGAGGAGGTAGCTATGCTAGTTTCTATGAAGCCTAGAGCTCGGGTTGGTGGTTCCCCACATAGGACACTAGTGACATGTGTAAAAGATAGTGTTGAGTAAGAATAACTCATGGGTATAGACCTGTGAATAATAAGGCATAGCATGTTTTGGTTTGTGCTTCTGTGGCTAGAGCTTGTAATCCTATCACTAGTACCCATGAGGTAATCCGAGAACCCTAGACTAAGAGGGGAAAGATAAAGTATATGCATATGAGATACTCATAGAGTTGAGTAGATTAGAGAGACTGAGCATGGCACTACCCTCATGATATGGGTCGGGAGAACCTCATTTGAACTAGATGAAGTTTTGATATATGTTTTGACAAGCCACACACATAAGTTTGTTTAGCACAACCATGATGTAATATATGTAAGGATGTGATCTAATCTCGAGACGTGATATATAGACATGATATAATGGAAACCTAGAGATGGTTCAATAGATATGAATCCACAAATGGTTAAGCATATACATGAATAATGTTGATAATGTGATAGTGTTGGTAATCTTGTGATGAAATCACTAGTTAACATTGCAATTTATTATGAGCAATGAAATAAGATCATGTGAATGAAACATGTTACATGAGGTGTTAATCTTAGTGATTAATTAAGATGAAAAATATAATTTGATAGTTATCTCTACATAATGATTATGACACCTTGATATGATCTGGATGGATAAAGTGGGTTAACTATAGTCAATTCCCTTCTAAAAGGCATATTTTAATGTTGAACAGGTTCTAACGAGTATCTCAATAAAATGTTGATGACTCCTTGATATAATGGGCTAACCTTAGTTAACTTATTTAGAACATGGTAATATGATGTGGGAACCCTAATGCATGGATAAAGATAAGGATGCAATCCTAACCTGTGAAATATGGCATGACATAACCTTAAGCATGGTAAACATGTTATATTAAAGGGGTGGTTCACCCAAGATGTTTTTGAAAATCTTGTCATGACAAAAGTATTAGTGCACTCAATATGTTGAAAACCTCTTCATAATGGTATGATTATGGGGATTTGTGTTTGATATGTTGCACATAGAGTAGTCTCATACATACGGATGAAGACCTCTTGGTTGTTACCCTTGGAGTATGAGTTTGGCTTAATTTCGAGGATGAAATTCCTTTTAAGTTGTATATGATGTGAAGAATTGGTTTTTGGTTTAATTTCGAGGACAAAATTTCTTTTAAGGTGTGTAGGATGTGATGGAGTGGACTTTTCGAATCCTTAAATATCAAGGACATAAGTGATTTCATGTGTGTTGAGTTATGTTTGGGAGTTCCATGTGTTTTGGCAAAGTTTGGATGGCAAATGATAAGTATATTATAGTTAAGTTCCTTAACTTTTTGCCTTTTTGAAGTATTCAGTTGAATGATCTAATGGCTGAATTTTGTCAACAAATTTTTGTAAACTCAAGATTTAGTAGTGATAAAGCTATGGTTAAAATTTGGTGGCAATTGGAGCATCCTAGAGAGAGTTATTAAGGTTTAAACTTTGGGAAATAATGTGTATATTAGATGATTTGTGGACCTAAGTGTTGATCATTAATAAGTGTCACACACCCCCCTTAGTTGAGTTGGGTCTGTGTGGCCAAATCTTGGACCTAGGTATCAAATCTAGTGGTAGTGACAGCTGCTTTAAATGAGTCATGGATATGCTTGAATGGGGGAGTAACTTAGACCCTTGGATGACAGATCGAGGGCTATCAGATTGTCTCCCACCTTGTGGTTAGAGCAAGGAGAGGGAGCAACAGTTGCCCCGAATTTCCCATTCCCCACTCATCTGGATCGTGGGATGTGGGCGAGGACTAACCGACGATTGGGAATCCTCTAGTGACCACGACCTGCTCGAGCCATTATTTGCGATAAACCAACACCCACAGAGAGAGAACCAAAATGCCTCGAGCATAGTCTCTCCACTGTGACCTGCAGCTAGTGGTCGAGGTTGTGGAGAAGATATGAGGGCTCATCGGCGGTTTCTGAGGATCTAGATGAGTTCATAAAGGAAGACCGAAGCCAAGGGAGTTTAGTCCATGTAGCAACGTGCTCTATTGTGGAGCTTTCCATGACCGATGAGCATCATGTGGCTGGAGTTGAAGACGGTAGATCGTGGGTGTGTGTGAATCACTTATTGCTAAGAAAGGAGGTTGTTGATGTATTCCTAGATACCTTGGAATGCCTTTTGGTACTTTGTGTTGGAGTTTGGAGTGCTTGAGGCGGTTTGCCTCTTCTACACCTCCGCAGTAGCCACAAGTGGCGGCGAGCTCACAGGGATGGAGATGTAGAGGTGCCAGGGAGTAGCAGAGGAGCCGTGGAGGACCTATAAGAGACTATGAAGCTGATGGAGACTTCAACTTCATGTGTGGATCCATGAGTTGGCTACCATTTCTCGTCGGAGTTGGGTCAGGCGGCGCCGCACGCAACGGGAAGGGAGCCGCACAAGGCGGCTCGTGTGAGAAAAATTGCAGAATGGGGGAAGAGGCAGACTCGGTCTACGCTAGTTGGCCCAACGTGAGGCAGGAGCTGATAGCCGCTCCCCCCCTAGAGACACATGGTGCAATCTGATTCGTCCAAAAAAAGGTAAATAATCACAAAATCCAAGATCATAGATAAATCATAGTAATTTGCTTGTTTATCAGAAAATTACAAATAATGTACCGAAATTCTCAAAAAAATGTGTAGAATAATATGGAAGCATAATATCAGGCTGTTGATGCATAAATATTGATGATATCATATAAGATGTAGAATGCTTAGTCCATGAGTAACAAATATCAAATGATGATATAAAATTATGGAAAAATGTCAGTAGATTCATAATTATGTTTTTAATGTATATGATGTCAGTTTTAGTCATGTTGATATACAAAATCATGTAATTTGCTTAATATGGCTAATTAGGGATTTTAACCCTAAATAAAATGCAATAAATACATAAATGCTCAATAAATGATGGAATTTACATAGTAAGCTCATATTAGTAATTAGAAGATAATATGTAACTCTGAGATCGGTTTATATATATGAAATTAATGGAAACATGATAATGACTCTTCATGTGATATAAAATCCTAATACGCTAAATGAATATGATATAGAGTTAATATGTACACATAATCATATGTAATCAAATAATCAAATTATTGATCATAATCTAGAATACAACATCAGTAATGTCAATCCTAGATAACAAGAAGAGACATACAAGAAATAATAATGAGAATATCCTAATATGTAAGCAAACCCTAAAATGGATATAAATAGGGTTAAGATGATGGGAATCTAATGCATGGCATATATGATCTTATCTTAACCAGGGTTTGACCAAGACGTAGTTGACATCAGGAATAAGTGTGATGATTAGGATGTCTCTTTTCAAGGTACGCCATTACATCTTACTTGGCTTATCATACAATATGCTTGTGTTATATGTGTAGTAAAATACTTGGCATATGGTATTGGATGAAATGATTATTCTTGCATGATATGTTGCTTGATTTTAACGTACTTATGGATATGAACACATGAAACATAATATATATATTCCATTATATGAAAGCACTAAACTCTTTGGTAGTACAATGCTTGGAAGTGACCTAACTCTTTGGTAGTCGGTCACATTGTACATATGATCTAACTCTTTGGTAGTCGATCATAAAGGCCTTAACCTTGAGCTCGTTGAGAGTCAAGAGAATGCATTAAAACCTTCGGCGGTCAATGCATGGATATATAATGGAAAATGTGCTTAAAATATGGGTTCGTTTTTGTTAATAAATATCTTTGTGCAAGTATATGCTTTTTCTTATATTTCTTTATAACTACCAAGTTCTAGTTTTATCTTATTGCTAAGATATGATGAGAGGTATATAAAAGACACGTATGCATACTCAGTACAATATTCTTGAATATTGTATTGATGTGTACCACATGTATTTTTTTGTTTAGGTTGTGGTTATGCTCTTGAAGATCCAAGATAGTTGAGAGTTGTGTGGCGAGCTGATGTACATGTGGACATGTTGTCTGAAGATCATGTAGTTTAGTTGTAGTACATGTATATGTATTGTTTGTTGTTCAATATGTAATATCAAATGTTATAACAATTCATGTTGTAATTATATGTTGAATGGTGAACATGTGTTGTGGTTGATTTATTGTTCATGTGCATGTGCTACAGATTGTTTCCTTCTGACTTCCTCTGATTTTCTTCTTCTTAGCCTAGTGTGTAGGGTTGAAATTGGGATTTTCGCTGAGGTGAGGGTTTCAATTTGGACGTCACACATCAGATTAAGTTTTAAAAAATCCGGGGACATCACATGGAAGATCTTAGCTTTTGGCTTGGACTCAGTTGATGGAGATGTTGCTTGGAGACAAGATTGTAGTAGTCTAGACTTGCCTCTATCTAGATTCTGATTGTGTGTCTGAATGTAAACCCTAATGGGAGAATTTGATGTATTTTTGTAAACCTTTTATCAAAATTGAATATAGTCAGTTATTTTTATTCTGCTACTACACTTTGGTCTACCATTATAAAAATTTTGGAAAATGCATACCTATTCCAGCATACCTTTGAGTGTGTTTGGAATGGATGTTTTATTCTCCAAAATTATTTTTAGTAAGGGGGTGATCCCGCCTCCTTACAGCATGGTATTAGATCCCATGGTAGTTGGTATCTGACTATTTTAGTCTTGTCTCCCTAGTTGGAATCCTCACCCTACGTAGTTTCCCTTTAAGTTACAAGCTTACACTAGATCTGGTATATGTTGATGAAAGGTTTATTTTAGGATCATATAGTTCTACATTAGAATCATGATGAATAAAATGTAGGTAATCATAGTAACTTGATGTCATTTAGGCTTGCCTTTAGGCAACTATTAGGGCATGAAATTGAAGCAAAGGTGTCTAGAAAGGATCAGGGTTTTGGGGGCTGGCAATATTTTCCTCCATGCCACTAGCTTAGTTTATGAGGACTCCCGTGCCCATATGATACCGGCCTAGCCTGATCTAATACAAATTTCCCAAAATAGTTTGCTTTTAGTTAATAGTAACCTTAGACTTCTATGTTGTATATCTTTGGATACCCTAAGTTTCATGTGTATGATGACTTGTTTGAGGATGGATACCAAGATAGTTTCCTTATGTCCCTTAGGACCACATGCTTGGATGGTTTATCCCTAGAACCTAGACTTTGAAGTTTGGGGTTAAGTGAGTTATCATAGTGCATAGTGGAAGCGTGATGGATCTTGTATAAGGTTTCGTTAGACTCATCCTCTAACTCTAGTGTAGTTTGGCTTCATAGGTCAAACCCTTTAAGGGGTGGCGTATAGTTTGTTTGATGGTGTTTGGATGGTTATATTTTGAGGATGAAATCCTCTTATGGGAGATGGAACCCCTTGCCATATCGAGATCTAGCTATGTGACTTTAGAAACCATAACTCCATAAATAGTAGGTTAATATGCTTGAATCCTTGGTCTTGACCAAACATGTAACAGTGGTAATTCTAACATACTTGTTCATATAATAATGAAAATATAATGATCATTTGAGGAATAATGTTCAAACCCTAATGAATATCCAATGCACATAATAAGCGTCACTCACATATTAATAATAATTACGGATACACATGATGCTAATAATGTCATGAACTGATAAACATTAATGATATGATGAGAAAGAAAAGTGTAACCTAATCTTGACATTAATGCATGCTATAATGAAATATAATGATCAAGTTGATCCTAAACCCTAAGTTATAATCATATAACCTCAACATATACATCCTTAATGATATTCAGATTAAATTAGTGGCATTAGGTGTTATAATCAGATAACATACCTCAATGCACATAAATGGTATATATTCACCTAATCATAGTTTACTCAAGTCCTGAATATGAAATGCATATCACCTAATGTAAACTAAATCATTAATATGACATATGTCCCACCTTTATCTATAATGACTTCAATATGGATAAGAAGTAATTAGATTCACATAAACGTGCATAATCAATAATAAGAAGTGAATAAATATGAGAAAATGAATAATGTTGACATTAATGTGAATAAGAAAGGTAATGTGACAATGCTTAATATGTATACAAGTAATCAATGTGACATAATTTAGATTAATTGTAGACTTAATAACAAATTGAATAAAATGTCCTATCACATGTAAGATAATTTGTTATAATTAATATAATTATAATAGGAGTATAATGATGTATAAAACCAAATTATTATTGATCACATATATTGAAATAATTGAGTAACCTCTAATTGTGAAAAATAATGAAATATAATTCTTTTTGGCAACCAAGTGAATATGACAAGACATAATTTAAAGAATAATAATGATAATATGATATCCTAATAGATATAATGCTAATGATCCAAAAATGATAATAATGTTAAATCCCATAAAAGAAATCATTATAGTGGAACCCTATGTGATCCTTGAGAACATGACATGTGTCGAGATGCTTGTGAAGTATATGTTGATGGGTTTTTTGGTGGAAGTTATTGTTGTAGAAACAACCTAGAGTTTTGTGATGAGGTGTTGCACCTTCACCCTTCCTTCCTTGCTTGTGATTTCGGGGACGAAATCCTCTTTAAGGGGTGGAGTGTTGTAACATACCGAATCATGGACATTTTACCTTTTGGCCCTTTTTCCCATCTTTTTCTTTCAATTCTATCCTCTTTGTCCTTTCTATTTAATTTGTGGAGAATATAGTGGTTTAGTGAACATTTGTTCACCTTTTGTACCAATATAAGGGTTTATGCTCAAATACCACAGTGAAAGCTTAATTACCATAATTAAGTGCTCTAAACCTTAATATAACTTTTTGATATAATTTGAAAACATAAAATGAGCCTAAGTTTCAATTTTTGTTCGATTTTAATGTTGTTTGTGCAAGTTATGCAATTTTAGGTACATTCTAGACTTTTACGTAATTTACCCAATCAGGGGGTTTTCTTTGAAAATTATCACCTCAATTTTAATTCTTAGATATTCCCTTACCATTCACGAGATTTTGAACCAGGGGGCACCTGGTTGCACCTTGGTTTGAAGGTGTTTCTCTCCAAGGGCATTATAGCGATTACCCTCTTTATGAATGTGCTTATCTTTAAAAGTTATCAACCAATGGGGTTATTTCTTTGTTTCAAAGACAGTGGGGATGGCCTAAAAGGCTCTAGGGGCTCTTAGGACCAACCTTTGATATACAAGAAGAGTCTATGAGTTGTCATCGTGCATGGCCATGAAGCCCTATCCTAAGGACACATGGAAAATCCCATAGACACCTCATACTTGCTCCCTTCTTTATAAAGCCATGCCTACCCCTTCCCACCTCCCAATCCAAGAAGAAATCCTCTCCTTATCTTTCCCACAGATTATAGCATCATCCGTTCTATGTTTGACCATGAAGTTTCTATTCCAAGGTAAAAGGGGGTGCCGACCTTGGTGAAGAAGGCTCCTAGGGTTCCAAATTTCTCTATTTAGGATTTCTTAAGCTCCTCCTTGGTGATTTTGACCAAAACTAGTAATAATCCTCCTTTCCTTCCCTATTTTCATGTTTTTAGTATTCCTCCTGCCTTCTTCCTGGTCAGAACTATGACCTTCCATGTTAAGACTCCACCTAGAACCCTAGAACATCTCATCTCCCTAATCTTTTGCTAGGGTTTGCACCTCTAAAGTGGAGAAGGTGATCTTTGCTCAAGAAACGAGCTTGGCTTGGAGCAACCAGACCTTCTAATCTCGGGATCCTTTCTTTTTGGACTTTCTTACCTTCCTAGTGGCAAGTTTGGTTAACCCCCTTCTCATATATTGCTTAGTACATGCTTAAAACTCATGCTTCTATGTTTAGAATTGATGATTTCCATCTCTTTTTACCATGTTCTTCTAGGGTTTTGGTTTCTTATTGTTTTACCTTCTCTAGAATCTCTAGTTTGATTAACTATGGAACTTCAAACCTGACCTTGGGTCAAATGGTGTTTTCTCCCTCTCCCTCTCTTTTCAATTATCTCGATCGGTTTGATGATGTGGCAATTTCCTATTGGTCAATATTGAAAAATTCATATCGTCTAAACCGCTTATCCAAATTTGACAAATAAATATGTTTTGGAATTGGAAAACTAATATCTATCTATAAACAATATTTTTAAGGTCTAGTTTCATGTTTTGATGAAGGGTGATCTTTGTAAAATAGATTTAATGCATAAAATCTATAAAAATTACATCTTAATCATCATAACTCCAAAATTAACATAAAAATATGTTTTCTTGATCATGATAACTTAATAAGTTTATTTCTGATGTTTTAAGAGTCTAAATCCGAGCTTTTCAAAAAGGCCTAAAATTAGGGTTTCTATATATTAATGTGCACTATGTACTCTAATACATGTTAATACATTGAAAATAGGCAAAGTGGAACTTGGACTCAATTAAAGTGGTGAAAGTTAGTCATTGATATCATTAAGAAAGATATGTGCATTTACACCTTAAGTTGGGAATAATTGTGCCTTAACCTATTTTTCTATAATGAGGCTTTATTAAACCCTATTTCATATACTCTTGAATCTTTTGCTATACATATAAATCAGTTTTGGAACATTATTCTTGGGTCTTGATACCCCAATTCCATGCTTATTGATTCATATGATTATTCTTTCCATGACTACTTTTTCTAGCATGTGAATTTATGTTCTATCTAATTTAAAGTAGTAGTACTTATGTACAACCACCCATAGAGGGCATGTAAATAATCACCATGAGGAATGTCTTATTCTCCCATAATATTGTAGGTGACTAGGAATGTCTTATTCTCCCATCACCTAAGGTTAGAGGTTCGGTAGGTTCCTCAACCCTACTTAGTTAGGTAGACATAACTATCTTACATGCAAATCATTTTTTATTATATTTGTTAATGGCAAGCTTCTTTGATATATAGCTTCATACTCTTGTTATCTTCATCATATGATAAATGCTAGCCTATTTTTATTTGCTTTACTTATCTTGATATCCTAGACTAGTTTAGTGACACATACTTTTCTTCCCTTTCCCTTTTTGCTGAGTGCCTTCCCAACCTCCCAGGTGTTGAGCATGGTGATGGATAAGACAAGGAAGATCATAGCTTTTTTCTTAGACTCGGTTGATGGAGATGTTGCTTGGAGACCAGATTGTAGTAGTCTAGACTTCCCTCTATATAGATCTTGATTGTGTGTCTTGATGTAAATCCTAATGGGAGAATTTGATGTATTTTTGTAAAACTTTATCAAAATTGAAACAGTCAGTTATTTTTATTCTTCTGCTACACTTTGGTCTAGCATTATAATGAATTTGGAAAATTTATACCTATTCCAGCATACCTTTGAGTGTGTTTCGAATGGATGTTTTATTCTTCAAAATTATTTTTAGTAAGGGGGTGATCCCCCCTCCTTACAGGATCATAGATAAATTTCATCATAGAGCAACATTGTTTTAAGATTTTTTCAAACTTGTGGTGAAGTCTTTTTAAGAAATAGATAAGTCAATGAATCGAGAGTTTAAGCATATTAGTGCATGGTTAAGACTTCATATGATTCATATCATTTAAGATTGACTATGATAAAGTGGCATAGTAGTAAATAGGGGATTTGCCTCTTGTAACAAGTCTTCCCATAACGAAGTAGTGGTCCAATAATATAGTCAAGTCAATGTATGGGCATAATACGTAATAGGGAGATATTTTCTTAGTTATGTTTACGATTTGGTCAAAGATGGGGGAAAATAGGTTCAACAAATAGAAAACTAATAAGCCATCAGTTGTAAAATATGTGTTCCATTTTATCTCACTATATCAAGGAATTACCTGAAACATAAAAACCACACATGTTAGATTTGGTAATTTTTTCGTTTCATGATCTGAGGCATCATACATGACTACATCACTTTCAAATGTATTTTCATCAAGTGAAATAGGATTTTCAATTTTAGATCAGATCATAACATTATTATCTTGATCAACTTTCATGATTTCAAATGAATTTTAGTTTCTCCATACTTTAGCCACCCAAATTGGGGAGTCATGTGATTACTAGTCATGAGAGGATAGTCACATGAGAAAATGATAAGGCTAAATAATAATCATTGACTTGGGTGGATTAGGTAGTACTTAATAAAGAGGAGAGATGTTATAAGGATCTCTAGGCTTTAAAGGAAAGAAACTAATCCAATATTTGGTACTTTATATAGGTAGTTGTGCATAGGAACCTCATCCATGATAGTAGTCAGATAGCAGGTGATTACTAAATTTGACCTCCACATTTAGCACCATACTTATTACCTTAGTTTCTCCATTATGGAACTTTTTTATCCATAGTTTCATATGATGTGTTGTTCCATAAACATTTATGGAGGCCTGTCTGCATGGCTTTGGTACCATTTGTAACGAAACTATTTGTTATCCTCATCCTAACCCCCATAGACTACAAAGTCAGTGGAAGTAGGGTTTCAACGTCCACCCATAGAATAGCACATAGTTTAACACAAGTAGCATATTCAAAAAGGAAATTTAAAACTAAAGATATAACAAGATACATTAAATATAAAAGAGGCATGTACCCAATTCTTTGTAAAATAACCCATTGGTGTTTATTTCAGAGCTTAATTAAAGTCTAAAGTGCATTAGA
Organism: Alisma plantago-aquatica; assembly: GCA_963693085.1. Taxonomy (NCBI): domain Eukaryota; kingdom Viridiplantae; phylum Streptophyta; class Magnoliopsida; order Alismatales; family Alismataceae; genus Alisma; species Alisma plantago-aquatica. Next base: position 781,966,226 of record OY856413.1, read on the forward strand.
TCTTCATTTGGAAACTAAAAAATTCATAACAAAATAAATTAATTCTAATGCATTAAGTATGCCATAAAATGGCAAGTAAATACAATTCATAAATAATATAAAACATCACAATGAGAAAGAGAAAGAAGACATGCAAGAAATCTTAATGAAATTCTTTTATATAGGACACGTTTTAGATTACATTTTCCATTATATCAACATTAGGCCTTTGAAGACTTCCACAAGAATGAGGGAAATTTGAGGCTCAAATCTTGTATGGAACCTTATTCGTACATGAGGGACCTCAAGACCAATGTCAATGAGGTGACTCTATTCCAGTCATGCCTTCTTCCCTAGCCCCAAAAACTCAAGATGGTACACATGGGTTATATAATGGAATTGATTTATATTCATTCAAGTTTTATTAACATAGTATAATCAAACATTAAACTAGTATTCGAAGGAACAATAGCTCAATCAAGTAAGTTAGTAGCCTAGAATTCATACGAACATACATACAAACAAGCCAAGATCATAGTAGGGTGAAGATATTAAGTGTAACTTGTGAGTACTAAGAAAGCTATAATACATGAGTAAGTTTATAGAGAAGGTCTAACCCTAAAGGGACCTAAGATACAAAAAGGCATTATAGTGGGTCATAGATCAATAGGATTTTGATAACATAAATATCATATATGTCATGTTGTTGCTTCCCTATACCTATGTTTCAAATTAATTCAATCTTAGTTCCAAAGTTCCAAACATGCATGCATGTATTCAACATAGTTCAAAAGTCAGATCAACACATATGGTCTAGGTGATGCATCCACACCATGAGCAATAATATATGAAGATGATCATTGATTTGGAAATAAGGGAGGCATGAAATTGGAGGAATATCATGTTTCATCATGCAAGATCATTGGTAAGTCATTCAAGATCAATTTCATGTAAAAATATCATATTACTAAATCGTATGATCAAGAAGAGTATAAAGTAAATTATGTTGGGAGATATATATTTTGATTTTAACTCTTGAGATGACACATGTTACACTAGAGAATGAAACATAAAAGATTTGACTCTAAAAATCAACATATTACATCACATTAGACATCATATATATGTCAAATGTAGTGAGGAGTACATGAGTGTGTTACATGACATTTAGTGTCATGCGACATTATAGGGACTAATTTGTTGGTCATAATATAGGTTTCAACATTAGGGATTGCTTCTGCTTTAAGATTTAATGATCTAATCATATAATTACTAAATATAACATGATTGAGGTATAATAGTGTACAAAGTTAAGTCAATTATGTTATATGAGTTACATCATGGTAAGGGGCATAAGATCTCAGTCAACATGGCATAAATCATGAAAAAGAATCAGTAATTTTGAGGCTAAAAGATTAGATGATTACAACATAAGACAAAGTCTAAAATCGGTCATGTCGTATCATGTATACAAAAAAAAAGAGTCTTATTTAGGTCAAGATAGTCATTAGGTGTTCATGAAGATGGTTAGAAGCATTACACAAGTCCAAGGAACAGTTAAGTTATAGATATAATGTTAAGATAGGTTTTTGAGGCATAAAAGATCAAGCTTGGGCAATAAATAGGTTAGAACATGTAAATAGATATCCTCTTTAGCATATCGGTGAAACTACTAGTGAAATTAGGACATCATATCAGTGAATCTACAGGGTAGATCTCAATTTTATGATCAAAATGCATATATCATATGCTATCTTTGGAAAAGGGATGCATTTTCTATTATTTTCACAAGGTATTGACATTTACAAGTGTATTCTATGAGAGGGAGAAAAATACCAGAATGGAAGAGAAATGAGGACCATGTATGTGTGGTCCATGATGGACCCATGCCAATGTAACAGTTGTTATGTATCTCCCTCGCATGGCCCAAGGAGCACGCCTGAGCCAACTGATATGCGGTGACCATGTCTGATGGTCTCGTTGGAGAGGATGGACAACGGGGCTGAAGAGGACTGGGGTGCCAACCAAGAATCTGACTGTACCCCTTGAACACTCCCGAAGGTGGATGTACTTAGGATTCTTTCCATGGTGGCCTAGAGAGTGGGTGCTAGAAAATGTGGTAACACGACTAGGGTTAGAAGGAGAATGGAAAAAGGGAGGGCTTTGAGCCATGATTGCAAACTAGAAATTGGCAAGAAAGGGAGAGGTAGTGTCGATAAAGGAAAAGGGCATTCCAATTCAAGATTAGGTGGAGTGCAAAAGTGTTCAAGCCAATCCGAGCAGTTTTCGTACACTATTGCACTACAAAAGGAGGAAGAAGGGTGGATGACCATTTGGTGGTGGTCATATCTAGGGTCCAAAGGCCCAAATTTGAGATCTCTAAAATTGTGTCCTGCTATAGGTTGTCAAGGTTGTCGTTGGGTTGTTAAGGAAAAAGGAAGGAAAATGGACCACGTGCCCAAAATCATGAAAAGGCCTATTAAAATAGCTATATCAAGGTTAAAACAATGAGATTTCAATAGATCATATCTCTCTCATCCTAACACAAATTTGATGTAAAATTAATGTGTTCGAAAAGTGTGAGTGTCATGTACACATTTAAATATTTTGAGTGTGAAAAAGACCCATAAATGATTTCCTAAGGGTATGAGAGAGAGGATGGTGTACAATTTTTGTGAATCCTTGGTTGCATATTAAAGTGAATGTCACTACTTGCAATGTGAACTCAAGATGAGTCCAAAAAATCAAAATATATCAAATCATGAAGTTGATGACAAGGGTGAGAAATTAGTGAAATGACAAAGTGGATAGCATGTGTTAGCAGAGAGAGAAAAGTCCAAGTTATCACATCTAAAATATGCTAAGGTAAAAAAGACCCATAGATAATATAAGAAGGGGATGGGAGCGTATCATGTATAGTTTGGACGAAACCTTGGTTGTATATCAAAGTGAATGTCACTACTTTCCATGTGAGTTCAAAATGACTCCAAAAAAGCATCAAAACATATCAAATTGTGAAATTGATGACAAGAGTGAGTAATTAGTGAAATGACAATATTTTGATTGTTGGATGTGCTCAGACGTGTAAGTCTTGCTGCTAAGAAAGAGGCAGATGTGAACTTTTTAATTTATCCACAAGAGGGGAGATTGACACTTAAATCTGCCGATGTTTTGATTTTAAGATGGATTGGAGGGAAACATGCGTGTGTGGATCTGATAGAAGTTTCTCCACTAGTGGGATTGAATAGTGGGGCATTTTAAGCAGGACATGTTGCCCTTACAGCTGCTTCAGCCAAAGTGATCAAGCATGAGAAAGAATGTGTTGAGAACCAACACACCTTCATCCCTTTTGGATTTGATACTTTTAGATTTTTAACAGCAGAAGTTGTAGAGATTCTAAAAAAGTTCAAAAAATTATGAATAGTAATGGTATGACTCTCAAGTGTATGGATATAGTGTTTCAAATGATTGATCATGCCATCCAGAAAGAACTAGCGGCGCAGCTTGTTGCCCACTTATCTTCTATTTCGATGTAAACCAGTCTTGTGTGTTCCTATACCAAATGAGGAAATAGATTGCACGTGCATGAGAGAGAAAAAAAATCCAGATTATTACAGAAGATATGTTCCCCTATTGCACAAGGCAGTGTGCGTGTAGAATGCAAGAAGTTGGGCCAGCAGGAGAGTTCGTGCGTATTAAATTTCACCAGATTAAGTGTGATTATAAAACAATCAATTCTGTTGAACAAATTAAATAGTTCCAAACTTGAAATATGCAACGTCATGTGAATCCTGTCCGATTTCAACTGCCAAGTCCAGAAGCAACCTAGAGCTTCCAAGCATCACTATAAATGTGTTACATGTGAAGGCAACAACAGTGGAGAAACATAACCGAGCGGGAGACCATCGCATCGCGCCGGCACGACCAAGGTATACACTACATGGGAGGCATGGAACATCCGCCACGGAGCTGGCTGAGGAAGCTTGGAGGTCAAGCTCTAGTGCAATATCTGAATCAAGACACGGAGAGGGGTTGTTTCGCCCTGTAGGGCATACCTTTACTGGGATTCAGGTCATGATTAAAATCGGGAGACATCGATTTGGCACCGACAATAATATTACGCACGATAAATAGGGCTCTGTTTTTCCCAGAATCAAGAGGATTAAGCTGACATTTGAAGCATGCATGAGCTATGATACGGCAAAACGGCAGAGTAATATGGTTGATACATGCTCCATTAACAATGCAGAACACCACATAAGATCAAACAAACCAACAAACGCACACTAAAATCAAGCTTTCCAGCAGCAAAATAAATATCAAAGCAATCGGATATTGACAGACTGCGCGTTATCAATCATCAACGTAATAATGGAATCTTTCCAGGTGATCAGCAGGCCCGGCAGTCCCACGTCGGCCCCCCGCAAAAATATGCTCCTTCAAGGAACATACAATCATAGGGGTGGCAGCCAGATGCCAGGCATTCCTCAGAAGAAGAAAACATTTGTAAGCAAAGATACATGTCAAGGGCCACCATCGCGCATTGGTTGCAGCATGTGACGGTCCTGAACTGCTCCTTCGTCAACCCTGCCATAGTCATGCAAAGATTCAGTTAAATTTTACGAAAAACTCACAACCCAATTGCGGCCAGATATGTTAACGTGATTTAGGAAGCGTACCATTGACATTCGAGAGCTCGTCGGAAACTGCAGAATCAGACGCCGATGCAAGGGTCATTACCTGCTGTAGTAGTAGGAGCAGCAAGAGGAAGGCAGATAGATCTTTCATTGTACCTGTCATGAGTCAATCACCTTGATAATGAAATGTATTGTAGACGACTAGTACGGGATTGATGCTCCTCTTCTTACCGCTCACATTCGGCTCTGGACGCCGTTTTATAGATGTCGCAGTGGACGTGGGTTGAGCGTCTCGTCAGGAGTAGCCTTCTCCACTCCTGCATTTCAGGGCCCCTTAGCTTTGCCTCGCTTAATTACGTGACGGTAGGAGATCAAAAGGCGTGCACTCCATGACTTGGAAAACAGTCGCAGGTGGGTCCATTTTACTTGAACTGCACACTTCCGGCCTGGTAGTCAAAGTAGTATAAGTATTCAATTTACAAATACTATGTGTTAGCCAACTGACATATAGTTATTTTAACCCAAACAAATTGCAGAGATGAGTCATGCCAAATACTCAAAATCAGACAACCAATTATGCAAGATGTTGAGTGTCGTATAGCTAATAGCACAGTAGTTCCGAGAAAATTAATATCCGCTCAACCACGCAACAACATTCAGTTCACTAGATGATAGCTATAAACACTACAGTCAGATTTTTTTTTTTTTTTTTTTACGTTTAATGTATTTTTCAAAAAGCATTGTATCCTTAGCAGGGTTCATGCTCAATTTCTTGTACTTGAGACCTGAGGTACGGCTTTCTTACACAACTCCATTTACATAATTAACAAGCACCGATCTTCTTCTTCTTTGACACCGAATGATGATCATCATGATTGAAATATACATGCAGTTACAACTTAATTAATGTTTTCAAAGATATCCCATATAATATTAATTCAATTTGACGTTGAATCATAATTTGTTGTTTAAATTGTAATGATAGATTTTTGTATATATAACAAGCTTTTTATGTCTAACTAAATTGAAGATGACCATTACATGAACTTTAATGACAAATGCATAGATTACGATGCATATTTCGTAATTATTAAAATTAATATTATTTATATCGCATATTTACTAATTGCATATTAATGCCTTGCTTAAATGCCTGTGTGTACGGTGTATGCTTGACAATGGCTCGCTTATCAGTGCCTTAGATTTGTCCCTCCCAACCATGGACATGCTTGACACAATCTCCGCATCCACCTTCTTCGCTGCCATGCAGATGTGCTCGATGTCTTTTGTCATGGTGATCTTTCGAATCAAACTTCCGTGATGCCATCTATGTGATTCTACTTTCTTTACCCTGGTGACGGTGATGGCTTGACTGATGCCCCCTTTATTCTCATCTAACTTGCAGCTACTAACATGTAATTCCAACAGAGATTCTTCCCCTTTCGTCTCCTCTAATTTGCAACTACCAACCTTGACTCCAATAGAGCTTCTTCCCCATCTTTTGAAAGTAGCGACATGAATTTCATTAATGGTAACATTTCATAAGATCAATATGTAGCGATATGGTCCACTTCACATTGCTTTCAAATTGATAGGAAATGTTCACTCTGTTGTTTATTGTATATGACTTTCCAATTGAACGTTGTCTATTGGAACATGTCCATTATGCCATGGATGTAGTGAAGGCATGTATTATATGATGAACAAGGTATATTAATTGGGAATATAGCATACTAGGATTCGACCTACACAAGATATGGATCAACAATCGACCTCTTACATTATGGTTGTTTGGAACAGTTTAGGTGTTGCAGTTGGATGCAGAATCATAGGCACAAATTATGATAAGAACTAAATTGCAAGTTGTGTAGTACAGATTCTCTCCGGAATTATATATGAAAGATACAATCTTACATATAATATTATAAAGGAGATACTAGAAATCAACTTACTTGGTGGGTACAATATATGAGGTCAAAGTCATGATTTTTCAAGAACTCATGCACAACATCCACCCTACATATATGTGAAACACCCTATAATTGTCTACATAATGTTTTATTTCGTGATCAACATCAAACAAAAACAGATTACACAACAGTCCCTAATCTAGTACAACCTCTAGTCTCTCAAATTTCTCTAATCTTATTCAAGCTGTTCAAATCAATGGACAGTCTCTCAAATTGCTATTGCTTACAACAACTACTATTTGTTAATATGTTTCATACTTGAAAACTTAACTGGTGCTTGTGAATATTATATTTTATAAATTTTGTAGAGGTATATACACTCATAGTCTCCTTAGAGAAGGATGGATTTTTTAGGAAAATTGATTTTAAGACTTATGAGGATGTATTTAATTTTAGTGTTTTGTTCTCCTCTATCAACATAGTCACCAAGAAACACATAATTGCATGCTGAAGGAGATCCATTATTTTGTGTATTGTTATATATGTAATAGATATCTTATGTATGTTTCTACGCATCCCCTTATATCAATTCACTTGATGTGGTCAATATATATAAAGAATGGTATACAACCTTTCTTTGTAAAACAATCTAATAATATCTCGAGGTGCAACAATGCAAAAATTTAGATATAAATGTGACACATATATACTTATTATACTATATAAATATAGAAAATCAAAACTCATTAATAAAAGATGATCATTATCCATAAGAATAATGGTTAAAAATACATTTAACAAGTTCCATTTTAATACTTTTTAGAAAATATCCTCATTGTTTACAAGCATTAGGAATTTTGTTATACATACTTATTAAAGAGATCCACATCTCCATGTAAATATACATTGATATTTAGGATTCTTGAAGTAATTAGTATATAACTTATATATTTTTAATGTACCTACTTATAAATGTTGAAGGTACCATTACAATTAGCACTTTTACATTACTGAGATAGAATGCTAAAGAGAAGTTGGACAAGCGAGTCATGCCTATTATTTAGCAAAACATAATATACAACAAATGACAACCAAATTCTCGAACACACATATTATGCTTTCGAGTAGTATGCATGGTGCATTTGAGACCATCAACAAAAAGAAAGCAAATTGATATTTACAGAGACAAATGCTCCCTAAAGGAACATAAAATTTGAGTGGCTATAGAAGTAGAAAACCATTGGAAGCATACATACATAACAAGGGACACAATACACACTGGTTGTAGTAGTTGATAGTGATAAACTTATGTTTGTCAACCCCACCATAATTTTGAAAAGATAAGAAATGTAATTAGATAAAATCTAGCTTGCTAATTCATAATCCAATCCCAATCAGTTGGCATGAAATTACATCTAGTATATTTACAAGCTTCACTACATTCTTAACAAGGTTCATGTTGTATGCCTAGGCCCGATGTCCAAGGCTCTAGTAGAGTTTCAAGAATGATGATAGGCACCAAAGATCAAAGTTGGCCTTAACTTCATGCTTTGTTCTCACTCACACATAAACCATGATCAACTTCCCCATAGGCCACCCATCCTAGTACTTATCTGGACTAACCACGCCTAACCACAAAGTTATTTAGTTATGTGCTCTCTGAAAAGGAGTTTCACCTTGGTGATGTGAGTATCCAATCATTCCTTTTAAGATAATTTTATCTGAGGCATCAATAACTGGGATGTTACATCTCCCCCACTTAGACTCTTGATGTTATTGTCAAGGCTTAACTATAAGGCTTCATAATCATTCCCCTTTTTAGTGTAGACCCAGAATGACCTATTTGCACCCTACTCTCAATAATAGATATCGGGTGCAAGGCAAGCTACGTCACTATAGATAGTTGTAACGACCTCACTTTTAAAATCCACAATTATGGAAGGACCCAAAAAGTTGAGAGTCATTACATACAATTCCCAAGGATCCAATTTCTAATCAAATAATAATCAATAGTAAATAATTTCATTAATTTCAAATATGGGTTACAAAATGCTCCTTACAGTTGTTACATAAATATCTTACACAAGTATTGTACATATAAGAAGAAGTATCTATCTAGTCCTCCTTACTTAGTTTAAATGTCTTCATGTAATTTCATCTTGGCATCTTCATATTTAGCATGTACCTAAAGTGTCATGAAACAAAAGCTCAAATCAGCATATCAAAATATACTATGTACATGGAGTGGATGCAAAAGTGTGCAAGTAAGCTAACAACATATAATTAGTCAGTCACTTGTAAATAAGAATAGTAATTTTCTTCACATAATATTTATTTATGTGATACTCATAGTGACATTATAATTGAACAAAATGTATATAAACACTCAATAGTTTATGTAATCAATCTTTGAGGAAATATCGAAAAACACCAGAAAACTATATTGTAGGTAGTCATAAGCATAATCACGTACCTCAATGTAGAACCATGTATATCTTGCATTCATTAAGTGTATTACCCAATCAAGCAATCAACTTAAATCTGCATCTATGTAAATCTTGACGTGTCACCATCACATTATTCAAATTAAACCCTACTTGGGTCCTAACCCCTATGGTTTTATGGTTGACTTGGTGTTTGGTTGAGGAATATGAGCACAACCCATACTTCCATCATGTGTCAAACATTAGATGAAACCCTGATGATCTTATCTACTAAACCCATCCATTATGAACACTTAGGTTAGTTCAAGTTCATTAAGATTACAAGTTATCATCTTTAACTTCAAAATCCGAATTATTTACTATTATGATAATAAACATGTTAAATCGTCATTATGTTCCACAACATTAAATTATAAAATCAAAGAATAGCTTTTCAAAGTTTCAAACATTCTAATACCCAAATATAGGGTTTTATGTACTAATCACTTACTAAGCATGTTTTCATAGAACCTTTGAAATTAGGCTCATATCTAGGGTATGGAACCATTTTAATTGTGTTTAGCTCATTTTTCTAATATTTTTTATATATATATTCAATATATTCTGAGTTACCACTAATTTACTATGATTTTTGCAAGATTAACATTATTAGACCAATTGTATGTTGAGATATCAACAAATTAACTTTGGATTCTTTTATTTCTAGGGATCTAGGGTAAAAAGACCTATTTTCCCTGGAGTCTTGAGCGTGCATAAATGGGTAAAGTGAGAATTCATTCCCGACAGTCGGCTCCAATTGCAAGTTTGTGCAATCCTGACAACCTCCGCTGCCAACAACAGTTCCTAGGTGCTCCGCCCCACCTTGGTGAAATTGGCCAGCACCTGCTACTTCCAAGAGTGGTCGGGAGTTGATGATCTAATGAGCATGACTTGATTCTTAGTAGGAGTAGCTTGGGTAAGCAACTAAATTTGAGATGTCTCATCCTCTCATCTCACCATTGATCGTAGAGGACCAAGCAAATCTCTGAGCAATCTACTAAACCCTTTCTTGAGTTGGTAGGCTGCAAGGTAGAGCTAAGGTTCTAGGAACGGGGAGATGTCATGGTTGGTATGAAGAGGGTTGTAGGTATAGACCCTCGCTGGTGATTAGAAGGCCACAAGGTCATACTTGTCATTCATAGAGGTAAGGAAATAATTTGTAGATCCATCATCGTCAGGGAATACTTCAGGCATCTCGACCTCTCCTAGGATCAGCCTTATGTGTCCATCAAAGTTTACAACCATATTGCATAGAAGAAAGGAGAAGGATGACCTGGAGGTTTGTTATAGACCTTGTGTTATGTATGTGGTTGATGAGAGGATCCTTGGGGTCCTTACACAGGAACCTAGTAGTTTCCACAAAATGAGAAAGGAAGAGAGAGTGACTCCATGGGGAAAAAATGAGTTTCCTTTTCTCGCATACATACAGGTGAGATATAGAAATGTATACCATGGTCCAGCAGAAATGAAGGTGCTTAAACACACTAACCACCAACCCCAACATACTTTGTTCCATAAGCCACAATCATGTTCTTAACACAAGCCACCAAATGACATAATCACTTCTTTCCATTATCATATCGTTGATTTTGCAAACCCAAAATCCATAAAGCAAGTCATAAACTTATTTGGCATATTTTGGATAGTCTAATTGCTTATTAATCCATATGGAACCACTTAATGACTTGGGGTCTAGATTATTGTTTCTCTCTCTTTGGTATTCCCTTAAATCGATTATAGGAACACATTAATGTATTTCCTCAATTTATATATAATAAGTTAGGATTTTTTTGTGATGTCCTTCATTATACAAATTTTACTCTTTAAGCATTTAATTAATTACCATTATCATGGAAAGTCTATTTCCTCCCAATTTCTATAATTCTCTTATTTTCCTAATTATATTCAAGTATACCAAATGTAACATCAAAATAATAGCAATTGATGTCTCAAAACATGTGTTTCCAAACATTCTAGGTAATTATTCTTTTAATTATCTCAAACATCATGTACCTTATTTCCTTTTGTAAACTTGACAATTATCATATTCCATTTATCATATCAAAAGGCCATTATTATTTATTCATGTACGAATCTCTTTCACTTTGTGCCACATGGTTTTATTTTCAAAGCAACAAATTGCTTGGTCTTTTCAGGGGCCATGGGTCAAACCCATTTTATTCTATCAAAATACAATTAAAGAATTACTGATCAATTGATGCATTGTACTTACATAATTCGCTTTCACCAAAATTGAGGATATCACGGTCAACCCTCCTTAAATGGAATTATGACCCCCAAAAAATTCACCACAGTAAAGTTAAGGTGAATGACCACTCAACTTAATTTCACAACTCAGGGTTAGAAACCCTACATAGATATATTTAACATTCTTATTGATATGCAAGTTCCTCATATTGTTACTAATATTGGTACCTAAATTCAATTCAAAGTGCATCCACAACCTTAGTATTTACATTATACCATTTTCTGACGATAATAATTTCATTTGTGATTTCAATTTCACTAGGTGATTCCCCTTTTTTGACCTAGGTTTCCAACTTATCATTTATTTTTTACATAAGGGTGAGGTAACACCTAAAACTCTAGATCATGTCATTAAACTCAACTCAGGATATCCATTCTCACATGTCAATTTTAAGCATAACATGTGCCTACCCAATCTCTCTCATTAATAATGAGATGAAATAAGTGTTTGACTATTGCCCAAATACAATGTACATCCCTTTCAAAGAGCATAGATGGTGTTCCACATGTTTACATTTTAGGCTAAATCATTCTCAACATGACTATAAACCATACATACTTTTTATTTCCAATAAATTCAATTGCCCTTTTCACTCTTGAGTTTGGGCAAAACTCCTCTTATGATTTCATTATTACATAACTTCTTGTATCGTTTATATTTAAACCTCATGTCTCATTAGGATTAGTCATTTTGTCAAGGTCTCTAAGGATGCATGTACCTTTGAGTGATCTCATCCTTTTGCATCTAGGGAGTGCCTCTCACATTCACCCCTTGGGCCTCATGAACTCATGAAGGTAGCCAATATCTTGAATTGTGGGCCTCAAAAAAACATGGATGTTAGCTTTCGGCCTTATGGTCTTATGCATTCAGGGCTCAATCACCTCCTAATCTCATCAATGTTATGTACATTGAATCCTCCCCACTCAACCTTCGGATTGACTTGAGGATCTACCCTTGCCAAGGGTTTCCTTGAGATGTCATCCCTACATTTTTTTCATTACATATTTTAATTGAGGTTTCTTTAATTATATCCAAGCACATCATATCTTTTCAAATTATTTCACTCAATTTTCCTTCATCTCTTAGGGCGCACATGGTTTACTTTATGCCACTTCATTGGGCTCATAGCAATTATCCTATCTAGGATTGGTCTCACACTATCAATCACTTTCATAGTGACTTTTCCTCATGTCCATTAGATATGGCATACATAGGTCCAAAGAATTGTACCCAATATATGTGCTTTCATGCTTCGTGCACTTCATCTATCAATAAGTGACATTTAAGGTCACCGCGACTATTAAACTAATTGATTAGCTTGCCCCCTTTAAGCAAGGTCCTAACCTAGGGTGTCATATTGACTCATGGGAGTAGGTTAGGCTCTGTAGCCACATCCTGAACCCATGGGTTTAGGGTCTTTGTGTAAAGAGGCGAGATCACCTCTTTACTAAAATTTAAAGAAAATACAAACATCCACAATTTTAACAAGAATTTAGAGACTTTGAGGATGATTGCATAATATTCCAATTAAATAAGCATGATTCCAGATACATAATAAAATGTCAATAACAGCGGAAAGAAAGAAATAATAAGCCTTTGCATGGCTTTATTGTTTATTACATAACTGATTTCTAAAAGAAAAGATAAGATAAGAGGATCTAGCTATAGCAACCTAGCCATCCTTCTTGAAAAGCTAACGATCAACTGCGGAGGAATCTTTCTTCAAGCTCGTCCTTCACCTTGCACAACACCAACACCTGGGTGGTTGGGAAGTCACCCAGCAAGAGGGAAAAGAGAGAAAAGTATGTGTTACAAGAATATTCTAAAAGTGGCATGAAAGTTGTAACAAGTAAAATAGGCTAGAGATTTATTGAAAAGTGAAACATCAAAGAGTATGAGGCTTTATATGATGAAACTTGCCAATAACAAAATAAATAAGGGTTTTGCATGTAAATTAATATGTCTACCTAACTAAGTAGGGTTGAGGCACCTACCAGACCTCTAACCTTAGGTGAGGGGAGAATAAAACATTCCCAGTCACCTATAATTTTAATGGGGAGAATTATAAACATTCCCCTAGGGTGATTATATACATGCCCTCTATGGGTAGCTGTACATAAGTACCACTACTTTATAATTAAATAGAACTTTTAATTACATGCTAGCAAAAGAGTTATGGCAAGATTAGGCAAAAAGATTATGTAACATGGCAGTGGGGTATAAAACCCAAACAAGATAATGCTACAACTAATTTTGAGGCAATAAACAATTTAGGTTTCAAGAATCAAGGATTTACGTCAGATTAAGCCTCATAAGAAATTATGGGTAATGGTATAAAGATTTCCCAACTGAAGAGTAGATGCACATACAAATCACATACCTTAGCCTCAGGTGTTCTAGAATCCCTCTTTCCAACACTTCACACGAATATAGAACCCACTTTCCCTAATTCATCATTAGATTTATAAATTAGAATTGTATGTATTCATTAAAGATTGAAACCCTAATTTTACTAACTTTTCGTGCAAACCATCAAATTAGACTGCAAAAACCTCACTATCATCTTAGTTAGGGTTTTCTGATCAAGATAACATATAATATTGTATATTTTGAAAACATGGACTTTTAAGGTTAATTTTTGTGATTTTAAGTTAATTAAACCATTCTAAAAATTATGTTTTCGCAAACATCAAAACCAAAACTCAAAAACATTTTTAATGAATAGATCTCGTTTTCCTGATTTCAAAACACTATTTGTTTTTAATTTTTTACCATTGAAATAATTTATACGATTTAATTTACCTCAGCCAACCATAGCCTGCCACGTAGGCAAGGCATGTGCGCAGAAAACAAGAGAAGAGGGGAGTGGGCCCCGCGTTGCTGACCTGGCCCATTAGACCGTCTCGCGCGTGCGGGCGCCCAGCAGACTCTCGCAAAGCCGAGTCAACACGGGTCAAAGCAAGATGAAAAGACAAGGTTGCCCCAAGCGCGATGCAAAGAATACAAAGGAACGTATGAGGGTAAAATAGTAATTCGGGCGGGGATCATCTCCCGAGCACCGCGCCATTGCTGCTCGAAGCAGAAGGCTGCGGCCGACCAAAGATTGGGGAAAAATCCGTTACTCGACCAAACTCAAAAACAAAAAGACAGAAAGAAAAAGGGAGAGGATTCAGACCTGCTGGTGTCGCAATTAGACAAAAGACGAAGGGAATAGAGTGTGAGGAGTGCCACAAACTGGAGGTCCTCGGCGGCTAGGTGTAGGCCCAAACTTCCATGAAAACCGAAATTAGCAGCGTGGTTGAGTTGCAAATGTGTCGGAGGACCTATGGGCATGGTTATATATAGGTAATAGACCCCAAGTTAGGGTTGGACTAGGTGGAGGTAGAGGGTGGCGGCGCAAGGTTTGGGCGTTCCCCAAATACTCGATTAAAACATGAGATCTTGTACTAGTTGGATGCGGAATTGAATTTGCAATCTAAAGCAACTTGTTTCGTGAAGTTTCGTTGAGAAACGAAGGAGATATGGCCATCCGAAAAATTAAAATTTTCAGAATTTACTGTTCATGCGTTACCAAGGAAGAAGATGAAATGAGATTGTTTAATACAACTTGCTAAACTTGGTCATTTGGTGCATTTAATGTATAAACCTTTCTATACTTGTTTAAAGGTGCAAATAAAGTCCAAATAAACTCAAATTTGGTAGGTTTATTTATTTTTGGGTGAGAAATCCGAATATAAAATTATATTTGACTTTTGACAACTTTTATTGTGTCAAATAAATTAATTACTATTTTCCCTTTCTTCCTTTACGAATGATGTTAGGATTATCCAAAATTTATAAAACTTGACCCACAAGTCACATTTAATATTTTGGATACTAATTTAGTATTATTTCCATTTGTTGATATCGTTTCTTATTTTAATTAATGATTTTAATATTTTACACACTTTCTCTCTCCTAAATTCACCTTCTTATAAAATATTTTCCAAATTGAATCAAAATTCATGAAAAGATATATTTTGACGTGTAGAACACGAATTTAGCATTATTATATTTTTTTGAAGACTTTTATAATTTTATTTAATTCATTTAAATTTATCACTTATTTAACCTTTTAATTTATTAGAGGCATCTAGAAACCTTCTAAAAATATAAAACTTGGCCTATAAGCAATATTAAACGTGTGGAACACGTTTTTGAGATTAATTAATTTTTATCAACATATATTTAATATTTTTGATCTTTAAATCATTTTCTCTCTCCAGATTAAAATAAAATATTAAACATTGACCAAATTAAATGAAAATTTTCCCAAAGGCTTATTTTTATGTTTAGAATAGGAATTTGGAGTTATTTTTCTTATTTGAGAACATTAAGTATTTTATTTCACTTTATTGGCATATTTCCTATTTTCTTTTGATAATGTCATTAATATTTATATTATGTTCCACTTTAAATGATACTTGGCCCTTAAGTTACTTTTTGATCAAGGAAAAGAATTTTAGTATCAAATTATCATGATGGGTTTCCAATTATAATATTTTGTGCAATATCTTCCTCATTATCTTCTTTACCCATTAATTCCCATATTACTTTTAATTATTGCATTTATCTTCTCCTTTATTTAAAATTCAGATTTTCTATTATTTCTCTTATTCTAGGAAGTGCTAGAAAGTTCTAGGACGAAATATTTTATTCTTTTGATTTCTTAGTGTACAATTTGCACTTTAGGCTCATTATATAAAGTCTTACTGAGGTATTTGTGCATAAACCCAAATATTGGAATCAAAGGTGAACAATTAATGTTCATTAAACCGTCATATTGTCCACAAATTTAATAGAAAGGCCAAAGAGGATAGAAATGAAAGAAAAAGATGGAAAAGAGGACCAAAAAGGAAAAATGTCCAGATTTCGGTATGTTACAACACTCCACCCCTTAAAGAGGATTTCGTCCCCGAAGTCACTAGTAATTAGGGAAGGGTGAGTGTGCAACCTCACATCACCAAAACTTTAGGTTGTTCCTCCAACTAAAACTTATACTTCAACTACGCGTAGGGTTCAGAAACTTCACATACAACTCATCATAGGTTGGGTTCTCAAGGACCACTTAGGGTTCCACTATTAAGATATTCTTTTTAAGAGATTTAACTTTATTTACATTTTTGACTTATTAACATTATATTCATTATGATAACACATTGTCATCATTATTTTAATTACGTCAAGTCATATACACTTTATTGTCAAAAGGGTTATATTTCATTATTATCCATTAAACTATTTATATATATATATATATTTCTCATTTATCTTATTAAGGATTTTATCACAATTAGGTGTTACTCAACTATTTCAACATTCATTATTATATTTGATCATTGTTCTTAATAATTCGGATTTATACTTCATTATCCTCATATTACTATTTTATTAATTCTAAAAAATTATTTTACATGAATATAAGACATTCTATCCAATTTTTCGTTAAACATACAATTATTTCAATTAATGTCACATTAGTTACTTATATTCATATTAACGTTGTCACAATGTCACATTATCATTATTGCTCACATTAATGTCATCATTAATCATTATTCATATTTATTCCTTTATATTATTGATTTTGCACACTTATGTGAATCCAATTACTTCATATTCACATTGAAGCCTTTACATGTATTTTAAATGATCAAGGTGGGACATATTACAGATTAATGAATTGATTCACATTAAGTGACTAATAACATGTATATTAGTTAACAAGGTAACATGCATTCATATTGATGACTTAAGTAATATGTGATTAGATGATCATATATATCATTTATGTGTATCAAAGTATGTTAATTGATTATGGCTCTTAACATCATTAATGTATCATGAAAGACATTAAGGATGCATAGATTAGGGTTAGATATTACAACTTAGGGTTTAGGTCAACATGACCATTATATTGCACTTATTCATTTTTGGCATGCATTAAGTTATGAATTATAACCTTAATCGTCATATCATTAGGGTTTATTGGTTCATGACATTATTAACAACTTACTTATTGACAATTAGCATTGATATTCATATTATGTGCATTGAATATTCATTAGGTTTCAAGCATATGATTTATTCCTTAGATGATAATTATGTGTTCATTAATATATAAACAAGCACGTTAGGGTTACAACTATTACATGTTTGGTCAAAACTAAGGATTCAAGAACACTAACCACCTAAGTATGAGGTTAGAGTTTCTAAAGATAGATCTTGAAGATGTTATAGGGTTCCATCCCCCTAAATAGGATTTCGTCCTCGAAATCTAACCACTCAAACATCATCAACTAACCATACTCTACCCCTTAAAGAGTTTGACCTACTACACTAGGGTTAAAGGATAAGTCTAACTAAACCATAATCAAGATCCATCATGCTTCCATTGCGCACTCTGATATCTTCCCAAACACCCAAACTCCAAGGTCTAGGTTCTACGGATAAACTATTCAAGCATATAGTCCTAAGGGACATAAGGAACTATATAGGGTATATATCCTCAAACAAGTAAAAGGTTATCATATTAGGTTCTGAGGAGTATAGAATCATAGATGAGAAGAGAATAGAAATAGAGATGAGAAAAGGATAACTAGAATGCTATTGCCTAAAAGCATACTATTTCGGGCAATTTGTATCGGCGCAGGCCAGGCCGGATCATATGGGCACGGGAGTCCTTGTATACCAAGCTAGTGGTGCGGAGGAAAATTTTGCCAGCCCTTGATACCCTAATCCTTTCTAGACACCCTTGCTTCAACTGCATACCCTAATAGTCGCCTAAAGGCTCTGACACCATGCTGTAAAGAGGCGAGATCACCTCTTTACTAAAATTTAAAGGAAATACAAACATCCACAATTTTAACAAGAATTTAGAGACTTTGAGGATGATTGCATAATATTCCAAGTAAATAAGCATGATTCCAGATACATAATAAAATGTCAATAGTAGCGAAAAGAAAGAAATAATAAGCCTTTGCATGGCTTTATTGTTTATTACATAACTGATTTCTAAAAGAAAAGATAAGATAAGAGGATCTAGCTATAGCAACCTAGCCATCCTTCTTGAAAAGCTAACGATCAACTGCGGAGGAATCTTCCTTTAAGCTCGTCCTTCACCTTGCACAGCACCAACACCTGGGTGGTTGGGAAGTCACCCAGCAAGAGGGAAAAGAGAGAAAAGTATGTGTTACAAGAATATTCTAAAAGTGGCATGAAAGTTGTAACAAGTAAAATAGGCTAGAGATTTATTGAAAAGTGAAACATCAAAGAGTATGAGGCTTTATATGATGAAACTTGCCAATAACAAAATAAATAAGGGTTTTGCATTTAAATTAATATGTCTACCTAACTAAGTAGGGTTGAGGCACCTACCATACCTCTAACCTTAGGTGAGGGGAGAATAAAACATTCCCCGTCACCTATAATTTTAATGGGGAGAATTATAAATATTCCCCTAGGGCGATTATATACATGCCCTCTATGGGTGGTTGTACATAAGTACCACTACTTTATAATTAAATAGAACATTTAATTACATGCTAGCAAAAGAGTTATGGCAAGATTAGGCAAAAAGATTATGTAACATGGCAGTGGGGTATAAAACCCAAACAAGATAATGCTACAACTAATTTTGAGGCAATAAACAATTTAGGTTTCAAGAATCAAGGTTTTAGGTCAGATTAAGCCTCTTAAGAAATTATGGGTAATGGTATAAAGATTTCCCAACTGAAGAGTAGATGCACATACAAATCACATACCTTAGCCTCAGGTGTTCTAGAATCCCTCTTTCCAACACTTCACACGAATATAGAACCCACTTTCCCTAATTCATCATTAGATTTATAAATTAGAATTGTATGTATTCATTAAAGATTGAAACCCTAATTTTACTAACTTTTCACGCAAACCATCGATTTCGACTGCAAAAACCTCACTATCATCTTAGTTAGGGTTTTCTAATCAAGATAACATATAATATTGTATATTTTGAAAACATGGACTTTTATGGTTAATTTTTGTGATTTTAAGCTAATTAAATCATTCTAAAAATTATGTTTTCGCAAACATCAAAACCAAAACTCAAAAACATTTTTAATGAATAGATCTCATTTTCTTGATTTCAAAACACTATTTGTTTTTAATTTTTGACCATTGGAATAATTTATACGATTTAATTTACCTCAGCCAACCATAGCCTGCCACGTAGGCAAGGCATGTGCGCACAAAACAAGAGAAGAGGGGAGTGGGCCCCGCACTGCTGACCTTGCCCATTAGGCCGTCTCGCGCGTGCGGGCGCCCAGCAGACTCTCGCAAAGCCGAGTCAACACGGGTCAAAGCAAGACGAAAAGACAAGGTTTCCCCAAGCGCGATGCAAAGAATACAAAGGAACGTATGGGGGTAAAATCGTAATTCGGGCGTGGATCATCTCCCCCAGCCCGGCGCCATTGCTTCTCGAAGCAGCAGGCTGTGGCCGGCCAAAGATTGGGGAAAAATCCGTTACTCGACCAAACTCAAAAACAACAAGAAAGAAAGAAAAAGGGAGAGGATTCGGACCTGCTGTTGTCGTCAATTAGACCAAAGACGAAGGGAATAGAGTGTGAGGAGTGCCGCAAACTGGAGGTCCTCGGTGGCTTCGTGTAGGCCCAAACTTACATAAAAACTGAAATTAGTAGCGTGGTTGAGTTGCAAATGTGCCGGATGACCTAGGGGCATGGTTATATATAGGAAAGGGACCTCGAGTTAGGGTTGGACTAGGTGGAGGTAGAGGGTGGCAGCGCAATATTTGGGTGTTCCCCATATACTCGATTAAAACATGATATCTTGTACTAGTTGGATGCGGAATTGAATTTGCAATCCAAATCAACTTTTTTCGCGAAGTTTCGTTGAGAAACGAAAGAGATATGGCCATCCAAAAAATCAAAATTTTTAGAATTTACTGTTCATGTGTTACCAAGGAAGAAGATGAAATGAGATTGTTTAATACAACTTGCTAAACTTGGTCATTTGGTGCATTTAATGTATAAACCTTTCTATAATTATTTAAAGGTGCAAATAAAGTCCAAATAAACTCAAATTTGGTAGGTTTATTTATTTTTGGGTGAGGAATCCGAATATAAAATTATATTTGAATTTTGACAACTTTTATTGTGTCAAATAAATTAATTACTATTTTCCCTTTCTTCCTTTACTAATGATGTTAGGATTATCCAAAATTTATAAAACTTGACCCACAAGTCACATTTAATATTCTGGATACTAATTTAGTATTATTTCCATTTGTTGATATTGTTTATTATTTTAATTAATGATTTTAATATTTTACACACTTTCTCTCTCCTAAATTCACCTTCTTATAAAATATTTTCCAAATTGAATCAAAATTCATGAAAAGATATATTTTGACGTGTAGAACAGGAATTTATCATTATTATATTTTTTTGAAGACTTTTATAGTTTTATTTAATTCATTCAAATTTATCACTTATTTAACCTTTTATTTTATTAGAGGCATCTAGAAACCTTCTAAAAATATAAAACTTGTCCTATAAGCAATAATGAATGTGTGGAACACGTTTTTGAGATCAATTAATTTTTATCAACATATATTTAATATTTTTGATCTTTAAATCATTTTCTCTCTCCAAATTAAAATAAAATATTAAACATTGACCAAATTAAATGCAAATTTTCCCAAAGGCTTATTTTTATGTTTAGAATACGAATTTGGAGTTATTTTTCTTATTTGAGAACATTAAGTATTTTATTTCACTTTATAGGCATATTTCCTATTTTCTTTTGATAATGTCATTAATATTTATATTATGTTCCACTTTAAATGATACTTGGCCCTTAAGTTACTTTTTGATCAAGGAAACGAATTTGAGTATCAAATTATCATGATGGGTTTCCAATTATAATATTTTGTGCAATATCTTCCTCATTATCTTCTTTACCCATTAATTCCCATATTACCTTTAATTATTGCATTTATCTTCTCCTTTATTTTAAATTCAGATTTTTTCTTATTTCTCTTATTCTAGGAAGTGCTAGAAAGTTCTAGGATGAAATATTTTATTCTTATTATTGCTTAGTGTACAATTTGCACTTTAGGCTCATTATCTAAAGTCTTACTGAGGTATTTGTGCATAAACCCAAATATTGGAATCAAAGGTGAACAAATGTTCATTAAACCATCATATTGTCCACAAATTAAATAGAAAGGCCAAAGAGGATAGAAATAAAAGAAAAAGATGGAAAAGAGGACCAAAAAGGAAAATACCCAGATTTCGGTATGTTACACTTTGCCACCCCCATAGGCCTTTTTCCCACTCTTGGGATGACCTACCCCGGGTCAGGACACCAACCCTAAAAGTTGAATTAAGGATTTCATATTTTCTAGCAAACATTTTTGTTGTAACTTCTCTACCTGTATTTTCCCAATCTCTATGGTATACCCTCTCGATGGGGGTATTCATACTCACTCTATTATAGTATTTCAATGATCTATCCACTCTTTTGGGGAAACCTCCATCCCTACCTATTGGATCAATGGGCTCTAGAAGTTGGGGTTGAATAGAGCTAAAACACTAAAACCAACTTCATTAGATCTTCAAATTACTTCTTTATTAAGATTGCAAATATGGAATCGAGTGAAACTAAACATACATGACAACTATGCGAGAGATAGAATAAGATCAAGAACAAGCTATGTATAGTTGTTCCAAACTCCAAACTAGGAGAGTGTACATCCACAACCTAGAGAGGTCAACCTCTAGGATTTTGCAACCATTGCACCTTATTTATATTAAATTATAAGAGATACAATAAGGCCTTCCTTTTGTTGGGAAAGGATACCTAACCTTCCTTTTTAAGGATCAAAGGATCCAATATACCTTACAAGGTCTTACCTATCGTTAGACAAGAGTCAACCTCTACAATGGCTTACCCACTTTTGCAACGAGATGGACACCATCACCATGGATCTCCCCTATTACACCAAGTCTTATGCCTTTATGGAATTACCTACTCTCCTCTTAGATCTTCAACTTTCAAATTCACCTTCACCTTAATCAAGGAGAAGCTTTCACCATCAAAACTTGAGAGAAGCCATCAGGAAAGGGAAGATTGAGAGCTTCATAAGGAGTAAAATCAAGTAACTCCCTCACAAATAACCTATCTCACTCAAATTGATGTTAATCTATAGTAAGTGTAACATACCGAAATCAGGGCATTTTGCCTTTTGGTCCTCTTTTCCATCTTTTCCTTTCATTTATATCCTCTTTGGCATTTTTGTTTAATTTGTGAAGAATATAATGGCCTAATGAACATTTGTTCACCTTTTATTCCAATATTTGGGTTTATGCACAAATACCTCAGTAAGACTTTAGATAATGGGCCTAAAATGCAAATTGTACACTAAGCAATAAAAAGAATAAAATATTTCGTCCTAGAACTTTCTAGCACTTACTAGAATAATTGAAATAAGAGAAAATCCGAATTTGAAATAAAGGAGAAGATAAATGCAATAATTAAAGGTAATATGGGAATTAATGGGTAAAGAAGATAATGAGAAAGATATTGCACCAAATATTAGAATTGGAAACCCATCAGGATAATTTGATACTCAAATTCGTTTCCTTGATCAAAAAGTAACTTAAGGGCCAAGTATCATTTTAAAGTGGAACATAATATAAATATTAATGACATTATCAAAAGAAAATAGGAAATATGCCAATAAAGTGAAATAAAATACTATATGTTCTCAAATCAGAAAAATAACTCCAAATTCGTATTCTAAACACAAAAATAATCCTTTTGGCAAATTTGCATTTAATTTGGTCAATGTTTAATATTTTATTTTATTTAAGAGAGAGAAAATGACTTAAAGACCAAAAATATTAAATATATATTAATAAAAATTAATTAATGTCAAAAACGTGTTCCTAACGTTTATTATTACTTGTAGACCAAGTTTTATTTTTTAGGAAGTTTCTAGATGCCACTAATAAATTAAAAGGTTAAATAAGTGATAAAATTGAAATGAATTAAATAAAATAATAAAAGTCTTCAAAAAAATAAAATAATGCCAAATTCGTGTTATATAGGTTATAATAGACCTTTGGGTGAATTTTGAATCAATTTGGAAAATATTTGGTGAGAACGTGAATTTAGGAGAGAGAACATGTGTAAAATATTCAAATCATTAATTAAAAAAACTAAACAAATGAAGTTAATAACAAATTCATGTTCCATATATTTTGTTTTCCTTGAGAGTGAAGTTGCACATTAATTGATAATTATATGAGTCTCTAATATATTAAGAAAGAGAAAATATGAATTACTTTAAAGGGATTAAATAAAATACTTAGAATTCCCAAAAAAGAAAACTAATGTTACAATTGGGATCTACATGTATTAAAAAGTAAATGGTTCAAATTGTATATTTAATTGAATAATGCTTGCTTTCCCAATTGAATTGGTATTTAAAATCCTATTTATCATATGCTTTGAAAGTGGTATTTGATTAAACAAATTACAGTTTTCCTAATGCAAACGTAAAGCAACGCTCTGTTGCTTCCTCTCCCTCACGTTTCCCCCCTTCCAAAACGGGCAACGCCCAACCCTTCCTCCCTCTACGTATCCTATTTATCTTCCTCCCTTCATTCCTTTTCTCCTCAAACACATGAAGCCCTAGCCGCCCAGCCTACTCTCACCTTGCGTCCAACCATGGCGAGCAACACCAAACAGAGTTGAGAATCATTGGGCAACGTCACCTCCTCCTCTTCTTCTTTCTCTCCCTGAACGACGCCTGGAACTCGACGTCCAATAACCCCGACGCTGCGTCGGCATCGTTAACACCTTCACATCTGACCTTCGACGTCCAGCAGCCCCCGACGCTGCATCGGCGTCACTAACAACTGCCCAACCGACGCCTCGACGCTGCGTTAGCGTCACTACCACCTGCCCTTCTGACGCCCTGATGCTGCGACGCCCCGACGCCCTGATGTTGCGACGCCTCAACGCCCTGACGCTGCGACGCCCCGACGCCGACAACACCACTTCCAGAGCAACCCCGACACCAACACACTATGACAGCAGGGCATCGTAGCCACCAAGTGCAACGTCGTCGACCTTGACAATGACGCTGTCATTCACAACCGCTAGATCTGCAAGACCATGATGTTTGCAAACACCTCCATTCAACCTGACGATGGTGACTCATTACATGTTGCTTCTTCCTGGGTCACATGATCATAGAGAACGTGATGATGTGTTTGGGTCCCCATGTTGTTGTGAATCAACCAGACATGCAACCCCCATGGTAACTCTAGACATGTAAGTCTTCATTTCATTTTCAATAGTTTTGTTTTAGAAAATAGATTATAAAGATGGGATAAGAATGGAGTAAGGATAATCTAGTTATTTAAAATCATAACATGAACTAGTCGATTATCTTACCTATCAACTTTGTTGTATACAAATGTAAATATTAGATTGCATGAAATCAAACTTGTAATGATACGTTAATGTGGAAACTTGATATTAAATAAAAGATGTTGTATAAGACCCGGGTAGATTGATATCCAAAAATGATTAAAGAATCACCCTAATTGCTTATTGTATACTTACCGAACTCTAAGAATCATTAATGGTGTATCCTTGTGTTAATGTAACCTTTACATTAGAAATCATATATATATAGGTGCATTACATGATAATTAGAAATACATATGGATCTAGGGAACACTCTCATCTAAATTAATCCAAGGGAACTTGAAATCTGTATAAGAATTTATCTAATGATATAATGTAAAAAAAAAGATAATAATGTATAAAGGAATATACTTTTATAAACATATATCTAGACGACATGTTAGTTGGATCAAATCATGTGTATATTAGTGAACCTAATAAATATTCATATGGAATATACTTACACCAATAAACATGGTGAGCATGATGTTAGGAATAATATGGACTCACATCATTACACCTATTTTGGCAACATATATATTATTATCCACATATATGAGTTACATAAACTTATGTGACTAAATATTGGTAACTAGAACTAAGATAGATATGTAAAGCATCACATATTATCTCAACAAAGATTAAAATCATAAACCCTAACATGACAGTACATGGTTGGGAATTGGGTAATAATAATATAAAAATACAATAGGAACGAATATGTTCACTTTGACTTGGCTAATATACATAATGTGTTTTTAGGATGAAAAGTTGACTTTGTGGACCAAAGTATACTATTCAAGTTAACCTTTATGTGTGAAAAGAGGTATGTGCAATTCCTATTTATGTATGTGTTTTGTATGTGCATCTACCCCCTTCAGTTGGGAAAATTTTATACCAATACCCATATTCCCTAATGAGGCTTAATCTGAACTAATCCTTGATTCTTGAAACCTCAATTGTTTATTGCCTCAAAAGTAGTTGTAGTATTATCTTGATTGGGTATTCATACCCCACTACCATGTTATATATTCTTTTGATTAATCTTGCCATAACTCTTTGCTAGCATGTAATTAAATGTTCTATTTAATGTTTAAGTAGTGGTACTTATGTACAACCACCCATAGAGGGCATGTATATAATCACCCTAGGGGAATGTTTATAATTCTCCCCATAATAAAAATTATAGGTGACTGGGAATGTCTTATTCTCCCCTCACCTAAGGTTAGAGGTCTGGTAGGTGCCTCAACCCTACTTAGTTAGGTAGACATATTAATTTACATGCAAATCCTTTATTTACTTTTGTTATTGGCAAGTTTTCCTTAATAACAGCCTCATACTCTTGATGTTTCATCTTATGATGAACCCTAGACTGTTTTCACATACTTTTTATTTTCCTTTCTCTTTTGCTGGGTGACTTCCCAACCACCCAGGTGTGAAGCAAGGTGGTTGAATAGGACTTAAAGATCTTGGCTTTGGCTTGGACTTAGATTATGGATATGTTGCTTGGAGACAAAAGTGGAGTAGTTATATTTCCCTCTACTTAGATCCTCTTTTTGTATAAAGCATGTACACCCATATTGGGAGAATTTTTATGTACACTTTATTTGAAATTGAATATAGTCAAAATTTTATCTTCCGCTGCTATCCAAATTGGATTTTGTTTACCATTGTTTTGAGTAGAGAGGTGGGTTTATCCCACTCTTTACAACATGGTATCAGAGCCAATGGTAGTCGGATCTTTGACTATTTCAGTTTGTCTCCCTAATTAGAACCCAAGACCTGCATAGTTTCCTTTAGGTGAAAAGTTTGCCTAGATTTGTTCTATGTTGATGATAGGTTGATTTAGGACCTTATAGTTTCACATTAGAACCTTTATGAATAAAACTCTAATTAAAATATGTATAACTTAATGTTGTTTAGGTTTGCCTTTAGGCAACTATTAGGGCATGCAGTTGAAGCAAGGGTGTCTAGAAAGGATCAGGGTTTCGGGGGCTGGCAAAATTTTCCTCCGCACCACTAGCTTGGTATACGAGGACTCCCGTGCCCATATGATCCGGCCTGGCCTGCGCTGATACGAATTGCCCGAAATAGTTTGCTTTTAGGCAATAATAACTTTAGACTTCTATGATGTATATCTTTGGGAACCCTAAGTTGTTTTGTTTGATGATGGTTACCAAGATAGTTTTCTTATGTCCTTTGAACCTAGACCTTGGAGTTTGGGTGTTAGTGAGAATATCAGAGTGTGCAGTGGAAGCATGATGGATCTTGATAATGGTTTAGTTAGACTTATCCTTTAACCCTAGTGTAGTAGGTCAAACTCTTTAAGGGGTGGAGTATGGTTAGTTGATGATGTTTGAGTGGTTAGATTTTGAGGACGAAATCCACTTTAGGGGGATGGAACCCTATAACATCTTCAAGTCTATCTAATCTATCTTTAGAAACCCTAACCTCATACTTAGGTGGTTAGTGTGCTTGAATCCTTAGTTTTGACCAAACAAGTTAATAGTTGTAACCCTAACATGCTTGTTTATATATTAATGAACATATAATTATCGTCTATGGAATAAATCATATGCCTGAACCCTAATGAATATCCAATGCACATAATATGAATATCAATGCTAATTGTCAATAAGCAAGATGTTAATAATGTCATGAACCAATGAACCCTAATGATATGATGAGTAAGGTTATAATGCGTAATTAATGCATGCTAAGGATGAATAAGTGAAATATAATGGTCATGTTGACCTAAACCCTAAGTTGTAATATCTAACCCTAATCTATGCATCCTTAATGCCTTTCATGGTACATTGATGATGTTAAGTGCCATAATCAGTTAACATACTTTGATACACATAAATGATATATATGATCATCTAAACACATATTAATCAAGTCATCAATATAAAATGCATGTTGTCTTGTTATCTAATACACTCATGATTAGTCACTTAATGTGAATCAAATCATTAATATGACATATGTTCCACCTTGATCATTAAAATACATATAATGGATTCAATATGAAAATGAGATGTTTGGAACTCACATAAATGTGCAAAATCAATAATATAAATGAATGAATATGAATAATGATTAATGATGACATTAATGTGAGCAATAAAGATAATGTGGTAATAAGATAATGTTCCATGTAAATATATGTAATTGATGTGACATAATTTGGATTAAATATAGACATAATGACAAACTGAATATTCCATGAGAAATAATTTATTATAACTTAATAAAGTGATAATATGAGGATAATGAAGTGTAAACCCAAGTTATTAATGATCAAATATAATAATGAATGTTGAGATAATTGAGTAACACCTAATTGTGATAAAATCCTTAATAAGATAAATGAGAAATATATATATATATATAAATAGTTTAATGGATAATAATGAAATATAACCCTTTTGACAATAAAGTGAATATGACATGACATAATTAAAAAAATGATGATAATTTGATATAATGTTAAAAAGCCAAAAATGTAAATAATGTTAAGTCTCCTAAAAAGAATATGTTAATAGTGGAACCCTAGGTGATCCTTGTGAACCCAACCTATGTTGAGCTGTATGTGAAGTTTCAGAACCGTTAGGTGTAGTTGAAGTATAAGTTTTGGTGGAAGTTGTGTGGTTAGAGGAACAACCTGAAGTTTTTTTTGTGATGTGAGGTTGCACACTCACCCTTCCCTAAATTGCTAGTGATTTCGGGGACGAAATCCTCTTTAAGGGGTGGAGTGCTGTAACATACCGAAATCAGGGCATTTTGCCTTTTGGTCCTCTTTTCCATCTTTTCCTTTCATTTATATCCTCTTTGGCCTTTTTGTTTAATTTGTGAAGAATATAATGGCCTAATGAACATTTGTTCACCTTTTATTCCAATATTTGGGTTTATGCACAAATACCTCAGTAAGACTTTAGATAATGGGCCTAAAATGCAAATTGTACACTAAGCAATAAAAAGAATAAAATATTTCATCCTAGAACTTTCTAGCACTTACTAGAATAATTGAAATAAGAGAAAATCCGAATTTGAAATAAAGGAGAAGATAAATGCAATAATTAAAGGTAATATGGGAATTAATGGGTAAAGAAGATAATGAGAAAGATATTGCACCAAATATTATAATTGGAAACCCATTAGGATAATTTGATACTCAAATTCGTTTCCTTGATCAAAAAGTAACTTAAGGGCCAAGTATCATTTAAAGTGGAACATAATATAAATATTAATGACATTATCAAAAGAAAATAGGAAATATGCCAATAAAGTGAAATAAAATACTAACTGTTCTCAAATCAGAAAAATAACTCCAAATTCGTATTCTAAACACAAAAATAATCCTTTGGGCAAATTTGCATTTAATTTGGTCAATGTTTAATATTTTATTTTATTCAAGAGAGAGAAAATGACTTAAAGACCAAAAATATTAAATATATATAAATAAAAATTAAATAATGTCAAAAACGTGTTCCTAACGTTTATTATTACTTGTAGACCAAGTTTTATGTTTTTAGGAAGTTTCTAGATGCCACTAATAAATTAAAAGGTTAAATAAGTGATAAAATTTAAATGAATTAAATAAAATAATAAAAGTCTTCAAAAAAAATAAAATAATTCCAAATTCGTGTTATATAGGTTATAATAGACCTTTGGGTGAATTTTGAATCAATTTGGAAAATATTTGGTGAGAACGTGAATTTAGGAGAGAGAACATGTGTAAAATATTCAAATCATTAATTAAAAAAACTAAACAAATGAAGTTAATAACAAATTCATGTTCCATATATTTTGTTTCCTTGAGAGTGAAGTTGCACATTAATTGATAATTATATGAGTCTCTAATATATTAAGAAAGAGAAAATATGAATTACTTTAAAGGGATTAAATAAAATACTTAGAATTCCCAAAAAAGAAAACTAATGTTACAATTGGGATCTACATGTATTAAAAAGTAAAGGGTTCAAATTGTATATTTAATTGAATAATGCTTGCTTTCCCAATTGAATTGGTATTTAAAATCCTATTTATCATATGCTTTGAAAGTGGAATTTGATTAAACAAATTACAATTTTCCTAATGCAAACGTAAAGCAACGCTCCGTTGCTTCCTCTCCCTCACGTTTGCCCCCTTCCAAAATGGGCAATGCCCAACCCTTCCTCCCTCTACGTATCCTATTTATCTTCCTCCCTTCATTCCTTTTCTCCTCAAACACATGAAGCCCTAGCCGCCCAGCCTACTCTCACCTTGCGTCCAACCATGGCGAGCAACACCAAACAGAGTTGAGAATCATTGGGCAACGTCACCTCCTCCTCTTCTTCTTTCTCTCCCTGAACGACGCCTGGAACTCGACGTCCAGCAACCCCGACGCTGCGTCGGCGTCGTTAACACCTTCACATCTGACCTTCGACGTCCAGCAGCCCCCGACGCTGCGTCGGCGTCACTAACAACTGCCCAACCGACGCCTCGACGCTGCGTTAGCATCTCTACCACCTGCCCTTCTGACGCCCTGATGCTGCGACGCCCCGACGCCCTGATGCTGTGACGCCACGATGCCCTGACGCTGCGACGCCCCGACGCCGACAACACCACTTCCAGAGCAACCCCGACACCAACACACTATGACAGCAGGGCATCGTAGCCACCAAGTGCAACGTCGTCGACCTTGACAATGACGCTGTCATTCGCAACCGCTAGATCTGCAAGACCATGATGTTTGCAAACACCTCCATTCAACCTGACGATGGTGACTCATTACATGTTGCTTCTTCATGGGTCACATGATCATAGAGAACGTGATGATGTGTTTGGGTCCCCATCTTGTTGTGAATCAACCAGACATGCAACCCCCATGGTAACTCTAGACATGTAAGTCTTCATTTCATTTTCAATAGTTTTGTTTTAGAAAATAGATTATAAAGATGGGATAAGAATGGAGTAAGGATAATCTAGTTATTTAAAACCATAACATGAACTAGTCAATTATCTTACCTATCAACTTTGTTGTATACAAATGTAAATATTAGATTGCATGAAATCAAACCTGTAATGATACGTTAAAGTGGAAACTTGATATTAAATAAAAGATGTTGTATAAGACCCGGGTAGATTGATATCCAAAAATGATTAAAGAATCACCCTAATTGCTTATTGTATACTTACCGAACTCTAAGAATCATTAATGGTGTATCCTTGTGTTAATGTAACCTTTACATTAGAAATCATATATATATATATAGGTGTATTACATGATAATTAGAAATACATATGGATCTAGGGAACACTCTCATCTAAATTAATCCAAGGGAACTTGAAATCTGTATAAGAATTTATCTAATGATATAACGTAAAAAAAAAGATAATAATGTGTAAAGGAATATACTTTTATAAACATATATCTAGACGACATGTTAGTTGGATCAAATCATGTGTATATTAGTGAACCTAATAAATATTCATATGGAATATACTTACACCAATAAACATGGTGAGCATGATGTTAGGAATAATATGGACTCACATCATTACACCTATTTTGGCAACATATATATTATTATCCACATATATGAGTTACATAAACTTATGTGACTAAATATTGGTAACTAGAACTAAGATAGATATGTAAAGCATCACATATTATCTCAACAAATATTAAAATCATAAACCCTAACATGACAGTACATGGTCGGGAATTGGGTAATAATAATATAAAAATACAATAGGAACGAATATGTTCACTTTGACTTGGCTAATATACATAATGTGTTTTTAGGATGAAAAGTTGACTTTGTGGACCAAAGTATACTATTCAAGTTAACCTTTATGTGTGAAAAGAGGTATGTGCAATTCCTATTTATGTATGTGTTTTGTATGTGCATCTACCCCCTTCAGTTGGGAAAATTTTATACCAATACCCATATTCCCTAATGAGGCTTAATCTGAACTAATCCTTGATTCTTGAAACCTCAATTGTTTATTGCCTCAAAAGTAGTTGTAGTATTATCTTGATTGGGTATTCATACCCCACTACCATGTTATATATTCTTTTGATTAATCTTGCCATAACTCTTTGCTAGCATGTAATTAAATGTTCTATTTAATGTTTAAGTAGTGGTACTTATGTACAACCACCCATAGAGGGCATGTATATAATCGCCCTAGGGGAATGTTTATAATTCTCCCCATAATAAAAATTATAGGTGACTGGGAATGTCTTATTCTCCCCTCACCTAAGGTTAGAGGTCTGGTAGGTGCCTCAACCCTACTTAGTTAGGTAGACATATTAATTTACATGCAAATCCTTTATTTACTTTTGTTATTGGCAAGTTTCCTTAATAACATCCTCATACTCTTGATGTTTCATCTTATGATGAACCCTAGCCTGTTTTCACATACTTTTTATTTTCCTTTCCCTTTTGCTGGGTGACTTCCCAACCACCCAGGTGTGAAGCAAGGTGGTTGAATAGGACTTAAAGATCTTGTCTTTGGCTTGGACTTAGATGATGGATATGTTGCTTGGAGACAAAAGTGGAGTAGTTAGATTTCCCTCTACTTAGATCCTCTTTTTGTATAAAGCATGTACACCCATATTGGGAGAATTTTTATGTACACTTTATTTGAAATTGAATATAGTCAAAATTTTATCTTCCGCTGCTATCCAAATTGGTTTTTGCTTACCATTGTTTTGAGTAGAGAGGTGGGTTTATCCCACTCTTTACAGTAAGTAAGAGAGAGAAAGGATCTCTTAGTACACAAATCCACTCAACTGTAGATAGGATCTTAAGAAGAAACTTGGGATGAAGCCAAGGGTCCCTATTTATACTTGGAGGTGTCTACTATCTGGTAGAAGAAATTGGGATACATTCTAGTCATTTGGGGTATTGCAACAGATCTATTTTTGAGTTTTACAACACTCCAATGACTACAAACAACTCTTTTGTACATTCTATACAATATGGTCAGTTCAGTTTCAATAAAGTAAACTTGACTAATAACACTATTCGAGAAAGGAAATTTGAGTTGCCAGTTGAGTTAATCCTAGATGAAACTCAGTCGAAAATTTAAATTTGATTTTGTTGTATAGAGGTGTCAGTAGAGTTTATCCTGGAGAAACTCGGTCAACCCTCAAAATTCCCAAAATCCATCAAGGGTGTTGGTTGAGTTTATCAAAGATGAAACTCATCTGACAGAACTCCCTCTAATGAATTTTAGAAAATTTCATTAGATTGCCTAAATATTTTTCGCAACTTAATTACAAGTCATAATGTCAATACAAATAACTACATAAATTGTCCTAAGGGTTTTAAGGCATTTCTCATAAAAGTGCATTTGCATTGACTTTGGCTTGTATTTGGTCAAGCTAGGGATTGATTGAATTGATCCTTTTCATGTACCTAATACTTGAAATAAATCTCAAATAGACATATTATATACATATGAATGGAATGGTTAAGTAGTCATCAAAATATGGACAATTTATAAATGTTAGGTCAACATTCTCCCCCTTTTTCAAAATGATAAACCATTCCTCACCATATTGAAAAGGACTTAGAATTTAAACTTTTACCTTGTAATTTTATGGGGATACATGAATGAACAATAGCATTTGCACCCCCTCAATTCATGCTTAACTTTCTCTGTTTGGTTAGTTTATCAAAAAAGCATAGCCATAACACATATACTCTATTTGAGTCCATTTTCATAATCACATGGTATCTCAAAGAATTAACTGGAAAATGATCAAAATTCAATATGTACTAATCTCATTTCTCCCCCTTTGTCATTTCAAAAAGGGAAGGGAAGAAGAGCTAAAAACAAGTCTTATCTAATGGTTGAAATGACACAAACAACCACCAAACGTAAGAACCAAACATAAGCCAGAGAGAGAACAAATACGATAGAGTCATAATAAAAATATGGAGGCACACACCAGTAACTCATGATTTATTATAAAGAATAGAGTTAAAGATACATATAATAAGCTTACAACAAAAGATATGTCCTCTTGGGATGGAAACTACAAAACAACAAAGAAAATTGACATAATATGATAATGATAATCCTCAAATGAAGTGCCTTATATTCAATACATGAGAACTACAAAAAGATAGATGCATGAGCACTCTAAGGATGAAGAACTAAACGTCAAGAACAAATATGTCAAGGGCCTCATCATTATCCAGATGGTAGTCTTCATCATCTATAGAAGGTGCTTCACGGGTAGTAGGTGTGTCCACATCACCATCTCTATCATTATATGAGCCATCACCATAATCCTTATCATCATTGTCATCCTCATCACCATCACCATCACCATCATCCTCACCATCCTCATCCTTATAAGGTCCAAAGGAGCAAGTAGTGGGACACTTGCGATGTTGCTCCACCCAATACAAACCACATGCATGTTATGCATTTTCTTGCTAAAATTTCGGTGTAGAGACCCCATCAAAACCAGCAAGCAAGGTAGAAGCATGTGTAGGAGGAAGAGCAAGTCGTTTTGTAGCACTCAGCTGAGGAAAGGAAGCAGAGGCATGTCCGCCATCAGTGGTAGGAGGTACATCAGAAGCATTAGGCTTCAAGGACGAGTGGAACTGAGCATATGCATATGATGCATAGTCAATAACTGTAAAGGGTTGGTAGGTGGGATAGGGATGGGTGCATGATAAGTTCATGTTGGACATTATCTGAACAATATCCTAGTATAGATTCCCTTGACCTGTATGTTGTATGTGTATTGGTGCATCATGTATCCCACAAGGGTTTCATTAGACACCGAAAAGGAGGCACATTCAGGTCTAGTAGGAGGTTGGGTAGAGTTCAAAGCATTATGGGTAGAGGATATGGAGTGAAAGGATATCTTGACCGTGGTGTCACTAATGTTAACACCTTTTCTACTGACTTTGTAGCCAAGACCCTTGAAAAAAAATTCAATATGGTGTTGAAAGACACAACAAATAAGGTTAGGGTAGGGAAGGTGAGAGTCCTTAGTTTTCTTCTCAGTGTCAAAGCAAGTCATGTGATGTGGAATGTATCTTGCCCATTTCACATGGATATGTTCTGAAGAAGACAATATATGATCAGTTTTGAATTTTCTACAATATCTGTTTGATTCTTTTTCACATGGATGTCGTAGTTAACATGGAGAGAAACCAAGTGAGTCTTAATATCTAAAGAAGAAGACAATAAAATGGCTTTCTTCCTATATGGAATCTTTGTCTTTCTTTAAGGTTTTATGTATACTTGGAAGGGTTAACTCAGGGTCAAAATTCTTGTAGAAGGCTTCAGGATCAAGGAGCTCACAATAAGAGTTTTAGGAAGCAATCCAATTAGAAGACGAGAAAGTTAAGTAAGAACTCAAAGATTACTCAGAGATTTGAATATTGATCCCCCAAATCATGGATGACAACACAACTTGGGTATCATGATGAGGAACCAAAGTTGTGTAGTTTTAGGTAAGAGTCACATAAAACTCACACCACTTTCTAGATCAATAGGGAGTTTTTATAGGTCAAGTAATCCAAGCAAAGAGCATCAAGGTTTTGTTTAGAAAAGTGATTCATTACCTCTTTGAGTAGCTCATTGCTAAGAACAAACAAAGGCCTAAAAGGATATGGATTTCTAGGCAATATCTCTTTGTAATCATTGATTGCTCGAGTAGATATGAAGGAGGTACCATAATATGCTATATACCTAGTGGCTGGAGAGGACGAAGGAACTCCATTTGGACCTATCTGCTTCCTACAATTGGACGTCATGGAGAAGAAATCCGCTAAAGATGACGTCAAGAAAGGGAGAAAACGTAAGCAGCAGGCCACCCAATCTTAGGGTTATGGTTGGGGAAGGTTGAAAAAGGCAAGCTAGGGTTAGGAAAAGGGTTTGGGTGACTAGGGGTTCAAGGAAAAACTGAGAAGGAGACAATCGGTCTAGTTTTCTAGAGTTGAGAGGGAGAAAATTGACCGACATTATATACATATTTCCCGGCAATAGTGTTGTCGGTCGAGTTTAAGATTTGGGAAACTTGACCAACACTATTGTGTGTTCAGTCCTTGGGAAGGTTGTCAGTTAAGTTTCCCCATAGAAAACTTAGACAACAAAGAAACATGGCAAAAAGATTTGAAGTTTAATTCTAGGCAACTAGACTGCCATATAAATTTATTTATCTACCTATCATGCATTTTGAACATATTAAGGCACTTTCCACTCATCATTGCCTACTATTTTGTGATAAACAAGCATTTATGAAAAATAGCCAAAAATAAGAAAAATAATGTGTTAAAACTAGGAATATGTAGCACAAACAAGGATAAGATGAGAAATTTATGAGTAAGAACATATAGATAAGAGAACATATAGCTATAAGGCATACCATTAATATCAAGAGCAATAATAAGAAATTTTGATCTAAAGGATGTAAATTTCTCTCTAGGTAGAGGTTTGGGGAAAATGTCTTCAAGTGGGTTTTTCGTGTCCACAGAAGTGATATAGATATCTTTCTTAGCAATGTGTTCACAAAAGAGATGATGGATGACCTCTATGTGTTTAGATCTACTATGCAATATAGGGTTGTAATATAAATTGATTTCACTAGTATTACCACAAAAGATAGGAAAAACATCATAATGAACATTAAATTCTTGGAGCATATGCTTCACCCATAGGACTTGCAAACAACAACTCCCAACTGTAGTGTAATCAACTTTGGTAGTTGAAAGATCCAATGTGATTTTTTTCTAAGAGAACCAAGACACTAAGAATGGCCCTGGGAGGAAGCAAGTGACACTTTTGCACTTTCTATCAATTAAGCATCTGACATATTCCACATCACTATAAGCAATAAGATAAAGTCCCTTGACGTGGGATACCATAATCCAAAATTTTGGGCTTTGGCTAGGTACCTTAGAATCCTCTTAACGACTATAATATGAGATTTTCTAGGACTTGGTTAAAATCAAGCACACAAGCCAACATTAAACATGATATCCAGTCTAGTAGTAGGCAAGTATTGTAATCTACCAATCATATATATCTAGAGCTTCTCATCTACCTTTTCACATTCTTCATCTCTATCAATTTTGGCGGTGTTGGACATGGGAGTATCCATTGTCTTGGTGTTCTCTATCCCAAAGCACTTCAAGAGTTCACTTGTGTACTTGCCTTGGTTGATGAAGTTTCCATCATTTGTTTGCTTGTTTTGGAAGCCAAGGAAGAATGTGAGCTCCACCATCATACTCATTCCTAATTCACTCTGCATTAGATAACTAAACTCCTCGCAAAGATCAAGACCATTTCTGGCAAAAATGATATCATCAATATATATTTTGATAAATAAAAAATTGCTATAAGTGTGTTTAATAAAAAGTGTAGAATCAACTTTGCCCGTGACATAACCATTGTCTAACAAAAAGTTTTTCAATTTCTCATACCAAGCTCTAGGGGCTTGTTTTAGACCCATAAAGAGATTTTTTAACAAATAAACATTGTAAGGAAGCTTGTCTTGTTCAAAGATGAGAGGTTGATCCACATAACCTTCCTCCTCTATTCTACCATTTAAAAACGTACTTTTAACATGCATTTGATATTGTAAGAAATATTTATGGAAAGCAAAAGTAAGTAGCATTATTATAGATTCAAGTCTGGCAATGGGTGCATAAGTTTCATCAAAATCAATACCTTCTTGTTGGTTATTTCCATGATCTATGTCATGGAATCATTTGTTATCGAAATCCTAACTCCATATGACTACAAAGTCAATGGAGATAGAACCTAGGTGTCTGTCCCTAGCATGGTATTATAAAAGTGCAAATGCGGAAGCGTGAAATTCTTAGCATACATGAACAAATAACAAGATAAAACCACCAACAATATCTCAACATTCAATTATATTATTAAGAAACATCCTTTTATTACAAGCTTTCACTTACATATTCAAGAGTATAGTTTTACAAGACTGCTCGTGTATACTAGGGATCCTACAACAAGTAAACCTAACATAGCTCACCAAGCCCATCATTTCTAGCCATCACTGAACCTAAGAAAATACGTGAAACAAGGCGAGTCAAGCACATGACACTACTACAGAAACAACATTAAATGTCACTTTTCTGGGCGTCGGTTATTTAGGAAAACCGATGCCTATAATATTCAATGTCATTTATTTAGGAAAACTGACATCTATATTCGAAGACCAGCCAGACACGGGTACCGCTTTGTATTCAGCGTCAGTTGGGTATAACAAACCGATGCCTAAAATCGCCCGTGTAATCCAATTTTTGAGCGAAAAAAAATTTGGCCCCAAATTGTCACTTACATCGGCGGTTGTTTAAATATTAATCGACCCCTATTTAAGATGGAAATTTGCGTGAAAATTTCCACTTTTGGTGTCGGTTATCCTTTGATAACCGATGCTGATAAAGGTTCCCGCCAAATAATTTAGGGTAAAGATTGTCTAATTAGACGTCGGTTTTTAAGGAACAACCGACGCCGAAGAGTTTAGGTGTCGTTTGTTTTTGATAACCGACATCGTTTACCAACTTAATAGACCCACGAACAGCAACTGTTCCCCTTTCTTCTGTTTCATCACGAAGCAATTGTTCCCCTTTCTCTGCTCTTGCTATGTCGCCACCCGCCCGCCCGTTGCTGCTCGCCGCCTGCTGCTTCTCGCTCATCGGCGACGCTGCCTGCTTCCTACTGCTTGCTCGCCATCGACGCCGCTGTTTCTACTCTGCGTCGCCTACTACTCTGCGTCACCGCCGTCGTCCTCCTTGCCGTAGCCCATCGCCTCCGTTCTCCTTGCCGCTGCCGCCGTTCTCCTTGCCCGTCGACTCTGTGCTCGCCTGCCTACTGACCACTGCCTACCTGCTTGCTACCCGCCGTAGCCTCCAGGTAGTCGTTGCCTCTTTTCTTCCTTCTCCCTAGATCCTTACCAACAGCAAACACGGCCGTGGCTATGTTGGCCTACCACGGTCGTGCTGCCCAGAACGACCGTACTGCCCAGCACGGCCGTGGTAGGCCAACATAGCCACGGCCGTGTTTGCTGTTGGTAAGGATATGAACAAATTTTTATGTAATGCTTTATGTAAATTCTAGGATACAGACAAATCTTTTGCTTGCATATATTTGTGCTTCTAATCCTATTGCTTGACCTAATTCAGTAAATTTTGATGCATGTTGAAATAAGATGTATACTTGTCCATTCTAGAATCCTATTTTGATTTGATTAAACCCTAACATTGATGAAACCCTAACATCAATTGTGATGAAACCCTAACATTAATTGTGATGAAACCCTAACATGTACATATCTATTATTGTATTTGTTGGCCTAGAAACCCGTCCAAGATTTACTCATTAGGAGTAAATCTTGGATAGTCCCCGGTTTGGGACTGTTCTTGAACACCTAATCTCACTTAGGATGTAAGTGTATAATGTGAATTGGGTTTTTGAGAAAATTTTGGTAGCATTTCCCCGTTTGTTCTCTAAGTAGATATGTACTTAGAGAACAGTGGGGAAATGCTGTCGAAATTTTCTTGAAAACCCAATACACATTATACACTTACTAGTGAGATTAGGTGTTCAAGGATGGGATAGGTGGTATACATTTATAATATATAAGATTGACATCACGTGTTTGTTGGCCTAGAAACTCATCCAAGATTTACTCATTAGGAGTAAATCTTGAATAGTCCCTGGTTTGGGACTGTTCTTGAACACCTAATCTCACTTAGGATGTAAGTGTATAACGTGTATTGGGTTTTCGAGAAAATTTTAGTAGCATTTCCCCGTTTGTTCTCTAAGTACATATGTACTTAGAGAACAGCGGGGAAATGCTGCCAAAATTTTCTTGAAAACCCAATACACATTATACACTTACTAGTGAGATTAGGTGTTCAAGGATGGGATAGGTGGTACACATTTATTATATGCTGTCGAACTCTTCAGC
The DNA here is from genome assembly GCA_963693085.1 of Alisma plantago-aquatica. Classification (NCBI taxonomy): domain Eukaryota; kingdom Viridiplantae; phylum Streptophyta; class Magnoliopsida; order Alismatales; family Alismataceae; genus Alisma; species Alisma plantago-aquatica. The sequence goes on from OY856413.1 coordinate 782,005,984, forward strand.
GTCAGTTTTATAACCGATGCCAAAAGGCTTCACGCCACCGAAAATGCGCCAGTAGGGCATTGATAGGCGGTACAAATTTATTATATATCAGAATGACTTATATGTGCACGAAGATCACAATGAAGGATTGTTAATTGATAAAAGATCACAATTTTAGAGGCATGCATGTTTATATTTTTTATTGAAACTAAATGTTTGTTTTTTTAATATCAATATCATTTTCAGATTTGATGTTTCATTATCTTCTAGTTAATACAAATGTTAAATGTTTGCCTTTTTAATGACATTTTCAGATGGCTGACCATGATGAGTATGATGTCCATGATGAGCATGAAGTCCATGATGAGCATGTTGTCCATGATGAGCATGGCGAGGATACCAATGTAAGTTCTAAGAACATATCCTGTATTTCTATAAAATTCATTATCTTCTAGTTATGTCATATATCCTATATTTCTATATTGGGCTAATTCAGTGTGTTTATTTTTGTCAAATTTTAGGTTGATGTACCCACTGCAGCACTGGAGGAACTTGATGTGCATCACCAAAAACTTAACAAGAAAAGGGGCATCACTCTGTTGAAGAAGTTAATAGCGCTAAGTGGCAGTGGATCCATATTGGCTGTGGAGTTTGATAATGGAGGAAATGCAATTGGAGTGAACCACAATAATTTTGTAAACTATCTTGGGGTTGTCACTCGAAGCCATTATGGTGTTAAGTATGATAATTGGCATAAAGTTCCTCAGGTGAAGAAAGACATGATATGGAAGGATTTATGCGTGAGTTATTATTATTTGCAATTCTATTTTGTAGATTACAAATTCTATTATTTGTAATTCTATTTTTGGATACTAGTTAATAACAATTCTATTTTACAGAATCTGTTTGCATTGGATGAGATGTTGCATCATAAAAGTGTGATGCAACGCGCTGGAAAGATGTTAAGGAATTATAGGACAAATCTCAACAGAGAATACATAAAAAATGGTGATAAGAAGAAGAAGTCAGCACTTGAACAGTGGAACTTCTTGGACAAAGAAGATTTGGACACATTTGTTGCTTTAAGAAAATCTGAAGAATTCAAGGTATTAAGTGAGGCGCAATTCTATTTTTGGATACTAGTTAATATACGTTGTATTCACCTATTCAAGATTAACATTTAGTGTTACTAACCAAATCAATAATGTGCATACTAACTAGGCCCTCAGTGAGGCACAAAAAGCAAGGCGTGCACTGAATGTGCATGACCACACTATGGGTCCAAAGGGCTATGCAAGCGTTCGCCAAAGACTATAGGCGGAGTCTGCTGCTACTCAGGAGTCCTCTACTACATCTTCCACACCCATGTCTCTCCATGATGTCTAGATAGCTGGGAGGCAAAACAAGAAGGGTGAAATAAAGAAGCCCGTAACTGCTGAGGTGGCTGCGAAAATGGTAAAATACAACTCTTAGAGCAATCGTTTGAATATTGATTATTTGTGGTGTTAACTTACCAATTTTTGTTGATGGTGATTAGCGGGAGCTGCACGAGTAGAGGAAACAAGGCACGTTCATCCCTCAGGGCATAAGGGATGAATTGATAATTGCTCTGGGTAACCCAGAGCATCCTGGACGTGTTAGGGGTGCAGGCGCTGGTGTGGGCATCAAAGCATTCTTTGGGCCATCCCAGCGCAAACCCAGAGCGGGACTTTCATAAGAAGAGGTAACTTATTCTTTTTTTAGAATGTTACTGCAAAAGGGAATTCAATAATAAGAAGCTAATGTTTCTTTTATCTATGTATAGGAGAATAAAAGAGTCACGGATCTAGTTTCTAAGAAAGTCGAGGATATAATGCAGCGGTGGCAGGCATCTCAGGCTTCCAATTAGCATGTGGCGACCCACTCTTCTCCTAATGCACAGACTGTGAATAATCCTGTAGACCCACTGCCTAACACGTCTGTTGTAAGTATTGTTTATGACATTGTAGCTAGTCTTTTCAAAATGATATGTATATATGTATAACATTCTTTACGTAAATTTATAGGCGTTGAAGCCATGTCGCTTAAGAATGCAAGACTATGTTGTTACAGAGGAGCATGCTTACCCATCCCTTCCTGGGGAAATATTTCACGGGACTTCAATGCCACAGGGCTACGTTCGTGTGAGCCCGATACGTGTATTCCCCGATTGGATGGAAGCTACATTGCCATATCCCACCCGGATATTGATACACTTGCTGAGGCAGAAGGCGGGATGATATTGTGGCCCAAAGTAGATGTCATCTACACTACTAAAATTGTAAGATAAATTTACATCACTTTAGATTGTTAATGTGTATATATGAGGTCAATTGATCTGAAATTATATATACATGTTAAAAAGAAGACACCCGGAGCATCTAGGCCTCCACCTCCACTTCCTGCATTACCAAGTTGGGTTCCAACTGACCTAAAATACTCGTTAGGTCCTGCTTGTAGGGGAATGACATGTTGGCTACGGGCACATAATATACATTGCCCTATAATTGTTTCTTTAGAAGAGAATTATGCAGGTCAATCATACGAAAGCTCTTTATTTATACAAGATATTATTGAGCTGTTTACATATGATTGGCTGAATACATTAATGATAGAGACATGGATAAGGTGAGATCTTGTTTATACATCCATATACCTTGTGTAAGATCTGGTAATCTAGTTTCTTATATATTAATGCATACGTAATACATGTTTTGCAGCTACTTAGTCGAAAATCAATGTAAACAATTTGCATTTGACCATGTGGGATTTTTTAATCCATCATTGATTAGTATGGTAGCTAAAGACCCTGATAGTGTTCAACAATACTGTATAGATGCTTTTACAAATTTTGGTCAGCAAATGAAGACTATAATAATAGCTCCATTCAATGTCAAGTAAGTTTACTTTACTTATAATTTGGACTTAAGAAAATTACATTTTTATTGTGGATTTTGAGTTATTAATTTTTAATTTTTTTACCTCTAGCGGTAAGCATTGGGAGTTACTAGTTATTCTCCCCGGGACGTTCACTATTTATTATCTAGATCCTGCGGGGAGTACATTGAATACTAAAATTTGACACGTAATGAGAATGCCATTATTCTGGTGAGAAATATTTCATTTTTATATATGTTAACATTTGTTATTACATTACTATTTAATTATGAAATTTACTGTGTTACATTAACATGTAGGGATTTAGATGCATTCAAAAATACTGGAGGAAAGGTCCCCAGGAAAAAGAACTAGCCAATAATTTGGGAGAACATGAAAGTAAGTTCCCGACTCCAATGTATATATTATTTATGTAAACTGTGCTTAGTTGTATTTTTTAATATTTTGTATGTTTCAATTTATAGTGTGCTACACAAGACAATGGTTGGGCATGCACATACTATGTGATGCGATTTATGCACATGATTATCCGATATGCTGCATTGGACATCGATACCATACATGAGGTATTATATATAGTCTCATTAGTTAGTATGAAATATACCAATCTTATTTTGATATTATTACTTATATATATACATCATTCTCTTTGCAGGTGTTTAAAACTGACCACACTATAAGTAAATGCTTAAAAGATGTACACGCTCCATATACGATGGAAGTATTAAATGAAGTAAGAGAAGAATGGGCAAGAGCCATATAAGTAGTGGCGATTGTAAGATATAATTGGGATGCTGATAGCGATGTTGAATGATATTTTGTAAATGAATATTTCTGAATGTTTATACATGTCTGAATTTTTCTACATGTCTGAATGTTTCTACATGTATTTGAATGTTTCTACATGTGTGAATGTGAGAATTGAATTGATGTCTGAATGTATCTACTTGTATGAAAAGTATATTTGTTGATTTTGTAGGTTTGTGGCCTGTTTGTTGGCTGATATCAATGGATGTCGTAAACCTACAGTTCAGAAAAATGAACTGCAGGTTCTCATCATGCTGACCAGCCACAACAGGCCTGCAAACTGATAAGAAAAAAAATTAAAACATAGGCGTCAGTTATTTATAGAAAACCGTCATCAAAGGATTACAACGTCGGTTATTGGATAAAAACCGCCGCCTAATGTGACAAACAACCCGACCGTGCAGGAAAGCACGGCCGTGGCGGAAAAAGCGTCGGTTATTAGTATAAAACCGACGCCTATAGTACTAAACATGGTCATGCAGGGAAGCACGGCCGTGGCATCTGGGCATATGGCGTCGGTTTTTTAGTTGCAAACTGACACAGAAAGTGTCCTAGATAGCGCCCTTTTTGTGGCGCGAACCCTTTTGACGTCGGCTTACTATACATAACTGATGCCTATCGGTGCCCTACTGGCATGTTTTCGGTGGCGCGAAGCCTTTTGGCGTCGGTTACAAAACCGACGCCGAAGAGTTCAACCTTTAGCGGCGCCCACATAGGCATCGTTTGAGAACCGTCGCTTAAAGGGCATAAACAACCGACGCCAAAGACATGTTCTGTAGTAGTGTGAGGTGCTAAGTGCAGTGTTAAAAGATACATATACATAAGCTTTGAATAATTTGAAAAGATTTACAGAGGCAACGAATAAGAAATGAGCAAGTTAAGTATTTAGCAAAATGAGAACCCATTTTTTTATGTCATTTCACTCCAATTATACCATCATTTTTTGCATTTATTGATATCTTGTATTCGTAAGGCCCTTTATGGAAAAATTCTCACTGGAATAGTCTATGAGGGTGCTCAAGATTATCTAACCCTTTTATCAATGATCCGCCCTATTTTGATAACTCAAGTAGGATGTCCATCCGCATGTCCTTATCTCAAAACTACTGGCAGGTGCAAGAGGCTTGTATAATGGAGTCTCATATTATGTTTGCAAGTTATAAAACACGTTATGAGACAAACATCGAGTACAATACTAGAGTACTACATGGCAATATTTGAGCAAGTAAACAAGCATAGATATGTATCTCATTTCAAGCAAGAAAGTCATTGTCATATAATTATTAAAGAATGTACCTAATTCAGAGATTCTAAACTTAACATATCCTTGACCATGTAGCCATAAGAAACACCTGATTAACAACAAGATTAGGTGCATGCATTAGATTCTCATCATTAACCCTAACCAACTTCATTATAGGGTTTTGGCCAAGTTAGGTTCCAAGTTTCTTATTAGTACATAAGGTGATCATATAGTTGTTTAGAGTTTAAGGTGGGGTTCAAGTTTCATGTAATTTTTGTGATCCATCTATCTTATATTGACATTACGTGATTTAAGTCACTTGTGTACATAACTATGTCATAAGACTCATAATAGAGAAGTTGTGATCATAATCCATCAAGACATGATTTGGGGAAATACATGAGTTTAGGTCAGCAAACAAGTGCATGAGAATCACAATCAAAGTAGTGTGTATGTCCCCTAGGGTCTAGGCATCAAACAACTAACATGAGGTACCAACATTCGATCATATGTGTAGTCATGACAATAGTTCACTTATGTAATATGGTCCAACATATGGGATATATGGGACATCCATACAATGGGATCATAAGTATAGAACATCTCAAATTTTGAGGAGGGAAGAGGAGAGATTAAGATCCACATCATGTTTGGGGTGCAAACTAGACAAACAAGCCAAGAGTGTCGCACTAGGTCATCACTAGTGAACTTTGGTATTCAAACATCAACATGGGGCAAGGGGTTGATCCTACCATTAAAAGTTACTTAAACATCACAAGATTATAGATTTCATAGATCTAAAACTATTTTATGCATAGGAAGGCCAAGATTCCACCATCAATTAGAGTGTACTCATGCATCACCCAAAAGGCGTCACTTACATGCATTAGGTGTGATATGGGGTGAACAACCAAGAAGTAGTGTGATATTGGACAAAAAGGATACTTAATATTGACATTATAATGATTTTCATATCTCAATGGAGTAAGATTAGCAAAATATTAAAGTTCTAGAGTTAAATTTCACATACATGTCACATTATTGCATCTATGTTAATTAAGGATCAAGAATGATAACTACATTTTTTATAGTGTTCCATTTTCATAGAAGTTATTAATTTGAGGTTTAAGAAGTAGATTAGACATCAAAGATCCAATATTACCATAATATTGAACTAAATATGGTCAACATAGTCAAACATAGAATATTTGTGAAAGCTAAGACAAAGGATAAGGATTTGGAATATGAAGTTGTACCTAAGTTGTATATCCTTTCGAGACTATAAATTTGGTACATAGGTTTCCTATATTCGGCCTTAGTATGTGGATGTTATGCATTTTGTAACATTTGCATCAAGAATTATATTAGGGGGAGTTATCGATTTATCATGTGTTGAATCCTATATGTCAGTGCGGGATCTAATGCTTAGGTAGGATGCGCCTCCCAACCGTTCGAGTCATTGACTGCAACCACCAGGTTGATAGACACCAGTCATCACCTCTGATCGCCCCCATAGCCCCTGGTCATGGTCGACCTTTTTTTATCTCTACTCTTTGCTAGTTCACCTCCATCTCCTAATCAAAGAGCAGCCTAGCCGAGCTAATCCCCACCCTTTCTGGGTTCAGGAATGTCGATCCACGCTCACATTTAAGATCTCATAACCTGGTCTCATGATCCCATTATTCTTCCCCTAAAATACAGGAACAATAGGGATCCAAAGCACTCACTCGTGCCGCCAACACTATGATGCATGCCAGGAGTTTGATGATTTTCAGACGTTGTGGGGCTATGGCACTCCGGGCACTAGTAGCTACCTTGTGTTCGAGAAGGTGTTACCACTAGCCATGGCTATTGCTTATAGTGGTAGCGCCTGCAACAGTGGAAGTAGTTGAGCTACTGGGGAAGACATGCCAATGAGGGAAAGAGGAGGAGAAGGGAAAGAAGCAAAAGTGGTAGGGGATGACTTATAAAGAAACATGGGGGCTAGGGTTGTCTTCCAATCTTCCATTCATTACCAGATTTGGGGGCGGAGGAAGAAGGGTAGATCCAACCCTTTGATGCTTTTCTAAAGGAGAAAGGGGGAGGGGGCGCATGGATGGATTTGCATTGGATGGTCCCATGGACGGGCCGACCCAATTACCAACAAGGGTTTCAAGTGTATTAAATCCAAAGTAATTTAATGGACTTTCAAAAATTCATAACATGGGTTGTGAAGGTCAGATCAAGGCCATTTTTATGTAAATAGATTCGTAATTGAATCCTCTATCTCATGAAACATATTATAGAGGAAGATAATAGTCTAAATTAGGTTCAATTTTAGTTGCAATGTGGTGATTCCTTAAAGGATGATACTTAGATAAGAAAAGCAAATTAAGGGCACACATTGTGAAATTGAGCACTAATATAACCAGATTGGAGTGTCCCATCACTCAAAATTATGAAATTGATATCCAAATTAGATAATGGGGCATCATAGAGAGAGAAAGTGCATAATCCAAGAGAGGGAAAAGAGTACATTAAAGGAGATATAAAAGTGAGGTTGTCATGCCCATCCCTCCTTATAAGAAATTTCTTCCTCAAAATCCATCCAAGATCATAGTTAAGAGTCAAATTTCATATTTATCATGTTCCATCAGTCATCCCATAGATTTCAAATCAACCCCCATAATGGGGTGTGCACATAGGTTGTCATCATCAAGGGTGTAACATCCCCATTTATATACTTATAACTTGGCGTTCCAACACATTATGGCCCCATCTTTAAATTAGGGTTTCCAAGCCCGTATCCCCATTATGCTAGAGTTTTTGTTCATGTATACATCAAGCTCGAGGTGTGTCATCGAAAGATATGTTATAATTTCTCTAAGTATATGTTCATTATCATGACTTTTAACAAGTTTATCATTGGACTTGTATTTCATCATTACACTAGATTTCATTAATGGTTTAAAATTTCCCCAAGTTATGTTACTCATCACTAAGTATGTTCATTGTCCCTCCTTAGCTCTAAAATTCAAAACATATTCTTCATGTTATTCGATTCAAACCCCACGAGCATTTTCATATAGAGTTCATGATTTTTCATTTTTGGGTATGAAATTAAGCATGTTACCCCTGATTATTCCAGCTAAGATATCAAGGCATCATTGTATCAAATTCATGATTTTAAAGCTACATGTTTTGTGTATGGTATCATTTCATATTAAGTTTAGCTCATAAAAGTGACTATTGTACATATATTAAAATTTGAACTGAAGTGAGGTTCTTACATGAATCAAGCATCATTCAAGATTCAACATTATCATAAGCATCAAGGTTTCATAATCATCTCACTTGTAGCTAGAAAGAGCTCCACAAGCTGAAACCACTCCAGCTAAGCCTTGTCTACATCAAGGAAAAACGTGCTAACCATCAATATCTATGATAACACCAAATTTTGTGATATTTTAGACTGTTTTTCTGTTATCAAAACTGCCCTTTTCTACTATTTTCCTCTCTTTTATATGCACTTTCGCAATAATTGGCCAAGCAATGCTCTTAATCCAATTTTTCCTATCTTTTGCAGAGTTTTCCTCATTTTTGGGCAATAAGGCCGCTCCGGCCCATTAATAAGTCCAAGTCTTTCTCGGTCTCCCTGACGACCGATACAACCCCTGCCCGACAGGGCTGGGCGACACAAAGACGCTCGACAAAGAAAGGGGCCGCGCGAGAAGAAGTTGACGGACGACACTCCTCCTACCCGACAGGGAGCCCAGCCCGCCGACAACCCAGCTTGTCGGGCAACACAACCACCCACCGGCAGGCGTGCCGCCCGTCACGACCAATAGCCGACACCATCTACGTCGAGCGACACCTCTGTATCGGCCCGTCCAATGACTGGCGCATAAGGGAGCCACGTGGCGCTTCGAGCACCATGTCTTCACCCCAACCAACTGACTATAAATAGCAGCTACAGGGAGCCGAAAAGACAGTCCACAGTTCGGAATTCACAGTTCTAGAATTCGGACAGTTGGGAGTTGAGCCATCTTCCAAGGAGACTGCGAGAGCATACATGTCGTACCCCAGTGCTTGTCTCAGGAGACACTAGGTGAGCTTCTCCTCATCCCGAGAGGGAGGGGACAGTTCACTTAGGGCCGTCCCGGGCGACACTGCGGGATGATATCGGCCGACGTAGATGAGCGACACAAGTGCCCGACATCAGCAATGCGTAGCTCTTAGCCCGACATGATATCAACCCGATACTCTTAGCTTGTCGAGCGTGCCGCCCGACATGAGCGTATCGGCTAGGGTCCTTGAGCGATACAGTCGACAGTCGGTGCATGCCGCCCGACACCTCTGTATCGGGCTAGGCCTCTGACCAATATCGGGCAGGGGAGCTACAAAGCCTTATCGTCCTTCTACATCAAGGAGGCGACACCTATCTTTACTTTCTGTCATTTAATTCCTTACTTACGCATTGTAATTAAGACCCTTTATTTGTTTATGGAAATAGAAGATGCTTAATTACTTGTTGCTCTATGCTTGGTGCACAATGTTGGATGACTGCTATGTTTGATATCCGAACTCTAGCTTGCATGTTTGGATCTCGTTTCGCTTAGATAACGAATCATGTTTTCCCGTCGCAACAACTTCGAGAGTTGTGTTGTGGCTCTAGTGTTTGGTCCGATTCTGGAGTACGAGAGTGCCTGGAACGGAGTTGCTTTAGTGACCTTTCCACTCTAATTTTAGTCCAGTGACCTCGAGAGGGGCGCTGATGCCTTGTTAGAGGTACCCGCTTCGAGAGGAGGGGTACAGGATTGGTTCTACCGCCGCTTGTTTACCACAGTTTTATCCTTCGTACCTCGCTTTAGCTCAAGCAGTATATTTCTGTCTCTGTTGCATGAAAACCCCTAAAAACTGCTAAATGATTAAAATCTTAAATCTCTCTTGTAAATCCACTTGGAGATAGTATTCTTTGTTTTATTCGTGACATCTTACTGCTTCCCTTCTTGGGAATTTATCTCTTTATATACCTACCGGAGTGTAGCATGTCGATTCCGTGTTCTCAACACTACCCCCTTGTCCCTGTGTTCGACCCCGTATGTCTACTTCGACCCCGTAAAAAAAGTTGCAGGGGCCTAGAAGGATTCAGGTTTATAAATGTAAAAGCTCGACTACCTAAAATACGCCTCCAATTTTAGGACGCGCAATTTAGGCCGGTCAACTTTTTGGTGCCGTTGTCGGGGACAAGGCAAAAGCGGTACTATAGACGAACCCGAATCCACTAACTACACTCTTATGCCTCAAGCTTAGAAATGAGCTTGACATCACTCTTTTTCTTTTTCTTTTTCTTTTTCTTTTTCTTATAGTTATTCTTGCACAAAAATAATAATTCAATTTTCTAACTTGGTTTTCCGTGTCGTTTCAGGTACCTCAGAAGTAAGGGGCATCCCATTCCACTGAGCACCTACTCCAGCCGTCATGCCACCTCACATTGAACCACCCCATTTTGAAGGCGAACGCCAAGGGAGGAGGCCTGATTCGCCCCCACCTGAAGAAAACGACAGGTATAACAGTGACCATCAACAAGAAGATCCAGACTCAGGGGAGTATGAAGAGGGCCATCACTGACACAGACGTCGTCACTGTCAGAGGCAAAGAAGAAACCAGAACGATCAAGAACAATGCCGGGGAGAGAGTGACAGTGACGACTCGGAAGAGGAGGAAAAGACGCTTAGGGAGTTGTCATCCTCAAAAGCCAACAACTCCAGGTGTCCTGTCGTCACTCCGCGGTTCAATGCGGCCAACTTCGAGCTTAAGCCTTCTGTCATTTCTATGATCCAAAATAAGAGTTTTAGAGGGAGCTCCAAGAATGACAATTCCTATCATCACCTGGATGCTTTTAAGAATATCTGTGACACGATTAAGATGATAGGTGTTCCCTAGGAGGTGATATACTCTAAGGGCTTCATCTTCTCCCTAGAAGACAAGGCCCTGTCCTGGTATCTTGGGTTACCCCACCAGTCTTTGAATGGATGGGGAGCTTTGGTCGATGCATTTGTAAACAAGTTCTACCCCACCAAAAGAACAGTCAGGAATCGGCAGAAGATAACATCCTTCATGCAAAAGCCGAATGAAAGCCTCCACGACGCCTGGGAGCGGTTCCAGGAGTATCTGAGGGATTGCCCCCATCACAATTACAAGAAGGGCTTCCTCATCACCACCTTCTATAATGGCTTGACTCCTGAAGATAGAGTGTCGCTGAACGCGTCCGCGGGCAGTGACTTCCTGGGGAAGAACGTGAAGAAATCCGAAAAGATTATCAAGAATATAGCCGAGTTGATGGCAGGTGCTGAGTTCGACCGGTCCGATAGAGGACAGATAAAGAAGGTAGGAGAAGGGTCCACCCTTGAATCTAAGGCGCTGGAGGCAATCACCTCGCAGATCTAGAGGATTGCTACAGATGTAAAATAGTTGCGAGAAGCTGGTGGTAAGGGGAAGAAGCAGGTAGAAAAAGTAATGAAATGTGTAACATGCGGAAAAGGTGGCATGGGGTAGAAAACTGCATCTACACCCGGCCAGAAGCATCAAGCGATACCGAGTCCGAGGCAGAAGAGGCTGAAAATGTCTCTTTTGTAAACTTCAGAAGACCGGACCACCCTGGCTTCAACTATGGGAACAAGGATGCAGCTAAAAATTCTCATCAGCTGCACAACTCCACCAAGCCACCCCAAGCTTTCAAAAAGAGGGGAGGAACCTATCAGTATGCTAGAAATGCCCCCTTCCAGAAGAACAAAGGTAATTTCCAAGGTCAAGGCAAGTACTAGGGATCAGCTAAAGAACAAGGACAGAACCAGGCTTCGAACCGAGCAGATGTGGTGGGACAGTTGTTTGATTTTGCAAAAAAGCAGGACACTATCAACAATCAATTGGCGCAGAGTGCGCTATCAAATTCGGGTGTGTTGAACTCATTATAGGTCCAGCTGGCGGATATGCAGACACATCAACGCCAGATTGACCAACAATTAGCTCAAATGGCCGAACTTATGAAGAACCCCTCAGGAAAGATACCGTCAAACACCAAACCTGCAAAGAGACAGGGACTGTGACAGATAGAGGGCTGAGATCGAGTTGCCAGGAAAGGACGAAGCTGGCAGATAATGAACTGGAGCCGTCAAGCTGGAGATGATAACTGCAACGCTTCTCGGGAGGCAACCTGAGCTTTATTTTATTTCTTAGAATAGGATTGCAATTTACTTTCCTGCAGAACAAACATTACGAACATTTGGTATGTAATAAGGCCCGAGGCGGTGCATGCGCCACATGCACTGACTCTTATGTTTTGTGGGCCACCGCCTTAGTTTTATTAACCGGGATGGGTAATACTACCTGAGGCCGGGAGCTTAGTCCTAGGCCAATGATGTTTTACTCGTCATCCGTAGCTTAACCCGTTTTGTTTTCACGATTCACGGGGGGAGGCACTCCAACCAGTGCTTGAGTGCACCCTTATCAGGCAGTGGGGCTTCATGGAGCGCAACAGTCGTGTCGAAGGTGGGGCTTACCGGCTTATGCGTTGGACTGACGGTCGACGGCCGCCCGTGTTTTACTGTTTAGTCACTATATAAGGAAAGCAAGTTTTACCGTATCAGGTTCCTTACCTTACTGTTTTTACGCTCCCGTGTCGAGAGAGAGAACTTGTGCTTCTGCTCTGGTGTCACACGAGACTGCACTTCTCTTGTGTCGCCCGATAGCCCAGGTCACAGCGAGGTATAGCCTGACAGATTGTGTCGGCCGACAAGCTTCTTTTCTTGTAACAAGTAGGTATCAGTCTCAATTTCCTTCGTTGGGCAGTGGTGTCGCCCGATATGGGTGTCGTGCAGAGTATCTTTGATTCGCGTCACCCAATGTCGGGTGATAGCCGTGTCGCCCGATGTTGCATCGTATCACCTGTTTTTGTTATCGGACGACACGTATTGGGCACCTCGTCTTGTCACACTCGTATCGCCCGTCATGCCTATCTTTATCACGCGGTTGAATCTTTCGACCTATCGAGCGATACCAATCTCTTATATCGGGCACAGGGCTTCGCTACTGAAACCAGTGTGTCGCCCGATTCAGGAGTGTCGGGCAGTTTTGTACAGGATAATACAGAGTCACACGTCTATTCTTTATTATATTTCTTCCAAGGGCCAACATAATTAATCAAGATATCTCTTTTGTTGACTTACAGAGATGGCCCGCATTAAGATGACCGATGTCCCAGTCGACAAGCAAGGCAGGAGGGTCTACCCTGAGACTGCTGCTGAAGGGCAGGCTGCTAGACCCAAGCGCCCGAACCCAGGACAGGCAGGGACGTCGGGGACAAAGAAGAAGGCAAGGGTTGGAGAAGCTGCGACCCAAGCGCCCGAACCCAGGACAGGCTGGGACGTCGGGGACAAAGAAGAAGGCAAGGGTTGGAGAAGCTGCGACCCCAGCACCAGCACCAACACCACTTGCTGCAGCGCCAACACCAGCAGCAGAACTCCCAGAATCCTTTTCGGGGTGTTTTGAGCCAAGAGACGACGAGCATGCTCGCCGCTATGCTGAGCTGGTACCCAAGATGTACAAGCCAAGCAGGTTCTGCCATAGAGCCTCGTTTGATGAGCTTGGGATCGTGAAGAGGCTGAAAAGCATCCTTGCGGTGGCAGGACTAAAGAAGATCTGTTTCAGCTAGACTTCTTTATACACCAAGCTGACCATGGAGTTCATGTCCTCTCTCCGCCGGGTGAGGAATTCGACAACAGAGAAAGAAAAATTCGGCAGGCCAGACAGACTACAGGCCCGGCTGTACAATTCGAAGCACGCCATCTCTGAGAAGATCTTAAATGAGATCTTCTCTTCCAGCGAGGAAGAGAAGAATCGGATGGACAATGGTGAAAGGATCACCGAGGCAGACAGGTTCAAACCCGTGGAGTTTTGGGGCAGGCTTACTGGCGAGTCTTCGTTCAAGCCAGGAGCAAAGGTCGTGGCAGTGCACTCCTGCTTCTGGAGGATCGTGCACAAGCTGGTGGCATGCTTGTTGTTCAGCAAGAACGAATCTAGCAGCATCTACACGGAGGAGCTCCACGTCATGTGGCATATTATGGAGGGCCGAGTAATCAACCTCGGTCGGTTCTTGCTGAACAGGTTGCATCCAATGAAGGAGGCCACTAAAGGAGTACTGCATGGGCGACATTGTCAACCTCATCGCAGTAGGACTCGGGTACCCGTTCGAGCCGCGCATCCATACTAGAACGCAAGGCGATGAGGTGTTTGACACGAAATATCTGATGAGGACCAACATCATCAGGAAGGAGAGGGGAAGTTTCTTCTACATGTTTTCAAGGACTCACATACTCCTTCCCCTTCCTCGCTGCGCCAGCTACGACAAGGAGAAGTTGGTCTTCACCACCGCCGAGATCGAAGCTATAGCTAATAATACGACTACCGCCACCACAATCAGGGACACAGAGAGGCCAGCCCCAGAACTGCCGGCGACAACTGCTGATCAAGCTGTCGTCGTTCCGACCATACCAACAACGACAGTGGTGGCTGAGAAAGAGCCAGTGATTGTTGAGGTCACTGGGACGGAAACTTCGGGATCTGTCGTGGAAGAGACGGCCGCAGTTCCCATTCGTGTTTCTAAAACTGCAGAGGAAGGAGAGGAGCTTCAGTAGGGCAATGACAACGTGATGTTTGATGAGATCATGAGGGAACTCGAAAGAACATCATCCCTGCCGCCAAAGTCCTCGCCTGCGGCAATGGAGGAGATCGCCGACAGTGCAGAGGTGGGGCAAGGTCCGCCCTCACCACGGCCATCCCCAATCAGAAGAGAAGGCAAGGCGGCAACACCTGAAAAAACGCTGACTCCCCGCATGGCGACATCTGGTTCGCGAATGATTTTTATAGATTCTACCTCTCCGGGTGGACCTTCACATGGGATAGATATCGTGAGGATGGAAGGGAGATCCACCAGACCCCCTCCGTCACTTGGAAAGATGATCTGAAATGAACTCGACGATCTGTGGGAGGTAACAACCATCAACTCTGCTACTTGTACTTCCCTGACCCACAAACTTGCATCTTTTCAAGACAAGCAGGACAACCATGAGGTCAGGCTGAACAACCAAGAGAGCGAGCTGTTGGCTCTAGCAAGCATACCCGATGGACTAGAGGCCTTAAATGCAACAATGCAGCAAGTTCTCCAACAGCTTGACAGGATCGAGGAGAGGATGGACAGAAGTGACGAACATCTGCACCGAAGGCAGCCGAGACGGTCGCCGTCACCTCCCAGCCGGAGCCCTAGTCCTTCTCCTTCAGGTTCCCCCTCGGGAACGGCGTCCCCATCCTCCTCCTCTAGCGGGCGATCATCAACGCCCCAGGACGGGACACAACGAGGATCTGTCGAAGGGTCTCCCAGCAGACAGGAGAGCTCTTTGGGTTTGGGAGATGCTAACGTCTCCATCCCCCTGAATGAAGTTGAAGACGATGGCACATACATCAGCATCGAGGAAGACTCGTCAGATGAGTCCGAGGGAGAGGTGGGAGATGTCTACACAGTGAATAATAGACATCCACCCGAGGAAGGCGCTCGTTTGCGGACAAATTCCACGAGCCGTCTGAAATACCCTTCTTCGAGATGGCCGACTTCGATAGAAGAGCCGTCGGGAACCTGACGATCAGAGACCAGAAGCTTCTGAATAAGGTCTTGAGGTCGCATGCCAATGAAGAAGATGTCGTCTGGAGAGACTGCTACCTCTCCCTACGACGGGGAGATCTTTGGAAAATGTTCCGCACGCCGGTTGTGGTCGGCAAACGAGTGTTCAGGGTCCTGGAGAACACAATAATAGAGAAGATCGACAGCAGGACAGGTCGGAGACAAATATACACAGTCACCCCGACCTTGGAAAGAAGGCTGATGAAGGGAGATCTAGACTCCCGTGCGGTGATCGACATGCTGCAACACGTTGAAAAGCATAGACCAAATCAGGTGTTGGCCCCGTACAAGCATCGCAACGTGTGGTTTCTCTATATGGCAGACATCAGAAACTGCGACGTCCAGCTGCTGTGTTGCAGCAATGATGAAGTACCACGCTCCGGGGGTATTTTCTGCCGCCCGGAGGACGGACAATTGAAACGCCTGCCAATACGCATGCTACGGGCTTTAAAGCAAGGAATCCAACGTCTTCAAGGACCTTGGAACTACTTCTCTATCAGATACCTCCCCGAACAAGCAGAAGAGGGGAGCGGAAGCAACACTATCGCCGTCTTGAGTGCCATTGAAGCGCTCAACTCAATCAGAAACTTAGGATTCCTCAGAGGCATGTTCTTTTATCAGTGCAGGGGCATCTACGCCATGCTCCTAATCAAGGACAAGCGCTATTTCCGGGACGCAGGTGTGCCGGAGCAGCTGCTGGACAGTGGTGTAGAGGAAGATTCTTCTCGATCCAGCAGCCCAGAAGGAAAAGAAGAAGAGATAGAAACTGAAATTCATGGGACGGGCAAACAACTAGCAGTTCTGAAGAGAGTGCATGGGGAGGAAAACACTGCTTTTCCCGAAGCTTCTGAAGGGCAGATCAAACATTTTGACTGCTTTTCGTGTTCAACTCTCACACAGGAGTAGGTCAACATCATCCAGAAGAAGCTTGCTGAATCAACCCCATCAGATGTTGCTTTTCAGACAGGAGATGTCATAGTCCTGGCAGATGAGCTAAGGGACATGGTGAAGGAAGGAGGGTGCTTGACTGTAACAGTTGTAGCCGCTTACATCCAATATATACAACCAAAGCTAGAACATGCATTTATAGCCCATCCTTTGCTTTTCAATGATATCTGCCTCGCCGACGAAACAGGAGCAAAGAAGATGTTCCTGCAAGAATTGAAGGACGGCATCGCAGGCACTATCTTCCTGCCTATTGTGCATTACAATCATTGGACGCTTCTAGCGATGTATACTCGGCAACGAGCAGGCATTTTCTACAACAGCTCGGACAGCAACAAGAACCATCCCGTGCTGTGTACATCAGAACCTTTGACACCCATCAAACGCTTAGTTCGAAAATATTACGACGAAGTGTCAAAGATGATTGAACCGTTCCTAGACATACAGGGAGGCAAATGGCACAAACTCCAATTCTGCCACCGCAGTCCGCAACAAATTCCTTTATCCAACGACTGTGACATCTTCGTCCTGGAATGGATGGCTAGTGAAGCGACGCCTGACCAGCTCCACCACACATGATATCACAACAAATGAGGAGAATACGTGTGGGAACTCCTATATAATGCAGGCAAAACCTCACTGGATTAAACATTACCTCACCTTATTTATTTCACAACTCTGGGGACAGAGTGTGGAGTAAGTTTGGGGGGGTACCATGTACCATTGAGGGAGGTACAAAAATCTTCTGATCTCTCTGACTTAAATTCTTTATCCTTTTGTTCTTTATCCTTTTGTTCTTTCCTATATCACGTGTACATATATATGTTTATACCAAAACTTTTTTGAAAATTTTGAAAATTTATGTCCCCATGCATATGTACAAAGTTGTTGTAATAATAATAAAAACCTGATGCGACTTCTTGCAAAGTTTGCTTTCTATACTGAACGAGTTACAAGTTATGTTATATCTTTTTGATAATGCTGCTTCAAACGAACAAAAGAATATGTTTTGCCAGGTCAAAAATTTTCAAAAAAATATATAATCTCGCAAACAGCTAAGAGACAAGTATGGAGAAGGAAAAAGCTACCCAAACAGCAGGAATCTCTTTTGTTCCGCCTTACCCAACAAAAATCCCAAAAAGAGAGAAAAGCCTCATGAGCGTGAATAAAAGCATGAGAGTTATGCCCAATAAAAGAAAAAGAAAAAAAAATATATAAACCACTTGTTTTTCCAAAAGTACCCATCTTTAGGCATGGTAGATCCGAGGCAGTGGTACGTAGGATGTGAAATCACTGCTCTAAAGCCAACAGGCTTGGACTACAGGGACCACTTGCCCATTAACGGACCCTTACCTGGATTCAGTGATGGGAGACAAGAATGAAAAACCTAAAAAGCCTTAGCCTACCCTATACACAACTTTCTGCCCCAAAAATAAAGATGTTTGGTGTGTAAGCTAACTTTGGAATCATACAACTAAGTCTCGCTGAAGCTGTGGAGAAAAATCTTACTTAACAATAAGGTAGGGAAAACTGAGTCTTTTGTTCGTATTGAGACAGCATTATCCTTAAGGCATTACAATCTTCGTTTCACCCTTTTGAACAAGAAGTTATACCAAGCAAGAAGAAACATCACAAAATATAGTCTAAATATTGATTGAGGACAATCAAAATGCTAAGTTTGGGGGAGTTGATAACACCAAATTTTGTGATATTTTAGATTGTTTTTCTGTTATCAAAACTGCCCTTTTCTGCTATTTTCCTCACTTTTATATGCACTTTCGCAATAATTGGCCAAGCAATGCTCTTAATCCAATTTTTCTTATCTTTTGCAGAGTTTTCCTCATTTTTGGGCAATAAGGCCGCTCCGGCCCATGAATAAGTCCAAGTCTGTCTCGGCCTCCCTGACGACCGATACAACCCCTGCCCGACAGGGCTGGGCGACACAAAGACGCTCGACAAAGAAAGGGGCCGCGCGACAAGAAGCTGACGGACGACACTCCTCCTACCCGATAGGGAGCCCGGCCCACCAACAACCCAGCTTGTCAGGTGACACAGCCACCCACCGGCAGGCGTGCCGGCCGTTACGACCAATAGCCGACACCATCTACGTCGAGCGACACCTTTGTATCGGCCCGTCCAACGATTGGCGCATAAGGGAGCCACGTGGCGCTTCGAGCACCATGTCTTCTCCCCAACCAACTGACTATAAATAGCAGCTACAGGGAGCCGAAAAGACAGTCCACAGTTTGGAATTCACAGTTCTAGAAATTGGACAGTTGGGAGTTGAGCCATCTTCCGAGGAGACTACGAGAGCATAGGTGTCGTACCCCAGTGCTTGTCTCGGGTGACACTAGGTGAGCTTCTCCTCATCCCGAGAGGGAGGGGAAACTTCACTTAGGGCCGTCCCGGGTGACACTGCGGGCCGATATCGACCGACGTAGATGAGCGACACAAGTACCCGTCATCAGCAATGAGTAGCTCTTAGCCCGACACGATATCAACCCGATACGCTTAGCTTGTCAAGCGTGCCGCCCGACATGAGCGTATCGGCCAGGGTCCTTGAGCGATACGGTCGACAGTCGGTGCATGCCGCCCGACACCTCTGTATCAGGCTAGGCCTCTGACCGATATCGGGAAGGGGAGCTACAACACCTTGTCGTCCTTCTACATCAAGGAGGTGACACCTATCTTTACTTTCTGTCATTTAATTCCTTACTTACGCATTGTAATTAAGACCCTTTATTTGTTTATGGAAATAGAAGATGCTTAATTACTTGTTGCTCTATTCTTGGTGCACAATGTTGGATGACTTCTATGTTTGATATCCAAACTCTAGCTTGCATGTTTGGATCTCGTTTCGCTTAGCTAACGAATCGTGTTTTCCCGTCGCAACAACTTCGAGAGTTGTGTTGTGGCTCTAGTGTTTGGTCCAATTCTGGAGTACGAGAGTGCCTGGAACGGAGTTGCTTTAGTGACCTTTCCACTCTAATTTTAGTCCAGTGACCTCGAGAGGGGCACTGATGCCTTGTTAGAGGTACCCGCTTCGAGAGGAGGGGTACAGGACTGGTTCTACCGCCGCTTGTTTACCACAGTTTTATCCTTCGTACCTCGCTTTAGCTCAAGCAGTATCTTTCTGTCTCTGTTGCATGAAAACCCCTAAAAACTGCTAAATGACTAAAATCTTAAATCTCTCTTGTAACTCCACTGGGAGATAGTTTTCTTTGTTTTATTCATGACATCTTACTACTTCCCTTCTTGGGAATTTATCTCTTTATATACCTGCCGGAGTGTAGCGTGTCGATTCCGTGTTCTCAACACTACCCCCTTGTCCCTGTGTTCGACCCCGTATGTCTACTTCGACCCCGTAAACAAAGTTGCGGGGGCCTAGAAGGATTCAGGTTTATAAATGTAAAAGCCTGACTACCTCAAATCCGCCTCCAATTTTAGGATGCGCGATTTAGGCCGGTCAATCTACCCATACCAAACTTTTACCCAATATACTGAATGAGAACAACCACTAGATTCCTTTACATTTACCAGTAACCCAAGTTTGAGGCTCATCATGGAGATCACAAGTCATGTACATCATCTTTAGGGTCTTGGGACACCTCCCTCATCTATATAGCAAATATCATATATTCAAATGCCTCCATGTCTAGAGTTAGATCTTTTCATTGGAAATTTAGGGTTCAACATTTTCAAGGGACCACACACTAGGTGACTCAACTCACATACTCAGAAGTATTCTAGCTGTGGACTCATCATCATGTATTTCATTGTTCATATTACTCAACATTTCACATATTTTGGAGTTTAGGTGCTCTGACCTTCTCCTGTGGCGGGTCGAATCATATCAAGAGGTCACCCTTTTTTGTACATCCCATGCTAGAGGTCCTCCTTCATAAATATATTGAGGCCTATGTTGATCCAAACCATATATCACATACTGTATCCCAACACGTATAAGACCAGGGACAAGAAAGCATGCCAACACACTAGCTATGTATAGCACATCAACCAAGTCACATGTTTCATACGAGGTGCTAGGTTGAGATAGGGTTGCATGGTCAAACTCATCTCATATCGTCAAACATACTTGACCCTCTCAAAAACAAACTTGGGCCATACCAACATCAACATTATTACCAACCTCATCATAATTTTATCATTATCATCATCATCGTCATCATGGTCATTATCATCATTGTCGTCGTCATCGTCATCATCATCGTCATCATCATCGTCGTCGTCATCTTCATCATCATCATCATCATCATCATCATCATCATCATCATCATCATCATCATCATCATCATCATCATCATCATCATCATCATCATCATCATCATCATCATCATCATCATCATCATCATCATCATCATCATCATCATCATCATCATCATCATCATCATCATCATCATCATCATCATCATCATCATCATCATCATCATCATCATCATCATCATCATCATCATCATCATCATCATCATCATCATCATCATCATCATCATCATCATCATCATCATCATCATCATCATCATCATCATCATCATCATCATCATCATCATCGTTATCATCATCATCATCATCGTCGTCGTTATCATCGACATCATTATCATCATCATAATCAACTTAGGTTTTCTAGGCTTCTCACTAGCCTAAATTTTACCATGGCTCTAGATAGTTCTAAAGACTAAATCTATCATCTAAACTCTCTCATCTAGACTTGATGCTACATCTCTATCTCTTATACTACATGGACAATCACTACCTTTCTGTGTGTGGCAACATTTTTCATACGTACATATACTAATACTTGAAATAGGTTTTCTCCAACATTGAAACGGGCGATGAAAACCATGATGCTCCATTCAAATGAAACCAAAACCAAAATGAGTTACCACACTCATTAGACAGTCTAGTACCATGACACCTAGAGAACTAGCAAGAGCTGGTGCACACATGTGTATCCATCCTAAGCACATGTCACAAACATGTGTATAGGGTTGTAGTAAGATCTTCTTTTTCTCTCCCTCCTGAACCTATAGCCCATACTACATGATAGAATAAGGAGAAAAGAAAGGGTTATAGTGATTGCACAAGTAACACCTAGTTCTAAAATGTCTAGGTTCTAACCTAGAGGCTAACTCAACTTAGTCCACAAGGTACATCTTATTAAGTTTCTAAGTTTGAGATGTAAGGTTATATTTAGTTTGTGTTTCATGTAAGAAATTTTTGGTTTAGTTATTATTCATGCTCTGATACCATTTGTCACAAAACTATTTTCTACTCAAATCCTAACTCCAAATGACTACAAAGTTAATGGTGATAGGACCTAGACATCTGTCCCTAGCATGGTATTATCAAAGTACAAATGTGGAAAAATGAAATGCTTAGCATACATGTACAAATAACAAGATAAAGGAACCAACAATATCTCAACATTCAACAATATTATTAAGCAACATCCTTTTATCACAAGGTTTCATTTACATATTCAAGAGTACAAGTTTACAAGACTACTCATGTATACTAGGGATCCTACAACAAGTACACCTAACATAGCTCACCAAGCCCATAACTTCTAGCCATCTCTGAACCAATATGTGAAACAAGGTGGTTCAAGCACACGAGGTGATGAGTATAGGGATAAAAGATACATATACATAATCTTTGCATAATTTAAAAAGATTTACAGAGGTAACAAACAAGAAATGAGCAAGTTACATATTTAGCAAAAGGAGAGCCCGTGTTTTATGTCATTTCACTCCAATTATACCATCATTTCATGAATTCATCGATATCTTGTATTTATAAGGCCTTTTATGGACAACTTCTCACTGGAAGAGTCTATGAGGGTGCTCAATATTAGCTAACCCTTTTATCAATGGTCCGCCCTATCTTGATAACTCAAGTAGGACACCCATCCTCATGCCCATAACTGAAAATTTCTGGCAGGTGCAGGAGGCTTGTATAATGGAGTTTCTATATTATGTTTGCAAGTTATAAAAACACATTACTAGACAAGCATCAAGTACAATACTAGAGTACTACATGGAAATATTTGAGCAAGTAAACAAGCATACATATGTATCACATTTCAAGAAAGAAATCCATAGTCATATAATTCTTAAATCCCGTACATGATTTAAAGATTCTCAACTTAACTTATCCTTGACCATCTATCCATAAGCCACACCTAATTAACAACAAGATTACATGCATCATTAGATTCTCATCATTAACCCTAACCAACTTCATTTTAGGGTTTTGGCCAAGTTAGGTTCCATATTTCTGTTAGGTTCCATATTTCTTATTAGTACATTAGGTGATCTTATAGTGGTTTAGAGTCCTTCATGAAGGTGGGGTCCAAGTTTCATGTCATTTGGGTGATCCATCTACCTTATATTTACATTACGTGATTTAAGTCACTTATGTACATAACTATGTCGTAAGACTCATAATAGAGAAGTCGTGATCATAATACATCAAGACATGATTTGGGGAAAGACATGAGTTTAGGTCAGCAAAAAAGTGCGTAAGAATCACATTCAAAGTAGTGTGTATGTCCCCTAGGGTCTAGGTATCAAACAACCAACATGAGGTACCAACATTCGATCATACGTGTAGTCATAGCAATAATTTACTTATGCAATAGGGTCCAACATATTAGATATATGAGACGTCCATAAAATGGGATCATAAATATAGAACATCTCAAATTTTGAGGAGGGAAGAGGAGAGATTAAGATCCACATCATGTTTGGGATGCAAACTAGACAAACAAGCCAAGAGTTTTGACTAGGTCATCACTAGTGAACTTTGGATTTCAAACATCAACATGGGGCAAGGGGTTGATCACATCATTAAAAGTAACTTAAACATCACAATATTATAGATTTTAGAGATCTAAAATATTTGTATGCATAGGAAGGCCAAGATTCCACCATCGATTAGAGTGTACCCATGCATCATCCAAAAGGGGTCACTTTCATGCATTAGGTGTGATATGGGGTGAACAAGCAAGAAGTAGTGTGATCTTGGACAAAAGGTTAGTGAATATTGACATTATATTGAGTTTCATATATCAATGGACCAAGGTTAGTAAAAGCTTAAAGTTCTAGTGTAAAGTTTACATGTCCTATTAGTGCATCAAAGTCAATTAAGGATCAAGAAAGATAATTGCATCTTTTATAGTGTTCCATTTTATTAACTATTGATTTGAGGTGTGAGAAGTAGATTGGGCATCAAAGATCAAATATTACTATAATATTGCACTTAATATTTTCAACATAGTCATGGATCACATATTCATAAAACTTAGACAAAGGAAGAGGATTTGGGATATGAAACTATGCACAAGTTGTATATCTTTTTGTGACGATCAATTTGGTATATAAGTTTGCTATATTTGGCCTTAAGATGTGATGTTATGCATTTTGTAACATTTGCATCAAGAACTATAGTCAGGGGGTTACTGATTTATCATGTGATGGATCCTACCCGTCGATGTGAGATACAACGCTGAGGAAGGGAGCACTCCCAGCCATTCAGGTAACTGACCGTAACCGCCAGGTTGCTGGATGCTAGTCATTCTGCTGATCGCTCACCATTGCCTTAGGTCGTGATCGACCATTTTTTATCTCTTCTCACCGTTGGGCCGCCTCCGTTGCCCAGTTAGAGAGCAGCCTAGTCGGGCTGACCCCCACCTTTTATGGGCCCAGGAATGCCGATCCACACACATGTTTGAGATCTCGTAACCTAGAATAGGGGAAGAATGTGGGATACAAAGCCCCCACTCGTTTCGTCAATGCTATGTTGTAAGCCCATAGTTTGATGGATTTTGGGCATTGTCAGGCTATGGCACGTCGGCCACTAGCAGCTACCTCGTGTCTGAGAAGGTATTGTCACTGGCCATGGTTGCTGCTTATAGTGGTAGCACTGCTAGCAATGGTAGTAGATGAGCTGCTGCAGAAGACCGGTCAAAGAGGGAAAGAGGAGGAGAAGGGAAAGAAGCAAGAGTGGTAGGGGGATGACTTATCAAGAAACATGGGGGGCTAGGGTTGGCTTTCAATCTTTCATTCATTATTAGATTTTGGGATAGAGGAAGAAGGGTAGCTACAGCCCTTCGATGCTTTCCTAAAGGATAAAGGGGGAGGGGGTGTGCATATGGATTTGCATTGTCTGGGCCCATGGATGGGCCAACCCAACAAGCAATAAGGATTTCAAGATTATTGAATCCAAAGTAATTTAAGGGACTTCCAAAAACTCATAACTTGGGCTACAAAGGTCAGATCGAGGTGATTTTTATGACATCAGATTTGTAATTGAATCCTCTATCTCAAGAAACATATTATAGACAAATATAATCATCTAAATCAGGTTCAATTTTAGTTGCAAAGTGGTGATTCCTTAAAGGATGATACTTAGATCAGAAGAGCAAATTAAGGGCACAAATTGTGAAATTGACCATTGGTAGATTGGAGTGTCACATCACTCAAACTTGTGACATTGATATCCACATTAGACAATGGGGCATCATAGAGTGAGAAAGAGCATAATCTAAGAGAGGGAAAAAAGTACATTATAAGAGAGAGAAAAGTACAAGCTACTAACCTTGATTTGTTTTTACCACATTCCCGCTTTCATCTAGTAGGTTGGGGGTACACCCACTTGGTGATCTTTCTATCACTTGGTCTTGGCTCGAAGGTCCACACTTTGTTCTTCTCAAACTTATCAAGCTCCTCTTGCATAGATAAGATATGTTCATCATCTTTAAGAGCTTCTTTGACATTCTTAGGCCCAAGTTCTGAGATGAAGGCATTTTCAACATGTTGTTTGCTGAAGGTAGCCCACGTCTTCACCCTTTCAAAAGTATTTCCAACTATGAGATATTTAGGATGATTTTTATCAAACTGGGGAGTTGGGTCCTTCTTTTCATCATCCTTTAGCTCTTCATCTTCAACCACCTCTTTTCATTTGTCATTGATGTTGAGCTTTTTGAATCTAGGAATCACCTAATCCACAACATCATCATTCACAATATTCTTGGAAAGAGAGGGATTCGTTTCAAAAAATTTAAGATTAATGGATCCCTCTTCTTTATACAATTCAATGTTAAACACTTTATATGTTCTACCTTTAGTGCTATATCCAAGAAAGAAAGCCTTGTAGGATTTTGATATAACCTGTCGTGAAAATCCTTCATGTTTAAAACAAAACAAGGACACCCATAGATATGAAAGAAGTCGATAGAGGGATTTCTACCATGCCATAACATACAAGGGGTTTTGTTTAAGGTAGGATGCGTGTAAACTCAATTTTGCACAATACATGAGGTGCTAACAGCTTCGGCCCAAAACTTCTTGGGAGTATCATACTCTAAAAGTATGGTCCTAGCCATTTCTATAAAGACCTATTGTTTCTCTATACACCCCCATCTCATTGAGGTGTATGAGGGGAAGAAAACTTGTGCAAATAACAAAATTCCTTGCTAAACTTCTGATACAAATCAATTTCAAATTCTCTGTCATGGTTAGTACAAGTGGAGATGATTTGGTAACAAACTTTTTTCAACCCATTTGCAAAGATTAAGGAAAACATCGAGAGTATCACATTTTATGACTAAGAAGAAGGTCCAAGTATAGCGAGAGAAATCGTCAACAATCATGAGGCAATAATTTCTACAATGAAGTGATTGAGTTATCATTGGTCCAAATAGATCAATGTGAAGAAGTTCAAGGGCTCAATTGGTGTAGCGTCCCAGATTTTTGCCTCCACAATTAACTCTTAATTGTGGAGATTAAAACTCAGGGGTGTTGTGGAAGAAGCATCAAGAAATAGATAGAAACCACAAAACTTTATTACATTTTAAAATGTCTATATTACATGACATGGGCTACAATAATGTTTCAAATATTACATTCACTTAATTAACATTCAAATATTTGAATATCAACTAAGTATTTGATCATTTAGCCTGATGCTGCTCCAACCAGGATCTAGTTAGAAAATCCACACGATGAAACTTGTGTCCTTCTTTAACCTACGGTGGGAGGGGAACAAGAACCGTAGAAAGAGGAGTTAGACAAATGTCTAAGTATGGAGAGGCATAAAAATTTAAGTTGATCATATGTATAATGGAACATTTGATGACATGAGACAATTATTTGTAAATGAAAGATATAAAAGTTGATCATATGATATGAAAGTTGGAGCATGTCATATTAAAGTGAAACACATAATAAGAGAGTAAATAGCATATGAATCATTTTATTATATCATTCCCCACTCAGTCCAGAGGGATTGTTAACCAACCCTAGATCCAGCTTGTGGCCTGCAACCACAGCTAAGGTCACATAGATCATAAGTAAAAAATCAACAATATCACTTTGCATACTACATGCCCTATCACAAAGACATCGGTCTCACGTGTGCCAATTCTACCCTTACAACTTCCTCTGTCCCATCGCACATAGCTAGTGTGGTTTTTAGTCCTCGAATTCGATGCCTACTCGAAGGGTAGTCCTGCAGCCCCTAGTCTGCCCTCAAGGTGGGATCCGTCTACAACCATATCTCTCCATGGTCTGGCAGCCTAGTGTAGGTGTTGTCACCTCAGTGGTCATTATACACAACCTTTGATGATTTATCTCACAGACCAGCAGCACTGCGGCTACCCTCAAGGTGGGGTAGTTGCATGGGAAAGGCTATCCCTCCTCCCTTTACCATCCCAATGATATGATCCGGATCCAAACATAACATAACACATATATCAATCTTGATCTTCCGGTCCTCACCGACTCTGGGACTGTAAAACCAACTCTTCGGTGGTGGAATCTAAACAATAAACATATTAGTCATATTAAACCATGACAAAATTCATTGAACACCACAAACAAGTAAAATCTCATCATTTTATCCTTTTTATCGGTTTCTCAAAGGTACTCAATTCATTCATGTCAGATAGTTTGATAAATAGAGCAAGACTTATTTCAAGGACTTATTCCAAAGCTGAGTAGATAAAGATAAAAGGAAGAAGTAAAAATGTCTTTAGTCTCACTTTTCACAAAAGCCAGAGTTTCAATTGAAATAATTGATAATGTATGTAATATTAATTCTCATGAGATCATATTAATCGAAAGTCCCCTTTGATGAAACTACTTATTACAATAGATAAATTCTTCTTGAGTTGACTTAGCAAGAAAAGGAAATTTCAATTTAGCATTTCACTTTAAAGACGTGTAATTAATTTTTAAATGAGCACTAAAGGCCTTAATATTACATTATAAATATAAGATACTTAATTGCATATAAATTTTATAAAAGAGAGATCCAATATAAGATAAAAGAGTGAATACAAATCTAAAAGCTCTAACATATGAACTAGTCAGATCTTTGATTATATTTTCATCTTACATTTATGGCATTAATAGATTGTACATAATAATCAACTTTAAGAAAGGCTCACAAAAGAGGAGATAAGGTGATGACTCGTCAAAAGTATTATGATTCCTTACAAAAATGTATGCATGATGTTTATGACTCATCAAAAGATACTCCATACAACAATTTATGAAGAAAGATGATGACTCAGCAAATGGTACTCCATACCTTTCATTCGAGCTTCAACCATATAATCTATTATGTTCACTGTGGTTATGCATTGAGATTGATATTTATCTTTCTTCTGATACTTATGTAATCCCTCTAGTTCTTGTTGCCGCACTTTCCGGTATCCTTCAACAATGGGGTCCATCCAACATTCATAAATTTGTTCAAAATATGTGTCATGTAGGAAGGTGATGATAGTAGATGTGTAAGAATTTAATGTGGAAGGAATTACACAAGATGATGGGTTCTAGATTAATGGATAAGAGAACAAAAACGAAAGAGCAAAGTGTGGGGCAGGTAAGAGATGGATGTGTGCAATCACCTTGGGGGTCTAGAGGGAGTCTAACAGCCCTTTCGGTCGAGATTTGTATGGCGTGGGATGTAAGGAAGAACATGGAGAAGGGGAGGAAGTAGGAGGAGTTTGCGGAGGGCTTTGAGGTGATATTAGCTCGTCTAACCTCCTCTATGGTCTTTATATAGGAGTTTGAGGTGGTTCCAGATACTGGGACGGATTAGGATAAGGATATGGAGGGATGGCAGTCAGTTTTCACTGCCTTTTCTGATTGAACTTCGGAGTTTTTGGGGACATCAAGATAACTCTCCCTGGATTCATATTGGTCTAAAAGGGTGGTGGTGCAGGTGGTCCTTGAGTTGGTTAATCAACCTGCCAAGTTTCACGGTCAGAGGTACCCTGATATGGCTATGGTGGGCGGCCAAACAGAGATGGAAGTCGTCATGTCAAGCTATGTCTTGCCTACGTAGGAGGCATACAAGGTCTGAAAGCTTGTTGCGAACTTGCTCGTCAAGTTTGAGGAAACACACCGGTCGGACATGACAGTAGTAGGTCACTGTTTGTTTGGCCGGAACTACTGGCCCTGCACTACAGGCAGGCATATCAGCTACCCCTCATTGGATATGGAATGCGGCGGTCGTCCCATTGCCTTCGGTTAGTCAGCATGGCACCAATAGATCTGCCAGACTGCCAATGATGATAGGTCGGGTTGGTTCTTGCTCTGTTTAGCCGGCGTGACTTCCAGTTGTTGTGTGCGAGCATATCTCACACAGTGCCGAACTAAAAGGAACGAAGAAGGGGGTGGGGGAGAAGAGAAGAAATGAGTGGGAGAAATAGAGAGTCGAGGTGGCGGGACCCATCTTGAGTCCAAGGATTGGCCGCTGTGTGAGAGTGGAACGAAGAGTCGGGGAGTTATTTGGAGGTTAATGGTGAAGTAACCCATCGGATGGAGAGAGAAATAAAGAATGGATTGTGGTAGAGGAAGCGTGAGATGAGGGAGCAGATAATGAGAGAGAGAGGGTGTGGGGGCAGCCACGAGATTATATTAACAAAAAGGAATGGCAATGTATGAGAGAGAGAGAGGGTGTGGGACAGCCACGAAATAAAATTAACAAAAAGGAATGGCAATGTGTTAGTAACGTAGGGGGTGGTCTCGTGGGCTCATTTTAAATGCAATACATAGATAAGCTATATAGAGTTTTATAATTGCAAATAAGCCCGGTTAGTTTTAGGAGAAAAAAGTCTAGCGTTACTATATTTCAAACAACCACATTTATTACAATTCCATTTAAGCTTCTTTTTCACATTCAACTCACTTTTTCTTCTTCTTTAAATCACTACTTTTCAAAACATAGTTCCTTTTCGATCATTTTAGCATTTCTTGCTGGATATTCCCTTAGTTATCTTTACTCGTTCATCTCATTAGTTAACATTAATCATCTTAGGAGTTTTTCTTTGACCCGGAAAAACTTCCTTTGTGATTTTATAATTATATCAAAGTACCCTCTTTTTTTACCAATATTAAAATTTACTTAAATAATTGTTATTATGATAAATTTTAATTTTGTTCTTCTTAATTAATTTTTTTCTAAAAATACGGGTTATTACAATTGGTACTAAAGACTCCTTTGAATTTAAAGCAGAATTTGGTTTGCTTTCCTTATGTACAGGGTTCACATTCCTCATCCTTCTCAAAGTCCAATTTAGGAAGTCCTTTGACCAATTCGTTTTTGCTCAACTTTCTCAATTGATGCATATTTACATGACCAAGCCTACGGTGACACAAAGATATATCATTTTTATTAACAACGAGGCATTTACCAAGAAAAGCCTTAAGAGAATCAAGAATAATAACATAAAGGTTTTCACTTCTAGTTCTCTTATATATGACATTGTAGGAGAGGGAATCTAGAAGTGGACATTTAATAGATGTAAAAAAACAAGATAACCACAATCACATACTTGAAATCTATTGAATTAGACATTCAACACTAATAAATTTGTGATGTAGGCCATCCACAAGAAGAACATTCTTGATGCATAGTGAATCACCCACATCACCTTCACCTATAACTTTACCTTTCGTGTTATCCCCAAAAGTCACAAAGCCTCCTTTCATTTTTGTAAAATTGTTGAAATGACTTATCTCACCGGTCATGTGCTTGGAACTACCATTATCAACAATCCATTTTCCTTTTACCTACAAGAAAGGAAGATTTTGAAGCACAATTCAAACCTTTGGATCCGGAGTTATCCATTTCATATTTGGGTTGGTCCCCTTCTTCTTGTAAGGAAAATGTGTAGTAGCTTGCAATGTCCATAAACCATGGGGATATTAGAGCCATATGACTGTCAGTGTAAAATCAGAGGTTCCTTGCATTTTATCTTTCCCTTGTTGTTTCTTTTGGGAGCTCCCTCATATCTGAAACCACAGTTACCCATTTGTTTGGTAGAGTGATTTAGGACTTCAATGAGGGACTTTTTCCCTTTGAGGAATGTTTGCAAGAAATCTCAAAGTTTGTGATTATCATTACTAAGAGTAGTAACGATAGAAGAAAGGTTAGCTAGATAATCTTGAGAATGAAGCAATTCGGCCTCTAGACAGAGGTCTATAATCAAGTAAGAATCTCTTTCACAAGTTATACTAGCTACTTCAGTATCTAGCAGTAAAGGTTTAGAAGCAAGCTGACTTACCTTAGCAAGAAAAATCTAGCATTTTTAGTTCTAAGCATAGTAATCTCATCAAGATAGATTTTATTTTCATCCTTCATACCATCACATATATGCCTATGATCATTAAAATTGGCAACACACTTATCATTGTTAGTTCTAATCAAAACAAGTTCATTGAGTCAGTTTTGGTTTTCATCTTTGAGACTAATGATGTAACACCCCTGGCCTGGGTTTTGGGATAACCCTAGAAGCTTTTATTAAGTAAGTTTCTTAGAACCTTGTATTAATCTTTTGAAAAGTAATTAAGACTTGAAAAGATTTTATTTCTCAATTTTGAACTTATTTGCAAATTGCTTATGCCTTATATGACAACTTTGGTAAGAATTGCAATTTACCAAATCAAGGGGTTTATGTGAAAATTATCATCTCTAAAATTTCTCTTCTCTCTCTTAGTTTCAACTAAAGGAAAGAGAAATAAGGGTGTGCCTTGTTTGAGTCTTGGTTGAATGATAACACTCTTTGTGGTGAAAGAACCAAATAAGTGTTGAGTAACTTGAACCCTAGATGAGGTTGTATCCAGTTTTGAAGTGTATACAGGAGTTCCTATCGACTTGGAAGCCATAGACGAGGTTTCATATTGGTTTGTTAACCTTTGAAGGAGATCACGACGGGCTAAGCACCTCAAGTAGGTGAAGCCTATCAGTTTGTAAGTTCCTTGCAAAAGTGGTATCGGTTTGCACATAAAGCAAGATTGGGTGATTATATCTTGTCAAGATAGATACCCAAATGGCCCAGATCTTATCCATGAATTATCATCAAGAGTTTTGCATGGCAATATAATTATGGTTGCATGATGTTACCATGCATGGACACGTGTCACTCAAGTGCACATAGTGATGACACCTTATACACACTCTCTTTCATGAACCTCAACTATATATACCTCTCTTTTCACTTTCTAGTAAACCTTTTGATTCCTTTTTCATCTCTTACTTGGGGGATGATCCTAGGAGATCAAGGAACAACGAGAAGGATGATCATCTTGTCTAAGGTGAATCCATGATCATCTTCAACCTTGGAAATATTATACTTCTTGGGTCATGATTCTTTCCTTCTCTTCTTTCTTCACCAAGTTCTTATTTATGGTACCTTCTTTCATAGAGAAGTGGTGTGATTGAGTCTTGGACTTTTGATAAGTCATGTTCAACCTTGGAACATGGAGCTTTGAAGCTTGGAGCTTTTGAGTCATTGTTGAGGCAAGTTATATAACTTAAACTCAACTTTATTATTATGCATCTTTTATCATATAGTACTTGGTGATTCCTTTCCTACATCAACTTTCTTGTTTGAACAATGGTTCTATGAGTTTTAATGAATATATAGGACTGTTGTCCATGAACTAGAGTAGTTATGGACGAAGAGCATGACCTTGAAGATGATAAACCCGATATGCACAAACCGATATTAGTTTGTGGGAAACCCTAACTCGATACAAGGGTATAAGTATGGAAACTGGTACATATGAACTTCTATTCTTTTGGGTTGATTTCTTAGGTAGGGCTATTGTTCTCTTAAGTGTTTTATCTTCCATCTAAATGCTAAAAATATGGCAGGCTGATATCTATAAGATATCCAAGTTAACACCTATGTTTTTATCATAACATGAATGCTCGTCAGGACTTGAGCTGTTCTAAATGATATGTTGCTAATCTGATATGACCAAGAGGGAGCTAGGTGGATATGCTAGACTCTATAAATAGATATGCCTTTAATGATATTGTCTTGTAATAATCTAGAGATGACTAGTGAAGGAATGGTATGAAAACATGTTTAGTTTGTTGAATGTGGTGGCCGATATAGCTAACCCTAAACTGATACAACTCAAATCGTAGAGGTCGATATCCCATAATGTGCTATGTGGCTGATATACTAGCTAATGGTGTGGTTGATATCTAATTTGATGTTGAGTGGCCGATACCCTAAGATTGAAGGGGTGGTTGATACCCTATGTTGATGAAGAGGCTGATATTGTAGTTGAAGGTGAGGCCGATATACAAAGGGTTGAAGTGGACAATATCCTAGTTGTTAGTGAGGCCGATACATAATTTGACAGTGTGGCCGATACAGTAGCCAATGTTGAGTGGACGATACACTACTTGATTGAAGAGGTTGATACCCTAATCAATGGTGAGGCTGATATCCTAGTAGAAGATGAGGCCGATATCCTTGTTGATGGTATGGTTGATACCCTAGTCCATGATCTAGTCAACACACTAGTGGATAAAGTGTATGATACCTAAGTTGATGTTGGGTGGCCAATACCTAAGTTAATGTTGGGTGCTTGATACATAAGATGATAGTATGGCTGACACATACAAGTATGTGCTATAACCGATACACCTCAAGCACCGCATAAACAATACCACTCTAAGCATCTCTAAAATTATAGCATTTGGCATGCATTGTCCGTCACAAGTGATGTGTCTAGGCCAATACACCTTGTAGAGTGAAGGTTGATACACCTTGTAGTGCGTAGGCTGGTACACTTTGTAGAGTGTAGGCTGACACCTTGTAGAGTGTAGGTCGATACACCTTGAAGAGTGCAGGTCGATACAGCTTGAATATAATCAATGAATGCATAATGAAATTAATGAGATAAATACACTTTAATAAGTGTATGTTGATAACCCTAAAGAAGAGTAAATCAATGTATTAGGTATGTTAAAGTCAATATCCTAGTAAGGATAAGAAAGAAACTTGTATCTCATTTTGATAATCAATTGATGATATTTGATAAAGTATGCTTAAACATTTATGACAATCAAGAAACTCTTATAATGTGAATAAGGGCTTTGATTGGTAAGCATGCACTTGGAAACCCTAATTTAGTTACAAAGGCAACCCTAACCCTAATCATGAGAGGGTTGCAATTTGAATGTTTTCTCTTTATGGCATGGTCATGATATTTGCTTGATATTGCATTGCTATGAAATTCTAACCATGCAGGTGTTATGAGATGATGAACATAGCCATCTATGAGTTATAATGATCTAGTATAATATAGTTTATATAAGGCCTTGTGAGCCATGTGATATACTTGTACAACAAGTATGATTTGTATAAGGGTCTGATGACCTAGAGTTAGTTATTGCCTAATGAGAGGGGATATTGTTCAATAATGAACTAAGGTTTTGATACCCAAGCATATGTTCATGATAATGATAATAATGAAGGGATGAGGTTCCCAATAAAGTATTCATGGGACTGATATCCCAAGATGGGTATACCTAGATATGTACCAATTGATACAAGATCTCTTGAAAATATGTTACACCTTTTTGTATAGCATTTATCTAAAATTCATGCTTGTAAGTTGATTGATGCTAAAAGATGTTTAATGCCCTTAATTTATCAAGTGAACAAAAAATGTGGTTGCCCTTACCATAGAAGCATTCAGTGTCAGGATCTGCTAAATGATGAAATGAGTTTAACTCGGAGCGCATATTTTTGAATATGCGAGGGTGCAAGACAAGTATTATCTTGCTTCCTTCAAACCCAAGATTTGTCCTCGATCCACTTTCCTAAAAAGAGTGTGGTTGTAGGTCGTAGCTCTATTGCAACATCCATATTGGTGGTAAAGCCTTACCTCGAAAGAGTATAGCTGCATGCCATGACTCAAGATATATAAGTAGGATTGAGTGTAGTTCATACCCTGGACAGAGAACATGTTGCGTGTTGTATCTCTATAGTAAAGAGCCTCTATATGCTAGGTTAGCTAAAATGTAGATTGACTCATAATGTCACTTCCACTCTCATACTAACTGAGAACGGAGAGGTCATGGATTCCAGCTCATCCATAGACCTATATGGTAGTGATTCTAGCTTCGCAGTGGTCAGTTGGAGATGGAACATATATTCCCATCTCCGTAGGGCATAATAAGATGGAATGTTTAAAAATGTAATCAGGCATGTCGTGTATTTGTTTAAGGACTAAATATGAAAACATTGGTTGATGCCTTGCTTTTATTTTATACTATTTAAGTTTATAACATTTATACATGTTCTTCATTTAAAAGTGATTAAATGATGTATTGCTCAGTTGTAGATTCTTGAACCAAAAAGATATTGAGATTGCTCTGCTCTACATATAATCCACAGTTATACTTGTTTAATTCAATATGGGTTCTTCTGCCCTTGTTTATAAAAGTTTAACTGTGATAATAATTCTATTGGCGGAGTTATATCTCTTGCTGGGACAAGTTGTCTCACCCTATGGGTTCCACAACTTTTTAGGTGGACATGCATGAGGAGGTAGAGACTGTGGATCAGAGAGCGGACAATAGCAACAAGGACTGCAGTAACAACTCAGGTTGAGTGTGCTTCTATGTGTCTTGTAGATATAGAGTCCTATGTGTCGTCCATGTACTCTCAGGTCCTTTAGGAGATAGTGCATAAATAGTTTTATAATCGATTCAAGATTTTGGCTAGTACGCCTAGATACATGATGTTGCTTTTGTATATGTTTTGATAAAGCAATTGTTATCTAAAATCCTTCAAAGATGATGGAACATTGTATATACAAGTAAACCAT
This sequence comes from Alisma plantago-aquatica, assembly GCA_963693085.1. Taxonomy (NCBI): domain Eukaryota; kingdom Viridiplantae; phylum Streptophyta; class Magnoliopsida; order Alismatales; family Alismataceae; genus Alisma; species Alisma plantago-aquatica. Next base: position 782,041,754 of record OY856413.1, read on the forward strand.
GATGTATATATATGGTTTGGTTCTTTCAGAAAAGAGTTTCCTAGTGATTGATCTCTTGGCAAAAAGGTTTTAATTTTTAGTGATTTTTGGTAATCCGTTGTTAACGGTTAATTCTACATAGTTTTGTGCGATTAAGTTGTTGGTGTGATAGTGGTCACCACAAATGATGATCTTAAGATAAATACCATTTTTTGTCTCGACGCCATTATATTGTAATTCAAGTTCAAGAAATTGACCCTGCAAGTAATCTCTACTATCAAGATGAACTTTTTCATTTTGCTCAAGAAAATCAATTTTACCATATAGATAATTAATGATTTTCCCTAATATTTTCTTCTTAGATTTTTATTTAGAGTAAGATGAATCAGAAATATCAATCATGTCAATGAGTGCATCTTTAGACATTTCAGTTAATCTTACCTCACTTACCTCACATACATCTTTGTACGTGATTGGGAAACTGTGAAATGACCATCTTGCAGTGTGAGACGACCATCATGAATGTCATACAACCATTGGGTGTTCCATATGGCCATCTCAGTGGTCACAAGTTGTGAAAATTCAAGATCTTCCGGTCCCTTCCACTCTTACATAGACTAGGAACCCATAACCTAACCCCTCCTATAAATAGAGAGGTACAGGGGGCTTCGTAGAGTACAACACAAACAATTGAGATTCAGTTTCTCTGATAATTGTTCTCCTCTCTGGTTGTGGTAACCAAGAGAGCCCAAGAAAGTCCTACCTGACTAGGGAGGGATAGCAAGGGAGAGAACAACTGAGATCAATGTTGTGGGACAACAAGTTGGTGACTAGTATGCCAATGGGAAGGACAACTCCTTGTTTTCATTCTACCAAGAAGGCATGAGTTCTAGGAGAGAACAACCATTGTCAATTTCTATTTGGGCATCGCCAACTAGTAGTCTGTGATGAGAGGAGTTGTTGTGAAAGTCGACGTTTGAATTTTTTTTTCCATTGAGGAGCAGTCAGATGAGTCCCCGTGTAACCAGGAGTCAGAGTTGCTCAAATACAATGACGAGGATTGTCGATGGACTTTCTCCAGGTAATATATCCTTGAAACCATCCTTTCCATATTATAGTTATTGACATGATCTAGTTTTTATGGGGAATATGGTAGATGAAACTTTTTTTGCTTCCTTCTCTATAGTAATATCTCCCTACACCCGTTTCCCCCTTCTTCTGGTTACCAATATTTTTAGTTTCTTTAGACCATTTTTCACCACTTCCATGTTGTTGGTGTTGAGAGAAGTGAACTGTGAAAATGAGTATGGATGAACCCGACTATTTTGGGTCAAACACGGTCGAGTTGGCTATGTCTGTTGTGGATGTTGTCGGAACTGTACCCGATTGGGTCGGGTCAAAAGCTAGAATGTTGTTGATGGTGATGCAGACTTAGTTGTACTAGACCTGGGTGGGTGGAGTTGGAAGTGGGAAGTTTGATGATGCATGGAGTTCCCCTGTCAGAGATGGTCCTGACTATTTTGGGGTGGAAACGGTCAGGTTCATGGATCTGTTGGCGTGGCTGGTGGGGATGGATCATGTATTGATTTTGTTGCAGTTGGAGGGATACTATCATCAATGCAGACAAAGGTCTGGTGCCATTGTCGATGGTGTCCATTTGACGGTGATGGTGTTGTTGTTTGAAGTAGCATCTTGGTTGATCTAATGTGTCGAGTTGGAAATAGGGTGAACGAATGCTTTAGGCACTACTATGTACCAGTGGCAGGTCGTGCTGCTGACAGGATGTCATCGCCTGTCACTGTTGTTGGTGAGGATTTATACCATGGCATATGCATGGGGCAAGGGGTTGTACTGTAGCTAGGTTGACTTGTGGATGTTGTTGGAAATATTTGTGTTATCGTCGACCACCATTGATCATGATCAACCACAATTTGAGGGGTCATGGATTGATCTTCTAGCGGCTGTGGTGGAAGGGGTTTCGTATCGGGCTAGAAGGAAGGGGTGAATTATGTTGTGATGAAATAATCTCATTCCTACCATATTTATATGCATGATGTGTGCCTCATCTGGGCAAATCTGACCACTTCACATTGAACCCCAGTAGGTTTGGATAGAAATTCGGCGAGAAAAATGGTCAAAGGAAGCAATCAAAAGTTGGTTGTGTTTTGATTGGTCAAACTGATTGATCTATTGGCTTGACCAACTTTTGACTACTAACTAGTTTTTGGGGTGGGAAAATGATGCACTTTGGCACAGGAAAAGACAAATTAGGCCCCCGGTTAGGTCTAGGTGAACTTGCTCATGTCTTCTGCTCAAAAGTGAACTGACAAGATTCCAAAACTTGGCTAAAAAGGTTTATGACTAATGTCTATCAGACTAGCAAATATCAACCACGAAAAAACACATCACACTGTCAATTTGATGGTCTGTCGGTCAAATATTATCCTTTTGGCTGTTGTCTAGTCTGTAAAAATCAAGACAAAAACAAATGGAGAATTTGACAATTTTGTGGTTGACTCGGTCGGGTTACTCCTAAAAAATCTAGTTCAGAGGGTAAAAGACGGATGTTTCTATCAGAATAGGGGAAAAGGTGTTTAAATTATTTCATTGGACCCATTCACCAGGTGTTCGGGTTCGACCAGAACGTGGTCGAGTTAGACCAAAACATGGTTAGGCTCAACATTGAAAATTCTAAAATCTTCAAGAAAAACAAAAACAATTTGATTATATCCAATGCAAAAAAAATGTGAAGTCATTTCCCGTTCAAAAGGAGGTACCAAAGCAACTGTATAGGGAGGTGAAAGAAATGCATGACTGTCTTCATAAATAAACAATTTGCTTCCCGATTCTGAGGTTGTTAGATATTATATATTGACTTGGTGTACTCTCATTTGTGCTGAAATGATATTGGTTTCCGTAGGGTTTTTATAGGAGGCAGAGAAGCAGCGGAAACAAAAAGTTTTCTCCCAAAACCCGGAACAAAAGGAATCGCATCGACATCTATATGATAGGAAATAAGGTTTGTGAATCATACCTTGTCCCGAGGCTTGCTCGGCGACAATACCACGCGCCTTACGCGGTCTTCACCTCCGGTCTTGGACGGTGTCTGTGCAGCTCCTGGTCGCACCGGGACTGAAGACTCCTCCTCCTACCGGACTGTCGGATGACAGTTGTCCTCCTGAGCGGCAGTGACCTCCCGCCTCTGAAGTAGTCCACACGGACCACCCAGAACTCCACTCTCCTTGTCCCACAAGGAAGTGGAAGGAGTCGCACCCTCCTGTTGACGTACTAGTCGCCAACACACTCTCATGCTGTCGACTGCAACTACAGTTATCCTTCCCTTGCTGCACCTCCCTTTGCGGGAAGCACTTGCTCGGGCTCTCTCTCGGTTACCAAAACCAGAGAGAACGACAACTTTGCAGAGAAATCAACTTGCACTGAGTTGTACTCTGAGAAGCCCCCAATACCCCTATATATATAGGCGGGTCATGGGACAGGGTTCTCTGTGCCCGGCAATACGGGACTAAAGCAGGAGTAGAAGGGTTCGGGATTTTCCACAAAAAGCAACTGTCTCGCAACCTGAACTGATCGGTTCACAAGTGAACCGGTCGGTTGGGGACCTGAACCGATCGGTTCACCACTGAACCGATCGTTTGGGACCCTTGAACCGATCGGTTCACTCATGAACCGGTCGGTTGGGGTTCCAGGTTGGTTCCCGATTGACTTTCCTTGTTTCTTTCCCAATTGGTATCGAATACCAATATAATTCCCAATCGAATTGGGCAATTGAAACGAAAGGAAAATTCTCACCAATCCTACTTTCCCAAGTTGCTCGATTGCACCAGTTGAACCGATCGGTTCAACACTTGAACCGGTCGTTTCACTCTATGCATGAGCCGATCGGTTCAACAATTGAACCGACCGGTTCAGCAACCTCAGCCGACCGGTTCATCACATGAACCGATCGGTTGGGAATGCAGATTGTGCAGAATCAGTCAAATGCGATTTCAATCAATCCGATACTCCAATCAACTCGTCTAACACCTTGAACACTATGATATTGAGCTATCGATTAATTGAGTGTTTAATTGAACTACTAAACTCCTTTAGTAATCAATCTAAACATTGCTTGTGGACAAAACTCCTCTTCCAGGTTGAATCCTATGTGTGTGACCCTACAGGTCCATTTCACGTTGGCAGTGAAAGTCCATAACACTTATGACTTCACAAGCAAAGAGAGGTGCCTAGTCACACATCAGTGCTACCCAAGTGAAAGTAGAAAGTTGGAGAACAACTTTCATCCTACAATCCGTGAATGGTGTTACAGTGAATGTATAATTCCTTTGTCACTGATATCCAGAATGAACTCGAGGCATGGAACAGTCATCCTATCAATGTTCATTCATTTCCTTGATCTCAGAGTAGACCGAGTGAGATGTGTATGACATCAATATCACATATTGATTCACACGTGCATGCACATGCCTTTCTCAATCCTACTCATCAAGTGGCCAAGGATATCAAACTCCCTCAGGAGGGACAAATCCCATATCTATCACTCACCCCTCAAAAGCCCCATGTGTCAAAGCCACCCAATCATCACCTTTATAACAACCCATGTTTCAGGATTGCGTTTGATGATGTCAAAGTGTACCCAACGACATGTGTTGAGTGTAGTGATTTCAGGTCTAAGAATCACACTCACCACCATCACTGTGAGAGCTGACTGTGACTACCAAGTCATGGTTCCATGTGTCACTCTGACGGTGGGTCTGTCTGGTACCTTGTTCTCTAACAAGTACCTATGTGCTTGGTTTGATATCACCATATCATGACTAATGAGATTCTGTCATCAACCAACACACAATCTAGTCTTTAGTGTTATTGATGTCTATGGTTATTTCCACAATAACAACCGACTAGGGACTAAACAAGAATGAATACTCTTAACATTCATATGATCTCATCGGTTAGGTCATGAACCTAAAAGCATATGTCATTGAGTAATACAATCTTTAGACATCTATCATGTTACACCATCATCTTAGAAATAGTTTAAACATATAGATTGGAAATTGCCTTTATTATTATTCAAATCATTTACAAAGTATCCCATTACAATCATCATATGACTTGCTCTATGGGCATACATACCAACAGACTCCCACTTGCACTTAGAGCCAGTCACCAAGGAAACACAGTCCTTGTGACCTAGCATGACCATCATGCTTCTGCTGAGAAAGGGCCTTAGTCAGTGGATCAGCTATGTTGTCTTCAGTTGGTACTTTGCAAATCTTCACATCTCCTCGCTGTACGATCTCTCGTATGAGATGGAAGCGCCGCAGTATGTGCTTGGACCGCTGATGTGATCTGGGCTCCTTAGCTTGTGCAATAGCTCCATTATTGTCACAATAAAGCTCAATTGCATCACAGCTACTGGGAACTACACCAAGTTCAGAAATGAACTTCCTGATCCACACAGCCTCCTTTGCTGCATGCGAAGCAGCAATATACTCGGCCTCTGTAGTAGAATCGGCAACTGTTTCTTGCTTGGAACTCTTCCAGCTCACAGCTCCATTATTAAGGCAAAACACAAATCCTGACTGCGATCTGTAATCATCTTTATCGGTTTGGAAGCTTGCATCGGTGTAACCCTTTACAACCAACTCTTCCTCGCCGCCGTACACAAGAAACTGATCCTTAGTCCTTCGCAAGTACTTGAGGATGTTCTTCACAGCTGTCCAGTGAGCATCCCCGAGATCTGACTGGTACCTGCTCGTCATGCTGAGAGCATACGAGACATCTGGGCGTGTGCACAACATAGCGTACATGATGGATCCGATGGCTGATGCATATGGGATCCCATTCATACGCTCCCTCTCTTCACAAGATTGGGGACATTGAGCTCTAGAGACGGTAACTCCATGTAGCATAGGGACGTTGCCTCTCTTTGAGTTCTCCATGCTGAACCGCTTCAGCACCTTGTCAATGTACGTGCTCTGACTTAGTCCGAGAAGCCTTCTAGATCTATCTCTATAGATCTTAATTCCTAGAATGTAGGATGCTTCTCCTAAGTCCTTCATTGAGAAAGTTTTCCCAAGCCAAGTCTTTACCTTCTCTAAGGCTAAGACATCATTCCCCATCAAAAGTATGTCATCCACATACAATATGAGGAATGTGGTCGAGCTCCCACTAACCTTCTTGTACACACAAGGTTCATCTTCATTTTGAATAAATCCAAACACTTTGACTTCTTCATCAAATCAAAGATTCCAACTCCGAGATGCTTGCTTCAATCCATAGATTGAACTTTGCAGTTTACAGACTTTATTGGCATTCTTTGGATCTACAAAACCCTCAGGCTGTGTCATATACACATCCTCATGAATATTCCCGTTAAGGAATGCGGTTTTAACATCCATCTGCCAAATCTCATAGTCATAGTAAGCTGCAATAGCAAGCATGATCATGATGGACTTAATCATGGCAACTGGAGAAAAGGTTTCGTCATAGTCAACACCTTGAATTTGTCGAAAACCCTTTGCAACCAATCTGCCTTTATAAGTTTGCACATTGCCATCCATGTCGGTCTTTTTCTTGAAGACCCACTTGCACCCTATGGGTTTTACCCCTTCGGGTGGTTCCACCAAAGTCCATAATTTGTTGGAGTACATGGATTCCATCTCGGATCTCATGGCTTCAAGCCATTTCTCAGAATCTGGTCCCTCCATAGCCTCTACGTAGGTAGTTGGATCATCATCTATGATCAACTCTCCACCTTCCTGAGTCACAAGGTATCCAAACCTCTCAGGTTCAAGGCGAGTCCTACTAGATCTACGAGGTCCTTGTGTTACTTGAGGAGAATGAGATTCCACAACACATTGTGAATCTCCATTTTCCTCTCGTACATCTACCGGTTCAATGTTTTCTTGTTGGGCTTGAACCTCTTCAAGCTCTATATTCCTCCCACTGCTTCCTTTGGAAATGAATTCCTTCTCTAGGAACACAGCTGTCCTGGCAACAAACACTTTGTTGTCACTAGGGTGGTATAAGTAATATCCCCTCGTTTCCTTGGGGTATCCAACAAAATAACATTTATCGGATTTGGGTCCAAGCTTATCAGGAAACATTTTCTTGACGTAAGCTTCACAACCCCAAATCTTCAGAAAAGACAAATCGGGACGCTTCCCGTACCATATCTCATATGGTGTCTTTTGAACCGACTTAGATGGTACACGGTTAAGCATAAACGCGGCGGTTTCAAGAGCATGACCCCAGAAAGAAATTGGAAGATCAGCAAAACTCATCATTGATCGCACCATATCTAACAATGTGCGATTCCTTCTTTCAGACACACCATTATGCTGTGGTGTTCCTGGCGGAGTCCATTGTGATACAATACCACGGGCTCGCAGAAGGTCCTCAAACTCCTGGCTCAAGTATTCTCCACCTCAATCAGAACGAAGTGCCTTAATACTCTTACCAAGCTGGTTCAGTACTTCATTCATGAAATCCTTGAACCTTTCAAGGGTTTCTGACTTATGTTTCATCAGGTATACATATCCATACCTACTGAAATCATCAGTGAAGGTAATGAAGTACTGACACCCATTTCTGGCATTAGTTCTAAAAGGCCCACATACATCAGTATGTATGAGTCCTAATAGATCACTAGCTCTCTCACCTTTACCTGAAAAGGGAGTCTTGGTCATCTTGCCCAACAAACAAGATTCACATGTCTCTATTGATTCATAATCAAAAGAGTCTAGATAACCATCTTTATGGAGTCTAGAAATGCGCTTCTCATTTATGTGCCCTAGACGATAATGCCAGAGATATGTTTTGTTTGAGTCGTTGAGTTTTTGCCTTTTGGTGTTTACGTTGTATACACTTGTCTCCAAGTCCATCAAGTATAGACCATAAGACATAGGGGAACTGCCATAAAAGATCCCATCTTTAGAAATGGAACACTTTCCATTCTTAATAAGAAATTCAAATCCATCTTTGTCCAAACAAGAGACGGAAATGATATTCCTATTTATGGCAGGTACATAATAGCAGTTCTTCAACTCTATTATTAGCCCACTAGGTAGAGTTAACTCATAGGTTCCTACGGCACTGGCGACAACTCTTGCCCCATTAGCAACACGTAGTTCAACCTCGCCTTTCCCCAAAGGCCTACTTCTCTTAAGATCCTTCACATTTGAACAAATGTGAGATCCGCATCCGGTATCAAGTACCCATGACGAAGAAGTAGTAAAGTTAATCTCTATAACGTATACACCAGAAGTAGAGATCTCTATCTCTGACTTCTTCTTCCATTGTTCCTTCCATCCTCTCCATGTAGAAGAAATTGGTTTGGCGAGAGAACACTTCTCTCCCTTACCTCCTTTCTTCTTCACCAACGCATTAAGAGTACATAGAGTGGATTCTAAGGCTCCTGGTATATCTGGATTGTGCATAACACTTCTCACAGTCCTCAACCAGTTATGGAATTTATTCTCAATTAATTTGCCCATTTTAAAAGATGATTCTTTTGCCATTCTATAAGAGAAAACTTGCATTTGTAAAAACCCTTTTGATTTGATTTGAATAAAATTTGACGATAGTTAATTAGGCCTTTAATTAATTACCGCTCCCACTATTTTGACTCAAATTGATAGCCCTCACCATCAATTCGGAAGATTGCAGCGTACAATCTTCTAGTGGGTCAAGATCCTGAAATCCTCTGAGCCATAGACCAGCTAGGGCTGTCACCCACAACTCAGATCTCTCAGGTAGGCAACTCTTGCCAATTGCATCATATGCAACTCTTGAAAGATGTCATATGCAACTCCTTGCAATGATCATCTCCATGCCTCAAGGTGCTAGATCCTATGTAGGTCACCTTGTTAAGTCCGACCCAAAGCCAACACGATGAACATGCACCCTGCTAGGGCAGACCCACACAATCATCCTTCACGCTTCCACGAGATAGATGGTGCACCACGCTAGGGCGTGCCCACACTTGGTCGATCAAGCTTTTCACGTGTGTCGCATTTGGAAGGCATCTAAAACTTAATATTTAATGAGGGATTTGGTTTTTATATACATATACATATCCAATCACCACTGTAGGTATCATATACATGCTATATCCCACAAAAACATGCATAAACGATAAAAAGCAATGATTATGGCCATCCTATTTGTGATTCCTCGAGCCAAGAGGAATCACGGTCATCTAGGTCTACATCACATGCAACCTGTACAAGATAAAATCTGTGCCTGCCTTTCTGGGTTTGATCAGCTCATCTCCATGACTGATCGGCTCGCCATCAGGTTGGTTGCTCGGGTGCCACCAGCCGATCGACTGGCGCCTCCAGCCGATCGGTTCACCGGTCATCGTGCATCTCCTCAGGTCGCCACCCACTCATCTCGTTCCTCGAACCGGCCGTCTCGATCACCAACTAATCGGTTCACTCCTTGAACCGATCGTCTTCAGGTTGTCCGCCGTTCTTTGACATAACATGAAATAAAATCTATCCTATTTACATTTGAATTGAGAAACCCCGAGTTACATTCGGGGGGAGCAAAGGAAGGAATAGAACTCTCGAATTATTTCGAGTTACATCAGGAATATGAGAAAGGGAATCGGTGCGCAGACCGAGATGCAAGCAACCACACAAACAACCACACACAGATATAGGGGATTATAGGCCATAATCATGCTACACATCCACCACAAAACTCATTTAAGGGCGACGCGTATCGAGTGCATTAATATTACATATCATATATGTATATTAGGGATTTGTGGATTGGACATGTATAAAGCCGATATTATTCGCATCACATGCAATAAATAAAGGCGAAAAACCAAAATCAATCACATCGATAATCCTAAAATATAGAGAGGTCGACCTGGCTCTGATACCACTGTAGGGTTTTTATAGGAGGCAGAGAAGCAGCGGAAACAAAAATTTTTCTCCCAAAACCCGGAACAAAAGGAATCGCGTCGACATCTATATGATAGGAAATAAGGTTTGTGAATCATACCTTGTCCCGAGGCTTGCTCGGCGACAATACCACGCGCCTTGCGCGGTCTTCACCTCCGGTCTTGGACGGTGTCTGTGCAGCTCCTGGTCGCACCGGGACTGAAGACTCCTCCTCCTACCGGACTGTCGGATGATAGTTGTCCTCCTGAGCGGCAGTGACCTCCCGCCTCTGAAGTAGTCCACACGGACCACCCGGAACTCCACTCTCCTTGTCCCACAAGGAAGTGGAAGGAGTCGCACCCTCCTGTTGACGTACTAGTCGCCAACACACTCTCCTGCTGTCGACTGCAACTGCAGTTGTCCTTCCCTTGCTGTACCTCCCTTTGCGGGAAGCACTTGCTCGGGCTCGCTCTCGGTTACCAAAACCAGAGAGAACGACAACTTTGCAGAGCAATCAACTTGCACTGAGTTGTACTCTGAGAAGCCCCCAATACCCCTATATATATAGGCGGGTCATGGGACAGGGTTCTCTGTGCCCGGCAATACGGGACTAAAGCAGGAGTAGAAGGGTTGGGGATTTTCCACAAAAAGCAACTGTCTCGCAACCTAAACCGATCGGTTCACAAGTGAACCGGTCGGTTGGGGACCTGAACCGATCGGTTCACCACTGAACCAATCATTTGGGACCCTTGAACCGATCGGTTCACTCATGAACCGGTCGGTTGGGGTTCCAGGTTGGTTCCCGATTGACTTTCCTTGTTTCTTTCCCAATTGGTATCGAATACCAATATAATTCCCAATCGAATTGGGCAATTGAAATGAAAGGAAAATTCTCACCAATCCTACTTTCCCAAGTTGCTCGATTGCACCAGTTGAACCGATCGGTTCAACACTTGAACCGGTCATTTCACTCTGTGCATGAGCCGATCGGTTCAACAATTGAACCGACCGGTTCAGCAACCTCAGCCGACCGGTTCATCACATGAACCGATCGGTTGGGAATGCAGATTGTGCAGAATCAGTCAAATGCGATTTCAATCAATCCGATACTCCAATCAACTCGTCCAACACCTTGAACACTATGATATTGAGCTATTGATTAATTGAGTGTTTAATTGAACTACTAAACTCCTTTAGTAATCAATATAAACATTGCTTGTGGACAAAACTCCTCTTACAGGTTGAATCCTATGTGTGTGACCCTGCAGGTCCATTTCACGTTGGCAGTGAAAGTCCATAACACTTATGACTTCACAAGCAAAGAGCGATGCCTAGTCACACATCAGTGCTACCCAAGTGAAAGTAGAAAGTTGGAGAACAACTTTCATCCTACAATCTGTGAATGGTGTTACAGTGAATGTATAATTCCTTTGTCACTGATATCCAGAATGAACTCGAGGCATGGAACAATCATCCTGTCAATGTTCATTCATTTCCTTGATCTCAGAGTAGACCGAGTGAGATGTGTATGACATCAATATCACATATTGATTCACACGTGCATGCGCATGACTTTCTCAATCCTACTCATCAAGTGGCCAAGGATATCAAACTCCCTCAGGAGGGACAAATCCCATATCTATCACTCACCCCTCAAAAGCCCCATGTATCAAAGCCACCCAATCATCACCTTTATAACAACCCATGTTTCAGGATTGCGTTTGATGATGTCAAAGTGTACCCAACGACATGTGTTGAGTGTAGTGATTTCAGGTCTAAGAATCACACTCACCACCATCACTGTGAGAGCTGACTGTGACTACCAAGTCATGGTTCCATGTGTCACTCTCACGGTGGGTCTGTCTGGTACCTTGTTCTCTAACAAGTACCTATGTGCTTGGTTTGATATCACCATATCATGACTAATGAGATTCTGTCATCAACCAACACACAATCTAGTCTTTAGTGTTATTGATGTCTATGGTTATTTCCACAATAACAACCGACTAGGGACTAAACAAGAATGTATACTCTTAACATTCATATGATCTCATCGTTTAGGTCATGAACCTAAAAGCATATGTCATTGAGTAATACAATCTTTAGACATCTATCATGTTACACCATCATCTCAGAAATAGTTTAAACATATAGATTGGAAATTGCCTTTATTATTTTTCAAATCATTTACAAAGTATCCCATTACAATCATCATATGACTTGCTCTATGGGCATACATACCAACAGTTTCATGGGAGTGAATTTCTTGAAAAGATTTGGCCCTCCCAAATGTATGTATTTGGATGTGTATGCCCAGAAGTATTCATGCAAGGAGGGGTGGATAATTCCATCTCTGAATTTTAGGGTTGGCGGTCTGAACATCCATAATTGAAGAGTTGAATTCCCCAATATAAGTTGGTATGTGAAGGACCTTAGATTGGTTCAATTGCAAACCTACTACCCCAAGATTGTCATTTTTTCTATGGGATCTGGGTTATCTTCATGCTCGGCAGTCATGTTGCGATGAATTCTCAATACTGCTCCTTCGATACCCACCAATCCTTGTATAAGAAAGTTAGCAAATGTTGACTCATACTACTCCATATCATTATTGTCATTATACTCACCTTCCCAATTTGAGCAATTGTCATCATCCTCCTCAAAAAATGTTATTACAAACTATAGTAGCCATTATGCTCTAAATGAAGTGATATGTCTAAATTTGAGAGGTATCACCTTGGTTTGGAATAATGGTTGATTCATGTTGCTCAAACTGATCCTCAAGTTGTAAGGATTCTTGGCTTCCCTAAGCAGTACATAAGTGACCATCTTCGTCAGACCATGTTTGCTAGCTTTGTAATCCCCATGTTGATTGTTCAGATGAATCATATAGATAAAATGAATCCCCCTGGTTGAGTGAGACTCCAAATAATCATGTTGATTCAATATGGTTTCCCAAGTAGGAAGGCGAGATATATTCTTCATTGGGTTCAATGGAGTGGTTTTGATGACTGTTATATTCTTTATTGTGGTCTGGCACTTTTAATCAAGGGGTAACTAAACAAATGAGCTTGTGAAGTATCCTACCTTTTTCAACATCCTTATCATGGGGTTCTTGGACTTGGGAAGAAATGGTTGAAAGATTCGTCAATTCTTCCATGCACTGTTGTTAGAAATCCATTGTATCAAACTAATGCACTTGACTAAATCCTTGTTCAACAGTTTGAAGTATACTTCTGCATGGTCTGCAATCTTGGTGGCTACTTGGAGTTGATGATCCTACTTTTTATAGTAGCTATTGAAGTAGATCAACATGTTCCTAGAGATGAAGTGTTAAGGAGGAGGTGAGTGCATCAACACTTTCTCCACCTAGCTCCACTAATATGATCAGTTCTTGATCCCACGATCTTGTAGAGCTAGAATGTTGATCGATAGTCTTCATTGGTGAAGCATCTAAATATAGTGTCAGTGGGGGTGAATACATCTCGATTAGTTGGAGTACACGACTTTCAATGATTCACCAGTAGTCAAGACTACAGAAAAATTTAGGCAGACAGGTAGACAAGATAACCTACCTTGCGCAAACAAGGTCCATGTCTGAAAAGGTATTAAAAAGGGGAAATGATTCAGTGTATATGAGTAAATTTGTGCAAAACAAAAGAACAATGTGCATATATACAGACCAATGGATGAAAGAACAAAATCTTTGGGCGTGTAAATGTGGAAAACCACGTTCTTGGAAGCGTCACTAAAAAAGTTTTCGGCCCTGACAACACATCTGAAAAGTACATGCGCGATCCTAAAGTTGAATCAAACTTTTACATTTATAAACTAAAACCTTCAAGGACCCCCACAACACAATATAGAGTCATAGTAGATATACAAGGTCAAACACAGGGACGTGAGGACATTTAAGACACTTAAAATCCCACTCTTATGTTACTTAAGCCAAATTGAGAGATTGTATATGTAAAGAACTAGAACTAGTCTAGCAAAATGATGTGAAAGAAAACAAAATAAAGTAAAGAAAATAAAGTATGTTGGATTCTACTAATTAGGAGAAGGAGTTCCTATCAATGTAACCACAAGTTGGGAAGTCTATGCACCCATTCTCGAGCATAGACAACCCTCAAACTCCCTTGTATGCGTCTAACCCCAAATGTAGCACATATTATAGTTACTGCTCATGTGAGGGTCATCCCATTCTCGTGTGACTAAAACCCCATCAATGATATGGAACCTCTCTCAAGGATAATGAGTCAACACTCCTAAATAATTTGGATTTCATTTCACAATAATATTTAGGGATGTTAGGAATAATTGAGGATCTACACTGAACACAGACCGTGAACTTGGGTGGGTTGAGATGAACCTGATCGGGTTCAAGGCTCAAGTCGGATCTCTCTGATAGGTGTTTTGGATGAGGCCTCCCCTGAACATCCTCTTCTTAGATTTTGATCCAAACTACCTTCTCTCATCTATTTGTACTACTAATATCGATCTAGATAGAAACATAAGTTAAAGCAATAAAGAGATCAACCAAACCAACAATCATAACTGGAAAGAGAAGATAGAATAGAAAACATACTAGATCTGGAACAAATTTTCTTGCTTAAGGTAAAAGTAGATAAGCATGTCCAAAATGGGCTACATATCAAAGAAGGAGCTTAGTTAGCCATGGAAAATTGTAGTTGGCACCGAACAAAGGCTGATAACATCATTTGTATAGAAATTCAGGAGAAAAGTAGAAGAAATAGGTGAATAAGAGATTTAGCCTACTGAGGATAGGTGTCTCTTTCTCCTTAACCTCTAGAAGGGTCTGGAATTCATCATTAGGTCATCCTTCTTAATCTTCTGGACTCCTTGGCCTGCTTTCTCCTTGATTCTTCCCCAAACAACAACTTTGGCAGATGTATGGAGGTGGAAGGTGGAAGGGAATGACTAAAAGTGGGTGAATGATGGTGGAAACTGATGGTGGATAGTAGAAAATTGGAGGTATGGACATAGGGTGTGTTATTCAGCCATTTCTAATCATGGAGCTCTCCCACGGGTCTAGGAACAAATGGTCACTACAACTAGGAATAGGAACAAACCGAACCCTCTGAACCCTTTTCTAGGTAGCAACGGGTGGTATTTATAGGAATAGGTGTGTGTATAGGTTAAGTGGTCGCTTGCTTCTCAGAGGTCACTGATGATATGAGGTTCCAATGATTGCTTACTTTCCATCACTGAACCTAACTAGGTTCAGGTGAACCTGATCGAGTTCATGTCTTGGAGAGGTAGTTTCTAAACTTCTCTTATCGCTAGCATTCAGGTGCTCAGAGGCACTTTTGTAGTCGCTGGCTTTTGAGTGGTCATTGGCATTTTAGCAATTGCTGATTTTGCAGTGATCACTAATAATTTGGGGTTCTAGTGAGTAGTGTATGCTGACCTCTCATTGGAGAACCTGTCTAGGTTCAATTGAAATTGATTGGGTTCATACCAGGTGATTTTCGATTGCATTGTTTGGTAGCGTTCGTTGATTTCTAGGTGAGCTAATGGAGAAAGGGTCATCGATCGTCAAGTATGAAGAACCATCGGTCACTTAGGATAGAAGTATAGTGGTCACTAAGGATAGAAGTCCAATAATAGTTAATATTTTTAGTTTTCAAAACACAAGGGTTGAACCCGACCAGATATACCGGGAAGAATCTTGGAGAGTCGATGCCTTTTTGAGTTTGGTACCTGAAAATCCCAAGTTTGGATAGTTGAGAAACTTAACCTTTGTATATATAAATTACAAAAACATAAATTTTTGAGTTACTTTGGGCATATTGAGGTTAGAGTGGCATGAAACTATACATAAACACTTAGTATAAACACCTAAATTTGGGTGTTATTAGTAGAATCCATGACCCTTGGATGGACAATTGAGTACAAGGAACATCTCCAAAAATAAGATAGGGTGTTGTTGGTATACGACGCAACAATAGAATAATAAGGACTACATATCCAAATGTTGAAGTGTGAGTTGTACACATACATATGATTTGTGGACAACTTGTTTGTGCCAAGGCATATTTTATATCCATGATATGTATATAATATACCAAAATTTTATGGCTAGTACAAATAGATTGGCAAAGAATTTTGTATGGAAAGAAATTTATTTGTTCTATGCCCCTTCCATCAAAACCCTACTGTGGAATTAGATCCAACTTGTGTGATTTCTATGATATTTTTGGTTTTGAGCCACAATACATTTCCATTGATGACATGTGCAATATGTAACCATGTTAATTGCCAACTATTATATATGCTATGATATACACATCTTACATAAACCAATGTGACACATTTGAAAATTTTTGTTTGGTGGATGTGGATATGTCAACTAGGTCATTTTAGTAATTGTTGGAGATCTAAATCATGTGAGTGATCAAATAGTAAACATGTATATGGACAACAAACAACACGTTTATGGGAGACCAAAGCATTCATACAAGGTGATGGGTTGACATTAACAAAAAAAAGATATGAGTAGAAGCAGCCGTGTGCATTTATTGATGCAAATCCAAAGAAATTTCTAATGAACATCATCATAACTGATTAGGTTAACATAAGGGAAATTGGGCAAATAGCCCTGGCCATAACCTAGTGTTTTTCTGAAGTAGTATTTCCTCTAAGTCTTCTCATCTCTAATTTCATCCTCTTCTCATCCTCTTTCTTAATAGACCCTAAAAGATACTTACCTCCTCATCTTAAGTTAGGGTTTCTGAGAAGAAGTAGGATTAAGGCATCATCCACCAACTAATGCACATGTGATGTGGACATAAGGATAAAGTAAACAAAGATGTTTTATGGGTTTTTCTTACAAGGGTAAACCCGAGATGGAGCAGTAGTTGATTTAGGAAAACCCTAAGTTCAAGGGACATGGAAAACCTATGATGAATGGTGTAGTTTCTAACACAAACCCTAAATCCGAATCATGAGAAATGGAATAGTGTGGATGAGATACAAAACTGTATGCATATGAACCCTGATTAGGGTGAAAAGGAATCATAAAAATATCAATGGGTTACATGGCATAGTCTCCCATTCATGTGTGCATGTGGAGCAAGTCATTAATGAGAAAATTTTTAAGAAACAGAAGCATCATATGAACAACTAATGGATATCACTTGCTCGAACCCTTAATAAGATATCTCTAGTGAGTTAAAGAGCATGGGGTGAAAGAAAGTCATTATGAAATGACGGGTGATTAAAGCTTGGAACTGAAGATCACCTTAGGCCAAACCAGAAAGGAAGGCCTATGAAAGAAAGTCATTATGGGAATGAAGGGTGATGAAGCCCTGAAAGGAAGATTACCTCAGGCCATGATCACTAAAGGAAGACCTATGAACAAAACTAAGTCCAAGAGAGGGAAGGTTATGAATGTCCACTGTATGGACCAAAACCTCACGAGAGGGTTCCCCATAAAGAGGCTCTCCTAAGAGTGGACTCACCATGAGAAAAAAAGCATAAGGGTTGAGAAGTTGTAATAATAAATGAATTTTTAGGTTGTATAAAATGAAAATATCAACCCCCAATTCAACTCTTAGAGTTGGTGTACCGACCTAGGGTGGGTCAACCCAATAGTAGGAAAGGACCTATGGGGAGGAAAAACCCTAAACCCCATGGAGTTAGGTTGTGTCTAGAGATCCTAACCTCCTACTATGATACAAGAAGGCACCCTAGGTTAGAAGCTTTCCTAGAAGGGTGAGATGATAAGCCAATTTAAGAATTGAGGTAACCTTGAATGCCACTTAAAGATTGAGAGACTAAGTTCATGAAGCATGAAAACACATATATTAAGTGTGATTCCTTGGACTCATGTATGTGACCTCTAAGGTAGATGAGTAAAATTCACTATGGAAGTGACCAATAGTGTGGGACCAATCCCGGACTGTAAGGTCACGTTGAGCCCAATGAAAGGAACATAAGGTGAACTATGTATTCCCTGAGAGATGAAGGAAATCTAGGTCAAAGAATTATATGAGAGTATAAATGTGCTTGACAATAGTTAAAGGTGTAATATCTTAATAAACCCTAGATAAGGAAGGGATCTAAGTCAATTATAAGGTCATGTAGGGAGGATTAAAAGTACAAAATAATAATGAGAGTAGGAGGTCCTTGTGCCATAATTGCATAAGACCATAGGGTCGAGAGGTAACATCCATGTTTTCTTGAGGCCCATGAATTAGGAGATTGGCCACATTGATTATTCCTAATGCTGAAGGGCTGAATGTGAGAGGCACTCCCTAGATTCATAAGGATGAGATCACTCGAAAAATACTTGTAGCCCTAGAGACCTTGAGGAAATGACTAAAGCTAATTATAGATGAGGTGTAAATATAAAAGATACAAGAAGTCATGTAATAATGAAAAATTAAGAGGAGATGTGTGCAAACTCAAGAGTGAAACGTGCATTTGAATTCATGAAATATAAGAATATAGGGAATTAAAAAGTATGCATGGGTTTGGGTCATGTTGAGAATGATTCAACCTAAAATGTGAAATTTTGAGATAATGTGGCGGGTACACCATCTCTGTTCTTAGAATGGAATGAAATTTGTGTTTGGGCTGCAGTCAAACACTTATTTAATCCCATTAGGAGTGAGAGAAATTGGGGTAGAAACATGTTATGCTTAGAAATTGACATATGAGGATGAATACCCTAAGTTAATTTTAATGACATGATCTAGGGTTTGAGGTGTTACCTCGCCCTTATGTAGAAATAAATGAATACTAGGTTGGAAGCCTAGGTGAAAGGATAATCACCAAGTGAAATTGAAATCACAAATGAAAAATGTAATCTCCAAGTGGAAACCAACCCCACCTAAACCTGCATAGGAAGACCAACTAGCCATGACGGTAATGACAAATAGAGACAAAGGGAAGCCAGTCAAACAAGATGACTAGGAGTATGTACATAATTGGAACCATAAGAACAATGGTACACACATGTATCAATGAACTAAGATTCGCAATTGTTCCTCCCATGAACAAGCAAGTTTAGAAATTCATGCTCTATGATCAAGAAACATCGTTCATTCTCATGGATGATGAGAAGAGTGAGGGTCATGAATTTGAGTCCACCTTTCACTTCAACATGTTAGGAATGGAGGGGACCCATCATTCTCTACCTTCCACTGGGAGGATAAAGGAAATGGGAATGGTGGAATCATGCTATGAAGTAGGAAATTTACCTATCAACCATTACAAGTCAGCTCGGGGAGAGAAATGAAGAAGGGCAAACTCGCCCAATTTTTGGGAAGCTCCAACAATATGTTAGAGGCCTAAAGAATCCTAAACTTCCAAGAATAGAACCATGTAATGGAGGAGACCACCCCAATCAAGGACGAATATGTTGTGGGGTTGTGTGCCACCATCTAGTGAATCCCAACCCTCCCTTTATAAGGTTTTTATATGGTTAACCTTGTATGTTGGAATTTCCAAGGAGACAAATCCAATGCCAACCTTCACCTGCTACAAGAATATAAAATTATGTATACACTTCACCTCATTGCTTTGGTGAAGACAAGATGAAGTGGCACTACTTCTATGAATATCATCAAATAACTTGGCTACACTTGCTTACACAGGGTTGAAGAAATTGGCTTCTTGGGAAGAATCTGACTTCTTTTGGATCCAAGGTATGGTGATCTTGAAACACTGGTAAACCACAAGTAGTTCATTCACTACTGTCTCAACAAGATTTGGTATGCTACTTTCATCTATGGTGGCCCCTATTCTAACAAAAGCCTAGTCCTCTAGAAGTGTCTCAAAGAAATCTCCCACCATGTTCATGGTGCATTGAACATGGTTGGCTATTTCAACACTATGTTGGAACCTATTGAGAAGTATGGCAGTCAGGTACTTTGACAAATAGACAGGTGTTATGTTCAAAGATACTCTTCCTTACACTTGTGTAGCTGAGATCAAGGCCAAAGGCCACTCTTCACCTTCCAACATATTCAACTATGAAAAAACCTTGACAACGTCATTGTTAATGCTCAATGACTCATTATGGAGGGAGGATTCCAAGTCTTTGTTCTTCCTCACCTCTATTCAGATCAAAATCTTATCATCATCACTACAAACTCCCCCTCTAGATGATCACCTTACACCTGTCTAACCAAGGCCAGTTAGAGCCTTATTTTGAAATTTAAGTAGAAACTCTTGTTACTATGGGATAACCACAAGCCTTTGTTGATGCCCTCTGAGCCTTCCATACAGTCACAGTTACATGGGACACAAAGTGAGCCAAGGTGGAACACATACGCAAATATTCTACACTTAAGAGTCTGGAAAGGTGCTCATTTTATTCTAATCTTAACCCCTCTTAATCCAACAAGCCGCTTTCTGTCAAGATCCAAGAACAATACCACCAAATCTTATTACAAGAGGAGCTGGTCTAGCAACAAAAGTCCCACATTCACTAGTAGAATCATGGACACTATAATACAAAGTATTTCCAATCCACTATGAAACCAGACATCAAGTGAACAAGATCACTAGAATATGCGATGACTCTTGATCTTGGGTATCAAATTAGTGGATTTACAATCCCATCAAATCGTCCATCCAATAACTCCATCGCACCTCTTGTGATCTTGGATGTGGTTATTACTATCTAGATCCAGCCATGGTCAACCAAGAAGTCACCACTTTTCATGATCAAAGGAGAACAAAAGATGGTGTTAATTCTCGTGACCCATGATGCTAACTCTGGGGGTACTTGTCTCCTTGATGGTGCAAATTCCCATCGCGACCGTGCATCAATCACCATTGACATGACATGTCACTCAAACAACACGACATGTCGTGCTCCATAAATCATCGTGATGGCACAAAGTGTCGTCCAATTCACAATATATGTGATGTTTCTTCCTCAAACTTGGCATGTCGGTGGACAATAGAGTTATGCCCCTGCCATCAGACATGATGTGTCAACTTAGAACATAGTGTGTCAATGGAGATCTAGACATACCTTCAACTTCTGAAATGGCATGTCACATTTACACATGATGTGTTGCTAGGAGCCGCTCATCATCGACCATCAAAGCTACATGATGTGTCAGAAACCACACATGACGTGTCATCAGGAACCTTCCTCTCACCCCGACAAGCTACAAGGTGTGTCCAGATCCAAGCACACTATATCTATAGCACTTAGGCCACTTCCAATTTCAATAATGACATCCTCTAAAGGGCCTTCTCTCCTTTAATTTTTGATGATAATCAACCTAAGGGCCATTATTTTCTAGACAATAAAAGATCCATTTATTTTCTCTATCTGAACCTTAATTGGTTTGCTTTTGCATATTGATTCCAGTTATCATTTTTCATGCAAAGAAAACCATTCCGACAGTGCCACTTCCTCCCAAACTGAGAAAAATTCTAATAGTGTATCTCCTCCTTCAACTGATGTTTCATTCTGGAAGTCCTTTTGTTCTTCTCTACATACTACACCTCTCATTTTACCCTTTCCCTTTCCCACCCTTCCGTCCCTCTTGTCTTCATCTTTCCACGTGCAAGGGGATCATATTTCTCTTTTTTCACACCATCTACTCACTCTCATCCTATGTGATGTGTGGAGGGGAATAGAGGAGAGAGAGATAGAAAGGAGGGTATGAGGAGAACATGAGAGAGAGGATATGTGGAGAGGATATGAGGAGCAAGACATGGGATGAGATTATACTCTACGCTATCTTCATGAAGCTTCATGTTCTTCAAAAAATTTGGTTTCTTGATGTCTTTGTGGCACGTCATTCCAATTATCATCATGTTACATATTGGACAACATTGCAATATCTCATAAGATTTCACATTCATACTGCATTATATATGTCTGGATAAGCGCTTGTTGTGCATATTCTAGGCTCTAGTCCCTTTGGTGTTGATGATATTCCAGTTGATCATCCATGCTGCATTGATGATGTTCCAGATGGTTGCTTCTTCATCTCTGAAGGTCATCATCTTCCAGCCTATGCAAATTTTGTATTTGCAAGGATTCATCTAGAGTGATATTCACTGAGCTACTTCGTCACATCTTCTTCGAGTTGCATCTACTTCTTCTACGTGTTGAGACAATACCTTAGCACCTCGTCCAGTGTGTTCATGCCATGTTACACACATTGGTCGTCTTCTACACTAATTCCAGTTGGCTACACTTCTCAGACAATTCAAAGACACCTTTACTACTGCATCGGAACCATACATATGTGTTTGTGTTGTGTTATGTACATTGGATGTGTTAGATGTCTTCTTGTTCCACTCACACATTGCTCTCCAGTGAAGATGGTGTGGTCATGGTATTCATGATTGTCTACTATAGATGTTCTTTATTCCAGATGAATTTCAAGAGAAAGACCTTGTTTAAAGCTCGGGCTTCTCCAACTTGTAAAACACATCTCAAAGAGGCATCATCCTTATTTTTTGTTAGGAAGTATTGTCTAAGGGAGAGTAACAATTTTTGATGGGTATTGAAATATCTTTCATTTATCATTTATTTCTTATCGTTCGATCGAGTCATGTAACTCCAAGCTTGGACATGTGTTCACCCAAGCTCTATTTTAAGGGGGAGTGTTAGAATATCAGCCTATTTAGTTAATCGATTAATTAGTCTATTGTGTACATGGTCATGTTTCCCATGGCCCATTAGTATTTAGTATGCTTCCATATACTTCCTTGTCATTTCCTACTCTCCTATATATATATGAAAGGGGTGTACATATCAATACAACAACAAATACACTTATTAACAACTACAATTCCTATAGGGGAAATAAATCCTATCCCCATTTTGTTTTCTATGTCCCTATCCAAATATTACGAACTCATCGAGACCATTAATAAACTCCAGAGTGCAGAAATTTGGTTTAGACATCTATGGTCATTCCATTCTATGATAAGATGGGAGTCAAGTTTCTCATCAGCTTTTATCTAATAAGTAAATTTCAAATAAAACATTTGTTTGAATTGAACCCAATAATCTAGTAGCATTCACGTTCATGAATGTGTACCACCTATCCCATTCTTGAGAACTTTATCTCACTAGTAAGTATATAATGTGTGTTTTATTTCAACAAATTTTAGCAACATTTCCCCACAGTTCTCCAAGTACACTGACGTACATGGGCAAATAGCCACCTACATATGTACCTAGAAAACAAAAGCAGAAATGTTGTCAAAACTTATTGAAATCGAACATGCATTATACTCACATCCTAAGTGAGATGAAATGCTCAAGAATAGTTTCAAATCTAGGACTATCCAAGGTTTACTCCTAATGAGTAAATATTAGACAAGTTTGTATGCCAATGACACAATTTAGAAATTAGGGTTTAGAATCTTATAACAATATATTTGATATATGCATTTTAGGGTTTACATTTCATAGAAACCTCAATTACAATTCATCATAATCTAACTAAATACATAGTTAGAAATAATTTTAAGGTTTATAATTCATCACACCCTAATTAAATATAGGTTAGGGTTTACAAATAATTTTCAGTTCAAATTAAATATATAGTTACATATATTCATTTTTGTTACAATCATACAATTCATCACAATCTCATTAAATCTGGGACAAAAACATATTAGGACTTATTCATAATTTTCAGTTTTAATCAAATACATAGTTTCATTTCCATCACAATAATACAATTCATTTTGGCCACACTATCTCCTATTTTGTATAATGACAACATTACAGATACGAAACACTAATCTTGAAATTTAAAAGTTGATAGGGTAAATATTTGAATGAAGCATCACCGGTATGATGGTCGTGCGATTCATTGAGGTATCATGAATCATCAATTCAATGGGCAGAGTCCGCATTGACCTTATATCCAATAAATGCATCTCTTCTAGAAGTCCAGGTATGGTTCTTGTATTAGGTTTAGAATTACTATTTTATCGAAGTAGTAGTTACCATCAAACAAACTATAACATATTTAATGTGCCATTTGAAGTTTCACATTTTGAATTTGTTCATACTTGCACATGCATGACTTAATCTTCAATGCAAAAAACAAAGCAGAGAAAGACCTACATCACTTAATGAAGAAGACAGTAGAAAAAAAGTTAGAGGATTGGAGTAGTGGCAACGGAGAATCAGCGACATCAGAGAAGCAGTGGAGGCTTGGAGAGGTGGTAGTGGAGGATAGAGAAACAACAACAACAACAAACCTACCTCACTGGCGGAGGAGAGAGGAACAACAATGACAATGGATAATTTGATAGTAGCAGCAGTGGTGGCCAGTGGACATGTTGGAGTTGTCTATAGGATCCTAGGTAGAAACAACAATAGCAGAAAAAGAAAGGGGAAATCATCAGAGCCTAATTCCAGAGATCAAAAGAAATGTGGGTAGGGGAAAGAGGGTTTCTCGTGGGGTTTAAGTAACACTTACCCCTTCAGTTATTTCAAGAACCTACGACCAACAAAATTCATCATCGGTTCAGAAGAAATAACCACTAACAAACCAACAAACTATGTTGTAGGTGGATGAAAAATGACTAACAATTTAATGCAGTGATACCTACATGTTTAGTTGAGCTAATGACAAATAACGAGGAAAACTAATTTTGGGGATAAAATTTCCATGGGAAGCTTGGCATGTACCCCGTTCTCGTCGGTCCTTATGTAAGAAACTATTCATCTATACAAATGATAATTACAAAGAGACATTTGGAAGATACCCATGTATCTTGTCGATTATATACCATAAACTATAAACAAATGGGTTTTGGAGACAATTGAAATGGCTCCCTAAAATTTTGCTCAAAATTGAATTTTTGTGGGCAATTTATTTCATTAGTTCATATGTGAAACAACTGATGATAGAAATAAAAGGTTTCCCTTGTTTTCTCAATTTTCCAATTATGTCAATTTGCTTGAGGAAACTGATGATATAAATTACACCATCGGTTTCCCTTGAAAAAGTAACTGACAATATAATTCATATATGTAGTAATGATGCGATATTTCAAAGGTGAATCTTCAGGAACCCAATTGTGATTCATATATTGGATTTGACCATCTACACTCGTATATAGGTGGGTTTGAGGCTTCACCGTTATGCCTTTCATCTTCTCTAGATCTAAGTCTGACTAGATGGGCTACTAATTGCTTGATCAATAGGTTAGGCTTGAGTTTCATGTTTGCCAAATGGATTCTATCTCCTGATTGTTGTGGAGTCTGTCTATCAAAATCCTCCATTCTCCTCCATTGGGTGGCCAAACTAGCTACACAACTGAGTTGTTTGCGACTAAGGGCATTGGCTACCACATTAGCCTTACACAATGGTAGGCTATGGTGAAATGTTATACCTTCAGGTACTTTGTCCAACTTCATTTTCACAAGTTTAAGTCCTTATCAGTCAATAGATAATTCAAGATCTTATGGTCACTTTATATGTGAAAGGTAACCCCATATATGTAGTTTCGCTAGACCTTTAAGGCATAAAATATTGTTGCAAGATCCAAATTGTGGGTCGGATAGTTCAATTCATGTGGCTTGAGTTGTCTTGAGGAAACGAAGATGACATACTTATTTTTCTCCAACATGCATCCTAATCCCATCTCCAATACCTCAATGAATATGACAAATCCATCATTACCCTACGATATGGTCAATACAGGGGTTGAGGTAAGCTTTAATTCCTAGAATCATGCTTTACACAAGTTCGGCCACACAAAATTCTCATCCTTTTGGGTTATCTTTGTGAGGGTAAGGGTATTCTTTGTATCAAATGTCACAATGTATACATATTTATCAAGTATTCATTCACATTATTAGAACTTATAAAATTCCTATCTCTCTCATCCTTTCTCTGATTGACCCCAAATTTTAAGGGAAACTTCATAACAACATAATTTCATATTGGGAAAAAGTTAATAGTGAAATACAAAAGATAATTACCTTTTTATTGTCTCCTAAGTATTTACTTTATTTTAATTATTTAAAGAAAGTCATAACTCCTTTCCTACACAAACTTGGAAATCAATCCTATTTTGATATATTCTCCTACTGGGTGGAAGAGAGGGCTGAATTAAGTCTATTATTTACCTTCAACTTGTCTTGCAAGAAATTCAAGACATTACCATATTGTAATTATCAATTATTACTTACTCTAAGAAACTCCTACATTATTGAGTTTTACAATATTTATTTAAACCAACAATTAATAATGGATTATTGAAAACAACCAACATACAAGAAATCCTTTCTATATGAAGAAATAACATTAACAACCCAAAATTAACAAACAAGGCACAAAAGTCTCAAGCTTTCTAATATGTCCTAATCAATTATTTGCATCCCAGTATATATAAATACATGAAAAATTCAGGTTATAACAATTGGTCTCTTCAAAACTCTTGAATGGTAAATTCACTTTCCAGTCTAGATCTATAGTGAAGTGTGTCATCACATAAAATTGTCATATTTCATCTTGAGGTCTGCTTCGAGAAGGTTTGGGTTGTGGATGTGAGAGATTGATTTGTAGATTTTGTCCTAGATGTCTCTCAGGTGCTTCTGTATTAGCTCAAAAAATATCAAATACATCCAAATTAATCCAAATTGTCAGTCATTTTGTAGGTTTATATTACAAGAATTTGAGTAACTTTAGTGCCTGTCAACCAACCCAAATTAGTGATTAAATATACTCATTCTACATGTAGTCTAATTATCTTTTTAATTAAACTTGAGTCACTCAATTTCAACATTGAAGGGGGAAATGAGATCAATGATCGGTCTTTTTCATGGGTCTAAAATGCAAACACAATTGTGCAGCCAAAGATATCAGATATTAAATTTATACCCTACTTCAAGAAACTCCTGCAACTCAGTATGGAGTCTATCATAATAATACGAGGTCAAACACAGTGACAAGGAGAACATAAATAAGGACAAAAATATCTTGATTTAGTTAGTTAGATCAAAGAGGTGAAGTTGGTAATCATGTTAAGCAACAAATTTAATCTAATTAGGAAGTAAATCCAAGTTATGAAAGATAAAAAAAGAAATAAATATAATTCTAAAAATTATAAAATGGAAAACTTGGTTTCGTTTTCACCAATCAGAATAGCCACAACCATTTAAAACCCTTTCTTCTATTATATATATATATATATATATA
Organism: Alisma plantago-aquatica; assembly: GCA_963693085.1. Taxonomy (NCBI): domain Eukaryota; kingdom Viridiplantae; phylum Streptophyta; class Magnoliopsida; order Alismatales; family Alismataceae; genus Alisma; species Alisma plantago-aquatica. Next base: position 782,068,824 of record OY856413.1, read on the forward strand.
TATATATACTCTTATGTTTCTTTTCAAGTGGACATAAAAGATATACAGTCCTTCCTTCTCTTGATATCTAGTTAGGTTTTTATCCTAAGGTATCTATCTCTCAGGATGATAACCAAAGTATCAATAACTGTATGACTTTTTCTATAGTAACTCCCCATTTTGACGTGTCATCCCTAATCTATACTCCAAATCTTACTAAAATCATTCTGTCATATAAATCTATATCAAACATCAAAGAAGGTAGTTAATAAACATGTAACGCATGAAAACAAGAGTATAGAGACAAAACGATATGAACATATGTAATTAAGAGAAAAAGGAAAGATTACATGGTTGGGAGGGCATGACGGATACTCCAAACCCAAGTTATGGAGTTTAGCCACTCATTGCACAAAAAATATACAATTTACCACTTGTGGAAGTCATGACGAGGAAAAGAAAGGGAATAAGTTGATACAAGGGTTAGATCAAATGATTGATCTATCCACCTTTTGGCTTGCATTTGATAAGGTGGGAGACGACCTCCTTTCTTCTGAATGATCAAAGACTTGAAGAAAGAAGCTTTGTTGATCTCTTGATGGAAAGTTCTGAATGGAAAGTTCGGAATGGAAAGTCTAGAGGTCAATTGTCTAACTAGGTCAATGACACTAGCTAGGTTTATGGTCTATAGGCTTAGATTCTGAACTTGGTGGCAGCCTTTTAGATCTTGACTCTAAAATCCAAGATGTCTCAGAGTGATGCATTGGGAGCCTATTTATAGGATTTGGCATGTGCTTTTTCGATCACCTATTGGTCCATGTGGCATGGACTCTTTTGTTTTCTGATGTCGACCTTGATGGTTGATGAGTCTTTGATTGACCGATGAGTCTTCAATAATATTAGTGGGTCATCAATCTTGCAAAGACTAATAGGGTGATCCATTGAGATGAAGATTGATAGTTGGGTTTGATGGCTTTCCTCATTTAAAATTTGTTGATCTCAAATTTGTCTTCAGTTGACTTCAGGTTCATCATTCTTTTCGATTGATGGTCATAAGCTCAATGGACAAATCCATTGATTTCTAGATAACGGATGAAATGTTGGCATGATAGCTCGATGATCTGTGGCAACTTGTCAAGGTCGGTGCTTGGAGAAATGATCATTCTTAGAAGTTAATGGTTATACCATTGATCTAAATGATTTAAAATTGAGTTCCTAAAATTTTCAACAAAACATGGCTTAAACTAAGTAATTTGTAATTTAAGAACAAATTAAACAAAATTGAAGATGTAAACACTAAATAAAATGATTTTATTTATAAAAAGCTATGAAATATAATGAAAATTGATGTTATCAACTCCCCTAAACTTAGAATCTAGCTTGGCCTCAAGCTAATAGGATCATTATGTAAATCAAAATGGGAAAGTTAATTCAAATGACGTCTGAAAGAAGTTTTTATATCAACCTCTTAATGAAACCATTTACTAATTCATATTGTTATCTACTCTCTAAAATCATAAAATTAAATAGATCCTTCTTTGTTTTGTTAACAATTTTTTTTTGCTTATAAACTTATCTCCAACATGTATCTCACTTTTCAAAGTAGCATTCACTCTTATCACATTGTTGGTGCTGGTGGATGGAATATGTAGGTGTAAGGCTTGTAGGTTTCCCTTAATTCTTTCTGGGTCATTATTGTATAGGTTCGTTAAGTAGGTGAGTGGTCCCTACATTCCAAACCAGATGGTTTTAGACCAGTGATTGCACATCCTATTTATTACAACCATGCGTTACTATACCTTTAATGAACACCATTGGAATTGGGGTGTGTATTATTGATCATAAATTTTAGAAAAAGTGACATATTTGTGTTCATGAGCACAAAAATACAACATTTTGATAGCTTTTTTGATGAGATTCCTGACACAACTCTCTAATATTTTTTATTCTCTACTTTTATTCTTACTCTTTACTGATTACAAATGAATAAGAAAGGATGGAATGGAAGAAGAGGTAACTATTTTTTTTGTTAGAATATGCCTTCAATTGGTTATGATTTTTCTTTGGTTAGATATTTTTCACAGGAATCTTTTGATGATGTTTTGAGGTTAATATATAGATATCAGAAGTAACATTTTGTTGGGACAAAAATATAAAAACAACACCAATATCAATAAACCTGATTGTTGTCTTCTTGCGATTGATTTTAAAAAATATAGCTTGAAAAACAAACTAAGTTGTTTGGACATGGCTTTTTTTATCATTTGCATCTTCATCGATCAATATATCAAAAAACATAGTAAAAATAAAAAAGATTATGAAAAATGATGTTTTTTTGGATAAAATTAATACCTATGTCATGGGAATTCACCCCCACCCCAAACTTACAACACATATTGTCCTCAAAGTGTGAAAATAAGTAAGAAAATCATGAGATTAACATCAAGGATTTATTACTACTCGTTCAAAATTGAGAAGCATCATGGAATTATTTTCGTGTTGTCAGTAATAATTATCTCCAAGTCATTCTTCAATAGAAGCATGAAGAACTCCGATGGAGTACATCCAGTGCAGGATGTAGAAACTGCAATCATTAGAAAGACAACATTATTGTGGGTTGTGCTGATAGATCTTCACAACTTCCCATTTTTTGTCTCTTGAGATGCATATCTGGTACTATGCTATAACGTCCCTAGATTCTGCCATCTCTAGACTTAGAAGGCCTGAGAGGAAAAATACAAAAATGCTAGCTAATTGTTTCAAAGAGCGATGCGGAAGCAATATACGGATACATGAACATTCAACATAACATACACCATACATTCAATCTCAACATTCCACATGTACATTTATATCATGAATTATTACAACTTACGTTATAGAATTTAAAAGAAAGTTTTACAAGTCTATGAACATGTATGCTAATAGGATCTAAACACAATAGGTACCACCTATACAACTGCTCACTCCGATCTTTTTCTCCCATGCTAGCTATGAACCTAAAACATATGTGAAATAATGAATCAAAATAATGTGTTGTGTACGTGGGTGAAAGATACATATATATTATGCTTACATACTTGAAAATTTTAAGAAATAAGAAAACATAAAAGAAAAAATTATTTAATGTGATAACCAGGTCAAAGAATTTTTTATATCTTTTGATGTGTTTGAACTACTAAGTGGTGTCACAATTCATATTTTACCCGCCCATTGGGCTTTGGGGATGTGTCGGCCTTATATTTAGAGGAGAGAGGGAGGGAGATAGAGAATGTAAACACCTAGTATCTACATATCATCCATATTATTTAATGTTACTTTATGTTTGGCAAAGAATATACTACGAATATGCATCCAAGAATTTATATACAAAAATAGCATCCAAAGTACATCATATCATTATGCATCCATGAAAACTAGTCTTATACTTAATAAAACACATGTACCTGAGTTTAGAGATTCCTATTTATATTCTAAATCATCTACATCTCTGGTCATCATCTAACTAATTGCAGTTAATCATCATTAATAAATGTTCATCATATTTTAGGTACTTTAGGCCCAAATTAGGGTTTGGCCAAATCTAGGATCAAACAACTTGGAACTTGTGTCTAATATTTGTCTAATGATTAAGAGGTCATTCTAGGGGTCTTTTAGATTTCATAATTTTCTAATCATTTGTCTATTTTCTAGAAATAAATTGACGATAAAAGCCTCTAATTAGTCATTAATAAGGAAACATCTAACATTTTGGCATTTTTTTGAGATTTGTGTCAATATTTCCTTTCCTTATAATATGAGGGTTCAATATTATTTTTCTCAAATTTAATCTCAACTATTTTCTAATTAAACAATTTAATGAAGCATTCTCATTTAAATTAAATATCATCATTATAGTATCTCAAAAGTCAGAATTTTTATATCTTTTGATGTGTTTGTACTACTAAGTGGTGTCACAATTCATATTTTACCCACCCGTTGGGCTTTGGGGATGTGTCGACCTTATATTTAGAGGAGAGAGGGAGGGAGATAGAGAATGTAAACACTTAGTATCTACATACCATCCATATTCTTTAATGTTATTATATGTTTGGCAAATCATATACTACTAATATGCATCCAAGAATTTATATACAAATAATAGCATCCAAAGTACATCATATCATTATGCATCCATGAAAACTAGTCTTATACTTAATAAAACACATGTACCTGAGTTTTGAGATTCCTATTTATATTCTAAATCATCTACATCTCTGGTCATCATCTAACTAATTGCAGTTCATCATCATTAATAAATGTTCATCATATTCTAGGTATTTTAGGCCCAAATTAGGGTTTGGCCAAATCTAGGATCAAACAACTTGGAACTTGTATCAGATATTTTTCTACTGATTAAGAGGTCATTCTAGGGGTCTGGTTTAGATTTCATAATTGTCTAATCATTTGTCTATTTTCTAGAAATAAATTGACGATAAAAGCCTCTAATTAGTCATTAATAAGGAAACATCTACCATTTTGGCATTTTTTTGAGATTTGTGTCAATATTTCCTTTCCTTATAATATGAGGGTTCAATATTATTTTTCTCAGATTTAATCTCAACTGTTTTCTAATTAAAAAATTTAATGAAGCATTCTCATTTAAATTAAATATCATCAATATAGTATCTCAAAAGTCAGATCGAAGGGTTTCACGAAAAAAGGATGTTTTTTGAGTCTAGGGGTATTTTTTGGGATTTATTTGGCCATCGAGGCTATTTATAATCAGATTTCTAAGATTTGTATTTAAATTGAGGTATTTACCTTTTTGGATTATTTGGGCCGTCAGGTTTGCCTTCTACAAGATTGCCAGATGCTCCCACACATCTAGGGGTAGCGCTCCTAGCCTCCTAGTTTGACTAGATCTCCTTGGCAATCTGTATGATCTCAACCTGGATACTCGCCTAGGTCTATTTCCTCTCCTTCGTGAGCATTGAGTTCTCGTGCGCGTCCCCCAGTTCTGGTCTTCCATTATTTTGCGAAGGAGGAGCATTACAATGTTGAATCTCCAGTGAGACATACATCTCGAGAGCCACACTCATGGTGGTCATAAGGTAATGTCATTCATCTCCATCTTCTTAGTGATACCTTGCTTCCCATATGCATTACGGCCGTGCTCGACACCCTCCAGCCTGCATCTTCTCCGCCTAGGCTACGACCATAAGGCTAGGCTCTGATGAGCCATTTTGTTGATGATGAGGGATGTCAACATGCTCCACCATGCCCTTAAAGGTTGTGGGCATATAAATAGTGGTCATCAAGATCTATATGAGCTTTAATACTCCAAGAAAGCATCTTTCTTGGAGCCAGGTCAGAAGAGGATGAAGCAAATGGAGGACAAATGGGGATTTTGAGTCCTGAGATCTTCCCTCCAGGATGAAGACTCCAGTGGCTATGATTGATTGTTAGAGCTTCAAGCATGACAAATGAAATATGTGGCAGTTCCTGATGCCCCACATGCATCCCCGATCTAACCCAACAATGAGAGGGTGGTTCAAAATCTGATAAACCGTTAACCACACATTTCACACCTGATAGAGGATGTAACAATTTCTACAAAGAGGCACAAATCGAACACATCTTCAAAACTCACTGGTGAGGCTCCCCTTCTATGCTTCCCTACCATGATGGATCCTCCTTCAATCTTGACTTCTTGAGCCTGCAACATGCATGGTATGCAAAAATGGGTAGTCAGGTGTGGAAGATCCAACTCCTAAGGAGTTTTTTTTAAAGGAAGAACCCTAAAAAATGACATGTTGCTCATCCCTCAACCTATTTATTTGAGAAGTGTGGAGGTGTGTGAACGGAGAGGATGTAGATCTATCACCAATACCCTTCTCAGGTTTCATTCTAATCCCATAACAGATGCAAGAGCTCAACCAATTCCATAGAAAATGCAAGAACCTCACAATGACTCATTCCTCCATGAGTCCATATCGTGGCCACCTACCTCTTTAGATTTTAGATCTTGAAGGTAACGAGTGGTTCCTAGGATCCTAATTCAAGGGTTATGTTCTATCTGTTACATATTAATACCCACATCTTAGATTCTTGCATATGCATCCAAACCATTCTAATGAAATGGGTTGGAAAAAGTGACATCAAAATGTCACTACTTAGATATTTTGTAACCCACGTAGCTCTAATTTCAATTGGAACCTTAGTCTTTTAATGAAAAATCAAACATCAATATCTCTCAAAAGGTTACTCACAATGCCATGAAATTTCAACCGGTAATTCCTCTACATGTAACTAATTCGAGCAAAGTTTTATACCAGAAATCTATTTTTTATTCATATAACTTAACTCCTCAAGTAACTTCATAATTAATTATATAACCTTGAATACAAGTCAACTTACCATCAACTCTCAATTAAACAAGCCAACTTACATCATTTAACCACATCACACCACGAGGTCCACATTGAAAACATTTTGCACCGTGTTTTTTTTGCTCGGTAAGCGCCTTTCTCTTTATTAGCAAGACCCCAAAAGTTTATGTACATGTGGAAAACGAAAGAAAGGAAAGGAAAATCCCTATACAACAACTATGTGTATTAACTATACATAGCAATTACATCAACAATGCTGCTCCAACATTTACTGCTTTCATTGAGGAAACCTCTGAATATCCTTGAATTTCTCTCTTTCCAAATGTAGAAGAGAGTCACCAAACAGAACAACTGTTGTCTTTTCAACCTCGCATTCAAACAATCAGTAGGAAGAACATGCATTTGAGTAATAAAACCACATCTCAAACTTTCACTCCACATAGAAGCTACAAAATCACAACTAAAGAACAGATGATCCATGTCCTCAACATCATTTTCGTACAAAACACATCTTAGTGCCATATGAAAGCCCAACTTCTGTAGATAATCCAACGTAGGTAACTCGCCTAGGAAAATTCTCTAAGCATTCAGAATCATGCTCTTAGGATGATCAAATCTCCAGATCTAGTTAGCCCAGTCAAGATGATTTTTATCGCCTCTTAGAATATGCCAAGCTTCTCTAATCTTCAGAGTAGATTTGCCTTGAATTCTGATTGAATCTTCATCCACAATCTTAAAATGAGCATCTTCAATGCAATTTTTAAACTCTTTGAAACATCTTCTATCTGGAATAGTCCATTTTTTCTCCTTAATGAACTTATTCAGCAAACCATTGGCACCAGAACCAATTTTCAGAATGTTTTTAGAATCAATACAATCACTTAGAAACTTATTGCCGGGAACTAGGGGTCTTTCCACACCCTAATGCACAATCCATCACCAATAAGGATTTTGCACCAGGTATGTCTTCAAATACTATATTGAATAAAAAAACTCATTAATTCATGGTCATCACATTCACCCCGCCTTATAAGGAATTTCATCGCCAAAATTTGACTAATCTCCTATTTAAGGTGATACTGAGGGGTTCAACTTCATATAAGTAAGAACCTCTAGGTTTCCAAGATATCATAGTGTTGGAACTATCCTAAGTCGTCATCTTAGGATACTAGAGCATTTAGGGTGTGCCCACACCATCTTATAGGTTGATGCATATCATTTTTTTAGAGTGAAAAATCATTTAATGATTTAGTCATAACTTGGTATTTTATTATTCTAGGACTTACACCCCTTATTACATGAATAATTAGGGATTTATTCACTCATATAGAGTTGAGAAGGTATTATCAAGGGTTTCATGTTTCATACCATTAGAGAATGTGAGGTGATATCAAGATTCTATGTCATTTAATAATAGAACATTCACACTAAAAATCATCATGTGGTTTATGATCAACACCATATTAAGATTTCATCATTAAGGGAAGGACTTACTTTTTATGCTTGAATGTTAGGATTTCACCCCCATTATAAGGGTTTTTGTCAATCTATAAACACATATTCAGAAGATTTAAGGTTAAGAACTACATTTTGTGATCAAGTATTCTATGATCCAAAGAGTTCTTCATTTCAAGTTCATAATTTCAAACTCATATATTTCATGCATGATATGAAGGGAAAGAGAACATACAAAATGAATCTGATCATGTTTTCAACATGTATATCACATGTATGATATAGGGAGGGAATATACAATAGGTCGATCTTATACGAGTGACTCTTCATACATGATCATCCAAATAGCTCAAGTGGGATTTCTAACATCATATATTGGGAAAGATAAGATGAAGGATTGACATGCATTGTTGAATATCTTATGCACAAGGAATTTTACTCTCTGAATCAAATTTTCATATGTCACCCCACTTGCAGGTAATGACGAGCTTCACAAACATATGTCACTCAATCTAGGATCTAACTCAATCAAAATATTGACTTTCTTATAGTGAGTTTCTACCCATAACATTTTTTTACCCAACTCTCACATCTACGATTTAGATCATATACATGAATCATGCATAAGGGCTCAACTCATATACTCAGGAGTAACCCACCTTAGGACACATTATTTCACATTTTTGTCATATTTCACATATACTGGAGGTTAGGTCCTTTGACCTTCTCCTTGTGGGTCTCACTCTCTCGAGAGTTCACCACTTATCTTGCCCTAACACTAGAGGTACTCCTTGTAAAAGAGCTTGAGACTCACGCATATTCAACCTTGTCTTAAATTAGATTGCCTTATATAAGAAAAAGCCTTTATAGTTTCATCATCAAGACTTAGCTCATATTTGTCAACCCTAGATTCAAAACTTGTATATACCTTTGATCTCTATAAGAAACTTATGTCATCGGGGATAAAAATTTGATAACATTATCCATGCTTGTACCATTTATGATTGTATTTTCTATCTATCTATCAAATATATTGATAAAGGTCTAGACATCTAATCTAGAAGTACTCTCTCTTCTAGAATGATGTCACTCCTTTTCACTTAGGTTGCATGAACACCGAATACTCTCCTTTGTGAGGGACATATTTTCATTTTTACATATATAATAAATTATTATATAAATTTTCTCTGAGAAGGCAGACGTCAGATAAAATTGCTGAGGCTTGAGCCAATTGGTAAACAAAACCAAATCAGCAAAATGAGTGTCCCACACACAGTAGATAGTCAAGTGCCATTTCACCTAGTTAAATGGTGAGAATGACGTGTAGACTCGTGTAGCTACTCAATACATATGAGCTCTATATGGAAAGGGTTTCGAACACTTGTCTAAACCTACTTCTCAGACATCTAGGTTCTAACTTAGAGGCTAAGTCAAACTTATTCCTATATAACAACTTACTAATCTAGGGTTTAAAGTGAAAGGTCAAATTTAGTTTTATGTTTCATGGTGAGGAATTATTAGGTGTAGCTATTGTTCATGCTCTGATACCAACTGTAACGTCCCCGAATTCTGCCATCTCAAGACTTACAAGGCCCGAGAGGAAAAATCCAAAAACAATAGCTAGTTGTTTCAGAGAGTGATGCAGAAGCATTATACACATACATGAACATTCAACATAACATACACCATACATTCAATCTCAACATTCAACATGTACATTTATATCATGAATTATTACAACTTACATTACATAATTTAAAAGAAAGTTTTATAATACTATGAATATGTATGCTAGCAGGATCTAAACACAATAGGTACCACATGTACAACTACTCAATCCCATATTTTTCTCCCATGCTAGCTCTGAACCGAAAACATATGTGAAACAGCAAATCAACACAATGTGTTCTGTAGGTGGGTGAAAGATACATATATATTATGCTTACATACCTGGAAATTTTAAGAAAAGAAGAAAAGGTAAAAGAGAACATTATTTAATGTGATAATCAGGTGAACACATTTTGTTGATGTCTTTTGATGCATTTTTACTACTAAGTGGTGCCACACTTCATAATTTTTCTACCCCTTGGGCTATGGGGATCCCCACCCCTTGGGATATGGGGATGTGTCAACCTTATATTTATAAGGAAAGAGAGATAGATATAGATAGAGAGACAATGTAAACACTTATTATCTACAAACCATCCATATTCATTTATGTTTGGTGAAGCATATACTAGTAATATGCATCCAATAATTTATATGCAAATAAAAGCATCCAAAGTACATCACATTATTATGCATCCATGAAAACTGTTCTTATAATTAATAAAACCCACATACCCAAGTTCAGATATTCCTATTTATATTCTGGATCATCTACATCTCTGGTCATCACCTGATTAATAGAAATTAATCATCATTAATGAATGTTCATCATATTCTAGGTATTTTAGGTCCAAATTAGGGTTTAGCCAAATCTAGGTTCAAACAAGCTAGAACTTGTGTTTGATATTTTTCTACTAATCAGGAGGTCATTCGAGGGGTCTGGTTCAAATTTCATAATTTTCCAATGATTTGTCTATTTTCTAGAAATAAAATGAGTATAAAAGCCTCTAATTAGTCATTAATTAGGAAACATCTAACATTTTTGCATTATTTTGAGATTAGTGCCCATATTTACTTTTCTTATAACACTAGGGTTCAATATTATTTTTATAAAATTTAATCTCAACCATTTTCTAATTAAACCATTTAAATGAAGCATTCTCATTTAAATTAAATATCACCAATATTAGTGTCTCAAAAGTCTGATCAAAGGGTTTCTTAAAAAAAGGATGTTTTTTTAGTCTATGGGTATTTTTCAGGAATTATTTTTCCATGGAGGCTATTTATAATCACATTTCTAAGATCTATATTTAAATTGATGCATTTGCCTTTTTGGATTATCTGGGCCGTCGGGTATGCCTTCTGCTAGATAGCTAGATGCTCCCACGTCATCCAGGGGTAGCACTCCCAAACTCCTAGTTTGACCGGATCTCCTTGGAAATCCATCATGATCTCAACTTGGATACCCGCCAGGGTCTGTTTCCTCTCTGATATGAGCATCCCATTCTCGTGTGCATCCCCCAGTCGCGGTCTTGCATTATTCTATGGTGGAGGAGTGTTGCAATGCTAAATCTCTGACAAGTCATTGATCTCGAGAGCTGTGATGGTGGTGGTCTAAAGCCGACATCATTCATCTCCATATTCTCAGTGATGTGTTGCTTCGCATTTGTACTAAGGCTATGCTCAACACCCTCCAGGCGACATCTTCTCTTCCTAGGACACGGCCATGAGGCTAGCCTTTGATGAGCCATCCCGTCTGCATTGAGGGATGTCGGCACACTCCACCATGCCCATCAAGGTTGTGGGCATATCAATAGTTTTCATTAAGATCAAAATGAGCATTAGAACTCCAGGAAAGCATTTTTCTTGGAGCCACGATAGAAGAGGATGAAGCAGATGGAGGAGAAACGGGGGTTCTGGGTCCTACGATCTTCCCTCCAGGATGAAGCCTCTGGTGGCCATGATGGATTGTTAGGGATTCAAGCATGACAAATGAAATCCGTGTTAGTCCCTGATGCCCCACATGCATCCCCGATCTAACCCAGCAATGAGAGGGTGGTTCAGAATCCAATAAATTGTTAACCACACATTTCATACCATATCGAGGATGTACCAAGATCTGCAAAGAGGCGTGAATCAACCACATCTTTAGAACTTGCTGGTGAGGCTCCCCTTGTATGCTTCCCTACTATGGTGGCTCCTCCTTCAATCTTGACTTCTGAACATGCAACTTGCATGGTCTACAACAATGGGTAGTCGGGAGTGGAATATCCAAATCCTAAGGTGTTTGTTTTAACGATCAGAACCCTAAGGGATGGCATGCTACTCCTCCCCAGACCTATTTATTTGAGAAGTGTGGAGATGTGTGAGTGAATAGGATGTGGATCTATCACTGATACCCTTCTAGGGTATCATACTAGTCCCATAACATATGCATAAGCTCAACAAATTCCATCAAAAATGTAGGAACCTCGCAATCACCCATTCATCTGTGAGTCCATATCGTGGCCACGTTCCACCTGCCACCTTAAATTTTGGATCTTGAAGGTAAAGAGTGGTTCTTAGGATCCTAATTCAATGGTTATGTCCTATCTGTTACATATTAACACCCACATATTAGATTCTTGCATATGCAAAGCCATTCTTAAGAAAAGGGTTGGCAAGTGTGACATCAAAATGTCACGACTTAGATATTTTGTAACCCACTTACATATAATTTCAATTGGAACCTTAGTCTTTCAATGAAAAATCAAACATCAATATCTATCAAATGGTTACTCACAATGCCATGAAATTTCAACCCGTAATTCCTCAGCATGTAGTTAATTCGAGCAAAGTTTTATACAAGAAATATAATATTTGATCATATAACTTAATTCCTCAAGTAACTTCAGAATTAATTATATAATCTTGAATACAAGTCATCTTGCCATCAACTCTCAATTAAACAATTCAACTTACATCATTAACCACATCACCCCTCGAGGTCCACTTTGAAAACATTTCACACCAGGTATGTCTTCAAATACTATATTCGATAAAAAACTCATAAATTCATGGTCATTACAATGCTAACATATCCGAGGGATGAGTTCCCTAGTACAAATATCAACAAAGTGTCCATGCTAACTTTTAATCAAAGTAGAATATCATAGGCCTTCAACATTGTAGGTAATGTTAGAAAAATTATGGAATATGATTTTTGAGTGAAAACAATGAGTAAGGACCAATGAATGTCATGGAGTAAAGTATGCAAATACAATGTGGAATTGATATTGTAGGTGTTTTATGAATAAGCCTTTCTCCCTCCAGAATCAACTTGTTGACAAATATTCATTTGTAGATCTAGTCCATCCATGTATACTATACATCATCAATAGTTCAGTTATGAAGGAATTGATAAACATCCATAAGGCTAGGTGATAATATCCCACTGGTCAGAGAGATTTAAGAAGGTGATATTTCATGACAAGAAGAATGTCTTGGCATAAAATAACACAGTTCCCACCATCGTTCCTGAGATGTTGCATGAGAAGTAGAAGTTGATCTTGAGAAATTTATTCTTTAGTGGAAGTGTCTACCCATTATGGAATCTCAGGTGTCAAGGTTTGGATCTCATATAGATAAAAAATAGGGGCTTAGGGATGTGCCCCCTCTGAAATGTACTTTTTTAGTCAATATCGTCAAGGCAGATGTAGTAGGGGTTGCAAACCAACACAACAAGAACATCTTCTGATGTTTTCAAAACTTGGTTCGATGGACATCGTAGGCCCATGGATGGGGAATAGTTTTGGTTTTTCAAGTAGATCTATGATATCAGTGGCCTCACGAGGTTGTATAAAAGCAGAGATGGTTCTTGGTGGGTAAAATGACATAGGGGAAGGCATTATTTGGCCATCTTCCGCTATTCCTGTTGTAATAATCATATAAAAGGTTCCTTAGCAAGACAAAAAATCAACCAATATAGATCTTGTAGGTTATCTAAAAGCTTCAAATATTGAAAGAGAAATTATGGATGTCGATTAACTCCATATAAAAGAATTAACAAAGAGAATAGAAACTGTGAGGATCTAGATTTGCGACAAAGATTTGACGATTGAGTGCTTCCATGACCCTAAGGAAAATAAATGCATTGTCACCTTTTTCTCAATTTTGCTGGTGAGCTAGATGCTCTATGATGTAACCAATCCAGTTAAGGTGGTAAAAAGAAACTTGACATATCACTCGTTGTAGATGAATGAGGATGAGAGGAATATTTTTTGCTTCTACGTCTTGAAACAACATGTTCGTATTTTGTAAATTGACAATGCAATTATTGAATAGGATAATTATACATTTAATTATACCAACAACACAAAGGATACATAATCTTATGAAGTGAATGTGGGTGAGAATCACTCGTGTTCACTACAACATGAGTTGGCAAGAAGTGTCTTTATAGCAGGTGCATGTATACAAGGGAGGGTGTGGCATTATAGTAAGGCCACTCCTTATCTCTAAGCACCACATCTTCTAAGATAGTAGATGCCAAAATTGTGAACATCCTTTTATTTATTGTGGATTGGCTATTGAAAATGTCTTGAAACTTGTTGCGAGAGAGAGCTATCAATCCATTATTATATATGATGTGATCTGTATCTCACTGATCATCCAAAACATCATGTATAGCAAAAATACCATGAATAGGATTTCCTTGCAAGTAGTCAGGATCAAACTTGTGCATCTTGTAGGGAATCTGGAGTGGAAGAGGTAAGGGTGGGTCTGGGAAGATGGGCTTTGGAGGCCGCAAATTAGGTGCTAAAAGAATAGTGGATAACTGACCATTATCTTTGCTAAAAGAAGCATGCTTATCATCAAATGCACTATATACATCCACATGAAATGCAAAATTATCATTATATGGTCCCACAAAGATATCTTCCTCAGATACATTATGGCTACAATGTAACTGAATCCAACTATCATCACCCAGTAAAGTCTCATTTAACATTTGCATTCGACTATCATCAAAATAATTGAAAGATGGTATCTGAGTGAGGGGGATTTTGTTATCATAAGGATGAGAATGGATGTCATCTGACTAACTGATGTAGGACTCTTTAAGAGAATAGGGGTTTCCAAATGGAGGAAAGGGTTTTAATTGATGTTGATTTGTGGAGGTGGGAATGTCTGTACACAGAGGATTAATCAAGGCATTCTTAGTAAATATGGTCCTATAGACATGCGAGATAGATTCTTTAAATGACCCAATGGAATGCTCAGGGGAATAACAAAGACTTCTTCATTTTTCTTGTTTGGAACATAGGAATTTCCATGTGAAGAATAGGATGACAGAGAAGATTCTTTAGCTGGAGAGTGGGTATGGAACTGAAGATGGAATTTTCTCCTGAGTGCATGGTGTTCAAGTTTCCTTTTAGGTACATCTTCTTTGGCTTTCCAATGGTTCAAGATTACGTGTTGCAAAGCCAATATTTCTTGCATCTGTTGGAGAAGATGACCTATTGCATCGATTTTACACTCGAGTGCATCTACTAGTTAGGGAAGATGTTGTAAATCTACTAGCTATTATTAGAAAGTATTGACCTATTTTGACTCAACATGTACACCTTGTGTTAGTTTGGGAATTGTAGAGATTTAGTTAGTAGTTAAAATACATATCAGATCAATTTTTCTGCCAAAAATGCCACCCAACATTTCAAGATATGCAATATCCAAAGAATGGTGAGAGGAAGGTGTAGAGGGGCACTTAGAATGAGCCTGGTCACTGGAAGTAGATGGAGACGTAGAGTGTTGGTGGTGTCAGGGTGGATTGTCAAGAATAGCATGTACTTCCTAATGGGTTGGAAAAGGTGGTAGGCCTGGTGTGTCGGCGATTGTGTGTATAGTTGGGATGGAGATGAGGATAACATGTATTGGGTTATTTATAGAGGAAGACATGGAACATTTGTGTGAATAACTGGCAGTGGAAGTGAAAAATTGGGTGATGAGTAGTATTAAGTCCACTTTCATGAACAACAATATCTCCATATCATAGTAGGGGTATGTATATTCGTGTCCGCAAGTAGCTATAATGATATTTTTATTTGCAGCGTATAATAATACCCGAGTAATTCAAATATTTAAAGTAGATGAGGTGTTTTCCCCTAATCTTTTTAAAATTATTGGGATAATAAGGATGCCCATTGGCTATATATATGAATATGATTAGATCTCACATGCAATATTCTCATTGGGAAGATGATGAGATAGACAACCATCTATCAATCAATAAGAAGATGTTGTTGATAAGCCTCCCTTCTGTGTTGAGAGATAAGATGTAGAGTTAATCATGATAAATACTGCCCATTTTTTTCTTTGTAAATGGGATGTTAGCGACAATATTGTGCATAATTATCCATAAACCATAATGCATAGTTGAGGCCTTAGAGGTTCCAAACTTGTAGTGCCACTTTTTGGTGAGTTTAGCCCAATAAGTACAAGCACTTCAACAAGACTCATCTTCATCATTTAGCCTGATACATGCTTTTGTGGCCTCTTCATCTGAGGAACAAAATATTTTATTTAGCACCAACTTAGTACGAACTTGCTCGACATTGTTGCCATGAACTTTGATGGGTCTGCATCATCTTGTAGGTTCATCATCTAGTTTGATGGAAACTTCTATTATGGAAGATGTAAAGTCCATTGTATCTTCTACATACAATCCAGGATTGACTTGTTGGCTAAATTGGACATTAGCATAACCTTTGTTTGATGATGACAAACATTTCATTCGTGTAGATCTTACATGTTACTTGAGTATTTCAGGATTCAAGAAAATGAGGAGATCACAATAAGTGGATAGTTGAAGATCAATGTGATTAAATCTTTAATATTTTCATGATTACACTCAATGTAAAAACTTGTACAAGTATAATGTACAAGTGTGTAAATCAAGTGTTAGATCTTTCCTATCCACCCAAAATTCTTAGTTAGGACCCCCTAGAGATTAGAGTCATTATCCTCAATTAAAACAAACATTTGATAGGTGGTTAAATAATTTGCATTAGTAACATTATTGGTCAATAAACTAGTCGAACGAGACACCCTTGGTCGAAGCTACAACTGAGAACCACCTCAGTTGAACATATAGAGCACCAGTTAAAATCTTATGCATTTGTGTTCTAAAATCACTCTCGGTCAAGAATATGGTCGACCAACTCAACCTTGGTCTAAAGCATATGACTGTTAGACCAAGTAGTTGAGAAATGGGAGTTGTAAATAATAGTTGGAATACACTTTCATTTACCCCAGGCTCAGTCGAAAAATACTCCAAAGAGACATGGTCGTTTGACTAACTTGTCGACCGAACTGGGTTTTGGATTGTTCTTATAAACTCTAACATTCTACCCATTACAACCTATCTACTTTCAACCTAACGGCTAATTAATCACTAAGAACACTCTAGACTCTTGCTAAAATGTCCCTAATCACATGTAAACTATTCCTATATATAGTAGATCCCGTAGGACACACAAGACACAAAAGCTACACTTGAGCATCCATTCTAGAGAGAAACAAAGTTGAGAATCACTTACTAGATTCTTCCTTGAGCTCTAAATTGTGTCTTGTAAACACAATCTCCTAGACATCACATATAAATGTCCATCTTAAGTGAATATGAGATCTATACGCTTGATATAGGAATCAAGATGTTGTACTTCATTGGCTAAGTGTTCCTTTCTTCCAATCTATTTCCTTTGTATTGGTTTTTGTACTCCTTAACTACTCCAAGTGTTAGAGTCTATTTTGAAGGAGGTGATTAGATATACCTCGTTTTGGAGAAGGCTTCTCCAAGGTGTGCTTGAGGTTACTTCAAGAAGGCTACTTCAAAGTAGGTTGAATCTACTTCAATGTTATAACCACAATTTTACTTGTATTTTTTTTGAAATAGGTAAGAATATTTCCAAAGAGAGGTGGTAGGAAAAGACCATGTACAAACATATCAGAGATCAATAAGTAAGATCTATGTGGATGGGGGTATACAAAAACCCATCGTATCAAATCTAGGTATATATAGGGTTACATACAAAATCCCCAATATATTTTAGCACACATGGACACACCCTTCAGAATGCCCATCCTGGAATGGGCTAAATTGCAAAGGTCAAAGTTCATCTTTTTGGGCAACTCCATTTTAGATCGGATACCTTTAGAGTGGACTCTTCTGTTTATCTCCTCCCAAACATTGTAGCAAAAAATGTATAAGAAGATGCCCCCAAAAGCCATGTGGTGCTTATCTATAAGATGGTGAAGTATTCAATCCACCATATCTGAGATGTTATTGCTCTGATTCGGACCCCATTCATTTTGTAGGCAGATAGTAGACCAGATGAGCATGGTGTAGCTACATTCGAGAAACATATGATGGTGTCTTTCTTCGGCTAGCCTGTACGGGGGGCATTGTGCATCAACTAGAGTGCCCCACTTCAGCAGACGATCCTTAGTGGCTACCTTTCCCAGGATGGCCCCATAAGAGGAAGTGCTCCATTTTGGATAGTGGAAAGGGCCCCAAAGGATCTTGGACCACAAGGTATCAACCAATGTGTCACTGTTGATCCATGGGATGGTTTGTTGGTTGGCAAACTGCACCAACTAATGCTCATCAACAATGTATAGGGAACTGACCTCGTGCCACCATCTGCACATGCTTCTCCAGGCCCTTGAGGGACTCAGATCATTTTCATTAGGGACATTGTCGTATCTTTTAATCATCCATTTGGACCACACATTAGATTTGTCTCTCAAGAACCTATCAAGCCTCCTGACTTGGGCATTGTCAATGATGTTCTTAGGACGAATAACATTGACCCCACCTTTGGTGAAGGGTCGGGCCATAACCTCCCAAGCAACACCATGGATCCGACCTCCCCAAAGGAAACTAGCAATGATCTTCTTCATAGTGTTAGCCACAAAGAGGGGGATATCACAGACCTTAGCCCAGAACCTAATCATGCTCTGTAACACAGATCTAATAAGGACCAACCTGCCCACAAATGATAGTCTAATCCCAGACCAAACCTCAACCTTAGCCCTCAAGTTGTCTAGGAAGTATCTGAAGTTAGCTACTGACATTTTCTTCCTGCTATAGGGGCCTCCATGTACCTGCAAGGAAAGCGGCCCCCCTTCAGGTCAATAGACAATTTGAGTCTTCCCCTTCTTAGGTCACAAGACTTAGATAAGAAAATTCTTGACTTAATGGAGCTCATGTATAACCCCATAAGCTTTCCAAACTTCGTCATCACCCTCTTGAACTCTTTATGCCATTTAGTGTTACCAACGGAGAAAAGCATCACATCATCCGCAAAGATGAGGTGAGTCTTGACTTTGGTGCCCTTTATCTTGAACGTTTTGATTTTGCCATTGTCTTCAGCTTTCCTGATGATGTTAGTTAGCCCTTTAATTAGAATAGTGAACAATAGGGGGAGAAGGGGTCCCCCTGTCGTAAACCATTAGATGATCTGAGAAGGCACATAGATCCCCCCATTGAGCAAGATGGAGAAGGAAGCTGTCTGGACCAGTGTTCAAGAAATCGGTCTGTGCGGCCGCATATGCGACCTCTTAAGCAGTTCAGACAGGGGACCGCCCCGCATATGTCAAAGTGGAGCAATAATTAGACCAGGCCCAATTATGCGTCTGATTACCCACTTATGCGGTCACTTAATCACCGCTTTTCTAAAATGAAAGGAACATAATATGTATATGGTGTTGTTGTTGTCTCATATTTCTTTTTTATACAATATTACTTCTCCCTTGCTTCTTATTTTCATTTTTGTATGATATTACTGTTGTCTTTTATTTCTTTGTTCAAAAATTCCCTTTCTTCTTCTATTTCCCCTTCCGTCTTCTTTCTTTGATGTTGCAATAGTAAACAAATCATTTCCATTTCCCCTTTTCTTATTAAGTCCAGCATGCTGCTTTTCTCATTCCCTTACTCTTATTTTCTCTTCTTAATACTTCATGTTGAATTCCTCTAATGCTATCGAATTGGTCTGCATCTATTCTCTCATTTTCTTCATTCTCTTTGATAAGAGCAATAGGTTTCTTCTCCAATCTTATTTCCCTTCCCATCTTCATTCTCAAAATTATTATAATTTCAATTCTTCTCCATACTTTCGTCTTCATGTTCTTCCCATTCTTATTGTCTAGTTGTTAATTGTTAACGTGTTTAACGTATACCATACTAATCTATGAAATTGTTTGGCCCTATCATCATTTTATATTGCAATTTGATAGTTTCATGGTGCATATAATATAATTACTTTATAGTTTCCTCTATTTATTTATATAAGTTTATTGATTATGGCAAACTTTACATTTCATAACATAAGAACGGTTGTTTAACTTGTGTTAATAAAATTGATGTCATGTCATGCTTTGCCAACACTCCAAATGAAGTTTTGCTTCTTGTTGTCCTCATATGTAATTGTTCAATGTAAAATATAATTATATATGATTAATATATAAATTTATATTGATATATAATTAATTTATTTTAAAAAAATCCAAAATTGTAGATACTCCCACATATACTCCTGCATACTGCATATACTCTATTCAGTACCCTGTCCGCCCATACACCGAATATCGCTTATCTGAACACTAGTCTAGACACACTATTTCATCAAGAAGATCCATCTGTTCGAGAAGACCATGGAACCCATTATGTTTCAAAGTGCTTCCCACCGCACATAATCATATGCTTTCATTAAATCTATCTTAACATAGGCTTTAGAGCTAGAATTCTTGATGTTGAACCTTGTCAGAAACTCTGAGGCCAGGAGAGTGCAATCAGTGAGCTTCCTACTTTCCATGAATGCACTCTGCTCTTCTGATATGATGAGTGGTAGTACTATTCCAAGTCTGCAAGCCAAGAGTTTAGAAAGGAATTTGTATAGCACACTACAACAAGCAATCCGCCTATAGTCAGACATATCAACCACATCCTTCCTCTTGGGTATGAGTTTTATAAAAGTGTGGCTTACAACCAACACCATATTCCCCCCATTCATGACCCATCTAATGGCTTCACAAAAGTCACTACTAATGATGTTCCACATGTGCTGGAAGAAGATCCCATTGAAGTTGTCTGGCCCCGGGGCCTTAGATAGATTTATAGAAAACATAGCACTTTTGATTTCATCGTTAGTCACTACTTGGCATAGCCTATCATTCATCTTGGCATTCACTCTTGTATTGGGAAGCATGTCAGCAAAAATGTTGTTGTGACTAGCAGGTTGATTGTATATACTTTGGAAGTAGTTGGTGTATTATTTCTCTATTGGCAATGTAGTTGTATGAAGTGGCCATAGCCGTGATATCTTCCCATTTGTGAATCAATTCACCCTACTCGTTGATCAGTTGGTGTATTATTTCTCTGATCTCCTTATTCTTGACATCCACATGACACACCTTGGTGTTGTGGTCCCCATCAGTAAGCCACTTCATACAGCTACATTGCCAATAGAATCTTTCTTCATCCTTCTTTATTTTCCCTAGTCTATCCTCAGTTTTTCTTTCATTGTTTATAGCAGTCTCATTCTCAGGAATCTCTCTAGCAGCAGTAGAGGCAACCTCATAGTCCTTCGTTGTTGTGGTAAGGAGGTTCTTGAGGTTAACCTTGTCTCTACACTACACTTTTAATGCCTTTTTGGTGTTCAACAACTTCTTTAGTACCCTGTATAGTGGGTTCCCTTTGATATTAATGTCCCATCTCCCTTCCACCCGGTCTTTAAAGCCGTCCCAATCACATGAAAGGTTGAGGAAGAAGAAATGATGTTGGGTTTTCTCTCTGGGCACGAACTCCATCTTTAACCAAGAGTGATCACTCAAGATGTTTGCCCCAAGCTTAATGGCAGCACTAGGCCAAACATCAAGCCAAGGTTCATTGACCATGGCATGATTAATAGAACTAGCAATCCTTCTCCCTGGTTTCTATTTATTGGACCAGGCAGTTAGGACACCAATTCTATTCAACTTTATGAGGCCAGCAACCTCCATGGTGTCATTAAATATAGCTGTAATTCTCTTAGGAACAAATCGGCCCCATACTTCTCTTTAGTCTTCTTGACATTGTTGAAATCCCCAAGCATCAGCCAAGGAACCTCTTGTTGTGTTTTGGCTTTGATGGTTTCCCACATCCTCACCCTGTCCCTTTCTAGGTTCTCACGATAGATACCAGAGTCAATGAAGGCCATTCCTCCTTTATTACAGCAGTTGACTGTGATGACCGGGTCAGTAGCTCTGATAGGATCGATCTCCCAAATCGTAGGGTTCCACCCCACCACAATTCTACATCCATATCTACATTCAATATTTGAGAGGGTTTTCCACCCAATCGGAAATAAGGTTTGGATCCTTTCTCTAACCTATATCTTGATTTTGGTCGCTAAACAAAAGACCTGGCTGGCTTATTCCTCAGTAATGACTCTCTTCACCTCCCTCTACCTCTTAGGAAGCGAGGCACCTCGCACGTTCCATGTGAGTAGGGACATATCTAAATGATCTTACTCCCACTCCCTCCTTTGGAATGGGGACTGTCGTTGCCATTTTACTCTGACCCTTAGCCGAGCTTTGAGTCTGCATGGGGCTCCTACTGTGTCTGTTGGTCATTTCATCGACCACCTCCTCCTCAACATCGTCCAGAATCGAGAAGGAGTTGACATTATGCTTCCCAACGGTTGCATCATTCCTATCAGTGACTTGGGTATCCACCCCCACCTCAGTAGGGTCCCTGGAATGTGACATTTCATCTTGATAGTGGAAGACATCCTCACAAGAGGGTGGTACCGGTGGCGGCTGATCAGCCCCAACGAGACTCTCTCTAGGATGGGTCTAGTGGAGGATGCCCAATTCTTTTGAGAGTTTCATTGTCTTTGGGGACCTCATCATGGGTAGCAGCCACTACCTTCTCCTTCCCTTTTCTATTTTTTGGGGGAGGTTTGGACTTCCCTATCTCCTGGGCTTCTTCTTAGCCTGCTCAGGGATAATGGGGGGTGCCAAGTTGGTGGAGACCCTTTTACCAGGGCAGCTACCAGTGTCATGTTCGAAGACTTTACATATAGTGCACCTATCAGTAAGGGCTTTGTACTTGAAGCAAACCTCCCATTTGTCACCATTGGGTAGCTCAACCATCACCTTCAGTGGTGGCTTGTTCTCTGCAGAGATGTCAACACAAAATCGAGAACACCCATGTATTGTTCCATCTGACCTCTTGTCGATGGCTCTAGGTTCTCTGATCATGTGGGCGATGACTGCTATAGCCCTTGAGGTCTCGTGTTTGCCCACGCTCGGTAGGGAAACCCAGACGGGGTTAGTCTTGAAAGTAGCTCTTCTCGAATCAACTTCCTGAGTCCATCTCCTCACAAGGACCAACTGGTCATCAATGAACCACGGACCTTTGAGGAGGGCACCCTTGACGTCAACGTCACTGGCGAAGTAGGCTAGGAACATGCCCGCATCCAGAGAGAAGAGC
This sequence comes from Alisma plantago-aquatica, assembly GCA_963693085.1. Taxonomy (NCBI): domain Eukaryota; kingdom Viridiplantae; phylum Streptophyta; class Magnoliopsida; order Alismatales; family Alismataceae; genus Alisma; species Alisma plantago-aquatica. The sequence goes on from OY856413.1 coordinate 782,091,750, forward strand.
TCCAACTCCCCTTTGGGTCACCAACTCCAAATCATCCACCCTTTTAGGGGTATAAGATGGACATTCTTACCTAGGACTTGGATGATTGATGAATGCTTATGGTAATCCTTCATTTCCTCCATGATCGGGCTATTGAGCCTAGTCCAAAGCTTTCGATTGCCCTCCTTGTAGAAAGGGGTCTTTGGGTCCACCGCCACAACACCTCAGATTTTGGGGGGAGGATCTGCAACAGATTACACCCAATCTCTAGACACTGTGACGACTATCGTCAATGAGAACCAGTCACCATCTTTAGGGTGCTATCTGGGGGATTAGAAGTAGATGAGGTTTTAGCACCCCCGCCCACCATGGCCCAAGCCCGAAACCTAGAGTGGGATTAGAGATTAGAGCTTGCTAGAGAGAGAGAGTCTAGAAATGTGAATAATGGATATAGGGATTTTTACTTGTATTGATTGAAATGCAATTATCAAATAAAAGGAATTTTAATGGAAAATGGTATGATTTGTTTTAAAAGAATGGATTCTTTTACAAAAAAATTCCTTGGATGCATTATTTCATGATTTATACTGGTTTTATAAATCCAATAAAGACAAAAATGGAAAAAGGATAAAAGAAATCCTAGAATTTGCAAAAGGAAAAAGAAATAAAAGTTAATTGTGTGCATATATGAGAATTGTGTAGAATTATCTAGAAAGTGGCATGGATGACCACTATGGATTGGATTTTGGTTCCCAATGGTTTCTAATAAGAGAAGAAATCAAAATAAAAAAAATAGAAAAGGATTTGTTTTAATGCCTTAAAAACATGGAATTAGAGGGATACTTGCATATGAAGAAAACTATATTTTCTTTATGAGTTTTGGTGTCAAACTCTACCCAAAGATGGATAAAGTTGTTATAGACTTTCCCTTAAAACAAGGGAGGAAAAGAATAAACAGAGAGAGATATATGGTTTTAGCAAGTTTTTATTGACTTGATTCCCAAAGAAATATAAAAAATGTCACAATTTTATCCTTTTCTAAAATATCATATATCTTGGCCTTTTATATGCGTGAGTTTTATGGACCCTTGGATCCCAGATCCAATGGTGATCTTCTTCTCTCCTAACTCCAACCTGTTTTGGGAAGATGGAATAGTAAAATGAAAACTTGATTCACTCTCTCTCTCCCTAATCAACAAGTAGACCTAAAAGTTAGATATTTGATCTTGGGAAAGGAAATCAGACCTGATGACCCATGTTTGTCTCTATTTTGTGCATGTTTGGGAGTTTTTCCCAAACCTCCGTGGTGCTAGGATTCCATTAAAGCTCAGCAGATCGACCCAACCTATAAAAGACATGGTCACCTCTTCGTGAGTGGGGTAGATTTTTTATGAATTCAAGGAACAATTCCATGGGGTCAAGGTCCAGCAAAAACCCCTCCCGACGATCAACCTATTGTTCTATTCTGATAAAATATCCTCCATCGAGGTGTCCATCCTCTCCTACCTTGGTCTGTGCCCCTTCGACTTATGCGAGACCACCAACAAGTGTGTCTGGACCCGATGATGTTGCATGCACCCTTTCCTGACCCTCCGATGTGCTAAGGAGCATAGTCAATTGGTAGGTTGACCGCTCCTGATGTTGCATCACAAAGAGAAGGAGATCGAGGGGTAGAAGTCAACCAAGTGTGAGAAGAAACACCTACCCTTGGATCAGTCTCTTCAAGGAAAGGGCAAAGGTGTCCTTTCAGCGGGTGAAATGCTAGGACACGTTGGAAGGTTCATGCTAAAGCAGTGCATGCTCATTGACTATGACTGACTGGCTCATGATTTGATCATTGGTAAGTACACATGGCACTTTCTTATTGCTCAATAAAGATTTATTTTGTGAAAATCATACCTTATGATTGGTAACTCGGATTGATACATCTTATATATGAAAATTGATCAGAAGAATTTGAGAAATCCAATAAAAATATTATCAAGGCCTAGATATGGTTCTTATTCAACAAGTGATTCACTAGTTTTCTTGAATCTAACTTCTTGGATGAACTTTATTTCTTGCAACTTAAAATTGACTATGTCTATCACCATATATATGTACATGACTAGCTCAGATCCTAATCCTCCTCTATAGATTTTAGTAAATGTGAGAAATTGATTATCAATGTATTGGTCTACCTTGGGGTAGGATCAACTGATTATCATGATTTGAGGTTTGGTCCACCTTTGTGTAGGATCATATGACTATACAACTCTAGGTATTGGTCTACCTTTGGGGTAGGACTAAAAGGGCTATTGAGGATCTACCATATGTGAGAGGTAGTATCCATGCCCACTATAGGGATAGCACAGAGGCCTGGATAAGTTAGGATTGAGTAGTTATGTTTAAGATGTAAAATTTGATCTGTTAAATAATAAGTTTGTTGCAATATGTTGTTGCAACTAGATGTGAACATTTCGTTCCCCCACATACCAAAGTAACTCATTATATTGATCGACATTTTGTTTGTCAATATTTTAGGGTAAGATGTTGTTATGTCTACAAGATTAATGGAATGTGGATATTGAACAAAAGGTGACATTGAAAAAGAACAAGGATGTATAAGGTATTGGAGGAATATAGTTAGATAGTTCTCTCCTTGGGTAAAGTCTAAAATCCCTTTTTTTTAAAGGTATGTGAATGGAAAAAATTTATATCATGCATTAAGCTTAGTTGTGGTACAATTTATTAATTATTTTTGATTATTTGAAATACCATATGATCATGTTTGGGATAATGTATCTAGCTTCTTGGCCTTCATTAGTTGGGGGTTGTCGAGGGGTGGGGTCATTACATTTGGCATCAGAGCATGGTTTTCCATATAATATCTAATAATTATTAAATTTTACAAATTCTTTAAAGACCACTGAGAGTTATTAGAGATTTTTCCAAAGATGGAGATGTCTAGGAAAGGATCACGATCTGAGGGATGGAAAGATTTTCCTCCTCCCCGCTAGTTGGTTTACGAGGACTCCCACAATCTGTGTGTCTTCCTGGAGAAAATCTGAGGATTTGACTCAAAATAAGATACCTCTAGGATTTCTTATCTACTTCCATCCCTTCTTTACCATCTTTCTCTAAAAAAACTTTAAGTGGTTAACTTCTTCTCTCTCTCTTCACCTCCTCTCGAGTTTTGGAGATAAGAGTGTTAAGGATTAAGGCATCCTCTGACAAATAATAAAAGTGGACATAATGTTAAAGAGAAAATGTTTGATGGATATCTCCTCTATAAAGGTAAACCCTAGATTGACTAGGTTTGGTAGAGAAAAACAACCTCAGTGGGTCACGTGAATTGCATAACCTAAGGTGTAGGTTGTAAAACCTAACTTCAATCCCAAACCTTAAGAAGTGTATAGTGAAAGAGAGAACCCAATTGTCATGGAACCGTTCTTACCTCAATCCCAATCCTACTGCCTAGATAGTAGTAAAAGGATTGAAGTGCCCATCCCTGATTGGCCCGATACGATCTATCACACTGGCATATAGAATAAGAAATAATAACTCAAAAAACTGGATAATTAAAGAAAAACTAACCCAATATGGAGATATAACCAATTTCTCTTTGTCATCAGAGTATTTAGAGTGCGGAAGCGATCTTAATCAGTATTCCATTTGTATTTCCTAAAATCAAGAAAATCGAGATACGATCATGCAATTGCACGGTACACTATCAAAACCAAGTAACATGATTTGTAAGAAAATAAGTATATTTTATAGGACTTATATTGAAAATAATAACAAATGATTTCCAAAACCAATATCATTTGATAAAATGTTTGTTATTCAACGATTCAATTTTTATTACGAGTTCCCATTATGCTGTAATCAAATAAGCATGCTTATATATTTTGTGTGACTCTGTTACCCCAACTCGATGGGGAAGGTCACTAGGCTCCTTCTCATCATAGTAACATAGGATACCAATGTACAAGTCCCACCTCCAAATGAGGGGGTTGTTGCACTCAATATCAACATTATTAACATTATCAACATTATCAGTATCATCATAATTATCAATATGTGGACAGTCATAATGGGAATGTAATTTATGATTTTATGTTTTTCAAAATATAGTATATAAAAATAGAAGACTAATCATAGGGAATAGTAGCTCATCCAAGTAATTAGCCAAGTATACAGTCAAGAGATACATAAAAGTATCTTCAATACAATCAAGGAGGAGTTATATAATAGTGTACCTTTCACCGAGGATTTTGAGTATAGATGAACTAGTAATAGGTTGACCCTTTGAGTTAGATCCTAAAACACAATGTTTGGATCAAGGGTCAATATCATGACATTTGAAAATCATCTTTTGATATTCGATATTAGTGTTACACTTTTCCTATGTCAACCTTAGGGTTGGGTTATTCACTTATAATCAATATTTCAATATGTCCAACATTATTTCAAGTGTACAATATATTCAAGTGTGAATGACTTACCTAGGTTTTCTAGTATCATATTTGTTAACCCTTATTTATGATCATTATCCAAGTCATCGTCAAATTTATAGATCATCATCATGATACTTAACATAACCGGAAATCAAAGATTAGATTGATGGGTCAAATGCATATCTAGGGTTTTGCAAAATTAGGATTGAGATAACTCATTATAAAGATTATAATCAAGATTGAATCAAGTAATTAGTTCATAGATCACTAATGATTCATTTTCAATAGTCAACTATATTAGATCTAGATTTTTAGTTCAAGATAATCATTAGAGTCAGATATTAGGTTTTCCAAGGATTAAACACCACTATTGAGCCATTTGATAAACTAAATAAACAAGAGATAAAATATAGGGATATCAGTAAGATCCATAATGAATTGAGCTCCACAATTATTTTTAAAAGGTTCACTAGATTTTTCTAATCAATACTGACTATTTGTTCATCATTTTTGGAGTTCGGATGCATTTCCTATGATTAAAATGAGATTGAAGTATTTAAATGAATTTCCAAGAAGAGAAGGGGGTATAATACCTTATTTGTGAAAAACTAGGGTCGTTGGATGCACAAGAAATGGTGCAGAGCAAGCCACATAGTCCTTGCAACTTTCTAGCTCACATGGCCAGTTTATTGGCGGTCTGGTTGAGCACTGGACCGGTTCGATTTGTAATTGAGATGGCGGCCTAGGGCTCCTGCTCTCCCATTCCAGTCGCACGAACAATGCAACCTCAAGTCCAGAAGCAGGGCAGAGTTGTCGCTGGCCCGTAGGGGAGCTAGGGGCAGGAGTGACTGATGGAGGAAGCCAAGTTGCCGCCCAGGTCCGTCGTGACCCCACAGAGGTAGTGGTAGTGGCGGATTGATGAAGGGGGGCGAGGAGAAGGAATGCCCAAAATGCAATGGCGATGGCACTGCTTGGAGAAACAGGTGTTAGCTAAGTAAAAATAGAGTGTTGAGGCTGAGATGGCATGCACAACTGAGCTCTGAGAAAGGTGCACTTGCTGCGGACCTTGGGGGTCCTTTTATAGTGGTAGGGGCTAGGTTTTAGGGCTGCCGATTTTGGAGCAGCAACCATTACCACCGGAAAGAGAGAGGGAGGCAAGGATGTTGTTTTGGTGGCTGACGAGAGCAAAAAGGGTGTTCAAAGTAGGGTTGGATCAATTTGAATTCGTGAGAGGAGCAATTTGGCTCACTTAGAAACTTGAATTGAGGTCATGGGCAGGAGATCTCACTCTCAGCCTTCATTTACTCCTCCCTGCTAATTGCGGGATGTAGAAGACAGGTCCATGGCCACTGGATCAGGTTGCGATCCACTAGGAACTGATCCAAGGGCTGAGATCGCCCCTGAATCCTTGCATTGGATCACTGACATGGAAAAAGGTCAAATAAAAGACAAAATAATGGTTTTCAACACATTAACTTCAAGAAATCATAGTAAATCATAAGAATGTCCAATTGTTCTCAAATTTGTATCACAACTTCAAAAAAACGTGGAGAACCTTTATAAAAAGTTTGAGAACAAAAATATGAAGTTTTAGGATCAATTTTCTTCTTTGGACAAAGTGATCAATCAATCAAATTTAAGGTGTTATAATGTGTATAAAATTGACATTGATCACCATATTTTATATTTGAGTCTCGACATTGATTATGAAGCCAAGAAAAATGATTAAGGATCATGAGTGATCATAAGGAGGGTGAAATTGGAATTACTTCATATTAATGCAAAATTTCACTTTGTCACACCAATAAGTAGAATACCTTAGCTTGTCCATGCATGCAAGTACATAGGTTTGACATGCATGATATATGTGGAGGACTCGAGTATGCTTGGGAAACAATAATTGGTTGCAACCCCTAATGAAACTTTTAGTTTTTGTGACAAGACCTAGGATGGGTCATCCCTAAATAGGAGAAAGATCTATGAGAGAGATAACATCATAAATCAAATGTTTAGTTGTGACCAAAAGGTCTAAGATCCTCCAAGTATGAACCCTAACAAAAGTGATTTCCCACATAGATATGAGTGGGAAGTAGACATGCACCTATATGGAAGTGAGTGGCATCTAGACTGGTAACAGGATTAGTTCTAATCTCGAGGGGTAATGCCTATTCGATTGGATTATGATACAGGCATATTGGAGGAAATTAATGAGTAGTTCAATGTCACGTAATGAGACAATATGATTTATGATGACGTCAGTCAAATTTGAGAATTCAACTATAGTTTTGAAGTTGGGCACAAGATTTGATAATATAAATGGGGACACTTCATCATATAAGGTAGGCTAGGTGATAATAACATGTGAATCTGTAGAAGCCTCAACCTCTTCTACAAAGGGGGACCTCTTGTGGTAGGATCGATTATTGGGATAACTCTAGAGAGAATGACACCCAGAAGGAGAAGTTTGGGAACCCAAACTCCAAGACATGACGAATTATAAGAGATATTTGTGTGATATGTATTAGGCTAGAATGCCCTAAGTGAATTACTATATGCATGATCTCAAGAAGCTTGTTGTAAACTAGAGGTCCAGAAAAGGACCAAACCCTAGAGACAGAGAGAGAGGCTTCTTATACCCATGTGTAGATAATATGTGTACTTACCATCTAGGTGAGGGAAAGAGATTCTTAAGATCCTAGAGAGGTAAGGAATGGTAATATGATGTGATTAGCCTCATACTCAGATTGGTAGCCCTTGTGTAGGACACTAAGGGTTATTTATGTGGAAGAGAAATTGGGAATAAAATTCCAAATCATGTTCTGGTTTGGTACGGGATTGAACGACTAAGTCATGTAGTTTAGATGACCTATGCCAAGGAAATAAACCTGATGTTCCTAGACCAAAGAGGAGAAGTGGTGGTATCTGGTGCATATAATGCTCACAAGGTTGAGTGAGTTCTTTGAATTTGAATCTATGTTTGTAATCTATATCTCTTGTTTCTTTGATTATAAACTGACTCAGAACTGAATCCATGAGTACAATCTACATTTAATCTTATTATAATTCTTAGATGTCAAGTTTAATGCTTTGTAGTATGTCTAGAAGTATGGAATAAGAAGAAATGTATTAAAGAGGATACTCTAAATTTGAACAATTTTGACAACATGTCTAAGTACAAGATAGATTCCTAGGGCATAGCCTACTTACCTGCAGTAAGTATGTTGGATCAAAGTGCTCTAGAGGGGGTGAATAGAGCTAGAAAACACTTGCACAAAATTTATTAGACCATCAAGTTACGTCAACTAGAAATAATTGCAAATAGTGAATTTGATTTCAATCTAAGCATGCATAGAAAGGATGAGAGAGATTGAAACAAGCACTTGAACTTGCTATTTAGAGTGGTTCCACTCTCCAAACTAGGAGAGAGTCCATCCACTACCAAGAGAGGTCAAGCCCTAGGATTTTGCAACCTATGTATACTTATACTCCATTACAAGACATATAATTTGACCTTCCTTTTCTGGGATAAGGATACCCAACTTTGCTTTGAGATTAAGGGAGCCAACAACCTTACAAATAGGATCTTACCAATGCATAGATAGAGACTTCTACCTCACCAAGGTCTTCCCCACTCTTGAAAATAGTTGGACACCTTTGCCAAGGACATCCCCTCTTTGCAATGAGTATTTTTCCTTGAAGAATTTAACCACTCTACTACTAGATCTTCATCCTTTTCCTCCTCCTTCACTCAGAGAAGCTTTTTGCACCTTCTTCTATAGCTTGAAGAATCTTACACCTTGTCCTTCACTTGGAAAAGCTTTTAGCAACTTGGTCTTGAAGAAAGGGGTTGGGGAAAGAGAAGCTTTGAGAGCTTTACAAGTATAAAATGAAGTAGCTCTTTCACACAGATCCTATCTCACTCATATATAGAAAATGAAGTGTAATCAAGAGAGAGAAAGGGGCTCAAGTGGACTAGATGCAATCAACTATAGTTAGGAGCTTGAATAGCATGAAGGAACAACCATGGAATGAACTCCAAGAGGTCATGTTTATAGTTGGGTTGCCCACTAGAGGTAAGAACACTTAAAAACATTTTCTAGCCATTTGGTGTATTGTAATGAACATAATTTCTAATTATGCAACACTCTAATGGTTAGAAACACTTTTTATGCCTTTTTTCATACAGTGTAGTTGATCAAGTTTTTATAAAGGTAACTCCACTGATTGCACTATGCAACAAAGCCAATTGGAAGCATCGGTCGAGTTTGTCCTGTGTGAAACTCAACTGTTCCTTGAAATCAATTTTCCTCTGTGTAGGGATCGGTTGAGTTCTGTGTATGGAAAACATGACTAAACCAAGGTATTCTCAAAATCAATCAAGTGGATCGGTCAAGTTTGTATCTTGACCGATTCACATCCTATAATGAATTTTAGAAAATTTCGTTTGAGTGATCAAATGTTTGAATTAAGAGTTCCTAATTTTTTCCCATCTTAGTTACAAGTCATACAATCAATACAATTGATTACAAAAATCATCTAAAGTGATTTTAAGTGTTTTCTATAAAAGTGCATTTTCATTGCTTTTGACTTGAACTAGAACAACCTAGGGCTTGATAGATTTGATCCTTTTCATGTACCAAATACCTGGAATCAATCTCAAATAAACATATTAGATATGTATGAATGGAATGGTTTGAGGCATTATCAAAATATTTACAATGTTTAACACTTAGGTCAACATTCTCCCCCTTTTGACAATGACAAACCATTCCTTAACATATTGAGAAGGATATGAAAGTTAAACCTTTACCTTGTAAATTGCAAGGGGATTAATGAATGAACAATGTTAATTTCTCCCCCTCAATTATTGATAACTTATGCCTGCATGGTTAGTTTTTTCACAAATAACCATAACACATCTATAAACTATGTGGCCCACTAGCAAGTCACATGATATGCAGATAATTGACAAGAAAAGGATCATATAAGCGATATAAAAATAAGGTTTTGGGCATTTCTCCATCTTTGTCATATCAAAAAAGGTAGGTGGTAGAAGAGCTAAGAGTACAGGTCTTCTCCACATGCACGAGCTAAACAAGCAACCACATATAACACACACCAAACAGAAACAAAATAGAGAGAAACAACCAATCTAGTGTCACAATCCAAATATGGGTTAACATACTATGAACTCATAAGATATAGAAATAAAGGTGTTAAGGGTAATGAGATTAAGTTTACAACACTAGTCATGTTCTCTTATAATAAAACTACAAACAAATGAGAAATGACGAGATGATAAAACACTATGCCTCAGATACAAACTGCGCAAATGTCTAATACATGATAGTCTACAAAAAGAGATATATATGAACACTCCAATGACTATAGAACTAAAAATCTATGATACATACTACATCAACTATGCCCTCATCTTCGTCATCCTTGGGATGATAGTCCTCATCATCATCAGATGGTGCAGTAAAGGTAACAACGGTAGCCTCACTATCATCACCAGAAGAACCAACAAAACCATAATCAGAACCATCATCATCCTCGACGTTCTCAAAATCCTCAGCATCCTAGTTTGGAAATATCCTCATTAGCAGGAGGTCCAAAGGCATGACCAGGCCATCAGGCATTCTGTTGAGCCCATGACATGCGACATGCATGTAATGCATTTGCTTGTGGTAGGAGGATCAACTCCATCATAACCAGCAAGCTGAGTGGCAGAAGGGCCATCATGCAGAGACAACAAAGGAAAAGCACTAGGGGTAGGGTAGGGACATGGCCACCACCAACAATAGGGGTGGTAGTGGAAGAAGCAAGAGGTGGGGTTCATGGTAGAACCAATTGTATGCATAAGAGGCATAGTCACCATTAGGGTACACCTGGTAGGTAGGGTAGGAATGGATACAGGATAAGTTCATGTGAGACATGATCTAGCAGAGGTCCTGGTGAAGATGATCTTGAACCCTAAGGTTGTACATATGTTGATGAATCATGTATCCCAAGAGGGCTTGATTGGATACATAAAAAGAGGTGGAGGCTCTAGGAATGGTAGGGGAGGTAGGAAGAAAAGTCTTCTTGATTGCAGTCTCACTGATGGATACACCTTTCTGACTAAATTTTTAGTGGAGATCCTATAAAAGAGACTTCTAAGTCGTGAAGCCAAAGAGACCACAAACCAAGGCAGTAAAAGGGGGATGGGTTCTAGAGGTGTTCTTGCTAGAATCAAAGTAGGTCATATGATGAAGAATATATTGAGACCACTGACCGACCTAAATCGCGCGTCCAAAAGTGGAGGCAGATTTGAGGTAGTCGAGCTTTTACATTTATAAACCCGAATCCTTCTAGTCCCCCGCAACTTTGCTTATGGGGTCGAGGTAGATATACGGGGTCGAACATAGGGACAAGGGGGTTAGTGTTGAGAACCCAGAATCGAAACGCTACACTCCGGAAGGTATGAAGAGATAATAAATTCCCCAAAAGGGAAACAACAAGATGTCACAAACAAAGCAAGAAAACTATCTCCAACTGGAGCTACTAGAGAGATTTAAGGTTTTTAGTCATTTAGCAGTTTTTAGGGGTTTTCATGCAATAGAAATAGAAATATAAAACTAGAGCTAGAGCAAGGTACGAAGGATAAGACTTCAGTAAAACAAGCGGTAGCAGTAACATCCTGCACCCCTCCTCTCAGAGCGGGTACCTCTAACCAAGCATCAACACCCCTCTCAAGGTTGCTGGACTTAAGTTAGAGTGGAATGTTACTGAAACAACTCCGTTCCAGGCACTCTCGTACTCCAGAATCGGACCAAACACTAGAGCCACAACACAACTCTTGAAGTTGTTGCGACGGGAAAACACGATTTGGTAGCTAAGCGAAACGCAATCCAAACATGCAAGCTAGAGTTCAGATATCAAACATAGCAGTCATCCAACATTTTGCACCAAGCATAGAACAGCAAGTAATTGAGCTTTTCTATTTCTATAAACATATAAAGGTTTGATTACAATGCAAGAATTAAAGAATTAAATAATAGAAATAAAGATAGATGTCACCTTCTTGATGTAGGAGGACGACAGGCTACAACGGCTCTCCAGCCAGATACCGGTCAGGAGCCTAGCCCGATACAGTAGTGTCGGGCAGCACGCCCTCTCGGGCGGAACGCTTGACGACCATCTATATTGCTCAAGGACCATGGACGATACACTCATGTTTGGCGGCACACCCTCTCGGGCGGCACGCGTGACGGGCGAAGCGTATCGGGTTCAATATCATGTCGGGCATGGAGCGACGCGTTCTACTGTCGGGCACTTGTGTCGCTCATCCATATCGGCCGATATCGACCCGCAGTGTCGCCCGGGATGGTCCTAAGTGAATCATCCCCTCCCTCTCAGGATGAGGAAGAGCTCACCTAGAGTTGCCCGGTACGAGCACTGGGGCACGATACTCTTGCTCTCACAGTTTCCCTCGGAAGATCACTCAAAGTCCCCAACTGTTCGAACTATCTTTTCGACTTCTTGTAGCTGCTATTTATAGGCAGCTGGCTGGGAGAAGTTATGGTGCTCGAAGCGCCACGTGTCCTCCTTGTGCGCGGGTCATTGGACAGCCGATATAGGTATCGCTCGGCGCAGGGGTGTCTGTTATCGGTCACGTGATGGGCGGCACGCCTGCCGGTGGGTGGCTTTGTCGGGTGACAAGCTGGGTTGTCATGGCGAGCTTGGCTCCCTGTCGGGTAGAAGGAGTGTCGTGCGTCAGCTTCCTCTTGCGCGGTATCCCTTTGTCGTGCGTCATGGTGTCGCTCCACCCTGTCGGGCAGAGGTTGTATCAGGCGTCAAGAAGGCCGAAACAGACTTGGACTTATTTGTGGGCCGGGACGGCCTTATTGTACCAAAATGAGGAAAAACTCTACAAAAGATGGAAATATTGGATTAAGAGCATTGTTTGGCCAATTATTGCGAAAGTACTAATAAAAGAGAGGAAAATAGCAGAAAAGGGTAGTTTTGACAACAGAATAAAGGGCAAAAACATCACAAAATTTGGTGTTATCAACTCCCCCAAACTTAGCATTTTGATTGTCCTCAATCAATATTTAAACTATATTTAGTGATGCTTCTTCTGCTTGGAAAAGATTTCTGTTCAAAAGGTGAAACAAGAATCGTAATGCCTTAAAAATAATGTTGTCTCATTACGAACAAAAGACTTAGTTTTTCCTGCCGTAATTTTTAAGTAAGATTCTTCTCTACAGCTTCGGCGAGACTTTGTTGTATGATTCCGAAGTTAGCTTACACACCAAACAACTTTATTTTTGGGGCAGAAGGTTGTGTATAGGGTCGGCTAAGGCTTTTGGGGGTTTTTCTTATTTCCCATCAGTCCATCCAGGTAAGGGTCCGTTAGCGGGCAAGTGGTCCCTGCAGTCCAAGCCAGTTGGCTTTAAAGCAGTGATTTCGCATCCTACGTACCACTGCCCCAGATCTACCATGCCTAAAGATGGGTACTTTTAAAAAAAAGTGTGTATATATTTTTTTTCTTTTCTTTTATTGGGCACAACTCTCATGCTTTTATTCACACTCATAAGGCTTCTTTCTCTTTTTGGGATTTTCATTGGGTAAGGGGAAATAAAAAGATTCTTGCTGTTTGGGCAGCTTTTTCCTTCTCCATACTCGTCTCTTAGCTGTTTGTGAGATTATTATATTTTTCAAAATTTTTGGCATGGAAAAACATAATCTTTTATTCGTTTGAGGCAGCATTATCAAAAAGATATAACAGAACTTGTATCTCGTTAAGCACATAGAAAACAGACTTTGCAAGAAGTCGCAACAGGTTTTCACTATTATAGCAACTTTGTACATATGTATGGAGATGATATATGAACAAAAAGAATTTTTGAAACTTTGGTATGAACATATATATGTACACAAAGAACAAATGAATAACGAATTTAAGACAAAAGCATCAAGAAATTGAGTTAGAATTTTTCAAAATTTGGTACCTCCCTCACTGGTACATGGTACCGCCCCCCCCAAAACTTACTCCACACTCTGTCCCAGAGTCGTGAAGTAGATAAGGTGAGGTAATGTTTAATCCAGTGAGGTTGCGCCTGCGTCAGACAGAAGCTCCCACACATATTCCCCCCTTTTGCTGTGATAGAAGGTGTGGTGGGGCTGATCAGGCGTTTCTTTGTTCGCCATCCATTCCAGGACATAGATGCCATAGTCGTTGGATAGGGGAAGCTGCTGCGGACTGCGGTGGCAGAACTGGAGTTCATGCCACTTGCCTCCTTGCATGTCCAGGAATGGTTGGATCATCCTTGCCACCTCGTCGTAGTATTTTCGGACCAGGCATTCGACAGATGATAAAGGTTCTGATGTACACGACACTGGATGGTTCTTGTTGCTGTCCGAGCTGTTGTAGAAAATTCCTGCTCGCTGCCGGGTGTACACAGTTAGGAGCGTCCAATGATTGTAATGCAGAATTGGCAAAAAGATAGTGCCTGGGACCCCGCCTCTCAATTATGCCAGAAAATTTTGCTTCGCTCTTGTTTCGTAGGCGAGGCAGACGTCGTTGAATAGCATGGACTGGGATATGTATGCATGTTCTAGCTTTGGCTGTATATACTGGATGTAAGCGGCTGCGACTGCTACAGCCAAGCACCCTCCTTCCTTCACCATGTCCCTTAGATCGTCGACCAGGACTACGACATCACCTACCTGAAAGGTGACAACCGATGGGGTAGAATCAGCTAACTTCAGCTGGATTATATTGACATGCTCCTGTGTGAGAGTTACACACAAAAAGCGGTCGAAATTTGTGATCAGCCCTTCTGAAGCTACAGGCAAAACAATGTTCTCCGTCCTGTGCATTTTATTTAGGACCGCTAGCTGCTTGCCTGCCCCATGTGTGACGGTCGCCACTTCCTCTTCTTTTTCGGAGGAGCTGCTGGACTGAGAAGAGTTTTCTTCCAGGTCACTGTCCAACAGCTGCTCCGGTAATCCTGCGTCCCGGAAATAGCACTTGTCTTTGATTAGCAACATAGCGTAAATGCTCCGGCGTTGATAGAAGGACGTGCCTTTATGGACTACCAAGTTTCCAAATGTGTTGAGCGCCTCAATTGCACCCAGGATAGCGATAATGTTGTTTCCACTCCCCTCTTCTATCTGTGCGGGGAGGTCTCGGATAGTGAAGAAGTTCCAAGGTCCTTGGTGACGTTGGCTTCCACGCTTTACGGCTCGTAGGAGACGCAGCGGAAGGAGTCTCAGCTTCACGTCCTCCGGGTGGCAGAAAACACCCCCGGAGCGTGGCACTTCAGCATTGCTGCAGCATAGCAGCCGGACGTCGCGGTTTGTGAGGTCTACTATGCATAGAAACCACACGTTTCGGTGCTTGTACGGGGCCAAAACCAGGTTCGACCTATACTCTGCAATGTGCTGCAGCATGTCGGCCACCACACAGGAGTCTGGATCTCCCTTCATTAACCTTCTTGCCACGGTCGGGGTGGCTGTGTATACTGCTCTCCGACCTGTCCTGCTGCTGATATTCTCTATTAGCGCATTCTCCAAGACCCTGAATAGTATTTTACCGACCACGGCCGACATGCGGAACATGCCGCGAAGAACCTTCCGCCGCACCGAAAGGTAGTCATCGGTCCAGACGACGTCATCTTTATCTTCCTACGATCGTAAGACCTGAGTCAACAGCTTCTGGTCTCTGATCATCAGGCATCTGATGGCTTGTCTATCCAAATCGGCCATCTCGAAGGAGGGTATCTCGGATGGCTCACGAAATCTGTCCGCCATCGAGTGCCTCCCTCAGGGTAGATGTCTTTTATTGACTGTGTAGACATCCCCCTTTTCTCCTTCGGACTCTTCAGAAGAGTCTCCCCCGATACTGATATCTACGCTTTCGTCCTCGACTTCATCTAGGGGGACAAAGATGTTTGCATCTCCCATTCCTAAGGAGCTCTCATGTCCACTGGGAGTTCCTTCGGCAGATCCTTATTGCGTCCCCTCCTTGAGCGTTGAGGATCGTCCGTTGGAGGAGGATGAGGAGGAGGACGCTATTCCCGAGGGGGAACCTGATGAAGAGGGATGAGAGCCCCATCTGGGAGGTGACAACGACCGTCTCGGCTGCCTTCGGTGCGGATGGTCGTCACTTATGTATATTCTCTCCTCGAGCCTGTCGTGTCGTTGGAGAACTTGTTGCATTTTTGCATTCAAGGCCTCTAGTCCGCCGGGCAGGCTCGCTAGAGTCAGCAGCTCTCTTTCTTGGCTATCCATCCTATTTTGGAAAGACGCAAATTTGCGGATTAGGGAAATACAAACGTCAGAGTTGATATCCGTTACCTCCCGCAAATTATCGAGCTCGTGCCCGAGCATCTTTCCGAGCGACGGGGGAAGCTCCGCTGGGTCTCCCTTCCGTCCTCGCGACATCTTACTCGCGCGATGGTCTACCAGGAGAGGTAGAATCTATAAAAATCGTATGCGATCCAGATGTCCCCAGGTGGGTGTGTCGGTGCTTTTTCAGTAGCTGCCGCCTTGCCTTCTTGTCTGGGTGGGAACGACCGTGGTGAGGGCGGAATCTGCTCCACCTCTGCACTGTCGGCGGTCTCCTCGACTGCTGTAGGCAGGGACTTCAGCGGTGGTGTTGGTGTTTTATCGAGTTCCCTCAGGATCTCATCGAACATCTCGTTGTTGTTGCCCTGCTGAAATTCTTCTTCCGCCTCTGCAGGTCTCGATAGAGTGACGGGAACTGTGTCCGTCTTTTTCGGGGCAGATCCCGTAGTCTTTGTCCCGGTGACCTCAACGATCACCAACTCCTTCTCAGCTGCTACCATCCTTGCTGTGGCGGTGGTTGGTATGGTCGGAGCGGCGACAACTCTATCAGTAGTTGTCGTCGGTATCTCTGGGGTTGGCCTCTCCGGGGCCCTGGTCGATGTGGTGAAAGCTGTGTTATTTTCTATAGCTTCAATCTCGGCGGTGGTCAAGACTAGTTTCTCTGCGTCGTAGTCGGCGCAGCGAGGGAGGGGGAGGAGTATATCCGTCCTTGAAAACTTGTAGAAGAAGCTCCTCCCCTCCTTCCTGATGATGCTGGTCCTCATCAGGTACTTGGTGTCAAACACCTCGTCGCCTTGCGTCCTCGAATGGCTACGCGGCTTGCTAGGATACCCGAGTCCTACTGTGATGAGATTGACGATGTCGCCCATGCAGTACTCCTTGGTAGCCTCTTTCATTGGGTGTAGCCTATTCAGCAAAAACCGACCGAGGTTGATCACTCGACCCTCCATTATGTGCCACATGACGTGGAGCTCTTCTGTGTAAATATTGCTGGATTCGTTCTTGCTGAATAACAAGCATGCCACCAGCTTGTGAACTATCCTCCAGAAGCAGGAGTGCACCGCCACGACCTTGCTTCCCGGCTTGAACGAAGATTCGCCGGTAAGCTTTCCCCAAAGCTGCACGGGATTGAACCCGTCTCCCTCGGTGATCCTCTGACCGTTGTCCATCAGGCTCTTCTCCTCCTCGTTTGAGGAGAAGATCTTGTTCAGAAGCTTTTCAGAGATGGTGTACTCTGAATTGTAGAGCCGGGCCTGGAGTCTGTCTGGCCTGCCAAATTCTTCTCTCTCTGCCCCAGAGTTCTTCACCTGGTGGAGAGAAGGCATAAACTCCATCGTCAGCTTAGTGTACGAAGAAGACCGGCTGAAATAGATCTTCTTCAGCCCTGCCGCAGCTAGGACGCCCTTCACCCTCTTCATGATTCCTAGCTCAGCAAACGAGGCTCTATGACAGAACCTGCTTGGTCGGTAGAGCTTGGTCACCTGCTCAGCATATCGGCGAGCGAGCTCGTCGTCTCTTGGTTCGAAACTCCCCACCAAGGATTCCGGGAGTTCCGCTGCTTCTAGAGGTGTTGGAGTTGGAGTTGGAGCCGCCACTTCTCCAACCCTGGCCCTTTTCTCTGCTGTCGAGGCCCTGGCTAGTCCTGGGTTCGGGCGCTTAGGCCTGGTAGACTGCCCTTCAACAGCAGTCTCTGGGTAGACCCTCCTGCCTTGTGCGTCAACTGGGATAGCAGTTGTCTTGATGCGGGCCATCTCTGTAAGACAGAAAGAGAAATACCTCGATTAAATATGTTGACTTTTGGACGAAATATATAATAAAGAATAAACTTGTGAACCGGAATTTCTCTGTACAAAGACTATCCGGTACCCCAGTATCGGGCGACACATTGGTTTCAGAAGTGAAGCCTTGTTCCCGATGCAAGAGACGGGCATCACCCATTTCGTCAAAAGATCAAGCGCGCGATAATGATAGGGCGGTAAGGCGATGGACACGCGTTAGGTCTGTCGCTCAAAACGGGCGTGTCGGGTGATACGAGGGTGATAGGATAAGATGCCCGATACGGTCCTCTTGAAAGAGAAGCAGCGTGTCACTCGATAGGCGAGGTGATTAAAAAATGGGCGACACGGTTATCGCCCGACATGGTGTATCAGGCATAGGTATGCTGTGCGACATCCATATCGGGCGATACAAAACTGCCTAGCATAGAAACCGTAAGGCCGATAAGCTACTTGCTTAAAGAAAGAAACGTGTCGGGCGACACGGTCTGCCGGGCGATAAGGTCTGTCGGGCTATACCTTGCTGTAATCTGAATTACTGCACGATACGAAAGAATTGCAGTCTTGCGCGACACGGGAGCAGAAGCACAAGTTCTTTAGCACGATACGGGAGTGTGGAAAACAGTAAGGCAAGGAGCCCGACACGGTAAAAACTCACCTCTTTATATAGCAAACTCGACAGTAAAACCGATACGTGCGTCGGCCATTATGGTAACATGTAAGTCGGCAAGCCCAACCGTCGGCACGACCGTTGCGCTCCACAAAGTCCCACCACCCGATGAGGGTGCTCACATAGTGCCGGTTGGGTTGCCTCCCGCTTCGAAAAGAAAACAAAACGATTTAAACTGCGGCCGATGAGTAAAACATCACTGGCCCAAAGCTCCCGGCCTCAGACAGTATTACCCACCCCGTAAAATAGAGCATAAAGCGGTGACCCATAAAACATAAAAGTCAGCGTATGTGGCGCATGCGTTGACTTCGGGCCTTATTACAGTCCAAAATGTTTGTAATGTTTATTTTGCTGGAAAGTAAATGCATCCTATACTAGGAATTTAAAAACAGCTCGGGTTGCCTCCCGAGAAGCGCTGAATTTTCCATCCTCAGCTGGACATCTTTTGGCTTCTTCATCATCCTCCTTCTTCTCCGCAGTCACTGTCCTGATTTCTTGGCTGATTCTGTGTTGGACGGGATCTTCCCCGACGGGTTCTTCACGATATCGGTGAGCTGAGCTAGCTGCTGGTCGATTTGGTGTTGATGTGTTTGCATGTATGCCAATTGTACCTGCAACGAGTTCAAAACGCCAGAATTGGATAGCGCACTTTGCGCTAGTTGGTTATTAATAGTGTCCTGTCTTTTCACAAAATCAAACAACTGTCCCACCACATCTGCTTGGTTCGAACCCTTGTCCTGTCCTTGTTCTCTGGCCGATCCTTGGTATTTAGCTTGCCCCTGGAAACCTCCCTTGTTCGGTTGGAAGGGGGTGTTTTTGGTGTATTGACTTGATCCTCCCCTCTTCTCAAAAGCTTGGGGAGGCTTAGTGGAGTTATGCAACTGATGAGAATTCTCAGCTGCCTCTTTGTTTCCATAGCTGAAACCAGGGTGGTCCGGTCTTTTGAAATTTACAAAAGAGACTTTCTCGGTCTCTTCGGCCTCAGACTCAGTGTCGCTTGATGCTTCTGGCCGGGTGTAGATGCAATTATCTACCCCATGGCCGCCTTCTCCACATGTTACACATTTCATTACTTTTTCCACCTGCTTCTTCCCCTTTGCGCCAGATTCCTTCAGCTGCTTTACATCCGTGGCTATTTTCTGAATTTGAGAAGTGATGGTCTCCAGAGCCTTGGACTCAAGAGAGGACCTTTCACCGACCTTTTTCTCCTGTCCTTTGTTAGATCTATCATATTCAGCGCCAGCTTGCAGCTCGACCATGTTTTTGATGATCCTTTCAGACTTGCTCGGCTTTTTCCCTAGGAAGTCACTTCCTACTGCCGCATTCAGTGACACCCGTTCATCGGGATCCAGGCCATTGTAGAAGGTGGTGATGAGGTAGCCCTTCTTGTAATTATGATGGGGGCAATCCCTCAGGTACTCTTGGAATCGCTCCCAGGCATCGTGGAGGTTTTCGTTCGGCCTTTGCATGAAGGAGGTTATTTTCTGTCGGTTCCTGACTGTCCTTTCGGTGGGGTAGAACTTGTTTACGAACGCATCGGCCAAAGCTCCCCATCCATTCAAAGACTGGGGGGGTAACCCAAGATACCAGGATAGGGCCTTGTCCTCCAAGGAGAAGATGAAGCCGTTACAGTAGATCACCTCTTGGGGAACCCCCCGCATCTTTATTGTATCACATATGTTCTTGAAAGCGTCGAGATGGTGGTAGGGGTTGTCGTTCTTTGAACTCCCCCTGAAGCTTTTGTTCTGAATCATCGAGATCACGGACGGCTTAAGCTCAAAATTTGCCACGTTGAAACGGGGGACAATGATGGGGCATCGGGAGTTGTTGGCCTTCGTGGACGCTAACTCCCTCAGCGTTTTCTCTTCTTCCTCCGAGTCGTCGCTGTCGCTGGCATCATGATGTCGTTCCCGATTATCGTGGTTTCTTCTTTGCCTCTGACAGTGACGGCGTCTGTGTCGGTGATGGTCTTCCTCATACTCTCCCGATTCTGCATCTTCCTATTGATCATTCCCTTCGTACCGGTCGTCGCCTTCTAGTGGAGGCGAAATAGGCCTCCCCCCTGGCGTTCACCTCCAGAATGGGGTGGCTCCACACGAGGCGGCATGATGGTTGGAGTTGGTGCTCATTGGAATAGATCACTATTTTTTCAGAGTGCCTGAAATAGTACGAAGGATCAAGTTTAGAAAGCAGAATTATTTCTTTTGTGTAAAGAAAAATAATAACAAAGGAGAAGAAAAGAAAAGAGTGATGTCAAGCTCATTTCTAAGCTTGAGGCACGGGTGTGTAGTTAGTGGATTCGGATTCGTCTACAGTACCATTTTTGCCTCGTCCCCGGCAACGACGCCAAAAAGTTGACCGGCCTAAATTGCGCGTCTAAAAGTGGAGGCAGATTTGAGGTAGTCGAGCTTTTACATTTATAAACCTAAATCCTTCTAGGCCCCCGCAACTTTGCTTACGGGGTCAAGGTAGATATATGGGGTCGAACACAAGGACAAGGGGGGTAGTGTTGAGAACCCAGAATCGACACACTACACTCCGAAAGGTATGAAGAGATAATGAATTCCCCAAAAGGGAAACAACAAGATGTCACAAACAAAGCAAGAAAACTATCTCCAACTGGAGCTACTAGAGAGATTTCAGGTTTTTAATCATTTAGCAGTTTTTAGGGGTTTTCATGCAATAGAAACAGAAAGATAAAACTAGAGCTAGAGCAAGGTACGAAGGATAAGACTTTAGTAAAACAAGCGGTAGCAGTAACATCCTGCACCCCTCCTCTCAGAGCGGGTACCTCTAACCAAGCATCAACACCCCTCTCGAGGTTGCTGGACTTAAGTTAGAGTGGAATGTTACTGAAACAACTCCGTTCCAGGCACTCTCGTACTCCAGAATCAGACCAAACACTAGAGCCACAACACAACTCTCGAAGTTCTTGCGACGGGAAAACACGATTCGATAGCTAAGCGAAACGCGATCCAAACATGCAAGCTAGAGTTCAGATATCAAACATAGCAGTCATCCAACATTTTGCACCAAGCATAGAGCAGCAAGTAATTGAGCTTTTCTATTTCTATAAACATATAAAGGTTTGATTACAATGTAGGAATTAAAGAATTAAATAACAGAAATAAAGATAGATGTCGCCTTCTTGATGTAGGAGGACGACAGGCTACAACGGCTCTCCAGCCAGATACCGGTCAGGAGCCTAGCCCGATATAGCAGTGTCAGGCGGCACACCCTCTCGGACGGCACGCTTGACGACCGTCTGTATCGCTCAAGGACCCTGGCCGATACACTCATGTCGGGCGGCACACCCTCTCGGGCAGCACGCGTGACGGGCAAAGCGTATCGGGTTCTATATCGTGTCGGGCATGGAGAGACGCGTTCTACTGTCGGGCACTTGTGTCGCTCATCCGTATCGGCCGATATCGGCCTGCAGTGTCGCCTGGGACGGTCCTAAGTGAATCATACCCTACCTCTCGGGATGAGGAAGAGCTCACCAAGAGTTGCCTGGCACGAGCACTACGGCACGATACTCTTGCTCTCGCAGTTTCCCTCGGAAGATCGCTCAAAGTCCCCAACTGTCCGAACTGTCTTTTCGACTTCCTGTAGCTACTATTTATAGGCAGCTGGCTGGGAGAAGTTATGGTGCTCGAAGAGCCACGTATCCTCCTTGTGCGCGGGTTGTTGGACGGCCGATACAGGTTTCGCTCGGTGCAGGGGTGTCGGTTATCGATCACGTGACGGGCAGCATGCCTACTGGTGGGTGGCTTTGTCGGGCGACAAGCTGGGTTGTCGTGGCGAGCTTGGCTCCCTGTCGGGTAGAAGGCGTGTCATCCATCATCTTCCTCTTGCGCGACATCCCTTTGTCGTGTGTCATGGTGTCGCTCCACCCTGTCGGGCAGAGGTTGTATCGGGCGTCAGGAAGGCCGAAACAGACTTGGACTTATTTGTGGGCCGGGACGGCCTTATTGTACCAAAATGAGGAAAAACTCTACAAAAGATGGAAATATTGGATTAAGAGCATTGTTTGGCCAATTATTGCGAAAGCACTAATAAAAGAGAGGAAAATAGCAGAAAATGGCAGTTTTGACAATAGAATAAAGGGCAAAAACATCACAAAATTTGGTGTTATCAACCACTTGACTTTGGTATCTTTCAAAAGATAGTACATTGTTACAGTGGTGTTTTCTGCAATCTCCATTTGATTTTTCTTTGGATGGATATTGCAGTTTACCACCAATGCAATACCATGTTTTTTGATATCAAGGGAAGAGAATGGAAGGGTTGACTTCTTCCTATACGGAACATTGGGCTTCAAAAACATATGACTTTCAGCAAGTGTAAGATCGTTACTTTTGTGGAATGCCTTAGGGTCAACCAGGTCATGAAACATAGGGTGGCCATACCTCCATGAGTCTGTAACCTCAATACCATTGAAATTGATATTTAGAGAATCTTCGGAGATGGTAATTTTTGTATTGGCTATCATAGATGTCAAAATTACTTTTGTATTGAGTGGTGGCACGATAGTGGTGTAGTTCCATTGGATATTAGCATAAAACTCATGGATCGCCTTAGTGCTAGTGATAGAATTTGAGAAGCATCGACATTCTACACACAATGCGCTAAGGTGATGGGTCGAAAACACCTCATCGACCTCCTTGATAACATCACTCATTGTGAAACGAGGTTCATATAAAGCTAAAAATGGGAAGGAATTCCTAAGAAGAAATCCCTTATAGAAATTTAAAGTGTGAGAGGATATGAAGGAGGTGGCATCAAAGGATATAAGGTAAGGAGCTTAGAAAGAAGATGGAGATCCAATTAGGGCAGATCTTTTCCTATAGTTTAAATCCGTCTAGAGTGGATGGAGATGAAGAGATCACCAAAGGATAAAGAAGCCATCACAATCAAGTCGCCTAGTCACCTAGGTTGAGGTAGGGAGAGGCAACGAAGGCAAAACAAAGGCTGAGAATGAAGAGTCAAGCCTAGGGTTTGAGGACTAAGGTACTAGAGGTAGGGATTGGTTGATTTTTCTCTAGTTGAGAGGGAGAAAGTCAACCAATTCCCCTTTTTAGTTTAGTCCAGTCGCGTGATCGGTCGAGTTTTGTAGGTTAGAAACTCGACCGAATAGGCAGTTTAGCTAAGTCCTCGAATGTCGATCAGTGGAATTGTATCATGACAAACTCGATCAAATGGTCAACCAGTCCAAACTTTAGAAAATTTAATTCCATTCCTCTAGGGTTCAATATAAATTTTGGTTTCTAGCCTACCATATATTCTATACATATTGAGGAACATTTTATTCATCATAGGGTACTAATTTGTGATAAAACATTCATTTACAAAAAGTACCAAAAACAAGAGACAAGGTATGAAATCATAGCAATTATAGCATTTAGAAAGCATAAGGTGATCAAGACATATTGGTAAGAGAAGGCATGCCAATATCATCAAGAGAAGTTATAAGAAATTTTGATCCAATGAAAGTGAATTGCTCTCTATCTAGAGGCTTAGTGAAAATGTCTGCAAGCTGAATCTCTATGTCCACATGTGTGATATAAATATCCTTTTTGGAAATGTGGTCACAAAGGAAGTGATGGTGGACCTCTATATGTTCGGTTCAACTATTCAATATAGGATTGTAAGATAGGTTAATTGCACTAGTATTATCACAATAAATAGGAGAAGCATCAAAATGAATGTTAAAGTCTTGGAGCACTTGCGTCATCAATATGACTTGGGAAAAACAACTCCCAACTGCAATGCATTCAGCCTGGGTAGTCTAAAGAGCCACAATGCTTTGTTTCTCAAAGAACTAAGAAGCTAGGCATAGTCCTAGGAAGAAGCAAGTGTCACTTGTGCACTTTCTATCAATCAAAAAACCTGCATAATTAACACCACTATAGGTGGTAAGAGTAAAGTTCCTTAAATTGGGATAACATAGTCCAGAATTTTGAGTTTTGACTAGATACCTCAAGATCCTCTTAACCTCTATGAGATGTGATTTTCTTAGACTTGATTGAAAGCGAGCACATAGGCCAACACTAAACATTATATCAGGTCTAGATGAAATCAAATAAAGTAAACTTCCAATCATACCTCTATAGATATTCTCATCTACCTTTTCTCCTTACTCATCTCTATCAAGCTTGGCAATGTTTAACATGGAGGTTTCCATTAGTTTGGTGTTCTCCATCCTAAAGTGTTTTACTAGTTCACCGATGTACTTTCCTTAGTTGATGAAGTTCCCATCTTTTTTTTATTTGAAAGCCAAGGAAGCAAGTAAGCTCCCTCATCATGCTCACCTCGTACTCACTCTACATAAGAGAACCATAATCTTTGCAAAGATCAAGATCTGTCTCACTAAAAATAGTATCATCAACATAAATTTGAATAACCAAGAAATTGCTAGAAGTGTGTTTTAGAAACAAGGTAGAATCAAATTTTTCCATGATATTGAAATTGTCTATCAAAAAGTTCTTTAGTTTATCATACCAATCTCTAGTGTCTTGTTTGAGACCATGGATAGTTTTTGTAACAAATACACATGGTTAGGCAATTTACCATGTTCAAAGCCTGGACATTGAGCAACAAATAATTCCTCCTCAAATGTACCATTCAAAAACGCACTTTAAACATCCATTTGATAAAGTATGAAATTATTATGACTAGTAAGAGCAAGTAACATTCTAATTGACTCAAGTCTAGCTTAATGTACGTATGTTTCATCAAAATCAATACCTTCATGTTGACAGCAGCCTTGAGCAACTAACCTTGCTTTGTTACTTACCACTTTGCCGCTTCCATCAATCTTGTTGCGGCAGACCTACTTGGTGCCAATGATCTTTCTATCACTTGATCTTGGCACCAAGGCCCACACTTTGTTCTTCTTGAACTATTCCAGCACGTCTTGCATGGCTAGGATCCATTCATCATCCTTGAGAGCTTGGCTCAAGTTGAGAGATGAAGGCATTGTCAGCTTGTTCTTTGTTGTAGGCAGCCTGTGTATTCACCGTTTCAAAAGGATTACCTATAATGATCTCTTTAGGATGATTCCTTGCAAAGTGGAGAGTTGGATCCATATTTTCTTGTTCTTTCTCTTCTTCATCAACTAGCACCTCTTTTCCTTTATCAACAATGTTGAGCTCTTTCATGTGAGGGACCACCTAATCTACAACACCATCATTAACAATATTCTTAGAAATAGAGGGGTTAGTCTCAACAAATATACCATTGATAGATTATTCTACTTTACACAATTCAATGTTAGATACTCTATAAGCCTTTCTAGTAGTGCTATAGTCAAGGAAGAAAGCCTTGTAAGACTTTGGATCAAACTTGTGAGGGAATCCTTGGTGTTCAAAACAAAACAAGAACAACCAAAAACATGAAAGAAATCAATGGAAGTCTTTTACCATGCCATAGATCATAGGGGGTTTTCTTCAAAGATGGATGAGTGAAAACCTGATTTTTCATAAAACATGAAGTACTAATGGCTTTGGCCCAAAACTTCATTGGAGTATCATTCTGTAGAAGTATAGACCTAGCCATTTTCTATAGTGACTTATTCTTCCTCTTTACAACTCATTTTGTTGTGGTGTTGGATGTGAAGAAAAGTAATGTTCATACCAGGACTCCTCACAAAACCATTCAAACAAGTCATTTTCAACTCTCCCCCATGATCATTGTGGATAGAGACAATCTGGAAAGAATCTTCATTTTCTACTCATTTGCAAAAAGTTGAGAAAACATCAAGAGTATCTCTTTTTTAAATAAGAAAGATGTTCCAAGTATATCGATAAAAATCATCCACAATCATAAGACAATACTTGATACTATGAAGAGATTGCATACGCATTGGTCCAAATAGATCAATGTGAAGAAGCTCAAGCTTGGTACTAAGGACTCCGTTGGATTTGAAAGAGGACTTGGTTTTCTTTCCTTAGGTACAAGGTTGGCATTCCACATCTTTTTCAAAATTTAATTTAGGAAGTCCCTTTACAAAATCCTTTTTCCTCAACTTCTTCAACTTATGCATATTTACATGACAAAGCCTACGGTGCCACAAAGAAATATCACAACAAGACATCTCTCAACAATAGGCTTAATAGAGTCAAGAAAAATAACATAGACATTACCATTTCTAGTTCCCTTATATATAACATTGTAGGAGAGGGAATCTAGAAGCAAGCATTCAAGTGAGGTAAAAAGAATAAGATACCCATTATCACACAATTGTCTAACACTAATTTAATTGTGATGTAGGACATCCATAAGAAGATCTTTATAGATGCATAGTGAATCACCTACATCACCCTCACCTATCACTTTACCTTTGTTGTTGTCACCAAATTTCACTAATCCTCCTTTCTTCTTTGTGATATGGTTGAAGTGATTGATTTCACCTGTCATATGCTTTGAGTAGCCACTATCAACAATCTTTTTTCTTTTTACCTACAACAAAGGAAGCTTTTGGTTACCAATTCAAATCTTAGGATCCGGTGTTATCTTGGGGACCTATTTCATCTTTGTTTTGTCCCCTTCTCACTATTAGGACAATAAGTAGAGTAATGGTCATCACTCTTGCAATGCACACAAACATAGGCTTCTTAGCGCCAAATGACTCTCTGTGGAAGATAGGAGGTCCCTTACTCTCTTTTTTTACCCTTTCCCTTGCTCTTGCTCTATGGAGCTCCCTCGTATCCTAAACCACTTTTACCACTATGTTTGCTAGAGTGATCTAGAACTTCATTTAGGGACTTTTTCCCTTTGAGGAATTTCTGCAAGGAAGCTCTTATTTTGTGATTATCATCACTAAGAGTATTGAAAGTAGTGTTTGATCAAAGGGCACTAGAGGGGGTGAATAGAGGTAAAAACACTTGCACAAAATTTGTTAGACCTTCAAGTTAGTTCAACTAAGCACAATTACAAATAGCGAATTTGATGGAAATCTAAACATGCATACCAAGGATGATAGAGATTGAAATAAGAATTTAAACAAGCTATTTAGAGTGGTTCCACTCTCCAAACTATGAGAGAGTTAGTCCACTACCTAGAGAGGTCAAGCCCTAGTATTTTGAAACTAATGTATATGCACATTCCCTTTTAAGACATACAATTGACCTTCCTTTTTTAAGAGAATGATACCCAACTTTCCTTTGAGGTCAAGGGATCCAATACCCTTGCAAACAAGGTCTTACCTATCCGGATCTAGAGTCTTCTACCTCACCAAGGTCTTACCCACTCTAACAAGTAGTTGGACACCTTTGCCATGGAGATCCCCTCTTTGCAACAAGTCTTTGGCCTTGAAGGATTTACCCACTCTACTCCCAGATCTTCACCCTTATCCTCCTCCTTCACTTGGACAAACTTTATGCACCTTTTTCTATAGCTTGTAGAAGCTTGCATCTTCTCCTTCACTTGGAGAAGCTTTCACCAACTAGAATATGAGGAAAGGGATCAAGAAAAGAGAAGCTTTAAGATCTTTACAAGAATAAAATGAAGTATCTCTCTCACACAAATCCTATCTCACTCATAATATGACGAATTAAAGTGTAATCAAGAGAGAGAAAGGGGCTCAAGTGGACTGGATGCACTCAACTATAGAAAGGAGCTGGAATAGCATGAAGGAGCAACCTTGGAATGAACTCCATGAGGTCCTATTTATAGTTGAGTATGTGCACTAGAGGGTAGGGACACTTAGGAATGCTTTTTAGCCGTTTGGGGTTTTGCAACAGATATAATTTCCAGTTTCACAACACTCCAATAGTTAGAATCACTTTTTCTGTGTTTTTCATACAACACAGTAGGTTGAGTTTTCATAAAGGTAACTTGACTAACAACACTATGTGATAAAGCCAATTTGAAGCATCAGTCGAGTTTTTCCTGTGTGCAACTCGACCAATCACTTGAAATTAGTTTTTCTAAGTGCAAGGATCAATCGAGTTATGTGAATGGAAACTCGATCAAACAAAAGAATTCTCAAAATACATCAAGGGATCGGTCGAGTTTGAATCTCAACCAATCAACAACTTTTAATAAATTTTGGAAAATTACTTTTGAGTGATCAAACATTCAAATTAAGGGTTCCCAATTTTTTCTCATATTAGTTACAAGTCATATCATCAATACAAATGATTATAAAAAACTAGTTAAGTTGATTTGGAATGTTTTCCACAAAAGTGCATTTTCATTACTTTTGACTTGAACTAGAACAAGCTAGGGTTTGATTGATTTGATCCTTTTCATGTACCTAATGCATGAAATTGATCTCAAACGAACATATTAGATACATATGAATGGAATTGTTAAGTCATTATCAAAATTTGGATAGTGTGTAACACTTAGGTCAACAAGTAGAAGATAAGATAGCAAGATTATCATGTTCATGAAGTAAGTCAAACTCCAAACAAAGGGCTTAAGTAAGACAAGAATCTTTTTCTAAAGTAAGACTAACAACTTCATGACTAGGCATTAAAGGTCTAGAAGAAAGATCATTAACTTAAGAAAGCAATCTAGCATTTTTAGTTCTAAGCTTAACAAGATCATCAAGATAAATTCTATTTTGATCCTTAGTAGCATCATAAGAAATCTTAGGATCATCATTTTCAATTTTAAGTAAAGCAAGCTCATCTAAAATGGCTTGGTTTTCTTCCTTAAGACTATTGATGTTCTTAAGGTTGATACCATTCTCTACTTCAAATCTTTTATATTGGGGATCAAGATCAAGAAATTGTCCTTGCCAGTAATTAATGCTATCAAGATGCACCTTCTCATTTTGATCAAGAATATCGATTTTATCATACAAATCATCTATGATCTTCCCTAACCTCTTCTTTTCATCTTGCATTTGAAATAATAAGAGAGGGTGGAATTAAGCACACCAATGAGGGTTTGTTTAGATAACTCATGTAAACCTACCTCACCAATGTCCTCACTTGTAGAGGCCATGAGAGCAAGGTGGCATTCTCCCTCATTGGAGCTTGAGTCATTTGAAGAAGATTCTTCCCATGCGCCATAGGCTGCATCTTTGCTCCTTTTGTCCTTCTTGGCCTTCCTCTTATACTTGCCTTCCTTCTTGTAGTCATCCTTCTTCTTGTGGTTGCTTTTGTGGTAGGCCTTCTTTGCCTTGGGGTGATCATTTTTGCAGTGCCCCTTTTGATCACATTCATAGCATCTAGGAGTGTAGGATGAGGAAGCCTTTCCCTTGAAGTGCATTCCCTTTGAGTAATTTTTTTCATTATTACTAGGTCCATCAACTTCACTTGAGGAGGGTGGAGAGGATCGGCAAGCAAGTTGTTGTTGAATAATCATTGTCTCCACTTGAGCTTTGAAGGCATTGTCTTTGATCTTCTTTGATTCCTTCTCATGTTGCTTTTCATCTTCTTCTTGCTTTTCAAGTATTGTTTCATGAGCTTGAAGGTTGCCAATGAGCTCCTCGGTGGCTAAGTCACCTAGGCTTCTAACTTTTTCAATGGAAGTCACCTTGGGTTCCCATCTCTTGGGAAGAGACCTTAGGATTTTGAAGTGATAGTCCATCTATCCAAGGTGTCGCCCAAGGAAGAATGCCAATTTATGATGGTATTGAGTTGTATATACATCTCATCCACTCTTTCCTTCTTGCCCATCTTGAACTTTTCAAGCAGTCCATTGGGCATGTAGATCTTTGACTCTGTGACTTGTTGTGTGCCTTCATATGTAATGCACAACTTGCTCCAAATTTCATGGCATCTGTCCCAAGATAAGATCTGGTTGAACTTAGAGGGAGTGAGGGAAGCATAGATGATGCTTATTTCCTTGGCATTCTACTGCACCTTCTTGAGAGTAGCTTCATCCCAAGTAGCTACATCACCCATCAACTCCTTCTATGGAAGAATCACCACCTTCCACATGTTGTAGTTCATCCATTAAAGGTAGAACTACATCTGTCATTTACAATAGAGGACATTTGTGTCATCA
Organism: Alisma plantago-aquatica; assembly: GCA_963693085.1. Classification (NCBI taxonomy): domain Eukaryota; kingdom Viridiplantae; phylum Streptophyta; class Magnoliopsida; order Alismatales; family Alismataceae; genus Alisma; species Alisma plantago-aquatica. Next base: position 782,121,914 of record OY856413.1, read on the forward strand.
AAGACTAGGGTCTCATGGTGAAGACTCCCTCTAGGTTGAGGGGCCCAAGGAGGTTGTCACCCATCTTCTCATCTTGTAGTATATGTGTCAGAGAATACTGTGGCTTTGATATCACTTGTTGGATAAAAGGGCTCTATAGGGGGGTGAACATAGCTAAAAATACTTGCAAAAAATTTGTTATACCTTCAAGTTACTTCGACTAGGAACAATTGCAAATAGTGAATTTAATGGCAATCTAAATATGCATAACAAGGATAAGAGAGATTGAAAGAAGCACTTGAACAAGTTGTTTAGTGTAAGGCCCCTGACCTAGCTTAGTGCTTGAGTATTCTTTATTTTCTTATAAAGATGCTTAAACTTTAATCTGATCTCTTGAGATGCCATGATATCATGTGACATGCTTGTGGTTTCTGTTTGGTCCAGTTTGGATGTTGTTTGAGCTATGTTTTCTTATATTGGACCAAGTTGTAATTTACCCATGTTGAGGGGTTATTTTGCAATTTGTCACATTTAGGTTGTGCTCTTTGTGCCTTGGCATCACAAGATAGAATATGGTGCTTTGGGGTGCCTTGTTAGTCCTTGGTTTGATGAGGATAGAAGTGGATAAATGTTGAGTGTTGTTTCTAGGGTTTGCCTAGATGCCCTATGTTGATGTTGACCTTGTGTTGACTATTTGTGTTCTTGGTCTTTCAACGACCATCCTTGGATCTTCTTGATGTATTTCCTATGGTCGTAGAGGTTTTTGAGTGTGTGATGGAGTCTCAATGGCCGCAGAGACTCTCATCCTCTGTTTTGGTTGTAGATCTAGGGTTTCATGTATGTGTGTGGTCGGTTTCTCTTCAACCATGATCCTTTTTGGCCATATTTTCCTTCGAACGATGGCCCTCTAGGACAAAGTTAGGTTTCTGGTTTCCCTTGTTTTTCATGACCTTACTGCCATGCATGGTTTTAGTGGATGCATGGTTGATGTGTAGTGGACAAGTGGAACTGATGTGCATGACACCTAACCTCTTTGGTCTCTCTCTACCTTTGGGTATATGTACCCCTCTTCTTCATGCATATGTTCCTTTTGCACCCTATTTCTCTCTCTCATATTTGGAGTTAAGCCCTTGTGTTCTTGGTGGAGAAGAAGCTCATCCTTGGTGCTTGGTGAGCATTTGGTAATCCAAGCTTGCAGGTACTCTTCCTTGGTGATCTTTAGTGATTCTTTGATCCTTGGTAAGTGAGCCAACCTCTTGATCTTGTTTTCTTGCAAAACCATACCTCTTCCTTCTTTTCTTGGTCAAATCCATGGAGTTTCCATGGTGGTTCTTGTGTTGGGATGGAGGTACTCCTCTTTCTTGGGTTGAATCCTTGGTCCTTCCTACCCTTTGACCTAGGGTTTTCCCTCTCTTTTGAGGTGGTGACTAGCTTGGTTGTGAAGTAGATCAAGGCTAAGCCTCTCTCTTTCTTTTGGAGCTTTTCTTGGAGGTGATTTCACCATCATCTAAGGAGTGTTATATAACTCTCTTCCCTCTATATTATTGCACTTTAATCCTACATGCAACTCATTCTAAAATGTTATTACTTGTTGTTGATAATGATATCTTGGTTAAGTTTGTACTTCTATAATGATCTTGCATGTGCTTGTTCCTTTACTTATACCCTAGTTCATGTGTGACCCAACATTGGTGGATGGTGATGATCGTGGTTTTGCATTCATCTCATTTTGGGTTTTGTTACCTTGGTTCTTGGTTCAGCTACCTTATATGAGGAGGAGTTTAGTTTTGTTTTCATGTGTTGTATCCTATATTTCCTTGTATCATCTCATAGTTTCCTTTTGATCATATGTGGTGTTGGATTTTAGGGTTTTGAACTTGTTTATCCTTTTATGATTTTCCCTTCCTTAAGGTTTCAGTTTTAAGATGATAACCATTTGTTTTGATCAATGTTTGAATGGCGGTTTCTCTCTAAGATTTACTTCACACTATGTTCCAAGTTGTTGAACAATTGGGGGTGTTGTTTGGTCGAATAAGATGTTTTCCTTTGATTTGGTTGCACAGAATGATTCTCTTTGGTCACATAAACTAGTTCGTGTCTTTGGTCATTGACCTTGATGGTCCTCTTTGACTATTGGAGGAGTTTTGAATCCCTTCAACTGTTTGAATGTGGTGGTGCCTTGGTCGCTAATGTAGTCTGCAACCTAGGGTATCCCTTCGACCATTTGGTTTTGGTTTGTTGCTTGGTCGCTAACCTAGTTTGTGGTTTGGTCAATGAAGGTCTATCTTCAACTATGGATCTCTTTGACCGTTGGTGTGTTGTGGTGATGATTGGTCACTAGTCTTGGCCATGACCTTTGAACATCATGATGTATGCTCTTTGACCAATGATAAACCATGGACGGATGGTACCGATGTGTGATTATATAATATGATGATAGTGACCTATATGTTCCAAGATTGTGGGAGGTAATTATACTTAGGATTGATTCTATATGATGACTTGAAAACCCTATTCAGATGTGGTGTTGAAACCCTAACCCTAATGTGTACAATGATATAGTTTCCTTCTATGTGCAATGTGATAGTATGTAGTGATGATGAATTATTCTCTTTCTCTTGATTATGTAACCCTAACCTTATAGGTGAAATGTATAACATAGCTAATGAATGTTGTGGATATGGTTATTATGACACATGGTAATGAAGTGAGCCTTATTAAGGCATGATGAGACAATGATGTGACATAGGAGTTATGTGATTAGGTCTTATGATCTGACTGAGGCTCAATGTCGAGTGTGAGGTGTTATCCTCTAGTTCTGTGATGAGGAATTATTATCCCCTAGTGACGTGATAATGTTGGCGGCCTTATATGGCAGTGGTATCCAACGATGATGTGACAAGTTTATACCTCATTCATTTTATAGCTTCTGGCATTGTACTATACCTTTAAATATATAGAATCTATTTAGGGTTTTTACATTGTAACTTGATTGATCCTATAAGATACCCAATTTGCTTAACTAATCAAATGAAACCCTAATCATGTAGATGCCATGTGCCATAGATCCATCTTCATCGTCATTACTTTGCTAGATAGTGAAATAGGTATTCCCATGGGAAACCCAAAGTGCCTAATGTTGAGCATGTGAGGTGATAGTGACTAGGTATCCTTTACATATTGATCTTAAGTGTTTTAAGAATGACTATGGACAGTCTCGGTGATGAGCATGTGATATGATGTGATAGACGACAGCTACGGTTGTATCTCAATGATTGGGTTATATACCCTATTTTCTAGTGTTGAGACATGTACCATGGTGGGCTAGGTGTTTTACAGGACCATAGCTTTGACTATGAATAGTTGTCTCTATAGGACCATAGCTTTGATTATGAGTTGTTATCTCTACACGACTATAGCTTTGAGTATAAGTTGTTCTCTTTGCAATTTGACTATATGTCACTACAGTGCAGACTCAAACTGACTGATTAGTGTAAGAGAAGATCATGGATTTTGTCTTTTCCATTGATCTTGTATGGTACCAATTTTGACTTTGCAATGGTTGGTTGGATTTGAGTGGTGTATCTCAAATCCTCAGGGAAAATAAAAGATACAATTCAACCATGTAGTATAATTTCTTAGGGTTAAATATGATTTACATTGGATGACCCCTTACATTATCTCTTTTAGTGATTTCTTGAATTATGATGCAATAAGAGAAATCAATTTTTATACATGTTCTTCATACTCCTTCTTAAAATATAAGATGTTCTACTGCTCAGTTGTAGATGCCTGAATTGTGTAGACAATAGTAACTACTTTATTCATATCATTTAGTTGAATCTACTCAACCTAATAATAGTGTTATCTATCTGCTTTAGATTATTTATGTTATATTAGATGTTGGCAGAGAGTTTCATCTCTCGTGGGACATTTGGGATCACCCCATGGGTTTCCATATCTTATAGGTGGTCGTGTACGATGTGGTAGAGATTGTGCAGTTGATGGTGAGCAACAAGAGGAGCAGTAGATGTTAGAGGTTGGATATGCTTCTAGAGTTTTGTAGTAGAGTCATATGTGTTGCCCCTATAATCTCAGGTCCTTGGGGAGGTTTGGCTATATGCCATTGTTGTATAGATATGGCAGGTATGTATATGTGAACAGGTTGTTGCATGTAATAGGTTGTGGCCAGTGAGCCAGTGAACAGTAATATATGTACATATTTTAGCATGAGAAATGTTTTAGGCAGTTTTGTGGATTCATATGCAATATGTTCCACTTGAGGTGGATATGTGATATCTGTTTTAATTTATTATGTTTTCTAGTAAACTAGTTGAGTAGTATTAATTCCACATTTTATTCTGAGTAATCTCTCTGTGTGACGTCGTCGGGGCATCACAGGTATGGTTGGTATCGGAGCTTTAGGTTCATTGAGTCTACATGGACATAGGACTAGGGTTGTGTCTGTTCTAGTTTCCTCCAATCTTTCTTATGGTAACTTCTAGTTATGCAAATTAAGAAGAAGAAGAATAGAAGAGAAAATGGCTGGAGAACATGAAGAACATGTTGTTGAGAGTAGTGTTCCTTTACTAGGTTGTGGTGCTAGGAGATAAGAGAGGGTTGATGTTGTGCCTAAGATGCCCAAGTTTGACCCGACAATAGTGGCCAATCATGCTTTTTAGTCCATGTTTGGATAGTTTATGGCCACGATGACACATATGACAGACAAAATGCCTCCACCCCAAGCAAGAGAAGGAGTCTCCAATGAAGGCATGTAGGGGTAGATGAGTATGCAGGTACGGCAGACCAGACAAATGTAGATTTGTGGTTGACAGAGCTGGAGAAGGCCTTCAGATCCTCAACATCCCTAAAGAGGATAAGGTGAAGCATGCATTATACATGTTAAAGGAGAGTGTTGGCTGTTGGTGGGTCATAGAGAAATAGAAAAGGCCTGGTGTGATGATCAACTAGAAAGAGTTCCGATGGGAGTTTGTGGGTCGATACTTCTCAAAAATCTACTTAGATAAGAAGATCATGTAGTTTGAGAAAATTTGGAATGGATGTATGATAGTCAATGAGAATGAAGTTAAGTTCATGGAATTCTTGAGGTTTTTCCCACATATGGCAGCTACAAACAAGGAGAGGATCAAACGATTCAAGAAAGTTTTGAGCACAGAGTTGGCAATGTCAGTGTCATCTTTGGATAACATAGAGAATTTTACCATGTTCGTGAAGTCAATCAGCATAGTGGAGCGGTCGGTGGTGGAGAAGAGTGAGATAAAGGTCAAGAAGATGCCTGCAATGTATCAAGGACATTCTTCTGGAGACTTCAAGAAGCCTAGATTTTCAACATCGTCATCATAGCAGAGATTAGCACCTCAGTCACAGTGGCCACCAAGCAGAGGCAGAGTTCATAGCTTTCTACCAGCATGAGCCCATAGTGTTGCATCACTGTCAATGACAGGGCTATTCATGCAATGGTATGAGAGAAAGACTTGCTACAAGTGTGGATTGGTTATCCATATGAAGTGGTTTTACCCAATGAAAGATGAGTAGGTGACCCAACAACCAAGATACATAAAGGGTCACAACAACGATAGCAGTTTAGTAGTGGCAGGGGACACGGTCATGCATCACAGGCTGGTTCTTCTGGGCAAGATATCAAAGGAAGGGGATGACAATAGGAAATAGCTTGACTATATGCTATGAGTCATTCGGAAGGAGTGGTCAACCTACAAGTTTTGATAGGTCAGATGGAGTTATTTCATTCTGATTTATCTTCTTCTTGATTTATATCTATTTTAGTTGACCCCAGTGCAACACACTATTTTATCACTAGAGAAGTTATTGCTAGTTGTTCTTTTCCTGTTAGTCATAGACGTGATAGTCTTCATTTAGAAACCCCTTTGGTTGGTTCTACCAAGTTACGGGAGATGTGTCCTTCCTATGCTCTTTCTTTCTCAGGAGGTAAAATTCAAGTGGATTTTATACCATTTGACATGCATGGATTCGATATGATCCTTAGAATGGATACTTTGGATAATTATTGGGTGATCTTGGACTGCAGTGCCAAGGTGGCAGCGTTTGTCAATGGTGATGTTTTGTGGATCTTCCAAGGTGATACAAAGATTCTTCTGACGTGTCAGGTGTTAGCTATGATGGCATAGAAGGTGATGAGGTCGGGTTCTGATGTGTTCCTAGTGCATGTGGTGGATTCCAAGACAAGGAGTCTATGCATCTAGGAGGTGCCAATTGTATGTGAGTTTTAAGATGCATTTCCCAATGAGTTTCTCTATGTTCCTCCAGACAGAGAGATTGATTTTGAGATCAATCTGGTCCATGGTACACAGCCCATAGCACTACACCATTCAAGATGGCACCAGCTGAGATGTAAGAGCTAAAGAAATAGTTGCAAGAGCTGCTTGAGAATGGTTTTATCAGACCGAGCACTTCACCTTGGGGTGCTCCTATTTTGTTTGTTAAAAAGAAGGATGGATCCATGAGGTTGTACATAGATTACAAGAAATTGAACAAAGTGACGATCAAGACCAAATATCCTTTACCATAGATAGATGACATGTTTGATCAGTTGAGGTATGTTGCGGTGTTCTCAAAGATAGATTTGAGGTTAGGTTATCACCAGTTGCGGATCAAGGTGGATGACATACCAAAGTCATCTTTTAGGATGAGGTATGGTCACAATGAGTTCATTGTTATGTCGTTTGGGCTAACCAATGCACAAACAACATTCATGGACTTGATGAATAGGGTGTTCACACCTTATCTTGATCAGTTTGTTGTGGTATTGATAGATGACTTCCTGATATATAGTCGAGATAACCTACAGCACGAACAACATATGTGTCAGTCATTGACCTTGCTGAGACAACATCAGTTGTATGCTAAGTTCAACAAGTGCAAGTTTTGGCTGAAGGAAGTGTCTTTCCTTGGACATGTCATATATGTTGAGGGTGTTCATGTGGATCCCAAGAAGGTGGAGTCTGTGATAGAGTGGGAGCAACCAAATATGCCGACAAAAATTTGTAGTTTTTTGGGTTTGGTAGGCTACTACAGGAGGTTTATCAAGAATTTCAATGTAGTAGTGTTACCCCTAACAAAGTTGATGAGGAAAGATGTGCCTTTTGTCTGGGATGACAAGTGTTGGTGTTCTTTCCAGTTGTTGAAGAAGAAGCTAACCTGAGCTCCAATGTTAGTGCTTCCAGAGTAAGGAAAAGGATATATAGTCTTCAATGATGCTAATGGTTTGGGTTGTGTGCTGATGCAAGACAAAAATGTGATTTCTTTTACTTCGCGACAGCTTAAGAGACACAAGGAGATCCATCCAATGCATGATCTGGATCTTGTAGCAGTGCTCCATGCTTTGAATATTTGGAGACACTACCTTTATGATAAGAAGGGTCAGATCTTCACCGACCACAAGTACCTTATGTACATCTTCTTGCAGTAGGAGATGAACATGCAGTACAGATGTTGGATGGTTTTGATTAAAAATAATGATTGCACCATAGACTACAATCTAGGGAAGGTGAACATAGTGGCATATGCTTTGAGTAGGAAGTTGTAATGACCACATTTCTATTTAATTGTTTAACTAGGGTTTACCTGAATGATTACATGCTTGATTAGATTGAACATCGTTTAGACTTGATTAATGATAGTAGATCAATTGTGATGTTTCAAACCTAAGAAGAAACTCTAACTATGATTTTAGTTTGAAGAAATAGGGTTTGAGAAATGTAAACCCTACTCGGCAAAAATTAGGGTTTTGATAGTACATGAATATAGAATTTGATCAGGATAGCAGTGTGGTAAATGATTTTCCATATTTTCTACAATTTTTTATTTAATTGAATTTTGAATATGATATGGATAACTTGATCATGCATATTGGAGAAAAATTTCAGAATATTTGAGTGTTCATTGAATGTGGTTCTCGGTCGAACTATACTTTGACCAAAATGCTGACATAGTTCTTTTTAGCAGTGTAGTGTTTTATTTTTAGTTATTTATTGGTAACTACAAATGACCTGAAATTTTAACTAGAGATCAAAAACTCTATCATAAATAACATGTGAAATTTTCATAATTTTTGGATGCATTTAGGCCTTATCGATAGACAAATTATAGTCATATTTTTATGATAGAAAATTCAGCTGAAATAAGAAAAAATATAGTGAGGGGTCAATGTGCAATTGACCCAAGTAGCTCAATTGCTCTATATGGTCAACCTAACACACAATGATCTCTCATAATGCGTGATTCAATCAAAAGAAATGAAATCCTAGAGAGAGAGGGAGAGTTAGGGTTTGAGAGGAGAAAGTGATGGAGATGCTGACCTAGGGTTTTGCGGTCTGAGGAATCATGAAATCAAGTAAGTTTAGCTTCTTTGCATAGACTTTAATGGTGAATCTTCTATCACATGTCAAGATTGCGTCCCTCCTCTGATTTGATCCAAAATGGCATCAAAACTTCCCCTTTTCTCACTCTTTCTTCATAATCCCTCATTTTCAGGGTTTCCGAGTTGAAAGGAAGAAGAATCGAGTGAATTGCTAGGGATTTGATATGAGATTGAGATTTTCAGGGATGAGCTGCATTTTAAAGTTGTTTTCACACCTTAGGGTGAGTGGGAACTTTCTTTAAATAGTATATTCCACGAAAATTTGTTAAATCATCCATAATCTTTAATTTCTTAATATGCGACTGCAAACCCTGAATTGTGTGTTTGATCTAAGTTGTTGCAAAATGATATGAAATGGATTCTTCCTCTATTTTGATGAATTTCAGATGATAAAACCATATTAGAAATGTATGCAATACATCCTAATGAAAATTCCCTAAGTATTCGTAGAGGGTATACGATTAAACTGAAATATAGGGAATTTGTCTATGACTGAAATTGATATATAATTAAATAGAGAAATTTGTTTATATGGATCCCCTTGTTTATGAATGATTGTTTATCTGAATTCATAGTACATATATGCTAGATACTATCTTAGATTTCATTTAAGGTAAATAGTGTTTGTTTGATATCTCAGTAAAGAGGGTGAAACCCCAGATGCGAGGAAAGTTGGATATTTGCGAATAGATATCGTGAAATCCATTTGAACGGATTTTCTTGACATGATAGACTTTATTTATTCAATTTTATGATTGATGCATGCTATCTCAGTGAATGACATGGAAACCCAAATTCAGCTCAGTTTTAAGGTTTCATACATATATTGATTTTATATGATTTGTTGATAGTAGTCTTTATTCAGTGAATGTTTATGTCGCATGAAATCCTTATGAGATCCATGTGATAAGTGAATGAGGTAAATGAATCCCTAAGGATAGGGTGTTCAATGAATCAAGTATTTTGATATCAATGTTCTCAGTATGAGATGTGGTGATGCACAACTCAAGATTTGGATTGAGGTGCATATTTTCCAAGAAAGTACAAATAATTTACAAGTGCAAATGATGATTACTCGTATGTCAAGTAATTAACTCTTATAAATGTATTAAGAAGTTCAATTGCAAGATTCTAGTATATAAAATATCAAGTGAACATGTATTTTGTTATTTAAGAATTTTAGTCTGCATACAGATATAAAATGTAGATTTCTCCTTATATTACAATGTTTTGAGTATATTGCTCTGCCAAGTTTAGAATGATATACATGATGTGTTATAAACTTCAAATAAATAGACACAGTACCACAGAGATACCAAAGTCAAGTATACGTAATGAAAACGATACAATATAGTAAGAGCTTTCTAAGAATAATAAAATCATAGACTTAAGAGCCCTAAACACCATAGATTCCCTTTGAGAGGTCTGCGCCGTAGGGATGAAACGACCTAACCCTAGCAGTGTCCAGTATACGAGCATCGGAACATACTAACAGGTGGTATGGGAGACGAAGCCCTAGTTGAAGTCTCCTTAAAATACAGAATGTAGTGTCCAACATCAACCAGAGATCCTGGTGGCACTAGAGTATAGTAAAGCCAATAGGTGGCTTGAATCTCTTCCTGTGTGCTTAGGTTAGAGGAGGGGTCCAGTTTTTATGGCATAATAGGTGTATCGAGGCCAAAGAGCCATTTTCCTTTTGCAGACCAGCGACGTAGTCAGGCTTAGCATTCATGGGTGTGTCAACTAAGTCTTGTACGGTGAGATCATAATTCGCTACGAGTCTTCATATGTAGATTACACTGCATATGATCATAGCATAAGATAAAATATGATAATATAAGTTTTAAAGAGTTTCTTATAAGTAAAAAAGGCTAAGAAAGATTCAAGTATAGTTTCCCAGCAATTATTCTTTGTATGTTTCAGAATTATTAGTTCTGTTTGAAATTAATCAAGCATGCTCAAATATTGATTTATTCTTGTTGATATCTAGAGTATCCTACCATATTTATGATTGTAAATGATCAATCTCTTTAAAGCTTACTGCTTCTATAATTGATATCAGTTGCTCAAAAGTATATCTGTAATTATATCAGTTCTTTAGACTGTTTCTTTGAAGTACTCATTCATTGAGCGAGTAGGCTCACCCATCTACTCACAATTTTTAGGGAAACCACGTGGACTTGAAGAAGGTCAAAGCATCAGAGTAGATCTACCACATGAGTTAAATATGAGATTAGTTAATTTCAGTTGGTCCCTGTCACTCTCAGTCCTAGTATAGATGTGAGAGTGTTATAAGTGATGTTTTGTATCTTTGTTTTCTAAATAAGAGAGAATGTATCTAATTATCATGTCGTATGTACCTTAGTATGAATGTACGGATGTGTATCGTTTATGTTGAGATCATATTAAATTAATCAAAGTTTGATTCTCTTACAAAGTTTTTTATGTGATTGGATGCGAGAAAAACAAAGTGTTTGAAAAAGAAGAAAAAGTTAAGGGTGATCTTTGTATTACATTAAATCCTCAATTTATGCCCTAATCTCATGATTAATGGTAATTGTGAGATCGGGATTTAACAACTTGGTATCAGAGCTTAGGTTGAGTTGTCAGGGACCATTAAGTTAGTAAGTTAGAGTCATAAGTGTGGAAGATAGGATATGTTATGATATTAGCTTTGGGGATTTGAGTATTTGGATATCCTAGCCCGGTATATGAGGACTTGGATCAACCAATATCAAGATACTTTGTCTATTGTTTCATGTATACCCTGGCTAGGTATACAGTGGAAGGATGGTCTAGAGAGGAACCCTAGAAATATTAGGGTTAGAAACAAGATAAGTAACATGAATTAAGAGCATAAATATAAAATGTGATAGAATTTTCATTTCATATTGTTTTTTTATTGGAGATGAATAGAAAAGCTCTTATACGTTTGAATTTAGATATTTAGTATTTTGAAATATATATGGGTCTTTAAGATTTGTTGTACACTATGCAGTTGTAGCATTTATTGATTACATTCTTTGTATCAAGTAGACTGGAAATGATCTTTGAATGAGCTTTCCTAAGTGTATAAGTTTTCTTCCACACATTTGAGATGAATAGGAGTTGAGTAATCCTGAGTAGCTCTTGACTTCAGGACTGCAGGTTTGACCTGGTCCGGCTGGCAGGATGAATTACTGGAATCTAATGACTCCTATTAGTAACATAACAAGAGTAAATTTTGGATAGATTAGATCCAAATTCTAGCTAAGATTTTGAAGTATAAGGGAAAGACTGGGATAACTAAGAATCGGTTGGAACTGATATCTGAGATCCAACTTTGGGGCCTCATATGAGAAACCCTTAATTGGGAATAAAGGAACACAACATAAGGTATATATTAAGTTTAATGATCAGTATTATAACAACTCTAAATATGAAATGTGGAAAAGATATGAGAAAAGTATGTAAGGACCAAGATAGTAAGAATTAATCATGTGGAATGGATTATATAACCGAGTACAATGTTTTTATGTACTCCAAAGCAAAGGGAAAATAGAAGAAAAGAGATAAGTATACAATAAGTACATAGAAGTGAAGAGTCTTCAGAAGAGTTAAAGTGAAGAGAACTAGATGAGCATGTAAATCATAAAACTAGGATAAGAAACATTGTTGAAACAAAGAGAAATGTTGGAAATAATGAGATTGATTAAGGAATGAGGGTTATGATATAATTGAGAGCATGGAATGTATACCTTTATTAGTAAGTTTAATACATTCATTCTTACTACCTTTGGATTCTAAGTCTCTATAGAACAACAAACTAGCTTCTAAAAGAAGAACGAAAGTGTAGCTAAATAAATGAATAAGTCATACATAGGTAGACTATATTCAGGAAGGAAAAACTTGATTGAAAGAGAAACTATGTTTCACCCATGCATGAGCCATTTGATTTAAAATGAAGGATATGTAATTTATTAAACATGAGTTGAAACTAGTAAAGAGATTATTGATTTAGAATTTCAACTTCACATTAGTAGAAGGATAAAAGGAAATATATGCAACATGGTATACTTGATCATACACATAAAAGAAGCAACATGATCATAATAGAAAACTTGAAATTAAAGATGCATGTGGAATAATAGTATATGGTAAGGGGATTATGGAAAGTAAAGAAGGGTTTGAAACATAATGGAGTAATATAGATTATAAAAGAAAGAGGTTGCGAGATTCAAGAAAGTACTAATTAGTTAAGTATCCTTGTTGATAATTAATTAAACCTACATATGAGAAATGTATTATTGAATGTTTAAAGATAAGAATTCTAAGTCTCAAAATCATCTTCTCTTTCATTTCTTCCTTAATGAGAGCAATGTGGGAATGAAGTGATAAGAAAATGAATTATATATGATGCATAACCACCATGTTAGAGACATGTAGTGAATGTAATAATGGCACACAATATGATGATGAAACCCTAGTAGGGTAATTGAGAATGTAATCTATCTGAATGGCCAAGTAAGAGAAAGGAAATTCAATCGATAAGATAAAGAAGACTTTAGTAAAACTCGTGAGATCCAAAGTTTGAATTTCAAATTAAGGGATCAAAGTCACATCACAATAACGTCATGCTACTGATAAGGACCAAACCTGAAACGACCGTCTTGCGAAAACAGGATTAACTAATGCGGAAGCGAATTATTTGCAGCGGATTACTGAAAATCACTGAAAATTTAAAACTTTTTGCAAAGAGATCCATTCATAGGAAAACTCTTTAACCATGAAAAAAAGTATTCCAAATTCATCCTGGTTCACAAGTACACAACCTGTACCATTCCTTTTCAAGGATTACAACATTGACTCCCCTGTTAACAAATATTCACAGGCAGTATAAAAACTTCGAGGCACTAAGCCAAAACTCAGATTGATACATTTAAAACTTCGAGGACCTGAGAGTACAGAGACGACACATAAGACTACTATCTATATGACTAGACAGACAATATTTCCACCTGAGATCTTATTGCTGTCCCTACTGTTGCTGCTGCTCTTTCCCTGTTCTAGGGTTTCTGCTCTGCCTTCCATGCATACCTAAAAATGTTTCCCACGGTGGTGAGACAATTGAAAATTGCCCCAGCGAGAGATATAACTCTCCGTCAAAAACATTGTTATTGCAGTTTATCAAATTAAAACTGAGTAGGGGTTACTTTTACATTATCAGGCAGAATTATTCATCATAGAACAGAATAAGATAATCTCCATTCTCAAGGAGGTCATTGCATCTACCCATGGTAGATAAGTAATTCATCTGTCTACTTTACAGAGAATATAAAGAAACATAATTAACATTTATCTACTAAGGAATGCACAAAGAAATGCAACATCGACCAATGAATCTCCGTATTCAATCCTTAAGAAAACATGCTATACGGTTGATTACATTTTACAATCACACTTATGCTCTGAGGAGATGAGATATACCGCTCATACTCCAACCGACCATTACGAAATTGCCTCGGTTCCATACATAGGTCATCAAAAGATCCGGATTCTTATGACCTCATCTGTCTCGGTCAGTACGAGACCACATGCAGGACATCTCGTGTCTCTGCTAACTAGCTAGCCAGGTTATTCTGGCACCTTTGCTACAGAGTTACAACGTCAACTGCACTCTCATCGCTAATCGAGAGATTTCTTGTTTATCTCCTCAATCTGACATTAAGTATCATTGGGAGATTCATGATACATCCATCCCGACATATTCATGAAGGATTGAGAGGTTTCTTGTTTACCTTCCAACAATCTCTTCAAGAGGACGTAAGGATATTTTCGCCCATTTACCCCCACATATTCAAAATATGTGCTCCGGGTTTTGCCGCGGGCACCCGTTTCACCATCACCTATTCCTGACGATGATGATCTATGGTCAGAGCACTACATGAATAGATTTCACTTGATTTATTAAGTACATTCTCATATTCTTTTAGCATCAGCCAAGTTCTCACACATAACTTATTACAACAATGCTATAAAGAGACATGTACTACTTTTATCAGATATTTATCAGTCTTTTAAAGACCCTGGGAACTCAGTCCCTCATTTCAATACTGGGAATTATCATCCCTTCACTTTCTCATCACCATAATCATATGGTTCTGGGTATTCAAACCCTTAACTTGTCATTGAGCATTATTATACCTTTTTCAGGTAACTATCACCTTCAGGTCATTTGACCAAGGCATTCATGATACTTGTTACACAAGCATCACACCTGGCTCACAAGGCCATGGAATATCTTGTCACCTCTCACTAGGTAACAACTTACTCATGTGACTCATAAAAGTCCATGCATATTGCTTCTTTTACTAAGCAACAACAACATTAAGGAACATAATGCCAATCAACATTTATTATATAAATGTCACAGCTCACACTAGCTATATACATCATCTCATAATATCTGTATGGTTATTAGGCATGATAACAGTCATACAAGATATTCATCGCATCATGTGATGTGATAGCAACACCATTATTCCTCTACCAGGAATTAGGGTTTACTATCAAATAGGGCTTTTCATTCCCTTTACCCAAATTAGGGTTAGGGTTCCCCATTTCTCATTAATAAAGAGTTCATGATCTCATTATCTGTACAACCCTTAATACATTATTCCATACCTCTGGGGCATTCAAGGATATCATATTTGATTATTCTAGAACATTACTTTCATCATATAGCATTAATGATCATCAATTCAAGGTATGAGTTCATTTCTCATCCTTATCATGGCATGATTGTATCATACATATCATTTGGGCTTAACCCCATTCTCAAGGTACATTAATTAACACTCATCAAGGTGTAACAACTCATTACATTTCATTGTAATAGTTGCATAACACACTTCATATGTTTCTTACCCAATTATATTGGATTTGAAGTACATCAAGGCATATAAACCCTGAAATGCTGAATGTGATAACTATCATATCTTGATGTATCACTTTCTCATCATTTCAAACTCTGTTGAGTTATCCATTTTATCTTGTATTAAGGTATTTCCCTCTTAATACATTCCATCACTAATCTCTTACCTTTAGCATATAATGCAAAGGCCACACATTAGAATTGTATAGCTATCTCACATGATATGGACTTATCTTAGTTTAAGGCATGACTTTATTATAAAGTTGCTTATAAATAATCACAATGATACACCCTCAACTAGGGTTTCTCATCACATATCTTATGTATCCTTCATCCAATTATATTGGACTTATAATCATATCAAGGTATACGATCATATGAGGTCACTTTCAAATCACCTCTAAATCAAGCATAGAGCACCACGGCCGTGCAACCAAGAATGGCCATGCGAGGGGAAGCTACCACGGTCGTGCTACCTTGCATGGTCGTGCAAAGGGAGTTCACCTCATGAATCATATTCAAGTATGAATTCTATTCTCTCATTAGGGATTAGGGTTTCACATACCATCTCCCTTCTTTAGAATAGGGATTGCATATAGCATCACCCTTCATTAGGGTTTCATGTCACATTGCCCATAATTAGGGTTTATGTTTATGATTAGGGTTTCATGATCTCTCTACTTAAGGATCATACCCTTAAACACCACATGAATCATATTCTTATAGGAATTCATGCTATCATCATCTCAACTTGATTAGGTCATATCAACCCTTCAATCGAGTTCACACAACTATGATTAACATAGTATATCAAGTCATTGATCCTATAAGCAATTAGGGTTCATCCCTTAATTGGCACTAACCACTTAGGTACTAATAGGGTTTCAACCTTTGTACCTTCATTGACTATCATTACTAATCAGCATTGGATCAATGGATCATTCACCATCTTGATTCTCAAGAGATTCAATCACATTGGACCTCCATTACATAAGTATCCAATTGAATTAGGGTTTCCAATGTTGATTCCTTCAATCATTGAATTCATGGAATCAATCATCAATTGGACATATCCTCATACTTCAATTGAGTTTAATAGGTCAACCTTCAACTGATTTTACCCTCAATTGACCCTCACTTGGTCATCAATTAGGGTTTGATTCAATTGGATTAGGGTTTAGAATCGATGATTCAACAACACTCATCAATGCAAGATTGTTTACTTTGAAACTTTTGAACCATCATCCGAATTGGGTATGACCTGACCCCAAACGGTCTTGAGGTCGTTTGGATGACCTCCAAACGGTCTTGAGACCGTTTGCCCATCATATCACTCAAATCCAAGCCATCCAATTCAGGTTTGGATCATGGGATTGATCACCAAATCAGCATTGCATTGTATATCAGCTTGGTACCTTTAGACCTTCAAACACCTAACCATACTCAACCCTAGACCTCCAAACAGTCTTGGTTGACCACCAAACGGTCTTGAGACCGTTTGGATTAGCTCCAAACGGTCTTGAGACCGTTTGGCTCATCCAACCTTTGGATTCTAGTGAAATATCATCATGGATTGGTCTATCGAGTTGATCAACAAATCAGCACTACATTGCAATATGATTAGTACCTTTGGACCTTCAATTGGTCAACTATACTTGACCCCAGACCTCCAAACGGTCTTGGGGTGATCCCCAAACGGGTTTGAAACCGTTTGGGTGATCCCCAAACGGTCTTGAAATCGTTTGGGCTAATCAACCCAAAATCTCAACATAACTCATTGGAATTTCAGCACTGTTTTCAATTCGGGTTTGCCTAATTGATTAGCCTTCAACTCATGATTCTTTTGGATTTAACCCCTCAAATTTGGAAGGTAATTAACCAACATAATTATGAACAGGAATCCCAAACAGTCAACGCTTGTTCAAGCATCTCAAACGATCTTGAACCCGTTTTCCCAAACAGGTCAAGTTGTTCAGGTTGAAAATCAGCACTTAATTCAATTCGATTTGTCTAATTGATTGGCCTTCAACCTATGATTTGTTTGGAGTTAACCCCTCAAATTTGGAGGGTCATTAGCATACATAATTAAGAACGAGATTCCCAAACGGTAAATGCTTGGTCATCTCCTTCAAATGGGTTTGAACCCGTTTGACACCAAACGGTTTGCAACCCGTTTGGTCACCAAACGGTTTTGGTGAACCCGTTTGGTCCCAACCATTGAGATCGTTTGCTACCAAGATATTTGGTGAGGTGCTTGATTATGATGATGTCATCATCATCTTCCTTCGTGCACCCAATAACAGCAACCGTTCTTGATGGAAATTGCAGCAAAGAATCAAGTTTGTAACAAATTGAAGAAAACAATCAACAAAGCATAGATGATTGATGCAATAGCAATGATTAAGGGTTTGAGTTATAAAACCCGCCTCCAATTGAGCTCCAAATCTCCAAGCTCACACCATTAATGGTGGATGAAGCTCTTGCAACTCCCCCTAGGCTCGTCCTCAAGCTATTGATTGTAAACGTTGGCTAGAGTTGAAGAGGAGATCAAAATAAGAAGGAATCCATAATTTATTTTCGATTTCCACCATGGAATCAAGATGAATGAGGGTTAATAAGCTTACCAATAGGTTGGGGCTCGTCCTACTGTTGCTCCTAAGTACCCTTGAGCTCATCCAAAGCAAGGGAAGAAGAGAGAGCCGAAAAATCCTTTCAATTGATTTGGAAATGAAGTTTGTATAAAGGAAATTGAGGAGAGAGAAAGCATTTTTAATTTCCCTCAACTCTCAAATTGGTGCCACATAAACCCCCTCACTCCCTTGTGTATGAAGGAACCTTACTTTGCCTTTAATTCTCCTTCATTATCCTCAAATTAAAAGAAAAGCAAATTAAGCACCTTAATCATATAATAGTAATATCCATAATGTGAGTGGATATTACTTTCCTTTATAATAAGGTGAGTGGAGTTTCACCTCCTTTAGATATTTTCGTGCCTTATCTATGCAAAAGGACGTCTATCCTTATTCAAACTAAACCAATAACATTTTGGTTGAAGGCCCTTTAATTAATATATTCATTTTTGCCCTAAATTGAATTAGGGTTTCAATTAGGATTAAATCTTGATTATTTTAATATCAAGATTCTCTCTCCTCCAACTTAATCCAAAAGAGGTGCCCCTCTCATTTTATTATCTCTACATGATGCCAAGAAACATTAGGGACCTTATTGAAGTGATAAATTACATATTTCACCCTAGGTTTTGGGTAAATTGCATATTACACCAAAACTAGGTTTTCATGCACGTATATTGCTTTATCAGCTCTTTCTTGGTATTCAGGCTTCCATAAGCCATACCTCAGCATAATTTTTACTCTCATGATGACTCAAAACATGAGGAACATGTTATCATGCACAATTTTCACTTAAACCCCTCAACTTGGGTAAATTGCACATTAGTCCAAAATAAGCAAACATTGCTTCAACATTGTCCAAACAGGACCAAAATTGAAACATAAGCTCCTCATGAGCCCTAATTACTTTTCACAAGATATTATTAAGCATATAATCATCTTTCTTAATCAAAACACCTAGGGTTAGAGTATAACCCAGGTCAGGGATGTTACAAATTATAAACCCCTAACAAGGATTTCATCCCCGAAATCCAGATAAAGGAAGACAGATGTATTTCATTCATCATACTATCTAATCTTCACATATCATCTCCTTATTATGGAGACACCAAAAAGCTTTGTTCAACAGAATGTGTTTCCTTATAGGATTCTTGTAGAATCAACACACGACACATGCTCCACTGTCCCCTTATCATAGACTGTGGAGTCAACTTTGTGTCACATAACACTTTTCTTGTTCATAGAGACATCTTACATTCCTTATTAATATCATGTTTATGCAATGCATAAACCCCTAACATATGATGTTCATATCATTTTATATAATCAGACTGATTTCATAGTTGACCACTCTAGGTAGCCAACCTAAACCATCTGATAACTCTCAGATACCAGAATCTCTTACCTTGGTATCAGTCACATGTGTTGGGAACACATCACATTCTCATATTCCTTTCATTATGAGGCATTACTTGTTACATATGTCTTTTTCTTGGAGCCAAAGTCCAAGATAACTGATACTTTTCTAAGTATCCCTCACATGAACATATTTATCTTATGCACATCAGGTGTCCTAAGACCCACTTGATTGCCATGTCCCTGAAAGGAAAGAAAACAAGGATTCATATTCCTCTTATTATTTCATGTATTTTTAGCTATTCATGAACCATTTACTCTTTATCTCATCTTAGGTTCCTTGCCTTTAGCATTGGAATTTGTAAGGATGATTACATGTCATTATCCCTTTCTTTATTATTATCTAGCATGTTTATGATCATCTCATGATCTCATCACATTTCCCATGTCCTCATTATGGAAAAGATCTTTATTATGCTGGCAACATTATTGAACAAGGTCCATCTCCCTCATTCTTATTCTTATCTTCTGAGGAGTACATTTTTAGTTCCTCATACAACATGCTCATCTAAGATTATCTCAAGCTTCTCTTTCTTATGCATGAGATATGACACATTTATTCATTCCAGATTTCTGATTTCATGGTACTCATTAGATTGTCTCAGAATGACTACTTGATCAGAGCAATCAAAAAGACAACAATCTAAGAGTTTCCATACCCACTTTATCATCAATAGTTGTATACCTGGCCAGGGTTTACAAGTACTGTGATCAAGTAGTATGCACTTTGTCTAATATCATATTCCTTGCTTTATTTATAAGCATAAAATTTAACATCCCTGGATTTTATCCAGGCATCTCTTCTATACCTCTTCCTCTTTCATAGAGGTAAGAACAATATAGATCATTTAAAAGAATACTGAACAAAATTCAAATTCTATTTTTCATCATTTCTTCCCTATATAGCAACCAATAGGGAAAACAAAATCAACAATCCTCTTTTTTTTCCTATAACAAAAAGGGTTTAGTGTACTCGACATGTACACATTAATAGCATACCTTTTCCTCATATCATGGTCTTATTAGTCTTATTACTGATGCAAAAACTAAGCCATGGGATCTTACAGGTGAAAGGTTAAGACCTTTGCACTTACTTAATGGCTACTACCCTGGTACACTAGGCATTTGTTGCACTATTAGTACCAAAAACTTGGTTTTTCAAAACCATTAAGCAAATGTCTCTAGAATTATAGAGACCATTCCCTACTTCTCAGCTTATTTCCCTTCCTTGAGCACTGCCATCATAGATTTTATTATCTGACTAAACTCATGGCAGAGTCTACTTTCTTTCCATAAGTTAATCTTTTCCATATTTTCCCTTGTTCCAACATGACTAAGTCATTCAGGAACTCTTTTAAACCTCAAGATTTGTGTATTAAGGACTGATAACATAGATTGTAAGGCTAGTATCCAGTCCACTTATATGCATTACTGTTGCCCCAATCTGCCCAACAAGAGCATGATCATAGGATTCTCTATCCTGATCAGGTCTTAATGGGGATTCTCAGGCACTCATTCTATTCTTGCCTGATCCCTTGCACCTCTTATTGGTGCAACAACAATGCTCCCATCAATGTGTTCCTTGTGTTCTCCAGTCATTTTAACTTTTACCCTTTCTCTGCACAAGCAGAAATCATTATAGGTTATACCGGAGGACACTATCACAGACTCGATACCTTAGTCCTATGTCTCTGTAGACTCAGCGAACCTAGAGCTCTGATACCACTAATTGAAACGACCGTCTCGCGAAAATAGGATTAACTAATGCGGAAGCGAATTATTTGCAGCGGATTACTGAAAATCACTGAAAATTTAAAACTTTTTGCAAAGAGATCCATTCATAGGAAAACTCTTTAACCATGAACCAAAGTATTCCAAATTCATCCTGGTTCACAAGTACACAACCTGTACCATTCCTTTTCAAGGATTACAACATTGACTGCCCTGTTAACAAATATTCACAGGCAGTATAAAAAATTTGAGGCACTAAGCCAAAACTCAGATTGATACATTTAAAACTCCGAGGACCTGAGAGTACAGAGATGACACATAAGACTACTATCTATATGACTAGACAGACAATATTTCCACATGAGATCTTATTGTTGTCCCTACTATTGCTGCTGCTCTTTCCCTGTTCTAGGGTTTCTGCTCTGCCTTCCATGCATACCTAAAAATGTTTCCCACGGGGGTGAGACAATTGAAAATTGCCCCAGCGAGAGATATAACTCTCCGCCAAAAACATTGTTATTGCAGTTTATCAAATTAAAACTGAGTAGGGGTTACTTTTACATTATCAGGCAGAATTATTCATCATAGAACAGAATAAGATAATCTCCATTCTCAAGGAGGTCATTGCATCTACCCATGGTAGATAAGTAATTCATCTGTCTACTTTGCAGAGAATATAAAGAAACATAATTAACATTTATCTACTAAGGAATGCACAAATAAATGCAACATCATCCAATGAATCTCCGTATTCAATCCTTAAGCAAACATGCTATACAGCTGATTACATTTTACAATCACACTTATGCTCTGAGGAGATGAGATATACCGCTAATACTCCAACCGACCATTACGAAATCGCCTCGGTACCATACATAGGTCATCAAAAGAGCCAGATTCTTATGACTTCATCTGTCTCAGTTAGTACGAGACCACATGCAGGACATCTCGTGTCTCTGCTAACTAGCTAGCCAGGGTATTCTGGCACCTTCGCTACAGAGTTACATCGTCAACTGCACTCTCATCGCTAATCGAGAGATTTCTTGTTTATCTCCTCGATCCGACATTAAGTATCATTGGGAGATTCATGATACATCCATCCCGACATATTCATGAAGGATTGAGAGGTTTCTTGTTTACCTTCCAACAATCTCTTCAAGAGGACGTAAGGATATTTTCACCCATTTACCCCCACATATTCAAAATATGTGCTCCGGGTTTTTCCGCGGGAACCCGTTTCACCATCACCTATTCCTGACGATGATGGATCTATGGTCAGAGCACTACATGAATAGATTTCACTTGATTTATTAAGGACATTCTCATATTCTTTTAGCATCAGCCAAGTTCTCAAACATAACTTATTACAACAATGCTATAAAGAGACATGTACTACTTTTATCAGATATTTATCAGTCTTTTAAAGACCCTGGGAACTCAGTCCCTCATTTCAATACTGGGAATTATCATCCCTTCACTTTCTCATCACCATAATCATATTGTTTTGAGTATTCAAACCCTTAACTCGTCATTGAGCATTATTATACCTTTTTCAGGTAACTATCACCTTCAGGTCATCTGACCAAGGCATTCATGATACTTGTTACACAAGCATCACACCTGTCTCACAAGGCCACGAAATATCTTGTCACCTCTCACTAGGTAACAACTTACTCATGTGACTCATAAAAGTCCATGCATATTGCTTCTTTTACTAAGCAACAACAACATTAAGGCACATAATGCCAATCAACATTTATTATATAAATGTCACAGCTCACACTAGCTATATACATCATCTCATAATATCTGTATGGTTATTAGGCATGATAACAGTCATACAAGATATTCATCACATCATGTGATGTGATAGAAACACCATTATTCCTCTACCAGGAATTAGGGTTTACTATCAAATAGGGCTTTTCATTCCCTTTACCCAAATTAGGGTTAGGGTTCCCCATTTCTCATTAATAAAGAGTTCATGATCTCATTATATGTCCAACCCTTAATACATTATTCCATACCTCTGGGGCATTCAAGGATATCATATTTGATTATTCTAGAACATTACTTTCATCATATAGCATTAATGATCATCAATTCAAGGTATGAGTTCATTTCTCATCCTTATCATGGCATGATTGTATCATACATATCATTTGGGCTTAACCCCATTCTCAAGGTACATTAATTAACACTAATCAAGGTGTAACAAATCATTACATTTCATTGTAATAGTTGCATAACACACTTCATATGTTTCTTACCCAATTATATTGGATTTGAAGTACATCAAGGCATATAAACCCTGAAATGCTGAATGTGATAACTATCATATCTTGATGTATCACTTTCTCATCATTTCAAACTCTGTTGAGTTATCCATCTTATATTGTATTAAGGTATTTCCCTCTTAATACATTCCATCACTAATCTCTTACCTTTAGCATATAATGCAAAGGCCACACATTAGAACTGTACAACTATCTCACATGATATGGACTTATCTTAGTTTCAGGCATGACTTTATTATAAAGTTGCTTATAAATAATCACAATGATACACCCTCAACTAGGGTTTCTCATCACATATCTTATGTATCCTTCATCCAATTATATTGGACTTATAACCATATCAAGGTATACGATCATATGAGGTCACTTTCAAATCACCTCTAAATCAAGCATAGAGCACCACGGCCGTGCAACCAAGAATGGCCGTGCGAGGGGAAGCTACCACGGCTGTGCTACCTTGCATGGTCGTGCAAAGGGAGTTCACCTCATGAATAATATTCAAGTATGAATTCTATTCTCTCATTAGGGATTTGGGTTTCACATACCATCTCCCTTCGTTAGAATAGGGATTGCATATAGCATCACCCTTCATTAGGGTTTCATGTCACATTGCCCATAATTAGGGTTTATGTTTATGATTAGGGTTTCATGATCTCTCTACTTAAGGATCATACCCTTAAACACCACATGAATCATATTCTTATAGGAATTCATGCTATCATCATCTCAACTTGATTAGGTCATATCAACCCTTCAATCGAGTTCATACAACTATGATTAACATAGTATATCAAGTCATTGATCCTATAAGCAATTAGGGTTCATCCCTTAATTGGCACTAACCACTTAGGTACTAATAGGGTTTCAAACTTTGTAGCTTCATTGAATATAATTAATAATCAGAATTGGATCAATGGATCATTCACCATCTTGATTCTCAAGAGATTCAATCACATTGGACCTCCATTACATAAGTATCCAATTGAATTAGGGTTTCCAATGTTGATTCCTTCAATCATTGAATTCATGGAATCAATCATCAATTGGGCCTATCCTCATACTTCAATTGAGTTTAATAGGTCAACCTTCAACTTATTTAACCCTCAATTGACCCTCACTTGGTCATCAATTAGTGTTTGATTCAATTGGATTAGGGTTTAGAATCGATGATTCAACAACACTCATCAATGCAAGATTGTTTACTTTGAAACTTTTGAACCATCATCCAAATTGGGTATGACCAGACCCCAAACGGTATTGAGTTCGTTTGGATGACCTCCAAACGGTCTTGAGACCGTTTGCCCATCATATCACTCAAATCCAAGCCATCCAATCAAGGTTTTGATCATGTGATTGATCACCAAATCAGCATTGCATTGTATATCAGCTTGGTACCTTTAGACCTTCAAACACCTAATCATACTCAACCCTAGACCTCCAAACAGTCTTGGTTGACCACCAAACGGTCTTTAGACCGTTTGGATGAGCTCCAAACGGTCTGACCGTTTGGCTCATCCAACCTTTGGATTCTAGTGAAATATCATCATGGATTGGTCTATCGAGTTGATCAACAAATCAGCACTACATTGCAATATGATTAGTACCTTTGGACCTTCAATTGGTCAACTATACTTGACCCCAGACCTCCAAACGGTCTTGGGGTGATCCCCAAACGGGTTTGAAACCGTTTGGGTGATCCCCAAACGGTCTTGAAAACCGTTTGGGCTAATCAACCCAAAATCTCAACATAACTCATTGGAATTTCAGCACTGTTTTCAATTCGGGTTTGCCTAATTGATTAGCCTTCAACTCATGATTCTTTTGGAGTTAACCCCTCAAATTTGGAGGGTCATTAACCAACATAATTATGAACAGGAATCCCAAACAGTCAACGCTTGGTCAACCATATCAAACGATCTTGAACCCGTTTTCCCAAACAGGTCAAGTTGTTCAGGTTGAAAATCAGCACTTAATTCAATTCGATTTGTCTAATTGATTGGCCTTCAACCTATGATTTGTTTGGAGGTAACCCCTAAAATTTGGAGGGTCATTAGCATACATAATTAAGAACGAGATTCCCAAACGGTAAATGCTTGGTCAACTCCTTCAAATGGGTTTGAACCCGTTTGACACCAAACGGTTTGCAACCCGTTTGGTCACCAAACGATTTTGGTGAACCCGTTTGGTCCCAACCATTGAGATCGTTTGCTACCAAGATATTTGGTGAGGTGCTTTATTATTATGATGTCATCATCATATTCCTTCGTGCACCCAATAACAGCAACCGTTCTTGATGGAAATTGCAGCAAAGAATCAAGTTTGTAACAAATTGAAGAAAACAATCAACAAAGCATAGATGATTGATGCAATAGCAATGATTAAGGGTTTGAGTTATAAAACCCGCCTCCAATTGAGCTCCAAAGCTCCAAGCTCACACCATTAATGGTGGATGAAGCTCTTGCAACTCCCCCTAGGCTCGTCCTCAAGCTTTTGATTGTAAACGTTGGCTAGAGTTGAAGAGGAGATCAAAATAAGAAGGAATCCATAATTTATTTTCGATTTCCACCATGGAATCAAGATGAATGAGGGTTAATAAGCTTACCAATAGGTTGGGGCTCGTCCTCCTGTTGCTCCTAAGTACCCTTGAGCTCATCCAAAGCATGGGAAGAAGAGAGAGCCGAAAAATCCTTTCAATTGATTTGGAAATGAAGTTTTTATAAAGGAAATTGAGGAGAGAGAAAGCATTTTTAATTTCCCTCAACTCTCAAATTGGTGCCACATAAACCCCCTCACTCCCTTGTGTATGAAGGAATCTTCCTTTGCCTTTAATTCTCCTTCATTATCCTCAAATTAAAAGAAAAGCAAATTAAGCACCTTAATCATATAATAGTAATAGCCATAATGTGAGTGGATATTACTTTCCTTTATAATAAGGTGAGTGGAGTTTCACCTCCTTTAGATATTTTCGTGCCTTATCTATGAAAAAGGACGTCTATCCTTATTCAAACTAAACCAATAACATTTTGGTTGAAGGCCCTTTAATTAATATATTCATTTTTGCCCTAAATTGAATTAGGGTTTCAATTAGGATTAAATCTTGATTATTTTAATATCAAGATTCTCTCTCCTCCAACTTAATCCAAAAGAGGTGCCCCTCTCATTTTATTTTCTCTACATGATGCCAAGAAACATTAGGGACCTTATTGAAGTGATAAATTACATATTTCATCCTAGGTTTTGGGTAAATTGCATATTACACCAAAACTAGGTTTTCATGCACGTATATTGCTTTATCAGCTCTTTCTTGGTATTCAGGCTTCCATAAGCCATACCTCAGCATAATTTTTACTCTCATGATGATTCAAAACATGAGGAACATGTTATCATGCACAATTTTCACTTAAACCCCTCAACTTGGGTAAATTGCACATTAGTCCAAAATAAGCAAACATTGCTTCAACATTGTCCAAACAGGACCAAAATTGAAACATAAGCTCCTCATGAGCCCTAATTACTTTTCACAAGATATTATTAAGCATATAATCATCTTTCTTAATCAAAACACCTAGGGTTAGAGTATAACCCAGGTCAGGGATGTTACAAATTATAAACCCCTAACAAGGATTTCATCCCCGAAATCCAGATAAAGGAAGACAGATGTATTTCATTCATCATACTATCTAATCTTCACATATCATCTCCTTATTATGGAGACACCAAAAAGCTTTGTTCAACAGAATGTGTTTCCTTATAGGATTCTTATAGAATCAACACACGACACATGCTCCACTGTCCCCTTATCATAGACTGTGGAGTCAACTTTGTGTCACATAACACTTTTCTTGTTCATAGAGACATCTTACATTCCTTATTAATATCATGTTTATGCAAAGCATAAACCCCTAACATATGATGTTCATATCATTTTATATAATCAGACTGATTTCATAGTTGACCACTCTAGGTAGCCAACCTAAACCATCTGATAACTCTCAGATACCAGAATCTCTTACCTTGGTATCAGTCACATGTGTTGGGAACACATCACATTCTCATATTCCTTTCATTATGAGGCATTACTTGTTACATATGTCTTTTTCTTGGAGCCAAAGTCCAAGATAACTGATACTTTTCTAAGTATCCCTCACATGAACATATTTATCTTATGCACATCAGGTGTCCTAAGACCCACTTGATTGACATGTCCCTGAAAGGAAAGAAAACAAGGATTCATATTCCTCTTATTATTTCATGTATTTTTAGCTATTCATGAACCATTTACTCTTTATCTCATCTTAGGTTCCTTGCCTTTAGCATTGGAATTTGTAAGGAAGATTACATGTCATTATCCCTTTCTTTATTATTATCTAGCATGTTTATGATCATCTCATGATCTCATCACATTTCCCATGTCCTCATTATGGAAAAGATCTTTATTATGCTGGCAACATTATTGAACAAGGTCCATCTCCCTCATTCTTATTCTTGTCTTATGAGGAGTACATTTTTAGTTCCTCATACAACATGCTCATCTAAGATTATCTCAAGCTTCTCTTTCTTATTCATGAGATATGACACATTTATTCATTCCAGATTTCTGATTTCATGATACTCATTAGATTGTCTCAGAATGACTACTTGATTAGAGCAATCAAAAAGACAACAATCTAAGAGTTTCCATACCCACTTTATCATCAATAGTTGTATACCTAGCCAGGGTTTACAAGTACTGTGATCAAGTAGTATGCACTTTGTCTAATATCATATTCCTTGCTTTATTTATAAGCATAAAATTTAACATCCCTGGATTTTATCCAGGCATCTCTTCTATACCTCTTCCTCTTTCATAGAGGTAAGAACAATATAGATCATTTAAAAGAATACTGAACAAAATTCAAATTCTATTTTTCATCATTTCTTCCCTATATAGCAACCAATAGGGAAAAAAAAATCAACAATCCTCTTTTTTTTTTCCTATAACAAAAAGGGTTTAGTGTACTCGACATGTACACATTAATAGCATACCTTTTCCTCATATCATGGTCTTATTAGTCTTATTACTGATGCAAAAACTAAGCCATGGGATCTTACAGGTGAAAGGTTAAGACCTTTGCACTTACTTAATGGCTACTGCCCTGGTACACTAGGCATTTGTTGCACTATTAGTACCAAAAACTTGGTTTTTCAAAACCATTAAGAAAATGTCTCTAGAATTATAGAGACCATTCCCTACTTCTCAGCTTATTGCCCTTCCTTGAGCACTGCCATCATAGATTTTATTATCTGACTAAACTCATGGCAGAGTCTACTTTCTTGCCATAAGTTAATCTTTTCCATATTTTCCCTTGTTCCAAGATGACTAAGTCATTCAGGAACTCTTTTAAAGCTCAAGATTTGTGTATTAAGGACTGATAACATAGATTGTAAGGCTAGTATCCAGTCCACTTATATGCATTACTGTTGCCCCAATCTACCCAACAAGAGCATGATCATAGGATTCTCTATCCTGATCAGGTCTTAATGGGGATTCGCAGGCACTCATTCTATTCTTGCCTGATCCCTTGCACCTCTTCTTGGTGCAACAACATTGCTCCCATCAATGTGTTCCTTGTGTTCTCCAGTCATTTTAACTTTTACCCTTTCTCTGCACAAGCAGAAATCATTATAGGTTATACCAGAGGACACTATCACAGACTCGATACCTTAGTCCTATGTCTCTGTAGACTCAGCGAACCTAGAGCTCTGATACCACTAATTGAAACGACCGTCTCGCGAAAATAGGATTAACTAATGCGGAAGCGAATTATTTGCAGCGGATTACTGAAAATCACTGAAAATTTAAAACTTTTTGCAAAGAGATCCATTCATAGGAAAACTCTTTAACCATGAACCAAAGTATTCCAAATTCATCCTGGTTCACAAGTACACAACATGTACCATTCCTTTTCAAGGATTACAACATTGACTGCCGTGTTAACAAATATTCACAGGCAGTATAAAAACATTGAGGCACTAAGCCAAAACTCAGATTGATACATTTAAAACTCCGAGGACCTGAGAGTACAGAGACGACACATAAGACTACTATCTATATGACTAGACAGACAATATTTCCACCTGAGATATTATTGTTGTCCCTACTATTGCTGCTGCTCTTTCCCTATTCTATGGTTTCTGCTCTGCCTTCCATGCATACCTAAAAATGTTTCCCACGGGGGTGAGACAATTGAAAATTGCCCCAGCGAGAGATATAACTCTCCGCCAAAAACATTGTTATTGCAGTTTATCAAATTAAAACTGAGTAGGGGTTACTTTTACATTATCAGGCAGAATTATTCATCATAGAACAGAATAAGATAATCTCCATTCTCAAGGAGGTCATTGCATCTACCCATGGTAGATAAGTAATTCATCTGTCTACTTTGCAGAGAATATAAAGAAACATAATTAACATTTATCTACTTAGGAATGCACAAAGAAATGCAACATCATCCAATGAATCTCCGTATTCAATCCTTAAGCAAACATGCTATACAGCTGATTACATTTTACAATCACACTTATGCTCTGAGGAGATGAGATATACCGCTCATACTCCAACCGACCATTACGAAATCGCCTCGGTACCATACATAGGTCATCAAAAGAGCCAGATTCTTATGACTTCATCTGTCTCAGTTAGTATGAGACCACATGCAGGACATCTCGTGTCTCTGCTAACTAGCTAGCCAGGGTATTCTGGCACCTTCACTACAGAGTTACAGCGTCAACTGCACTCTCATCGCTAATCGAGAGATTTCTTGTTTATCTCCTCGATCCGACATTAAGTATCATTGGGAGATTCATGATACATCCATCCCGACATATTCATGAAGGATTGAGAGGTTTCTTGTTTACCTTCCAACAATCTCTTCAAGAGGACGTAAGGATATTTTCGCCCATTTACCCCCACATATTCAAAATATGTGCTTCGGGTTTTGCCGCGGGCACCCATTTCACCATCACCTATTCCTGACGATGATGGATCTATGGTCAGAGCACTACATGAATAGATTTCACTTGATTTATTAAGGACATTCTCATATTCTTTTAGCATCAGCCAAGTTCTCAAACATAACTTATTACAACAATGCTATAAAGAGACATGTACTACTTTTATCAGATATTTATCAGTCTTTTAAAGACCCTGGGAACTCAGTCCCGCATTTCAATACTGGGAATTATCATCCCTTCACTTTCTCATCACCATAATCATATGGTTTTGGGTATTCAAACCCTTAACTCATGATTGAGCATTATTATACCTTTTTCAGGTAACTATCACCTTCAGGTCATCTGACCAAGGCATTCATGATACTTGTTACACAAGCATCACACCTGTCTCACAAGGCCATGAAATATCTTGTCACCTCTCACTAGGTAACAACTTACTCATGTGACTCATAAAAGTCCATGCATATTGCTTCTTTTACTAAGCAACAACAACATTAAGGCACATAATGCCAATCAACATTTATTATATAAATGTCACAGCTCACACTAGCTATATACATCATCTCATAATATCTGTATGGTTATTAGGCATGATAACAGTCATACAAGATATTCATCACATCATGTGATGTGATAGAAACACCATTATTCCTCTACCAGGAATTAGGGTTTACTATCAAATAGGGCTTTTCATTCCCTTTACCCAAATTAGGGTTAGGGTTCCCCATTTCTCATTAATAAAGAGTTCATGATCTCATTATATGTCCAACCCTTAATACATTATTCCATACCTCTGGGGCATTCAAGGATATCATATTTGATTATTCTAGAACATTACTTTCATCATATAGCATTAATGATCATCAATTCAAGGTATGAGTTCATTTCTCATCCTTATCATGGCATGATTGTATCATACATATCATTTGGGCTTAACCCCATTCTCAAGGTACATTAATTAACACTCATCAAGGTGTAACAACTCATTACATTTCATTGTAATAGTTTCATAACACACTTCATATGTTTCTTACCCAATTATATTGGATTTGAAGTACATCAAGGCATATAAACCCTGAAATGCTGAATGTGATAACTATCATATCTTGATGTATCACTTTCTCATCATTTCAAACTCTGTTGAGTTATCCATCTTATATTGTATTAAGGTATTTCCCTCTTAATACATTCCATCACTAATCTCTTACCTTTAGCATATAATGCAAAGGCCACACATTAGAATTGTACAACTATCTCACATGATATGGACTTATCTTAGTTTCAGGCATGACTTTATTATAAAGTTGCTTATAAATAATCACAATGATACACCCTCAACTAGGGTTTCTCATCACATATCTTATGTATCCTTCATCCAATTATATTGGACTTATAATCATATCAAGGTATACGATCATATGAGGTCACTTTCAAATCACCTCTAAATCAAGCATAGAGCACCACGGCCGTGCAACCAAGAATGGACGTGCGAGGGGAAGCTACCACGGCCGTGCTACCTTGCATGGTCGTGCAAAGGGAGTTCACCTCATGAATAATATTCAAGTATGAATTCTATTCTCTCATTAGGGATTTGGGTTTCACATACCATCTCCCTTCTTTAGAATAGGGATTGCATATAGCATCACCCTTCATTAGGGTTTCATGTCACATTGCCCATAATTAGGGTTTATGTTTATGATTAGGGTTTCATGATCTCTCTACTTAAGGATCATACCCTTAAACACCACATGAATCATATTCTTATAGGAATTCATGCTATCATCATCTCAACTTGATTAGGTCATATCAACCCTTCAATCGAGTTCATACAACTATGATTAACATAGTATATCAAGTCATTGATCCTATAAGCAATTAGGGTTCATCCCTTAATTGGCACTAACCACTTAGGTACTAATAGGGTTTCAACCTTTGTAGCTTCATTGAGTATCATTACTAATCAGAATTGGATCAATGGATCATTCACCATCTTGATTCTCAAGAGATTCAATCACATTGGACCTCCATTACATAAGTATCCAATTGAATTAGGGTTTCCAATGTTGATTCCTTCAATCATTGAATTCATGGAATCAATCATCAATTGGGCCTATCCTCATACTTCAATTGAGTTTAATAGGTCAACCTTCAACTTATTTAACCCTCAATTGACCCTCACTTGGTCATCAATTAGTGTTTGATTCAATTAGATTAGGGTTTAGAATCGATGATTCAACAACACTCATCAATGCAAGATTGTTTACTTTGAAACTTTTGAACCATCATCCAAATTGGGTATGACCTGACCCCAAAAGGTCTTGAGGTCGTTTGGATGACCTCCAAACGGTCTTGAGACCGTTTGCCCATCATATCACTCAAATCCAAGCCATCCAATTAAGGTTTGGATCATGTGATTGATCACCAAATCAGCATTGCATTGTATATCAGCTTGGTACCTTTAGACCTTCAAACACCTAATCATACTCAACCCTAGACCTCCAAACAGTCTTGGTTGACCACCAAACGGTCTTTAGACCATTTGGATGAGCTCCAAACGGTCTGACCGTTTGGCTCATCCAACCTTTGGATTCTAGTGAAATATCATCATGGATTGGTCTATCGAGTTGATCAACAAATCAGCACTACATTGCAATATGATTAGTACCTTTGGACCTTCAATTGGTCAACTATACTTGACCCCAGACCTCCAAACGGTCTTGGGGTGATCCCCAAACGGGTTTGAAACCGTTTGGGTGATCCCCAAATGGTCTTGAAACCGTTTGGGCTAATCAACCCAAAATCTCAACTTAACTCATTGGAATTTCAGCACTGTTTTCAATTAGGGTTTGCCTAATTGATAAGCCTTCAACTCATGATTATTTTGGAATTAACCCGTCAAATTTGGAGGGTCATTAACCAACATAATTATGAACAGGAATCCCAAACGGTCAATGCTTGGTCAACCATCGTAAATGGTCTTGAACCCGTTTGCCCAAACAGGTCAAGTTGTTCAGGTTGAAAATCAGCACTTAATTCAATTCGATTTGTCTAATTGATTGGCCTTCAACCTATGATTCCTTTGGAGTTAACCCCTCAAATGTGTAGGGTCATTAGCCTACATAATTAGGAACGAGATTCCCAAACGGTAAACGCTTGGTCAACTCCTTCAAACGGGTTTGAACCCGTTTGACACCAAACGGTTTGCAACCCGTTTGGTCACCAAACGGTTTTGGTGAACCCGTTTGGTCCCAACCTTTGAGATCGTTTGCTCCCAAGATATTTGGTGAGGTGCTTGCTTATGATGATGTAATCATCATCTTCCTTCGTGCACCCAAGAACAGCAACCGTTCTTGATTGAAATTGCAGCAAAGAATCAAGTTTGAAACAATTTGAAGAAAACAATCAACAAAGCATAGATGATTGATGCAATAGCAATGATTAAGGGTTTGAGTTATAAAACCCACCTCCAATTGAGATCCAAAGCTCCAAGCTCACGCCATTAATGGTGGATGAAGCTCTTGCAACTCCCCCTAGGCTCGTCCTCAAGCTTTTCATTGTAAAAGTTGGCTAGGGTTGAAGAGGATATCAAAATAAGAAGGAATCCATAATTTATTTTTGATTTCCACCATGGAATCAAGATGAATGAGGGTTAATAAGCTTACCAACAGGTTGGGGCTCGTCCTCCTGTTGCTCCTAAGTCCCCTTGAGCTCATCCAAAGCAAGGGAAGAAGAGAGGGCCGAAAATTCCTTTCAATTGATTTGGAAATGAAGTTTTTATAAAGGAAATTGAGGAGAGAGAAAGCATTTTTAATTTCCCTCAACTCTCAAATTGGTGCCACATAAACCCCCTCACTCCCTTGTGTACGAAGGCACATTCCTTTTCCTTTAATTCTCCTTCATTATCCTCAAATTAAAAGAAAATCAAATTAAGCACCTTAATCATATAATAGTAATATCCATAATGTGAGTGGATATTACTTTCCTTTATAATAAGGTGAGTGGAGTTTCACCTCCTTTAGATATTTTCGTGCCTTATCTATGCAAAAGGACGTCTATCCTTATTCAAACTCAACCAATAACATTTTGGTTGAAGGCCCTTTAATTAATATATTCATTTTTGCCCTAAATTGAATTAGGGTTTCAATTAGGATTAAATCTTGATTATTTTAATATCAAGATTCTCTCTCCTCCAACTTAATCCAAAAGAGGTGCCCCTCTCATTTTATTTTCTCTACATGATGCCAAGAAACATTAGGGACCTTATTGAAGTGATAAATTACATATTTCACCCTAGGTTTTGGGTAAATTGCATATTACACCAAAACTAGATTTTCATGCACGTATATTGCTTTATCAGCTCTTTCTTGGTATTCAGGCTTCCATAAGCCATACCTCAGCATAACTTTCACTCTCATGATGATTCAAAACATGAGGAACATTTTATCATGCACAATTTGCACTTAAACCCCTCAACTTGGGTAAATTGCACATTAGTCCAAAATAAGCAAACATTGCTTCAACATTGTCCAAACAGGACCAAAATTGAAACATAAGCTCCTCATGAGCCCTAATTACTTTTCAAAAGATATTATTAAGCATATAATCATCTTTCTTAATCAAAACACCTAGGGTTAGAGTATGACCCAGGTCAGGGATGTTACAAAACCCTAGAATGTTTAGAATTGTAGTAGTTCAAGGGATATCAGTAGTGATTTGACCTTGAATACTAGCATCTCTATAAAACAAGATCATGAGATTTGCACTATGAGAAGTAAACTAGCACTGATAGTAATCCAAGGTTAAAAGATAGCTAATCTGAAAGGTAGATAAACAATATGGAAATGATTCAGAGTAAAGAGTAAGATATAAATTTGAAATGTAACAAGAGTGTTTTGAACAAAAGGAGAAATAAGATATGAGTGAAGTGTGATATGAGATAAATTCTTGCAGTCATAGCAAGAATGATGAATAACCTATTTGTACCTTGTATGTTTCAATTTTAGGAATGTTTAATCTACATGATTAAAATGAGAAGTATAAGTAGCAAAAAGTAAGTAGTAGTGAATGAGGAGAGATATAAGAGAAAACAATGGCTTTTAGTAATATGCAAATTTGTTTTTAGAAGTATAATTTGTTGAAGGCATATTAAGGGATGTAAATTGGTTCTATTTATGATTTCAGTGTACATGTGTAAGCAATATGTTAATTAAAGGTGTCTGATAGTTGTAGTCATTCATACCAGTAATCCATCTTAGTATTGTACAATTGTAGTATGGTGATATGGGTTGAATAATGATGGAACAAATGAAGGGTTACCATGAATAAGGTAGTCTTACCTATTCAATCATATGAATAGAAGGGATGATAACCATATTGTATTGATATGTAACCCTAATGAGGTATAGCTTCTTATACCTAGCTTTAATATAACTAAGTGATGGTAATTGGGTATGAATAGTCCTTGAATGACTAATAAAATAATGGAGTACTTTGTTACTGTTGTTGAAAACCTAGTATGCTATAACTTGATGGTTACACCTTGAATTATGTGTGGGTTCATACTTGAGAATAATATGGAATGTGATGGTAATGCTTCACCTTATGGATTTGTGATGCAATGGGGATGTCGTGAGTAGTATTGTACATCTACTTTTGAATCTAGTCTTCCAACTCAAGACTATTTTTCTATTTGAGTAGCACAACAGTAAAATTTAAAAGAACACAGTGAACTCTCTTTTGTGACTTAGAGGTAACACATAACAATAGTACATATTGAGTCGTATGAATTGTGATGGTTGGATCAGATTATAAATGTTGAGGTAACACCTCAAGAGTATGAAACTATTGAAATGGTTGCTTATCTATCTACTCTATGATTTATTGTGGCATAGAAAATTGTTTGTTATCATTGAGAATTGTTTTAACATGTTGTGATTAGAAAAGAAATAAAGGACTTAATGTTGAAAACTACATTCAAGTATGAAATACAAGAATATAATGACAAGTAAGATTTCAAAAGCTTAAAATAAACTTTGAATATGCTTTGTTTGTGTATTTATGTTTTGGGGATGAAACTTTTTAAGGGGGTGAGAATTGTAATGGCCACATTTGTGCTTAATTGGTAAACTAGGGTTTACATGAATGATTACATGCTTGATTAGATTGAACATCGTTTAGACTTAATTAATGATAGTAGATCAATTGTGATGTTTCAAACCTAAGAAGAAAATCTAACTATGATTTTAGTTTGAAGAAATAGGGTTTGAGAAATGTAAACCCTAATCGGAAAAAATTAGGGTTTTTATAGTACATGAATATGGAATTTGATCAAGATAGCAATGTGGTAAATGATTTTTCATATTTTCTAAATTTTTTTTTATTTAATTGAATTTTGGATATGATATGGATAACTCTATCATGCATATTGGAGAAAAATTTCAGAATATTTGAGTGTTCTTTGAATGTGGTTCTCGGTCGAACTATACTTCGACCAAAATGCTGATAGAGTGCTTTTTAGGAGTTTAGTGTTTTTTTTTTATTATTGGTAACTCCAAATAATATGAAATTTTAACTGGAGATCTGAAAGTCAATAATACACAAAATATAAAATTTTCAAAATTTTTGGATGCATTTAGTCCTTATCAATAAACGAATTACAGTAATATTTTTATGACAGAAAATTCAGCTGAATTACAAAAAAGTATAGTGAGGGGTCAATGTGCAATTGACCCAAGCAGCTCAATTGCTCTATATAGTCAACCTAACATAAAAGGAGCTCTCATAATTCATGATTCAATCTAGAGAAATGAAATCCTAGAGAGAGAGGGAGAGTTAGGGTTTGAGAGGAGAAAGTGATGTAGATGCTGACCTAGGGTTTTGCGGTCTGAGGAATGATGAAATCATGTAAGTTTAGCTTCTTTGCATAGACTTTAATGGTGAATCTTCTCTCACATGTCAATATTCCACCCCTCCTATGATTTGATCCAAAATGGTATCAAAACTTCCCCTTTTCTCACTCTTTCTTCATAATCCCTCATTTTTAGGGTTTCCGAGTTGAAAGGAAGAAGAATCGAGTGAATTGATAGGGATTTGATACGAGATCAAGAGTTCAGGTATAAGCTTCATTTTTAAGGTGTTTTCACACCTTAGGGTGAGTGGGAACTTCCTTTAAATATTATATTGCACGAAAATTGGTTAAGTCATCCATAATCTTTAATTTCTTAGTATGCGACTACAAACCCTGAATTGTGTGTTTGATCTAAGTTGTTGCAAAATGATATGGAATGGATTATTCCTCTATTTGGATGAATTTCAGATGATAAAATCATATTATAAATGTATACAATACATCCTAATGATAATTCCCTAAGTATTCACAGAGGTTATAAGAGTAAACTGAAATATAGGGAATTTGTCTATGACTGAAATTGCTATATAATTAAATAGAGAAATTTGTTTATCTAGATCCCCTTGGTTATGAATGATTGTTTATCTAAATTCATAGTACATATATGTTAGATACTATCTTGGATTTCATTTAAGGTAAATAGTGTTTGTTTGATATCTCAATAAAGAGGGTGAAACCCTAGATGCGAGGAAAGTTGGATATTTGTGAATAGATATCATGAAATCCATTTGAACAGATTTTCTTGACATGATAGACTTTATTTATTCAATTTTATTATTGATGCATGTTATCTCAGTGAATGGAATGGAAACCCAAATTCAGCTCAGTTCCAAGGTTTCATACATATATTGATTTTATAGGATTTGTTGATAGTAGTCTTTATTCAGTGAATGTTTATGTCGCATGAAATCCTTATGAGAGCCATGTGATAAGTGAATGAGGTAAATAAAACCCTAAGGATAGGGTGTTCAATGAATCAAGTATTTTGATATCAATGTTCTCAGTAAGAGATGTGGCGATGCACAACTCAAGATTTGGGTTGAGGTGCACGTTTTCCAAGAAAGTACAAATAATTTACAGGTGCAAATGATGATTACTCATATGTCAAGTACTTTAATCTTATCAGTGTATTAAGAAGTTCAATTGCATGATTCTAGTGTATAAAGTATCAAGTGAACATGTATTCTGTTATTTAAGAATTTTAGTCTATCTACAGATATAAAATGTTGATTTCTCAGTATATTACAGTGTTTTGAGTATATTTCTCTGCCAAGTTTAGAATGATATACATGTTGTGTTATAAACTTCAAATAAATAGACATGGTACCATAGAGATACCAGAGTCAAGTATAAGTAAGGTAAAAGATGCAATATAGTAAGAGCTTTCTAAGAATAATAAAATAATAGACTTAAGAGCCCTGAACACTGTAGGTTTCCTATGAGAGGTTTGCATCGTAGGGATGAAACGACCTAACCCTGGCAGTGTCCAGTATATGGGGGTCGGAACATACTAATAGGTGGTACGGGGGACGAAGCCCTAGTGGAAGTCTCCTTAAAATATAGAATGTAGTGTCCAACATCAACCAGAGATCATGGTGGCACTAGAGTACAGTAAAGCCATTAGGTGGCTTGACTCTCCGCCTGTGTGCTCAGGTTAGAGTAGGAGTCTAGTTTTTACGACATAATAGGTGTGTCGAGGCTAGAGAGCCATTTTCCTATTCCAGACCAGCGACGTAGTCAGGCTTAGCATTCCAGAGTGTGTCAGCTAAGTCTTGTACGGTGAGATCATAGTTCACTATGAGTCTTCATATGTAGAGTACATTGTATATGATCAGGGCATAAGATAAAATATGATAATATAAGTTTTAAAGAGTTTATTATAAGTAAGAAATGCTAAGAAATATTCGATTACAGTTTCCAAGTAATTATTCTTTGTATGTTTCTGAATTATTAGTTCTCTTTGAAATTAATCAAGCATGCTCATATATTGATTTACTCTTGTTGATATCTAGAGTATCCTTCCATATTTATGATTGTAAATGATCAATCTCTTTAAAGCCTACTGCTGCTATAATTGATATCAGTTGTTCAAAAGTATATTTGTAATTATATCAGTTCTTTAGACTATTTCTTTGAAGTATTCATAAACTAAGCGAGTAGGCTCACCCATCTACTGACAATTTTTAGGGAAACCACATAGACTTGAAGAAGGTCAAAGTATCAGAGTAGATCTACCACATGAGTTAAGTATGAGATTAGTTAAGTTCAGTCACTCCCTGTCACTCTAGGTCCTAATATAGATGTGAGAGTGTTATAAGTGATGTTTTGTATCTTTGTTTTCTTAATAAGAGAGAATGTATCTGATTATCATGTCGTATGTACCTGAGAATGAATGTATGGATGTGTATCATTTATGTTGAGATCATTTTAAAGTAATCAAAGTTTGATTCTCTTGCAAAGTTGTTTATGTGATTGGATGTGAGAAAAACAAAGAGTTTGAAAAAGAAGAAAAAGTTGAGGGTGATCTTTGTATTACGCTAAATCCTCAATTTATGCCCTAATCTCATGATTAATGGTAATTGTGAGATCGGGGTGTAATAGAAGTCTTCTTTGCCATCATTTGTGGATAAGGCACAATTTTTTTCTTCGGTGTGGCATAAGAGAGACATGTTGGTCTCTTTGTGTCAGATGAATGTGAAGTTGGAACTCTCCTTATTGGAAGGCTTATTTGCATAGCTACGGGTGAAGCCTGCATTGAGGTAGTATATTAGAGATGCATATCATGATGATATTGTGATACAATAGATTTGATCATAGCTTGGCAGTGAGAAGTATGATGGTTTTGATGAAGTGGAGGATGGGATAGTGTGTTACCATGGTAGAGTAGTAGTTCCAAATGTGGATGATATGATAAAGTTGGTCTTAGAGGAGGCTCACTCCTAAATGTATGCTATGCATCCAGGAAGCACCAAGATGTATCACAATTTGAATGTTTTATAGTGGTGGCCTAGTTTGAAGCATGATGTGGCTGAGTTTGTTTCCAGATGTCCTGTGTGCCAGCAGGTTAAGGTGGAGCATCAGAAGTCTGCAAGAACTTTGCAACTATTGCCCATACCATAGTGGAAGTGGGATTGTGTCATGATGGAATTTGGGTATGCCTAGGACAGCCAACGGTCATGACTCCATATGGGTGATCATTGATAAGTATACTAAGTCCACACACTTTTTATCCAGTGCAGACAACATACACATGGGGAAGCTTACTCTGATATATGTTAATGAGATAA
The DNA here is from genome assembly GCA_963693085.1 of Alisma plantago-aquatica. Classification (NCBI taxonomy): domain Eukaryota; kingdom Viridiplantae; phylum Streptophyta; class Magnoliopsida; order Alismatales; family Alismataceae; genus Alisma; species Alisma plantago-aquatica. The sequence continues at coordinate 782,162,486 of OY856413.1, forward strand.
TGCATTTGCACAATATCCCAACTACCATCGTATCTGATGAAGATCAGCAATCATTTTTTGGAACGTCTACACACAACTATGGGTACACAGTTGAACTTTAGTATGATGTTTCACCCACAGACAGACAGATAGTCAGAGAGGACAGTTCAGATCTTGGAATATCTGTTTAGGGCTTATGTTTTGTAGTTTTGGGGCAGTTGGGATATACACCTTAGTTTGATAGAGTTTGACAGTTGTCATAGGAGTATTGATATGGCACCGTATGAGGCTTTATATGGAAGACGTTGTAGATCTCCTTTATGTTGGTATGAGACTGGTGAATATCAACTTTTGGGTCCCGAGCATGTGCAACAGATGACAGAGAAGATTAGAGTGATTTAACAACAGTTGAAGGTGGTCTAGGATAGGCAGAATTTGTATGCAGACAACCATTGTATGCCTTTGGAGTTCCAAGTGGGAGATAAAGTGTACCTCAAGGTCTCTCCTTGTAAATGCATGTTGAGGTTCAGGAAGAAGTGTAAGTTGGCTCCTACATATATTGGACCTTACCCAGTGGTGGCATGTGTTGTAAAGGTGGCCTATAACTTGGAGTTGTCACCTGAGTTGAACAAGTTGCACCTAGTGTTTCATGTTTCAATGTTGAGGAAGTGTCACACTGACATGGAGTTGGTGTTGAATCCAGTAGAGGTTGAGTTGGATGAGTATGTGTCGTATGTGGATGGTCATGCATTGATCCTTGATAGGAGGATCAAGAAGTTGAAGAAGAAGGATATCGTTCTAGTTAAGGTTTCATGGCATCATCGTGCTGTCTAGGAAGCCACGTGGGATCTTGAGGATGAAAGACATAAGAAATACCCGTCTCTTTTCGAGTAGGATTTTGGGCCAAAATCCTTGTTAGGGGTTTATGGTTGTAAGACCCCTAACCTATCTTAGTGCTTGATTGTGCTTGCTTTGCTTATAAAGATGCTTAAACCTTAATCTAATCTCTTAATATGTCATAAAGTCATGCAACATTCTTGTGGTTTCAGTTTGGTCCTATTTGTACGTTGTTTGAGCTATGTTTTCTTATTTTGGACCAAGTTATAATTCACCTATGTTGAGGGGTTATCTTGCAATTTTTCACATGTAGTTGTGCTCTTTGTGCCTTGGAATAATGAGAGAGAAGATGGTGCTTTTGGGGTGCCTTGTTATGCCTTGGTTTGATGAGGAGAGAAGTGGTGACATGTTGGGTGTTGTTTCTAGGGTTTGTATGGATGCCCTGTGTTGATGTTCACCTTATGTTGACCATTTGGTGTTCTTGGTCTTTCAACAAACATCCTTGGATCTTCTTGATGTTTTCTCTACGATCTTAGAGGTTCTTAAGTGTGTTATGGAGTTTCAACTGTCGTAGAGACTCTCATCTTCTCTTTTGGTAGCTGGTGTAGGGTTTCATGTATATGTGTCATTGCTTGGATTCTCTTCGACCATGACCATTTTAGCCATTATTCCCTTTGACCAATGGTCCTCTACGACCAAGTGAGGTCTCTACTTTTCATTGTTTTTCATGAACTTAGTGGCTTTCATGGTTTTAGTGGATGCATGGTTAATGTGTGGTGGACAAGCTGTGGCACTTATGTGCATGTCACCTAACTTCTTTGGTCTCTCTCTACCTTTAGGGATATGTACCCCTCCTCTTTCATACATATGATCCTTTTGCACCCTCTTTCCCTCTCTCATCTTTGGAGTTTGCCCCTTATGTGCATGGTGGACAAGAATCTCATCCTTGGAGATTGATGGTCGAGATCCTATGCATATGGTGATCCAAGCTTGGAGCTACTCTTCTTTAGTGATCTTTGGTGATTCTTTGATCCTTGATAAGTGATCCAGCCTCTTGATCTCATTTTCTTGCAAAACCCTACCTCTTCCTTCTTCTCATGGCCAAAACCATGGAGCTTCCATGGTGGTGCTTGTGTTGGGATGGAGTTACTCCTCTTTCCCGATCCAAATCCTTGGTTCTCCTAGGTAGTGTTCAAGTTGAGTGGAGGAACTCTTCTCCCTTTCTCTCCTTTCTTGTTCTTTCTTGGCCTTGAGGTTTTGGTTCTCCTTCTTGCCCTTTGACCTAGGGTTTTTCCTCTCTTTTGAGGTGGTGATTAGCTTGTTCATGGAGAAGATCAAGGCTACGCTTCTCTCTTAATATATGAGATTTCCTTGGAGGTGGTTGCAATATCATCTAAGGTGAGTTATATAACTATCTTCCCTCTCAATTCTTTCAATTTAATCCTTCATGCAACTCATTATAAAATGTGATTACATTATGTTAATAATAATATCTTGGTTAAGGTTGTACTTCTATAATGATCTTGCATGTATGATCTTGCACATGCTTGTTGCTTTACTTAAACCCTAATCCATGTGTGACTGAACTTTGGTGGATGGTTGTGATGGTGGTTCTACACGCATCTCATTTTCATTTTTTTTACCTTGGTTCTTGGTTCGTCTACCTTGTCTGAGGGGGAGTTTAGTTCTATTTTCATGTGTTGGATCTTGGGTTTCCATCTATCATCTCACAGTTTCATGTTTATAATATGTGGTTCTTGATTTTAGGGTTTTGAACATGTTTATCCTCTTATGATTTTCCCTTCCTTAAGGTTTTGGTTTTAACATGATAGCCATTTGTTTTGAATAATTTTTGGATGGTGGTTTCTCTCTAGATGTCCTTCACACTGTGTTCCAAGTTGTTAAAGGTTTGGGGGTGTTGTTTGGTCAAATGAGATGTTTTCCTTTAATTTGGTTGCATAGAATGATTCTCTTCGACCGCATAGACCAATTCTTCTCTTTGTGCATAGACTTTGATGGCCCTATTTGACTATAGGAGGGGTTTTGATTCCCTTCAACTGTTTGAATGTGGTGGTTCCTTGGTCACTGATGTAGTCTGCAACCTAGGATTTCCATTTGACCATTTGGTTTTGGTTTGTGCCTTGGTCACTGAACTAGTTTGTGGTTTGGTCGTTGAAGGTTTGTCTTCAACCTTGGATCTCTTTCACCGACAATGTGTTGTTGTGATGCTTGGTCACTGGTCCTGGCCATGACCTTTGACCATCATGATGTATGTTCTTTGACCAACGATAAACCATGGTTGGGTGGTACCTATGTGTGATTATCTCATATGATGACAGTAACATATATGTTCCAAGATTGTGTGAGGTAATTATACTTAGGTTTGATGCTATATGATGACTTAAAAACCCTAATCAGACGGGGTGTTGAAACCCTAACCCTATGTGTACAATGATATAATAGCCTTCAATGTGCAATGTGATAGTATGTAGTGATGATGCATTGTTCTCTCTCTCTTAATTGTGTAACCCTAACCTTACAGGTGAAATGTATACCATATATAGTGAATTCTATGATGTGGTTATTATGATACATGGTAATGATGTGAGCCTTGTTAAGGCATGATGAGACAATGATGTGACACACAAGTTATGGGATTAGGTCGTATGATGTGGTAGAGGCTCAATGCCTAGTGTGAGGTGTTATCCTCTAGTGTAGTGATGAGGGATTGATATCCCTTAATGATGTGATAATGTTGATGGCCTTCTATGGAAGTGGTATCAAGTGATTATGTGACAAGTTTATACCTCATTTGTTTTATTTCTTTTAGAGTTGTACTATACCTTTATTTTTGTAGAATCTATTTAGGGTTCATATGTTGTAACTTGATTGATGCTAAAAGATACCCAATTGGCTTAACCAATCAAGCAAAACCCTAATCATGTAGATGCCCTATGACATAGATCCATCTTCACTGTTAGTACTTTTCTGGATGATGAAACAAGTATTCCCAAGGGAAACCGGAAGCACATAATGTTGAGTATGTGAGGTGCAAGTGACTATGTGTCCTTGACATCTTGATCTCAAGTGTTTTGAGAATGACTACGGTCGAGTCTCGGTGATGAGCATGTGATATGATGTGATAGAGGTTATGTAGCCCTATTTTATGGCTCCATATTGTGCCATATTGTACTTTAATCACATCTAAACAAGTTAGATTGCAAGTTAATTCCCTCAATATGTGTTTCACTATCAAATGCACTTATGGACATTCTTTGCACTATTTTTAGGTACTTGGACCATGCTTTGGATGGATGGGAGAGAAGGAAGGATTTATAGGATTCCTCCACTCATGGAGGGGGTCTGAAGAAGGCCCCAAAGCTCCCTCAACCTACCCCTAATGGCCAAGATTCGTCATCAAGGAAAGAAGTCCATGGATGATCACAGTTGAAGTTCATTTAGCCACTGGAGATCACAACACGGTCCTGGCCTCGTGGCCACGGGATGTGTCAATTATTGTGAAGAATCAACTAAGATGTCAGGGTGATGCACCAAACTCACCACGGTCGTGTCCATCAGCACGACTGTGGACATTGAACACACCATGGCCGTTGCCCCATGGCCATGGGTCATGCTTTTTTATGAAGAACCAATAGTGAGATCATCATTTTTCATCAACCTCACCATGGCCATGGCCATCAGCACGACCGTGGTCCATTAAAGACACCACGATCGTGGCCACTCACCACATCCGTTCCAAACAAAAGAGAAAATGTCTGTGATGCCCCCCCCATGATCAAGACTTCCTCCTCCAAAATGATCATGGTACACCACCACGACCATGGTGCCACTTACCCAACACAACCGTGGCAGCTCGCCACGGCTGTGGCCACCACCTATACTTTGCCTTCTCACCCTCCTTTCACACCCTGACTATGGTCACTCTCCCATGACCGTTCCCTACTACCCCCACCACAGCCATGATACATCAACACGGTCATGGTAACCAACCTACCCTACCCATTTGTTACACTATTTTTCCTAAACTACCCCCACTTACCCTAGTGCCTCCCCACCACCTATATATACATAAGTGGTGGCTGCGGCATGAAGGTTAGACACCCTAGCTGCTGCTACTCCACCCTACTCTCTCCTTGAGCATTCCTTGCACTCCAACTTGCATCTATGCTCTCCATAACTCATTTCAACCTCATTTTGACCTTGGAAACCCATTTTTCTAGGTTTTCCTACAAAATCACCCATATTCTCATGCCCATATGCACCATTGGAGGAGGAAGGATGTGATGCCACATCCCGCTATCACACAGACAATGAAATGCCACGCGAAGACATGCAGAAACACCATAAACCAAATATTACCAAAAATGCGGGTTAATTAAAACCATTTGCGGAAAGAAGATAAAAGAGAACTATTACATCCAGATCCTCACCCTATAGAGAAACATGTTATATAAATATTTACAAGCCTTGATATATGTCCATAGCTAATAGGAACCAGCTATACTGTCAACACCAGAGTTCATCACATGTTTATACATACATAACGGGCCACATCAAGACAACAGTAGGGTATACAAGCTACATCAGATGTACATCGTAAAACATCATCAAAACACCTCTGAGGACCTGAGAGTATAGGGATGACTCTAGGACTCTACTACAAAACAACCAAAATGGCAGCATATCCATCTCTTGCCTCCTACTGCTCTTCTTGCTTCTTGGACGCAACCTCACGACCACCACCACGTCTAGAAGGATCACCTAAAAAGGTTGTAAACCAATGGGGTGAGACACACAGTCCCAGCAAGAAACATAACTCCCCGCCGAAACTATAAAAATTCAGGTAAACATATAACTGATATCAGCAAATCATGAGAGAAGCATCCTTAGCAGAACTTATTTTATGAACAATCTTACCAGATATCCAGGAGGCATATAACCAAATATTTCTTTATGGATCATGATTGACAAGATAAGCTTTATAAGAACTTATCACAAAGTATAAGGATTGTACAAATAACTGCAAGGTATAACTAGATCAACTACACAAGCAAGGCCTCAATCAATGTTCCGCGTTTTGCCTTGAGCAATATATTCTATACGACTAAATTACGATTTATTATCCCTTGAGGAAGTGAGCCGTCCTGCTCAAATCCAACCTTCGACTGCGAATCCCAAAACCGGTGTCATACAAAGTCATTGGGAGAGCCGGACTTCATGACCTCACCTCTTCGTGGTTAGCGCATGAAAACCAAAGCAGGACCGTAGTCTCTTGCTTGGGTGGCCTCAGCCACAGGGTCAGCTTCGTAGGCTACCCTTCTGTAATACTGAGCCATGGGCATGTTCACCATGCTCTATAATCACTAAGCCATGGGCCTGTTCACCATGCTCTATACACAACCACAAATGTACTCAAATCCTTCTACTTTCGGATAGGAGAAAACCCCGCATATTCAACAATATGTGCTCCAGGTAATCTCGTAGGATAAACCTATTTCACCATCACCATATTACTGACGATGATGGATCTATGGCCAGGGCAAACTACATGATATCTTGCATTGTAATTAATTAGTATATTTTAAGTGGATTGTTGAGGAAACCAATGTCAAACATAAATAGCATTGAGTTACATTAATAATGTCATTATCACATTATCATGGGATCTCAATCCCTCATCACTGAATGCCACTGCCTCTCAAGGCTTACATCATCACCATGGGATAGAAATCCCTTATCTCAACATAGTATGCATATCAAGAGAGAGAACTGAATCACCAAACATAGACCTTTACGATTATCATTCTATGTAGGGTTGAAGGTATATGATTGGAACAACATCCATGATCATAGTTACATGAAGCTCAAAGATGTATCTTGTAAACCAATTACATTATTGTTATCAAACCATGAGCATCCACTATGCCCTAAAATCTCATGAGCATGATCATTACCAAGGAATACATCCCTAAGGATTTCACAACCATAGCCTAGTCATACATCATTGGTCACAACCTTTCACCCATAACCAATCATCCACAAAGTATAATAAAGTAACTACTAGGGTTTCCCGGGATAAGCTTACCCCTCACCAAAGGTACTGTCTTCCCTCACTAGAGATGTGGCAGGAAGCACCATCCCTCACCCAAAAAGGGGTAGTGGGTAGGATCATATCCCTCACTAAAACTCTAACGGCTAGGGCACTTAGCCACACATATCGTACATCCATGTCGTGCACCCATGCACCAAGGGTAACGTGCAACCAGGGCTAGTGTTGTATCGTGCAACCTGATCCAAGAGGGTATCGTGCATGCAAGAACAAGGTGGTATCGGGCAACCAAGTGCAAAGGTGTGTCGACAAACATATGGGCACTTCATATCATCTGAGACCCTATCACCCACTAGGGTTAGGGTTTCATATCAGGCAACAATCATCACCATATCGACTAAGGCCATGGCACCCAAGCTCAACACTATATCGCCCAACAAATTTACTACAACAAACGACACCAGGGCATCACAAGATGGCCTATCGCCCAACTAGGTTAGGCACTACATCTCGGTCACCACTAAGGCACCTAACTAGAGTCCGCCACCCAAACACCATATCAGGCAACACAAAACCACCCTATGTCACCCAAGGCACAAAACAGAGGTATCTACTCCAAAAACCATCTCAGACAACCAAGCCAACGAAACTCAACTTAACATATCATTCAAGACAAACCCTAGATGAGATGTATCGTGCAAAGCACCAAAAAGGATATCGTGCAAGGGCACAAGAACCACATCAATATGGTCATCATCAACCTCAAGATCACCATCATCAAACCCTAATAGATCAAGAAAGTTGGCTCACCTCTCAACAACCGAGAGAGAGGGGTATTGCACAACCTCCATATCATATTGGGCATCAAGGTAGGTGATCCATATCGGGCAACCCTTCAACCTCAACTAGGTCATCAACAACCAAAGGCTCACCTTTCAAATCCATGGTGGGAAAAGGTTGTTGTCCAAATAACTAGAGTATAGACTCACCTCTCAATGACTAAGAAAGAGAGGGGTTTTTCCTACACCACTAGAGCTCAAGCTCACTTCTCAAAACCAAAGAGAGAAAGGGGTATTTCCCAAAAGGAAACCCAAAACCATAGGTTCGGCCAACAAGGTCCAAGGTCACACAACTATTAACAACATAACCACTAAGTACAACAAGATAAAAGGTACAAACTAGAGCAAGAAACATATCCAACAAGATGCATGGCCGATCAAGATGAAACATAAATATGCAACAAGAAAAGGAAGTAGTATAGCTAGGGTCAGGAGTTATGTAACCCGCCTCAAGCAAGCTCCTCAAGCTCCAAAGCTCCAAGCACCAAGCTTTAAGCTCTTAGCTGCAAAGCACCCCACCTTCAGCCATCACAAGAAGAGAAGAAAAGCTCATAACCACCATGGCCGAAGAACAAGCAAGAAGGAGAAGAAGGTGCTAAGGAGAGAGGGGAGATGCTTACCAAGGAAGAAAGACCCTTCTAGGGTTCGGCCACCACCTAGAGGAAGAAGAAAAATCCACCAAAGGGGATCGACCACCAATCTTGCTTTACCAAGGGAAGGTGTATCGGCCACCAAAGGAGAAAGGAGAAACTAAAGGAACTAAAGGGCTAAGAAACTAAAGGGAGGGTTGTATATATACAAGAGGGTCTATGGGGTGTCCACCTTGGTGTTGCTCCACATGTGCACGTCCAAGGCACCACTAGTCAAAAGCCACGCCACCTTGCTAAACCATATGCACATGTCATGCCACCAACTAACAAAGGATCGACCACTTGTCCAAGGTATGGTGACACAACCAAGGCAAGGTCAAGGTGGTCACATGGGTGACACACCCCACTGGGCGACACAGGTCACCAAGGAGCTCTTGCACGACACAAGGCCTCAATAAGGCAAAGCAAAGCCCATAAAGCTCAACAAGGCCCAAAACTACTCAAGCAACGAGCCCAACCCATCCTCTTAACCCTAGAGGATGCAAGGAGAGAGAAAAACATCTCTCAAGGTGAAAAACTTGCACATCAACCCTAAAACATGGTTTATTTGGAAATTGCACCTCCAACTCTCAACAAAACATAACAAACCCTAATCACAACCTTAGGTGATTAGGAAGCTTCTAAACACAAGGTTTAGGCAAAGCAAACAGGGTAAACCCAAAATGAAGGTCAGGGTCCTTACAAAGGATGTCCCCAATCTTCTAGGAGGTGAAGAAGGAGGCTTCTACTTCAAGCTTCATGGAGTTCTACCACCTTCTTCCCCTTTCTTTTGCTATTTTCTTGATCATGTCTAGGTAAGCCCCTAGTGGTGGGCTGTTTGGGGTTAAAATGTGACTTTGATACCATGTTGGGGGAATATAACATGTAATGAACATGATTTCTATCTATGATGATTGCTTCTTGCTTCTATCTCATTTCCTATTTTATTGCATGTGGTTTGTGCATATAACATGGATTGCTTGCTTTAATATGTTTGATGACACTTAGCTTCTAGGAGGAATTGGAGTGCATGTGGCCAATCTTAGGAATGCCTCCTAGGTCCAATTAGTGGTACCCTAGCTAGCCCCCTTTTTTCCTACATACACATCCCTCCTCCTACAAGTGAGTGTGAGATCTAAGTGACTAGTGCAAGTGTGATTAGTGAAATTTCCTAGAGCTTTCTAAAGGCTGAATGGATAGTGGAATGAGGTGAAAAACCATCATCTCTACTCCTATCTCTACCCCTGGCTCTCAATTTCCCTAATACCACTTACCCTAGAGACCTAGACTTGACAAGTCCTACTATAATTACACCTAACCCTAGTTCTCCAACTAGTAGTATAGGGTACATTCTACTAGCACTTGCCTTGTTGTTTGGTTGGGTAATCTAGATAGAATCATGATAATTTCTTACTATATTGAGATCCCCCAACTAATATCAAACCACATCCCCAAACGACCCACCTACCTAATCTCATTGCTTAAAATCCACTTCACCTTCTTAGCTTGTTCATGCTAGTCTAGTTTAGTTGTTGTCTAGTTTAGTTGCTTTTGCTCAAACTAGTTAATTACTTAATCTTGCTCTTTAGTGCTAACTTAGGCTCTTTCTCTCTTTCTTGTGGTTAATCTATTTCTTAGTTGCTAATTGCTCTGCTAGTGTAGTGTAGTTGACCTTTGGTCTTTCTTTGTTAAGTTGATTAATCTAGTTCAATAGAATTTCTTGTTTAGGGTAATTTAGGGTTGCGATAATCTAGATTTCATAATTGCTTTTACTTCCTTGTTCATCTAGTTTAATAAACAACCAACCCTTTTAAACCCTTCAACCCTAGTCTCCACAATAGGAATGTATCCAACGCTAGCCTAGCTCTAGTACCCCCTCTGTCCCTGAGGATCGACCCCTACACTTTCCCTTCACCTATGCTACAATAATATCTTGTGCGCTTGTGGGTGACCTATTTGGTATTGTGATCGACTTGATTAGGGTTAATATAAATTTTGAAAGATCCACATGTGTGTCCACTCTTAGGGTTTCATCTAGCCACCTCTAGTTGGCTAGTGTGTAGCCTTGGTGGGAAATGCACCAAGCTTTCTGGCATCGTTGCCAGGGATAAAGGAACTCAGCCTAGCTCGTTAGTGTAGCTTAGCCTTTCCTTTTTCCCTCACATTGCTATTCTTTATTCTTTGTTCACTTTTGCATATTGTGATTCTAACTTGGCTTCTTGTTGCTTGTTTGTGTATTGTGCGGGTGACAGTTGTGCATACACCACACACATTCCACTTGTACCGACTTGGTGTTGTACGATTGAGATAGGTAGGAGGAGACACCAAAGCCACTGCAACCAACACTGAGAAGTCGAGATGGAAGACAAAAACCCTCATGCAAATGCTCAACAAACGCCACCACAGCCAAACCGCCCACTCCACAAGTATTTCACCCCGGGGAACTACAATTCTCCCATTGCCACCCTAGTTGACCAAATGTCAGGTCAACAGTTCTCCATTCCACCCGCACTCCTTGGCCTCCTCCCCACCTACCATGGAATGGATAATTAGAATCCCTACCATCACATCGATGCATTCCTCGAGACTTGCTCCACTTTCCATACCCCCGTCGTTACCGATGCCTCCATTCGGAGAACCCTCTTCCCATTCTCCCTAAAAGAAAAGGCTAAAGAGTGGTATGTTTCGAAGCAAGAGTTGGTAACTTGGAATGCAGTCAAGAATGAATTCCTCAAAAAGTTCTTCCCGGTTGCTAAGATAACCTACATGAGAAGATTTATCACCTCATTTGCCTAGAAAGAGAATGAACGCTTCCACGAGGCGTGGGAGAGGTTCTAAAAGCTCCTTTGTGACTGCCCCCACCATGAAGTGCCATTGTGGCAACTAGTCCAAGCCTTCTACACCGGGCTTGAAGAGTTGAGACAAAACAACGTCGACTCATCATGTGGAGGTACTTTCATGGCGAAGCCACCCAAGTAGTTGTGGAAATTGTTCGAGCACATTGTTGAAAATTCCCGCCATGGAGTTTCTATAAAAGGAGAACATTGCGGCCAGAACTATGTCCCTCCACCATCTTCTGTAGCTCCAACCTGCAACATTGTCGACCTCAACATGATGAAGATGATTGCAGACATGATGAAGATGATGAAGAACCAAGCTATTGGTTCCTCTAGTCAATCCACCATGGCAGTTGAATATGAAGAAGAGGAAGTGCATGCCTTACACTCTTTTGGAAACTAGAACAATAAAGGCCCCATGTCCAACACCTACACTCCTGAGTGGAGGAACCATCCTAATTTCTCATGGAAGCAACAAAATGAAGATGGGAAAGGACAAGGGCAACCAAATCCACGTTATAGATCTAAGTTTGAAGATGAAGTGCTTGGAAGACTAAGAAGCTTGGATGAGGTGAAGAAAGATGTGTCCTCACAAGGGCAAAATAATAGCCGGCTTGAATAAAGGCATGAACAAATCTCAATATCACTTTCCCTTCGTGAAGAAGGAAGACTCCCATCTCAACTAATGAAAAATCTGAACAACGATGTTAGCTACGTGAACACTACTCAAGGTGCATACATCCCACTACAAGGCCAAGCACTGCCAAATCCCTATGCTCTACCACCTCCTCAAGCACCTCTTAACTACCAATATGCTCCACATCCACCTCATTCATACCAACAGCCACATCTGCAATACTACCCCATCCACAATAATAACAACCGCAATTCATCCTCCAAAACCCAAATTCACCACACCAAAGGCTACCACCACCCCAAAAGTCACAACCACCTCCACAAGCCTCTTCTTTGAATACCCATGAGCATGTGAAGGCGGTGAGTGTCTTGAGAAGTGGTCGAACTTTGGAGCACCCCCGTGATACTATTGTTTCTGACAGAGATGATATTGTGTCTGGACATGTCGATACTAAGATATAGCTTGATGATATTATGACAAGATCCAGGGTTGATATTGTGATACAGAGTAGTGATACTATGATTTTTGTGATTCTCGTTGATGATACTGTTGACTTGATCCATTTGGGATCCCAACTTCCCCCATTTCCTAAAGCTCTTGAGGAGCCTTCTGTTGAGAGGATAAGAAAGAAACATCCTGAAGACATTCTTGAGACTTTCAAACAAGTGAAAATCAACATCCCTTTACTTGATGCAGTTAAGAAAATTCCTTCTTATGCTAAGTTCTTGAAAGATTTATGCACCTTCAAGAGAAATACCATGGGGATAACCCCAAAGAAAGTCAAGCTCACCGAGCAAGTGAGATCAATTCTACAGCACACCATGCCAAGGAAGAGGAAAGATCTTGGTGCTCCCATCATTTCATGCTACATTGGGGCACATCGCATAGACCAAGCCCTTCTATACTTGGGTTCTAGCGTTAACCTATTTTCGTATGATGTATTTGTCGATCTCTAAATGGGGCAATTGAGTCTGGGTCATTGTACTTTGTAGTTGGCTGACCGATCAGTAAAGATTCCTAGAGGGTGTGTCGATGATCTGCTTGTGAGACTTGATGATGAGTGTAACGACCCCGCCTCCCGCTAACCCCCAATTAAGGGAGACTAAGAGATTAGAGCCATTATCCCAATTAACAGGATCAAAGGTTCGACAAATAATCAATAACAATTATCAAATTTTACCAACTAAACTAAAAACTGGTATAAAATAAAACTTTGCATACCTTTTTAAAACTTTGGTAAACTACACTATCCACAACCTGGATTCATTCTATCTAATCCTCCTTGCAATTTATTTCTTATTTCCACAATGTGTCACTTTACTATTTGTTCTTTCAATTGTTATACCTAAAACGCCGACAAACAAAACGTCAGTCAGCATATAGGAATATTCTGGTATGTGGGAACAACCAAAATTTCACAAATATGGCTAACAATTTAATTATCACAATCAGGGTAATTAGCAAACCAATTTACATTTTCAAAGTGTCATTCTCCACCGCTTTTTCCCTAACCCTGGAATACCCCTCTAGGGTTTCTCTTTTGCCAATGACTTAAGGCCACCTTCTCAATCCCAAGCTTGGTGCATGGAGTCACCTCTCATGGTGCCCCATAGTCATGCAACATAGACCACCTTCTCATTCCCGAGCTAGGTGTCTGGGGTCACCTCTCATGGTGCCCATTGGTCTACCCTCTTGGGCCTGACCTTTATGGCATCTTCCATCAGGGTGGCATGTAGGTGCGAGAATACACATGTATTTATATTTGTGATAACCATAGTGACTTAATGATTTTGCAAGTATGAACATCGAAATAGTTAAGTTGCATTCAATGCGATTAACCATCTAGAAAACCTTCAGGAAAACTAATGCGATTAATCATAATTAACCACATACCTGTCAAGCTGTCTTGAATGAAGAATTAATCCAAACAAGAAAATAATCCAGAATCAAGCAAGAAAGCACACAATTTGGCCCTAAAATATACATCCAATATTCTCTATCATGGATCATGGTATCCAAGTCTAATAGGCCTAATCATGCCCTAGGGTTACTAGCCCTTTTTAGGGTTTTGACCATAATTAGGGTTTCACTTCCTTTTTACGACTTTTACTTTACTTTTATCAAAATATCCATCAAACCCTAATTATCTCATCTTATTTTTCACAAAATATTCTAAGATCATATTTTTGCAACATGAAACCCTAATTTCGAAAAAACTACTCTTTCCTTCCCTTTTTCCCTTATTTAGGGTTTCTAAGGGTATTAATCACAAGGTTAGGCTTAAAACCTTAATTCTGGCATTTTCATCTTCAAAACAGATCAAGATCCATCTTTATCATTAAACAAGTTAATAATGCTCTAATTAGCTTATTTGCAAGATGAAATCCATCCTTTATCATCAATTAGGGTTTCTAACCACAAATTAACACTTTTTCATTCAAAATTTTACACTTTTACAAAAATATACTGATTTAGGCTTCCAAACCATTTTTAATGTATTCCTCGTATTTTATTGATCATTTTTTAGGATTAACTTTCCTCATTTGAGTTTTCTATCAAAAGATACGATTTTATCAAGAAAAGCCTTTGTCTAACTTAATAGGATCAGAGAGGAAAATATAGAAAAATAAACGACCGCTTGATCTGTGGACCAGTAGTCCCTCCCCGGATCAGACGGTCACGGTTGCACGTGCCTAAAGGAAAGCTACTCCTACTCAGGAGTGTTGGATCTAGCCTGAGACCACCGTGGTCCATGATCGGGTGGTGGTGGGTTGTCATCTACCTCCGTCTGTGCAAAGAAATGCAGTCAACTCACCAGTTGACTTTGAACTCCAGACCATCAGTAGGAAATCTGAGAAGCCAAGAAGCTTCTCTGTTTTCTCCCGAACCTGATGAGATGCTCAATTGTCCAAACGAACTCGACCTTCACCTTGAACTTCTCATCAGAACTCCGTCAGGGCTCGCTGGTTGCAGAGTGGGGTAGATCAGGTCAAAACTGGCGATTGAAAATGTCTTTCCTCTTATCATCGAGCTCTGCGGTGATAGGGATAGTTTTTAGGGACATTGGTACCCTCGAGTGCCCTCCCTTATATAGGGCTAAGACCTAGGAGTCCTGCAGTTTGGGGGTTTCTCCCCTCATCGACGATAGCCCTCAAAGTTAGGGTCTAACTTCTTTGGAACAACCTCCCAAAACTGATGGACTTGTTAGTTCATCAATTCATCGCTTTCAAACTGAGAAAAATGAATTCCTAATTTGTCTCCCAGTCCTACTAGAACTTGGGGTAGATGATGCACAAATGCCCTTGGATTCATGGTCCTCTGGACCATGCGGTCATCCAACGGCCAACATTGTTCCCCTCTATTGCAATTATTTAAAAAACAGGTTAAAAAGAGTAATTTAACTTGATATCTTGGAAAATTCAGTTCTCTCTACTTGTTTAACATTTTCTTCTCAAATTTTAGGGAAAACTCCATCTTGGCATTATCTAACCGTTCATTAAATTGGAAGGTTAAATTCCAACGGTTGAGAGAGTTTCCTTCACATCCAAGTTATTCATCAATTAATCCAAAATCAATTAGTATTCCTTTTTCTTTTGCCATTATCTTGTTATTTGGAATTCCTTGAACCTTAATGGCTCGGAATCCCATCTTGGGAATATTCCTTAGCCTTTTACTTATCTTTTATCTATTTTCTCTTTCTTCTTATTCATTTCTTTAATAAAATATCTCTTTTCGAGGATTTCTCTTTCTCTCTCTTTTTATTTTCCTTATTAGAATTCCTTTTAACATTAGGAACCTTATGTATACTAAAATCCACCAAGGATAACTCAATTATACCTCTTTCCATTTATTTTCCACATTTTATCACTTTTTTCAATTTCTTTCTTAATAAAGAAATATTTAATTGCTCATTTCTTTTCTTGTTGCATTATCTTTGCAACTTTAGACTCCTGGGAACCCAAGGAACCCAAGAGGCACGAAATCCAACTTTGGATTATATTCTTTTGCCATCTAGAGGTTTCTACATCTTTCTTTTCTTCATTTTCTTATTTACTCAAATAATGGAGTTTCTTTTGTCTTTTCCTTGTTATTGGGCCCAATAGCCAATAAAGCCCACAAAACAACCTACAAGGCTATTTTAAATGAAACTCATTTATTCAAGACAAATTATATAATTACTTGTTCCAAAATATGAGAAATTACATTTCTCACCAAATGAACCCAAAAGTTGGGGTTGTAACATCCTTCCCCTCTTATAGGAATTTTGCCCCCAAAATTCCATCAAGCAAACAAACAAATCAGGATAAGCTTATCTTATGTCCATCAGGGCTCTCATGTGGCTTCACCCTTTCCATGGTGCTTCCCAAGAACCTTCATCATCTCATATTCTTCCATCTGATTTCTTTCTTACCTTGGTATATCATAGCCTGATAGGTGACTCAGGACATTTCAGCCTCCCAAAAGCTGAATAGGTTTAGGGCTCCGCACATGGCTTGGGTACCTCACATGGTGCTCTAGATCAGACTCATGGAACACATTATACATCATGTTATCTTGAGGGGTAAGGCTAAACACAACCATCTCCACCAATCCATCTCAAATGGACCCATATATCGGGGACTCAGCTTTCTCAGTTGTAGCTTAGAGGGGTCGGATTTTCACATCGCATAGTCTCTCACAGTGAACTGCATGTCAGTCTGCTTTGCATCAGCTTACGACTCATGTCGCCCCTGGGCTCTCTTTTAGCCATTGCACGATCAAAGCAACTTCATCTACACAGACTATGGTTCTTTTCTGACCTTCGAGAGGCCCCTTCACCAATCATCATCTCAATGAAGTGGTGACCGACACAACCTCCCTTACAGATCTTCTTTACATCCCGATACTGGCTATGGTGGTTATCATCACATCTTACAAAGGACAAGAACTATCTCAAGGTATCACCCTGAATGAGAACACATGCTCCCATCAAACCCTCTAGTTTGGATCATACTAACCATTAGTTAGGGGTGATATACTATACCAACATCAAGTTCTGTATGTATCTACTTCCACCTTATGGAAGTGAATCTTTAGATTAGACTCAAGAACTTTTGAACTCGCATCATGGTGTAGTTGAACCATCTTTCTCATATGTAGTTCAGTCGGATCTGTCCCTTGACAACATTCTCTCTTTCTCATGTCAGCTAGGTAAGGCGATCTACCATAACCCATATTGCATCTTGACCTTCCTTGGTCTAGGGGACACTTACCACAACATCCATAGTGATCACTCCCATTCCCTCTCAGGGACTCTTTATCCTCTACATCAACTCTTTGGGTTACTGGTGTTCGTCCTCCACATACTTGCTTACATGGTGCCTGTAACATATTGAATCTCAGGGTCTTCCCTACAATTTACCCATATTCTATCTTTTCATTTCTTTCAAGTCCTTTTGGACTAATTTCATAAATTTCCCTTCTTTTATATTCTTTTTGGACTCCTTGTGCAATTTGAGCACAATTCAAGGTTGGAATTACCTTTTTACCCCCATTTATGATAATAAAGGGGTGTTTGCACAAATAACCCACACAATGAAATAATTGGTGTCTTAATATGCAAAATGTACACTTAAGAGAGCAAATAAGTAGATAATATTAATTTGGAGCTTTTTGGATAAATATATTAGTAATAATGTGTATTTGAATTAATTATGAGAGTATTTCTCCTTTTTCCTTCTCTCTCCTAAAAATGATAATAATATATCAAAATAGAATATAATGGTGAGATTTTGCTTTTAAAGTTAATAATGTTTGTATATCTCGAAATTCACTCATGTAATCCATTAAAATAAGACTTTTCATATAACTCATTCATTTTAATATATTAATATACACTTTAATGAGCAATATATTTATTAAGGGCCAAATAATGAGTAAAACGAGAAAGTAATTGCATAGCATTGTTCTTGACTTTAATGTGAGATAATGGTTCGAATTTGGTGGCTTTTGTAGTTGATTTGACCTTTCAAAATGATTTTATACACTTTTAATATAGTGTAAATTAAAATGGTGAATAATAACCCACCTTCATACCTCACTCATATTATGAACTAATTAAGCTTGAAAATACATGTAATAAGTGAATGGAGGACTCTTGGACTCCAAATCTCAGATTTGGGAACCAAGGGTTGCTTATAAAAGCAACACATAATTATTTGCTCAAGCATTATATTAATATATGCTTTAATAATCAAAATAATTATTGGAGGCCAAAGGTTGGGTGAAATGAAAATCTAATTATATAGCATGAATCTAGATGTCATTATCAACCTGGTGTTAAAATTTTAGTTTATTGGAGCTCGTTTGACCTTCCAAATGCATTTAACAAGTTTTTAATAAAGTGTGACATTATAACATTAAGATATCAATGTTACACGCACATTTAAGCTAAGGTTTGGCTTTATCTGATCTGTAACGCGCGCGGCCCATCGTGGATCACAATCCAATGGTCTAGGATGAACACGGACCTCATCCGACAGCCGACGTCTTGTCTTCCACCTCCGGACAACCGAAATAGGAACCGAGAAGCCGCCACTCGCTTCCTCTCCACCTTTCTCCCTCGTCTCTTCACCATTTCTAGATATTTCTTGGCCCACGAGTTTGTGAGGACCTCCCGCATTGAACGAGCCAAACCTCGTCACCTCCCATGCGCTGTAGCCGAAACACCATCCTTGGCCGGCCATGGCTTCTCACCTCCACATTCGTTTTGGATCCACACACATCCACGCCTATAAATAGCACCCTCCTCAGCTTCGTCGACCTCCTAGCAACCTCCGCATACATTCAATTTTGTCTGAGGAAGCGCGAGTGGCCAACGGCAAGGTGCTTTCCACCCTGAGTTTGTGGAGCTTTTTCACGGAGCTAGGAGCGACTAGCAGAAAAATTGAACCCGTACGTACGTTCCTCGTTTAATTCCCTACGTTTCGAGTACCTATACGCTTAATTTGGTTGAGAATTGTGGATTTGCCCAACTTCGCAAGTTGGGACCTCGGAGTCATGTCGCTGGCCGAAGGTAGAAGAAGGCCGAGTGGTTTTTGACAGTTTTGCTCCTCCGTGCTCTTCAGTTCGCCCTTTTTATTCGCTGCCCTTTTGGTCTTTCGCCCACA
Organism: Alisma plantago-aquatica; assembly: GCA_963693085.1. Taxonomy (NCBI): domain Eukaryota; kingdom Viridiplantae; phylum Streptophyta; class Magnoliopsida; order Alismatales; family Alismataceae; genus Alisma; species Alisma plantago-aquatica. The sequence continues at coordinate 782,181,462 of OY856413.1, forward strand.
TAGCAATTATCTAATTTCTGATTGGTTAATCTTGTTTAATTCATAGAAAACTGCTCGAATGTCGGATAAATGCAAATAAATAGTCTTTGGAAAGGATTTCTTGAATAGAATCCGAATTTCCAGTTTTGGAGTCTTGTTTTTCATCCCAACTCTGATAATTAATTCAAACCTCAATTTAAATGTAAAAAGTGTTATAAAATGATAATTAAAGTGTTTTAACTCTGTTTTTGGTAAATAAATATGTTTTATCGATCAGAATAATATTAGGAATCATTTGGCCCTATTTCTAGACCCAAAATACAATGTTTTAATCCATGTTTTATAAACGTGGACATTTTACACTTAAAGTACCTTTAAGTAACCTAATACATGTGTAATGTTTGCAACTAGTGAAATATGGAATTGGTGATACAATCAGATTGGTGAATGTGATGGTAATTAATTAAAATAGGTATGTGAAGCCTATTTTAGTATGTGACATCCATGATGAATGTGAAATCTATGTGAATGATTATTGTGCAAACAATCCTAATCTCTCAGTTGGGACTTTTCCAACCCCACAATCATTATTGTGCTAGCCTTTTGACGTGATATTTTTGAACGCACTAACAAACTCACTCGGGGTTGAAATCCCTGAGCTTTTACCAAAACTAAAGTGCAATAATACCACCCGCAAGCGGACGAGTCTTATCGCAGTATAGTTAAGGATCGAACCCAAAGGACAACCTTATAAAGAATCCTTGTCAGTCGAATCTTGCTCAAGTAAAACTAACATTTAGAACGATTGGTTGATTTGAGGTTACTTAAACTAATTGCAAGAAAGTAAAAGCTGAATTAAGGTTGGGTTTAGATCAATGATATCGAATCGCTAGGATGGTACCGGGTTTCACCACCGCTACACACTCAAACACATTCAATTGCAAACAATCCGGGAAAAATATATCAATCCAACTGGAGCTACTGCGAAACCCCCCTTAAGGGCGTTAGGTTCATGTAAGCATCACCTTAGGCATCAGATGTCTCGTCACCAACCGGATCACTTACTTACGACTCCAAAGAAATCTCATTCTATTTCTAGTTTGGGAGTCAACCACATTAATCGATAAGCAAGCAAGTGATAGATCTACAAACTAACATCGACGATAAACAAAGATGATACACAATCCAACTAAGGCTGTGGTCCTCCCTGAGGGATGTTTGGACCACAGAAGTGTCACCGTAGGCTATATGTCTCGTCCTCTCACAGATCATACACTTACGACCTCAAGGAATCTTATCAGAAGTTCTCGTCAAAGAGTCGAACCTTGTAAACCGCCATTCTATCCCACATATAGAAGATTTCACAATATAGGAAAGAACAAGATGAAAGCAAGTAGATAATCAACTACAAACATACCAACTAATAATGAAATGGGTAGTTATATACATTGCCATGGAGAGTTTAACAAAAGAACATGACTTGCATGGGCAGCGAGACTAGTCCCCGCACCCCGGCGAAAAAGTACTACTCACTCATGATGCGAGAAACAAGAAGAATGAGAAAGAGAGAGAAATCTGTCATGAACTCGGTGTAGAAGGTAGTCACAGCTCGGTGAAGAAGATACGGCCTTCTATGTCATGTCGGGGCAGATCTGGACACGAAAGGGAGTTGCCAAGACAGACCGGACAGTCTCCCTCGCTCTGTCTTCCTTCTCTCCTCAGCCTCCTTGGTTGCAACACGGGCAGTCGGTGGAATGGAACTGGTGTAAACTGGACTGCATTTAGATCGGAACTGTGTTCGGGTAGCCTGGCGGCATCTGGATCTGATGCCAAAATGAGGACCCTTGGGGTCCTATTTATAGGCACAGATCTATCCCTCATACGTTTGGTGTGAGTCCAAACGGTTTACTCATGGTCTGAAGATATTTTTCCACAAAATGGTTTACATGCTTAAATGGTTTCTTGTGGGCAGCAGCAAATGGTTTTGACGTGCTTGTTTATTCGGTCTTCAAGCCATTGGCCATGCGGTCTTGGATTGGTAATTGGCCATGCGGTTTGCGGCTCATGCGGTCTTGGATTGGTAATTGGCCATGCAGTTTGTGGCTCATGCGGTCTGCATGCTCCAATGGGCAAATAGCCTTCACGTACTCCACAACAAACAGACTTGAAGTATAACTAATCCATTCGGTTTCAGTTATTGCATCCTTTACCAAACGGTTTAGTACAATCCTTCAAACGGTCTCGGAGCCAAGACCATCAAATGGTTTCGTGCTAATATCTTTTCCATACGGTTTGGTAATCATTTAGTTTGCATGCATGGGCATCAAACGGTCTTCCATTTTATGCAAACGGTCTTCACGTATATGCAACAAACGGCCTTCATGTAATTAAACCAAACGGTTTCGTAAATGAACTTCCAAATGGTCTCCAGTCTGGCTCCAACCGGTCTCGCAGACCGGTGCTACTCAAACGGTCTGGTCTGAGAGTATGGTGGTCATTCGGTCATCGCGGCTAAACGGTCTTCGCTTCCAAACGGTCTTGCGACCTTGGCACCCAAACGGTCTTGGGACCGCATGGGCTCAAACGGTCTTGGGACTGCATGGGCTCAAATGGTCTTGGGACCGCATGGGCTCAAACGGTCTTGAGACCGCATGGGCTGAATTTCTTGGTTAGATTTCTTGACCAGAGCCAGAGATGAAGGCGGACCCTGCCTACTTGTTAAGCTTTGTCAAAACCTACATTAAATGAACAATGTTTAGTTTAAAACCTTGATAATCGAATCAAATAAGTAGTTTTGTGCATTATGATTCATATAGGTATTTAATGAGTGAGAAAGTATATATATGGAGTTGAATTTGTTCTAAAGTGATAATTGAATTCCATGATGAATATGCATTCATCAAAACACCCCGAACTTAAACGTTACTCATCCTCGAGTAACACAAAATCTAAAATGGTTGCCAAATGAATACTTTCAATTCATGTGATTTCTTCATCTTCACATCACGAATGTTTCCTTTTTTGCTCAATATGACTCAGTATCTCAACCTCCTGAGACCACAAAACACATCTTACCATATCTTCATTCTTGAGTTCATTTTCCAAAATCACTTCCTCCTCACCTTTTCCAACAACAAGTATGTCAAAGAGTTTTGTAAGAGTTCAGAGATACCCGCAGAACAACAAGTGTGCATCTGATCTGACACTGGTGTCTTCCAGGATAGGGTAGGCAATCATTGTGCCATTAGGTAGAAAAGGGAGTGAAAGGTGGTATGCAAGGAAGAAGTAAATCTCTCCTCTATTCGACTCGAGATTTTTATTTGCTTTGCAATTTCATTTATTGCATTTTTTTGTGTGAATATCTCCTCTATTCGACCCGAGATTGCATTTTTTTGTGCGCACTTTGGCATTTTTTTGTTTGCAATTCTCTCCTCTATTCGACTCGAGATTGCATTTTTGGTGGTACGCCCCTATTTATTTGCGAGGGGTATGGAAGAAGAGGATAAAGAGGGAAGTGGTGTTCCACCCCGAACTTAGGGTTTGGCACATATTCAGCTATTTTTGTTTCTTTATGATGAATGGAGGGATACGAAGATGATAGAAGAGGTGTAGAAGAGAGTTCAGATCAGAATGCAACTTGATTTACAATTCAATGTACCGGGTTGTTCTCTTTGTCGTACTCTGCTCAAATAATGACTTGATGAGGATCTAGTGGAGATTCCATGTTATTGTTCCACTAGTCAGTTAGGAAGCATGACGTGTTTGATCCCTATTAGTTTGACAAATACTTATCATTATTGCAAAAGTATCATGATGTTAGGAATCATAAGCTTCACAAGATGATTTCAAGCAAAAGGCTTGTTTCAAAAATTGGTCCTTTTGAGGATTTACTTCGAATAAGGAGGATATAATGATTGAAAATGCATAGAAAATTAGTTAGTGACTTTTAATGAAATCAGGAAGTGTAAAAAAGTGTCAAAAATTCATCAAGTATCTATTCAATCTCTTAGAAAAACATTAAAGAATTTTGAAAATTTTGAAAATTTTTATCAAGAATGTGATAGTGAAAACTTAAGTAAGAAAAGGATGGGTGTAGGTGGAAAGTGAGGTACGTACCACCCACCTTCCACCCCGAACTTAGAGATTTGCTTGTCCCGAGCAAACCCTAAATCCAAGATGGAGGGGAAAAATCATGCCAGAATGACCACTGGGTGTGGTTGCGTTCCAATCAGCGAACATCCTTTTATCAAAAAATCTCAAAGGTAAAGAGCAATTAGATCTTAAAATAGCATATTACGATGCTAATTTTATTTAATAAAAAAATTAACTAGAAGGTAAAAACATAATTGAAGGGAAGTAAAACAAATTTATTGATCGGGTTGCCTCCCGACGAGCGCCTTTATTTTCTGTCGATGGCTCGAATGGATCTTTCAGCTTCACGGTGGATCCTTTGGATTGGTGAGTTCTAGCGTTGCTTTAGTGCCTATGTTAGTTGAGGTGAAATATCTCTTTAAGCGGTGACCATTTGTTACAAATTCACCTGACTTTTCACTCCATAATGAGAAGGCACCATGTGGAGAGGTGCTCTTGACAATGTATGGTCCAGACCAGCGTGAGCGGAGTTTTCCTGGGAATAACTTCAATCTTGAGTTGAATAGTAGAACTTGATCTCCTACTTGTATGTCTTTTCTTTTCAGATGTCCATCGTGCCAAAGTTTTGTACGTTCTTTGTAGATTTGTGCATTCTCATAAGTTGTCATCCTGAGTTCATCCAGCTCTTGGAGTTGCAGAATCCTGGCTTGGCCAGCTTCTTTTATATCAAAGTTCAGTTGTTTAATTTCCAACCATGCCTTGTGTTCCAGTTCGACTGGCAGGTGGCAAGCCTTTCCATATATTAATCAAAAAGGTGTAGTCCCAATGGGAGTTTTATGAGTAGTTCGATAGGCCTATAAGGCATCGTTGATTTTCGTTGACCAGTCCTTTCGATTGCGTCCTACAGTTTTTTCCAGAATAGCCTTTAGTTGACAGTTAGAAACCTCTACCTGTCCGCTTGTTTGTGGATGGTAGGGAGAGGCCACCTTATGTGTTACACCGTATTTTCTCAGTAAAGCTTCAAAGCTTCTTTCAAGGAAGTGGGAACCTCCGTCAGATATCACGGTTCATGGCACTCCAAAATGGGGAAAAATAATATCTTTGAATAATTTGATGACGAGTTTGGAGTCACTAGTGACGGTTGGTATAGCTTCAACCCATTTTGAGACGTAGTCTACCACCACTAGGATGTATGAAAATCCATGAGAAGATGGGAATGGACCCATGTAGTCCACCCCTCATACATCGAATATCTCTACTTCTTGCTAGAGATTCAGCGACATCTCATCTCTCTTTGTTATATTGCTAGATCTTTGACATTTGTCACATGACAGGACAAAGTCTTAGGAATTTTGGATATGGTTGGCCAGAAGAATCCACATTGCAAAACCTTCAAAGCAGTCTTTTTAGAGCTCATATGTCCTCCCATTGGTCCTGAGTGACATTGTTCCAAAATAAGTTGAGCTTCTTCTTCGGCGATACATTGTCTATACAGGTGATCAACACCTAGTTTAAAGAGATATGGCTCATCCCAGTGATATTGTTTCACATCATGCATAAATTTCTTTAGTGCATTTCCAGTGCATTGAGGATGGATAACCCCAGCAGCAAGGTAGTTCATGAAATCTGAGTACCACGGTACAACTTCTGAGACTTTCATTAGTTGATCATCTGTAAGAGAATCATTAATCATAATCTTCTTGGTATCCAGAGTGTGGATGCGACTGAGGTGGTCTGCTACAACATTCTCGGTACCCTTTTTATCTCTTATCTCTAAATCAAATTCTTGTAATAGGAGGATCCATCTAATCAACTTGGGTTTTGCATCTTTCTTAGCCAGAAGGTAACGAATGGCAGTGTGGTCTGTGTAGACAATGACCTTCAAACCAATTAGGTAGGATCTGAACTTGTCAAAGGCATACACGACTTCTAGAAGTTCTTTCTCAGTAGTTGCATAATTCCTCTGAGCTTCATCGAGGGTTTTTGATGCATAATAGATCACATAATGTTTCTTTTCTATACATTTCCCTAAAACAGCACCCACAACATAATCACTGGCATCGCACATAATTTCAAAACGATGGTCCCAATTGGGAGCTCTAATGATGGGGGTGGTAGTAAGGGCCTTCTTCAGTGTGTTGAAGCTTTTGACACATTCTTCATTGAAATTGAAATCAGTATCCTTTAGTAATAGGTTCGTCATTGGCTTAGTTATCTTGGAAAAATCCTTTATGAATCATCTGTAAAATCTTGCATGACCTAGAAAATCATGGATTTCTTTTACGTTTGTTGGAATAGCCCGTTTAGAAATCACTTCAATCTTGGCTTTATCTACTTCAATTCCTCTATTGCTGACTCTATGACCAAGGACAATGCCTTCTCTTACCATAAAATGGCACTTTTCCCAATTTAGCACAAGATGTGCTTCTTCACAACGTTTGAGGACAAGGGAGAGGTGCTTAAGACATGAATCAAATGAATATCCATATACATAAAAATCATCCATAAAAACCTCCATAATGGTTTCGGTGAGATCGGAAAATATTGCAGCCATGCAACGTTGGAAAGTTGCAGGTGCATTGCAGTGGCCAAATGACATTCTTTTAAATGCGTATGTTCCGAATGGGCAGGTAAAGGTTCTTTTCTCTTGGTCATCTGGATGTATGGGTATTTGATAGAATCTAGAGTAACCGTCAAGATAACAAAAATATTCTTGGTGAGCCAACCTTTCTAGGACTTGATCAAGGAAGGGCATTGGAAAATGATCTTTTCGAGTTGCCTTATTCAATTTTCTATAATCTATGCACATCCTCCACCCTATAACTGTTTGAGTGGGAATGAGTTCATTGTTTTCATTCCGTATAATAGTCGTTCCACCTTTCTTTGGGACTACATGCACTGGGCTCACCCATGGCGAATCTGATATCGGATAGATTATTCTAGCTGTGAGTGGTTTAATGACCTCGTGATGGACCACTTCCTTCATATTTGGATTCAACTTCTGTTGATGCTCAATAGTAGGCTTGTGATCTTCCATCATAGGGATCTTGTGCATACACAACGCTTGACTGACCCCAGTGAGGTGACTCATTTTATAACCGATGGCTTTCTTTCTTTCCCTTAATTCCTTCAGGAGTTTCTCTTCTTGTTCAGCTGTTAGATCAGAATTTATAATAACTGGACAAACCTTGAGATCATCTAAAAACACGTACTTCAGTCCTTCGGGCAGAGGCTTCATTTCGGGAGCTTCTAATTTTTCGCTTGTTTCTTCTGTAGTTTTGATAGCTTTGAGTTCTTCACTAGTGGCTTCAACATCTTCTTTAGCAGAGTCGAGGGATTCGATGCAATCCTTTACTCGTTCGTCGATTGGTTCATCCACTGATGGGTTTGTTAGAGCAATTTCCAGGGGATCGTTTGATTCATGATGCTCTTGAGTCAGGAGTGACATTTGTTCAATGCAGTCAATCAGATAGACTTCTTCCTGCATACTTGGTCTTCTCATACTTTCAAAAACATTAAATTCGAGAGTTTCTTTTCCTAATCTAAGCAGTAAGGTACCAACTTCAACATCAATCAGGGTTCTTGCAGCGGCGAGGAATGGACGGCCAAAAATGAGAGGATATCTGGCATCTTCTTTTATATCCATAATGAAAAAGTCACAGGGAACATATGTGTCCTTGCCTACCTTGACCGGGACATCTTCGAGGATCCCTAACGGACATTTTATCAAATTGTCTGCAAGTTGTATAGTCATACCGGTAGGAAGCAATTCTACAAACCCTAGTCTTTTGCATAGGCTAAGTGGCATAATAGAGATGCTTGCACCGAGATCTGCCAATCCTTTCTTGCATGATGAGTCACCAATGTGACATGAAATTCCAAAGGATCCCGAGTCTTTTTGTTTCTTTGGCATCTTGCTCAATATGATATCTGATGTAGTTGTAGCCAATTTTACTGTCTCATATTCTTCAGTTATATACTTCCTGGTGAGGAGTGACTTTAGGTACTTAGTCCAGGTTGGTATCTCAGCCAGAGCATCCAAAAAGGGTATATCAACATGAAGTTTGTTCATAGCCTCTTTAAACTTATTGAATCTAGTATCGAGCTTGGTTTTCCTTAAACGGGCTGGGAAGGGTATATGAGGCTTATATATAGGAATATCAGATTCTGGTGTTTCAGTTTCTTCATCAGTAGATTTCTTAGGACTTCCCTTATCTGTCTTATCTTCTTTTGATTGAGACTCTAGTGTTGTTGAGTTTTGGACAATCACAGGTTCATCTTCATTTGTAATAACTACAGGTGTCTCCACTGGGGGATCCGAATAGTCTTTTCCTGACCTAGTGGTAACTGCCTTCAACTGTTCAAGATGCTTGGGGTTGTTCTCGGGTTGGCCAGCAAAGACTCCAGCGGGTGGCTTTATGCTACCTGCAAGTTGAGCTAGTTGAGATTCAATAGCCTTCTGCTGAGCTTGTTGGTTGGCTATCATAGTTTGCTGAGTTTGCAACATTTTTTCAATGGATGATAGCTTGTCATCAGAAGAGATGGGTCCTACTTGTTGTCCTTGCTTTTGATTAAGATTCTGATACTGAGAGTTGTTTTGATAGTTATTGTAGTTCCTATTCTGAAAGTTCCCCTTGAAATTTCCTTGATTCCCAAAATTCTGTTGTTGATTGTACTGGAATCCTGGTGGGCCTCTTGGTTGATTGGTTGAACCAAATTGATGCGAGTTTACTGCTCCAGAGGGGTTTCCATATTGAAAACTTGGGTGATTCCTATTCTGATTTGGATTGTAATAACTTTGCCCAGGAATAGTGTTGATAGCATTAAGATTCTCCATTTGACCATTATCTTCTTGTCCACATACATTGCTCAGTACAACGTCATAGAGAACATTGCATGATAAAGTGGAATGATCGGTGCTCTTACATGCTTCACAGAACAGGGAAGTGGACTTGACCTGTTCTGGTTGCCGAGTGGGTGAACGTCCTCTTCCAATAGCAGCTAAAGATGATTCAATATGGTTTTGCTTGGCAACTAAGACTTTCAAGGTTTTAGCGATAGACTTGTACTCAGGAATAGCTTCGGCCATAACTACCTTCAAGACTCCTTTACCTATAGATCTTCTCCAATTGGCTTGATTTTCTTCTCCCAGGGTGACGACTCTCCATGCGTTGTCATAACTTTGACGCATGAAGTTTCTTCCATACGAGGAATCTAGAAACCTCTTAATATCATCATCCACACCCCTATAGAAAATTTTGATGAGTTGATTCTTGGGAATTCCGTGGTGTGGACATTTGCGTAGAAGCTCTTTGTACCTATCCCATGTTTCAACGAGAGTTTCTCCAGGGACATGAGTGAAATTTGTTATCTGACCCCTAATTTCGTATGTGAGAGATGGAGGATAGAATTTTTCCAGAAACACATTTTGGAGTTGTTCCCAGGTGGTGATGGGAATTTCACTTTGCAATGAATTGTACCAACTTATGGCTCTATCAACAAGGGAATACTTGAAGAGACGGAGTCGAATGGCATCATCAGTGACTCCATTTTGTTTTGTCATAGCACATAGATAGATGAATCTCAGAAGATGTTCTTGGCTGTCCTCTACTTGTTTTCCATAGAAGGGGTTGTTTTGAAGCAATGTGATCCAATGTGCCCTAATCTCAAAATTGGCAGCATTGATGGGAGGAGGCTATATTGGATGATGAACATTCACAGCTTTCGGGATTGAGAACTCTCTATGATCCTTTTGTAGTTCAGATGCTTGCGCTGCTCCTTGCGCTGTTAGGATTTCCTATTGAACCGCAGCCCTAGCTTCTTGCATGAGCCTCTCTCTTTGTGCATTGATGGCTTGAGCCACCCTTCGGGCTACCTTGTCTTCTTGAGCCATCCTTGCTTGATTCTCTCTGATCTGGCGATGGAAAGTTCTGTCTATTTCGAGATCAAAGCTCGATGTGAGTCTGGAGCTGTCCGAACGGTGCATACACTATGCCTTGGGTTGTACCTGAAAATAGAAAGATTTTGAAAGTCAGATCCACAAAGTAGAGTCAAATTCAAGTAGATGATCGATTGTTTCAAAAGAAAAAGCAAAATCCTAGATTAGTCTTAAAAGAACTAGATTTGACTGACTGATTTCGTTGTCCCTGGCAACGGCGCCAGAATTTGACGTGATATTTTTGAACGCACTAACAAACTCACTCGGGGTTGAAATCCCCAAGCTTTTACCAAAAAAAAAGTGAAATAATACCACCCGCAAGCGGATGAGTCTTATCACAGTATAGTTAAGTATCTAACCCAAAGGACAACCTTTTACAGAATCCTTGTCAGTCGAATCTTACTCAAGTAAAACTAATATTTAGAACGATTGGTTGATTTGAGGTTACTTAAACTAATTGCAAGAAAGTAAAAGCCGAATTAAGGTTGGGTTTAGATCAATGATATGGAATCGCTGGGATGGTACCGAGTTTCACCACCGCTACACACGCAAACACATTCAATTGCAAACAATCTGGGCAAAATATATCAATCCAACTGGAGCTACTTCAGAACCCCCCGTAAGGGCGTTAGGTTTGCGTAAGCATCACCTTAGGCATCATATGTCTCGTCACCAACCAGATCACTTACTTACGACTCTAAAGAAATCCCATTCTATTTCTAGTTTGGGAGTCAACTGCATTAATCGATAAGTAAGCAAGTGATAGATCTACAAACTAACATCGACGATAAACAAAGATGATACAAAATACAACTAAGGATGTGGTCCTCCCTGAGGGATGTTTAGACCACAGAAGCGTCACCGAAGGCTAGATGTCTCGTCCCCTCACGGATCATACACTTACAACCTCAAGGAATCTTATCAGAAATTCTCGTCAAAGAGTCGAACCTTGTAAATTGCCATTCTATCCCACATATAGAAGATTTCACAATATAGGAGAGAACAAGATGAAAGTAAGTAGATAATCAACTACAAACATACCAACTAACAACGAAATGGGAAGTTATATACATTACCATGGGGAGTTCAACAAAAGAACATGACTTGCATTGGTAGCGGGGCTAGTCCCCGCACCCCGGCAAAAAGGTACTACTCGCTCATGATGCGAGAAACAAGAAGAATGAGAAAGAGAGAGAAATCTGCCATGAACTCAGTGTAGAAGGTAGTCGCAGCTCAGTGAAGAAGATACGACCTTCTACATCATGTCGGGGCAGATCTGGACAGGAATGGGAGTTTCCAAGATAGACCGGACAGTCTCCCTCGCTCTGTCTTCCTTCTCTCCTCAGCCTCCTTGGTTGCAACACGGGCAGTCGGTGGAATGGAACTGGCGTAAACTGGACTAGATTTAGATCAGAACTGTGTTCGGGCAGCCTGGCAGTGTCAGGATCTGATGCTAAAATGAGGACCCTTGGGGTCCTATTTATAGGCACAGATCTGTCCCTCATACGTTTGGTGTGAGTCCAAATGGTTTACTCATGGTCCGGAGATATTTTTCCACAAAACAGTTTACATGCTTAAACGGTTTCATGTGGGCAATAGCAAATGGTTTTGACGTACTTGTTTATTCGGTCTTCAAGCCATTGGCCATGCGGTCTTGGATTGGTAATTGACCATGCTGTTTGCGGCTCATGCGGTCTTGGATTGGTAATTGGCCATGTGGTTTGTGGCTCATGCGGTCTGCATGCTCCAATGGGCAAACAGCCTTCACGTACTCTGCATCAAATGGACTTGAAGTATAACTAATCCATTCGGTTTCGGTTATTGCATCCTTTACCAAACGGTTTAGTACAATCCTTCAAACGGTCTCATAGCCAAGACCATCAAACATTTTTGTGCTAATATCTTTTCCATACGGTTTGGTAATCATTCGGTTTGCACGCATGGGCATCAAACGGTCTTCCATTTTACGCAAACGGTCTTCACGTATATGCAGCAAACGGTTTCGTAAATGAACTTCCAAACGGTCTCCAGTCTGGCTCCAACCCGTCTCGCAGGCTGGTGCTACTCAAACGGCTGGTCTGAGAGTATGGTGGCCATTCGGTCATCGCGGATAAATGGTCTTCGCTGCCAAACGGTCTTGCGACCTTGGCACCCAAACGGTCTTGGGACCGCATGGGCTCAAACGGTCTTGGGACCGCATGGTCTCAAACGATCTTGGGACCGCATGGGCTCAAACGGTCTAGGGACTGCATGGGCTCAAACGGTCTTGGGATCGCATGGGCTCAAATGGTCTTGAGACCGCCTGGGCTGAATTGCTTGGTTAGATTTCTTGACCAGAGCCAGAGATGAAGGTGGACCCTGCCTACGTGTTAAGCTTTGTCAAAACCTGCATTAAATGAACAATGTTTAGTTTAAAACCTTGATAATCGAATCAATTAAGTAGTTTTACACATTATGATTCGTATAGGTATTTAATGAGTGAGAAAGTATATATATGGAGTTGAATTTGTTCCAAAGTGATAATTGAATTCCATGATGAATATGCATTCATCACCTTTTTATTCTCCTAAATGCATGTTTTGCTCTTTTACTTCTTTGATGAATCAATTGCATTTGTGGCTCACTTATGTGAAATATTTAATCTTTATATAGCCTATGTTGGCTCCTTTATGTGGTTCATTTATGGGTTTTATTCCCAAATGCTATGATGTAAATGTTACTTTTATATCTCTCAATACTGCCAAGTGACTATTTAAGCATGATGTATTTTAGGCCAAATGACAATGTAGTATACATGAGTACAAACCACCCATAGGGCACTGAGGTTTTAGTCCTCCTGCCGGGCACTGGGGTTTTAGTCCCCCTGCTATTTTATAGATTAGGCACTGGGGTTTTAGTTCCCCTGCCACTTTATTTAGGCACTGGGGTTTTAGTCCCCCTGCCACTGGTGAGGTCCGGTAGGTGCCTCACCCTACATTGAGATGACTTTGTGTCTTAATATATTCATGCTATGTGATTATTATTGTGGTGATTGATTATGGTAGTTTTCTCTCTCTTATTCATATACTTGCCTCATTTCTTTTGAAATCTCTTATTGTAGAGAATCTTTTATATTGCAATGCCTTTGATTATTTAATTGTCCTATTTCTCTTGAATAATATATACCTTTATCTTTCTCTTTTTGGATGACCCCAACCATCCAGGCTAGGATCAGAGTGCGCATGGAAGCTTGGTGAACCTAAGGCTATGGATAGGATAAGAAGAAAATGAACATATAGCTTGCATGTTCATAGTTGCCTTTATATATTAAGTTGTTTTGTTTGGAGACAATATTGGCTTAGTCTAAGTCTTCCTCTACCTAGATCCTATGTTTTGTGTAAAGTTGTACTTCCTTTATGGAAATTTTATAATGTACTCTTTATACATTTTGAACAAAGTCAAGTTTTATTTCTTCCGCTGCCACACAATTGGTGTTTTTGTTTATCATGTTTTATAGTAGAGACCTGGTCTTTGCAGCATGGTATCAGAGCATCAAGGTAGTCAGATTCTTGACTAATTCCAAATTGTCTCCTAGATAGAACCCTTATCATATATAGTTTCCTTTAGTAAGTTTTTCACCTTAGAGTTGACCTAGAATGAAAGTTTCATTTAGTATCATAATAATAATTAATTAAAAATAAAATCTGTCAACTTTTTGGTGAATTGCCTATTGAGAAGCTACTAGAGCAAGAAGTTGAAAGTGATGGTGTCTAGAAAGGGTCAGAGCTTGGGGGATGGCAATACTTTCCTCCACCCCACTAGCTTGGTAATGAGGACTCCTGAGCTCATATGACCTGGCCTGGCCTGATCTGATACAGACGACTCGAAATAGTCTATCTTTGGGCATGTTGCCTAATTGTTGAATACCTTAGGAAAATCATAAGTGATGATTTGATCTCTTACACAAAAATCATCCTTAAATACCTTATGCTCCTATGTTTAGGGTTTAGTGTACCCTATGTTACACCCTGAAGCTTGGTTTGTAAATCCTTTTAGTGTCGAGTTTTATGTACCCTTTTACCCTTAGCTTAGTTTGACTTAGTTAGCCCTTTTAAGGTATGGAGTGAGGGTAATGGTGTCAGTACCCTATTTGGTTTTGCAAATCTGATTTCGAGGACGAAATCCCTTTTAGGGGGATGGAATCCCAATTAAAAGCAAAATCAAATACCTTTAGAATTAGAAACCCTATCTATGTGGACTTATGTACATAATAACTTATGTGAACAAGAATTTATCAAACACATTATACTTGTAATTCAACTTGTTTGTTTATACACACGTGAATATGTAGTAAGTCATATAGATATAGTTCATATGCTTGAACCTTCACATATTGTTGATGCACATAATAATGGGTTACTCATTACTAATGGTGAATATACATAACGTTGACTATGCCACCCTAATGGTAAAATGCACCCTAAGGATGCTTTAACATGTAATGATCATGTTGACCAAAACCCTAATATGTAATCATCTAGCTTTGACAACATATATACATATAGATACCCTTGATGCCTTTCATGATACACTAGTGACATTAGGTGTCATCATCACATAATATACCTTGATACATATAAATGGATTATAGTCACAAAAGTTATCAATATATATAAGGTATATCACCTTGTTCTCTGATGAACGCCTCATCATAACTTGATATATGAATTAATTCATTAATATTTAATGTGTTATATACTATTCACTAAAATGCATATAATGACTCAAACATGATAATGAATAACTAGATTCACATAAATATTCATAAATGCCTAATGTGAAGTAAAATATGTATAATTTATAATATGGAGTGTAATGGAAGAAAATGATTAATGATGTCATTAATATGAGAATGAAAGATGATATGACAATGTGCTATATGAACATTATTTGGAATTATTATATGCTTATAACTTGTTGGATAATATTAACTTTTTCTAAAAAATAATTGTGATAATTCTACATGATAGGATAATGGAAAATGAATTCATGTTATTAAGGTTTTTGACCTAATACATTAATTAATTTTGAAATGGCTTAGTAAACCCTAATTGTGCTTAAAACCGTTGATGAGGGAAATACACATGATATAATATTGATATGTAATTGTTTTGAATAAAATGTGGCACAAGTGTTAGTATAATAAATATGATACCTTTTCATGATGGAGATTATGCTAATAAGACAAAAATGTTAATTTAAGTTTGATAAAGGCTATAGGTTTTGTGGAAACCTTAGTAACACCTGACTTATGTAGATTTTGTGTTGTACCCTAGATTAAGGGTTATAACCTAGTGTTTAAGGTTGGGAAGTTGCACTTTCACCCTCTCTTTCCTCTTGTTGTGATTTCGGGGACGAAATCCTCTTTAAGGGGTGGTGTGCTGTAACATACCGAATCTCATGGTCTTCCCTACAATTTACCCATATTCTATCTTTTCATTTCTTTCAAGTCCTTTTGGACTAATTTCATAAATTTCCCTTCTTTTATATTCTTTTTGGACTCCTTGTGCAATTTGAGCACAATTCAATGTTGGAATTACCTTTTTACCCCCATTTATGATAATAAAGGGGTGTTTGCACAAATAACCCACACAATGAAATAATTGGGGTCTTAATATGCAAAATTTACACTTAGAGAGCAAATAAGTAGATAATATTAATTTGGAGCTTTTTGGATAAATATATTAGTAATAATGTGTATTTGAATTAATTATGAGAGTATTTCCCCTTTTTCCTTCTCTCTCCTAAAAAATGATAATAATATATCAAAATAGAATATAATGGTGAGATTTTCTTTTAAAGTTAATAATGGTTGTATATCTCGAAATTCACTCATGTAATCCATTAAAATAAGACTTTTCATATAACTCATTCATTTTAATATATTAATATACACTTTAATGGGCAATATATTTATTAAGGGCCAAATAATGAGTAAAACGAGAAAGTAATTGCATAGCATTGTTCTAGACTTTAATGTGAGATAATGGTTCGAATTTGGTGGCTTTTGTAGTTGATTTGACCCCTCAAAATGATTTTATACACTTTTAATATAGTGTAAATTAAAATGGTGAATAATAACCCACCTTCATACCTCACTCATATTATGGACTAATTAAGCTTGAAAATACATGTAATAATTGAATGGAGGACTCTTGGACTTCATATCTCAGATTTGGGAACAAAGGGTTGCTTATAAAAGCAACACATAATTATTTGCTCAAGCATTATATTAATATATGCTTTAATAATCAAAATAATTATTGGAGGCCAAAGGTTGGGTGAAACGAAAATATAATTATATAACATGAATCTAGACGTCATTATCAACCTGGGGTTAAAATTTGAGGTTAATTGGAGCTCGTTTGACCTTCCAAATGCATTTAACAAGTTTTTAATAAAGTGTGACATTATAACATTAAGATATCAATGTTGCATGCACATTTAAGCTAAGGTTTGACTTTATCTGATCTGTCACGCCCACAGCCCATTGTGGATCGCAATCCAATGGTCTAGGATGAACACGGACCTCATCCGACGGCCGACGCCTTGTCTTCCACCTTCGGACAACCGAAACAGGAACCGCACAACCGCCGCTCACTTCCTCTCCACCTTTCTCCCTCGTCTCTTCACCGTTTCTAGATATTTCTTCACCCACGAGTTTAATATGTGAAGCCTATTTTAGTATGTGACATCCATGATGAATGTGAAATCTATGAGAATGATTATTGTGCAAACAATCCTAATCTCTCAGTTGGATCTTTTCCAACCCCACAATCATTATTGTGCTAGCCTTTTTATTCTCCTAAATGCATGTTTGGCTCTTTTACTTCTTTGATGAATCAATTGCATTTGTGGCTTACTTATGTGAAATATTTAATCTTGCTATAGCCTATGTTGTCTCCTTTATGTGGTTCATTCATGGGTTTTATTACCAAATGCTATGATGCAAATGTTACTTTTATATCTCTCAATACTGCCAAGTGACTATTTAACCATGATGTATTTTAGGCCAAATGACAATGTAGTATACATGAGTACAAACCACCCATAGGGCACTGAGGTTTTAGTCCTCCTGTCGGGCACTGGGGTTTTAGTCCCCGTGCCATTTTATATATTAGGCATTGGGGTTTTAGTCCCCCTGCCACTTTATTTAGGCACTGGGGTTTTAGTCCCCCTGCCACTAGTAAGGTCCGGTAGGTGCCTCACCCTACATTGAGATGACTTTGTGTCTTAATATATTCATTCTATGTGATTATTATTGTGGTGATTGATTATGGGAGTTTTTTCTCTCTTATTCATATACTTGCCTCATTTCTTTTGAAATCTCTTATTGTAGAGAATCTTTTATATTGCAATGCCTTTGATTATTTAATTATCCTATTTCTCTTGAATAACACATACCTTTATCTTTCTATTTCTAGATGACCCCAACCATCCAGGCTAGGATCAGAGTGTGCATGGAAGCTTGGTGAACCTAAGGCTATGGATAGGACAAGAAGAAAAGGAACATATAGCTTGCATATGTCCATAGTTGCCTTTATATATTAAGTTGTTTTGTTTGGAGACAATATTGGCTTAGTCTAAGTCTTCCTCTACCTAGATCCTATGTTTTGTATAAAGTTGTACTTCCTTTATGGAAATTTTATAATGTACTCTTTATACATTTTGAATAAAGTCAAGTTTTATTTCTTCCGCTGCCACACAATTGGTGTTTTTATTTATCATGTTTTATAGTAGAGACCTGGTCTTTACAGTGCCAAACCACATGCAACTTCATCTTAAGCATCCAATGTACCACTACAACTTACTATCTTAGTAGTACCACGGTGTATGATGAACTTAAAATCATGATCTCCTGTACATCATGATTCCTCATGATTGATTCCTTAGAAACCCTAAACCACTCTAGTCGGGGTTTCATCACCTTCCTTTCCAGAAAAGTGCATCTGAGGTTCTACCACCATCCTTTCATTGCATCAAGGACTAGGCTGGCTAACCAAACAACCATTAACTTGATCAACCGATTTTATTACATCTGAGTGTTAGCCAAACTTATCTCTTTTTCCAACTAAGGGTTAACCTAACACCCTCTTCTAGCCTCTAGCTAAACTAGGCAGCTGCTTCTCAACCACTTCACATTCTTAGGTGTTAGGTAACGGTGAAGACATACACCTCCATGCATTACACTTACTATCTCATCTCATCTCTAAGTCTATCTTCATCAAGAAACTCTAAGCTCATCCTCTTAGTTTTCAAACTCAACCTTGTATAATTCATAGTTCATGATAAAACATCCTCATAAGGTGACTACCTTATCCCTCTATCCACATATCATTCACTCCACCAGGGTATGTTATGATCTCTATCCTCATACCTCATAGCAACGTTCCAACTCGCATCATCTTTATCCTTGGTGTATGGCACGCATACTGTCCTATCTCTCACTCCCATAACAAGAGGAAATAAGCATTTGGCTGCAATCCCAATACAAAGTTCTTCCTGTTTCAAGAGTAGAGATGGTACATCCCACCTTATCAGTACACCTTCAAATCTAAGTTGAAACGTGCAACTTATGTCTCGATATCAAGGTTATTTCCATGGAAACTGGTTTCGAACCTACTTGGGTCACCACACAATCCTTGGTCATATCCTCTAAGTATATAGGGTGCCGACACTTTTGGGGTCATCCCTGTTCCCTTATGCATCTAAAGAGTGCCCTACTCATCCGCACGTTGGGTCCCATGAGTTCATGAATGTGATCAATCTCCTAACCCATGACCCTCAGACAATGATAGTTGTTACCTCCTGACCCTATGGTCTTGTGCAACTGGGGAATTAGGCAACTCCTACTTCCATCGGTCTTATCCCTACTTGACCCTAAGATAGACTTAGGATTCTATTATAGTACATGTACAGCTTAGAACCTTACCCAAGCCATCATCATCTCTCTCTCTCTCTCTGCATTCATGGGTTGACTTTCATCCTTTCATAGGGGTCATGGCAACCTGCCTACCTTGGTCAGGCCCCATATTAGTTACCTCCATGGTAACACATCCACATCCACTTAGAGATGGTTATCTATGGGTCTGCAGGTTCATTCTCATACCATGTAGTTTTCACTTAGCTTCTCAAGATCCTATGAGACCTCTTTAGGTTTCCTCAAAACCCACAAAACTGGTATACACCCTACCAAAGGGTCCCCCTCCCAGGATGGGAGGAAACTACAACTCTTAACAACAAGGTCACAAACATCCTTGGGGTTTATATTCACATGAGCATGCTTAACCCATCAGCTAATAAGGCACAGGCAGACCACCTACTAAACCATGCTAGGACATACTTATTCTCATCCTCAACATTGGATCAAGATCATACTTTCCCATGTCATCCACTTAGCTGTGAGGGGTTCATCAAACATACTTTTAAACTTAAGGGGTTCCCTCTCCTCTAACCATGAGGAGTACCATGCTCGAATCTATAGAAACTCAAATCTCATCATGATCATTAGGTACACCACTTCCCCTCCTAGGCCTAAGAACCCTAGGTTCATTTCGTTATGCCACAACTATCCAACTGCATGCTCAACCTTTAACCACGAACCAAACATGTCCAAGGTATGTCATGCGCTTCCCATGATCCTTTTATTTGAGCAACACTTCAGAGTTAAGTCCTCCTCAAGGATAGTCAACAAGGTACAAGGCCTCACAACCTGTTACCAAACCTCTTCGTGGTTAAAGGAACTCTTCTTCTCATCTATACCTTAGGTATAGAGGTACCATCAGTCTCATCCTCTCTCTAGCGTTTGGTTCCTCTAATGGCAACCAAGATATCGTCAGCATGAGGCAACCACTATTATCCACTTAGGTCGCGTCATCCTCAACTCCCCACTTTTCCTCATATCTCAGTGTCTAGGCTTCCAACCTTCTTGCTTGGGTCCTGCTCTCTCTCTCTCTAGAGCTAACTCCACAACTAGCCTTATACTAAAGGTCCTCTTTCCATGAATATGGATCAATCTCACAAGCATACCTCTACATGAAGAAGCTTATGTTCAAACTTATGTTTGCTCAAGGTTATCCCTAGACCTTTATTCTTATCTCATCATCTATCCAACATACTCCCTTGGCTAGAGTTTCAACCTACTGCTCGTACTACTGACGTACTCTGGGTTCATACTATGCCATGCTCATATAAGCTCATGGGGTTTCCATAGGTTCTTCTCTAACCTCATCAATGAAGGATATATCCTTCTCTCTACCATGCACAACCCTTTCCAGAATTGGGTCGCCAAGGCACTAGGTCATCCAACCTCTCATGGCTCAAATGGGCATCCAAAAGCATATCCATCCAAACACCTGGTCTACCATGACATCTAACTCATCATGTCATCACTTTCTCTAACCTTCACTTAGGGTTAGGGTTAACATCATCCTGAGAGGATGTGCCAGGTCTCTACTTATAATGGAGATCTCTACCTCCAAGACTAACTCTCTTCACTTATCCACCTGACAAGAAGGCCTAGCCTCAGGTCTCTCCTGAGGGCATGACAACTTATGTCATACGACCTAAGCATGTGTCTATTCTTTTATGCTTAATCTATTAAGCTTATGTCCATGACATCTTATTTACATGCTTTTTATTAGTTTGGTGGATGATTCCTTAAACCTTATCAACCTTACCCCTACATCAAGAGGGTGAGGAAAAGAGAGAAACCCCTAATCCTTAAGGTCCTTAACAACATTTGAGTTGAGAAGGAATGAACAAGATGAGAGAGTCCTAAAGGTATCTTATTTCGAGTCAAATCCTGAGACATTGGCCAGGCAGTCACACTAATCCGGGAGTCCTTGTATTCCGACTAGTGGTGCGGAGGAAAATCTTGCCAGCCCCCACACGTGATTCTTTTCTAGACACCTCTGTCTTTCAGAAATTCCTCTAATAATTCCCTTGGGTTCTATGGAGTTTATAAATTTTAATAATTATTACAGATTAAATGAGGAACCTATGCTATGATACCAATTGTAACGATCCCGCCTCCCGATAACCCCCAATTAAGGGAGACCAAGAGATCGGAGCCATCATCCCAATTAATTAACAGGATCAAAGGTTCAACAAATAATCAATTACAATTATCAAATTTTACCAACTAAACTGAAAACTGGTATAAAATAAAACATTGCATACCTTTTTAAAACTTTAGTAAACTACTCTATCCACAACCTGGATTCATTCTATCTAATCCTCCTTGCACTTTATTTCTTATTTCCATAATGTGTCATTTTACTATTTGTTCTTTCAATTGTTGTACCTAAAATGCCGACAAACAAAACGTCAGTCAGCATATAGGAATATGCTGGTATGTGGGAACAACCAAAATTTCACAAATATGGCTAACAATTTAATTATCACAATTAGGGTAATTAGCAAACCAATTTACATTTTCAATGTGTCATTCTCCACCGCTTTTGCCCTAACCATGGAATACCCCTCTACGGTTTCTCTTTTGCCAATGACTTCAGGCAACCTTCTCAATCCCAAGCTTGGTGCCTGGGGGTCACCTCTCATGGTGCCCCATAGTCATGCAACATAGACCACCTTCTCATTCCCGAGCTTCGTGTCTGGGGTCACCTCTCATGGTGCCCATTGGTCTACCCTCTTGGGCCTGACCTTTATGGCATCTTCCATTAGGGTGGCATGTAGGTGTGAGAATACACATGTATTTATATTTGTGATAACCATAGTGACTTTATGATTTTGCAAGTATGAACATCCAAACAGTTAAGTTGCATTCAATGTGATTAACCATCTAGAAAACCATTAGGAAAACTAATGCGATTAATTGTAATTAACCACATACCCGTCAAGCTATCTTGAATGTAGAATTAATCCAAACAAGGAAGTAATCCATAATCAAGCAAGCAAGCACACAATTTAGCCCTGAAATATACATCTAATATTCTCTATCATGGATCATGATATCCAAGTCTAATAGGCCTAATCCTGCCCTAGGGTTACTAGCCCTTTTTAGGGTTTTGACCATAATTAGGGTTTCACTTCCTTTTCACCACTTTTACTTTACTTTAATCAAAATATCCATCAAACCCTAATTATCTCATCTTATTTATCACAAAATATTCTAAGATCATACTTTTGCAACATGAAACCCTAATTTCGAATAAACTACTCTTTCCTTCCCTTTTTCCCTTATTTAGGGTTTCTAAGGGTATTAATCACAAGGTTAGGCTTAAAACCTTAATTCTGGAATTTTCATCTTCAAAATAGACCAAGATCCATCTTTATCATTAAACAAGTTAATAAAGCTCGAATTATCTTATTTGCAAGATTAAATCCATCATTTATCATCAATTAGGGTTTCTAACAACAAATTAACACTTTTTCTTTCAAAATTATATACTTTTACAAAAATATACTGATTTAGGCTTCCAAACCATTTTTAATGTATTCCTCATATTTTTCTGATCATTTTTCATGTATCAACTTTCCTCATCCGAGTTTTCTATCAAATGATATGATTTGATCAAGAAAAGCCTTTTCTAACTTAATAGGATCAAAGAGGAAAATATCGAAAAATAGACGACCGCTTGATATGTGGACCAGTGGTCCATCCCCAGATCTGACAGTCATGGTTGTGCATTCCTAAAAGAAATCCGCTCCTGCTCTGGAGCGTTGGATCTAGCCTGAGACCACCATGGTTCATGATCGGGTGGTGGTGGGTTGTCGTCTACCTCCGTCTGTGCAAAGAAACGCAGTCAACTCACCAGTTGACATCGAACTCCAGGCCATCAGCAAGAAATCCGAGAAGCCAAGAAGCTTCTCTGTCATCTCCCAAACCTGGTGAGATGCTCAATTGTCCAAATGAACTCGACCTTCACCTTGAACTTCTCGACGAAACTTTGTCGGGGCTCGCTGGTTGCAGAGGGGGGTAGATCAGGTCAAAACTAGCGATTGAAAATGTCTTTCCACTCATCATCGAGCTCCGTGGTGATTGGGATAGTTTTTAGGGACCCTAGTACCCTCGAGTGCCCTCCCTTATATAGGGATAAGACCTGGGAGTCCTGTGATTTGGGGGTTTCTCCCCTCGTCGACGATAGCCATGAAAGTTAGGGTCTAATTTCTTTGGAACAATCTCCCAAAACTAATGGACTTGTTAGTTCATCAATTCATCACTTCCAAACTGAGAAAAATGAATTCCTAATTTGTCTCCCAGTACTACTGGAACTCGGGGTAGACAACGCACATATGCCCTTGGATTCGTG
Organism: Alisma plantago-aquatica; assembly: GCA_963693085.1. Lineage (NCBI taxonomy): Eukaryota > Viridiplantae > Streptophyta > Magnoliopsida > Alismatales > Alismataceae > Alisma > Alisma plantago-aquatica. The sequence goes on from OY856413.1 coordinate 782,204,784, forward strand.
GTCCTCTAGACCATGCGGTCATCTAACGACCAACGTTGTTCCCCTCTATTGCAATTATTTTAAAATAGGTTTAAAGGAGTAATTTAACTTGATATCTTGGAAAATTCATTTCTCACTCCTTGTTTAACATTTTCTTCTCAAATTTTAGGGAAAACTCCATCTTGGCATTATCTAACTGTTCATTAAATTGGAAGGTTAAATTCCAACAGTTGATAGTGTTTCCTTCACATCCAAGTTATTCATTAATTAAATCAAAATCAATTAGTATTCCTTTTTCTTTTGCCATTATCTTGTTATTTGGAATTCCTTGAACCTCAAGGAACCTTAATGGCTCAAATCCCATCTTGGTAATATTCCTTATCCTTTTACTTATCTTTTATCTATTTTCTCTTTCTTCTTATTCATTTTTTAATAAAATATCTCTTTTCGAGAATTTCACTTTCTCTCTCTTTTTATTTTCCTTATTATAATTCATTTTAACATTAGGAACCTTATGGATACGAAAATACACCAAGGGTAACTCAATTATACCTCTTTCCACTTATTAGAATTCATTTTAACATTTGATCATTGTTTTCAATTTCTTTCTTAATAAAGAAATATTTAATTACACATTTCTTTTCTTATTGCATTATCTTTGCAACTTTGGACTCCTTGGAACCCAAGGAACCCAAGAGGCACGAAATCCAACTTTGGATTTTATTCTTTTGCCTTCTAGAGGTTTCTACATCTTTCTTTTCTTCATTTTCTTATTTACTCAAATAATGGAGTTTCTTTTGTCTTTTCCTTGTTATTGGGCCCAATAGCCAATAAAACCCACAAAACAACCTACAAGGCTATTGTAAATGAAACTCATTTATTCAAGACAAATAATATCATTACTTGTTCCAAAATATGAGAAATTACATTTCTCACCAAATGAACCCAAAAGTTGGGGTTGTAACAATGAGACTTCTGCTTTCTTCCCCACCGACTGCATTGTCTTAGACATGGAAAAAGACACAAAATGGGTGCCTATCATCTTGGGAAGGTCATTCCTAGCCACAGCTGATGCAGTGATCCATGTGAGGACTGGAACTATGTATGTGACATCCATGCACATGAAGATTTGGTTGAACATCTTTAAATCTTTAGCTACAACCGAGGTAATAGGGGCCATTGAAGAAGATTGCTATCTCATTGAGTGCCTGGATGAGATTGTGGATGGATGCTACATGCATGGATTCAAACTGCCACTCAAGGTAGAGGTCTAGAGCCAATAGTTGAGTTCCCAGATGATGATGATGAAGTGGATGAAGAGAATGAGATAGCCTTGGTCGCTGTAAGTAAAGACCTTCCTTTTATTTCTGAACCATTAAAGAACCTCCCACCCTTGAGCTGAAGTCACTTCCAGAAGGATTGAAGTATGCTTTTCTAGGTTCAAATGACACCCTCCGGGTGATCATTTCTTCCATATGCTCACTAGAATAAGAGTAAGCATTGATGAAAGTCTTGAAGATGAACATCCAGGCCATTGAATGGTCTATAGCTGATTTGAGGGGTATTGACCCCTCCATATGTGTACACAGGATCTATCTAGATAATGATGCAAGGCCGACCCCTCAAATGCAAAGGTGGTTGAATCCAAATCTGAAAGAATTTGTAACTCAAGAGGTTGTGAAGTTGTTAGATGCCAGGATTATATATCCTATTTCTGATAGTACATGGGTGAGCCCCATCCAGGTTGTGCCTAAAAAGGGTGGGATCACTGTGGCAGAAAATGTAGATGGTGAGCTTATGTCAGTTATAGAACAATCAAAGTGGAGAATGTGTGTTGACTACCGGAAACTCAATGAAAATACCAAAAAGGACCACTACCCACTCCCATTTCTTGACCAGATTCTAGAGAGGCTAGTTAGGCAAATATTCTATTGTTTTCTTGGTGATTACTCTTGATACTTCCAAATTGTTGTGCATCCTGCACATTAAGAAAAGACAGTAAGAGAAGACAACATTCACCTGCCCAAGTGGCACATTTACCTACCAGAGAATTCCATTTGGGTTGTGTAATGCCCCTTCTACATTTTAGAGATGTATGACCTCAATTTTTTATGATATGCTTGATTCATCGTTGGAAGTGTTCATGGATGATTTCTCTATCTTTGGAAAAACCTTTGATGAATGCGTGATTCATTTGATTGATGTCCTTGAGAGATGCGTAAAGGTTCGCCTAGTGCTATCATGGGAGAAGAGCCATTTTATGGTGCCCGAAGACATTTTTATAGGTCACCAGGTTTGAAAAGATGGGATTGAAGTTGATAGGGCCAAGGTCAGCCTCATTTCTACTCTTACTATTCCTTCCCCCGTAAGACATGTCCGGTCTTTCTTGGGACATGTAGGTTTCTACCGTCGATTCATAAAAGATTTTAGCAAGATCTTGAGACCTCTATGCCACTTGCTTGAGAAGTATGTTGAATTTCATTTCGATGACAAGTGAGTTGAAGCCTTCAACCACTTGAAGGAAAGACTAGTTTCTTCTCCTATCATGCTGCCCCTGGATTTCTCTTTGCCATTCAAGATTATGACTGATGCATCCAACATGGTAGTGGGGGCTATGTTGGGCCAAAGAGATGGCCAGATTCCACATGCTATCTACTATGCAAGCAAGACTCTAGATGAATCCCAAAGAAACTACACAACCACTGAGAAGGAGTTGCTTGCAGTTATCTTCGCTCTTGACAAGTTTAGATCTTATATTCTACAAAACAAGCTAATTGTCTATACAAACCATGCTTCTCTAAAATCTCTAATGGCAAAGAAAGACTCCAAGCCGAGGTTGATCAGATGGATATTGTTTCTTCAAGAGTTTGATATCAAGATTGTCGACAAGAAGGAAGTAGAGGATTCTTTCGCTGACCATCTCTCCCAGATTCAAGCACCTTTTGATGAAACAAATAGAATCAAAGAGACATTGCCGTATGAGGAGATGTTCCTACTCTCAACTGTTCAAAGGTTGTGGTACTAACACATAGCTAACTTCTTAGCTAGTGGGAGGATACCAAACACTTGGACAAGGGAGGAAAGTCGAAGGTTATTTGCTATGGCCAAGAACTATGTTTGGGATGATCCTCACTTGTTCAACTATTGCCCCGACCAACTTATCTGAAGGTGTGTTTTGGAGATGGAGTAGCAAGAAATCCTCTCTATGTGCCATTCCAGAGTTTTTGGAGGTCACTTTTGTGGAAAATGTACTACAGACAAGGTTCTTCAAAGTGGATTCTATTGGCCTTCATTGTTCAAAGACTCCCATGAATTTTGTAAGTGTTTCTTGAGGTGCCAAAAAGTGGGCACTATCTCTAAGAAGGATATGATGCCTCTATTACCCATTCTTGTGGGGGAAGTATTTGATGTTTGGGGGAGTGACTTCATGGGTCCTTTCCCCCTCTTTTAGATATGTCTATATTTTGGTTATCATTTACAATGTATCAAAGTGGATTGAAGTTGTTGCAACAAGGACAACTGATCACATGGCGGTGTGTGACTTCATGAAATCTAACATCTTTAGCCATTTTGGTATTCCAAGAGCTATGATTAGTGATGGTGGAAGTCATTTTATTCTCCACACCATTGAAGGCTTGCTCATGAAACATGGGGTGAACCTTCGTGTGTCTACTCCTTACCACCCCCAAGAAAGTGGTCAAGTTGAGTTGGCCAATTGGTAGATAAAGCTCATTTTAGAGAAGACGGTGAGACTGGACCGTAAGGATTTTTCACTTCATCTCAATGAAGCTTTATGGGTATATAGGACTGCATATAAATCCCCGATTGGCACTACACTATTTGATCTTGTGTATGGAAAAAGTTGCAATTTGTCGGTTGAGATGCAACACAAGGCACTATGGGCTTTGAAAACCACATACTTTGATGGAGAGAATATTAGGATGAAAAGAAAGTTTCAGCTGAATGTGTTGGAAGAAATGCACCATGAAGCTTATGAAATGTCCAAGATCTATAGAGAGAGGACAAAGTTTTTGCATGATAAGTTGATCAAGAAGAAGAACTTTGATTCCCAAAAGTGGGTGTTGTTGTACAACTCAAGGATGAAGTTCTTTCCCAAAAAACTTCGGTCTAGATGGGAAGGACCTTATCTCATCAAAAAGTTTATCCATCTGGAGCTGTAGTGATTTGTGAAAAAGAAGGAGCAAGTGAGTTCACCATGAATGGCCAAAGATTGAAATATGTTGTAGAAGTAGGTCCAGACAAGGCAAACCAAAGTTTTGATATAGTGATGTTAGTGGAAGAATGTCAAGTTGATGAAGAGATGTGCTTGAATGCACATGAGAGAGACATTTATTTTAAAGATGCTTTGTGAGTCCCATGGAAATGATAGAAGTCAAGAATCAATAAGCCCGAATGAAGGCATAAAATTAAGCTCTAGTGGGAGGAAACCCACCTAGGTTTGGGAGCTTTTTCACCCAACCTTCTCTTTTTGATACTTTTATTTTCTTTTCCACAAAATACACACACATGTATTTAATAGTTTTCCTTGGTAGGTACTAAAGAGAGAGGAATAAAAGGTGAATCATGGCTGCTAAGACCAATTTGTGGTGAAATATTAAAGAAAAACAAAGTTGTTGAAATTGAGTTGAGAAAGTTGAAGGAATGACCCCACCACGGCCGCGAAGCACAACCACAGTCGTGGCTGGAGCTTCCCAAAATGGCCATGGCCCAAGGCCATGGGTCGTATCTTTTATTTTTCAAAGGAACCAAATATGTCAGGTTTTTTGGCTGAATGGCCATGGCCGTGGCGCACCAGACATGGCCATGGTAAGGATGGATGGACACGACTGTGGCACATGACCACAACCATGCCAAGGTCAAGTGGGAGTGCTCTTCATCGACAACATGACCATGGAACCCCGCCACAACCATGCTACCAAATCATGGCATGACTATGGCCACCTGACTCAGCCATGGCGCGGCCTGACCTCACAAAAAAAATAAAACTTAAAGTCCATCTTCAACCCAACCCAAGCCGTTGCAACACTTCATTTCACACCACAACGGTTGTGGTGGTGCTCCTATAGCTACAGATCCTCCAAGCTCCACCTCTAAGCCCCCAAATTTCCTCTAAACCACCACCAATCATCCCCAAATCATCCCTCCACCATTCCCCTTCCATTTCCACACCAAATCATCCATTAATCCACCCTCCATCACCACTTTCTCCTCCATTCTGCCCCACAACCACCCCTACCTACAACCTCCACCAAAACTTCCATTTCTCCCCCAAATTGAAACCTAATCATTCGTCCACCAATCTATACCTCCATATCCTTCCATTCCACTCCTCAATCCACCTCCATTACATCATTTACCCAAAAATCCATTTTCCACAACCCTACCACCTCCTCCACCTCCATAAAATGAAGGGGATCACCAAGGCTGTGAAGAAGGGGGCTCAAAAGAGCCTTGATGTGATTATCAGAGGCAAGAATTGCACCAAAAGAGCCTCCTCCCAAGTCTCCATGCCTTCCCACACCCCTTCGTCATCAGATTCCATCGCCCAATCACTTCCCCAATTGATGTCCGTGCATTCATCTCGGACAAAGTCATCCGATAGAAACCATATCACTGATGAGACGTATGGAGAAAACGTGGAGGAGGAGTATGAGGAGAACATGGACCACTTGGTAGATGAGGTTGACACAGTAGTTGCTAAAAGAATCCAGAAATCAAAAGCAACATCGCCCTCATCCACACGCACACCAAAGTTCACTCCAGCACGTCGTTCAACATCTCACATGGCAGTAGAGCATAGAGGGCATCCACAACCTAGGCGGAAATTGCGTTCCAATGAAGAGAACTTCACATATTGGTACCCCAAACAATGGGTGTCAATCAATCTTGATACGAGTTCAGGGTCCCAATCGTACATGTTGATGAGGAGGAGGAAGACACTGAAGATGAGGTGATGCATCTGTCAACTGAGGCGGAGGAAATTTTGGCTCAATTTGAGGAAGGAAGATTGAAGGCCTTGAGCAAGGCCCCCATTGGAGTGTCCTATTGTAGAGTACATAGGCACAGGAAGACTGCACTCAGATACCCTGAAGCCATGACAAGGTGAATCATCGCCACAAGGTATGGATGTAAGAAAGTTATTGAGGAACTTGGAATCAAGGTGGTTGTGGAAGAAGGTTTGAAGAAAATGGGTCTATGGGACATTATTTTCACAAACACCCAAGCTAGATACATCACATTGACACAAGAATTCTTTGCCACTCTTGAGAAGAAGAAGGTGAGAGAAAATGATGCTATCAAATTTTCCATGTTAGGCAACATGCATACTCTCACTACAGCTGATTTGAATGGTATATTTGCTGACAATTTTGAAGAAGTCGTTAAAATGAATGACAGCCTGCTAGAGAAAGAGGTAGATTTCAACTATGTACACTTCTAGAACCTCTTGACAGGGAGCAAGAATTACTATGCAGGGAGGTGAAAAACCTCATCCATAAGCGACCCCCTATTCTGCTATGTGAAAAAGGTCTTGGCAAACACAATTGTGGGCAGATATGATAACCAAGGCACGATTGTTTAGAAGGATATGTTTGTCATGATAGTAATGCACCATAAGTGGTGTATAGACCTTGGAGTTCTTTTAATTGATCATATGAGGTCCATACCCTCCAAGAGTAAAACACATTTTGTTATGGGGGGGGTTAAACCTCCATCACACTTGCTTTGGGATATGACCTCTCTGGGTTGGAAGATGAAATTGAACATGAGTTTGTGGACTTAAACTATCTCATCCACTCACACACTATCATGATGAAGGACCAAAGAATGATATATCATGCAAGTAGTGTGCCAAACATTGAGCTTGAGCTGTCATACCATGTTGTACCACTTATCTCCATGTTGGGAGTCCTTCATAGACAGGAGACCAAATTGTTGGAATGGAAACAAAACAACCCAAGAGAGACGTACAATAGGGGAGACACTACCACACAAGGGGAGATTGTTGAATCTAATGTGTAAGGGCAAGAGTAAGAAATCGAAGGACAAAGGCAGTCCCAAAAATCAAGAAGAATGGATGAAGGAACATCCCAACTACAGTAGCCCTCATCAAACACCTACAACATGTCCACCATCCAGGCGTAGCTTGAGAGCATACAAAAGACACAGGGTGACATGTAGCTGATCCAGCAATACATTTGTCAAGACCAATAGCAAATGCACCACCAGGTCAACCACTTGTATCACTACCAGCATGCCCAAGCAACAAGAAACCCTAAATGGGGTGGAGATTTTTTGGGTGGTATTGTTGGATATTCAGAGACATACCCTCCACCCCAAGATGACTACTGGGGACATTACTACCACCACCCTCCTATAGGCTCATCTCCTCCTCCAGATCCTCCTCACTCATTTGAGCAACTGCCACAACATCCATGACACTTCCCCTATCTACCCTAAGCTATAGTGTCATGTTGAGGATAGCATGATTCTAAAGTTTGGGGTGGGTAGCGTGGTATGCACCACCCTATCTCTCTCTTTGTAATTTTTTCCACCTTTTCCATCTAGTTTAGTTTTCATGTTCTTGTTCTTTTTATTGCATTCTTGCATAGCATGTAGTTACTTTCATGCATTTTTGCCTAATTTTCAAAATGTTTGCTCCTTTTTGCCATGCATTGCATATCATGTAGATTTTTTGTAATTTTTGCATGTTTTAAATAGGATTTTGTTGTTTAACTACTTTAAGTTCAGTGATGTAGGCTTAGATGTGATTGAAGGCAAATTGGAACCATTTTGGCCAATTTTTCCCAAACTTGAATGTTCTTGCCCAAAAAGCATGTTTTCACTTAATCTCCACTGTTTGAAATGAAATTTTTAATCATTTGGCAAATGCATGTTGTTTCTTAGAGTTTATTGCTATGTGGTCTTGTTTGTTGACTTTTTACATGTGCACCATTTCTCTCAAGATTGTGAAAGTTTTGGTTGTTTTGTGAATTGAGCAAGCTACAAATGTTTAAAGCATATGGAATCACTTAATAGAAATGTGAATGTCATGTTGTTCTATCATGTCGTGTGATATAATTTGATGAAGTGTTGGATTAGCTTTCATGCAGGGAATCTTATGTTTAAGACTACACTAATGACCCCTATTTTCTCTGACTATTCTTTTACATCTTCATACCTCTCTGCCTCATGAAAGCATGCCCTAGTGCACATAATCATCCTTGGCCACCTCAAAAAGTTTGGGGTGGCCATATCTTTATCTCCCCACTTCACGTTATCCACCATATGCCCTATCTACACCAAAGGCAAAGAAAAGAAAAGAAAAAGAAAGCAAAAAGAAAATAAAAGGATGCTCTTATTTAAGAGCATTTAAATAAAGAAAAGATAAGTGCTCTATGCAATAACACTCCAAAAAAATCTTTTTGTAACCCTTTCTTCTATTTTCATACCCATTGAGCTAGAAAATATCAAATCTAGCTCACTTTACCCTTTTCTACAACCATGTGGATCATCTAGTGTGGTTTGAGGCATAAGATCGAATGCATGAAAGTGAAACAACACTCCTAGTCATCTTTGATTAACACCAACATGAAATGGTTTACCCAGAATGATATGAAGGACATATGGACAGCTTGTGTATTCTATGCTTTATATTTGAAGTTTATATGCTCAGTGCTCATTTCATGATTGTTATGTGAAAGAGGAGAGTAGAGAGGTGGAACACATGCACTTAGTCACATCTAAGACCATGTAGTAAATAATTTTCTGTTTCTATGCATTTGTCATTTTTGTTGTTGAAGGAAAACTAAAAAGAGAGATTGAGTTGGAGAATACTTGAGTACAAGTATGTTTTAAGTTTAGGGTGGTGATGTAGCCCTATTTTAAGGCTCCATCTTGTGCCATTTTGTACTTTAATCAATTTTCCTAAATTCCTAGGTGATTTCACACACAAACCAACAAGCAATCCATGGTGAACGAGATAGAAATAGAACACAATCATTAACAAATGGAATTACAAAGTTTACATATCATTTTCCCCCAACATGGTATCACAGTAACATTTTACTCCCCCAAACAGCCCACCAAAAAGGGGCCTAGCTACTCATGGAAATGGAAAATACAAAAAGAAAGGAGAAAGAGGTAGAAGAAGCCATGGAGCTCGGTGTAGATGGAGCAATCCTCCTCTTCAGTTGTTGCAAGACGTCCTCCTCTCTCCTCCAAGGTGTAGGGGCATGGAATGATGGTGGAAATGGGTGGAAATGGAAGGAAAGTAGGGTTTTGATGGTGGAAATGGTGAAATAGAGTGAAATGGAGGTGGAAATGGAGTGGAATGGCTAAGGGGAAAAAATGGAGTGGTAGGAGTGTGCTAGGGGTGGATAACCTCATGCTAGAGCTTCCACCTAGGTATATATAGGTGTGGGGGAAGAACTAGGTCAAGTAGGGACAAAGTGGGAAATGAAGTGGAAAAATAGCTGGGTTTTGTGAGTAGCATGACCGTGGTGGCTAGGGGTGAGCGTGGTCATGGCGGGGTAAAATAGGTCGTGTCAATTAAAATGTCAAAATAATAGGTTGATGTTCAATTTTGTACTGAGGCTGGCACGACCATGGTGGAGTAAGGGCAACACGGCCGTGGTGGTCACCACGGCCATGGTAGCTCAAAATGCTGAGGTCATTCTCTGCTCTACGGTCATTCTACCTCTGCTATAGAATGGTCGTGCTGGGTAGCACGAACATTTTGGGTCAGTTCACCATGGCCATTCTGGGTAGCACGGTCGTGGTGATTCTAGTTTCACTTGAAGATGACTCTGTTGATTTGCAAGTGACCTAGCTGACCATTCTGTGGTACCACGATCGTGCTGGGTTCTGAATCAATACTTTGACTTTGTTCTTTGGATTTTCTTGGACATCTTTGCTTCAATGGATCTTTGGCCACTAGGGGTAGGTTGAGGGAGAATCGGGCTTCACTTTGGGTCTCTCCAAGGGAAGAGAGACCCTAGGATCACTCCTCTCTCTCTTCCATCAAGCATGGTCCAAATGCCTAAAAAACATGCAAATAATGTCCATAAGTGCATTTTACACAAATATGCATATTCAGAGAAATAACATGTGATCTAACATGTATAAATGTGATTGAACTGTGAAATGACACAAGATGAAGCCCTAAAATAGGGTTGAATCATCATTAGAAAGCTTGGTGCACTCAGTTAGAGGTGCTACACACTAGTCAATTAGACTCGACTAGATGCGCCCCACGAGATCGGAATACACGGTGGATTCAACTTTCAAAATTTATAAACCTAACTAACACACCTACTTCTACTAAAACAACTACACCCGTAAGTGCACGGGGTCGTGTTGTAGTATAGGAATACAGTAAGTATAGGGTCGATCCACAGAGAGAAAAGGGGGCACTAGAGCTAGGTTAGGTTTGCTAGGTTCCTATTATGGAGACTAGGGTTAAGGGTTTAAAGGTTATTTTGAGTTTTAACTAAGGATGGACAAGAAAGCAATTAAAGGTAAGAATGAAATCTAAGTTAACCCTAGATTGGATTAAAACTAGGTAAGCAGGAAAAGACTAAGCTAGATATGAAAAGGAAATTTACACTAAGGTAAGAAAAAGAAAAGCACAAGATTAAGTAAAGATCTAAACTAGTAAGAACAATGAAAAAATATGGAAAGAAGCTAATTAAGCTAACACTAGATAAGCAAGATGAAAACTAGGGTTTTAATGCAATTAAGGAAGATGTGAGCTATTTAGGGGATGCACTTATCACTTAAGTTGGGGGATGACATAGAAACATTATGATTCCATTTAGATCATCCAAATCAAACAACAAGTTATAGTCTAATGAATTATCATAAGCTACTAACTGGCCATGGATATGCTAGGTTGTGTATAGGGGGACTAGTCCCTAACACTCTCTACTACCCTTGCGAGGCTCAATTGGTTTAGGGATTAGGTTCAGTTCAATTAGAGTCTAATCAAGTCTAGGTTTCTAGATTAGACATTCCTATGGCAATTAGGGGTTGATGGTAGTAATGGGGAGGTGTAATTAGGGTTTTGGACCCCAATTCCCCCACATTCTAGCCTTGAGAAGGCTCCATCATAATTGCACAAGAATCACCTAAACTAGCTACTTAGATCTCTCACTCAGGCTTAGGGAGATTGATTAGGATGTAGGAAGATGGGAGGAAACCTAGGGATCCAAGAATTGGACCTAGGGGCAAATCCCAAAATTCACACATATAAGCAATTTCCCTAAATTCCTAGGTGATTTCACACACAAACCAACAAGCAATTCATGGAGAATAAGATGAAAATAGAAAAAAATCATTAGCAAATAGAATTACAAAGTTTACATGTCATTTTTCCCCAGCATGGTATCAAAGTAACATTTTACACCGCCAAATAGCCCACCCAAGGGGGCCTAGCTACTCATAGAAATGGAAAATACAAAAAGAAGAGAGAAAGAATGAGTAGAGGAGTGAAAAGCCATGATGATCTCGGTGAAGACTCCTCCTTCTCCACCTCCTAGTAGTTTTATCTCAATCTCCCTCCTCCAAGGTAAGTGAATGGCATGGATGTATGGTGGAAATGGAAGGAAAGTAGGGTTTTGATGGTGGAAATGGTGAAATGAAGGTGGAATGAAGTGGGAATGGATGGAGGAAAAAATGGGGAGGCTAGAGTGGTTTTAGGGTAGCTAAACTCAGTCTCCATCCTCCACCTAGGTATATATAGGTGTGGGGGAAGCACTAGGTTAATTAGGAGTAGTATGGGAAAAATACTGGAAAAATTAGCTGGGTTTTGTGGGTAGCACGGCTGTGTTGGGTAGGGGTGAGCACGGTTGTGGTGGTCACCATGGGTCATGTGAATTAAAATGTCAAAATCACAGGTTGAGGGTCACTTTTATACTGAGGTTGGCACGGTTGTGGTGGAGTGAGGGTAGCACGGCCGTGGTGGCTCAAAATGTTGAGGTTGTTTGTTGCTCCACAGTCATTCTGCCTCTGTTGTATCATGCTAGGTGGCACAACCGTTCTGGATTAGTTCACCATGGCCATTTTGGGTGGCATGGCCGTGGTGATTCCAACTTCAATTGAGGATGTCTCTGCAAGTGACCTAGCACAACCGTTCTGTGGTACCACGACCGTGTTTAGTTCTGAATCAAAACTTTGACTTTGTTCTTTGGATTTTCTTGGACATCTTTGCTTCAATTGATCTTTCCCCACTAGGGTTAGATTGAGGGAGCATCGGGATTCAATTTGGGTCTCTCCGAGGGTGGAGAGATCCTACGATCACTCCTTCTCTCTCTTTTCCATCAAGCGTGGTCCAAATGCCTGAAAACCATGCAAATAATGTCCATAACTGCATTTTACACAAATATGCATATTGGGAGAAATAACATGTAATTTAACTGGTATATGTGATTGAAATGAAAAATGAGACAAGATAAGGCCCTAAAATAGGGCTAAATCACCACCCCAAACATGAAACATACTTGTCCTCAAGTATGATCCAACTCAATCTCTCTATAAAATTTTCACAAGCAAGAAATGACAAATGCATTATAAAGGATGATTATTGCTGAATAGGATCAATAGTGACTAATTACATGCATTCCACCTCTATCCTCTCCTTCGTTCACAAACCGATCATGAAAAAAACACAAAGCATATGAACTTCAAATAATGCATACAATACACAAGCTATCCATATTTCTTTCATGTAGTTCCAGGTAAATCGTTTCATGATGGAGTTAATCAAGGATGACTAGGAGTGTTGTTTCACCTTCATGCTTTCAACCTTATGTTTCAAATCACACCAAATGACCCACATGGCTGCAAAAATGGGCAAAATGAGCTAGGTTTGATGTTTCCTATCTCAATGGGTATAAAAATGGAAGAAAGGGTTGCAGTTAGATTTTTGGAGTGCTATTACAAAGAGCACTCATCTTTTCTTTATTTGAATGCTTTTAAATAGGAGCATCCTTTTATTTTGTTTTTTCTTTCTTTTTCTTTTCTTTTCTTTGCCCTTGGTGGAGATAGGAAATATGGTGGATAGAGTGAAGAGGGGAGAAAAAGATATGGCCACCCCAAACTTTTAGAGGTAGGCAAGGTTGATTATGTGTACTAGGGAATCCTTTCATGACTCGGAGGTATAACAAGATGATGAGTGAATAGTCAGGTCAAAGAGGGGTCATTGGCATGATTCGTAACATAAGGTATCCTGCATGAAAATTAATCCAACACTTCATCCAACAATGTCACACCACATGAATGAACAACCTGAAATTGATACTTACAATCAAGTGATTTCATAAACACTAAGCGCTCATAGCTTGCTCAAGTCACAATTCAACCAAATTATTCACAAACACAAGAGAGTTTATGCACATGTAAAAAGTGAAGAATTGATACCATTTAGTAATAAACAGTAATGATTCACTTGTATTTGTCAAAGGTCATCATTTTTTATCTAAAAAGTAGAGATTCAGTTGAGACACACTTTTAGACAAGAACTCTCAAATTTGGGCAAAATTGACCAAAATTGTGCCAAATTGCCTCCAATCGCATCTAAGCCTATATTATTAAACTTAAAGCAATAAACAAGCAAATCCTAGCTCGAACATGCAAAAATTACCAAAAATCTACATGGTATGCAATGCATGGCAAAAATAGCAATTTTTTTGAAAATTATGCAAAAATGACAAGAAAATATACTACATGGCACGTTAGTATGTAAAGTAAGTAAACTCTAAACTAGATAGAAAAAACAAACGAAAAGTAAACATATGAGACAGGTGATCAACAAAATAAGATGAGAACTAAGGGATTACCGCCTTACAACCCCAAACTTTTGAATCATGATGTCCTCAGTATAAAACTAAAGCTTAGGAATGATAGGGTAGAAGTCATGGTTGTGGTGGAGGTGGTCCTCCCTGTGGTGGGGGGTGCTGGTAGTAATGGCCCCAATAGTCTACCTATGGAGGCGGGTATTTCTCCTGGTAACCAGAAAGTGATCCCCAGAAGTCCTCCCCTACTGGGGGTTCCTTTTCGTCTATGAATGTTGGTAGTGGTACATGTGGTTGATCTGATGATGCATCTATTGCTGATCTAACCCCATGGACTGATGTGTCTGTTGAATTGCCTCCAACTGTGTATGAATGGCTAACATGCCATATGCATTTATTGGAGGTGGTTGTGCATCAAAATTCTCCTCTCTCTGTCATGTGTGGTGTGGCTGGCCAAAAATGTGTTACTGCTCTGGCACATTTGTCTCTCATGCTTCTTCTTGTACTTTCACATTTTTTGCAGTGAACCCCTCTATTGGGTGCTCCTCCTCATACTTTGCTATCACCTCATAAAAATTGTCTGGTAGCCCTACAACCATGAATAGGGGGTGTTGTGGTATGGAAGCTCCAATGTGATTCCAGGGTACCTGGGGTTTAGAACATAAAGAATTTTGTTGTCTTTGAGGGAGATCATTTGGGACCTAGCAAGGTAGTTTAGATCAACATATTTGCTTCCCTCTACCGTGGTAAGTCCATCTAAACTCCAGCCCACCGCCTTTGCCATTGTGGTGACAATTCCTCCCATAATGAATGGATTTTTACTCTTGGAGGGGATAGTCTTCAAGTGGTCAATCATCATGGCACCAATGTTTACAAACCCCCTACTTGTAATAGTGGTCATAATAAACAAATCATTTTTTGAGCAACTCCCTTGATTGTCATAATGGCCAAACAAGATGTTTGCTAAGACCTTCTGAAGGTATCTTTTTATAACCCCAATTTTTGGGTTCTTTTGGTTGGAAATGTAGTTTTCCCAATAAATGAATGATTATAGGAAATGTATGAATTGAATGGATTTCCTTTTCAATATTTCCTTTGTGCATGTGATTTTTTTGATCATGATAAGTTAATGAGTCCAATATGATTAAAAGAAAAAGAAGAAACTAAATAATGCATTATTAAGAAGGAAATTGAGATAATAGTGAAAATATGAGAAATATGTAGAAATATGGTTAATGGAATCATCTTGGATGAGATTTCGAGTCCACATGGTTTCTAATGGTAAAGGAACCCAAATAAAGAGAATAAAAGAATAGGAGAGAGAAAATATGCATAAAATATATCTCAATAAGTGATAAGTTGCATATGGAGAAACATCTCTCATACTTTTGTATTTGAGTCCCAAACTTGACACATGAATATATTAAGTCATTATGAACTTTCCTCTAAAATTTGGGTTTAAAAGGATAAATGGTTTGGGAGATATGAATTTTGTAAGTTTCCTAAAGTGAATAGGATATCATTTAAATGTCACGAATATCTAATTTAATCAGAATTATTGTTCTTGGCGCATAGTGGATAGTCGTTGGATTAGGATCCAACAAAGGTTGCTCTTCACACTCTTCTATTAGAAAAGGAACAGGGAAGCGAATTTTCAGGATCAATTTTCTCCATGGCCTTTGCACAAGAGTTCTTAGAAAGTGTCTGATTGGAATTAGGAGAGGATTTCGAACTCAGGGATCCCAAGTTTGCTAGGACTTTGGGACACATAAGCAATATCGCCCAATTTGTTTGCCATGATCAAATCGGCCAAGTAAAGAGGTATATATATGGGGGCTTGGGGACCCTTTGAGGGATCGTGTATCTATTCTAGATGTTCCGTCAGGTAGATAGCATCAAACCTGGATCCCAATTTCACCTTGTGGTCCCTGTTCTTCTCTCTTCCTCTTTTTATGTTCTGTCGGAGAGCTACCAGGCCACCCCTCTTATACAAATTGATATCTGAGGAATTGATAGGTCCTACAAGAGTGGGTGGAGCCGGCAAAGGTCATGGAGAGATCGTGTGGAAGTTTTGGGCGATATAAACGAGAGTCAACTCAGCAGTTGACCGGCCAAGCTGCCGCTTGCGTAGGCTGTAGCGAGCAGGAGGTAGGAGATGAGGACCTGGCAAATTACTATTATGCCCACAAGTGCAAGGCTTATATCTTGGGGCCGGTGGGGGCAGAATGGACCTTGCATGTCCTCTCTAAGTTGCGTTCAGCGTGGACAAGGGAAAAGCAGGCTGCGGTGCTGGCATGTCTTAAAAAATTCATATCTAAAGATTGGTAAGTCGTATTGAGAAGTGTTATATATGAAAATTGATCAGAAAAATGTGTAGAATCCAGTAAAAATAGAACACATTTGTAATTTCAAAAGTGCTTTAAGTTGACCATGATATGCATTAAACCATGATTAAAACCCTAATTCTACTTGGAAATCAGATTTAAGGTCTTAAATAGGTTATTTTGAGATATAGTAACCTGTTGAGAAAAAGAATACGAATTGAATCTGATTAAGATGATAATATGCTTGCTATAGGGTTTTTAGACATGAATTTGTTACAATGCACATAGAAACCCTAATTTAAGGGTGAATAGGGTTTAATGTGGTTATTTTGAAATTCCTTAGAAGAAAGTAGTATTGAGTTGATCCTAAGCCTGTTAGGAAGATTTTAACAAGTTGATTAGTGTTTGCAACCAGTTTTACTATTTTAGGGTTTATAGTGATAATGATAAATATGAACCCTAATGAAACCCTAAAAAGAAGTAGGAAACCCTAGGAAGCGAGTTCAAGTTGTATAAGATGGAATCTGATAAAGTTGGTAGTAAATAAAGTGCATGTACTTTTTAGGATTCTTGCTTGTGTGGATTGAACTGCTTGCTTGGACTATTTCTTGCTTAGATTTGGTAATAGCTTGTTGAATCTACTGAACAGGTATGTGGTTAAATTATGAATAATCACTTTATGATTCATGGTGTTTTCATGAAGTTTCTTGATTTCTATGAACTTAAACTGTTTGATTGTTCAATTCTACAATCTCATAAAATGACTATGTGTATAAAAATTAAGTATAAGTGTGCTTCTCAGACCTACATACCACCCTGATGTATGATGCAAGACAAAGCCACAGAGGGAAGGTCTGAGTTGGTCAAGCCCCAGAGGGAAGACCATTGGGCACCCGAGAGGTGACCCCAAGCACCAAGCTTAGGATGGAGAAGGTGGCCTTATGTCCCTTGCAAGGACAAAACCCTAAGAGAGGGTAATCCAGGGTTTAGGGTAAAAGTGGTTGATAAGTTACATTGAAAACTATTTGTGATATTGTGTTTGCCCCTACATACCAGTATAGCAATATACTGACCGATGTTCTATTTGTCAACGTTTTAGGTACTATCAAAAATTGGACAAATGGTAAAATGGAATTTCTTAAAGATAAAGTCTAAATATTGAAAGGAGGATTAGGTAGTTAGATTTCACCTGTGGATAGAAGTCTTAGATCCTATTTTGACATGGTATGCAAAAGTTTTAATTTATTCCAATTTTCCAATTTAGTATTAGTAGAATTTGATAATTATTTTTGATTAAATGTAAAGTCACTGGTCCTATTTTTGGGATAACGGCTCTGACTTTGTGGTCTCCCTTAATTGGGGGTTACCGGGAAGCGGGGTCGTTACATATCTCATGAAGGAGTTGTAAACTTTACTGGTCTTTGACTTTCCTACAGAAAAAGAAGATTGACTAGTGATTGTCTGCCACATATTTGTGTAGTCTGCTCTACCACTCTTGTCAAGTCTTCCTTCATTGAACTTCTCTGCCATTTCTGGATTGGGGTAAAAGATAGAATTGATCTGGAAAGCCACAAGTTGTGTCAATTATGTGAAGAATCAACTAAGATGTTAGGTTGTTGCACCAAACTCACCACGATTGTGGCCATCAACACGGTAGCACATTGAATACACCACAGCTGTGGCCCCATGGCCATGGGTCGTGTCTTTTTTATGAAGAACCAAAAGTATGATCAGTGTTTTGCATCAAACTCACCACGGTTGTGGCCATCAGCACGGTTGTGGTACACTAAAGACACCAAGGTTGTGGCCACTCACCACGGCCATGGCCAGCAGAAGAAAAAACACCCATGTTGCACCCCACGATCATAACTTCCTCCTCCAAAATGGTTGTGGTACACCACCACGACCGTGGTGCCACTCACCCAACACGACTGTGGCATCCCACCATGACTGTGGACACCACCAATACTTAGCCTTCTCACCCCATTTCACACCTTTACCATGTCCAGTCTATTGGATAAATTGGACATTATGATAAATCCCTTTGTTTCGATGATGACAAACATTTCATTCTTGTTGATCTAACGTGCTACTTGAGTGTGCAGGATTAAGGTGGATGACGAAGCAACTAGGGAAAATCCAAAAAGCTTACATATTTATATTTCCATGCAATGTAATCACTGTTGTAAAAACTTGTACAAATATATAATGTACAAGTACTTAGATTGCATGTAAATCAAGCGTTGGATCTTCCTAGCTAATCACCACACTTAGATAGGTCATCCCCTTCAAATAGGATCACATATGCACACTCATACACATGCTTAGTGGTTTAATTAAAAGATTGAAAACAGAGTCAATATCGGTCGACCACACTCCTCGACCGAGACACTCTCGGTCGACAAACCTCTCGACCGAGATTGACCCAAGTAGCCGTTAGACACAGCTAACAAAGTAGTTGGAAGTTGCAAATGAACGTTGATCCAGAGAGCCTGTCAGTCGACAAAACTTCGACCGAGAAGGTATCTCGGTCGACAAATTGTCGACCGAGATGGTCTCTGACAGCAACTGCAGAATAAAGTAACTAGCTGTTACTAATGCACCTAACTTATATCTAACGGCTAGTTAAGCACTTAGAAGCCCCTAGAAGTTGTCTAGAACGTCCTTAAGTATCCATAGGCCACTCCTATAAATAGGACATGCCTTAGGACACCAAAAGACACCTAAGATATACTTGTGCTATACTTGAGCTTGAATACACACTTGCAATCTGTTTTAGAGCAATAGAGCAATTCCTACACGTGCCATTCATTCCTATTGCTCCCATTTCGTGTCCTATAGGCTAGTATCTCCTATCCACTACAATCACATTGTCATACACATTGGTTAGGAGATATAAACGCTTGATATAGGAAAATCAAGCCTTGTGCTTACAACGGTATTGTAATTTCTATTTTCCTTCTTGTTCCTTTTTATCTTTTGTACTCTCCTTGCTACTCCTAGGGTTGGAGGCTGCGGATTGGAGAGGGTTGACTTCTCAGGTGGAGAAGGGGACTTCAAGATACTTCAAGAAGGCTATCGCACGGGAAGCTACTTCAGAAGGCTGGTGCAACGGGAGTTGGTGCACCTACTTCAAGGGAAGGCTGCTTCAAGGTTGGGCGATTACTTCTGGGTGAAGGCTGCTTGAAGGGTTTGGGAAAAGAAATTGCATTTTATGTAAAGTCCTTGCGAGGTAATAAAATAAATTTCTTTTCAAATCCCGGTTGGGTAAGCAACCGGGTAGTGGACTGACGGCTATAGTATTTGCTATAGTTGGAACCACTCTAAACCCTGTGTCTCCTTGTCCAATATCTTCATTGTGGTTGTTTGAGTTCAATAATTTATTAAAATCTTTATAAAACTCTATTCACCCCCCCTCTAGTAGTTTTCAATTGGTATCAGAGCAGGCTTCAAGGAACCCTAACCAGGTCTTGAAGAATGAAGGGTGGAGGTGACTACAACCGCAGGCAAAGGAGCAACTTGGACCAACTTTCAACAAGCTGCAATTGGTGTTTAGGAACGAACCATACAACACTCGGCTGTCCATGGAAAGAAAAGAAGAAAGAGGTCCATAAAAATTGTTTCATTGCTACAACCAATGAGGAAGAAGAAGAAGAGGTAAGCCTTCTTGATTTATCAAAAGAAGAGCTAATTTCTAGTCTTGAAGAAACACACAATAAGTATATTGAGTGCAAGAAGAAATTAAATAAATCTAGTAAAACAAACGATGAGTTAAATGCTAGACTTCTTGCTCTTACATCCGAAAATGACGATTTATATGCTAAATTGAATACTCTTGGTTTTGAAAAAGATAGCATTGTTTCTGAAAATCGTACTTTGAAATCATCTCTAAGTAGTAGTGATAATCCTTCTTATTCCTTTTTATCTTTTATACTCTCCTTGCTACTCCTAGGGTTGGAGGCTGCGGATTGGAGAGGGTTGACTTCTCAGGTGGAGAAGGGGACTTCAAGCTACTTCAAGAAGGCTATCGCACGGGAAGCTACTTCAGAAGGCTGGTGCAACGGGAGTTGGTGCACCTACTTCAAGGGAAGGCTGCTTCAAGGTTGGGCGATTACTTCTGGGTGAAGGCTGCTTGAAGGGTTTGGGAAAAGAAATTGTATTTTATGTAAAGTCCTTGCGAGGTAATAAAATAAATTTCTTTTCAAATCCCGGTTGGGTAAGAAACCGGGTAGTGGACTGATGGCTATAGTATTTTCTATAGTTGGAACCACTCTAAACCCTGTGTCTCCTTGTCCAATATCTTCATTGTGGTTGTTTGAGTTCAATAATTTATTAAAATCTTTATAAAACTCTATTCACCCCCCCTCTAGTAGTTTTCACAGTCCCCCACGACCGTTCCCTACTACCCCCACCATGGTCGTGGTACATAAACATGGCTGAGGTGACCAACCTGCCCTAACCATTTTCTACACTATTTTTCCTAAATTACCCCCACTTACCCTAGTGCTTCCCCACCACCTATATATACATAGGTGGCAGCTAGGGCACGTAGGTTAGATGCCCTAGCTACTACTAATCCACCTTACTCATCCCTTGAGCATTCCTTTCACTCCACCTTGCACCTATGCTCTCCATCACTCATTTCCACCTTGGAAACCTAGTTTTCTAGGTTTTCCTCCATAATCTCCCATATTCTCATCCCCATCTACACCATTGGAGGAGGAAGGACCTCCCCAAGCTGCTAGGAGGTGAATAAGGAGGCTTTTATTTCAAGCTTCATGGATTTCTACCCCCTTCTTCCCCTTTCTTTTGCTATTTTCTTAATCATGTCTAGCTAAGCCCCTAGTGGCGGGCTGATTGGGGTTAAAATGTGACTTTGATACCATGTTGGGGGAAAATAACTTGTAATTAACATGATTTCTATCTATCATGATTGCTTATTACTTCTATCTCATTTCCTATTTTATTGCATGTGTTTTGTGCTTATAACATTGATTGCTTGCTTTAAGATGTTTGATGACACTTAGCTTCTAGGAGGAATTGGAGAGTATGTGTCTAATATTAGGAATGGATCCTAGGTACAATTAGTGGATCCCTAGCTATACCCCTTTGTTCCTACATACACATCCCTCCTCCTATAAGTGAGTGAGATCTAAGTGGCTAGTGCAAGTGTGATTAGTGCAATTGCCTAGAGCTTTCTAAAGGCTGAATGGCTAGTGGCATGATGTGAAAAACCCTCATCTCTACTCCCATGTATACCCTTGGCTCTCAATTTTCCTAATAACACTTACGCTAGAGACCTAGACTTGAAAATTCCTACTAGAATTACACCTAGCCCTAGTTCTCCAACTGGTAATATAGGGTACATTCTACTAGCACTTGCCTTGTTGTTTGGTTTGGTTAACTTAATAGAATCGTGATAATTGCTTTCTATGTTGAGATCCCCAACTAATATCAAACCACATCCCCAAACGGACCACCTACTTAATCTCATTGCTTAAAATCCACTTTGCCTTCTTATCTTGTTCGTGATAGTCTAGTTTAGTTGTTTTTGCCCAAACTAGTTAATTGCTTAATCTTGCTCTTTAGTGCTAACTTAGGCTCTTTGTCTCTTTCTTGTGGTTGATCTAGTTCTTAGTTGCTAATTTCTCTACTAGTGTAGTGTGGTTTACCTTTGCTCTTGATTTGTTACATTGCTTAATCTAGTTCATTAGAATTACTTGTTTAGGGTGATTTAGGGTTGCGATAATCTAGATTTCATAACTACTTTTACTTCCTTGTTTATCTAGTTTAACAAACAACCAACCCTTTTAAACCCTTCAACCCTAGTCTCCACAATAGGAACGTAGCCAACGCTATCCTAGCTCTAGTGCCCCCTCTGTCCTTAAGGATTGACCCCTACACTTTCCCTTCACCTATGCTACAATAGTACCCCGTGCGCTTGTGGGTGACATATTTGGTATTGTGATCGACTTGGTTAGGGTTAATATAAATTTCGAAAGATCCACACGTGTGTCCTCCCTTAGGTTTTCATCTAGCCACCTCTAGTTGGATAGTGTGTAGACTTGGTGGGAAATGCACCAAGATTTTTGGTGCCATTCCCAGAGAATGAGGCGCTCAGTCTAACTAGTTAGTGTAGCCTAGCCTTTCCTTTTGCCCTCATCATTGCTAATTTTTATTCTTTGTTAACTTTTGCATATAGCCATTCTAACTTGGTTTCTTGTTGCTTGTTTGTGTATTGTACATGTGACAGTTGTGCATGCACCACACGTGTTCCACTTGTACCAACTTGGTGTTGTACGACCCTGAGATGGGTAGGAGGAGATTCCAAAGTCATGGCAACCAACACTGAGAAGCCGAGATGGGAGACAACAACCCACATGTGAATGCTCAACAACCTCCGCCACAGCCCAACTGCCCACTTCACGAGTATTTCACCCCGCGAAATTACAATTCTCCCATTGCCACCCTAGTTGACCAAATGCCAGGTCAATAGTTATCCATTCCACCTACACTACTTGGCCTCCTCCCCACCTAATATGGGATGGAGAATGAGAATCCCTATCATCACATAGATGCATTCCTTGAGATGTGCTCCACTTTCCATACCCCCGCCGCTACCAACGACTCCATTCAGAGAACCCTCTTCCCTTTCTCCCTAAAAGAAAAATCTAAAGAGTGGTACATCTCGAAGACAAAGTTGGTAACTTGGAATGAAGTCAAGAATGAATTCCTCAAAAAGTTCTTCTCGGTTGCTAAGTTGACCTAAATGAGAAGATGTATCACCTCCTTTGCCCAGAAACAGAATGAACCCATCCACGAGGTGTGGGAGAGGTTCCGAAAGCTCCTCTGCGACTGCCCCCACCATGAAGTGTCATTGTGGAAACTAGTCCAAGCCTTATATAGTGGGCTTGAAATGGTTAGCCAAAATAGCGTCGACTCATCATGTGGAGGCACTTTCATGGCAAAGCCACCTGAGGAGTCATGCCAATTGTTCGAGAACCTTGTTGATAATTCTCGCCATCGGGTTCCTACAAAAGGGGAACATTGTGGCCATAACTATGTCCCTCCACCTCCTTCTGTAGCTCCGACCCACAACGTTGCCAACCTCGACATGATGAAGATGATGGAGGACATGATGAATATAATGAAGAACCAAGTTGGTGGTTCTTCTAGTCAATCCACCATGGTGGTTGAAGCCAAAGAAGAGGAAGTGCATGCCTTGCACTCTTTTGGAAATCGGAACAATCAAGGCCCCATGTTCAACACTTGTACTCCCGAGTGGAGGAACCATCCCAATTTCTCATGGAAGCAACAAAATGAAGATGGGCATGGACAAGGGCAGCCAAAGCCACACTATAACTCCAAGTTTGAAGATGAAGTGCTTGGAAGATTAAGAAGCTTGGATTAGGTGAAGAAGGATGTATCATCACATGGTCAGTCCAATAGTCATCTTGAGCAAAGATTTGATCAAATCTCTCTCTCACTTTCTAGGAGGGAAGAAGGAAGACTCCCATCTCAACCGATGTGGAATCCAAACAATGATGGTACTTTCCTAGGAAACACTCAAAGTTCATATGCTCTGTCGTCATACCAAGCACTACCAAATCCCTATGCTCCACCACTTCCTCAAGCACCTCTCAACTATCAATATGCTCCACCTCCACCTCACTCATACAAACATCGACCTCTACAATACCACCCCCATCCACAACAACAACAACAACCACAATCACAATTCATCCTCAAAAACCCAAATTCACCCCACCAAAGGCCACCACCACCCCAACCACCACAACCACCTCCATAGGCATCTTCTTCTACTACCCATGATTATGTGAAGGAGGTGACTTTCTTGAGGAGTGGCCAGACTTTGGAGCACCCCCGTGATACTATTATTGTTGATAGAGGAGATACTATGACTGGACAAGTTGATATTGCGATACAACTTGATGATACAATGACGAGAGCCGGAGTTGATACTATGACAACAAGCAGTGATATTGTCATACAGAGCAGTGATATCATGATTCTTGTGATTCCTATTGATGATATTGTTGATCTGAGCCATTTGGGATCCCAACTTCCCCCATTTCCTAAAGCTCTTAAGGAACCTTCTATTGAGAGGAGAAGAAAGAAGCACACTAAAGACATCCTTGAGACTTTCAAACAAGTGAAAATAAACATTCATTTGCTTGATGTGGTGAAGCAAATCCCTTCTTATGATATGTTCCTAAAAGATTTGTGCATCTTCAAGAGAAAGACAATGCGGAGAACCCCTAAGAAAGTCAAGCTCTCTGAGCAAGTGAGCTCAATTCTACAGCACACCATGCCAAGGAAGAGAACAAATCCAAGTTCTCCCATCATTTAATGCTACATTGGGGCACATCACATAGATCAATCCCTTCTATACTTGGGCTCTAGCATTAACCTAATGTTGTATGATTTGTCGAGCTTCAAATGGGGCAATTGTGTCTGGCTCATTGTACTTTGTAGTTGGCCGACCGATCAGTAAAGACGTGAAGAGGGCGTGTTGATGATGTGTTTGTGAGGCTTGATGATGAGAATTCTTCTTTCTTCCCCATCGACTTCATTGTCTTAGACATGGAGAAAAACATGAGGGTGCCTATCATCTTGGGAAGGCCATTCCTAGCCACAGCTGATGTAGTGATTCATGTGAGGACTGGGACTATGTATCTAGCATTCATGCACATGAAGATTTGATTGAACATCTTTAAATCTTCATCCATAGTCGAGGTGATAGGAGCCACTGAAGAAGATTACTATCTCATTGAGTGCCTAGATGAAATTGTGGAGGTATGCCTACCTATGTGGATTCAAACTACCACTCAAATATATATATATATATATATATATATATATATAAAGAGGTCTAGAGCCAATAGTCAAGTTCTCAGATGATGGTGATGAAGTGGATGAAGAGAATGATCTAGCCTTGGTGGCTAGAAGTGAAGAGCTTCCTTCTATTTCTGAACCATTAAAGAACTCCCTTGAAGAACCTCCCACTCTTGAGTTGAAGTTACTTCCAAAAGGATTGAAGTTTGCATTTCTAGGTGCAAATGACACCCTCCCGGTGATCATTTCTTCCATTCTCTCACCAGAACAAGAGCAGGCATTGATGGAAGTCTTGAAGAAGAACATCCAAGCCATTGGATGGACTATAGTTGATTTGAGGGGTATTGACCCCTCCATCTGTGTACATAGGATCTATCTAGAGGATGATGTAAGGCCGACCTGCCAAATGGAAAGGCGGTTGAATCCAAAGTTGAAATAAGTTGTAACTCAAGAGGTTGTGAAGTTACTAGATGTTGGGATTATCTATCCTATTTTTGATAGTACACGGGTGAGCCCCATCCTGGTTGTGCCTAAAAAGGGTGGGATCACTATGGTGGGAAATTCATATGGTGAGCTTATGTCGGTTCGAGAACAATCAAAGTGGAGAATGTGTGTCGACTATCAGAAGCTCAATGAAAATACCAAAAAGGACCACTACCCTCTCCCAAATCTTAACTAGATTCAAGAGAAGCTAGCGGGGCAAAGCTTCTATTATTTTCTTGATGGGTACTCTAGATACTTTCAAATTGTTGTGCATCCTATGGATCAAGAAAAGACAACATTCACTTGCCCAAGTGGTACATTTTCCTACCAGAGAATGCCATTTGGATTGTGTAAGGCCCCTTCTACATTTTAGAGATGTGTGACCTCAATTTTTGCTAATATGCTTGATTCATCATTGGAAGGGTTCATGGATGATTTCTCAGTCTTTGGTAAAACCTTTCATGAATTCTTGCTTCATCTGGCAATTTTCCTTGAGAGATGCATAAAGGTTATCCTAGTGATATCTTGGGAGAAGAGCCATTACATGGTACCCAAAGGCATTATTCTAGGCCATCGGGTTTCAAAGGACGGAATTAAAGTTGATAGGGCCAAGGTGGGCCTCATTTCTACTCTTACTATTCCTTCCACCGTAAGACGTGTCTGGTCTTTCTTGGGACATGTAGGTTTCTACCACCGATTCATAAAAGACTTTAGCAAGATCTTGAGACCTCTATGCCACTTGCTTGAGAAGGATGTTGAATTTTGATTTTGATGACAAGTGCGTTGAAGCTTAAAACCACTTGAAGGAAAGA
The DNA here is from genome assembly GCA_963693085.1 of Alisma plantago-aquatica. Classification (NCBI taxonomy): domain Eukaryota; kingdom Viridiplantae; phylum Streptophyta; class Magnoliopsida; order Alismatales; family Alismataceae; genus Alisma; species Alisma plantago-aquatica. The sequence goes on from OY856413.1 coordinate 782,231,049, forward strand.
CTAGTTTCTACTCCTATCATGCAGCTCCCAAACTTCTCTTTGCCTTTTGAGATTATGATCGATGCATCCAACATGGCAGTGGGGGTTGTGTTTGGCTAAAGAGTTGGCTAGATTCCACATGCTATCTACTACACAATCAAGACTCTAGATGAATCCCAAAGGAACTACACAACTACTGAGAAGGAGTTGCTTGCAGTTATCTTCACCCTAGACAAGTTTAGATCATATATTTTACAAAACAAGGTGATTGTATATATGGACCATGCTGCTCTGAAATATCAAATGGCAAAGAAAGAATCCAAGCCGAGGTTGATACGATGGATATTGTTGCTTCAAGAGTCCAATATAGAGATTGTAGACAAAAAGGGAGTAGAGAATTTTTTCGCCAATCATCTATCCCAGATTGAAGCACCTTATGATGACACAAATAGAATCAAAGAGATTGCCACATGAGCAGCTATTCCTACTCTCATCCACTCAAAGGTCGTGGTACCAACACATAGCTAACTTCTTAGCTAGTAGAAGGATACCAAACACTTAGACGAGGGAGGAAAGCCGAAGGTTATTTTCTATGTCCAAGAACTATATTTGGGATGATCCTCACTTATTCAAATATTGCCCCGACCAACTTATCTGAAGATGTGTTCCAGAGATGGAGCAGCAAGAAATCCTCTCTATGTGCCATTTTGGAGTTTGTAGAGGTTACTTGGGTGGAAAATGTACTACCACCAAGGTTCTTCAAATTGGATTCTATTGGCCTTCATTGTTCAAAGACTCTCATAAATTTTGTAAGTGTTGCTTGAGGTTCCAAAAAGTGGGCACTATCTCTAAGAGGAATATGATGCCTCTATCACCCATTCTTTTGGTGGATTTATTTGATGTTTGGGGGATTGACTTCATGGGTCATTTCCCCCCTCTTTTGGATATGTCTATATTTTGGTTTTCGTTGACTATGTATCAAAATGGATTGAGCTTGTTGCAACAAGGACAAATGACCACAAGGTGGTTTGTGACTTCATGAAATCTAACATCTTTAGCCATTTTGGTATCCCAAGAGCTATGATTAGTGATGGTGGAAGTCTTCATCCACCACACCTTTGAAGGCTTGCTCAAGAAACATGAGGTGAACCATCGTGTGGCTACTCCTTACCACCCCCAAACAAGTGGTCAAGTTGAGTTGGCCAATCGGGAGATCAAGCTCATTCTAGAGAAGACAATGAGACCCGACCGCAAGGATTGGTCACATCATCTCAATGAAGCTTTATGGGCATATCAAACTGCATTCAAAGCCCCAATTAGAACTACACCATTCAAGCTTATGTATGGAAAAAGCTGCCATTTTTTGGTTGAGATGCAACACTAGGCACTATGGGCTTTGAAAGCTATGGACTTTGATGGAGTGAGTGTAAGAATAAAAAGAAAATTTCAGCTGAATGAGTTGGAGGAAATGTTCCATGAAGCGTATGAAATGTCCAATAGATACAAAGAGAGGACAAAGTTTTTGCATGATAAGTTGATCAAGAAGAAGGACTTTCAGCCCGCAAAGTGGGTGTGGCTGTACAACTCAAGAGTGAAGTTCTTTCCCAGAAAACTTTGGTCTAGATGGGAAGAACCGTATCTCATCAAGAAAGTATATCCAACCTGTGATGTAGTGGTTTGTGAAAAAAAAGGAGCAAGTGGGTTCATCGTGAATGGACAAAGATTGAAAATGGTTGTAGAAGTTGGTCCGGACAAGGCAAGCCAAAGTTTTGATATAGTGATGTTAGTGGAAGAATGCCAAGTTGATGAAGAGATGTGCTTGAATTCACATGAGAGAGACATTTACTTTAAAGATGCTTATAGAGTCCCATGGAAATGATGGAAGTCAAGAATCAATAAGCTTGACTAAAGGCATAAAATTTAGTGCTAGTGGGAGGCAATCCACCTAGGTTTGGGAGGTTTTTCATTCAACATTCTCTTTTTGATACTTTTGTTTTCTTTTCCAAAAAATACACACACATGTGTTTAATAGTATTCTTTGAGTTTTGATGATATGGCAAGTGGTAGACACTAGAGAGAGAGGAATCAAAGGTGAATCATGGCCACTAAGACCAATTTGTGGTGAAATATCAAAGAAAAACAAAGTTGTTGAAATTGAGTTGAGAAAGTTGAAGGAATGACCCATGCATGGCTGTGGAGCTTGACCACGGATGTGGTAAAAGTTTCCCAAAATGACTGTGGCCCCATGGCCACGGGTCGTGTCTTTTTTGTGTCAAAGATGCCAAAGAAGTTAGTGTTTTCGGCCGAATGGCCACGGCCGTGGCATACTAGCCACGGCTGTGTTAAGGATGGATGGCCATGACCATGGCATGTGACCACGACCATGGCAAGGTGATGTGGGAGCACTCTTCATCGACAACATGGCCATGGAACCCCGCCACGGTCATGCTAACTAAGCCAGGCCATGACTGTAGCCACCCGTCATGGTCATGGCGCAGCCCGACCCCACAAATAAATATTACTTAAAGACCATCTTCAACCCGACCCAAGACATTGCAACACTTCATTTTGCATCACAAAGGCTGTGGCGGCACTCCTATGTCTGCAGCTCCTCCAAGATCCACCTCCAAGCCCCCAAATCACCTACAAACCACCACCAATCATCCCCAAATCATTCCCCTACCATTCCCATTCCATTTCCACACCAAATCATCCATTAATCCACCCTCCATCACCACTTTCTCCTCCATTCTTCCCTACAGCCATCCCCACCTAAAACCTCCACTAAAACCTCCATTTCTCCCCTAAATCAAAACCTAATCATTCACCCACCATCTAAACCTCCATATCCTTCCATTTCACCCCTCAATTCACCTCCATTTCATCATCTACCCAAAAATCCATTTTCCACAGCCCTACCATCTCCTCCACCTTCACAAAATGAAGGGGATCACCAAGGCAATGAAGAAGAGGGCTCAAAAGAGACTTGATGTGATTATTGGAGGCAAGTCTCACACCAAAAGAGCCTCCTCCCAAGTCTCCATGCCTTCCCACACACCTTCACCATCAAATTCCATCACCCAATCACTTCCCCGATCGATGTCCGTGAATTCATCTCGCACACGGTCATCCGATAGCCACCATATTACCAACGAGACATACCAGAGAGAGGAGGAGGAGGAGTCCAAGGACAACATGGACAACTTGGTAGATGAGGTCGAGATGGTGGTTGCCAAAAGAAGCCAGAAATCAAAAGTAGCACCGTCCTCATCAATGCGCCCACCAAAGCCCACTGCAGCACATTGTTCGACGTCTCACATGGCAATGGAGCAGAGAGAGAAGCTGCAACCTAGGAGGCAATTGCATCTAGAGGAAGATAAGTTCGCACAATGGTACCCCAAACAATGGGTGCCAATCAATCTTGATATGAGTTTGGGGTCCCAATCGTATAGGTGGGATGAGGAGGAAGACACTGAAGATGATGAGATGCATCTATCAGCTGAGGCAGAGGACATTCTAGCTCAATTGGAGGAGGATAGGTTGAAGGCCTTAGGCAAGGCCCCCATTGGAGTGTCCTATGGTAGAGGACACAGGAACAGGAAGATTGCACTCACATACCTAGAAGCCATGACTAGGCAAATCATCACCACAAGTTATGGATGCAAGAAAGTTATTGAGGAACTCGGAATCAAGGTGGCCATGGAAGAAGGTTTGAAGAAAATGGGGTTGTGAGACATTCTTTTCACAAACACCCAAGCTAGCTACACCACATTAATGCAAGAATTCTTCACCACTCTTGAAAAGATGAAGGTGAGAGGAAATGATGCTATCAAATTTTCCATGTTAGGCAACATGCATACTCTCATGGCAGCTGATCTGAATGGCGTATTTACTTCTGATCCTGAAGAGGTCGATAAAATGAATGACAAACTACTAGAGAAAGAGGTAGATTTCAACTATGTACACTTCTGGAACCTCTTGATAGGGAGAAAGGACTACTATGAAGGGAGGTCAAAAACCTCATCCATAAGAAACCCCATGTTCCTCTATGTGCAAAAGGTCTTGGCAAACACAATTGTGGGCAGGTATGATAATCAAGGCTCAATGTTTTAGAAGGATATGTTTGTCATGATAGCAATGCACCATAAGCAGTATATAGACCTTGGAGTGCTACTAATTGATCATATGATCTCCATACCCACCAAGAGTAAAACACCTTTTGTTATGGGGGGGGTTTGTAACCTCAATTGCACATGGTTTGGGATATAATCTCTTTGGGTTGGAAGATAAATATGAACCTAAGTTTGTTGACTTAAACTATCTCATCCGCTCACACACTATCAAGATGAAGGACCAAAGAATGATATATCATGCAAGTAGTGTGCCAAACATTGAGCTTGATCTGCCATACAATGTTGTACTGTTTCTATCTATGTTGGGAGTCCTCCATAAACTGGATGCCAAATTGTTGGAATGGCAGGAAAACAACCCAAGAGAGACATACATTAGGGGAGCCACTCCCTCACAAGAGGAGATTGTTGAATCTAATGTACAAGGGTAGGAGAATGAAATTGACGGACAAAGACAAACCCAACAATCACGAAAAAGGGATGAAGGAACATTCCAACTGCAGCAGCCCTCAACAAATGCCTACGACATTTCCATCATCCAGGCGCAGCTTGAGAGCATACAAAAGACAAACGGTGACATGCAGTTGATCCAGCAATACATGTGGCAAGACCAACAAAAAATGCACCACCAGGTCAACCACTTGTATCACTACCACCATGCCCAAGGAGCAAGGAACCCCGAATCGGTTGGAGATTTTTGGGGTGGCATTGTTGGATATTCAGAGACATACCCTCCACCCCAGGACAACTACCAGGGACATTACTTCCAGTATCCTCCTGCAAGATCAACTCCTCCTCAAGATCCTCCTCACTCATCTGACTAGCCACCACAACACCCATGACACTTCCCCTATCTACCCTAAGCTATAGTTTCATGTTGAGGACAACATGTTTCTAAAGTTTGGGGTGGGTAGGGCTGTTTCACTTTCATGCATTTTATCTTATAACTCAAACCACACTAGATGACCCATGTGGCTGTAGAAAAGGGTAAAGTTAGCTAGATTTGATGTTTTCTAGCTCAATGGGTATGAAAATAGAAGAAAGGGTTGCGGAAAGATTTTTTTGGAGTTCTATTACATAGAGCACTCATCTTTTCTTTATTTGAATTCTCTTAAACATGAGCATCCTTTTATTTTCTTTTTGCTTTCTTTTTTTTCTTTTCTTTTCCCTTGGTGTAGATAGGGCATATGGTGGATAGAGTGAAGCGGGGAGATAAATATATGGCCACCCCAAACTTTTGGAGGTGGCCAAGGCTGATTATGTGCTCTAGGGCATCCTTTCATGAGGCAGAGAGGTATGAAGATGGTGAAGAAGGGTCAAATAAAAGAGAGGTCATTAGTGTAGTTTTCCACATAAGATTTTCTGCATGAAAGCTAATCCAACACTTCATCAAATGATATCACACCACATAATAGAACAACATGACATTCATATTTATATCAAGTGATTCCATAGGCTCTAAGCGTTTGTAGCTTGCTCACTTCATATTTCAACCAAAACATTCACAAACTTAAGAGAGGTGGTGCACATGTAAAAAGTCAACAATCAAGACCATATAGCAATAAAATCTAAGAAACAACATGCATTTGTCAAAGGATTAAAAATTCATTTCAAATAGTGGAGATTAAGTCAAAACATGTTTTTTGGGCAAGAACATTCAAGTTTGGGAAAAATTGGCCAAAATGGTGCCAATTTGCCTTCAATCACATCTAAACCTACATTATTGAACTTAAAGCAGTAAAACAAGAAAATCATAGTTAAAACATGCAAAAATTACCAAAAATCTACATGATATGCGAAGCATGGCAAAAGGGAGCAATTTTTTTGAAAATTAGGCATAAATGCATGAAAGTAGCTACATTCTATGCAAGAATGCAATAAAAAACAAGAACAAGAAAAAGCTAAACTATACGAAAAAGGTGGAACAAAATCACAAAGATAGAGATAGGGTGGTGCATACCTGTGGTACGCCACGACGGTCATGCTGCCACTCACCCAACATGAACGTGGCATCCTGGCACGGCCTTGTTCACCACCTATACTCTGCCTTTTCACCCCATTTTAAACCTTTACCGTGTCCACTCCCCCCACGACCATTCCCTACTACCCCCACCACGGTCGTGGTACATAAACATGGCCATGGGGACCAACCTACCCTACCCATTTCCTACACTATTTTTTCTAAACTACCCCAACTTACCCTAGTGCTTCCCCACCACCTATATATACATAGGTGGTGGTTAGGGCACACAGTTTGGATGCCCTAGCTGCTTCTACTCCACCCTACTCACCCCTTAAGCATTCCTTGCACTCCACCTTGCATCTATGCTCTCCATCACTCATTTCCACCTCATTTCCACCTTGGAAACCTAGTTTTCAAGGTTTTCCTCTATAATCCCCCATATTCTCATGCCCATCTGCACCATTGGAGGAGTAAGGACGTCCCCAAGCTAATAGGAGGTGAAGAAGGAGGTTTCTATTTCAAACTTCATGGAGTTCTAACAACTTCTTCCCCTTTCTTTTGCTATTTTCTTGATCATGTCTAGCTAAGCCCCTAATGGTGGGCTGTTTGGGGTTAAAATGTGACTTTGATACAATGTTGGGGGAAAATAACTTGTAATGAACATGATTTATATCTATGATGATTGCTTCTTGCTTCTATCTGATTTCCTATTTTATTGCATGTGGTTTGTGCTTATAACATGGATTGCTTGCTTTAAGATGTTTGATGACAGTTAGCTTCTAGGAGGAATTGAAGTGTATGTGGCCAATCTTTGGAATGGCTCCTAGGTCCAATTAGTGGATCCCTAGCTAGCCCCCTTTATTCCTACATACACATCCCTCCTCCTACAAGTGAGTGTGAGATCTAAGTGGCTAGTGCAAGTGCGATTATTGCAACTACCTTGAGCTTTTTAAAGGCTGAATGGCTAGTGGCATGAGGTGAAAAACCCTCATCTCTACTCCCATCTCTACCCTTATCTCTCTATTGTCCTAATACCACTTACTCTAGAGACCTATACTTGACAAGTCCTACTAGAATTACACCTAGCCCTAGTTTTCCAACAGTAGTATAGGGTACATTCTACTAGCACTTGCCTTGTTGTTTGGTTTGGTAATCTAGATAGAATCGTGATAATTGCTTGCTATGTTGAGATCCCCCAACTAATATCAAACCACATCCCCAAATGGCCCACCTACCTAATCTCATTGCTTAAAATCCACTTTGCCTTCTTAGCTTGTTCATGCTAGTCTAGTTTAGTTACTTTTGCACAAACTATTTAATTGCTTAATCATGCTCTTTAGTGCTAAGTTAGGCTCTTGCTCTCTTTTTTGTGGTAATATAGTTCTTAGTTGCTAATTGCTCTGCTATTGTAGTGTAGTTGACCTTTTCTCTTGTTTGTTATGTTTCTTAATCTAGTTCATTACACATGCTTTTTTAGGGTAATTTAGGGTTGCGATAATCTAGATTTCATAACTACTTTTACTTCCTTGTTCATCTAGTTTAATAAACAACCAACCCTTCAACCCTAGTCTATGCAAAAGGAACATAGCCAACGCTAGCCTAGCTCTAGTGCCACCTCTGTCCCTGAGGATCGACCCCTACACTTGCCCTTCACATATGCTACAATAGTACCCTGTGTGCTTGAGGGTGACCTATTTGGTATTGTGATCGACTTGGTTAAGGTTAATATAAATTTCAAAAGATCCACACGTGTTTCCTCCCTTAGGGTTGCATCTAGACACCTCTAGTTGGCTACTATGTAGCATTGGTGGGAAACGCACCTGCGTATCTGACCAAGAGGATAGTTTTGGTTGTGCCTCAGTGATTGGGTTATATACCATATTTTCTATCATTGTGACATGTACCAAGGTGGGCTAGGTTTTTTATGAGACCATAACCTTGACTATGAGTTGCTCTCTCTATTGGATCATAGATTTGACTATGACTTGATGTCTCTACAAGACTATACCTTTGACTATAAGTTTCTATTTTTATAGTTTGACTATATGTCATTGGGGTTCAAACATGAACTGACCAAATAGTGTAGGAGAAGATCATGGATTCTGGCTCTTCCATTGATCTTTTATGGCATTGATTTTGACTTCACAATGGATGATTGGATTTTAGTGGTATGCTCAAATCCTCAGGGAAAATAAAAGATGTAATATGGCCCTATAGTATAATTGCTTAGGGTTAAATGTGATTCACATTGGATGACCCCTTGCCTTATCTCTTAGACTGATTTCTTAAATCATGATCCGGTAAGAGAAATCAAGTGTTATACATGTTCTTCATATTCCTTCTTAAAATATAAGATGTTCTACTACTCAGTTGTAGATGGTTGAATTGTGTAGACAATTCTAACTTCTTTATTCATATCATTTAGTTTAATCCACTCAACCTGATGATAGTGGTATCTATCTACTTTAGTTTATCTATGTTATAACAGACGTTGGTGGAGAGTTATACTCTCTTTGAGACATTTGGTCTCACCCCATGGTTTCCACATCTTTTAGATGGTAGTGTACGATGTTGTAGAAATCGTGTTGTTGAGTTTGAGTAGCAAGAGGTGTAGTAGCTGTTAAAGGTTGGATATGCTACTAGAGTTGTGTAGTAGAGTCCTATGTGTCATCCCTATATTCTCACGTCCTTGGGAAGGTTTTGTCATTTTTATATCATTATGTGGTTTTTTTCTATATAGCACTACAAAAAAATGGTCTTTAACTATACAAAAATTGTAGCAAAAACCCCAAATGTTGTAGCTAAAAGCTTTAGCTACATTTATACTTAAATTTAGAATATGAATCTAATACATGTGTAGATAATTATTTTTTCTACAATTTTCAAAATTGTAGTTAGATATTCATCAAGCTACAAATGCATATGTAACCCTAATTAGGTAAAAAATGTCCTTACACATAAAAATGTAGTTGCAATTGTAGTTAAATAGATGACTACAATTGTATTTGTATCTATGATATGTAGGAGGAAATGCCATTTGTTACAATTGTATATGTATTTCATGTGTAGAAAAAATTGGCTCTTACTACACTTGTAATTGTATTTAGTGTGTAGTTAGAGACATCATGTACTAAAAGTCCATGCATTTGTAGTTAGATTATGTATCCATTCATTAATTTATCAATACAAAAGTATTTTTCAAAAAGAAGCTAAAATTAATATTGATTCATATCAAATTGTGGTTGTGTTGTCAATAATCATACTTTTATTTATATTAAAACATGAGTACACATGGGGAGGACATAAACCTTGCCCCAGTTTAGCAACATGGAAAGAAGATATATGTATACAATGACCCCCTTGAGATCCACCTCATATTTATACCAAAAATCAAGGAAATCTCAGCTGAATTAGTCACAACTACCACAAGTCTCAGTCCCTCATGTGCATTGTCAAACACGAAGCTGGGAATGAAGCCAGTAGCCTTACATATAACAGAAATATGCACAATGGACCTGGACCTTTTTCTATATGTTCTTCAGTAGGAATAGAAGTACTCAGTTTCTCCTCATGTTCAGGCTTTGATTGAACTCTGAAAGGTCTTTTTCTGGATCATCATGAACCTTTTGAAAACTGTTCAAAATCTCAGCTTCTTCATGAGATGAATTACTCATCTCAAGCATCTTAGTTTTAATTTGTGTATTGATTTGTTCCATTGATGATTTGCACTTTGCTCAGGAGATGAACTACATTTTGCTCCAAATACATTTTCTGCAATATCATAATAACAAACATATAAGTTTTAGAGATGTGAAAAGTCCCTTCTTAGCATGGAAGTTGGGTTCTATGGGTGACATGCCCCCATCACAAGTGTCATCATAGTTATTTGCATTGATATAAATTATATAGGGAGAGTTTCCAGTTGATTAAGTTAGTTAGGAATGTAAAGTTGACTTTGTATCATACCTGATAAATGAGAAATGAAGGCAGTGATAGAAGAACCATAACACTACACTCAACAAAGAAAAGATAAAAGAAGAAATGTGAGACTACAAGGGTAATTTTGATACAAAAGGAAACATGAGAGGGAGATATTTTCATGCCATAAATCCAACCAGATCTTTCAAGACAGAGAGCCTTGGTATGTGTTGGTTAGCTTTTTCTTATCTGTTAAGAAAGCAAATAGGTAGAATCCTACATCCATGTGCCCCTTCCTTTCAATATCCATGAACCTAAAGCCCTTATAATGTGGAGTAGAGCACATAAATAGTTCAAGGAAATCCACCATTGGATGGTGTGAGTAGGCATGTAGTTTATCATATTTATGGCAATTACAACAACATTAACTCATCACCATGTTGGAAGGCTGCAAAAGAATTGAAACATCTGTGTTGTTTCTAAGGGATGTCATATTGGTGCCAACATATTGAGCTTCTACTGACAGAAAGTTCAGTCCCTAGTCCCTTCTTGAAAGTACATTTCAAAGGGATTTTAAACAAAAGCCTCCCTGAACAAGACATTGTAGCAATCATCCTGACATAATGAAAAGTCATTGCTAATTAAACCTAGAGAAGAAGCTCTACAAAAACACCAAGAGTTAGATCATAATCTACACATTATAAGAAGTTGGAAGAAATGACATAATTAAAATGACTAGTTCTTTAGAAGAAATCATAATGATTTTAAAAGATACTTATCGATTTGGATGCAAGCCTGGTTTAAATTTTTGTTGAATTTGTTGCTTTGAAGAGTTATGTGACTATATCTTAATGGGTAAATCTAATAGTTTGTATAGTGGTTGTCCTTGTATGAATGCTTGGAATATTAGTGTTTTCAAACCTTTTTTGATCTTTGCAAACTAGTTGAATAAATATTTTCTCTCTAGAGAATCTTTTTCTTTTATATATGAAGCCCTTGATCAAGATTTGGCTATCCTATGTGGTTTCCAACTGAAGGAAAAGGCTTGGGTATTCTAAATTTTATTTCATTTAAGGAATCCTCATGTGATGGCCTAATTTTGCACGATATATACTACCACTAGTATTCTGAAGTGGTTTTATTTTCATATATGCTTCAGCTGGTGAAATATGGCAAGGTTTGGAATTGTTGAATGTCTTTTTCTTTAAGGACTTATGGATGGCCTGATTTTCACTATATATATGAAGAACCTATTTAAGGATTAGTAATGCCATCTGAAAAATAATAAAATATGAGAAATGGATCATAGCCATCACCCCCATCAAGAATGAGATAACTACTCAGCACAATACCATGCCCCCAGGAAAACAATGATGCTTTGTTGTTTGATGAGCTAAAGGAATATTTGTATGCGTGTATATAATGAAGTGACCTTACAACCTTATCCAAAAATGGAATATACGTTTGCATATTTATGCAGTGAATGAAACATAACATTTTCCAGAAGCATGGTTCTAGATCGATAATTCAGAATACATTTTCAATAATATGGAATATTTCATACTGAGCTCATTTGCATGCTATGAGCTGAAAAAATCTATAAGTGTGTCTAATAATGTAGTACTCTATCCACAGTTACATTAAGATGTAAACAAATATAATAAGTAGACATAAAAAGAAAAGGAATAAAACTAATCAAACCAATTCTGAACATGATTTAGTATGACCACCATTTATATCCTACCATTGGGAATCGTAATTCCACTTCAATTGTGTATGAAGTGGGTGTGGGGTTATTATAGATTATGAGCTCTCTCACATGACATGTTTGACTGTAGGCCAGGTTGTGTTTGAATGAAACAATGTGCAAGTACTAACAGTTGTGTGAGGCTATTAGGGAAATGAACATGTGTTCTATAACATACCCATATCTAATTCTGACAAATTGTCCCAACTAATCCTTAAAGACATGATAGAGCCCAGGTGAAGCATCTTACTACATTCATCCATATCAACTTCCATAACGGATAAGGTGATGCTAGTGTAGATCACAGTGGATGGCCCAAAGTGGTTGTTTTTACTTAGTCATACCTATGTGGTCACGCACAACTGCACAAGTACCATTTTATATGGACCACAAGAGAGCTCACCCAAAAAACTAGACTATAGGGATAACTCCATTTACCAAGCACACACCCATCATATAGAAAGAATGAAACTTTGATCACTATAGGGACTACTCCATATAGCATTTTTAGATCTAAAAAGTTTTACATGTACAATCCAATTATTTTCAAGTTGACACAATGACCACAGTAAGATCCACATAGATATAAAGATGGGTACAATAATTTTAGGTTCTACCAGTCATGTAGATTCATAGCTACTAGTACCGCTCAAATTGTTTCCATTAGAAACTGATTAGAATCACAAGAAAATGTAGCGGTTTAGTTTTAAAAAAATCAGATTTCATTCAAATTGGTTGTTTCTACTTATTTGAGTGTATGTGCATTATCCTTTGATATCTTAGTAACATATTCATCTTTGTATGTTCTGTAAAATTTACAAATAGATCACTTAGTAGGTCCCTGGATACTTTGAGGGCTTCAATTTGTATCTGGTACTTCAGTAACTATGAAGAAGGTGTGCGTATGAGATGGGAGAGTCTACATATCAAAGCTTCCTCAAGCTCTAGAAGAAACTGGGAAAGAGGAACTATTAGGGGCAAGGTTGAGAGGGTAATAGCAGTTAGATTTACCCCATATTCTGATTATTGCCCTTTGGTACACAATGTGTACAACTTCCCAACCAGAAAACACATACATTCTCTAGATATGTTGCAAAGAGACTCAACATTTACATGTATAAAGATGTGATAAATATAATCATCCATGTTCAAATGAGTTTTTTATTTTTAAAGAGTTTCTTATCTTGCAGCTTTAGTCTAGGAGCACCATGTTGATAAAGATGTAAAGAGCACCAAAATCACAACAATAATATGCATCATCAAGAACATATAAGTGATAAGGAAAGAGGGTTAAAGGTGGCAGTGCTAGAATGATACATGTATCATACAAATTCAGAATCATATCTATGTCACCTTTTAGAAATTTTCAGTTGAGAAGGTCCTTGTTCAATAGGAGGCTTCAAGTCTTGCACTAATTCAGATCTATGTGAATACTTGCACAGGGCAAAAAACTTTTCACAACAGTGCAAGAAACTTGTATTTGGGTATCGTCTAATGATATGAATAAACATAAAGGACCTTTATTTTTCTCTCCATATGCAAAGAACCTTCAGTTACAAGAGAGATGCATAGTGTAAGGTCTACTGTAGTAACTTGTGGTCCCACATATATCAAAACTTTCATACATGACATAAAAATTGTCATCATAGTACATAAAAAAGAGAAGCAAACACATACTAGACATTTACAAACTATACAAAATTATGTATAACCATGTATATTATACAATCCATGTTTTTCTAAGGAAATCTATCCTTGAAATGTAATGCATGTATAGGCATAAAGATTTGCTGAACTTTGAAACTGTCATGACAAAAAATACCAAAAGATTAAGTCAAAATTTTTTCGGATTTTGACAAGCCCAACTATCACTACCAGGGGGCTCAAAGATCAACTATCTTACCCAATGGAGATTCTAGTCACCAATAACACAAAATCTAATCAGGAGACAAATTCATACCTATAGCGGATGCAAATGAATCTCTTGGTCATTACCTATTTGTTATCCACACGAGAACCAAATGCTCTACCTCACTAGCCTGAAAGCATACCGTAAAGTTTTATCTAACACAATCAATTCGATTTAAAAGATTGAATATACTAGTAATTCAATGATAATATAACTATTAGGACATACTACATATAAATGTAGAGACATCAAATGACAATCATCCAACAATATCTAAAGGTGAAATCATATGCAAATTGTATGACCCATTCCTGCAAATCAGCCACATTCATCATCAACTACCAATTGTAAATGTGATCAATGACATATCAGTGCACAACTAGCAAACATGAAGACACACGAATTTACTGTATTACTAGTACCTTGCAGAGATAGGACTCTACTTAGATACTCTCTGGTCACACAAATTCTTCGACATTGGATAAAGTCAAATGAAAGTAATTTAGTTCCTTGAAATACCAAGAATCATATTAGGCCAAGAATACTTGTGGTTTACCCAATTTCTAGATGGTGTTAGTCACATCTCCTCAAGAAGAGTCCACCAAGGATTGTGACTGTGAACATGTCATTTTTGGCTTTCCAAGCTTGTCATCCATCAAAACCTTCAACTACAACTACCCAATATGATAGCTAAGTTATCACGGAACCTCTTTTCACCAAGGATTGGTTCAACAAGATGTATGACATTTGCATTGGCCTAGATGCCTACTACATTTTAATATAGCAACTACTTAGTACCACAAAACATCATTACACAAGTTGACTTGATCAAGTAAAGTTATATTAAGATCCATCACTAAAACCAGAGGACCAATAGCAGTAACTGATAGTAACATGACAAAATCACTGGATGCAACTAATATTCTTGGGACCAGAAACTCCCAACTGCATACATGAAATATTAGAAAAGTTAGAGTTGTACAAGATAGAATACTATTTACTGGGTCATCGGCAGTCAGAGCCAAAAAATAGAGCCATCAAGACATCCAAGCAAAGGGCAAGTACCCATCTTCATTTACAAAAACAATCATTTAAGAAGTCTTCTTCAGGATTATGCAACACATTGATATCACCACAACATGTCAAAGCACAAGTCAACTAAAATAGGAATTATGGAGTAGACCTTCACTTACTATTAAATGAAAAAACACCCAAAGGTGCATCAAAGAAAGGATACCTATATACAGAAGAAAACGATATCATCCTAGAAAAGAAAAACTAGAAAAATGGCTAGGCCTTCATTCATTCTTTATAACCGGTATGAAATAAGGCAGGGTTCTTATAAATCAAAATAATCATAACAATTACATACTTTTGCTTGCTCGTTCCATCCATTACACTGTGTGAAAGACACTGTGAATCTTACATCTACTTTCCCTTTCCATTTGTTGCATGCTACCCAAGTAGGTGAGTATAAGTGAGTCTAATCCTAGGTGTATAAACTGAAATCAACATGATCTAGAGATGTGGTATGGTTAATGGAATTAAACAATGTGTCAGTATGTAAAATAGGAATTAATCAGCTACTAGCAACATCCAAATACCTAATGGTCCATCTGCATTTTTCTTGACTTCATGATAATCAATGCAACAATATATCTGCTTCCAAACTGATATTCTAGAAACAAAAATGTTTAGATCCAAGTCATAGGCACCATCTAGGGATGCATACTCATAGAAAAAGCCATTTAAAAAGATACTAATTGGAATTAGAAACGATGTCAAAAGAACAAGCACTAACTCAAATAATTATCCTATAGTTTTCATTAAATGAGTTAAGCTCCACTTGATTTCTATATATGTATTTTATAGGAGAAAACATGGGATGAGTAGAAAAACTCATTCAAAACGTTTGATACACCACTCCTCTTCAAGTAGATGAGTTGTATTGACCATTACATCAATTACACTCTCCCACGCTTTATAAGTTTGTTGAACTACAATCCCATAAGATGACATGATGAAATTTGAATTAAGACAGTGAAGTAAAATTGATGGTTAAACAAAATGACATCTAAAACTTGCACTTGCAAAATATAAGTCCCTAAAGGCAGTGGGTTTAGAATTAGATCTAATATATAATTTGCAAGAAAATAATTTCTTAATATTGTAATGTGACAGAAAATAAGTAATATAAGAACATCAAGAAAAGCATGCTTCTCAAGCATGCCAAGTCCATTGAAAAAAATGATCATTTCATGAATTAAGAGATGGTTTCTAGGTAACAGCCACTATATCACCATTCAACCCCACTCCTCCCAAGCTCTTCAAGTAGCTGAGTTGCATTGACCATTATGTTCATTACACTCTCCCATGCTTTATAAGTTTGTTGAACTACATTGACTAGTAAGGGTGACACATTAAAGGTGAAGCTCCTATTCATACATTGTCCCTAACCCCTAGAAATAAACCTATGGTGGACAAGGAGGTTTCTCGGAGTAAAAGATAATGCATAAGAGCCCATCACCATGAATAATAGTTAAATCGAGTTTTTTATTTGCTTCTTCTCTCACCTTGCACAAAAATTCAACTTTGTCCCAAAAAACATGAAAAACTTGTTGTGATTCAAAGATTAGCAATGATCTTCACCTTTGTAAGGAAGCAACATAGAGAAACCCGAGCTTGTTATCACAGATCAGCAAGCTAGAAAAACAAAAAGCTAAGAGCATATAACAACTCTAACCTAAAAGTAATTGGCATATGATCCATTGAAATCAACATGTGAAATCTTACATATCCCATTGCTCCTAGAAGTACAGAACACAGAGGTCATCATATATTAGAGAAGAAGTATCTTTCTTGAGAAAAGCCAATAATATTGAAATTTCATGCAAGCAAATAGAATTCCATATCATAGTGAAACATATGTGTCAAAAACCAGCTAACGCACATCATCTTCAGTTAGTAAACAATCATAAGGGTAAGAAGAGAAAGATGCATAGAGAATAGAAAGATTCCAAAGAACATGAACCATCAAAATGAACTTTATAACCAAGATGTCTATGAGATGACTTCAGGCAATGGATAATAGAAAAACCTCAAGACATTACAAGTGTCGACCTCCATGTACATTGATGAAGTCATCATCTAAATCAAACTTTAAAGTGCTTATGGAGTAAAATCATACCTGTTGGGTTTTACATGGTCGGAGTACGTAGAGGAAACAAAAATTTAATTGACCATAAAACCCATAACCAGCAAATTGCATAAATTTCTATGTAATGGGAAGGATGATTTTAGTGAGATATACCTGGTCCTGAGGATGGCTCAGTGATAATACCTCAAAACTAGTGCCATCTTCAACCACATGTCTTTGATGGTGTCTGTGTAGCTCCTGGTCTTGACCTGGACTATGGTTGATTGTCATCCTCCTGAGTGGAAGAAGTCTCCCGCCTCTATAGATAGTCCACACGGACTACTGGGAACTCGAGTTGTCCTAGAAAATGAACTTGAAGGAGTTGTCCCGTTTTGTCGGTGTACTAGTCACCGACAACACTCTCCCACAACCAGTTTTTTTTCTGCAATTGTCTTTCCCTAGTTGTTCCTCCCTAGATGGGTAGAACTTTCTTGGGCTCTCTCGGTTACCACAACCAGAGAGGATAACAATTTTATAGAGCAATTGATGTTCTGAGTTGTGTCTCTAGAGAAGCCCCATGTACCCCTCTATTGATAGTAGAGGGCAGGGTCAGGGTTCCCAGTCTGTGTGGGAGTAGAAGGGTCCAGAATTTCCATGAACAATTTGCACTGCGGCAGGCGAACCAGTCATTTCATAAATGAAATAGTCGTTTGGAAAGGTGAGATGATCGGTTCACTTGTGAACTGGTCGGCTGGGAGTGTGAACCAGTCATCACTTCCAAGACCTACCCACAATTGAGTTTCCTTATTTGTTTCTAATTTTAACAAATATTAATTCTAATCCCAATTGAATTGAACAAGTGAAATGAAAATCCTTTTTCTCACAAACCAGAATAATCCAACACTACTCGTTTGGGAAAATGAACCGATTGGTTCACCAGAGTGAACTGATTGTCTCACTGGCCATGAGCCAATCGCTTCACCTAGTGAACTGGTCGGCTGGTGGTCCAGATTGTGTTGAACACGGTCAATTCGGTTCTCAATCAATCCTACACTCAAATCAGTTGGTTCAACACTTGAACTTGATGATTCTGATTCAAGTCTATTGATTGAATGTTTGATTGAGTACCTAAACACTTTAGTAATCAATTCAAACATCATGCATGGATAAACTCTTTTTCAAGGTTTATCCTTTGTGTGTGACCCTATAGGTCCCATTTCACGTTGGTAGTGAATGTTCATAACTAGCTTATGACATCACAAGACAAGAGTGGTGTCTAGTCTCACATCAATGCTACCCAAGTGAAAAAGAAAGTTGGAGAACAACTTTCAATCCCACAGTCTGTGATTGGTATTTCAGTGAATGTATAATTCCTTTGTCTTTGATATCCTGAATGAAATCAAGGCATGGAGTTGTCATCCTTTCAATGTTCATTCATGTTTCTTGAACTAGAGCAGACTGTCTGAGATATGTGTGACATCAATATCATATATTGATTCATATGTGCATGTACATGCCTTTCTTAGTGTCACTTATCAAGTGGCCTGGACATCATACTCCCTTAGGAGGGACAAATCCTATATCTATAACTTACAGTCTATCTCATGCATCAAAGCCACCCAATCATTACCATTATAACAACCCATGTTTCAGGACTGTATTTGATGATGTCAAAGTGTACCCAATCACATTCTATGAGTGCAGTGATTTCAGGTGTAAGAATCACAATCACCACCATCACTATGAGAGATGACTCTGACTACCATGTCATGGTTCCATGTGTCACTCTCATGGTGGGTCTATCTGATACACAATTCTCCAACATGTATCTATGTGTTTGGTTTGATATCATATATCATGACTAATGAGACATTGTCATCAACAAACACACACTCTAGTCTTGATGTGTCATTGTTGTCTATCAACCTTCCATAATGACATCTGACTAGGGACATAAAAAGAATGTACATACTCTTATCATTTGTATGATCTCATTGTTCAGGTCCTCAAACTGAAGACATACATCATTGAGTATTGGCATTCTTTAGACATTCATTATTCTCTATCATTTATCTCATAATCAATTGAGCTAGAATAAATTGGAAGCTTGCCTTTGATACTTATCAAATCAATCATGACATATGCCAATCCAATCATCATATGATTGGCTCTCAGGGCATACATACCAAAAGACTCCCACTTGCACTTAGAGCCAATCACCTTTGAATCATATTTTTAGTGATCTCTAAACATGTCCCACATGTTTCTACTGTGCTAGTGTTAATCCAGTGAGTTAGCAACACTTTGCTTTAGTCGGTATATTGCACGTTTCACATCTCTTTTCTATATGACATTGTGTACGAGATGGAGTTGTCGTAATATGCTATCTGATATTCCTTACCAAACAATTAGCTCCATTGTTTGACTTAGTAATTCTACTCTGTCATCAATGGTTGGAATATATATTAGTTCATATCTATGAACTTCTAGATCCATATAGTATCATCTACTATTGATAACACAAGGATACTCGATGTTCCCTTTTAGAATTAAATGGCTTTTAATTTTAAATGGAAAAATTCCATTTAAAAACTCATATTCACTTTTATATTTTGTATTTTGTGATCATTTTCTATCATTTTAGAAGCTTGCATCAGTGTAACTCATTTACACTCAACTCTTCCTTCTATAACCATAGAACAAATCCGTTAATACTTCACAAGTAGTTAAATAAGTTTTATGGTATTCTAGTGACTCTCACTGGAAGTAGACAAACATCCACTCATCATGACCAATAGATACGAGATAACTGGATGAGCATATCATATTGTCATGTCCAATACATACAAGATGATGAATGCATATACAATTTCTTGTCATGTCCTATACATACAACATATTGGGATGATTACATACATGATAGATCTATTTGTGAATTCTTAAGGCATCTATCTATGTGTTCCTATTTTTCAAAAAAATTTGGGACACTAGGCATCTGAGAGACTGACTCCATGTAATATGGACAAGTTTTCTCCCATTGAATCTCTACATACTGAACCCTTCAGTACAAACTGTCAATGTATGCACTCTCCTTTATCAGGTCAAGAGAATTTTGAGAACTATCTCTACAGATCTTTATTCTTATCACATAGGACATTTCTCTTTATTCCTTTATAGAAGGTATTTCCACAACAGTTTCTATTCTTAGAACATTTCTTTCCTCATCATCATGTGGAATAAGAATATGCTCCAACTAAAACTTTGTAATCACAGGTCCCTTATTTATTTTGATATATCAGTCAAACCCGTTTGACTATATAATCAAAGTAAAGACTCCAGTTTTGATATGCTTGTATTTAATCAATCATATTGAGTAATCTCTTGTAACTTATAGATTGCATTTGTATGAATGGAATTATAAAACCCTTCAGGTTGTGTCACATACACATCCTCATGTTATTCCTTCTAGGAATGTGGTTTTAATATCCGTCTGACAAATTTCATAGTCTACAAGTTCTAATAGAAAGCATGATCCTTTATGGCCTATATCCATTGCAATTGGTTAAATAAATCATCATGTTCAATACCTTGAACTCACTTGAATTTATCTCAACCAATCCGCTCTTCAAATGTCATCCAAGTCAGTCTTAACTCTTAAGACCAAATTGCACTTATCGGTTTTATCCCTATAAGTGCTACCATTAAGGTCATACCTTATTTGGTTCACATGGAAGTCATTTTGGATCTTATGGTTTCAAGCCATAACTCAAAATCTGGTTCATCAACATCATCTAGATAGATTATTGGCTCAACATCATAGGGCCGATTCATCACCAAGCTCAAAGTGTTTTCTACTAGATATCAGGTGTATCTGTTACATAAGGAATTTTATAATCCACAACACTTGTGATTCTTAATCTCCTTTTGTACTTTTATTTAGTGTAAAGCATGTTCTTTAAAAAGAATTCTAGAAGATTAGTTACTTGTTTGATGATCATGCTCCTACTATTTAGAGTATGATTCCTTCTTTAATTCAGACATCATTATGCCTTAATCATGAGTTCTCTATGATACACTATCATAGTTACTCACAAGGTCCACAAACATTTAGTTTAAGTATACCATTCATTGATCATATCAAAGAATTAATACTTTTACCAAGTTTGTTTGTCATTTATGATAGTCTTAAACATTTCAAGATCTTCATATTGGTATTTCATTAAATACCATATCTAAAGTATTAGCATTTACTCCAATAGGTATGTATATACATCAATATGTATTATACCTAATAGAATAGTCATTCTCCCACTATATCTAGTGAAGATTGACTTGTCATCATATTCAATAAACAAGACATTTATATCTCTTAATGGTTCATTAACCAAGAGAGTCTAGTTTATCCATCAACATGGAACCTAGAAATGAATTTCTCATTCATTTGTTTCTATGATAATGCTAATTTATTGTTTGAGTTATCAATAAATTTTAGGTATTATTATTTTATCTAATGCATACCAAGTACCAAAAAATAAATAAGGCATTGCCATTAAAGATCATATCTTTGAAATTGAAACATGATCTTTTATTAATAGACATCCTTGTCACTATAAGATGCAAACATACAATGTTTTTATCTATTGGAAAAATGAAATAGCAGTTCATAACTCTATTACATGCCCTTTGGGCTGAAATAAACTAAAAGGTACTACTATCTATGGCAGCAACACTTGCTCCAATGTTGATGAGTGTTCCTTCTTGGTCCTTTCATAAAGTCCATCACTTCTTTTTAGATCCTGCGTGTCATATATGTCAGATCTATATCATGGTATCATATACCTAAGATAAAGAAGCATTTTTAATTTATTTCATAATACCTAAGGTGGAGACTTCCATCCCCTCCTTCTTCTTTAGTTCATCTATGTAGAGAGGTAAATTTCTCTTCCAATGTCATGGCTCATGACAATGGTGACATTTGCCTCCCTTGTTCACCCCTCCCTTGGCTTTGAGAGTTAAAGATGACTTGGGCTACTGGCTAGCATCAGAACCTTTCTTTGCTTTGTCCTTGCCCTTAGACTTACCCTTCTTTCAGCTAATCATCATCACATATTTGGGTTTGTCTTTCTTCATCTGTGCCTAAGTTGTCCTCAACAAGCCCAACAACTCTATCAGTGTCCTGTCAAATTTGTTCATGTTGTAGTTCATCACAAACTGACTGTAGGATTCTAGCAACGATTGTAGTATCACATCAGTACCCAACTCTTGGCTTAGAGGAAATCCCAGTACAGTTAGGTTCTCCACATACCCAATCATCTTGAGTGTGTGGGGGCCTATTGTATCTCCTTATATCATGACGCACTTGAACAATGCCTTGGAGACATCATATCTCTCTTGTCGTGCTTGGTCTTGATACATGTTCTTGAGATGTTGAACCATCTCAATGACGTCCATGTTCTCATATTGTCTCTACAAGTCATAGTTCATTGAGCACAACATCAAGCACTTCACATAAATGGCATTCTCAGTATTCTTCTTGTAAGCATCCCTTTCAACCTTTGGTGCAGTGAGAGCGGGTTCTTCTGGCTTTGGTGTATCTAGGACATAGAGCATTCGCTCTTAAGTGAGAACAATTCTTAATGTCCTAAACCATCCATGGAAGTTGTTCCCATTTAGCTTGTCCTTCTCAAAGACTGATCATAATGAAAAGTGATTATTGTTGGTAGACATTTATTCTACAAAAAGGAAATTTGCAATTTTAGTGAAAAACTCTTTTGATTTGATTTGATTTGAAAATTTTACAATATTAATTAGGTTTTTAATTCATTATCGCTCCCACTATTTTGATTAAATTGATAACCCTCATGTATCAATTCAGAAGATTGTAACGTACAACCTTCTAGTGAGCAAGATCCTAATTTCATCTCAGCCATGGACTAGTGAGGGCTATCACCCACAACTAGAATCTTTCAGGTAGGCAACTTTTACCTATTGCAATATATGCAACTCTTGATAGATGTTATGACAACTCTTTGTCATGAACATCTGCATGCCTCAAGGTGCTTAATCCTATTAAGATCACCTTGTTAAGTCTGACCCAAAAGCCAACACGATGAATATGCACCCTACAAAGGCAGACCCACATATTCATCATCACACTTCCACGAGATAGACGGTGCACCACACAAAGGCATGCCCACACTTAATCGATCAAGATTTCCATGTGTGCTGCTTTTGGAAGGCATCTTAAACTTAATATTTTGTTGAGGGATTTTTATTATGCTTATGTATGCATATAAGTATCTAATCACAATGTATAGTATGTATCATATACATGCTATATCCAACAAATGAAAACATGCAATAATGATAAAGCAATGATTATGGACATCCTATTGTAGTTCCTTGGAGACACAAGTAACTACAGTCATCTAAGGTGTACATCCATTGCAACCTGTTGTTGATGAAGATATGTGCTTAGGCCATTCCGGGTTGATCAGCTCATCCTTTGACTGATCGGCTTGCCTCCTGGCTGGCTGGTTGGTTGTCACCAATCGATCATCTGGCTCCTCCAGATGGTCAGTTCACAGGGTCATCGGGCTCCTCATTAGGCCACCAACTGCTCCTCATTCAGTCATCTCGATCCATCAAGCGGTCATCTTCAGTCTTCGTCATAACAAGAAATAAAAATGTTCCTATTTTACATAATATTTGTGAAACCTGGAGTTACATTCGAGGGGAGCAAAGGTAGAAGAGAATCTCGAGTTATCTCGAGTTACATTCAGAATAGAAGAAGAGGGCTCAGTTGATAGACTGAGATGCAAAAAACCATAACCAACCACACACATACATATAGGGTTTATAGGCCATAACCATGCTCTACATCCACCATCAAAACTATTTTAGGGTGACGCGTATTGATGGCATATATATAGCATATCATATATTTATATATTAGTTTGGGATCATGTGGTATTAATGGGATATTCACATTAGTCATTTAAATATTTGCATCGTATTAAATAAATAAAAGATGATAAAATCAAAATCTGATCATATTGATTATCCCAAAACATAGAGTGTTGACGTGGCTCTGATACCACTGCTGGGTTTTACATGGTCAGAGTAGGAAACATAAACAAAAATTTAATTGACCATAAAACCCATAACCAGCAGATTGCATCAATATCTATGTAATGGGAAGGATGGTTTTAGCGAGATATACCTAGCCTTGAGGCTTGCTCAGTGATAATACCTCACATCTAGTGCGGTCTTCAACCACATGTCTTCGATAATGTCTGTGCAGCTCTTGGTCTTGACCTGGATTGTGATTGACTATCATCCTCCTCAGCGGAAGAAGTCTCCCCCTCTATAGATAGTCCACATGGACTACCGGGAACCCTAGTCATCCTGAAGAATGAACTAGAAGGAGTTGTCCCCTTTTGTCGGCGTAGTAGTCACAGATACACTCTCCCACAACCAGTTGCGTTTCTACAGTTGTCTTTCCCTAGCTATTCATCCTTGGATGGGTAGAAATTGCTTGGTCTCTCTCAGTTACCACAACCAGAGAGGACAACAACTTTGTAGAGAAACTGATGTTCTGAGTTATGTCTCTAGAGAAGCCCCCTGTACCCCTCTATTTATAGTAGAGGGCAAGGTTAGGGTTCCCAATCTGTGCGGGAGTAGAAGCGTCTTGAATTTTCATGAACAATTTGCACTACGGTCGGAAAACCGGCCGTTTCATAAATGAAATGGTCATTTGGCAAGGTGAGCCAATCGGTTCACTTGTGAACTGGTCGATTCACTTAGTGAACCAGTTGTTTCACTTCCTAGACTTGTCGCAATTAACATTCCTTGTTCGTTTCTAATTAACAAAATATTAATTCTTGTCCCAATCGAATTGAACAAGTGAAATGAAAAACCTTTTTCTCACAAACTGGAAAAATCCAACACTACTCATTTGGACAAATGAACTGATCGGTTCACCAGAGTGAACTAGTCATCTCACTGGCCATGAGTCGGTCAGTTCACCCAGTGAACCAGTCGGTTGGTGGTCCAGATTGTGCTGAACATAGTCAATTCTATTCTTAATCAATCTAACACTCAAATCAGTTGGTTCGACACTTGAACTTGATGATTCAGAATAAGTCTATTGATTCAATGTTTGATTGAGTACCTAAACACTTTAGTAATCAATCCAAACATCAATCATTGATAAACTCCTCTTCCAAGTTTATCGTTTGTGTGTGACCTTATAGGTCCCATTTCACATTGGCAGTGAATGTCCATAATTAGCTTATGACATCACAAGCAAAGAGTGGTGCCTAGTCACACATCAGTGCTACCCAAGTGAAAAGGAAAGTTGGAGAACAACTTTAAATCCTATAGTCTGTGATTGGTGTTTTAGTGAATGTATAATTCCTTTTTCTCTGATATCCTGAATGAACTCAAGCCGTGGAGTTGTCATCCTTTCAACGTTCTTTCATGTTTATTGAACTATAGTAGACTGTTTGAGATATGTGTGACATCAATATCTTATATTGATTCATATGTGCATGTGCATGCCTTTCTCAGTCTCTCTTATGAAGTGGCCTGGACATCATACTCCCTTAGGAGGGAAAAATCCCATGTCTATCACTCACAGTCTATCTCATGCGTGAAAGCCACCCAATCATCACCGTTATAACAAACCATGTTTTAGGACTACGTTTGATGATGTCAAAGTGTACCCAATCACATTCAACAAGTGCAGTGATTTCAGGTCTAAGAATCACAATCACCACCATCACTATGAGAGATGACTCTGACTACCATTGTAACATCCTCAAAATCCTAGATCCATTAATGTACCTTAATGTGAAACCCTAGCTTGCAAGTTTAAGCTTTTATCTAACAAAATGGAATTCAATGGGACCTCTTAGTCCAATATATGATGAAATATTCTCATAAACCTAGCTTTGGCTTAAATATCTCATTTAGTAAACGATAATTCTATCAATGTCACATTTTTATAATGCATGTATTAAATTAGAAACCTACATGAAATTGATGAACAAAAGAGCAACAAAGTGCAAATCCAATTGGATAAAGAGATTCTAGACCCTATCATTAGCTTGTCATTCAATTTTGAAGTCATTTGGATTTCATTTGACCCTTCAAATCCATTAGGGAAGTTAACATATAGTTTGGGTTAATTATTCTTTGATAATTTGATTTATCTGCCTAAGTTTTCATTTATTTAAGTGTCACATGCTCTCTCTTGGTTTCAGATTTGATCTGGGTCGTTGGATGCCCATCGAATGCCATCGTACTCATCTCCTACCTTGAGTAGGAGGCCGAGCACAGGCAGCCACTGGAGCCTCCTTCTCTGGCTTAGTTCTCCCACCATAGACTGTGGTTTTTGATGATTTCTTTGCCTTTACGACCGGGAGAGAACCACGAACCCAATAGTCCCTGGTTTGAGGGGTTTTGGTGCCCTATTGAGAAACGCCCAATCAGGCTTGGACTCCTTCACCGCCCTTGCTTCACAGATGTCTCTCCAGTGCATGAAATCTATATAAAGTTGGTCCAAAATGTCTGCTAGCCCTAGAACAACCCTCCTCTTCTCTCAATTTGATCCCTCGTGCCCCTATCATCTGCCGCCTACTCGATCTATATCTCCGGAAAACTCCGTCGCGGCTCAGCCTCTCCGCCGTCTCCGACCAAATTGGCAAGCAGGTAAGCATCTATGCACGCCCAACTTCCTTATTGCTTTATCAGTTTGTCCTGTGGTGACTCCATCCATCATATCATATAGACGAGTTGAACTCATTGCCGACACTTGTCGTTCTAGACCATCGGTTTACCCTCCGCTCATGAAAACACCCGCTTTGACATCGCCTTGCCTGCATAAGTGTTTTGGAGACCTGTGTGAGGTTTCTTTCTGTGGTTTCAGTGCCCGAGCCCTTTCCCCTGTTCTTCTTCTACTGAGCCATGGCGGCAGGCTGAAGTTGGAGCTTCACCACACACTGGAGCCTAAGTCATGGCTCTGTGAGTTTGTTGTGGTACAACGAAGCTATCTGTGCTTCACGTTTTAGCTTCTTGATCGCGATCCACTTCTTTAGACCTGGGTTCCATGCTCCCAGGGTCGGGAGTTCGACGCCATGGCATAAGGCAAGATGTCAGGTGTGCGTTTTACCCTAATGCCCTTCGCAGGGTGATGGCACGATTGATGTTGTGGGGGTGTTTTGGGATCTTTACTTTTATTTTTCAAGTGGCAGAACCTTTGATTGAGATGCGAGTGTTACAACTTTGCCCCCATATGTTTAATCAAATGTAACACTTGCTATGGATTTCTCGGTCATCTTAGTTTCATTTAAATCTATTTTGTTTTCATTTCACGCATATATTTCCTGGATTTCTAATTGGCCGATGCATGAAAATTCATAACTTTTGATTGGTAGATCGTATAGGGACAAGTTATATATGGATTTTGCTCAATTTTTCGAGATATATCCAATGGTCAGTGTTTTGAGACATGTTTTGGTCTGGTTTTCACAAAGTGTCAGGTTTGAGACAATTAGGGTTTAGGGTGTAATTAAATTAATAATGATGCAAACCATGATTAATTTTAGGAACCTAGGACTTGACTCAGGATCAAGGAGACTAAAATTAGGTTTTGCTCCAATAAATGTAAGTGGGTCAATGCACTTTGAGTATTTAAGTAATGGTTTTCAATCTCTTTAATATTATTGTATCATGATGATCAAATTAAACCATATGATATCTATGTGTTAAATTTTCAGAAAGTCTTAAGTTAATGCTTCCAAAATTTATCATATGATCCTTATGTTTTAAATTTCTTATTTCAAGAATTCATGCCATGTTCATGTTAAATCCAAGTAAATGATCATTATGTCAAGTTGATGATGAATCATGTAATTAGTTGTATTATTTGTCCTTATCATATTAATGTTGAGCCCTCGGGCCTTATGAGTTCAAATGGAACATTATGGCACTTATGTGCAAATCATGAGCTCAAGTGGAGCATAATTATGGCACTCATGTGTAAATCATGAGCTCAAGTGGAGCATAGTTATGGCACTTTGGTGAAAATCATGAGTTCCCGTGGAACATCAGTTGAGCCTACGGGCCTTATGAGCACAGTTGGTGCACAAGAGTAAAAGACATTATAATTAACCAATTAAGAGCATATTATGTGAATCAAGGATTTATTGTCCAGTTACCTTTATAATTTTTCTTGTTGCCTACTTATTATGTTATTATAACAATACTCAATGCCGCTTACTCTAACGTGTTTTCCATTTTGAATGCATGGCTGGGGACGTGATGTCCGCAGGAGGAAAGAATAAGGGAGCTTAACTAAGGAGCATACATTTGAAGGATGGATTAAGAGATTAGACTTGGTGGGGCGCCATCTACCATTAAGTAGATCCTCTAGTCTAGTTTATCTTTCCATATTTTAGATTTTCTTATCTTACATGTGTTAGACTTGAGATCAAGATGAGACAGTTTATGCTTTAGTTTTGCTTAGCCTACATGTAATAGGTTTTGATATCGGATGAGATAGTTATGTCTTTCCCTTTTTATGAACAATGTATGAATCTATTTTTGAGTTGATGTATAGTGTTTCATTTATCTTATTGCTTTTGAGTATCATTTTCGTAATGTTCCTCCGAGCGAAGTGACTCGTGTTATGGACAACATTGGGTTTGCTTCCGTTGCCATGTATGTGCTTGGAGGGGCGTTACAATATGGTATCAGAGCAATGAGTAGATGGCCACTGAGCTAAAGATTCATATGTTCTAATCCTAGATATAGAAGAAGTAGGAGAAGGATATTAGGAACCAAAGTATAGATCTAGTTAGAAGACATAAGTTAAGATAATGATTAGGGTTATGTGCCTAGATGTTTTGGATTTTTATGTTAACTCTTGAACTGTATATAGCATACTCTCTCTTTTTCTCGTGTGTCTGTGGTATGGGACATGGGCTCATGGGGTTTTGTATGGAGAATGTTATATGCATAATCATGCTTATCTTGTCATTCCAATTTCATGTGGTATGGGACATGTGCATGGGGGAGGTACTAAGATGAGTGTGATAAGATAAGTCAACTTCGAATATATGACCGGCCGGCATGTATCCAAAGATGACTAATAAAAGAAGAGTTTGCATTAAAAGTTTAAGACATATAGTCACCTAAACCTGGTCAAGACTCATAGTAAGACCAAGCATGAGTAGGGGTAGTAGATATTTAACATAGATAAGCAAGTAAGATCCATAGTAAAATTTGAAACCCTAGAGAAGAGTTCAGAGATGTAAATGATGATGTTAAATAGAATCATGAGTAATATACCCACATGGAGGTCAAGATAGTGTTCTACCATGAGAATGAGACTTTAAGATGATTAGTGTAGACAGAATAAGTGAAACCCTAAGGTGGGTAGCATGAGAAAATTTTGAGGACGAAATTTATTTAAGGTGGGTAGAATTGTAACATCCTCAAAATCCTAGATCTATTAATGTACCTTAATGTGAAACCCTATCTTGCAAGTTTAAGCTTTTAGCTAACAAAATGGAATTCAATGGGACCTGTTAGTCCAATATATGATGAAATAATCTCATAAACCTAGCTATGGTTTAAATAGCTCATTTAGTAAACGATAATTCTATCAATGTCACATTTTTATAAGGCATGTATTAAATTAGCAACCTACATGAAATTGATGAACAAAAGAGCAACAAAATGAAAATTCAATTGGATAGAGAGATTCTAGACCCTCTAATTAGCTTGTGGTTCGATTTTGAAGTCATTTGGACTTCATTTGACCCTTCAAATCCATTAGGGAAGTTAACATATAGTTTGGGTTAATTATTCTTTGATAATTTGATTTATCTACCTAAGTTTCCATTTATTTAAGTGTCACGCGCTCTCTCTTGGTTTCAGATTTGATCTGGGCCATTGCATGCCCATCGGACACCACCAGACTCATCTCCTACCTTAAGTAGGAGGTTGAGCACAGGCAGCCACTGGCGCCTCCTTCTCCAGCCCGGATCTCCCGCCACAGACTATGGTTTTTGATGATTTCTTCACCATCGTGACTGCGGGCAAACCATGAACCCAATGGTCCCTGGTTCGAGGGGTTTTGGTGCCCTATTGAGAAATGCCCAATCGGGATTGGACTCCTTCACCGCCCTTGCTTCGCTGAGGTCTCTCCAGCACACGAAACCTATATAAAGTTGGTCCAAAATGTCTGCTAGCCCTAGAACAACCCTCCTCTTCTCTCAATTCGATCGCTCGTTCCTCTAGCCGCTGCCACCTACTCGGTCTGTATCTCTGGTAAACTCCTTCGTGACTCAGCCTCCTACGCCGTCTCCGAACAAATTGGCAAGTAGGTAAGCATCTATGTACGCCCAACTTCCTTCTCGCTTTATCGGTTTGACCTGCGGTGAATCCAGCCATCATATCGTATAGATGAGTTGAACTCATCGTCAACGCTTGTCGTTCTGGACCTTCAGTTGCCCTCCACCCATGAAAACACCCACTTTGACATCGCCTCACCTCCATGAGTGTTTTGGAGACCCTTGTGAGGTTTCTTTCTATGGTTTCAGTGCTCGAGCCCTTTCCCCTATTTTTCTTCTATTGAGCCATGGCGGCAGGCTGAAGTTGGAGCATCACCACACACTGTAGCCTAAGTCATGGCTATGTGAGTTTGTTGTGGTACAACAAAGCTATCTGTGCTTCATGTTTTAGCAGCTTGATCGAGATCCTCTTCTTTGGACCTGGGTTCCGTGCTCCCAGGGTCAGGAGTTCATCGCCATGGCATAAGGCAAGATGCCAGGCGTGCATTTTACCCTAATGTCCTTCACAGGGTGATGGCATGATTGATGTTGCGGGGGTGTTTTGGGATCTTTACTTTTATTTTTCAAGTGGCAGCGCCTTTGATTGAGATGCGAGTTTTAAAACTTTGCCCCCATATGTTTAATCCAATATAACACTTGCTATGGATTTCTCGGTCATCTTAGTTTCATTTAATTCGATTTTGTTTTCATTTCACGCATATATTTCCTATATTTCGGATTGGTCGATGCATGAAAATTCATAACTTTTGATTGATAGATCGTATAGGGACAAGTTATATATGGATTTTTCTCAATATTTCGAGATCTATCCAATGGTTAGTGTTTTGAGACATGTTTTGGTCTGGTTTTCATAAAGTGTCAGGTTTGAGACAATTAGGGTTTAGGGTGTAATTAAATTAATAATGATGCAAACCATGATAAATTTCAGGAACCTAGGACTCGAATCAGGATCAGGGAGACTAAAATTAAGTTTTGCTCCAATAAAGATAAGTGGTTCCATGCATTTTGAGTGTTTAAGTAATGGTTTTCAATCGCTTTAATATTATTGTATCATGATGATCAAGTTAAACCATATGATAGTTATGTGTTAAATTTTCAGAAAGTCTTAAGTTAATTCTTCCCAAAGTTATCATATGATCCTTATGTTTTAAATTTCTTATTTCCAGAATTTGTGTCATGTTCATGTTAAATCCAAGTAAATGATCATTATGTCAAGTTGATGATGAATCATGTAATTAGTTGTATTATTTTTCCTTATCATATTAATGTTGAGCCCTTGGGCCTTATGAGTTCAAATGGAACATTATGGCACTTATGTGCAAATCATGAGCTCAAGTGGAGCATAAGTATGGCACTCATGTGCAAATCATGAGCTCAAGTGGAGCATAGTTATGGCACTTTGGTGCAAATCATGAGTTCAAGTGGAACATCAGTTGAGCCTACGGGCCTTATGAGCACAGTTGGTGCACAAGAGTAAAAGACATTATAATTAACCAATTAAGAGCATATTATGTAAATCAAGGATTTATTGTCCAGTTACCTTTATAATTTTTCTTGTTGCCCAGTTATTATGTTATTATAACAATACTCAATGTCTCTTACTCTAACGTGTTTTCCATTTTGAATGCATGGTTGGGGACATGATGTCCGCAGGAGGAAAGAATAAGGCAGCTTAACTAAGGAGCGTACATTTGAAGGATCGATTAAGAGATTATACTTGGTGGGGTGCCATCTCACATTCAGTAGATCCTCTAGTATAGTTTATCTTTCCATGTTTTAGATTTTCTTATCTTACATGTGTTAGACTTGAGATCAAGATGAGACCGTTTATGCTTTAGTTTTGCTTAGCCTACATGTAATAGGTTTTGATATCGGATGAGATAGTTATGTTTTTCCCTTTTTATGAACAATGTATGAATCTATTTTTGAGTTAATGCAAAGTGTTTCATTTATCTTATTGCTTTTGAGTATCATGTTTTGTAATGTTCCTCCAAGCCAAGTGACCCATGTTATGGACAACATTGGGTTTGCTTCCATTGCCATGTATGTTCTTGCAGGGGCGTTACAACCATGGCATGGTTCCATGTGTCACTCTCATGGTGGGTCTGTCTGATACACTATTCTCCTACATGTATCTGTTTGCTTGGTTTGATATCATATATCATGACTAATGAGACATTGTCATCAACCAACACACACTCTAGTATTGATGTGTCATTGTTGTCTATCAACCTTCCACAATGACATCTGACTAGGGACATAACACGATTGTACATAATCTTAGCATCCATATGATCTCATTATTTAGGTCTTCAACCTAAAAACATGCGTCATTGAGTATTGACATTCTTTAGACATTCATTATGCCCCATCATTTATCTCATAATCCATTGAGCTAGAATAAATTGGAAGCATGGCTTTGATATTTTTCAAATCAATCATGACGTATGTCAATCCAATCATCATATGATTACCTCTCAGGGCATTAATACCAAAGATACCTCCTTTTAGAAAACTAATGTAAACATGTAAGGCTTATAGAGATCAAAATGTGTTCACATATCGATTTCAAGTAAACAATCATATATATAGTAGGTTTATTAACATGTTCTTTTGTTTTGTCGTGAAGAATGTAAACCAAGGATGTAACCTAGAGAAGAAACAAATTTGGAATGGAAAAGTGAAACTTAATGTAGCCATGTTGAAGAAATGGACTATACAAGCAGTTCAGAAGTCAAATAGACAACTCTGATACAATGGAGCATATGAGGAGTGATGACACAAATTGCCAACCCAATATTAATTATTTTTAATCAATGATATTTATTAATTTATAAATTGATGATTTATGGTGAATTGCATGAAGAAACATGGTACTATAAGCACAAAAGTTGATGACATAATTAAGAACAACTAATCTCCAAGACCTACAAAAAATGAGAACGATGATAATCTTACATGTTGAAGAGCTTATTATCAAAGATTTCATGAGCCTAATAGTTGAACACTTCACTGGTTCCAAGTAGCCAAGCTGCTAAGATTAATGACACTAATGAGAATACAAAAGGTTTGCTCCATGATTCATATTTCCTAGTCAATAGTGACAAATCCAGTCACAATCCTACAAACAAAACAACATGACAATGATGAGTATTCAGAGCCTACTAGTTAAAATGTTGCATTTGATGAGCAAAAATAGGTTTCTAAAATCAAGATGGATTCAAATAGCCAAGACATTGGTCTCAAAAGGATATACCTTATGTTGGATCCTAGATGGGTGATTAGATGCTCTAGAGGGGGGGTGAATAGAGCTGAAAGCACTTAAACAAAACTCATTAAACCTTCAAAATATATGACAAGATAAGGTTGCTAAATAGGCAATTTGAGTGCAACTAAATCATGCATAGCAAGGATAAGAGAGATTGAACATGCACCAATTAGACAAGCTATTTAGAGTGGTTCCACACTTCAAACTAGAAGTGTGTCAGTCCACTTGCCTAGAGAGGTCAACCTCTAGGACTTACAACAATTGCACTCTTATATTCACTTATAAGACTTACAATAGAATAGGTAAGAGTCTTCGACCTTCTCCAAGGACTTACCCACTCTTGCACCTTCACTCAAGTAGGTAAGACCTTGGTGGAAGCTTCTCCGAGTGAAGGTGAAGCACTCAACTATAGAATAGGAACCTCATAAAGAGTTTCCAATGAATGCTCAACCTTGGAATGAAGCCCAAGGGGTCCAATTTATAGCTGGGGATGCCTCTTAGACTTTGGGAACACTTATGAACGAAAACTAGCCATTTTATGGCTTGCAACGGATCTATTTTCACTTGTTGCAACTCCACAATGGCTAGAAACACTTTTCTACACTTTTCCGTACAGTGCAATCGATCGAGTTCTAATGGGTATAACTCGACCGATCAAGTAGGAGGCAAACCGATGTTCAAAGGATCGGTCGAGTTTGTCCTGAGGAAACTCGACCAACCATTCCAACTGGAAATGGCCTACTACCCAATCGGTCGAGTTCTGTGAGTGCACAACTCGACCGATGCAATCTTTAGAAAATCGACCAAGGTGGATCGGTCAAGTTTCAGGGTGGGAAACTCGACCGACCAAGTGCCTGCAATTGATTTTCTAAGATGCATCTAAAGTGCTCTAATAATCGATCTAAGTGTTCCTGATATTTTTTCTAAGCTTAATTACAAGTCATACAATCATTAAAAGTGATTTACAACATGATTCTAATGGATATACATCATATTACCAAAACGTGCACTTGTATGACTTTGACTTGTCTTTTCTCCAATTTGATATGCGCAAGTTAGGGCATTTGGAGTGTGTCTATACCTAATCTGAAATCACTCAAGTAGAGACATTAGACACCAATATGTGGAATGGTTAGTCATCATCAAAACACGGGTTTAGTCAATTTAGACGTGAGTCAACATTGACCTAATTGACCTTTAGTCAACAATCTCCCCCTTTTTGAAGATGATAAACCATTCCATAAATGTATTGAAAGCTTTAAAGTAAATTCATACCTTTGGAGAAACCTAGGGGTTTCAATAGGACTAAGCTCATATGCTCCCCCTCAAATGATGTGCATGGAGTTTTCATACTCCCCCTCAATTGATGATATTTCTCCTGCATGGTTAGCTTTCATAACATTTATAGAATACTATGTCTTCTACTCATATATGTTCTACACATATATGTCTTCTCCCCTTTTCCTTCTCCCTTTACATGAACATACTTCTCTTCTTCATGTAAGACATGCCTTCTTCCTCTTTTTTTAAAAGAAGACATACCTTTCTCCCCCTTTGTCATTTCAAAAAGAGGGGTTATGAAGAAAATAAGAAACATCACTTGTTAAAGAGAAAGGAGATAACACAAATATATATAAGGAGAGTAGAAGAGCACAGATAGGGGCTTGTCCAAGCATAGAAAGAAAAACAAATTAAAGCATATACTTGAACAACCCAAAAGGCAAGATAAAGTGTTGCAGAAAAACAATAAGTTGCAATATTGACCCTCAAGATGAAGGAATTTGATCAAAAACCATCAGAGCTCATGGCAAAGCGATGAGACTTGCTTAGAAGGTCGTTTCTGCATGAAAAACACTAATCTTGCACCAAAAACTGAAACTGGAGTAAAATCTGCATAAAAATTCATAAATACTCCAATTCCCACATATCATGTAGATGTATGTACCCTGCATCACAATGTTATGCAAGCAACTCAAGATAGTAGATATTCAATTTAAGGAACAAT
This sequence comes from Alisma plantago-aquatica, assembly GCA_963693085.1. Taxonomy (NCBI): domain Eukaryota; kingdom Viridiplantae; phylum Streptophyta; class Magnoliopsida; order Alismatales; family Alismataceae; genus Alisma; species Alisma plantago-aquatica. The sequence continues at coordinate 782,266,465 of OY856413.1, forward strand.
CTTGAGCATGTATGAGACAAGATATAAGCATAGCATATAGATGAGCAAAGATACCAATTATTGACAAGGTTAGAACTACATGTATATGAACTACTAGTAGATGATATCACAAGTTGGGACTACTAGTAGGATCTAGATCATAGCAAGAGATACCACAATATAAAGCAAGCTATGAATAGATGTAGATATATATCCAAACAAAGAGAGATGCAATTTTAGACGCATGAAAGGATATAACTCACAAGACATGCATCCTTACCAAAAGATGATTACCCATAAGAATCTCAAAGTTGTATCAAAACAAGATATACACCTAGATAGATGTAGCAAGTTAGAGCACAACGGAAGCAAATTTTAGACACAACCAAGAGATCCAAAGAGATCATCATCAAAACCTACAAAACAACTCAAAGCAAGTAATTGCAAGATATAGATATACCAATTTAGAGCAATTAGAGTGATAGAGTTGTAAGCAAGATAGGCAATTTAGAACATGGCAATTATGCATATATAAAGGTACCAAATGAGAGTGCCAAAGAATAAGGCTATTGGTTGAGAAAATCTAGTTGAGAGGGAAATTCTCATTCAATAAGCCAAATGTATATTCTGTGCACAGTGTTATCGGTCGAGTTCTGTGCATTGACAACTCGACCGATGACAGCTGCTGGAAACACTCTTGGTGCCTATCGGTCGAGTTCCAATAGGGCAAACTCGACCGACAGAGCAGCTGTCAAAAGGCACATATATTTCATAAAAACATATTTTAAGGCATGCTAAAAATACAAACCATATCCAAACATGTCTAAGCGAGTTAGTAATGCACTATAGAAGCATTAGAAACAATTTTTGAGCAAGAGTGTGAAGAGAAACACAAAATACCACTTTTGACTCAAAAACCTTATGTATAGTGCACACTAACTTGACAAAAACAAGTTAGGATAGGTTATAAGCAATAAAACATTTACCTTTGTGCTTACCATTTCCTTTTCCACTTGTTGTCACCCTCTACACATCTCACCTTTCTTCTTTCATGTGGATTGAGAAGTCAATTTGCAAATTAGTGGCTCAAGTCAATCCATTTGCAAGTACCTACAAGAAGAAAGATGAAATGGTCCCCAATCATGTTTTTGGGTCCGTAGGGATTAGTTTAGCAACCCAAATCCAATTTCTTTTGGGTGCTTTCCTAAAAGGACAATAAGTAGAATAATGACCAATTTCATTGCAATAGTTGCATGTGCCCATAGTCTTGGAACTAGAGGATTTTCCATGGAATATTGGAGGCCCTTTATCTTTGTTGTTCCCTTGACTACTATCATATCCTAAACCATGTCTACCAATTTGTTTAGTAGTATAGTGTAGGATATCATTAAGATTCTTTTTACCCACTAAGAATCTTTGCAAAGAAGATCTCAAACTATCATTATCATGCTTAAGAGAAAAAAAAGTAGAAGACAATTGATTAATATTATCTCTAGCATGTAAAAGATCATTTTCTAAGCAAAGAGATTTAGTTGAAAGAGAATCTCTATCAATATGAAGAGAAGCAACACCATTCTCTCTATTTGTAGAACTAGAACAAGATTCATGCCCATTGATTTTAGCAAGCAAGGAGGCATTTTCTATTTCTAATTCATGCAAAACAAAATCTTTGTCCTTGTTTTCAGATTTAAGAACATCAATGTCATGCATGAGAGAATCAACAATTAAAGTATGCTCTTCATTAGAACTAGGCACAAGAGGTTGAGCTTCTAGAAATCTAACCTTATCAAGTAAACTAGTATTTTCAAGTTTAAGAGAATCTACTTGACTAAGACAATCATTTTTATCATCAAGCAAGCAAGAATTAGCATGTTCAAGATCATCTAGTTCTTCATGCAAATTATCAACAATTTTAGCAAGCTTTTTTCTTTTCTTTTGAGAAGACTTAAGAGAGGCACAAATATCATGAATAAGATCAATCAAAGATTCTTTATCTAAAGAGTTTAGATTTACCTCACTTGAGTCTTCACTTGTTGAAGCTACAAGAGCAAAATGGCATTCTCCTTCATCACTAGAGCTTGAGCTTGATCCTTCACTTGAATCTTCACTTGAGCTTGAGTTGGAGGAGCCACTTGAGCTTGATTGCCATTTCTTCTTGTGAAGATGGGTCTTTTTGCCTTGTGGGCAATCTTCCTTATAGTGACCCTTCTTCCCACATGTGAAGCACCGTGTGGAGGAGGACTTGCCTTTGTAGAGTCTACCCTTGGAGTACATGGCATCTTCTTCAACTTGAGAGGATGGAGAAGCTTGACCAACAGTAGCCTTGATTTGAGCTTTGATTTCATCCTTCTTCATTCTCTTGAGTTCTTTCTCCTCTTGTCTTTCTAATTCCTCCCTCTTGTCAAGTGTGGCTTCATGTGCTTGTAGATTTCCAATGAGCTCTTCAATAGGAATATCCCTAAGAGACCTTGCTTCTTCAATAGAAGTCACCTTGGATTCCAACCTCTTGGGGAGAGTTCTAAGGATCTTTGAGTTGATCTCTCCACTAGACATAGGATGTCCTAGAATAGAAAGACCATTCAAGATGGTGTTGAGCCTTGAGTACATGTTGGCTATGCTCTCCTCCTTTCCCATCTTGAAGTTCTCAAGCATCCCTTTGAGCATGTAGACTTTGCTTTCCTTCACTTGATCTGTCCCTTCATAAGTGATGCAAAGCTTTCTCCATACCTCATAGGCCGTCTCACAAGAGGAAATCCGGTTGAACTCGGTGGGGGTCATGGAGGCATATAGGATGTGCATGGCTCTAGCATTCAAGGTTGCTTTCATCAAGGTGGCTTCATCCCATTCTTCAATATTTGTCTATGGTAGAATGTATGGGCTGTTCACCATTTCCCACATCTCGAGACTTGATCCTTGGATATAGAATTGAAGTCTTCTTCTCCAATAGAGGAAGTCACTCCCATCAAAGATTGGAAGGCTGGTCAAGAGTCTCCCTCCTAGGTAGTCACCCATGTTCTCCTACTTGTTGAAGTATGCTTGGAGAAGACCTGCTCTGATACCACTTGTTGGATCCTAGATGGGTGATTAGATGCTCTAGAGGGGGGGGTGAATAGAGCTGAAAGCACTTAAACAAAACTCATTAAACCTTCAAAATATATGACAAGATAAGGTTGCTAAATAGGCAATTTGAGTGCAACTAAATCATGCATAGCAAGGATAAGAGAGATTGAACATGCACCAATTAGACAAGCTATTTAGAGTGGTTCCACACTTCAAATTAGAAGTGTGTCAGTCCACTTGCCTAGAGAGGTCAACCTCTAGGACTTCCAACAATTGCACTCTTATATTCACTTATAAGACTTACAATGCATGACCAACAAAGGACTTACCTATCCAATACAAAGAGTCTTCAACCTTACCAAGGACTTACCCACTTTGCAAGAGTCTTCGGCCTTCTCCAAGGACTTACCCACTCTTGCACAAGTCTTCGGCCTTGTAGGAATTACCCACTCTTCTTGGATCTTCCGCCTTTGACTTCACCATCACTCGGAGAAGCTTCCACCAAGATCTTACCTACTTGAGCTAGAGTCTTTTGCCTTCTCCAAGGGCTTACCCACTCTAGCTCCAAGTCTTCTGCCTTGATCTTCACCAAGGGACTCCTTCCCTTGTTCTTCTTCACCTCTCTTGGACAAGAGAGAGAACCTTCATATTCATGATTGCAAATGAGAGAAGTGGAGGTGGTGGATGTGAGAGCCTCACAAGATATACATATAGGACTAGCTCTCTTACAGATTTCCTACTCACTCTAATGGATGTAGCAAGTGATTAACCTTAGAGAGAGAGAGGAGGTTGTAGGAAGCACTCAACTATAGAATAGGAACCTCATAAAGAGTTTCCAATGAATGCTCAACCTTGGAATGAAGCCCAAGGGGTCCAATTTATAGCTGGGGATGCCTCTTAGCCTTTGGGAACACTTATGAATGAAAACTAGCCATTTTGTGGCTTGCAACGGATCTATTTTCACTTGTTGCAACTCCATAACGGCTAGAAACACTTTTCTGCACTTTTCCGTACAGTGCAATCGGTCGAGTTCTAATGGGTGTAACTCGACCGATCAAGTAGGAGGCAAACTGATGTTCAAAGGATCGGTCGAGTTTGTCCTGAGGAAACTCGACCGACCATTCCAACTGGAAATGGCCTACTACCCAATCGGTCGAGTTCTGTGAGTGCACAACTCAACCGATGCAATCTTCAGAAAAATCGACCAAGGTGGATCGGTCGAGTTTCAGGGTGGGAAACTCGACCGACCAAGTGCCTGTAATTGATTTTCTAAGATGCATCTAAAGTGCTCTAATAATCGATCTAAGTGTTCCTGATATTTTTCTAAGCTTAATTACAAGTCATACAATCATTACAAGTGATTTACAACATGATTCTAATGGATATACATCATATTACAAAAACATGCACTTGTATGACTTTGACTTGTCTTTTCTCCAATTTGATATGCGCAAGTTAGGGCATTTGGAGTGTGTCTATACCTAATCTGAAATCACTCAAGTAGAGACATTAGACACCAATATGTGGAATGGTTAGTCATCATCAAAACACGGGTTTAGTCAATTTAGACGTGAGTCAACATTGACCTAATTGACCTTGAGTCAACACCTTACTTATTCTATCTGTCATGTAGATGAAGAAGATATTGAGGTACCCTACGAAGATCTTCATGGCAGCCAATATGATCCTAACAACCAGGTGATAACAATTATATGAGTACAAAAGAATATATAGTACACAACTGGATACAACTAATTAACCATATAATGCTTTTTATGATGATGTTATTATATTATCCTCTACATGTTCCAATACCTATTGGCAGGAGCCCGTTCAATCTAATCTATGACATGGCAACTAGTTATAACAACTACATGTCAATGAATCAAATAAAAAATGAGTCAAGTTATGAGGTTTATTTGTTTCATGGACACACAATGTGATAAAAAATCCAGTCTAAAATAGTGGTGCCCTATTTAGTGGCATCCAGCTTCGGGTCACATAGTACAAAATTCAATTAATTCCCACATACTCGCCTGAAATTTGGTTTTTTTGGTGCCATATGCTATGTAAAAATGAATACTTATCTCATTTAAACTATAAGCTATCATAAGTAACTCAAGATTTGATTCTTTTTCTATTCATTTCACGCCAAAAAAATTCCATACAAAAGAACTTTAGTAAAAGCTCATTTTCATTGTCTTATTGTTAGTGTAAGCATGTTCACCTAACATTTTTTTGGATGGGAAAATGCTAAGAGATCAATTTTAGCAAACTAGGAACATCACATTTGTCGATGTCCAAACTCTCATGACATTAACTGACCTGGTTTTCATTTCATTATTAGGTTAAGGAGATTGGTCATCTCATTAATGTATAATATCAGAATTTTGATAGAGGTATCAGTAGTAAAAGACATGCAAAATGAGTGTAAGTAGGATAAAAAGAAGCACAACATTGGAAAAATCTTACCCCTACACCTAAGCATCTATGATTCAACATAGACCTCTCCTCTTTTTTGTTTCCTCACAAGTTTTCCTTCCATCAAATCCTCTCTGGCCCACTACTCCTCTTTCATCCTTAATAGATCATCTTTCCAGTAGCCCATCACTTGTGATCTGGAAGTCAAATGCTAACAGGGAAAGGAGATGGGGTATTGGGGTGGGGAAGAGGGAGAGGGAGTGATCAAGTTGGGTCATGTAAAGGAGGCCAATAGGGTGAGACAAAAAGAGAGTGGTCCTAGGCGGCTTATCGGGACACACTATCATAGAGGACAGGGGTTAAAGATGAGCATTTCATGTGCAATGGAGCACCATGGGTGATTTCCGTGGGAGAGGGGCCATGCCAATAGGGGAGAAGAGGAACTAGTGAGCAGCAAAGTTGAATTTTTTAGATAAATTGATTATTTGAGACACGGGTGGATGTGTAATCCATTTAGATATGTAGTCAATTTGTAGCCATTACAATCATTTGTATTTGTATTATTTACAAACTTTATATTTGTAAGGAACAGTTCGTATTGACTAAAAATATAAAATATGTGGTTAGAATAATTTTAGCTAATTTATATACATTTTTAGTGATTGTTTTACAGATATGGCATGTATGTATATGGGAATAGATTTTTGCATGTAAGTGAATTGTGGCCAGTGAGACAGTGAACAGTGATATATGTACATCTTTTCGCACGAGATGTGTTTTAGGTGGATTTGTGTATTTAGATGAAATATGTTCCATAGGAGGTGGATATGTCATTTTGGTTTTAATTTCCTATATTTTTTGGTTACTGGGTTGATTAGTATTAGTTCATCCTTTTGTTTTGAGTAATCTCGCTCTGTGAAACTTGGCATATCACTCGTTGTAGAAGAATGAGTATGCGAGGAAGATTTTCTGCTTCTACTTTCTAAAACAACATGTTCATATTTTTTAAATTGACAATGCAATTATTGAATAGGATAATTATGCATTTAATTATGCCAACAACACAAAGGATAGATAATCTTATGAAGTGAAAATGGAGGAGAATCACTCGTGTTCACTACAACATGAGTTGGCAAGAAGTGTCTTTATACCAGGTGCAAGTAGGCTATTCTTAAAAATACAGTCTATAAGGGAGGGTGTGGCATTGTAGTAAGGCCACTCCTTGTCTCTAGGCACCGCATCTTCTAAGATAGTAGATGCCAAAATTGTGAACATCCTTTTTTTATTGTGGATTGGCTGTTGAAATTGTCTTGAAACTTGTTGTGAGAGAGAGCTATCAATCCATTGTTATATATGATGTGATATGCATCTCAGTGATCATCTAAAACATCATGTATGACAAAAATATCATGAATATGATTTCCTTACAGACAGTCAGGATCAAACTAGTGCATCTTGTAGGGAATCTAGAGTGGAAGAGGTAAGGGTGGGTTTGGGAAGATGGGATTTGGAGGCCGCGGAATAGGTGCTAAAAGAATAGTGGATAACTCACCATTATCTTTGCCAAAAGAAGAATGCTTATCATCAGATGGACTATCAACATCCACTTGCAATGCAAAATTATCAGTATACAGTCCCACAAAGATATCTTCCTCAGATACATTATGGATACAATGTAACTGAATCTGACTATCATCACCAAGTAAAGTCTCATTTAACATTTGCATTTGACTATCATCAAAATAATTGGAAGGTGGTATCTGAGTGAGGGGGGTTTTTTTATCATAAGGATGAGAATGGATGTCATCTGACTAACTGATGTAGGACTCTTTAAGAGAATAAGGGTTTCCAAATGGAGGAAAGGTTTTAATTATTGTTGATTTGTAGAGGTGGGAATGTTTGTACACAAAGGATTAATCAAGGAATTCTTAGTAAATATGGTACTAGAGACATGCGAGATAGATTCTTTAAATGACCCGGTGGAATCCTCAGGGGAATAACGGAGACTTATTCACTTTTCTTATTTGGAACATAGGAATTTCCATGTGATGAATAGGATGACCGAGAAGATTCTTTAGCTAGAGAACGGGTATGGAACTCATGATGGAATTTTCTCCTGAGTGCATGTTGTTCAAGTTTCCTTTTAGGTGCATCTTCTTTGGCTTTCTAATGGTTCAAGATTAGGTGTTGCAATGCCAATATTTCTTGTATCTACTAGAGAAGATGACCTAGAGCATCAATTTTACACTCGAGTGCATACACTAGTTGGGGAAGATGTTGTAAATCTATGGTCAGACATCTTCGCAATGTAGTAAGAAAGAAGTAGGAAGTTAGAAAGGGGGTAGGGGGGAGCGAAGTAGGGGGAGAGGGGGTCTACCTTCCCCCAAGAGTTAGAGCCCATCCATTCCGTCAAAAGGAAAGCTTGATCCAGCTGTTATTAGAATGTATTGACCTATTTTGACTCAACATGAACATCTTGTGTTAGTTTGGGAATTGCATAGATGTAGTTAGTAGTTACAATACATAACAGATCAATTTTGCAACCAAAAATGCCACCCAACATTTCAAGATATTCCATATCCAAAGAATGGTGAGAGGAAGGTGTAGAGAGGCACTTAGAATGAGTTGGATCGCAAGAAATAGATGGAGATGTAGCGTGGTGGTGGTGTCAGGGTGGATTGTCAAGAATAGCATGGACTTCCTGATCGGTTGGAGAAGTTGGTAGGCATGGTGTGTTGGCGATTGTGTGTATAGTTGGGATGGAGGAGAAGACTTAGAAGGTGGATTGACGAGGATTTCTGGGTACATATTTGTGTGAAAATTTTGTTGTAGTCTACTTATGTTGCTCCAGGGCCAAGGGAGAAACTGAGCGTTGGGCTTGTCATGGAGGAGAGTGTGGTAAAACTTCAAAATCATCATCACTTATTTCATGATCGTTTCCTCAGGAATGATTGGTAGGGTCTTTTTGGTGGTTTTGGTAACAACAGGTTTTAGGATATTTTTGGAGGAAGACGTGGAACATTCGTGTGAAGAACTGGCAATGGAAGTGAAAAATTGGGTGATGAGTTCTATTAATTCCACTTTCATGAAGAGCAATGTCTCCACATCATAGTAGGGGTATGTAGATCCGCGTCCGCTGGTAGCTATAATGATGTTTTTATTTGCAACGTACAATAATACTCGAGTAATTCAAATATTTAATGTAGATGAGGTGTTTACCCCTAATCTTTTTAAAAGTATTGGGATAATAAGGATTCCCATTGGCTCTATATACAAAGCTGATTAGATCTCGCATGCAATATTCTCATTGGGAAGATGATGCGATAGACAACCAACTATCAATCAATAAGAAGATGTTGTTGATAAGGCTCCCTCCCGTGTTGAGATATAGGATGTAGAGTTAATCATGTTAAATGTTTCCCATTTTTGGCTTTGTAAATGGGATGTTAGCAAAAATATTGTGCATAATCATCCATAAACCATAATGCATAGTTGAGGCCTTAGAGGTTCCAAACTTGTAGTGCCACTTTCCTATGATTTTAGCCCAATAGGTACAAGGACTTCAACAAGACTCATCTTCATCGTTTAGCCTGATACATTCTTTTGTGGCCTCTTCATCTGAGGAATAAAATATTTTATTTAGCACCAGCTCAGTATGAACTTGCTCGGCATTGTTGACATGAACTTTGATGGGTTTGCATCCTATTATAGGATCATCATCTAGTTTGATGGAAACTTCTATTATGGAAGACATAAAGTCCATTGTATCTTCTACATACAATCTAGGATTGACTTGTTGGTTAAATTGGACATTAGCATACCCTTTGTTTGATGATGACAAATATTTTATTCGTGTGGATCTAACATGCTACTTGAGTATTTCAGGGTTCAAGAAAATGAGGAGATCACACTAAGTGGATAGTTGAAGATCAATGTGGTGAAATGTTTAATATTTTCATGATTATGTACAAGTACTTATATATCATGTAAATCAAGTGTTAGATCTTTCCTATCCACCCAAAATTCTTAGTTAGGATCGCCTTAGAGATTAGAGTCATTATCTTCAATTAGAACAAACATTTGATAGGTGGTTCAATAATTTTCATTAGTAACATTATCGGTTAATAAGCTAGTTGAGCAAGACACCCTTGGTCAAAGCTACAACCGAGAACCACCTCAGTTGAACATATAGAGCATCGGTTAAAATCTTATGCATTTGTTCTCTAAAATCACTCTCGTTCGAGAATATGGTCCACCAACTCGACCTCGGTCTAAAGCATATGGCCATTAGACTAATAAATTGAGAAATGAGAGTTGTAAATAGCAATTGGAATACACTTTCATTTACCCCAGGCTCGGTCAAAAAATACTCCAAAGTGACATGGTCGTTCAACTAACTTGTCGACCAAACTGGGTTTTGGATTGTTCTGCTAAACTCTAACATTCTAGCCATTACAACCTATCTACTTTCTACTTAACGGATAATTAAGAACTAAGAACACTCTAGACTCCTGATAAAATGTCCCTAATCACATGTAAACTATTCCTATATATAGTAGATCCTTTACGACACACAAGACACATAAGTTACACTTGAGCATCCATTCTAAAGAGCAACAAAGTTGAGAATCACTTGCTACATTCTTCCTTGAGCTCTATAGTTGTGTCCTATAGCAACAATCTCCTAGCCATCACATATAAAGGTCCATATTAAGTGGATATGAGATCTATATGCTTGATATAGGAATCAAGATGTTGTACTTCATTGGCTAAGTGTTCCTTTCTTCCAATCTATTTTCTTTGTATTGGTTTTTTTACTCCTTAACTACTCCAAGGGTTGGAGTCTATTTTGAAGGAGGTGATTGGATATACCTGTTGTTGGAGAAGGCTTCACCAAGGTGTGCTTGAGGTTACTTCAAGAAGTATGTTTCAAAGTAGGTTGAAGCTACTTCAATGTTATAACCTCAATTTTACTTATATTGATTGAAATGCAATTATCAGATAAAAGGGGTTTGAATGGAAAATTGTATGATTTATTTTAAAAGAATGGATTATGTTGCAAAAATAATCCTTGGATGCATTATTTCGTGATTTATACTGGCTTTATAAATCCAATAAAGATAAAAATGGAAAAAGGATAAAAGAAATCCCAGAATATGTAAAAGGAAAAAGAAATAAAAAAATAATTGTGTGCATATATGAGGATTGTGTAAAATTCTCTAGAAAGTGGCATGGATGACCACTATGGATTGGTTTTCAGTTCCAAATGGTTTCTAATAAGAGAATAAATCAAAATAAAGAAATAGAAAAGGATTAGTTTTAATGCCTTAAATACATGGAATTAGAGGGAGACTTGCATATGAAGAAAAGTATATTTTCTTTATGAGTTTTGGTCTCAAACTCTACCCAAAGTTGGATAAAGTCATTATAGAGTTTCCCTTAAAATTTGGGAGGAAAAGGATAAATAGAGAGAGATATGATTATAATAAGTTTTTAACAATTGACTTGATTCCCAAGGAAATATAAAAAATGTCACGATTTTAACCTTTTCTAAAATATCATATATCCTGGCCTTTTCTATGTGTGAGTTTTACGGACCATTTGATCCCAGATCCAATGGTGATCTTCTTGTCTACTACCTCCAACCCATTTTGGGTAGATGGAATAGTAAAACAAAAACTTGATTCACTCTCTCTCACCCCCTAATCAACAAGTAGTCCTAAAAGTTAGATAATTTATTTTAGGAGAGGAAATCAGACTTGATGACCCATGGTTCTCTCTATTTTGTGCATGTTTGGGAGTTTTTCCCAAACCACCGTGGAGCCAAGACTCCAGTAAATCTCAGCATATTGACCCAGCTTATAAAAGACATGGTCACCTCTTCATGAGTGGGGTAGATTTTTTGTGAATTCAACGAACACTTCCATGGGGTAAAGGTCCAGCAGAAACCCCTCCCCAAGATCAACTTGTTGTTCCTATTCTGATAATGTAACCATCGTCGAGGTGTCCATCCTCACCTACCTTGGTATGTTCCCCTTTGGCTTATGTGAGACCACCAGTGAGTGTGTCCGGACATGGCGATGTTGCATGCACCCTTTCCTAGCCCTCCGATGTGATAATGAGCATAGTCAATTTGCGAGTTGACCGCTCCTGATGTTGTGTTGCAAAGAGAAGGAGATCGAGGGGTAGAAGTCAACCAAGTGTGCGAAGACACACCTACCCCTGGATTATTTATTACAAGGAAAGGGCAAAGGAGTTCCTTTAGTGGCTGACATGCTAGGACATGCTGGAAGGTTCACGCTAAAGTGACACATGCTCATTAACTGTGATTGATTGGCTCATGATTTGATCATTGGTAAGTACACATGGCACTTTCTTATTGCTCAATAAAGATCTATTTTGCAAAAATCATACCTTATGATTGGTAACTCGGATTGATGCATGTTATGTATGAAAATTGATCAGAAGAATTTAAGAAATCCAATAAAAATATTATCAAGGCCTAGATATGGTTGTTATTCAACAAGTGATTCACTAGTTTGCTTGAATATAACTTCTTGTGTGAACTTTATTTCTTAAAACTATAAATTGACTATATATATCACCATATACATGTACTTAACTAGAATAGATCCTAATCATCCTTAGTAGCTTTGTGTATATGTGAGAAATTAATGATCTAGGTATTTTTCTACCTTAGGATAGGATCAACTGATTATAACGATTTGAGGTTTGGTCCACCTTTGGGTAGGATCACATAACTCTAGGTATTGTTCTACCTTTGGGGTAGGACTAAATGGGGCTATTGACGATCTACCATATGTGAGAGGTAGTATCCATGCCCACTATAGGGATAGAACAGAGGCTTGGATAAGTTAGGATTGAGTAGTTATGTTTAAGATGTAATATTTGATTTGTTAAACAATAATTTTGTTGCAATATGTTGTTACAACTAGATGCAAACATTTTGTTTCCCCCACATACCAAAGTAACTTGTTATATTGACTGACATTTTGTTTGTCAGCATTTAGGGTAGGATGATGTTATGTCTATAAGATTAATGGAATGTGGATATTGAAAAAAAGGTGACACTAAAAAAGAACAAGGATATATAAGGTCTTGGAGGAATATAGTTAGATAGTTCTCTCCTTGGGTAAAGTTCTGAAATCCCATTTTTTTAAAGGTATGTGAATGGAAAAAAATTATGTCCTACATTAAGCTTAGTTGTGGTACAATTTATTAATTATTTTTTATTATTTGCTAAACCATATGATCATGTTTGGGAAAACGTCTCTAGCTTCTTGGCCTTCATTAGTTGGGGGTTGTCGAGGGGTGGGGTCATTACATTTGGCATCAGAGCGTGTTTTTCCATATAATCTCTAATAATTATTAAATCTTATAAATTCTTTAAAGACCACTGGGAGTTATTAGGGAATTTTCCAAAGATGGAGATGTCTAGAAAAGGATCATGATCGGAGGGCTGGCAAGATTTTCCTCTACCCCTCTAGTTGGTTTACGAGGACTCCCAGAATCTGTGTGTCTGCTTGGAGAAAATCTGAAGATTTGACTTGAAATAAGATACCTCTAGGATTTCTTATCTACTTCCATCCCTTCTTTACCATCTCTCGCTAAACAAACTTTAAGTGGTTAACTTCTTCTCTCTCTCTTCACCTCCTCCCGAGTTTTAGGGATAAGAGTGTTAAGGATTAAGCCATCCTCCATCAAATAATAAATGTGGACATAATGTTAAAGAGAAAATGTTTGATGGGTATCTCCTCTATAAAGGTAAGCCCTAGATTGACTAGGTCTGGTAGGGAAAAACAACCTCAGTGGGTCACAAGAATTGCATAACCTAAGGTGTAGGTTGTAAAACCCAACCTCAATCCCAAACCTTAAGAAGTGGATAGAGAAAGAGAGAACCCAATAAATTGAATACCTTATCTTGTCCATGCATGCAAGTACGTAGCTTCGGCATGCATGACATATGTGGAGGACTGGAGTATGCCTGGGAAACAATAAGTGGTTTCATGACCCCTAATGAAACTTTTAGTTTTTGTGAAAAGACCTAGGATGGGTCATCCATAAAAGGGATAAAGGTCTATGAGAGAGATAACACCCTAAATCGAATGTTCAGTTGTGACCAAAAGGTCTAAGCTCCTCCAAGTATGAACCCTAACAAAAGTGATTTCCCATGCGGATACAAGCAGGAGGTAGACATGAACCTATGTGGAAGTGAGCGACATCTAGACTGGCAATGGGATTAGTTTTAATCCCGAGGGGTAATGCCTATTGGATTGGATTATGATGTAGGCATATTGGAGGAAATGAATGAGTAGTTTAATGTCACGTAATGAGATAATATGATTTATGATGACCTCTGTCAAATTTGAGAATTCAACTATAGTTTTGATGTTGGATACAAGATTTGATAATACAAATGGGGACACTTCGTCATATAAGGTAGGCTAGGTGAGAATAACATGTGAATCTATAGGAGCCTCAACCTCTTCTACAAAGGGGGACCTCTAGTGGTACGACCAGTTATTGGGTTAAATCTAAAGAGAATGAGACCTAGAAGGAGAAGGTTGGGAACACAAACTCCAAGACATGAGGAATTATAAGAGATATTTGTGTGATATGTATTAGACTGGACTTCCCTAAGTGAATTACTATAGGCATGATCCCAAGAAGCTTTTTGTACACTAAAAGGACTTAAACGGATCAAACCCTAGAGACATAGAGGGGGGCTTCTTATACCCATGTGTAGATAATATGAAAACCTACCATCTAGGTGAGGGAAAGATATTTTTAAGATCATGGAGAGGTAAGGAATGGTAATATGATGTGAAGCCTCATACTCAGATTGGTAGCCCTTGTGTAGGACTCTAAGGGTTGTTTATGTGGAAGAGAAAGTTGGGAATAAAATTCCAAATCATGTTCTGGTTTGGTACATGCTTGAGTAGCTAAGTCATGTAGTTTAGATGACCTATGCCAAGGAAATAAACCCGAGGTTCCTAGACTAAAGTGGGGATGTGGTGGTATCTAGTGCATATAATGCTCACAAGGTTGAGTGAGTTCTTTGAATTTGAATCTATGTGTGAAATATACATCTCTTATTTCTTTGATTTTAGAACTGAATCCATGAGTACAATCTACATTTACTCTTATTCTAAATCTTAGAGGTCAAGTTTAATGCTTTGCAGTATGTCTAGAAGTATGGAATAAGAAGCAATATACTAAACAGGATACTCTAAATCTGAACAATTTTGACAACATGTCTAAGTACAAGATAGTTTCCTAGGACATAGCCCACTTACCTTTTTTAAGTCTGTTGGATCAGAGTTCTCTAGAGGGGGTGAATAGATCTAAAAAACACTTGCACAAAATTTGTTAGACCATCAAGTTACTTCAACTAGAAACAATTGCAAATAGTGAATTTGATTTCAATCTAAACATGCATAGCAAGGATGAGAGAGACTGAAACAAGCACTTGAACTAGCTATTTAGAGTGGTTCCACACTTCAAACTAGGAGAGAGTCTGTCCACTACCTAGAGTGGTCAAGCCCTAGGATTTTGCAACCTATGTATACTTATACTCCATTACAAGACATACAATTTGACCTTCCTTTTCTGAGATAAGGATACCCAGCTTTGCTTTGAGTTCAAGGGAGCTAACAACCTTACAAATAGGATCTTACCTATGCGTAGCTAGAGTCTTCTACCTCATGAACATCTTCCCCACTCTTGAAAGCAGTTGGACACCTTCGCCAAGGAGATCCCATCTTTGCAACAAGTATTTTGCCTTGAAGAATTTACCCACTCTACTACTGGATCTTCAACCTTGTCCTCCTCCTTCACTCAGAGAAGCTTTTTTCACCTTCTTCTATAGCTTGAAGAGGCTTACACCTTGTCCTTCACTTGGAGAAGCTTTCAACAACTTGATCTTGAAGAAAGGGGTTCGGGAAAGAGAAGCTTTGAGAGCTTTAGAAGTATACAATGAAGTAGATCTTACACACAGATCTTATCTCAATCATATGGAAAAAATGAAGCATAATCAAGAGAGAAAAAGGGGCTCAAGTGGACTAGATGCACTCAACTATAGCTAGGAGCTTGAATAGCATGAAGGAGAAACCTTGGAATGAACTCCAAGAGGTCATGTTTATAGTTGGGTTTCCCACTAGAGGGTAGGAATGATTCAGAACATTTTCTAGCCATTTGGGGTATTGCAATGAATGCAATTTCTAATTTTACAACACTCCAATGGTTAGAAACACTTTTTATGTCTTTTTAATATAGTGCAGTCGATCAAGTTTTCATAAAGGTAACTCTACCAATTGCACTATGCGACAAAGCCAATTAGAAGCATCGGTCGAGTTTGTCCTGTGTGAAACTCAACTGATCCTTGAAATTAGTTTTCCTCAATTCCGAGATCGATTGAGTTCTATGTATGGGAAACTTGAATAAACCAAGGTATTCTCAAAATCCATCAAGGGAGCGGTCGAGTTTGTATCTTGACCGATTCACGTCCTATAATGAATTTTGGAAAATGCCTTTTGAGTGATCAAACATTTGAATTAAGAGTTCCTTTTTTCTCATCTTAGTTACAAGTCATATAATCAATGCATTTGATTACAAAAATTATCTAAGGTGATTTGAAGTTTTTTCTACAAAAGTGCATTTTCATTGCTTTTGACTTGAACTAGAACAATTTATGGCTTGATAGATTTGATCCTTTTCATGTACCTAATACCTGGAATCAATCTCAAACAAACATATTAGATACATATGAATGAAATGGTTTGAGGCATTATCAAAATATGGACAATGTTTAACACTTAGGTCAACATTCTCCCCCTTTTTGACATAGACGAACAATTCCTTGACATATTGAGAAGGATATGAAAGTTAAACCTTTACCTTGTAAATTGCAAGGGGATTCATGAATGAACAATGTTAATTTCTCCCCCTCAATTAAAGCTAACTTATGCCTGCATGGTTAGTTTTTTCACAAATAACCATAACACATATATAGACTATGTGTCCCACTAGCAAGTCACATGATATGCAGATAATTGACAAGAAAAGGATCATATAATCAATAAACAAATAAGGTTGTGGGCATTTCTCCACCTTTGTCATATCAAAAAAGGTAGTCGGTAGAAGAGCTAAAAGCATAGGTCTTCTCCACAGGCACGAGTTAAACAAGAAACCACATATAGCACACACCAAACAGAGACAAAATAGAGAAAAACAAGCAATCTAGTGTCATAATCCAAATATGGGTTAACATACCATGAACTCATAAGATATAAGAAATCAAAGAGTTAAGGGTACATGAGATTAAGTTTACAACACTAGACTTGTTCTCTCATAATAAAACTACAAACCAATGAGAAATGATGAGATGATAAAACAGTATGCCTTAGAAACAAACTGCCCAAATATCTAATACATGATAGTCTACAAAAAGAAATATACATGAACTCTCTAATGACTATAGAACTAAAAATAAAAATCTATGACATCTACTACATCAACTATGTCCTCATCTTCCTCATCCTTGGGATGATAGTCCTTGTCATCATCATATGGTGCATAAAAGGTAACAATGGTAGCCTCATCATCACCAGAAGAACCAACAAAACCATCATCAGAACCATCATCATCCTCAGCATCATGGTCTGGCAATATCCTCATTAGTAGGAGGTCCATAGGCATGATCAGGCCATCCGGCATTCTGCTCAGCCCATGACATGTGACATGCATGTAATGCATTTGCTTGCAGTAGGAGGATCAACTCTATCATAACCAGCAAGTTGAGTGGAAGAGGGGCCATCATGTAGAGACAACAAAGGAAAAGCACTAGGGGTAAGGGTAGGGGCACGTCCACCATCAACAATAGGGGTGGCAGTGGAAGTAGCATGAGGTGAGGGTCAGGGTAGAACCAATTGTATGCATAAGAGGCATAGTTTCCATCAGGGTACACCTGGTAGGTAGGGTAGGGATTGCTATAGGATAGGTTCATGTGAGACATGATCTAGCAGAGGTCCTGGTGAAGATTATCCCGAACCCTAAGGTTGTACATCTGTTGATGAATCATGTATCCCATGAGGGCTTCATTGGATATAGAAAAAGAGGTGGAGGCTCCAGGAGTGGTAGGGGAGGTAGGAAGAAAATTCTTTTTGATTTTAGTCTCACTGATGGATACACCTTTCTGACTAGATTTTTAGAGTAGATCATGGAAAAGAGACTTCTCAGTCATGAATGCAAAGAGACCACGAATCAAGGAAGTACAAGGGGGATGGGTTCTAGAGGTGTTCTTCCCAGAATTAAAGTAGGTCATATGAAGAATGTAGTGAGACCACTTGACTCTGGTATCTTTCAAAAGACAGTACATTATTATAGAGGTGTTTTTTGCAATCTCCATTTTATTTTTCTTTAGATGGATATTACATTTTACCACCAATGCAATAACATGTTTTTTGATATTAAGGGAAGAGAATGGAAGGGTTGACTTCTTCCTATAGGGGACATTGGGCTTCTTCAAAAACTTATGAATGTCAAGAAGTGTAAGATCATTACTTTTGTAGAGTGTCTTAGGGTCAAGCAGGTCATGAAACATAGGGTAGTCATACCTCCATGAGTCAGTAACCTCAGTACCATTGACATAAATATTTAGAGAATCTTCAGAGATGGTAACTTTTGTACAGGTTATCATAGAAGTCAAAACCACTTTTGTATTGAGTGGTGGCACGATAGTGGTGTAGTTCCATTGGATATTAGCATAAAACTCATGAATCACCTTAATGCTAGTGATAGAATTTGAGAAGCATCGGCATTCTACACATAATGCACTAAGGTGATGGGTCAAAAACACCTCAGCGACCCCCTTAATAACATCACTCATTATGAAATGAGGTTCATATAAAGCTAAAAATGGGAAGGGATTCCTAGGAAGAAATTCCTTATAGAAATTCAAAGTGTGAGAGGATATGAAGGAGGTACCATCAAAGGATATAAGGCAAGGAGCATAGAAAGAAGATGGAGCTCCAATTGGGATGGATCTTTTCCTATAGTTTGAAGCCATCTAGAGCAGATGGAGATGAAGAGATCACCAAAGGAGAAAGAAAACATCACTATCAAGTCACCTAGCCACCTAGGTTGAAGTAGGGAAAGGCAACAAAGGAAAAATGAAGGCTGAGAAGGAAGAGTAGAGCCTAAGGTTTTAGGACTAAGGCACTGGAGGTCGGGATTCGTCGATTTTTCTCTAGTTGAGAGGGAGGAAGTCAGCCAATTCCCCTTTTTAGTTTAATCCATTCGTGCGATCAGTCGAGTTTTGTGGGTTAGAAGCTCGACTGAATAGGCAGTTCAACTAAGTCCTCGAATGTTGGTCGATCGAGTTGTATCATGACAAACTCGATCAAATTGGTCAACCAGTCCAAATATTAGAAATTTTGATTCCATGCCTCTAGGGTTCAATATAAATTTTGTTTTTTAGCCTACCATGTATTCTAGACATATTAGGAACATTTCACTCATCATAGGGTACTAATTTGCGGTAAAACATTCATTTACAAAAAGTACCAAAAACAAGAGACAAGGGATGAAATCATGGCAATTATAGCATTTAGCAAGCATAAGGTGAGCAAGACATATTGGTAAGAGAAGGCATGTCAATATCATCAAGAGAAGTTATAAGTAGTTTTGATCCCATGAAAGTAAATTGCTCTCTATCTAGAGGTTTAGTGAAAATGTATGCAAGTTGATTCTCTATGTCCACATGTGTGATATAAATATCCTTTTTGGAAATGTTGTCACAAAGGAAGTGATGGAGGAACTCTATATGTTTAGTTCTACTATACAATATAGGATTCTACAATAGTTTAATTGCACTAGTATTATCACAATAGATAGGAGAAGCATCAAAATGAATGTTAAAGTCTTGGAGCATTTGCTTCATCGATATGACTTGGGCATAACAACTTTCAGCTGCAATGTATTCATCCTTGGTAGTCTAAAGAGCCACAATGCTTTGTTTCTTAGAGAACCAAGAAGCTAGGCATTGTCCTAAGAAGAAGCAAGTGTCACTTGTTCACTTTCTATCAATAAAACAACCTACATAATTGACACCACTATAGGTGGTAAGACTAAAGTCCTTTTTTTTGGGGGGGGGGGGGGGGTAATAGGGAGCTTAATTATTATTCATCCTGGGCTCCACTCCAGGCCAACTGCTGAAATTAACATCTACATTAATCTTTAACCAAGACGGCTTAGCTATTGAGAAATTGAAAGCATCTAAAGTGTTAAGGGAGTGTTTTGAAAGCGCATCTGCCACAGAGTTCAGTGCACGTGGGATGTATTGAAGGGAGATACATGGTGTATTCCTCAATTCATCCCAGATTTGTTTCCAGTTTTGTAGAAATCTCGGTGTCGGAGGGAGACTATTGGACACCAGATTGATTGCCTTCTGAGAATCTGAGTAAATGGTAACAGGAAGATTGCTTGTGATCTGACAAAGATGGATAGCTTTCTTGATGTGAATGAGCTCAGCTTCAAGTGGAGACTACGCCCGGAAGTGATTGCATGCTCCCAAAATGAATGAACTAGTAATATCCATGATATGGATGCCGCTCCCTGCCTGCCTACTTATAGAATGAAAAGCTACATCTGAGAAAGCTGCAAACCTTGTCACTGGGGGTTGATTGATGAGGTTAGGGCCTTTAGCCGGGGTAGTGTTTCTCTTATGCACCATCACAGAGATAATGGTGTGTGTTCTTTCCTTGATGAATGCTATGCAATATTGTATATGAGGCTGATTTTGCTCATGTATTAAGGTATTCCTAACCCTCTTGATATGCCAACAAGCCACGAGGGGAGGGGGTCAATGGAGATGATAGAGGCTATGAATTGTTCTTCGTCTAGCTCAAGGAAACCCTAGGAAGTGGGAAGTCCCAACCAAATAGGATGGATTGTGTGACAGTCTCTTATACTATGCATCAAAGTATCGGTAGCATTTTGACATGCAGGACAAAGGGCCTTGACCGTAAGGTGCCTTTGGGCTTTTTCAACGTTCGTCATTAGTTCTTTATGCATCAAGAGCCAACCAAAAACTTTAATTTTTTCTGGAATGTTTGCTTTCCAAATGATATCCCATTTCCCTTCAACCACTTTCTCCTTTCCTTGTCTTACCCAACTTTAAGTCGATCTAGAGCTGAGTACACCATCATCATCATGAGGCTAGTCCCATTGATCTAGACCTGAGGACGGGCATGGGGGCGGGAGGTGTTGGACTGCTTGTAGAATGGTTGGTGACATATATGCCTTGATGAAGTCTATATCCCAATCACCGTTCTATAGGACAATGGAGCTTAAGATGAGGTCCTCCAGGTTTGTTGGTATTTCACAGGCAGGATCAATATCATGAGGGCAAAGAACAGAGATCCACTGGTCAGTCCAGGCATTTGTGGACGTATCTGAGTGCACAATTTTAGAACTTTCTTCTGTAATGTGAGGGAGGTCCTTCTTAATGAAGGACCACGTCGGTGAGTAAGGTTTGTTGATAAAGTGCTCGTCAGAAGTGTATTTTTCTTTCATGATGCGGACCCACTATAGATCTGGGCAGTTCAGGAAGGACTAGATGTTCTTTAACATTAGGGCATTGTTTAGGTCACACACATCCTTGATGCCCAATCCTCCATGTTCTTTAGATGATGTGAGCTTCTTCCAAGAGACCAGTGAGATTTTCTTGTGGTTTCGGCCTCCCGACCACACAAAATTCTTCACTTGTCTATTTATTTTATCACAGATTGCAGGCAAGAGTTTAACAATTTGCATTGTATATGCGGGAATTGCTTGCAGAGTTGATTTGGCAAGGGTGATCCATCCAGCTAGGGAAAGTTGACAGGTTGACCAACTATTCATTCTTTCATTCAAAGTGTCCACGATGTGCTCATGTGTCAAATGAGTTAGACGATTTTGGAGCAAGGGAACCCCAAGGTATCGCCCTAGATCCTTTGTCTGTGGGATGCCCAACGTGCTGCAGAAGATTGAGCAAGTAGCTCGAGGTGTGTTGTAGGAGAAATAGCAACGTGATTTCTCTCTAGATATTTCCTGGCCGGATCCATCTGAGAAACATTTCAGGACTCGATTTATAATCTCATCCTGGCCTTGAGATGCTTCTGCCAACAACATGATGTCATTGGTGAAGAAGATATGGTTCAATAGTATTCCTCTTCTTTAGAGAATGATGGGTTTCTAGTTGTGTGCCGCCACTTCAACTGAGTTTTCTTGACTGAGTCGTTCCATACACAGAACAAAAACATATGGGCTTATCGGATCCCCCTGACATACTCCATTGGTGGTTTGGAAGGGAGGTAGTGTCTTGCCCTCCCATTGAATTGAGGTAGAGCCTCTTGTGATGATTTCCATTATCAGGTTAATCAGAAGAACAGGAAGACCAACTTTAACGAGTGTGTCTCTTATGAAGGGCTGATGCATTCTATCAAATGCTTTAGATAGATCAATCTTAGCACAGACCCATGCCTTCTTTGAGACCTTGCTCCGCATGGAATGGATGATTTCTTGAACAACCAGGATGTTGTCTGTAATGTGTTGTCCAGGGATGAATCTGGATTGGCTTTCCCCAATCCATGAGGGTAGTATAGGCTTTAGGCATTCAACAATTACTTTAGAGATAATCTTGAAGCAAGTGTTGTTAAGAGAGATCGGCCGGAAGTCCTGGCATCTTTGGGGTTGTCTGACATTGGGTATAAGCACCATTAGGGAGTCCGTAGTGCTAGCTTTGATTCAGCCACTATTGAAAGCTTCCTGGATAGTGAGAACTACTGATCTACCCACCTTGGATCAGTTTGATTGAATGAATCCAACATGGATCCCATCTGGACCTGTTTCTTTGAGTGGCGCCAAGGAGTCTGCCACCTGCTTGATTTCATCGTGTCCCGGTGTGCATGCTAGGAAGTTACAAGCCTGATTACTGATCCTAGGGAAAACCCCCCACATAGGTAGTGATGTTCGTTGCAGGAGTTGGCTCTCTAGTTGTTGAAGATGTCAGCGCCTTCAAGTAGGATAGTAGCATTGCCTTTATTGCTTATGGTTCTATGATCCAGTCTCCTGCCTCATTGCGGAGCCTCACGATCTTGTTGCCTTGCCTCCTAGATTTAACGTACGATTGAAAGTAACGGGTGTTACCATCGCCTTCCTTTAGCCACTGATTATGGGCTTTTTGGCACCAATCTTCTTCCTCCCTCATAAGGATTTGGTGGTATTTCTCCTACAGCATGATGAATTTAAGTTCGTTAGAAACTGAAGGAAATGAGCTAGCATGTACCTGGCTCTTGTCGAGCTACCGTAGGGTGGTTTTCTTTTCTCTGAGCTTCTTCTTTTGCCTATGAGTTTCCCATGAGAGCGCTGCCTATTGGAAAGGCGTGATAGCTTCGGTGAAGGGCAGGTCACTGTTCCATTGCGGAAGGAGTTTGGATTTGAACTCCAGGGTTAGGTTCCAATTGGATTTTTACCTGAAAATTTTCTTGTTCTTGCTCTAGGATTTATTGTTGGTGATGAGAACTAGGTTGTGATCTGATTACAGCCATGAGAGGATTGTCACTGTGAATCCACCATCCAAGCTCATCCAAGCATCATTGGCGATCATGCGGTCCAGTCTTTCACGGACCTGTAACTTGTTGAAGGTGAAGAAATTCCCCTTTGCTTTTATGTCTGACAGTCTGATTTCCATGAGGGTGTCGTTGAAGAGATGAGAAGCCCTATTGTCAAAGTATTTACTGCCTCTTTTTTCAGTTGGATCTGGCATTGAGTTGAAGTCTCTGATCAAGGCCCAGGCATCTTGAGTGCGGTGAGAGATCTCCAAGAGCCTTTTCCAGAGTAAGGGTCTCTTACAAGGATTTGGACTCCCGTAAACAATAGTGAGAAACCATTTATGGTTAACCCTACAATGTATCAGTTGTCTATAGTTGAAAAGGATTTTGACATCGCAGTGCCTCAAATCCTAGAGGATCCAGATACCACCAGAGAAACCCAAGGCTTCAACATGATGAGAGGAAGAGTATCCCAACTTGCATATTGTGTCTAAAGTAGAGATACTACTGCATCTTATTTCTGCTAGTGCTAGGATGTGCAGTTTTTACATTGTCCTATATTCCTTGAGCAACCAGATCTTATTGTCTGATTTAGCTCCTTGAACATTCCAGTATAGAATGTTCACCATTAAAAACTTGAGGGATTTAGTTGATGGCAGCCACAAGCCCTATGACTTGGGTACCCTCGTTGGCCTTGTCCTCCACCATGTTGCTTTTTTCACCGATCTGCAGAATGTGCCTTGCCTCATTGGTGTTGTTAGCTTGAGTAAGGAGTTGGGCAATCTTGCCCTTCTTACGTTCTCTCCCTAGGCTAGAGTGGGGTGGCTGGTATACCACTTGTCGATTACGTAGGCTGACTCCTTTAGCTTCGTTGCCATTGTCTCCCCAGTTGAACAGTTGTGTATTGAGCACGAGGTTTGTGGAGTTACTGCTAAACAAGAAAGGCGAGTTGTGCTCCCTTACCTCAGACATCTCATTGTCCACCAACACGACAGTTGTGTCTTTCTTGTCCTGCGGGGGCAGGTTGGTTTGGAATTGGCCAGGGGGCGGCTGTACCTGGCTTGCAGCATGCCTATTGGTGCCTTTCTTTTTGTTTTTCTAGTTGATCACCTCTGTCCAGCCTTCCTCCGCTTGTTATGTGGGTTCTTTTGCTACAGGTGTGTCCTTCTTCTGATTCGGGTTTTCCTCCATGGATAGTTGTCCACTCATTTTTTTAACTTGCTTACGCACGGGCTTCCTGGCATGGATTGCTTGGGAGTATGGGTTGGCAATAACCACCGGAGGAGCAGTGGATGATGAGGCCCCCTGCATGGCAAAGGACGGGATGAAGGCACAGTCCTTCTCAGCATGGCCAACTTGTCCACATCTCATGCAAATAGTGGGCATATTTTCATACTCGATTCGAAATCTTTCGCCATTGATCGTGATTGTCGGGAGTAGAGGTTTGGATGTGTCCACCTCCACTGCTATTCGTGCAAATTTCCCTCTCAAACCAGTAGTGGTCGTGTCGTTGATCTTTATCATCTTTATGATGAGGTCGCTGAAGCTAGCCATGAGATGGTTCTGGAATAGGTACACAGGAAGGTTTAGCACTCTCGACTAGACCACCAACTTCCTTGGGATGGGATCAGATGGTCAGAATTCTGGGGACTAGGATTGCACTGAGAGGTAATTGTCAAATATGGTCCAGGGGTCACCGATCAGAGCTTTGATATAGTCTATCTGTTTAGAAAATTGGATGATGTAATAATCAAGTTCCAAATCGATAGCACAGAACATTTCTGTGGGATTCCAGAGCACCTGTAGTCTTTTGATCAAAACATGGAAACCGATGTTGATTCCTATGGCTTTGACGATTACTGCATGCTTCCACGATTCTAGGAGGGGATGGATGTGGGTAGGGTTCACGTTGATAGCAGGGATGGCTCTGTTGAGATCGATGGTGATGTCCTCCAGTTTTAACAGGTCTAGTGATACGTTCTTGATGGCTGGAGGGGTCCTAGGGTCCACTCCAGTAGTCGCGGCAGCGTATGATCATTTGGTTTTGTTGCCATGATTGCCAAGGTCCATCGCATCGACCTCTGGCCTTTCCTCCACCGATGGCGGTGTCGCTTTGGAGACATTGGTATGGATCAGAATGTTGCTTGCGGGCGTCAGTTGTGTATGCAGGTGTTGTGTTCCAGAGACAAGAGCCCCGCGACCTCCAGAGCGGCCGCCACGACCGTGGCTGCCGCCTTCTCCTCTCCCACCCTCGACCATGCGGCTAGTTTTTTTTTCTCACCTTACCATTTTAAGAGTAAAGTCCCTTGACTTAGGATAACATAGTCCAGAATTTTGAGTTTTGGCTATATACCTCAAAATTTGCTTAACCTCTATGAGATGTGATTTTCTTGGACTTGATTGGAAGTAAGCACATAGGTCAACACTAAACATTATATCAGGTCTAGAAGCAATCAAATAAAGTAAACTTCCAATCATACCTCTATAGAGATTCTCATCTACCTTTTCTCCTTACTCATATCTGTCAAGCTTGGCGGTGTTTAACATGGAGGTTTCCCTTGGTTTGGTGTTCTCCATCTTAAAGTGCTTAACTAGTTCACTGGTGTACTTGTCTTTGTTGATGAAGTTCCCATCTTTTATTTCTTTGATTTTAAAGCCAAGGAAGTAATGAAGCTCCCTTATCATGCTCATCTCGTACTCATTCTACATAAGAGAACCATACTCCTTGAAAAGATCAAGATCAATCCCGCCAAAAATAATATCATCAACATAAATTTTAATAACAAAGAAATTACTATAAGTGTGTTTTAGAAACAAGGTAGAATCAAATTTGTCCATGATATAGAGATTATTTATCAACAAGTTCTTTAGTTTCTCATACCAAGCTCTAGTGTCTTGTTTGAGACCATGGAGAATTTTTTTAACAAATAAACATGGTTAGGCAATTTATCATGTTCAAAGCCAGGACATTGAGCAACAAATAATTCCTCTTCAAATGTACCATTCAAAAATGCACTTTAAACATCCATTTGATAAAGCAAGAAATTCTTATGACTAGTAAGACCAAGTAACATTCTAATTAACTCAAGTCTTGCTACATATACATATGTTTCATCAAAATCAATACCTTCCGGTTGATTATAGCCTTCAGCAACTAACCTTGCTTTTTTCCTTACCACTTCGTCACTTCCATCAATCTTGTTGCAGTAGACCCACTTGGTGCCAATGATATTTCTATCACTTGGCCTTGGCACCAAGGCCCACACTTTATTCTTGAACTATTCCAGCACTTCTTACATGGCTAGGATCCATTCATCATCCTTGAGGGCTTCTTTGACATCTTTGGGCTCAAGTTGAGATAGGAAAGCATTTCCGGCTTGTTCTTTATTGTAGGCAGCCTGTGTATTCACCCTTTTAAAAGGATTACCTATAATGAGCTATTTAGGATGATTCCTTGCAAAGTAGAGAGTTGGATCCATCTTTTCTAGTTCTTTCTCTTCTTCCTCAACTAGCACCTCTTTTCCTTTATCAACAATGTTGAGCTCTTTCAAGTGAGGGACCACCTCATCTACAACATCATCATTAACAATATTCTTGGAAATAGAGGGGTTAGACTCAACAAATATAACATTGATAGATTCTTCTACTTTACACAATTTAATGTTACATACTCTATAAGCCTTGCTAGTAGTGTTATAGCTAAGAAAGAAAGCCTTATAAGACTTTGGTTCAAACTTGTGAGGGAATCCTTGGTGTTAAAAACAAAACAAGAACTACCAAAAACATGAAATAAATCAATGGAGGTCTTTTTACCATGCCGTAGCTCATAGGGGGTTTTCTTCAAAGATGGATGAGTGAAAACCTGATTTTTCATAAAACATGAAGTACTAATGGCTTCGGCCTAAAACTTCTTTGGAGTATCATTCTCTAGAAGCATAGACCTATCCATTTTCTATAGTGACTTATTCTTCCTTTCTATGACTCATTTTATTGAGGTGTTGGAGGTGAAGAAAAGTAATGTTCATACCAGGACTCCTCACAAAACCGTTCAAACAAGTCATTTTCAACTCTCCCCCATGATCATTGTGAATAGAGACAATCTGGCAAGAAGCTTCATTTTCTACTCATTTGCAAAAAGTCAAGAAAACATCAAGAGTATCACTTTTTTAAATAAGAAAGAAGTTCCAAGTATATCGATAAAAATCATCCACAATCACAAGACAATACTTGCTACCATGAAGCGATTGCATACGCATTGGTCCAAATAGATCAATGTGAAGAAGCTCAAGAGATATTTTGGTACTAAGGACTCCTTTGGATTTGAAAGAGGACTTGGTTTTCTTTCCTTAGGTACAAGGTTGGCATTCCTCATCCTTTTAAAATCCAATTTAGGAAGTCCCTTTACTAAATCATTTTTCCTCAACTGATGCATATTTACATGACCAAGCCTACGATGCCACAAAGAAATATCATTCGAATTGGCAATAGGACATCTCTCATCAATAGGCTTAATAGAGTCAAGAACAATAACATAGATATAACCATTTCTAGTTCCCTTATATATAACATTGTAGGAGAGGGAATCTAGAAGCAAGCATTCAAGTGAGGTAAAAAGAATAAGATAGTCATTATCACACAATTGTCTAACACTAATTTAATTGTGATGTAGGACATCCATAAGAAGAACATTCTTGATGCATAGTGAATCACCTACATCACCCTCACCTTTCAAGTGAGGGACCACATCATCTACAATATCATCATTAACAATATTCTTGGAAATAGAGGGGTTAGACTCAACAAATATAACATTGATAGATTCTTCTACTTTACACAATTCAATGTTAGATACTCTATAAGCCTTGAAACATGAACTTGAACAAGTTGTTTAGTGTAAGGCCCCTGGCCTATCTTAGTGCTTGAGTATGCTTTATTTTCTTATAAAGATGCTTAAACTTTAATCTAATCTCTTGAGATGCAATAATATCATGTGACATGCTTGTGGTTTCAGTTTGGTCCAGTTTGGATGTTGTTTGAGCTATGTTTGCTCATTTTAGACCAAGTTGTAATTTACCCATGTTGAGGGGTTATCTTCCAATTTGTCACGTGTAGGTTGTTCTCTTTGTGCCTTGGCATCATGAGATAAAGATGGTGCTTTGGGGTGCCTTGTTATGCCTTGGTTTGATGAGGATAGAAGTGGTTAAATGTTGTGTATTATTTCTAGGGTTTACCTAGATGCCCTATGTTGATGTTGACCTTATGTTGACTATTTGTGTTCTTGGTCTTTTAGAGACCATCCTTGGATCTTCTTGATATTTTCCCTATGGTCATAGAGGTTTTTGAGTGTGTGATGGAGTCTCAATGGTCACAGAGACTCTCATCCTCTCTTTTGGTTGCAGATCTAGGGTTTCATGTATGTGTGTGGTTGCTTCATTTCTCTTCAACCATGAGCCTTTTCGGCCATGATGCCCTTCGACCGATGTCCCTCTAGGAACAACTTTGGTCACTAGTTTTCCTTGTTTTTCATGACCTTACTGGCATGCATGGTTTTAGTGAATGCATTGTTGATGTGTGGTTGACAAGTGGCACTGATGTGCATGACACCTAACCTCTTTGGTCTCTCTCTACCTTTGGGTATATGTACCCCTCTTCTTCATGCATTTGATCCTTTTGCACCCTCTTTCTCTCTCTCATCTTTGGATTTTATCCATTGTGTTCTTGGTGGAGAAGAAGCCCATCCTTGGTGCTTTGTGAGCATGTGGTAATCCAAGCTTGGGTGTACTCTTCCTTGGTGATCTTTGGCGATTCTTTGATCCTTGGTAAGTGATCCAACCTCTTGTTCTCATTTTCTTACAAAACCATACCTCTTCCTTCTTTTCTTGGCTGAATCCATGGAGCTTCCATGGTGGTTCTTGTGTTGGGATGGAGGCACTCCTCTTTCTTGGGCCGAATCCTTGGTTATCCAACAAATTGTTCAAGTTGACTGGAGGAACTCTTCTCCTTTTCTCTCCTTTCTTGTTCTTTTTCGGCCTTGAGGTTTTGGTTCTCCTTCCTACCCTTTGACCTAGGGTTTTTCTTCTCTTTTGAGGTGGATACTAGCTTGGTTGTGGAGGAGATCAATGCTAAGCTTCTCTCTTGCTTTTGAGGCTTTTCTTGGAGGTGATTGCACCATCATCTAAGGTGGGTTATATAACTCTCTTCCCTCTCTATTATTACACTTTAATCCTACATCAAACTCATTTTAAAATGGTATTGCTTGTTGTTGATAATGATATCTTGGTTACGTTTGTACTTCAATAATGATCTTGCATGTGCTTGTTCCTTTACTTAAACCCGAATTCAAGTGTGATCTTACATTGGTGGATGGTGATGATGGTGGTTTTGCATGCATCTCATTTTGGTTTTTGTTACCTTGGTTCTTGGTTCGGATACCTTGCACGAGGAGGATTTTGGTTCTATTTTCATGTGTTGTATCCTGGATTTCCATGTATCATCTCATAGTTTCATGTTGATCATATGTGGTGTCGGATTCTAAGGTTTTGAACATGTTTATCCTCTTATGATTTTCCCTTCCTTAAGGTTTCAATTTTAAGATGATAACCATCTATTTTGATCAAGTTTTGGATGGTGGTTCCTCTCTAAGTTGTCCTTCACGCTATTTTCCAATTTGTTGAAGAATTGGGGGTGTTGTTTGGTCGAATAAGATGTTTTCCTTTGATTTGGTCACATGGAATGATTCTCTTTGATCGCATAGACTAGTTCTTCTCTTTGGCCGCTGAACTTGATGGTCATGTTTGACTATTGGAGGAGTTGTGACTGCCTTCAACCATTAATGTGGTGGTGCCTTGGTCGCTGATGTAGTCTGCAACCTAGGGTTTCCCTTCGACCATTGGTTTTGGTTTGTTGCTTGGTCGCTGATGATGTGACAAGTGTATACCTCATTCATTCTATACCTCAAGCAATGATGTAACAAGTTTATACCTCAAGCAATGATGTGACAAGTTTATACCTCATTCATTTTATAGCTTCTGGAGTTGTACTATAGCTTTATCTCTATAGAATCTATTTAAGGTTTTTACTTTGTAACTTGATTGATCCTATAAGATACCCAATTGGCTTAACTAATCAAGTGAAACCCTAATCATGTAGATTCCATGTGCCATAGATCCATCTTCAGCATCTGTACTTTGCTGGATAGTGAAACGGGTATTCCCGTGGGAAACCCAAAGTGCCTAGTGTTGAGTATGTGAGGTGCTAGTGACTATGTATCCTTGACATATTGATCTTAAGTGTTTTAAGAACGACTACGGTCGGTCTCGATGATGAGCATGTGATATGATGTGATAGAGGACAACTTTGGTTGTATCTTAGTGATTGGGTTATATACCCTATTTTCTAGTGTTTTGACCTGTACCAAGGAGGGCTAGGTGTTTTACAGGACCATAGATTTAACTATGAGTTCATGTCTCTATAGGACCATAACTTTCATTATGAGTTGTTGTCTCTACACGACTATATCTTTGACTATAAGTTATTGTCTTTGTAATTTGACTATATGTCACTATAGTGCCAACTCAAACTGACTGAGTAGTGCAATAGAAGATCATGGATTCTATCTTTTCCATTGATCTTGTATGGCACCGATTTTGACTTTGCAATGGTTGGTTGGATTTGAGTGGTGTACCTCAAATCCTCAAGGCAAATAAAAGACTTAATACAGCCATGTAGTATAATTGCTTAGGGTTAAATATGATTCACATTGGATGATCCCTTTCCTTATCTCTTGTACTGATTTCTTGAATTATGATGTGGTAAGAGATATCAACTGTTATACATGTTCTTCTTACTCCTTCTTAAAATATAAGATGTTCTACTGCTTAGTTGTAGATGCCTGAATTGTGTAGATAATAGTAACTGCTTTATTCGTATCATTTAGCTAAATCTTCTCAACCTAATAATAGTGTTATCTATCTAATTTAGTTTATTTGGGTTATAATAGACGTTGGCAAAGAGTTACATCTCTCTTTGGGACGTTTGGCCTCACCCCATGGGTTTCCACATCTTATAGGTGGTCGTGTACGACATGGTAGATATTTTGAAGTTGATGTTGAGAAACAAGAGGAGCAGTAGATGTTAGAGGTTGGATATGTTGCTAGAGTTTTGTAGTAGAGTCAGATGTGTTGTCCATGTAATCTCAGGTCCTTGGGGAGGTTTGTCTATATGCCATCGTTGTACGTATATGGCATGTATGTATATGTGAACATGTTGTTGCATGTAACAGGTTGTGGTTAGTGAGCTAGTGAACAGTAATATATGTACATCTTTTGGCATGAGATATGTTTTAGGTGGTTTTGTGGATTCAGATGCAATATGTTCCACTTGAGGTTGATATGTGATATCAATTTTAATTTCTTGGGTTTTCTAGTAAACTAGTTGATTAGTATTAATTTCACATTTTATTTTGAGTAATCTCTCTATGTGATGTCGTTGGGCATCACATGTATGGTTGGTATCATATCTTTAGGTTCGTTGAGTCTACATGGACATAGGACTAGGGCTGTGTTTATTCTAGTGTCCTCCAATCTTTCTTATGGTAACTTCTACTTCTGCAGATTAAGAAGAAGAAAAAGAGGAGAAAATGGTTGGATAACATGAAGAACATGTTGTTGAGAGTAGTGTTTCTGCACTAGGTTGCAGTGCTAGGAGATAGGAGAGGGTTGATGTTGTGCCTAAGCTGCCCAAGTTTGACCCAACAATGGTGGCTAGTCATGCTTTTTAGTCCATGTTTGGATAGTTAATGTCCACGATGACACATATGACGGACCTAATGCCTCCACCCCAAGAGAGAGAAGCAGTCTCCAATGTGGAATCTCTAGAATCTAGGAAGACCTTTGAAAGGTTGAGGCATGTAGGGGAAGATGAGTATGCGGGTATGGAAGACCAGGCAGATGCATATTTGTGGTTGACATAGTTGGAGAAGGCCTTCAAGATCCTCAACATCCTTGAAGAGGATAAGGTGAAGCATGTAGTATACCTGTTGAAGGAGAGTGTTTTCCATTGATGGGTCATAGAGGAAGAGAAAAGGCCTGGTGTGGTGATCAACTAGAAAGAGTTCTGACGGGAGTTCATGCGTCGATACTTCTCTAACATGTACCTGACAAGAAGATCACACAGTTTGAGATGATCTGGAAAGGATCTATGATAGTCAATGAGTATGAAGTTATTCATTGAATTCTTGAGGTTTTGCCCGCATATGGTAACTACAGACAAGGATAAGTCAAACAGTTCAAGAAGGGTTTGAGCATTCAGTTGACAATGTCGGTGTCATATTTGGAGAACATAGAGAAGTTTGCCACATTTGTGGAGTCATTCGGCATAGTGGAGCAGTCGGTGGTGGAGAAGAGTGAGATAAAGGCCAATAAGAGGCATGCACACTATCAAGGACAGTCTTCTGGAGGCTTACATAAGCCTATATTTTTAGCATCTCCGTTGTAGAAGAGATCAGCAACTCAGTTGCAGTGGTCACCTAGCAGAGGTAGAGTTTGTAGCTTTCCACCAGCATGAGCCCATAGTGTTGCATCAGTGTCAATGACAGGGATATCCAAGCAACGATATGAGAGAAAGACTTGCTACAAGTGTGGACAGGTTGGCCATACGAAGTGGTTTCGCCCAATGAAAGATGAGGAGGTGACCCAACACCGAGATAGAGTCAGCAAGGGTCACAACGGTGATAGAAGTTCAGAAGTGTCAAGGGATGCGGTCATGCATCACGGGTTGGTTCTTCTGGGCAAGATAGTAAAGGAAGGGGATGATAATAAGCAACGGCTTGATTCTATATTATGAGTTAGTTAGAAGGAGTGGTCAACCTACGAGTTGTGACAGGTCAGATGGAGTTATTTCATTCCAATTTGTCTTCTTCTTGATTTATATCTATTTTGGTTGAGCCGAGTGCAAAACACTCTTTTATCACTAGAGAAGTGATTGCTAGTTGTTCTTTTATTGTTAGTCGTAGATGTGATAGTCTTCATTTAGAAACCCCTTTGGTTGGTTCTTCCAAGTTGCGGGAGGTTTGTCCTTCCTATGTTCTTTCTTTCTCAGGAGGTAAAAGTCAAGTGGATCTTATACCATTTGACATGCATGGATTCAATATGATCCTTAGAATGGATACTTTAGATAAGTATTGGGTGATCTTGGACTGTAATGCCAAGGTGGCAGTGTTTGTCAATGTTGATGTTTAGTGGATCTTCCAAGTTGATATAAAGATTCTTCTGACGTGTCTGGTGTCAGCTATGATGGCATAGAAGGTAATGAGGTCGGGTTGTGATGCATTCCTAGTGCATGTGGTGGATACCAAGACAAGATGTTTGAGTATCCAGGAGGTGCCAATTGTATGTGAGTTTGAAGGCGCATTTCCCAATGAGTTTCCAAGTGTTCCTCTAGATAGAGAGATTGATTTTGAGATCAATTTGGTCCCCAGTACACAGCCTATACCACAGACACCATTCAAGATGGCACCATTTGAGATGCAAGAGCTGAAGAAACAGTTGCAAGATCTGCTTGAGAATGGTTTTATCAGAAAGAGCACTTCACCTTGGGGTGCTTCTGTTTTGTTTGTTAAGAAGTATGGATCCATGAGGTTGTGTATAGATTAAAGAAATTGAACAAAGTGATGATCAAGACCAAGTATCCTTTGTCGCAGATAGATGACATGTTTGATCAGTTGAGGTATGTTGTAGTGTTCTCAAATAGAATTGAGGTCAGGTTATCACCAGTTGCGGATCAAGGTGGATGACATACCAAAGTCATCTTTTAGAATGAGGTATGGTCACTATGAGTTCATGGTTATGTCATTTGGGTTAACCAATGCACCAACAACATTCATGGGCTTGATAAATAGGGTGTTCAGACCATATCTTGATCATTTTATGGTGGTATTCATAGATGATTTCCTAATATATAGTTGAGATAGCCAGTAGCACAAACAACATCTGTGTCAGGCATTGACCTTGCAGAGACAACATTGGTTGTATGCTAAGTTCAACAAGTGCGAGTTATGGCTGAAGGAAGTGTCTTTCTTTGGACATGTGATATATGTTGAGGGTGTTCATGTAGATCCAAATAAGGTTGAGTTTGTGATAGAGTGGGAGCAACCAAAGATGCTGACTGAAATTTGTAGTTTTCTAGGTTTGGCAGGCTACTGTAGGAGGTTTATCAAGAACTTCAATGTAGTAGTGTTACCCCTAACAAAGTGTATGAGGAAAGATGTGCCTTTTGTCTGGGATGACAAGTGATGGTGTTCTTTGTAGTTGTTGAAGGAGAAGCTAACCAGAGCTCTAGTGTTATTGCTTCCAGAGCAAGGTAAAGGATATATAGTCTTCAATCATGCTAATGGTTTGGGTTGTGTGTTGATGCAAGACAAAAATGTGATTTCTTTTGCTTTGCGATAGCTTAAGAGACACAAGGAGAGCTACCCAACACTTGATCTGGAGCTTGTAGTGGTGTTCCATGCTTTGAAGATTTGGAGACACTACCTTTATGGTGAGAAGTGTCAGATCTTCACTGACTAAAAGTACCTTAAGTACATCTTCTCACAGTAGGAGCTGAACATGCAGTAGAGATGATGGATGGAGTTGATTAAAGACAATGATTGCACCATAGACTACCATCTAGGGAAGGATAACATAGTGGAATATGCTTTGAGCAGGAAGTCTTTTTTGTCATCATTTGTGGATAAGGCACCTTGGATCTTCACTGACTACAAGTACCTTAAGTACATCTTCCATTTGACCGTTTGGTTTTGGTTTGTGCCTTGGTCACTGACCTAGTTTGTGGTTTGGTCATTGAAGGTGTGTCTTCGACCTTGGATCTCATTGACCATCAGTGTGTTATGGTGATGCTTGGTCACGGGTCCTGGTAATGACCTTCCACCATCATGATGTATATTCTTTGACCAACGTTAAACCATGGACGGATGGTACCTATGTGTGATTATCTAATATGATGACAGTAACGTATATGTTCCAAGATTGTGTTTGGTAATTATACTTAGGGTTGATGCTATATAATGACTTGAAAACCCTAATCAAACGTGGTGTTGAAACCCTAACCCTAATGTGGACAATGATATAGTTGCCTTCCTTGTGCAATGTGCTAGTATGTAGTGATGATGCATTGTTCTCTCTCTCTTTATTGTGTAACCCTAACCTTATAGGTGAAATGTATAACATAGCTACTGAATGCTATGATTTGGTTATTATGACACATGGTAATGATTTGATCCTTGTTAAGGCATGATGAGACAATGATGTGACACATGAGTTATGGGATTATGTCGTATGACTTGGCAGAGGCTCAATGCTTAGTGTAAGGTGTTATCCTCTACTGTTGTGATGAGACATTGATATCCCTTAGTGATGCGATAATGTTGATGGCCTTCTATGGTAGTGGTATCAAGTGATGATGTGACAAGTTTATACCTCATTTGTTTTATATCTTTTAGAGTTGTACTATACCATTATTTTTGTAGAATCTATTTAGGGTTTGTATGTTGTAACTTGATTGATGTTAAAAGATACCCAATTGTCTTAACTAATAAGTGAAATCCTAATAATGTAGATTCTCTATGCCATAGATCCATTTTCACCGTCAGTACTTTGTTGGATGATGAAATAGGTATTCCTAACGGAAACCCGACACATATTGTTGAGTATGTGAGGTCAAGTGACTAAGTGTCCTGGACATCTTCATCCAAAGTGTTTTGAGAACGACTACGGTCGAGTCTCGGTGATGAGCATGTGATATGATGTGATAGAGGATAGTTGTGGTTGTGCCTCAGTTATTGGGTTATATACCCTATCTTCTAGCATCGTGACATGTACCAAGGTGGGCTAGGCATTTTATGAGGCCATAACTTTGACTATGATTTGCTCTCTCTACAGGATCATAGCTTTAACTATGACTTGATGTCTCTACAAGATTATAGCTTTGACTATAAGTTTCCATCTTTGCAGTTTGACTATATGTCATTGGGGTGCATACTTGAACTGACCAAATAGTATAGGAGAAGATCATGGATTCTAGCTCTTCCATTGATCTTTTATGGCACTAGTTTTAACTTCACGGTGGACAGTTGGATTTTAGTGGTACGCTCAAATCCTTAGGGAAAATAAAAGATGTCATACATCCTTGTAGTATAATTTCTTAGGGTTAAATGTGATTCACATTGGATGACCCCTTGCCTTATCTCTTGTACCAATTTCTTGAATTATGATCCAGTAAGAAAATCAAGTGTTATAGATGTTCTTCATATTCCTTCTTGAAATATAAGATGTTCTATTGCTCAATTTTAGATGGTTGAACTGTGTAGACAATACTAACTTCTTTATTCCTATCATTTAACTGAATCCACTCAACCTGATGATAGTGTTATCGATTTGCTTTAGTTTATCTGTGTTATAATAGACATTGGCAAAGAGTTATATCTCTTGTTGGGATGTTTGGTCTCACCCTGTGGGTTCCACATCTTTTAGATGGTCATGTATGATGTTGTAGAAATTGTGTTGTTGAGGTTGAGCAGAAAGAGGTGTAGTAGTTGTTAAAGGTTGGATATGCTACAAGAGTTGTGCAGTAGAGTCATATGTGTCGTCCCTATACTCTCATGTCCTTGGGTAGGTTTTTTCATTTTTTTATATCATTACATGGTTTTTGGCTATATGGCACTACAAAAAAATGGTCTTTAACTATAAAAAAAAATTGTAGCAAAAACCCCAAATTTTGTAGCTAAAAGCTATAGATACATTTATACTTACATTTTGAATATGAAGCTTATACACGTCTAGATAATTGTTTTTTCTACATTTTTCAAAATTGTAGTTAGATATTCATCTATCTACAAATGCATATGTAACCCTAATTAGGTAAAAAAATTCCTTACACATAAAAATGTAGTTGCAATTATAGTTAAATAGATTACTACAATTATATTTGTAGCTATGATATGTAGGAGGAAATGTGATGTGTTACAATTCTATATGTAGTTCATGAGTAGCAAAAATGGGCTCTTACTACACTTGTAATTGTAGTTAGTGTGTAGTTAGAGACATCATGTACTAAAAATCCATGTATTTTTTGTTAGATTATGTATCCATTCATTAACTTATCAACACAAAAGTATTTCTCAAAAAGAAGCTAAAATTAATATTGATTCAGATGAAATTGTGGTTGTACTGTTAATGATCATACTTTTATTTATGTTGAAACATGAGTACACATGGGGAGGACATAAACCTTGCCCCATTTTTGCAACATGGAAAGAAGATATATGTATACAATGACCCCCATGAGAACTACCTCATATTTATACCAAAAGTCAAGGAAATCTCAGCCACATTAGTCGCAACTACCACAAGTCTCTATCCCTCATGTGCATTGTCATACACGAAGCTGGCATGAAGCCGATAGCCTTGCATATAACAGATATATGCA
Source organism: Alisma plantago-aquatica (assembly GCA_963693085.1). NCBI lineage: Eukaryota > Viridiplantae > Streptophyta > Magnoliopsida > Alismatales > Alismataceae > Alisma > Alisma plantago-aquatica. The sequence goes on from OY856413.1 coordinate 782,304,021, forward strand.
CAATGGACCAGGACCATTTTGTATTAGTTCTTCAATAGGAATAGAAGTACTCAGTTTTTCCTCATGTTTGTGCTTTGATTGAACTCTAAAAAGGTCTTTTTCTGGATCATCTTGGTCCTTTTCAAATATGTTGAAAATCTCAGCTTCTTCATGAGATGAATTACTCAGCTCAAGCACCTTAGTTTTAATTTGTGTATCAATTTATTCCATTGATGACTTGCACGTTGCTCAGGAGATGAATTGCACGTTGCTCCAAATATATTTTCTACAATATCATAATAACAAACATATAAGTTTTAGAGATGTGAAAAGCCCCTTCTTATCATGGAAATTGGGTTTTATTGGTGACATCCCCTGACACAGGTGTCATCATAGTTATTCGCATTGATATAAAATGATATAGGAAGAGTTTCCAATTTACTAAGTTTGTTAGGAATGTAAAGTTGACTTTGTATCATACATGATAAATGAGAAATAAAGGTAGTGATAGAAGAATCATAACACTGCACTCAACAAAGAAAAGATAGAAGAAAAAATGTGAGACTACAAGGGTAGTTTTGATACAAAAGGAAACACGAGAGGGATATATTTTCAAAAAATTCCATAAAACCAACCTAATCTTTCAAGACAGTGAGCCTTAGTATGTGTTGGTTTGCTTTTTGTTATCTCTTAAGAAAGCAAATAGGGAGAATCCTACATCTATGCGCCCCTTCTTTTCAATATCCATGAACCTATAGCCCTTATAATGTGGAGTAGAGCACATAAATAGTTCAAGGAAATCCACCATTGGATTGTGTGAGTAGGCATGTAGTTTATCATATTTATGGCAATTACGACAACATTAACTCATCACCATGTTGGAAGGCTACAAAAGAACTGAAATGTCTATGTTGTTTCTAAGAGATGTCAAATTGGTGCCAACATATTGAGCTTCTACTGACAGAAAGTACAGTCCCTAGTCCCTTCTTGAAAGGACATTTCAAAAGGATTTTAAACAAAAGCCTCCCTGAACAACACATTGTAGCATTCATCCTGACATAATGAAAAGTCATTGCTAATTAAACCCAAAGAAGAAGCTTTGCAAAATTACAAAGAGTTAGTTCATAATCTAAACATTATAAGAAGTTGGAAGAAATGATAGAATTAAAATGATTGGTTCTTTAGAAGAAATCACAATCATTTTAAAAGATACTTATCAATTTTGATGCAATCCTGGTTTAAATTTTAGTTGAATTTGTTGCTTTGAGGAGTTATGTGACTATATCTTAATGGGTAAAACCTAACAGTTGGTACAGTTGTTGTCCTTGTATGAATTCTTGGAATATTAGTGTTTTCAGACCTTTTTTGTTTTTTGGAAAATCTGTTCAATACATATTTTCTCTCTAGAGAATCTTTTTCTTTTATATATGAAGCCCTTGATCAAGATTTGGCTATATATCTTAATGGGTAAAACCTAACAGTTTGTACAATTGTTGTCCTTGTATGAATTCTTGGAATATTAGTGTTTTCGGACCTTTTTTGTTTTTTGGAAAATCTGTTCAATACATATTTTCTCTCTAGAGAATCTTTTTCTTTTATATATGAAGCCCTTGATCAAGATTTGGCTATCTTATGTGGTTTCTAATTGAAGGAAAATGTTTGGGTATTCTAAATTTTAATTTATTTAAGGAAGCCTCATGTGATGACCTAATTTTGCACTATATATACTACCACTAGTATTCTGAAGTAGGTTTATTTTCATATATGCTTCAGCTGGTGAAATATGGCAAGGTTTGGAATTTTTGAATGTCTTTTTCTTTAAGGACTTATGGATGGCCTGGTTTTCAATGTATATGTGAAGAACCTATTTAAGGATCAACAATTCCATCTCAAAAATAATTAAATATAAGAACTGGATCATAGCCATCACCCCCATCATGAATGAGAGAACTACTCAACACAATACCATGCCCCCAGGAAAACAATGATGCTTAGTTGTTTGATGAGCTAGAGGAATATTCGTATGCATGTACATAACAAAGTGACCTTACAATCTTATCCAAAAAGGGAATATACGTCTGTATATTTATGCAGTAAAAGAAACATAAGATTTTCAAGAAGCATGGTTCTAGATTGATAATTCATGACACATTTTCAATAATATGTAATATTTCATACTGGCTCACTTGCAAGCTATGAGTTTAGAATTGTCTATAAGTGTGTCTAATACTGTAGTACTCTATCCACACTTACATTAGGATGTAAACAATTATATTAAGTAGACATAAAAAGAAAAGGAATAAAACTAATCAAACCAATTCTGAACGTGATTTAATAGGACCACAATTTATATCCTACCATTGGGAATCATAATTCCACCTCGGTTGTGTATGAAGTGGGTGTGGGGTTATTATAGATTATGAGCTCTCCCGCCTAACATGTTTGACTCTAGGCCAGGTTGCGTTTGAATGAAACAGTGTGCAAGGACTAATAGTTGTGTGAGGCTATTAGGGAAATGAGCATGTGATCTATACCATACCCATATCTAATTCTGACAAACTATCCCACTAAATCCTTAAAGTCATTATAGAGCCCATGTGAAGCATCTTGGTACACTCATCCAGTTTAACTTCCACAATAGATAAGGTGAATCTAGTTTAGATCACAGTGGATGGCCCAAAGTGGTTGTTTTTACTTAGTCATACCTATGTGGTAAGGCACAACTACACAAGTACCATTTTATATGGACCACATGAGAGCTCGCCCAAAAAACTAGACTACATGGACAACTCCATATACCAAGCACACACCCATAATATAGCAAGAGTGGGACTTTGATCACTATAAGGACTACTCCATATAGCGTTTTCAAGTCTAAAAAGTTCTACATATGTGATCCAATTATTTTCAAGTTGACACAATGACCACAGTAAGATCCACATAGATATAAAGATGGGTAGAATAATTTTAGGTTCTGCCAGTCATGTAGATTCATAGATACTATTTACCGCTCAAAGTGTTTCCATGAGAAACTGATGAGAATCACAAGAAAATATAGCGGTTTAGTTTTAAAAAAATCAGATTTCATTCAATTTGGTTGTTTCTACTTATTTTAGTGTATGTGCACTATCCTGTGACAGCTTAGTAACATATTCATCTTTGTATGTTCTATAAAAGATATAAACAGATCACTTAGTAGGTCCCTAGATACTTTGGGCACTTCAATTTTGTATCTAGTACTTCAGTAACTGTGAAGAAGGCGTGTGTATGAAATGGGAGAGTCTGCATATCAGAGCTTCCTCAAGCTCTATAAGAAATTGGGAAAGAGGAATGATTAGGGGAAGGGTTGAGAGGGTAATAGCAGTTAGATTTACCCCATATTCTGATTATTTCCCTATGGTCACAATGTGTACAACTTCCCAACTAGATAACACATACATTCCCAATATATGTTGCAAAAAGACTCAACATTTACATGCATAAAGATGTGATAAATATAGTCATCCATGTTCGAATGAGTTTGTTAGTTTTAAAGAGTTTCTTATCTCGTAGATTTAGTCTAGAAGCACCATGTTGATAAAGATGTAAAGAGCACCATAATCACAACAATAATATGCAGCAACAAGAACATATAAGTGATAAGGAAAGAGGGTTAAAGGTGGCAGTGCTAGAATGATACATGTATCATACAAATTTAGAATCATATCTATTTCATCTTTTAGAAATTTTTAGTTGAGAAGGTCCTCGTTCAATTGGAGGCGTCAAGTCTTACACTAATTCAGAATTATGTGAATACTTGCAACAGGGCAGAAAACTTTTCACAACAGTGCAAGAAACTTGTATTTGAGTATGGTCTAGTGATATGAATAAACATAAAGGACCTTTATTTTTCTCTCCATATGCAAAGAACCTTCAGTTATGAGAGAGGTTCATAGTAAAAGGTCTACTTCAGTACCTTTTGGTCCCACATATATCAAAAATTTCATACATGACATAAAAATTGTCATCATAGTACATAAAAAAAGAGAAGAGAACACATAATAGACATCTAGAAACTATACAAAATTATGTATAACCATGTATATTATACAATCCATATTTTTCTAAGGAAATTTATTCTTAAATGTAATGCATGTATAGGCATAAAGGTTTGTTGAACTTTTTTATTGGCGTGACAAAAAACACTGAAAGATTAAGTCAACATTTTTTTAGATTTTTACAAGCTAAACTAGCACTACCAGGGGGCTCGAAGATCAACTATCTGACCCTATGGAGATTCTAGTCACCAATAACACAAAATCCAATCAGGAGACAAATTCATACCTATAGCAGATGCTAATGGATCTCTTGGTCATTAACTATTTTTTATCCACATGAGAACCAGATGGTTTACCTCACTGGTATGAAAGCATGCCATAGATTTTTATCCAACACAATCAATTAGATATAAAAGATTGAATATACTAGTAAATCGATGATAATATAACTATTAGGACATACTACATAGAAATGTAGAGACATCAAATGACAATCATCGAACAATATCTAAAGGTGAATTCATATGCAAATTATATGGCCCATTCCTACAAATCAGCCACATTCATCCTTAATGCACAACTAGCAAAAATGAAGACACATGAATTTACTATATTACTAGTAACTTGCAAAGATAGGACTCTAGTTAGATACCCTCTTGACACACAAATTCTTGGACATTGGAGAAAGACAAACAAAAGTAATTTAGTTCCTTGAAATACCAAGAATCATATTAGGCAAAGAATACTTGTGGTTTACCCAATTTCTAGATGGTGTTAGTCACATCTCCTCAAAAAGAGTCCACTAAGGATTGGGACTGTCAACATGTCATTTAAGGCTTCCCAAGCTTATCATCCATCAAAACCTTTTACTAGAACTAACCCAATATGATAGTTGAGTTATCACGAAACCTCTTTTGACCAAGGATTGGTTCAACAAGATGTATGACATTTGCATTGGCCTAGTTGCCTACTGCATTTTAATATAGCAACTACAGAGTACTACAAAACATCATTACACAAGTTGACTTGATCAAGCAAAGTTAGATTAAGATCCATCACCAAAACTAGAGGACCAATAGCAATTATCTATACTAACATGACAGATAAAAGTATTTTTAAACGATTTATTGGATTTTTCTGATCAAGATGGACTACTTATTTGTAATTTTTGGAGTTCGGATGCATTTTCTATGATGAAAATGAGATATGGACATTTAAATGAATATATGAGAAAAGATGAGAATATTTACCTTAATATGGAAAAAAGAGGAACCGTTAGATGCTAAAAGGATGATCCTGATCAAGCCACGTGAGCTAGGTGGCTCACTTACTCAAAGGTCTAGTTCAGTCATTGGTTTACTGGTTCAAATGTTGGTTTGTTGGTTCCTTGGACCGGGTCCTATCTGCTCTGGACCATCCGGTCTGGGGACTTATCTCCTTCACGTAGGCTCCCACGAGTAGGTAAGGCCATAGCGAAGGTGCCTATGGAACTAGGGGTAGGGAGCTAGAGGTGTCTGCACAGGCAGGAAATGTGTCGCCCGTGCTTGTTTCTCTCTTGCGAAGCAACAGGGGGTGTTGATATGGGGAGAGTGGTTGAGAAGGGAGGATGCCCAAACTGGGCTGCTCGATGGTGCCACACAGTAGAGGAATGTCGGGGATGCAAGATAGGCCACCTAAGGCTGAAATGGAGAGCAAGAGGAAGGCTTGTAGCTTGGTGTGGATCTTGCGAGCAAGAGGGACCCTTTTTATAGGGTTGGGAGGTAGGTTTAGGGCTAGTTCAAGATCTAAGTGCAGCCATAGCTTCCAGAGTGAGAGAGGAGAGTAAAAATCTTGTTATGGTGGTGCAAGGGTGCATGGAAGATTGTCAAAATAGGGTTTGACGGGCACAAAATCATGAGAGGATCATTCCCTCTCGGCTGGAAAATTGAATCGTGGTCATGGGAAATAGATCTACCATAATGGTCGCATTCATACCTCCCCGCAATCAGCGGGAGGTTGAAGATAAACTCATAGCCACTAGATCAGACCCTGATCCACGGGTCTCTGATCTGAGGGTTGGGGTTCATCCCCTCCCTTTGCAATCGATTGATGACTTGTAAAAGACAATTAAAAAGGCAAAAAGAAGTATTTTCATCACATTAACTTCAATAAATCATAGTAAATGGTAGTAAGCTCCAATTGATATGAGATTTGTACCATAGCTTCACAAAAATATGGAGAATATTTAAAAAGAATTTGAGAACAAAAAGATGAAGTTTGATGCACCAATTTTCTTCTTTGGACAAAGTGATCAATTAATCAAATTTAAGGTGTTATAATGTGTATAAAATCCACATTGTTCACCATATTTCAAATGTGAGTACCAATATTGATTATGAAACCAATAAAAATGATTTGGCAAAATGAGTGAGAATAAGGAGGGTGAAATTAGAATTAGTTCATACAATGATAAATTTCACTTTGTCACATCCTTCCCTCCTTAAAAAGGAATTTTGTCCCCAAAATTCAAAAATATCCTCAAAATTAGTATTATTCGAATCCAGATCATATCCTCAATCACTAGAACATCCTCAACAATGTAATCAAAATCATGTCCTCAAGCTTCAATTAGTCCCAAAAATCACAATTGAGATTCCATGTTCCATATCATAATGAACTTGGTACTAACATCATTTCATCATAGAGCAATTGAGTACCAAGGTCAATGCATATATTTTTCAAAGTCATCATCTGAGTCACAAATATGGAAAGCATACTATTTATCAAAAATTTGGAGGGATCATATTTTAGGTCAAACAAATAGAGTTCAAGTGTACAAGGTGACTTTCAATCCCAATATCTCAGGGTCTTAGACTCTACATTGGCCTATGTGGGGTTATACATCCATGATTTGAGAATTCAGATTTCAACATTTTAACACCACATCATACTTTCAATATCATGATTTTTGGGCTCAAAATCACTGGGAGGTCCCACCCTAGTCCTAATGAGAGCTAAACCCTAAGTAAAAAATGGAGAAGTCAAAATAGTCATCATTTTGAAAATTTCAAATTTTGGGATTTTTATGTCATTAATCATATATCTCAAGGTCCAAATAGTGTGATCATAGGATTTGTAACATTATTGAGATTGATAATTATGAGTCACAAGTCCATTAATCAATATCAAGAGTCGAGATTTTAAGCATCAAAAGTTATAGGTCCAGAATTTTAAAGCTAGTGTTTAGATTCCTATTTAGACCTTAGGGGAGATCACTCATCTATATTCAATTTTGAGCAACAATATTCAAGCAATATTCGAGTAACATATCAAATTTCATTATCATTGTATCCAAGGTTGATGAATGATCTTGACCTAGGCCTATCCAGGAAGTCAACCACAAGTTATAGTCAACATTGTCATATATCAATATCATTATCAAATCACTATTCAAGATCGAGTATCAACCATGGGTTCAACCTATTAGGCTTAGGTCAACCAGTCCAAATCAGGTGAAAGGGTATACCTTTCCAGACTCTAAATAATCAACAAGGTGAAAATTGAGAGGTAGTCAAAATAGGAATGTGACCTAGGTTAGGGGAGTCATGAGTCAACTACCACCCTAATCTAGCACATTACCGACATTATTCATTATCCATTGAACTTATTCAAATAGGGAGAGTATCAATGATCAAAGCATGTTTTACAAGGTCATAACATCAAAATTCAAGATAATAGGGCAATAATGTCAAGATTTGTATTCCTTTCCTTTCATGATCAAGGTAGTGATAAAATTTGGAAATTGAGGAATTGAATTTGGCATTTGAGGAATTAGTGAAAAATATAGGCCCATAATCATCATATCAAAATTGAGATTGCAAAATGCATCAATAGTCCATAGGAAAACTACTTTTTGCATCACAGTCTTACATTATGATTTTGTCAATCTTAGGCTTAGTTACTTGATAGCATGGTCAAATAGGATATGAGATTTCTTAACTATGTTTGAGGTTTAATCAACAATAGGGCAATGTGGGTTTAATCAAATAGGGACCTTATCAACAAAACGTTATAAGGTGTAAGTCATCGTTATTTCACCATATCATAATTCTTATCATTTACCTAAAACATAGAAGCATATAGCCAAGTTTTATCTAATTTGAGTGTTCATGATATTAGGGATCATACATCAGTATTTGGTTTCAAAATTAATTGATCAAAATCGAGTTTTCAAATTAAGGTCAGATCATAGTATCAACTTTCAAAAATTTAGTGATATTCATTTTTCCCATGCATAAGCTACCCATAATTGAGACATCATGTGGTGAAAGTGTTGGGTTTTAGGGGAGGCAGAGAAGGCAGCGGAAACAAAAAATTTCGTCCCCAAACCCAGAACAAGGAAACGCGTCAACGTCTATACAATAGGAAAGGATGGTTTGTGGAATCATACCTTGTCCCGAGGCTTGCTCGGCGACAATACCTCAAGCCTTGAGTGGTCTTCACCTCCAGTCTTAGACGGTGTCTGTGCCTCTCCAGGTCGCACCGGGACTGACGACTCCTGATCACACCGGACTGTCGGGTTGACAGTTGTCCTCCTGAGCGGTAGAAACCTCCCGCCTCTGAAGTAGTCCACACGGACCACCTGGAACTCCACACTCCTTGTCACATAAGGAGTTGGAAGGAGTCGCACCCTCCTGTCAGCGTAATAGTCGCCAACACACTCTCCTACTGCCAGTTGCAACTGCAGTTGTCTTTCCCTTGTTGTGCCTCCCTTTTCGGGTAGCACTTGTTTGGGCTCTCTCGGTTACCAAAACCAGAGAGAACGACAACTTTGCAGAGCAACTGGTTGCACTGAGTTTTACTTTGAGAAGCCCCCAATACCCCTATATATATAGGAGGATCATGGGACAGGGTTCTCCATCCCGGGCAATGCGGGACTAAAAGCAGGAGTAGAAGGGTTCGAGATTTTCCACAAAACAACCAACTCGCAACCTGAACCGATCGTTTCACAACTGAAAAGATCGGTTGGGGACCTGAACCGGTCGGTTGACACCTCAACCGATCGGTTGGGGACCTGAACCGGTCGGTTGACACCTCAACCGATCGGTTGGGACCCATGAGCCAGTCGGTACACTTCTGAACCGGTCAGTTCGTGGTCCTGACCAGTTCCCGATTGACTTTCCAACTTTTGTTTCTAATTGGTATCAAATACCAATCCTTGTTCCAATCAAATTGGGTAAGTGAAACGAAAGGAAAATTCTCACCAATCCTACTTTCCCAACATGCCCGGTTGCAACTGTTGAACCGATCATTTCAACACTTGAAGAAATCATTCACCCTGTCCTTGAGTCGATCGACTCAATACTTGAGCCGACCGATTCACCAAGCTCAGCCAATCGGTTCATCACATGAGCCGATCGGTTGGGAGTGCAGATTGTATAGAATCAGTCAATTTTGATTTCAATCAATCCGATACTCTAATCAATCTGTCCAACACCTTGAACACTATGATTTTGAGCTATCAATCAATTGAGTGTTTAATTGAACTACTAAACTCATTTAGTAATCAATCTAAACATTGTTTGTGGACAAAACTCCTCTTCCAAGTTAAATCCTATGTGTGTGACCCTACAGGTCCATTTCACGTTGGCAGTGAATGTTCATAACATTTATGACTTCACAAGCAAAGAGCGGTCCCTAGTCACACATCAGTGCTACCCAAGTGAAAGTATAAAGTTGGAGAACAACTTTCAATCCTACAATCCATGAATGGTGTTACAGCGAAAGTTGGTGTCATCCTGTCAACGTTCATTCACTTTCTTGATCTCAAAGTAGATTGGAAGAGATATGTATGACATCAATATCACATACTGATTCACACATGTGTGCGCATGCCTATTTGAATCCTACTCATCAAGGCCTTGGATATCAAACTCCCTCAGGAGGGACAAATCCCATATCTATCACTCACCCCTCAAAAGCCCCATGTGTCAAAGCCACCCAATCATCATCTTTATAACAACCCATGTTTTAGGACTGCGTTTGATGATGTCAAAGTGTGCCCAATGACATGTGTTGAGTGTAGTGATTTCAGGTCAAAGAATCACACTCACCACCATCACTGTGAGTACTAACTGTGACTACCATGTCATGGTTCCATGTGTCAAACTCACGGTGGGTCTGTCCGGTACACTTGTTCTCTAACAAGTACCTATGTGTTTGGTTTGATATCTCTATATCATGACTAATGAGATTCTGCCATCAACCAACACCACAATCTAGTCATGTGTGTCATTTATATCTATCAACCTTCCACAATGACATCCGACTAGGGACATAACAAGAATGTACAAACTCTTAGCATTCGTATGATCTCATCGTTCAGGTCCTCAACCTGAAAGCATACGTCATTGAGTATTGTCATTCTCTAGACATTCAATATGTTCTATCACTATCTCATATGACTGAACCAGAAAGAATTGGAAGCTTGCCTTTGATGTTTATCAAATCAATCTTAATGTATCCCACCAATCATCCCATGATTGGCTCTTAGGGAATACATACCAACAGAAAGTTCATGAGAAGGACCACATGATGAGATGAGAAGACTACCTAATCTTCATCTACATGGGTGGCTTAGGATTGTCCTTAAAGAAGAGATGAGATGCAAGAAGACTCTCTAGGGTTTCATAAGAGAACCTTTAGGTCCAGTTCTAGATCAATTAAGGCCAGGTAGAGCAGGGGATCTCAGGCATCGTGAAGATGGATAGGAGAAATTATGCCAGGACCCCGAGCCTAGACACCTCAATTTTCACCATTATGGACTTTAGGGTTTTTTGGGTGTAAGATACTTGAGAAATTATTTACTTAAAGTATATGGGAGTGTGTAAGCTCTGATACCAACTGTCATAGAACCGTTCTTACCCCAATCCCAATCGCACTGCCTAGACAGTGATAAAGGGATTGAAGCGCCCATCCCTGAGTGGCCCAATAGGATCTAACACACTGGCATATACAATAAGAAATAATAATTCAAAAACTGGATATTTAAATAACAACTAACCCAATATGGAAATATATCTGATTTGTCTTTGTCATCAAAGTATTTAGAATGTGATGTTTTAATATGATCAAAGTTTTTGTTGGGGAGGAGATGGCGGCGGCGGGGAGCGAAGGGGCGCGTGGGGGCGACGGGGGTCGTTTGGGGCAAACCGGGGAAGATGACGGCGGTGAAAGGAGTTTTGTGATAGGAAAAGGAGGTCGGCCATCAGAGAACGATGGACATAAGGCGAAGAACGGGGCTGTGGGTACATGCAGGAACCAAAACCGTTCGAAGGGTAGCCCGCAAAAGGCAGGAAGGATGGTGACGGGAAGTAGGGTTCCAATACCCTTTGTCAACATAGATTTCCAAGTTGCCGGGATGCGCGGTACACAAGAAGGATCTGATGATGGGATGATGATGGACCAGGTTGAACCACGACCGAGGACTAATCTTGGGAGCGAGCACACGGTTCAAATAGACTTTCCCCCCTGAACCCTAACGCTTCAGGAGGCGGAGAGACGAGAACACAGTCCTTCAGTCAAGCGGTTGGCGGCAGCAAAGGGCATGAACAACAGCATCAGGAACAGAACCCCTTCTTCTTGGAGAAGCTATACGAGGGTCATCTCGACCACAAAGCTATAGAACTGTACTATGATGAAGGGCAACCTACTATTCATATTGATCCCGAAGCAGAGGATGGTCTAGCCCAACCATGGAAATATGCAGATGGTCATCTGTTTGCTGGGGACGGAGATCGGTTTCATGACGTTGAGGGATCAAATCAGGCTCCTGTGGAACCCAAAGGGGCGGTTCAATATCTACGAACTGGATAAAGGACACTATGTAGTGCAGTTGTCCTGCAAGGAGGATTACGAGGTCGCCATGACCGGAGGGCCCTGGAAGGTTTTCGGTTGCTGCCTGGCGGTCTGGGATTGGTACCCCACGTTTAAACCTACTGAGGAACTCCCAAAATATGTGGTCACTTGGGTAAGGGTGATGGATCTACCGCTTCATCTATACGTCCCAAACCTGTTCGAGGTCATTGGCATGGCGTTGGGAAGGTTGATCAAGGTGGACAACCATATTGCCCTTAGAACAAGGACCAAGTTCGCGAGACTGGCTATTGAAGTCGATACTACAAATTTGCTTCACAATTCCATCATAATCAATGGGATAGATTACACAATCGAGTACGAGGTTATGCCTAAAACTTGTGCTCTTTGTGGGAAGATGGGGCATGGTGCCAACTACTTCCGAGCGACGAACCCCGAACTGAATAAGGGGAACACACAAAATGGGGGCAATGGAGGAGCTGGAGGCAACGGTAGAGAAGCAAACTACGAAGGGGAGGAGTGGCAGCAGCAAAGGGGACGGGCGAGAAAGCATAGAAGAACAGTGCACCCTACAAGAAGATATGAGAAGCCGCCCGACCCGCCACAAGCGAGCAATCGATTTGACAACCTTCTTTACGAAGAAGATGCAGAAGAACCCAACGATCAATCACAAACATCCCGATCGGAAGGAGCAAACAAGCAAAGAGATGGACCCCTAAGAATAAAACCCAAGTTATAGGAGAGAAGGAGGGAAAGGCAAGCCAATCAGAGGATGTGCATATGATAGAAAATAGAGGACCTGTGGCAGGCAGTAAAGCACAAGAGACGAATGTAACTGGGAAGGAGCAGGAGAATATTGCGGTCAATCCTGGAGTGGATGAGGTTATCCAAGAAACGGAACTCGAAGACACTGAGAACATCATCCTAATTGAAGTAGACGGCAACATGTCGGCAAACAGTGAGAACACCATGGGAGACAGCAATTCGGGTACCCAGGAGTCACCGGGTGCAATAGGGAACGAAAAGGAGGCTAAAATGGACACAGACGAAGAGGAGAAGACCAAGGACAGGAATAAAGAAGGGAACACGACCAACATCAACACTGAACCTAAATCCAACAACAGGAGATTAAAGAGTGTGGTTCCTAAAGCCAAGAAGTCCAGAATTGCACCTCCCTATGAACAGAGAAGGAAGAGCCCTCGACTGACCGAAGCACAAGCGGGGAAGAGTGTTGGGAACAAAACTGACAGTGATGGGATGTTGAGGTTGTCGCCTCGTAGTGCCCATAAGGCCTGAACCCTTCCCGCCACCATGATGATAGACCTCATTTGTTGGAATACAAGGGGCATAGGAAGTAACAAGAGGAGGAGAGTCCTCAAAGAACTGATGTTTATTCACAAACCCAGACTAGTTGTTGTTCTTGAACCTAGAATTAGTGGGAATGTCGCTGAGAAGGCGATTAAAGACCTAGGGTTCTCTAATTCCTATAGATTGGAGGCCAGGGGCTTTGCCGGAGGCATTTGGATATGCTGGAATGCCAACCATTGCAAAATTGAGATCGTCGAGAGCCATAGACAATTCATCACCTGCCGCATCAACAACTTCTCCTTCCTTGCCGTGGTTTATGCGAGTCCCCAGTTGAGCACCAGGGGCCTCTTATGGAAGCATATTCTGAACACGAGCAACAAGATCAGGGGCCCATGGATGGTAATCGGAGATTTCAACACCATCATCGACCATCGGGAAAAGAGTGGGTGCAGCACCTTCAACAGGGCAGAAGCTAGAACGTTTCAAAGCATGCTCATGGAAGTAGGTCTTAGCGATTTGGGTTTCTCTGGGATGAAGTTCACCTTTAGACATGGATTAAAGCAAGAGAGATTGGACAGAGCAGTCGTAAATACTGAATTTATTAACGCCTGCCCAGGGGTGACCCTCGAGCACCTCCCCAGACTGGGGTCGGACCACTGCCCCTTGCTGGTTAGAACTAGACGGCTGAATAGGTTCCCTTACCGGTTTATCACTAAAGCCTCTTGGTAGTACATGGAGGGGTTTGCAGTAACTCTCCAGATGTATTGGAACCCCACTTTAAGTTTTACTGAAGCCTTGGACGCAGCCCGCGCAGGTTTACAGAGATGGGACAGATCTCAAGTGAAGGAAAATAGAAGACGGAAAGACATTCTTATTAGCAATATCGAAAGACTCCAAACTGAGCTGTCTAACCAATACTACGAGATCTCAGACAATTTGTGCACTGATTTTCAAAACGAGCTCGACGACATCCTTCGCCAGGAGGAAATTGATTTGAAACATAGAAGCCATATTATGTGGCTTAAAGAGGGAGATAGGAATAGCAAGTTTTACCACTATTACATCAACCAGAGTAAAAGACCCAATACCTTCTCAAGACTGAAGGACGCTAATGACCAGTGGGTCACCAACAATGAGGACCTTATGAAGATGGTGACGACACACTTCGAGCAGACACTACAGAACCCGGAGCAGGCCCAACAAGGAAGGAGACTATAGATCCCAGCACACTTCACTCAGTTAAGCACAACACAGATCGAGGCGATCGCCACGATCCCAACAGCACACGAAGTGTGGGGAACTGTGATGGCTATGGAAGTTGGTAAGGATACCGGACCAGATGGGGTGAGCAGCTTTTTCATACAGAAGAACTAGAATGTGGTCGGAGGAAGCGTCGTTAAAACAGTCAGGCAACTTCTCGAAGGGGAGCAGATCTCGGGCAATATGTGTGATGCCACCATTGTCCTTATTCCTAAAACCCCCAATCTGACCAAGTGTGAGAACTTCCGACCCATTTCGCTTAATAATGCCATCCTAAAAATAGCCTCCAAGCTTTTGGTGGAAAGGATCAAACTATATATGCCAAACTGGATTTCTATAACCCAGAGCAGCTTTGTCCCGGGTAGGAAAATCACAGACAATATTGCAGTGGTCCAAGAAATCGTTCACACAATGAAGAGCAAGAAGGGGGCGAAGACTATGGCAATCAAGTTAGACTTAAACAAAGCGTACAACTAGATGAACTGGGATTTCATTGCTGATACCCTTGAACATATTGGACTGCCCGAGAAGACAAGGAACCACATCATGGGCTTGATTAAAGGAGGACATTCATCTATAGTGTGGAATGGTAAACTATCTACACCTTTCAAGGCCAGCAGAGGGCTCCGACAGGGGGATCCTTTGTCTCTGTATCTGTTTGTTCTATGTCTTGAAAGTCTATCACAGATCATCGACAAGGCAGTTCAGGATGGTAGATGGAAGCCGGTCAAGATTAGCCGCAAAGAGCCACCAGTGTCACATGTCTGCTTCGCAGACGACCTACTGGTTTTTACTCGAGCCAGTCTGGACCAGTTGGAAACCATTAAAAGATGCTTCCAGGAGTTTGGAGCAGCATCAAGGCAGACGGTCTCTCCTACAAAGATAAAATTCTTCTTCTCACGGAGTGTAGATAGAGATTTGAGGAGGCGTATCCAGGCGTGTTGTAGCTTCAAATCTACAACTAACTTGGGGAAGTATCTGGGGGTCCCGGTTATCCATACTCGGGTCAACAAGGAAACCTACAGTGACATCCTGAGTAAGGTCAGTAACAAAATTAATGCTTGGTCGGCGAGAAGTTTATCCATGGCTGGTAGAATCACTATGGCCAAATCCACCCTCGCTGCTCTGCCAACTTATGTGATACAGACAGCCATTCTTCCCGTTCAGTTGTGTGATTCCATTGATAGAACGATTAGATAATTCATATGGGGGGAGCTTACAAATCTAAACATGTGGCTCTGGTAGCCTAGGACAAAGTAACGTACCCCAAGAAAGAAGGCGGCCTAGGTATAAGAAGGATGAGAGAGTGGAACTTTGCTCTGATGAGCAGGCATGCCTGGGATCTCAGCACGTACATGAGTTCGATCTGGTGTGATGCAATTAGAGATAGATTCAGGAAGAACCCAAAGAGTTTAAGCAGGTGGTCCAGACTGGGAAGCGCCGCGTTGAAGCTGAAGGAATTTGTAGACTGTAACTCTTACAGGGTCCCCATGGACGGCAAGAGTACAGATTTCTGGTTGGACCACTGGTGGAGAGGGGGGCCCATCCTTGGTGACCATAGTCTCAAACCCATCCCGCCGGAGCTCCTGGATCTAAAGGTGGAATCCCTGGTGAACTTACAGGGCGAGTGGGATATTGATTTCCTGAGGGAGTGGCTCCCGCCTAACTTTGTGGATGACATTCTCAACCTTCGGCTACGTGATGCAGACCAGGGAAAGGACATCGCGGTCTGGGAACTTACTTCTGATGGAAATTTCTCTATAAAGACGGCCTACTACAAGCTAATGGAAACAAGGAACAGACCTTCAGCTGGTAAATGGGATCTCATCTGGAAATCTCATGGGGCAGAGAGGATCAAAACCTTCATGTGTACGTTTATGCATGAGGCTATTCTTGCAAATGTCAGGAGGTACCATAGAGGCATGGCTGTAAACAAGCTCTGTCCTAGATGCAGAGAGAACAATGAGACTACTCTCCATGCGATGAGAGATTGTCGTGAGGCAAGAGAAGTGTGGAATCACTTTTCTTTGTACTCTAACGCAAACTTCTACACATTTGCTAATATGAGGGAATGGATGGAGCATTACATGACTGGAACTAATGAGGACACAGTGCGCTTCATGACTGCCTGTTGGGTGATATGGAAAAGCAGAAATCAACTCGTATTCGAGGAAGATAGGATCAGGGTAGCCAGGCAAGTGACGAGGATCTGTAAGGAAACCCGGGCTCAGATGGAGGCATGGAAGGCAACTGAATAAGGGAGCGCAAAGGCCGAACAAGCATGCTGGATGCCTCAGGAGGAAGGTTGCCTTTTATTCAACTGCGACGCCGCGGTGAAGGAGCAAGAAGCGGTCGACGCGGTCGTGATCAGAGACAACGCTAGAAGATGGGTTGGAGGAGCTACGCAACATCTTAACACAACTGATGTAGTCGAAGAGGAATTACTGAGAATTACTTTAGCGATGGAAATTGCAGACCGGAATAGGCTCCATAGTGTTATCATCGAATCCGACTTCGTAATCGCGGTGGGGTTAATTGTTGGGTCGGCGGAGGCGTACCCCAGGTATGCTAAGACAGTCTGGAGGCCACGCAAGTTGAAGAAAGACAACTGGAGAGTGAGGCACATTGGCAGAGAAGGTAATCAGGCCACAGATGGCTTGGCTAAACTCAACAAATCCAGCTGTAATGGCTATAGGAGTTTCCCTGATCCTCCTAATAATATTTTTAATATCCTTTTTATGGATAAGTGTAAGGGTAGTAGTACTACCTTATTTAATTATGCAGACTTGATTAGTGAATGTAAGATTGATATGAATTGGCTCGCAAGGGGAAGGTGGGATGAATAAGATTGCCTCCCGACTTACCTAAAAACAGAGTATTTAGAGTGCAGAAGCGATCTTATTCAGTATTCTATTTGTATTGCCTAAAATCAAGAAAATCAAGACACAATCATGCAATTGCACGGTACTCTATCAAAATCAAGTAAAATGGTTTATAATAAAAGATTATACTTGGCAAGACTTATACTTAAAAGAAAAATAAAGGATTTCCAAAACCAATATCATTTGACAAAAAGTTTGTTATTCAACGACTCAATTTTTATTACGAGTTCCCATTATGTTGTAATCTAAAAAGCATGCTTATATATTTTGTGTGACTCTATTACCCCAACGCGATGAGGAAGGTCACTAGGCTCCTTCTCACCATAGGAACATAGGAGGTCAATGTACAAGTCCCACCTCCAAATGAGGGGGTTGTTGCACTCAATATCAACATTATCAACATTATCAATATCATCATCATTATCAATATACGGGTAGTCATAATGGGCATGCAATTTATGTTTTCATGTTTTCCAAAATATAGTATAGAAAAATGAAAGACTAATCATAGGGAACAGTAGCTCATCCAAGTAAGTAGCCAAGTATACAGTCAAGAGATACATAAAAGTATCTTCAATACAATCAAGGAGGAGTTATATAATAGTGTACCTTTCATCACATATTTCGAGTATAGATCAACAAGTTATAGGTAGACCCTTCGAGTCAGATCCTAAATCACAATGTATGGATCAAGGGTCAGGATCATGATATTTAGACATCATGTTTAAATATTCGAGATTAGGGTTACACTTTTCCTATGTCAACCTTAGGGTTGGGTCATTCACTTATAATTAAACCATATTGCAATATGTCCAACATTTCTTCAAGTGTCATGTATTTTCTAGTGTGAATGACTTACCTAGGTTTTCTAGGATCATATGTGTTAACCCTAATTATCATGGTCAACATGAAATTCCAAAATCAAGTCTTTAGATCATTATCAAGTTCTAACATCATTGGGGTTCAAGATTAGATCGAGTTCTGATTAAAATCTGAGATCAACTTTTTAGGTCAAAAGAAAATAATATTCCACAAGATTTTGGCCAAGTATAATATTAAGATGGCATCATCATATTCAAGGTTGAATCAGGTCAGCAAATAGGTCAAGTCTGATTTTATAGTCTCAAAATAGATATCAGAGTCAGATATAAGGTTACCAAAGTCTAATCACAAAATAGAGTCATTTAGACCAAATAACTAATATAGAGATCAAGATTTAGTTATATCAGTGAGCATCATTTCGAATAAGGTTTCAAACATATTTTTAAACGATTTATTGGATTTTTCTAATCAAGATGGACTACTTATTTGTAATTTTTGGAGTTTGGATGCATTTTCTATGATTAAAATGAGATATGGACCTTTAAATGAATATTTGAGCAAAGATGAGAATATTTACCTTAATATGGAAAAAAAGAGGAATCGTTGGATGCTAAAAAGATGATCCTGATCTAGCCACGTGAGCTAGGTGGCTCACTTGCTCAAAGGTCTGGTTCAGTCCTTGGCTTACTGGTTCAAATGTTGGTATGTTGGTTCCTTGGATCGGGTCCTATCTGCTCTGAACCAGCTGGTCTGGGGACTTATCTCCCTCATGCAGGCTCCCACGAGTAGGTAAGGCCACGGCAGAAGTGCCTCCAGAGCTAAGGGTGTAGGGAGCTAGAGGCGTCCGCACAGGCAGGAAAGGTGTCGACCGTGCTTGTTTCTCTCTCGCGAAGCAACAAGGGGTGTTGATATGGGGAGAGTGGTTGAGAAGGGAGGATGCCCAAACTAGGCTGCTCGATGGTGCCGCACAGTAGAGGAATGTCGGGGATGCAAGATAGGCCACCTAAGGCTGAAATGGAGAGCAAGAGGAAGGCTCGTACCTTGGTGTGGATCTTGCGAGCATGAAGGACCCTTTTTATAGGGTTGGGAGATAGGTTTAGGGCTAGTTCAAGATCTAGACGCAGCCATAGCTGCCAGAGTGAGAGAGGAGAGCCAAAAGCTTGTTATGGAAGCACAAGGGTGCATGGAAGCTTGTCAAAATATGGTTTGCTGGGCACAAAATCATGAGAGGATCATTCACACTCGGTTGGAAAATTGAATCGTGGTCATGGGTGTCAGATCTACCATAATGGTCACATTCATACCTCCCCGCAATCAGCGGGAGGTTGAATATAACCTCATAGCTGCTAGATCATACCTTGATCCATAGGTCTCTAATCTGAGGGCTGGGGTACGTCCCCTCCCTTTGCAATGGATGGATGACTTGGAAAAGACAATTAAAAAGGCAAGATGAAGGATTTTCAACACAATAACTTCAATTAATCATAGTAAATAGTAGGAAGCTCCAATTGATATGAGATTTGTACCATAGCTTCACAAAAATGTGGAGAATATTTAGAAACAATTTGAGAACAAAAATATGAAGTTTGATAGACCAATTTTCTTCTTTGTACAAAGTGATCAATTAATCAAATTTAAGGTGTTATAATGTGTATAAAATCCACATTGCTCACCATATTTCAAATTTGAGTACCAATATTGATTATGAAACCAATAAAAATTATTTGGCACAATGAGTGAGAATAAGGAGGGTGAAATTGGAATTAGTTCATATAATGATAAATTTCACTCTGTCACATCCTTCCCTCCTTAAAAAGGAATTGTGTCCCATAAATTCAAAAATATCCTCAAAATTAGTATTATTCAAATTTAGATAATATCCTCAATCACTAGAACATCCTCAACTATGTAATCAAAATCATGTCCTCAAGCTTCAATTATTCCCAAAAATCACAATTGAGATTTCATGTTCCATATCATAATGAACTTGGTACTAACATCATTTCATCATCGAGCAATTGAGTATCAAGGTCAATGCATATATTTTTCAAAGTCATCATATGAGTCACAAATATGGAAAGCATCCTATTAATCACAAATTTGGAGGGATCATATTTTTGGTCAAATAAATAGAGTTCAAGTGTACAAGGTGACTTTCAATCCCAATATCTCAGGGTCTTTGACTCTACATGGGCCTAAGTGGGGTTAAACATCCATGATTTGAGATTTCATATTTCAACATTTCAAGACCACATCATACTTTCAATATTTCAGCTCAAAATCACTGGGAGGACCCACCCTAGTCCTAATGAAAGCTAAACCCTAAGTCATAAATCGAGAAGTCAAAATAGTCATCATTTCAAAAATTTCAAAATTTGGGATTTTGAAGTCATTAATCATATATCTCAAGGTCCAAATATTGTGATCATAGGATTTGTATCATTATTGAGATTGATAATCATGAGTCTCAAGTCCATTAATCAAAATCACGAGTCGAGATTTTAAGCATCAAAAGTGATAGGTCCAGAAATTTGAAGCTAGGGTTTAGATTCCTATTTAGACCTTAGGGGAGATCCCTCATCTATATTCAATTTTTATCAACAATATTCAAGCAATATTCGAGTAACATATCAAATTTCATTATCATTGTATCCAAGGTTGATGAATGATCTAGACCAAGGTCTATCCAGGAAGTCAACCACAAGCTATAGTCAACATTGTCATATATCAAGATCATTATCAAATCACCATTCAAGATCGAGTATCAATCATGGGTTCAACCTATTAGGCTTAGGTCAACCCGTCCAAATCGGGTGAAAGGGTATACCTTTCCAGACTCTAAATAATCAACAAGGTGAAAATTTAGAGGCAGTCAAAATAGGGATGTGACATAGGTTAGGGGATTCATGAGTCAACTACCACCCTAATCTAGCACATTACTGGAATTATTCATTATCCATTGAGCTTATTCAAATAGGGAGAGTATCAATGATCAAAGCATGTTTTACAAGGTCATAACATCAAAATTCAAGATAATAGGGCAATAATGTCAAGATTTGAATTCCTTTCCTTTCATGAACAAGGCAGTGATAAATTTTGGAAATTGAGGATTTGAATTTTTCATTCGAGGAATTAGTGCAAACTCTAAGCCCATAATCATCATATCAAAATTGAGATTGCAAAATGCATCAATAGTCCATAGGAAAACAACTTCTTGCATCATAGTCTTACATTATGATTTTGTCAGTCTTAGGCTTAGTCACTTGATAGCATGGTCAACTAGGATATGAGTTTGCTTAACTATGTTTGAGGTTTAATCAACAATAGGGCAACATGGGTTTAATCAAATAGGGACCTTATAACAAAAAGGTATAAGGTGTAAGTCATCATTATTTCACCATATCATAATTCATATCCTTTACCTCAAACATAGAAGCATATATCCAAGTTTTAGCTAATTTGAATGTTCATGATATTAGGGATCATACATCAGTATTTGGTATCAAAATTAATTGATCAAAATCGAGTTTTCAAATTAAGGTCAGATCATAGTATCAACTTTCAAAAATTTAGCGATATTCATTTTTCCCATTCTTAAGCTACCCATAATCGAGACATCATGTGGTGAAAGGTCATGAGAAGGACCACATGATGAGATGAGAAGACTACCTAATCTTCATCTACATGGGTGTCTTAGGATTGTCCTTAAAGAAGAGATGAGATGCTAGAAGACTCTCTAGGATTTCACAAGAAAACCTTTAGGTCAAGTTCTGGATCAATTAAGGCCAGGTAGAGTGGGGGATCTCAGCCACTGTGAAGACGGATAGGAGAAATTTTGTCACGCCCCCAAGCCTAGACACCTCAATTTTCACCATTATGGACTTTAGGTTTTCTTGGGTGTAAGAGACTTGAGAAATTATTTACTCAAAGTATAAGGGAGTGTGTAAGCTCTGATACCAACTATCATGAAACCATTCTTACCCCAATCCCAGTTTCACTGCCTAGATAGAGATAAAGGGATGC
The DNA here is from genome assembly GCA_963693085.1 of Alisma plantago-aquatica. NCBI lineage: Eukaryota > Viridiplantae > Streptophyta > Magnoliopsida > Alismatales > Alismataceae > Alisma > Alisma plantago-aquatica. The sequence goes on from OY856413.1 coordinate 782,326,186, forward strand.
AAGCGCCCATCCCGGAGTGGCCCAATAGGATCTAACACACTGGCATATAAAATAAGAAATAATAATTCAAAAATTGGATATTTAAAGAACAACTAACCCAATATGGAGATATATCTTATTTGTCTTTGTCATCAGAGTATTTATAATGCAGAAGCGATCTTATTTAGTATTCTATTTGTATTGCCTAAAATCAAGAAAATCAAGACACAATCATGCAATTGCACGGTACACTATCAACATCAAGTAAAATGGTTTATAATAAAAGAGTATACTTGGCAGTACTTATATTTAAAAGAATAACAAAAGATTTCCAAAACCAATATCATTCGACAAAAAGTTTGTTATTCAATGATCCAATTTTTATTATCAGTTCCCATTATGTTGTGATCAAATAAGCATACTTATATATTTTGTGTGTCTCTATTACCCCAACGCGATGAGGAAGGTCAGTAGGCTCCTTCTCACTATAGGAACATAGGAGGCCAATGTACAAGTCCCGCCTCCAAATGAGGGGGTTGTTGCACTCAAATATCAACATTATCAACATTATCAATATCATCATCATTATCAATATACGGGCAGTCATAATGGGCATGCAAATTTATGTTTTCATGTTCTCCAAAATATAGTATAGAAAAACGGAAGACTAATCATAGGGAACAGTAGCTCATCCAAGTAAGTAGCCAAGTATACAGTCAAGATATACATAAAAGTATCTTCAATACAATCAAGGAGGAGTTATATAATAGTGTACCTTTCACCGAATATCTCGAGTATAGATCAACAAGTAATAGGTAGACCCTTCGAGTCAGATCCTAAATCACAATGTTTGGATAAAGGGTCAGGATCATTATATTTAGAGATAATGTTTCAATATTCTAGATTAGGGTTACACTTTTCCTATGTCAACCTTAGGGTTGGGTCATTCACTTATAATCAAACCATATTGCAATATGTCCAACATTTCTTCAAGTGTCATGTATTTTCTAGTGTGAATGACTTACCTAGGTTTTCTAGGATCATATGTATTAACTCTAATTATCATGGTCAACAAGAAATTCCAAAATAAAGTCTTTAGATCATTATCAAGTTCTAACATCATTGGGGTTCAAGATTAGATCGAGTTCTGATTAATATCTGAGATCAACTTTTTAGGTCAAAAAATCATAATATTCCAAAAGATTTAGGCCAAGTATAATATTAAGATGGAATCATCATTTTCAAGGTTGAATCAAGTCAGCAAATATGTCAAGTCTGATTTTATAGTCTCAAAATAGATATCAGAGTCAGATATAAGGTTACCAAAGTCTAATCACAAAATAGAGTCATTTAGACCAAATAACTACAAAAGTGATCAATATTTAGCTATATCAGTGAGCATTATTTGGAATAAGGTTTCAAAAGTATTTTTAAACTATTTATTGTATTTTTCTGATCAAGATGGACTACTTATTTGTAATTTTTGAAGTTCGTATGCATTTTCTATGATTAAAATGAGATCTGTACATTTAAATGAATATTCGAGCAAAGATGAGAATATTTATCTTAATATGGAAAAAGGAGGAACCGTTGGATTCTAAAAGGATGATCCTGATCAATCCATGTGAGTTAGGCGGCTCACTTTCTCAAAGGTTTGGTTCAGTCCTTGGTTTACTGGTTCAAATGTTGGTTCGTTGGTTCCTTGGACCGGGTCCTATCTGCTCTGGACCAGCCGATCTGTTGACTTATCTCCCTAACGCAGGCTCCCACGAGTAGGTAATGCCACAGAGAAGGTGCCTCTAGAGCTATGGGGTTGGGAGCTAGTGGCGTCCGCACAGGTAGGAAAGGTGCCACCCTTGCTTGTTTCTCTCTCATGAAGCAACATGGGGTGTTGATATGGGGAGAGTGGTGGAGAAGGGAGGACGCCCAAACTGGATTGCTTGATGGTGCTGCACATCATAGGAATGTCAAGGATGCACGATAGGCCACCTTAGGCTGAAATGGAGACCAAGAGGAAGGCTCGTAGCTTGGTGTGGATCTTGTGAGCATGACGGACCCTTTTTATAGGGTTGGGAGGTAAGTTTAGGGCTAGTTCAAGATCTAGGTGCAGCCATAGTTGACGGAGTGAGAGAGGGGAGCAAAAAGCTTGTTATGGTGGTGCAAGGGTGCATGGAAGCTTGTCAAAATAGGGTTTTCTGTGCATGAAATCATGAGAGGATCATTCCCTCTCGGTTGGAAAATTGAATCGTGGTCATGGGCGGCAGATCTACCATAATGGTAGCATTCATACCTCCCCACAATCAGAGGGAGGTTGAAGATAACATCATAGCCACTGGATCAGACCCTAATCCATGGGTCTCTGATCTGAGGGCTGGGGTTCGTCCCCTCCCTTTGCAATGGATCGATGACTTGGAAAAGACAATTAAAAGGCAAAAAGAAGGATTTTCAGCACATTAACTTCAATAAATCATAGTAAATAGTAGGAATCTCCAATTGATATGAGATTTGTATCATAACTTCACAAAAATGTGGAGAATTGTTAAAAATAATTTGAGAACAACAAGATGAATTTTGATGGAACAATTTTCTTCTTTGGACAAAGTGATCAATTAATCAAATTTAAGGTGTTATAATGTGTATTAAATCCACATTGCTCACCATATTTCAAATTTGAGTACCAATATTGATTATGAAACTAATAAAAATGATTTGGCACAATGAGTGATAATAATGAGGGTGAAATTGGAATTAGTTCATATAATGATAAATTTCACTTTGTCACGTCATTTCATCTTCGAGCAATTGAGTATCAAGGTCAATGCATATATTTTTCAAAGTCATCATATGAATCACAAATATGGAAAGCATCCTATTGATCACAAATTTGGAGGGATCATATTTTAGGTCAAACAAATAGAGTTCAAGTGTACAAGGTGACTTTCAATCCCAATATCTCAGGGTCTTAGACTCTACATTGGCCTAGGTGGGGTTATACATCCATGATTTGAGATTTCAGATTTCAACATTTCAAGACCACATCATACTTTCAATATAATTATTTTCGAGCTCAAAATGACTGGGAGGTCCCACCCTAGTCCTAATGAGAGCTAAACCCTAAGTCATAAATTGATAATTCAAAATAGTCATCATTTCAAAATTTTCAAAGCTTAGGATTTTGAAGTCATTAATCATATATCTCAAGATCCAAATAGTGTGATCATAGGATTTGTATCATTATTTAGATTGATAATCATGAGTCACAAGTCCATTATTCAATATCAAGAGTCAAGATTTTAAGAATCACAAGTTATAGGTCCAGAATTTTGAAGCTAGGGTTTAGATTCCTATTTAGACCTTAGGGGAGATCACTCATCTATATTCTATTTTGAGAAACAATATTCAAGCAATATTCGAGTAACATATCAAATTTTATTATCATTGTATCCAAGGTTGATGAATGATCTAGACCTAGTTCTATCCAGGAAGTCAACCACAAGCTATAGTCAACATTGTCATATATCAAGATCATTATCAAATCACTATTCAAGATCGGGTATCAACCATGGGTTCACCCTATTAGGCTTAGATCAACCAGTACAAATCGGGTGAAAGGGTATACCTTTCCAAACTCTAAATAATCAACAAGGTGAAAATTTAGAGGTAGTCAAAATAGGAATGTGACCTAGGTTAGGGGAGTCATGAGTCAACTACCACCCTAATATAGCACATTACCGAAATTATTCATTATCCATTAAGCTTATTCAAATAGGGAGAGTATCAATGATCAAAGCATGTTTTACAAGGTCATAACATCAAAATTCAAGATAATAGGGCAATAATGTCAAGATTTGTATTCCTTTCCTTTCATGATCAAGGTAGTGATAAAATTTGGAAATTGAGGATTTGAATTTGGAATTCAAGGAATTAGTGCAAAATCTAAGCCCATAATCATCATATCAAAATTGAGATTGCAAAATGCATCAATAGTCCATAGGAAAACTACTTTTTGCATCATAGTCTTGCATTATGATTTTGTCAGTCTTAGTCTTAGTCACTTAATAGCATGGTCAAATAGGATACGAGTTTGCTTAACTATGTTTGAGGTTTAATCAACAATAGAGCCACGTGGGTTTAATCAAATAGGGACATTATCAACAAAAAGGTATAAGGTGTAAGTCATTGTTATTTCACCATATCATAATTCATATCATTTACCTCAAACATAGAAGCATATAGACAAGTTTTAGCTAATTTGAGTGTTCATGATGTTAGGGATCATACATCAGTATTTTCTTTCAAAATTAATCGATTAAAATCGAGTTTTTAAATTAAGGTCAGATCATAGTATCAACTTTCAAAAATTTAACGATATTCATTTTTCCCATGCATAAGCTACCCATAATTGAGACATCATGTGGTGAAAGGTCATGAGAAGGACCACATGATGAGATGATAAGACTACCTAATCTTCATCTACATGGGTGGCTTAGGATTGTCCTTAAAGAAGTGATGAGATGCTAGAAGACTCTAGGGTTTCACAAGAGAACCTTTAGGTCCAATTCAAGATCAATTAAGGCCAGGTAGAGCGGGGGATATCAGCCACCGTGAAGACAAATAGGAGAAATTATGCCAGGACCTCGAGCCTAGACACCTCAATTTTCACCATTATGCACTTTAGGGTTTCTTGGGTGTAAGAGACTTGAGAAATTATTTACTTAAATCATATGGGAGTGTGTAAGCTCTGATACCAACTGTCATGGAACCGTTCTTACCCCAATCCCAATCTCACTGCCTAGACAGTGATAAAGGGATTGAAGTGCCCGTCTCTTAGTGGCCCAACAGGATCTAACACACTGGCATATACAATAAGAAATAATAATTCAAAAATTGGATATTTAAAGAACAACTAACCCAATATGGAGATATATCTGATTTGTCTTTGTCATCAGAGTATTTAGAGTGTGGAAGCGATCTTATTCAGTATTCTATTTGTATTGCCTAAAATCAAGAAAATCAAGACACAATCATGCAATTGCACTATACGCTATCAAAATCAAGTAAAATGGTTTATAATAAAAGAGTATACTTGGCAGGACTTATATTCAAAAGAATAACAAAGGATTTCCAAAACCAATATCATTCGACAAAAAGTTTTTTATTCAAGGATTCAATTTTTATTACGAGTTCCCATTATGCTGTAATCAAATAAGCATGCTTATATATTTTGTGTGACTCTATTACCCCAACGTGATGATGAAGGTCACTAGGATCCTTCTCACCATAGGAACATTGGAGGCCAATGTACAAGTCCCACCTCCAAATGAGGGGGTTGTTGCACTGAATATTTCGAGTATAGATCAACAAGTAATAGGTAGACCCTTCGAGTCAGATCCTAAATCGCAATGTTTGGATCAAGGGTCAGGATCATTATATTTAGAGATCATGTTTCAATATTCTAGATTAGGGTTACACTTTTCCTATTTCAACCTTAGGGTTGGGTCATTCACTTATAATCAAACCATATTGCAATATGTCCAACATTTCCTCAAGTGACATGAAATTCCAAATCGTATGACTTACCTAGGTTTTCTAAGATCGTATGTTTTAACCCTAATTATCATGCTCAACATGAAATTCCAAAATCAAGTCTTTAGATCATTATCAAGTTCTAACATCATTGGGGTTCAAGATTAGATCGAGTTCTGATTAATATCTGAGATCAACTTTTTGGGTCAAAAGATCATAATATTCCACAATATTTAGGCCAAGTATAATATTAAGATGGCATCATCATATTCAAGGTTGAATCAGGTCAGCAAATAGGTCAAGTCTAATTTTGTAGTCTCAAAATATATATCAGAGTCAGATATAAGGTTACCAAAGTCTAATCAAAAAATAGAGTCATTTAGACCAAATAACTAAGAAAGAGATCAAGATTTAGATATATCAGTGAGAACCATTTAGAATAAGGTTTCAAAAGAATTTTGAAACGGTTTATTGGATTTTTCTGATCAAGATGGACTACTTATTTGTAATTTTTGGAATTTGGATGCATTTTCTTTGATTAAAATGAGTTCTGGACATTTTAATGAATAATCAAGCATAGATGAGAATATTTACCTTAATACAGAAAAAAGAGGAACTGTTGGATGCTAAAAGGATGATCTAGATCAATCAATGTGAGCTAGGCAACTCACTTGCTCAAAGGTCTGGTTTAGACCTTGGTTTACTAGTTCAAATGTTGGCTTGTTGGTTCCTTGGACCGGGTCCTATCTTCTCTGGACCAGCTGGTATGGGGACTTATCTCCCTCATGCAGGCTCCCATGAGTATGTAAGGCCATGGTAGAGGTGCCTCCGGATCTAAGGGGGTAGGGAGCTAGAGGCGTCCACACAGGCAGGAAAGGTGCTTCCCATGCTTGTTTCTCTCTCACGAAGCAACAAGGGGTGTTGATATGGGGAGAGTGGTTGAGAAGGGAGGATGCCCAAACTGGGCTGCTCGATGGTGTCGCACAGCAGAGGAATGTCGAGGATGCAAGATAGGCCGCCTAAGGCTGAAATGGAGAGTAAGAGGAAGGCTCGTAGCTTGGTGTGGATCTTGCGAGCATGAGGAACCCTTTTTCTAGGGTTGGGAGGTAGGTTTAGGGCTAGTTCAAGATCTAGGTGCATTCATAGCTGTCAGAGTGAGAGAGGAGAGCAAAAAGCTTGTTATGGTGGTGCAAGGGTGCACGGAAGCTTGTCAAAATAGGGTTTGCTAGGTGTGAAATCATGAGTGGATCGTTCCCTCTCGGTTGGAAAATTGAATCGTGGTCATGGGCGGCAGATCTACCATAATGGTCGCATTCATACCTCCCCGCAATTAGCGGGAGGTTGAAGATAACCTCATAGCTACTGGATCAGACCCTGATCCATGGGTCTCTGATCTAAGGGCTGGGGTTCGTTCCCTCCCTTTGCAATGGGTCGATGACTTGGAAAAGACAACTAAACAGGCAAAAAGAAGGATTTTCAACACATTAACTTCAATAAATCATAGTAAATAGTAGGAAGTTCCAATTCATATGAGATTTGTACCATAGCTTCACAAAAATGTGGAGATTGTTTAGAAATAATTTGAGAACAGAAAGATGAAGTTTGATGGAACAATTTTCTTCTTTGTACAAAGTGATCAATTAATCAAATTTAAGGTGTTATAATGTGTATAAAATCAACATTGCTCACCATATTTCAAATTTGAGTACCAATATTGATTATGAAACCAATAAAAATGATTTGGCACAATGAGTGAGAATAAGGAGGGTGAAATTGGAATTAGTTCATATAATGATAAATTTCACTTTGTCACAGCATGCTACCCAAGTAGGTGAGTATAAGTGAGTCTTACCCTAGGTGTATGAACTGAAATCAATGTGATCTGGAGATATGGTATGGTTAATGGAACTAAACAATGTGTTAATAAGTAAAATAGGAACCAATCAGCTGCTAGCAACATCCACATACCTAATGGTCGATATACATTTTTCTTCACTTCATGACAATTAATGCAACAAGATATCTGCTTCCAAACTGATATTCTAGAAATAAAAATGTTTAGATCCAAGTCATAGGCACCATCTAGGGAAGCATACTCAGAGACAGCCATTTAAAAAGATACTAACTAGAATTCAGAAGCTATGTCAAAAGAACAAGCACTGACTCAAATAGTTATCCTACATTTTTCATTAAACCAGTTATGATCCACTTGATTTCTATATATGTATTTTATAGGAGAAAACATGGGATGAGTAGAAAAACTCATTCAAAATGTTTGATACACCACTCATCCCAAGCTCTAAAAGAAGATGAGTTGTATTGACCATTACACTCTCCCACGCTTTATAAGTTTGTTGAACTACAATCCCATAAGATGATATGACGGCATTTGAATTGATACAGTGAAGTAAAATTGATGGTTAAACAAAATGACATATACATACTTGCACTTGTGAAATGTAAGTTCCCAAAGGCAGTGGGTTTAGAATTAGATCTAGTGTATAGTTTGCAAGAAAATCATTTCTTAATATTGTTATGTGATAGAAAATAAGTAATACAAGAACATCAAGAAAAGCATGCCAAGTCCATTGAAAAAAAAATCATTTCATGAATTAAGAGACGATTTCTAGGTAACAGCCACTATATCACCATTCAACCCCACTCCTCCCAAGCTATTCAAGTTGCTGAGTTGCATTGACCATTACGTTCATTACTCTCTCCTATGCTTTATAAGTTTGTTGAACTACATTGACTAGTAAGGGTGACACATTAAAGGTGAAACTCCTATTCATACATTAACCCTAACCCCTAGAAATAAACCTATGGTGGACAAGGAGGTTCCTAGGAGTAAAATATAATGCAGACGAGCCCATCACCATGAATAATAGTTGTATCAAGTTTTTTATTTGCTTATTCTTTCACCTTGCCTCAAAATTCAACTTTGTCCGAAAAAACTTGAAAAACTTGTTTTGATTCAAAGATAAGCAATGATATACACCTTTATGAGGAAGAAACTTAGAGCAAGTGTCAACCTCCATGTACATTGATGAAGCCATCATCTGAATCAAACTTTAAAGTGCTTATGGAGTCAAATCATACATGTTGGGTTTTACATGGTTAGAGTACGAAGCGGAAACAAAAATTTAATTGAACATAAAACCCATAACAAGCATATTGTATCAATATCTATGTAATGGGAAGGATGGTTTTAGCGAGATATACTTGGTCCTGAGACTTGGTCAGTGACAATACCTCACATCTAGTGCGGTCTTCAACCACCTGTCTTCGATGGCATTTGTGCAGCTCCTAGTCTTGACCTGGATTGCAATTGAATCTCGTCCTCTTGAGTGGCAAAAGTCTCCTGCCTCTATAGATAGTCCACACGGACTACCAGGAACTCTAGTCATCCTGAAGAATGAACTAGAAGGAGTTGTGCCCTTCTTTCAGTGTACTAGTCACCGAAACACTCTCCCACAACTAGTTTCTTTTCTACAGTTGTCTTTCCCTCGTTGATCCTCCCTAGATGGGTAGAACTTGCTTGGGCTCTCTCAGTTACCACAACCAGAGAGGACAACAACTTTACAGAGCAACTGATGTTCTGAGTTGTGTCTCTGGAGAAGCCCCATGTACCCCTCTAATTATAGTAGAGGGTAGGATCAGGGTTCCTAGTCTGTGCGGGAGTAGAAGGCTTTGAAATTTCCATGAACAATTTGCACTGCGACAGGCGAACTGATCGTTTCATGAATGAAACAGTCGTTTGGCAAGGTGAGCCGATCAGTTCACTTATGAACCGGTCGGTTGGGAATGTGAACTAGTCGGTCCACTTAGTGAACTGATCATTCACTTCCCAGCCTTGCCCACATTTGAATTGCCTTATTTGTTTCTAATTAACACAAATATTGATTCTTGTCCCAACCGAATTGAACAAGTGAAATGAAAAACGTTTTTCTCACAAACTGAAAAAATCCAACACTACTCATTTGGACAAATGAACTGACCGGTTCACCAGAGTGAACTGGTCGTCTCTCTGGCCATGAGATGATCGATTCACCCAGTGAACCAGTCAGTTGGTGGTCCAGATTGTGCAGAACACAGTCAATTTAGTTCTCAATCAATCTGACACTCAAATCAGTTGGTTCAACACTTGAACTTGATGATTCTGAGTCAATTCTATTGATTGAATGTTTGATTGAGTACCTAAACACTTTAGTAATAAATTCAAACATCATTCATGGATAAACTCCTCTTCCAAGTTAATCCTTTGTGTGTGACCCTATAGGTCCCATTTCATGTTGGTAGTGAATGTCCACAACTAGATTATGACATCACCAGCAAAGAGTGGTGCCTAGTTGAACATCAATGCAACCCAAGTGCAAAGGAAAGTTGCAGAACAACTTTCAATCATATAGTATGTGATTGGTGTTTTAGTGAATGTAAAATTCCTTTATCTCTGATATCCTGAATGAACTCAAGGCATGGAGTTGTCATCCTTTCAACGTTCATTCATGTTTCTTGAACTAGAGTAGACTATTTGAGATATGTGTGACATCAATATCATATATTGATTCACATGTGCATGTGCATGCCTTTCTCAATCTCACTTATCAAGTGGCCTGGAAATCATACTCTCTTAGGAGGGACAAATCCCATATCTATCACTCACAGTCTATCTCATGTGTCAAAGCCACTCAATCATCACTGTTATAACAACCCATGTTTTAGGACTACGTTTGATGATGTCAAAGTGTACCCAATCACATTCGACGAGTTCATTGATTTCAGGTCTAAGAATTACAATTGCCACCATGACTATGAGAGATGACTATGACTACCATGTCATGGTTCCATGTGTCACTCTCATGGTGGGTCTGTCTGATACACTATTCTCCAACATGTATTTGTTTCTTGGTTTGATATCATATATCATGACTAATGAGACATTATCATTAACCAACACACACTCTAGTCTTGATGTGTCATTGTTTTCTATCAACCTTCCACAATGACATCTGACTAGGGACATAACAAGAATGTGCATACTCTTAGCATCTGTATGATCTCATTGTTCAGATCCTCAACCTGAAGACATACATCATTGGGTATTGTCATTCTTTAGACATTCATCCTGCTTCATCATTTATCTCATAATCGATTGATCTAGAATAAATTGAAAGCTTGCCTTTGATATTTATCAAATCAATCCTGACGTATGCCAATCCAATCATCATATGATTGGATATCAGGGAATACATACCAACAGACTCCCACTTGCACTTAGAGCCAATCACCTATGAATCATATTTTCAGTGATCTCTAAACATGTACCACATGTTTTTGTTGTTCTAGTTCTAATCCAGTGAGTTAGCAACACTTTGCTTTAGTCGGTATATTGCATGTTTCACATCTCCTTGTTCTACAACATTTCGTATGAGATGAAGTTGTCGTATTATGTTATCTGATATTCCTTGCCTAACAATTAGCTCCATTGTTTGATTTAGTATTTTTACTCTATCATCAATGGTTGGAATATCTATAAGTTCATCTTATGAACTTCTAGATCCATATAATATCCTCTATTGTTCATAACACAAGGATTGTAACATCCCTGACCTGGGTTATAGCTTAACCCAAAAAGTTTTGATTAAGTTAGGGACGAACCGACTGATGTTGAAGAATCAGCGGATGAGTTGTCGTTAGGGGTGAAATGCCACTCGATCCCAGACTGGTTCTCCCCGAAATGTGTTGAGGAACAGCAGTTGACTGGACATGATGGGGTTTCGGTGCGGGCCGCGAGAGCGGTACCACAAACTCTGAATACTAGATATGACCCCAAAATAACAGGGGTCAAAGTCGGCCATAGAAGTTCATTGATCTCTTATTTTTATAAAGCAAACTTTACAAACTTGTTTTAATCTTTTAAAAAGTAACTACGACTCTTAAAGAGTTTAATTTTCAACTCTGAGCTTATTTGCAAATTGTTTGTGCATTATATGATAGTTTGGGTATAAAGTGCAATTTATCCAAGATGAAGGGCTATATTGCAAAATGTCATATGTGGAATTTACCTCATGTGTTTTATCTTCATAATAGAGAGAATTATGCTAAGGGGCAGCTTGTAGAAAACCTAAATTTCAAGTTGAAACTTGTTGGAATAACGTTAGTGCCTTGTGCACCAATTTTGGTACAAATTGTAATTCACAAAAAATGTAGAGTTGATATGCAAATTACCACCTCTATTGTGTCCCTACTCCCTCCTAGTATCATCTAGAGGAGAGATAAATAATTATACACCATATTTGAATTATTTATGAGTGGTAGTATTCTTGGTGATGAAAAGAGCAAGAAAGGGGTTGAATGTGAATCCCTAACTTGAGTTGTATCGAGTTGTAGATTTGATATGGGAATGCCTATCATCCAAGGAACCATAGATGGTATCCCATATCAGCTTGTAGACTCTTGTAAAATGCCATGATGGGAAAAGCACCTCAAGGAAGTGAAGTGTATCGGTTTACAACTTCCTTAGAAAAGTTGTATCGGGTTGTGAATAAAGTGGTGATTGAGTTGATATATCTTATCCAAAGATATAAGTGATGGAAGAAATTTCATCTCTAGATTATCCTCAAGTGTTTTGCATGTAAATATAAATATGATTGCATGCATGTACATGTGTCAACCATGCATGGACATGTGGCACCTAGTAGCTTAAAATAATGACACCTCATTTACACACTTTTTCATGAACCTCAACTATATATACCATTCTTTTCACCTACTAGTGAAATCTTTCAAATCTTACAATCCTATTTCCCTAAGATATCATGCATAGAGTCTTGTTGTCGTGCATAAGTGAAGTGGTGTCATGCATAGAGCCTTGGTATCATCCATATCAAGGTGATATCAGCCTAGCAAGGTGATATCGGCCATAGTGGAGTGAGATCGGCCATAAGTGAAGGAATATCGGCCACAAGTGAGGGAATATCATGCATGAGTAGTGATATATCATGCAAGGTGATAAGGATCAAGAAGAAGGTCAAGTTTTAACCCTAAGGTGAGGCCATGATCATCTTGAACCTTGGATTGAAGCATGGATCTAGGGTTATGATCTTCCTTTCTTTTCTTCTTCACCAATTACTTATCCATGGTGATTATTTTCCTAGAGAGGAGTTGTGAAGTTCATGTTCAACCTTAGGAACGTGAAGCTTTGAATCTTGGAGCTTTGAAGTTGTTTGTGAGGTGGGTTATATAACTTGAACCCAATTATATTATTATGCACCTTTAATTCTGTCATACTTGTTGATCTAGTTGCAATTTTGAATTCTCTTGAATAATTGATGATCCTATGAGTTCTAAAAGTTTCATGTCACTATTTTCCATGAATTAGAATAGTAAGAACAAGAGTCTAGTGGTTGATGATGATGACAACATCAAGGGCAAACTGATATCGGGCTGAAGCACACACCTCCAACCTGATATGGTGATGGAACCCTATATGGTATGAAAATCGATATACCTTGGAACCCAACACCCCTATCATTTTGTACAATGGGTTGTAAAAGGTTTGAAGAGTTGTCTAGATTGTCACTCAGCATAATGATAGGATGGTACCTTGAAGGGATGAAAAGATATGAGCATAAAGGGCTAACTCAATATGCAAACCTTAAGTTGAGTAACCCGATATGGTGTGAAGCATACACACACCTCTTTGCCTGATATGGTGTGAAGCATACACACACCTCTTTGCCCGATATGGTGTGGAGAACACACACACCTCGCATACACACACCTCTTTTCCCTATATGGTGTGGAGGAAACACACACCTCTTTGCCTGATATGGAAGCAAACATATACCTCTTGTCTGATATGGTAAGCACACATACACCTCTTGGTCGATATGGGTAGCAAGCACACACCTCTTGCCCAATATGGTGGAAGCACCTCAAAACCCATATGAAGGAAAGCACCTCAAATGCAATGTACTTGATGGAGTAACACATGAAGTGTCTTATATCAAGTCATACATTAAGATGTAAGGAGTTTAATGAATATTGATTAAGTAGGCCAATGTACCTTGAAGGAAAGGTTGAGCCAACGTAATAAAGTATGAAGTAATCAACATCCTAGTGAGGATGAGAGAGAAACTCATACTTCTATGATAATCATGTAATGAGCATACATTAATACTCTTAATATGTGTAGAGTATGAATTAGGGTTTGATCCTTGATAATATGACCTTGAAACCCTAAATGGTTAATAATGGGAAACACTAACCCTAATGAAGGGTGATGCTATGTATTTGAAACCCTAATTGATAAGAAAGGGAAACCCTAAACCTAATAATGGGATAGTGGTATTACCCTTGTATTGCATGGTGTTGATATGTATTTAATATTGCTATTATCATGAAATACTAACCATACAAGTATCATGAGATGATGAGCATAGCCAGGTATGAGCTATGATATTTTATGTGATACATATTTAAATGGGCCTTGTGAGCCATGTCATATGCTTGTGCAAAAAGTATCATGTATACCTCAGTTTGAGGACCTAGAGGTAATAGTTAATTGATAAGTGGTAACAGTTACCTGATAAGTGGTAACAGTGTTCAGTAATGAACTAAGAGTTTGAATACCCAGATCTAGTAATCATGATGATGATAATGCTAAGGGATGAGAATTCCCAGTAATGAGATAAAGGAATGAGATCCTAAATGTTATATGTGTTGCAAAGATAATAAAAGTACTTGATAAATGTATTACATCTTTCTTTGTAGCATCTGTTATAATTCTTACTTGTAACTTGGTTGATGCTAAAAGATATTGCAATACACCTAATTAAACAAGTGGAATCTTATAATGTAGTACCATGGCCACAGATCCATTCTGCGTCAGGATTTGCTGAAAGGTGAAATGAGTTTAACTCAGAGAGCATATTTTTTAATATGTGGGGGTAATGGGCGCAAATATCATTACATCCTAATGAGGGATTGATGTGAGATCTCCTTCATTATAATCCGGGATGGATGTATAATCTCATGATGAAAATGAATACGGGGATGGATAACTGAAATCTCCCTGAAGTGAGTGCATGTTGTGGTTGTATCTCTATAGCGAAGATACCAGTATGCCCTGGTAAGCTAATTGCAGTTGACACGAGATGTCCTACCAATAGTCTTGTACTGACCCGAGGTCTTGGTTGTCGGATCTTCCATTGACCTTGTATGGTACTGATGCCTTACATAGACATGGTCAGTTGGAGTATGAGTGGTATACCTCATCTCCTCAAGGCATAAGTGTGATTGTACATATGTAATCAGCCATGTAGGGTATTTGCTTAAAGATTGACTGTGGAAAACATTGGTTGATGTTACATTCTTTTATGCATCTTAAATGGATAGATGTTATACATGTTCTTCACATTTCTTATAAAATGAATAGATGATTTACTACTTTATCATATACTGTTGCAATTCTTCAGAAGATGGTATTGCTCTACTCTGCTTAAACAATGATTAAATCCTATTTATTAATGTAAAAGAATCCTCTGCTCAGTTTTATACTATTTATCTATGGTAATAATGTTGTTGGCAGAGAGTTATATCTCTCACTGGGACTTGTGTCTCACCCCATTGGTCATCAACATTTTTAGGTGGACGCAGATGAGGAGGTAGAGACCATACTACAGAAGGAGGACAACAGCATCAGGGGCAGCAGTAGCATCTCAGGTTGAGTGTATTGTATGTTGTGTCTTTTAGATAAAAGTCCTATGTGTTGTCTCTGAACTCTCAGGTCCTTGGAGTCAGTACATAACGGTTTTATGAACGATATGAGATTTTGGCTTGTATGCCTCGAGGTTTTATGTTTCTTATGTATAATTTTGGCAAAGCAAATGTTATATGTTATCCTCGAGATGAGATGGTACAGTATCTGTACAATATGAACCATGATGTATATATTACTTTGGTTCTCTTCTTAAGATTTTCCTGGAAATGGATCTCTTTGCAAAAATGGTTTTAATTGTTTAGTGATTTTGTTAATCCGCTGCTAATGTTTATTCCACAATTATTACTGGTGATAGCTTGATTTGATGTCGGGTCATCTGAAAGTTTTGGTATCAGAGCCTAAGGTTCACTGAGTCTACAAAGACATAGGACTAAGGTTGTTGAGTCTGTTCTAGTGTCCTCTAGTTTATCTGATAGTGACTTCTGCTCAAATAGGAGAAGAATTAAAGCTTAAAGATGGTTGGAGCACACGAAGAACATGCTGCTGAAAGTAGTGTTGCTGCACTAGGAGGAGATGCAATATTGGATTGTACTAATCCTGTGACGTTATGGCCAGGTATTGAATTGTATAAATCTTGTGAGATTATGGCCAGGTATTGGATTGTACCAATCCTGTGAGATTATATTGAGAGTATAGACAGGTATTGGATTATACCAATCCTATGAGATCATGGCCATATTTCTAAGGATCCCATGTTAGTTGGGATACCTTTATGTTTCCCTTTCACTTTCATTATGGGATATCAAACCCTTAAACTCATAATTGAATACCACATCAACTTTACTAGGCATTATACCTTGTCCAAGCCATCATACCCATTCCCATTCTTTATGTGATACAAGTATTCCTCATATCTCATTTAAGCATATTCAAAACACTATAGCCCTTATTTGGCTATATCCATAAAGCATGTATGACCATGATTTCATTATTATTATAACCATTTGTTATTATTATGTTATGGGGTTCCCAATTCCCTAGTTCATTTTGAACATTACCATCTCTTACATCAAACTCTAGATCATCAGAGTTTTATAAACATCTTGTTACCTCTCACTAGGCAACATCCATCTCTAACTCATAAGACATGTATAAACATTATACTTGTTATACAAATATTTCACATAGCTTACAAGACCCATTTAATTTGTATCACATGAAACATCATAGATCATACCTAGCTATGCTCATTATCTCATGATACCAACATGGTTAGTATTTCATGATAACAGCAATATCGAATACCTATCATTACCATGCAATACAAGAGATATACAACCTTCCCTTCATTAGGGTTAGGGTTTCCCTTTCTTACTGATTAGGGTTTCAAGTCATATCAACTATGTGATACAAGGGCAATACATCCTTCCCATCATTACGGTTAGGGTTTCCCATTCTAACCAATTAGGGTTTCAAATCATATCATCACCCTTCATTAGGATTAGGGTTTTCCCCTTATTAACCGATTAGGGTTTCAAGATCATATTAACAGGAATCAAACCCTAATTCATACTCCACTTATATTAGGAGTATCAATGTATGCTCATAACATGATTATCACACATGTATAAGTTTATCTCTCATCCTCACTAGGATGTTTACTGTATCATACTCTGTTAAATGGGCTCAACCCCTTTCTTCAAGGTACATTGGCCCACTTAATCAAAGTACATTAAACTCTTTACATCTTAATGTATTACTTGACATAACACACTTCATGTGTTACTCCATCAAGTACATTGAATTTGAGGTACTTCCACAATGTTCGGCAGAGAGGTGTGTGTGTGCTTCACACCATATCGGGAAAAGAGGTGTTTGTGTGTGCTTCACACCATATCGGGAAAAGAGGTGTGTGTATGCTCCACACCATATTGGGCAGAGAGGTCTGTGTATTCTCTACACCATATAGGGTAAAGAGGTGTGTGTATGCTTCACACCATATCGGGCAAAGAGGTGTGTGTATGCTTCACACCATATCGGGCAAAGAGGTGTGTGTATGCTTCACACCATATCGGGAAAAGAGGTGTGTGTATGCTTCACACCATATCGAGCAAAGAGGTGTATGCTTTCTACCCATTTTGCCCAAGAGGTGTATGTGTGTGTCATACATATCGGGTTGCTCAAATTAGGGTTTGCATATCGGGTTAGCCCCTTATGCTCATACATTTTTCATTCCTTCAAGGCATCAACCTTTCATTGGGTTGATTGACAAGCTAGACAATTGGTTGAACCCTTCACAAACCCTTGTACAAAACTATAGGGGTGTGGGATTACAAGGTATATCAATTTTCATATCATATTGGGTTCCATCACCATATCAGGTTAGAGGTGTGAGCATCCACCCGATGTTGATTTGTACCTTGATGATGTCATCATCATCAACCTCTAGACTCTTGTCCTTACTATTCTAGTTCATGAACAACAGTCCTAGGTCACAAATAGAACTCATGGATTCATCAATTATACAATAAAATTCTAAATGAAAGTAAATCATCAACTATGGCAAGATTGATAGTAAATAATAACATAATTGAGTTCAAGTTATATAACCTGCCTCAAGAATAACTTCAAAGATCCAATATCCAAATATTCACGCTCCCAAGGTTGAATATGATCTTATCAAAGGTCCAAGACTTGATATCCTCAACACTATGCATGATACCTCACCACTTGTGGCCGATATCCCTCACTTGGGGCCGATATCCCTTCACTTGGCTGATATCACTTTGCTATGGCCGATAAGAAGGCTCCATGCAAGATACTCCTTCACCTATGCATGATACTAAGACTCTATGCACGATATCAAAGAGCAATAAGGTGATAAATTTTGAAATTTTCACTTATAGATGAAAGGAATGGTATATGTAGTTGAAGCTCGTGAAAGAGAGTGTATATGAGGTGTCATCATTTTAAAGATACTAGTTGCCATGTGTCCATGCATGATTGACACGTGTACATGCATGCACTCATATTTATCTTGACATGCAAAACACTTGAGGATAATCTAGAGATGATATTTCGGTCATCACATATCTTTTTGGGTAAGATATTTCAACTCAATCACCACTTTATTCACAACCCGATATAACTTTTTCAAGGAAGTTGTAAACTGATACACTTCACCTCCTTGAGGTGCTTTTCCCATCATGGCCTTTTCCAAGAGTCCACAAACTGATATGAGACTCCCCCTATGGATCCTTGGTCGATAGGTACTCCATATATAAGCTTTACAACTTGATACAACTCAAATTAGGGTTTCATATTCAACCCTTCTCAGTCTTTTCATCACCAAGAGTACCATCACTCAAATATTATTCAAACATGGTGTCTCCTTATTTCTCTCTCCTATAAATGATACTAGGAGGGATTAGGGACACTCTAGATGTGGTAATTTTCATATCAACCCTACATTTTGGGTAAATTACAACTTATACCAAAATTGGTATACAAGGCACTAGCATTATTCAAACAAGTTCAAACTTGGAATTTAGGCTTTCCACAAGCCACCACCTAGAATAATTATCTCTCTTATGATACTAAAACACATGAGGTATGTTTAACATGTGACATATTGCAAAAGAACTCCTCATCTTTGGTAAACTGCATTTTGGTCCAAAATAAGAGAACATTGCTCAAACGTTATTCAAACAGGACAAAACTTAAAACATAAGTTTGTCGCATGATAACAAAACACTTTAGAGAATTATATTAAAGTTCTAAGAAACTTATTTAATCCAAACAAAAAGTTTATCATTAATCCCAGGTTTAGGGATGTTACAAGTTATAAACCCCTAACAAGGATTTCGTCCCCAAAATCCCAGATGAAGAAAAGACACTTGTTATTCATGCATCATATCATCAAGCCTCCACATAATATCTTGATGTCATGGAGATGTCATAGAACTTTGACCGGCATAAAGTCCTTCCATACAGGGTCATCGTAGAATCTGTCATATAGGACACATACTCAACTATCTTTCCCAATAATGATTGTAGTGTCAGTTCTATGTCAGGTTACACTTTCTAAGTCAGAGAAGTACTTATTCATGCTTCAGATAATTTACTCATTGCTTTGTCACCTTTCTCAACTTACATCTTTTATGTAATAAGATTCTTGACCTTGGGAGTCTTTCATACCCCTTACTTAGTTTAGCATTTCTCTTCCAAGGAAAATCTAGAGCTACATTCTATCATTCAAAGAAGAATTATCTCAAAGGTATCTCTAAATATTATTTGCATAAGCTACCTTAACAGATTTAGTTAGGGATATTGTAAGAAGTTATCTTAGCTTGATAAACTTTTCCCAAGACGAATCTACAATTGTTCCTTCAATTAACACATCCTTATCAATGTTATGTTTATGCGCAGTATAAACCCCTAACATATGATGTCCATGTTATTGTATGTAACTAAACAAATCTCAAAGTTGGCCTTTCTAGGTAACCAAACATTAATCATCTTATTAGGAGTCATGTCCTCACTATTTCATACCTTTAAAACTTCTTAGACACTAGAATCCCTTACCTTGGTATTAGTTACAAGTGTCAAAAACACATCACATCCTTATCATTTTCATCCTATGTTGTTATTACCACAACCAAACATATTACTTATCACATATACTTTATCTTGGAACCAAAATCTAGAACTAGCTTATTCTTTTCAAAATATCCTTCTATAGATTACTTCTAATCCCTGCACATCAAGTGTCATAAGACTTACTTGATTGTCATGTCCCTAAAAGGAAAGAACACAAAGAAACATAGTCCTTTTTATCGACCCATCATTATCCAGGGTCGTTTGTCAAAGAAAAAAGATTATCATCTCCTTTGATTATTGGATGAACTTTCAACTGTTCATGTGTCATTGAATCTTGTTTCCTCTTAGGTTCCTTGCCATCAGGATAGGAATTATAGAGATGATTACATGTCATCATCCCTCAACATTATCATCATCAGGATTACTAGATATGGGTATTCAAACCCTTAGTTCATCACTGAACATTGTCACCTCTCATCAGGTAATTGTTACCTTTAGGTCCTCATACCAAGGTGTACATTATACTAAACATCCTCTTTTGTTTATAAGTTGATTTGTGATTAACTAAGATTCCTTCGTATAACAATTATGATGTGGTAGAAATATTTGTTCCACATCTCCTACTTCATTATGCTCTTTAGATTTCCTCAAAATGACTACTTGATCAGAGTAATCAAAAAGATAGCAATCTAAGAGTATCATACTTACCTTGCCTTCACTAGATGAATAACTGGAATATTCAAGAATTGAAATTAGGCAGTATGCATTTGTTTCATATTATGTTTCTTTCTTTTATCATCTCTTTAAATTTTACTACTTAGTATTTCTTATTTTCTCTAGGTGTTTCTTTTACATCTCTTCCCTTTCTTCATGAAGAGAGAAATTTCAAAACATATAAGAGAATATTGAACTGAATATAGGTTCTCATCCTTCTTATCTATTCCTCATGTCCTCATAGGACTAATTAAAGGAAGCTCGACAACAACTACCTTTCTTATAATTAGTAGGCAGAGAGAAGAAAAGGAAAGATAATTTAGAATGAAAAGTTGTATTTGACATGTTACTTCTTACGGGTTATCTAGTGTCTTGGCTAACTCAGCGCATGGAGTCTAGTTGTCATCTGCTATTTCCTTTATCCTCTACCACCAGAGGTAGATGGACCAATCTGTGACACTTTTCTTCGTCCTCGGCCTTATGCTCCACTGAACTGTGGTCCTTGTGAGTTTTGCAAATTATGTCTTGATTGTTGGGTCACCTCGTTATTTCTTTTTGGACATTGTCGCCTTAGATTTCCTATATGTCCACATTTATGGCAAGCTTGGCCCTCACATTGTGTCCTAGACAAGTTCCTTGTTGATACTAAAGGTACTCTTGGAGTTCTTGGAGGTATACTCCAACCTCGGTCCTCACTAGGTGACCACTATATTGGTGTACTATATTGTTGTTGAACCGGTGTTACCGAAAACTTTGTTTGTCTAGTACCACCAATCCACTATTCCTGTGACTGTGTAGACCTCCTTTTGAGGTTTGCCTCATGTTTCTTTGTCACAGACCTTTCTATCCTCTGGAAAGACTCCACAAATGAGGTGAATCTCTCTCTACTTTCTATCGCGGATGCCAAGATAGACACCTCAGCATTAGTCCTTTCTCAAAACATTGAATCCTCTCCTGCTCACTAACAACCATTTGAGGATAAAATCACAAAATTTCCATAAACCTAGCTTCATATTCATTAATGGACATGGTTCCTTGCTGAACCTTCTCAAACTGTGAGATCTTTGTGTCTAAGTATGTTTGTGGAAAATATTTATTGACGAATTCTCGGCGAAATTCCTCCCAACTAACCTCTTCATCATTCCTTTTTACCTCTTCTAAGGCCCAACAGTGGCCGATACTACCTTTCAAAAGGTAAACAACATGTTTGACTTTGTCAAAATTTAGGATACTAAGGATTTTAAAAGCCTTTTCTAACTCAGTGACCCACAAATCAACATTTGTTGGGTCAGTTGTTCCAGCATATTCTATAGCTCCTACATGGTGTAGACATTTAAAAGTCTTACTAGACCCATGTCCCTCATTGGGAACTGGTGCCCTAGGTGTCGGTGCTGGCATCCGGTCTGCCATATGCATTACTGTGGTCATAAATTGTCCAAAAAGAGCATGAAAGGCTAGGTTTTCTAGCATAGCTTTATCAAAATGGGGATTCTCAGGCATGGATTCCTCTCTTTCTTGATCCCTTGCACCTTCTACCGGTGCAACAACATTACTCTCAGCAACGTGATCCTTGTGTTCTCCAGACATCTTTAAGCTATATCCCCTCTTCTGCATAAGCAGAGGTCACTATAAGACATACTAGAGTACACTAGAACAGACTCAACACCTTAGTCCTATGTCTATGTAGACTCAGCGAACCTTAAGCTCTGATACCAAAACTTTGTGCCGAGTCGACATCAAATCAATCCAAATCGTCACCAGTAATTGCGGAATAATCATAAGCAAAGATTAACAAAATCACTAAAAATTCAAACCATTTTGCAAAGAGATCCATTTCCAGGGAAACTCTTAAAGATCCAAACTTTATATACATCATGGTTCACATTGTACATACTTTGTACCTTCTCATCTCGAGGATAACATATAATAGTTTCTTTGCCAAAACCTATACACAAGCAACTTAAAACCCTCGAGCAATCAAGCCAAAATATTAGATCATTCATAAAACCATCACATACTAAATCCAAGGACCTGAGTGTGGCATCCAACTCGCAAAAACAAGATTTACTTAAGCAGAAACGAATAATTTACAGCGGATTACTGAAAATCACTAAAAATTAAATCTTTTTGCAAAGAGATCCAAACATAGGAAGTCTTTTCCATCAAGAACCATTGTATAACATTTACATTCTGGTTCAAACGTACATAACTTGTACCATCTCTTCTCGAGGATTACAACATCAGCTATCCTATTAACATTATGTACAGACAGCATAATAATCTCGAGGCATCAAGCCAAAACCTCATATCGGTTTATTAAAAACACTTACTAAAAACTCTGAGGACTTGAGAGTATAGAGACGACACATAGGACTTTCTAGTTACATGACTTGATAGATAGTATCTCCACCTGAGATCTCACTGATGTCCCTGATGTTACTGCTGCTGCCCTTTCCCTACAAAAGGATTTATGCTTCTTTGTCCGCGTCCACCTAAAAATGTTGGATCCCACGGGGGGAGACAATTGTAAATTGCCCCAGCGGGAGATATAACTCTCCACCAAAACATTATTATAGCAGTTTATTCAAAATAAACTGAGCAGAAGGATTTATATATAGTTAACAATAGATAAATTACTGTATGAACAGAGTGAAGTAATCTCCTTTCTCAAGGAGAACATTGCATCTACTCATGGTAGAATCATAGTTCATCCATCTACTTGCAATGAATACAAACAAATTTGAATAACATCAATGCACTAGAGTTGCATGAAATAAATATAACATCAGCCAATAAATTTCAGTATTCAATCCTTAAGCAAACATGCTATATGGTTGATTTTCATTTTACAAACACACTTATGCCCTAAGGAGATGAGGTATACCTCTCATACTCCAACCGACCACTGCAAAGTCGAAATCGGTACCATACATAGGTTAATGAAAGAGTTGGATTCTCATGACCTCCCACATCCCGGTCAGTGCGGGACCACAAGTAGGACTATGTCTACTACTCAAAATAGCTTTCCAGGGTATACTGGCAACTTCACTATAGAGTTACAACGTCAACTGCACTCTCATCGGCCATCGAGAGATTTAATGTTTATCTCCATCGACCTAACATTAAATATCATTGGGAGATTAATGATACATCCATCCCAACCATTGGGGGATTTATGATACATCCATCCCGACACGAAGAATTGAGAGGTTTAATGTATACCTTCCCTCAATTTCGTCACCAGACGTAAGGATATTTTCGCCCATTTACCCCCACATATTCAAAATATGTGTTCCGAGTTTTGCCATGGAGCACCCATTTTACCATCACCTTATTACTGACGATGATGGATCTATGGTCAGGGCTCTACATGATATGATTTCACTTGATTAATTAAGTACATTTTCACATTCTTTTAGCATCAGCCAAGTTCTCAAACATGACTTATTACAACAATGCTATAAAGAGACATGTACTATTTCCATCAAATACTTATCAGTCTTTAAAAGACCTTGGAAACTCAGTCCCTCATTTAAATACTAGGAATAATCATTCCATCACAATCTCATCACCATAATCATATGGTTTTGGGTATTCAAACCCTTAGCTCATCATTGAGCATCATTACCATCTATTAGGTAACTATCACCTTCAAGTCATCTGACCAAGACATTCATGATACTTATTACACAAGCATCACACATGGCTCACAAGGCCACAAGTGTCTTGTCACCTTTTTCTAGGCAACAACTTACTCATATGACTCATAAAATCCATGCACATTTGTTACTTTTACTAAGAAACAACAACGTTAAGGCACATAAGGCCAAACAACATTTATTATATAAATGTCACAGCTCAAATCTGGCTATGTTCATCATCTCATAATACCTGCATGGTTATTAGACATGATAACAGTCATACAAGTCATTCATCACATCATGTGATACAATAGTAACACCATTATTCCTTTACCAGGAATTAGGGTTTACTATCAACTAGGGCTTTTCATTCCCCTTTCCCAAAATTAGGGTTAGGGTTTCCCATTTCTCATTAATTAGGGTTTCATGATTATATTATCTGCCCAACCCTTAATTCATTATTCCATACCTCTGGGGCATTCAAAGAGATCATAAATAATTACTCAAGATCATTACTTTCATAATATAGCATTAATGATCATCAATTAAAGGTATGAGTTCATTTCTCATCCTCATCATGGTATGATTATATCATACTCATTAATTAGGCTTAACCCCATTCTCAAGGTACATTAGTCAACACTTATCAAAGTGCATCAACTCATTACATTTCATTGTAATAGTTGCATAACACACTTCATATGTTTCTTACCCAAGTATATTGGATTTGAAGTGCATCAAGGTATATCAACCTTGAAGTGATGAATGTCATAACTATCATATCTTGATGTATCACTTTTCTTATCATTTTAGACAATCTTAAATTAACCAACTTATCTTGTATTAAGGTATTTCCCTCTTAATACTTTCAATAACTAACCTATCACCTTTAGCATGTAAGGCATAGGCCACACATTAGAATTGTCCAACTATCTTTAATGATGTGGACTTGTCTCATGATAAAGACATTTCTTACTATAAGAATGCTTATAATCAACCACATGAAATATTTCACCTTTATAAGGTATTTCCTTCTATCTCATCATTAGGGTTTTCTTATACCCTTACCTAAAATTAGGATTATGATTTATTGTCATATTTCCCAAAATTAGGGCTTTATGTAATATGACTCCAAATTAGAGTCTCACATACCTTCACCCTTCTTAGGGCCTCTCATCACAAAATAGTATTAGAGCATCATGTGGTGTTAGTTCTTAGTCAGGGTTTCTCATGGAATCACCCTCAACTAGGGTTTCTCATGGAATCACCCTCAAGTAGGGTTTCTCATGGAATCACCCTCAACTAGGGTTTCTCATGGAATCACCTTCAACTAGGGTATCATATATCATTACATGACATCACCCTGGATTTTATTCTCACATCACATCATCACATCAATGTTCTATATACTTCATTCTAACTTAGGGTTTCTCATGGCATTACCCTAGAATAGGATTTCACATGGAATCATCCTTAATTAGGATTTCCACTATAGTTGCCCACAATTTGGGTTTACTATTCATCTCCATTAGGACTTCATTTAATTTTCCATAATTAGAGATTCACTATTCATACAAATTAGGTTTTTTTATCTCATTACCCTAAATTAGAGTTACACTTATCATTACCCTGGATTAGGGTTACATCCTCACCCTGGATTAGGGTTTCATTTAGAATTTCCCTGAATTAGGGTTAGCATTCAATAACCTTGTCAATTAGGGTTTATACTCATGCTTAGGGTTCCATGATCTCTTTAATAAGGATCATACCCTTAAACACCTCATGAATCATACTCATGTATGAATTCCATTCTTTCATCCTCTCAACTTGATTAGGTCATATCAACCCTTCAATAAAGTACATACAACTATGATTGACATAGTGTACCAAATTATTATTCTTATAGTGATTAGGGTTTACCCATTTAATAGTACTAATAATTTAGGTACTTTTAGGTATTTAACCTTTGTACTATCTTTTATTACCATCACTATCAATCATTGGATCATTGGAAAAATCATTACCTTCCATTTAAAAGTGATTGAATCACCAACAACCTTCAATTGGTTTTGAGGTTTCATCACCAAACAGTTTTGAAATTGTTTGACCTCCAAACAGTTTTGAAACCGTTTGACCCCAAACGGTTTCAAGACTGTTTGGACTCAAATGGTCTCAAGACCGTTTGGCCCAAATCATTCCCAAAACCGCAAGGGTTCTTTAGGTAAATTCATCAATTAGTTGATCATGATTAGCAACGTTGAAACCTTCAATCAATTGAATTATTGAGGTTCAACAATTATTGACCCTTGGATCTTTAATCCTTAAAATCACCACCTTTGACCATCCATGCGGTCTTGAGGTGCTTGACCTCATGCGTTCTTTAGGTTCTTGACCTCAAAACGGTTTTGAAACCATTTTCCCATCTCATCATCAAAATCCATGACATCCAATTAGGGTTTGGATCATTGGATTGATTATCAAATCAACAATTGATTGCATTTCAATTTGGTATCTTTGAATCTTCAAATTACCCAACCATACTCAACCCTAGACCTCCAAATGGTCTTGGTTGACCTCCAAACTATTTTGAAACCGTTTGGGTGATCCCCAAACGGTTTTGAAACCATTTGTGTTAATCAACCCAAAGCTTCAACACATGAATCAATTACAAAATCAGCACTTAACCTGATTAGGGTTTGCTACTTGATGATTATCTGTGTATTGAATTAATCAATTGGATCCATTAGATTATCATCCAACATGTATTAGGGTTCTGACCTCAAATGGTCAACCCTCCTAAACGGTCAACTCCCTTAAACGGTTTGGGGTCAAATCACCAAACGGTTTTGAAACCGTTTGGTCTCCAAATGGTTTGGTGAAACCGTTTGGACCAACAAGTTGAAATCATTTGCACTTGATATTTGGGGAGGTTTGTGATTATGATGATTTCATCATCATCAAGCTCTAAACTCACGAAACCTTATGTGATTTTCATGGTAATTGCATCATTCAACCAAATCAATTACCGTGAATGAAGAAAAGATCATTATTTGATAAGGAATTGAATGCAATAACAAAATTTAAGGGTTCAAGTTATAAAACCCACATCCAATTGAGATCCAAAGATTCAAGCCCATGTCAACAATGGTGGATGCAACTCCTTTCACCATTCCAAGGCTCATCCTCAAGCTTTGAGTGAAAAGGAATGGTTAGAATTGAAGAGGGGATCGAAATAAGAAGAAAGCATGCATTGATTTGTCATTTCTACCATGGATTCAAGGTGAACAAGGGTCAAGAAGCTTACCAACAGGTTTGGGGTCGTCCTCCTGATCCTCCCAGTCTCCCTTGGTCGTTTTCCAAGCAAGGAGAAGAAGTGGGATCGGAAAACCTTTGTTTTGGCTTGTAAAAGGTCTTTTTATAAAAATTCAATGACAAAGAAAATGCCTTATAAAAATCATTTAATCCCAAAAATGGAGCCTCCTCTTCCCCCTAAACTCCTTGGATCCAAGGCTATCTTGTTTGCCTTTTATTCCTCTCAATTATTCATGATTTAAAGAAAAGCAAATTAAGCACCTCAAATCATATTATACTAATATCCATATGTGAGTGGATATTTCTTTTTCTTATAAAATTGTGAGTGAGTTATCCACTCCCTTGGATATTTTCGTGCCTTTGCAAGGAAGAAGCTCATCCAATACTTTTCAAATTAACCCCTCACCTTTTTGGTTAAAGGGATCCTCAATTAATATATTTATTTTTGCACTAAATTGAATTAGGGTTTCAATTAGACTTAAATCTTGATTATTTTAATATCAAGATTCTCTCTCGTCCAACTAAATTCAAATGAGGCGCCCCTATCATTTTATTTGCTCTATATGATGTAAAGAAACATTAGGAACCTGATTGAAGAGTTAATTTTCATATTGAACCCTAGGTTTTGGGTAAATTGCACATTACACCAAAACTAGGTTTAAATGCACATACATTGCTTTATCAGCTCTCTCTTGGTACTCAGGCTTCCATAAGCCATACCTCTACATCATCTTCATTCTCATGATGCTTCAACACATGAGGAACATATTATCATGCACAATTTGCAAATAAACCCCTCAACTAGGGTAATTTGCACTTTAGTCCAAAACAAGCAAAACATTGATTTCAATAATATTCAAAAAGGACTAGAATTGCAATATAAGTTCCTTTTGAGCCTTAATTATCTTTCAAAAGATAAGAGCAAGCATGTAATCACTTTTATTTAGCAAAACACCTAGGGTTAAAACATAACACAGGTCAGGGATGTTACAAGTTATAAACCCCTAACAAGGATTTCATCCCCAAAATCCCAGATAAAGGAAGACAGATATTATTATATCATCATACTATCTAGTCTTCACATATCATCTCCTTATTATGGAGACTCCATAAAACTTTGATCAACACAAAGTGTTTCCATACAAGATTCTCATAGAATCAACACACAAGACACATGCTCCACTGTTCTTCATCATTGACTGTGGAATTAATTTTGTGTCAAGTAACACTTTTCTTGTTCAGAGAAACATCATACATTCTTTATTAATATCATGTTTATGCAGAGCATAAACCCCTAACATATGATGTTCATACTATTTTATATAATCAAACTAATTTCATAGTTGACCACTCCAGGTAGCCAACATAAACCATCTAATATTTCTCATATACCAGAATCTTTCACCTTGGTATCTATCACATGTGTTGAAAACACATCACATATTTATCTTCCTTTCATCTTGGGACATTAATTGTTACATATTTCTTTACCTTGGAGCCAAAGTCCAAGATAAACTGGTACTTTTATAGGTATTCATTACATGAACATTTTTATCTTATGCACATCAAGTGTCCTAAGACCCACTTGATTGTCATGTCCCTGAAAGGAAGGAAAATAAGGATTGATATTCCTCTTATTAATTCATGTATTTTTTTCAACTATTCATGAACCATTTACTCTTTATCTCATCCTAGGTTCCTTGCCCTCAGCATAGGAATTTATGAAGATGATTACATATCATTATTATTATTCAGCATGTTATGATCATCTCATGATCTCATCACATTTCCCATTTCCTTATTATGGAAGAGATCTTTATTATACTTACATATTTATTGAATAGGGTTCATCTCCCTTATTCTTATTCTTATCTTATGAGTACACTTTTAGTTCCTCATACCAACATGCTCATCTAAGATTTTCTCAGACTTCTCTTTCTTATGCTTATGACACATTTTTCATTCCATATTTCTAATTTTATGATACTCATTAGATTGTCTCAGAATGACTACTTGATCAGAGCAATCAAAAAGACAACAATCTAAGAGTTTCCAGACTCACTTTATCATCAATAGTTGTATACCTAGCCAGGGTATATAAATACTGAGATTAAGTGGTATGCACTTTGTATACTATCATATTCCTTCTTTTTCATATTATCACAAGCATAAGATTTAACATCCCTGGATTTTATCCAGGCATCTCTTATGTACCTCATCTTTTCTCATAGAGGTAAGAACAACATAAAACATTTGTGATGTTTTACTAAGCAAATTGTAAGTCCTCATGGGACTAAACAAGGAAAAATCAATCAATTGCTTTCTCAATTAATCCATGAATTCATAAAATGACATATTAGAATGACATTATTTTGTCTAACCTGTCATGATTCGTGGATTATTTACTACCTCAGGCTGACTCTGCCTTAGAGATTGATTCACCATAACATTTCTGGCTGAACAATCTCTTGCCAGATGTCCTACCTGTCTACATTGGTAGCAAATTCTAGGATGCTAGATGCAGTCAAGAAGATTCCTTACCCTTTCCGGGTAACCATTGCCTTGGTGCACTAGGCTCTAGTTGTACTGGTGGTACCAAAAACTTATTTTTTTTTGAACCACTAGGCCTCTGTTCCTGAATTTGGATAGGCCTTTTCTCAATTATCATCTTCTTTTTCTTCTCTGGGCAATATCTTCTGATATGTCCAAGTTTCCTACACTTGTGGCAGACCCTGATTTCAGGTTGTAATCTATCCCCTCCATCACTATATATTGATTCAATAGGCTGAGGTTGAGCACATACTCGATTTAAGTCCAGAACTTCATCGTTCCTTTTTGCTTCAACCTGTTGATGTTGATAATAAATCCTGTTGATATCCAAAACATCATCATTGGGAGCTGGTAATCTAGGTTACATTGCCAATGCTTGATCCACTATATACATTACTGTTGCCCTAGTTCTTCAATAGTAATACTTAAAGAAGGATTTCTTATTATAGTTGGATCAGCTAGGGGGTTCTCAGGCAATTGTCCCTCTCTTGCCAGCTCCCATGAACCTCTTCTTGGTGCAACATTGTTGCTTTCAGCAGCAACCTCCTCATGTGACCCAGTCATCTTTAAGTTCTTCTTCTCTTATACGAGCAGAAGACACTATCAGATACACTGGATGACACTAGAACAGACTCTACTACCTTAGTCCTATGTCTCTGTAGACTCAGTGAACTGAGAGCTCTGATACCAACTAAATTGTGGCATCCAACTCACAAAAACAAGATTTACTTAAGCGGAAATGAATCATTTACAGCGGATTACTGAAAATCACTAAAAATTAAAACTTTTTGCAAAGAGATCCAAACATAGCAAGTCTTTTCCATCCAGAACCAGTGTATAACATTAACATTCTGGTTCAAATGTACATAACATGTACCATCTCTTCACGAGGATTACAACATCAGATGTCTTATTAACATTATGTACAGACAGCATAATAATCTCGAGGCATCAAGCCAAAACCTCAGATCAATTTATTAAAAATATTGACTAAAAACTTCGAGGACCTGAGAGTACAGAGATGACACATAGGACTTTCTAGTTACATGACTTGATAGACAGTATCTCCACCTGAGATCCCACTGTTGTCCCTGATGTTACTGTGGCTGCCCTTTCCCTGCAATGGGATTTCTGCTTCTTTGTCTGCATCCACCTAAAATTGTTGGATCCCACGGGGGTAACACAATTGTAAATTGCCACAACTGGAGATATAACTTTCTGCCAAAACATTCTTATAGCAGTTTATTAAAATAAAATGAGCAAAAGGATTTATATATAGTTAACAGTAGATAAATTACTGTATGAACAGAGTGAAGTAATCTCCTTTCTCAAGGAGAACATTGCATCTACTCATGGTAGAATCATAGCTCATCCATCTACTTGCAATGAATACAAACATATATGAATAACATCAATGAACTAGAGTTGCATGAAAGAAATATAACATCAGCCAATAAATTTCCATATTCAATCCTTAAGTAAACATGATATAGGGCTGATTTTCATTTTACAAACACACTTATGCCCTGAGGAGATGAGGTATACCGCTCATACTCCAACCGACCACTTTGAAGTCAAAATCGGTATCATACATAGGTCAATGAAAGAGACGGATTCTCATGACCTCCCACATCCTGGTCAGTGCAGGACCACAAGCAGGAATATGTCTACTGCTCAAAATAGCTTTCCAGGGTATACTGGAAACTTCGTTATAGAGTTACAGCGTGAACTGCACTCTGATCGGCCATCGAGAGATTTAATGTTTATCTCCATCGACCCGACATTAAATACCATTGGGAGATTAATTATACATCCATCCCAACCATCGGGAGATTTATGATACATCCATCCTGACACATGAAGAATTGAGAGGTTTAATGTTTACCTTCCCTCAATTTCTTCACTGGACGTAAGGATATTTTCACCCATTTACCCCCACATATTCAAAATATATGTTCCGAGTTTTGCCGCGGAGCACCCGTTTCACCACCACCTTATTACTAATGATGATGGATCTATGGTCAGGGCTCTATATGATATGATTTCACTTGATTAATTAAGTACATTTTCACATTCTTATAGCATCAGCCAAGTTCTCAAACATGACTTATTACAACAATGCTATAAAGAGACATGTATTATTTCAATCAAATACTTATCAATCTTTAAAAGACCTTGGAAAATCAGTCCCTCATTTAAATACTGGGAATTATCTTTCCATCACAATCTCATCACCATAATCATATGGTTTTGGGTATTCAAACCCTTAGCTCATCATTGAGCATAATTACCATCTATTAGGTAACTATCACCTTCAAGTCATCTGACTAAGGCATTCATGATACTTGTTACACAAGCATCACACATGGTTCACAAGGCTACAAGTGTCTTGTCACCTTTTTCTAGGCAACAACTTACTCATATGACTCATAAAATCCATGCACATTTATTACTTTTACTAAGAAACAACAACGTTAAGGCACATAAGGCCAAACAACATTTATTATATAAATGTCACAGCTCAAATCTGGCTATGTTCATCATCTCATATTACCTGCATGGTTATTAGACATGATAACAGTCATACAAGTCATTCATCACATCATGTGATACAATAGTAACATCATTATTCCTTTACCAGGAATTAGGGTTTACTATCAACTAGGGCTTTTCATTCCCCTTTCCCAAAATTAGGGTTAGCGTTTCCCATTTCTCATTAATTAGGGTTTCATGATTATATTATCTTCCCAACCCTTAATTCATTATTCCATACCTCTGGGGCATTCAAAGAGATCATAAATAATTACTCAAGATCATTACTTTCATCATATACCATTAATGATGATCAATTCAAGGTATGAGTTCATTTCTCATCCTCATCATCGTATGATTATAACATACTCATTAATTAGGCTTAACCCCATTCTCAAGGTACAATAGTCAACACTTATCAAAGTGCATCAACTCATTACATTTCATTGTAATAGTTGCATAATACACTTCATATGTTTCTTACCCAAGTATATTGGATTTGAAGTGCATCAAGGTATATCAACCTTGAAGTGTTGAATGTGATAACTATCATATCTTGATGTATCACTTTTCTTATCATTTCAGACTCTCTTGAATTAACCAACTTATCTTGTATTAAGTTATTTCCCTCTAAATACTTTCAATCACTAACCTATCAATTTTAGCATGTAAGGCATAGGCCACACATTAGAATTGTCCAACTATCTTTAATGATGTGGAGTTGTCTAATGATAAAGACATTTCTTACTATAAGAATGCTTATAATCAACCACATGAAATATTTCACCTTTATAAGGTATTTCCTTCCATCCCATCATTAGGGTTTTCTTATACCCTTACCTAAAATTAGGATTATGATTTATTGTCATATTGCCCAAAATTAGGGCTTTATGTATTATGACTCCAAATTAGAGTCTCACATACCTTCACCCTTCTTAGGGCCTCTCATCACAACATAGTATTAGAGCATCATGTGGTGTTGGTTCTTAGTCAGGGTTTCTCATGGAATCACCCTCAACTTGGGTTTCTCATGGAATCACCTTCAACTAGGGTATCATATATCATTACATGACATCACTCTGGATTTGATTCTCACATCACATTATCACATCAATGTTCCATATACATCATTCTAACTTATGGTTTCTCATGGCATTACCCCAGAATAGGATTTCACATGGAATCATCCTTAATTAGGATTTCCACTATAGTTACCCACAATTTGGGTTTACTATTCATCTCCATTAGGAATTCATTTAATTGTCCATAATTAGAGATTCACTATTCATCCAAATTAGGGTTTTGTATCTCATTACCCTAAATTACAGTTACACATATCATTACCCTGGATTAGGGTTACATCCTCACCCTGGATTAGGGTTTCATTTAGAATTGCCCTGAATTAGGGTTAGGATTCAATAACCTTGTCAATTAGGGTTTATACACATGATTAGGGTTTCATGATCTCTTTAATAAGGACCATACCCTTAATCACCTAATGAATCATACTCATGTATGAATTCCATTCTTTCATCCTCTCAACTTGATTAGGTCATATCAACCCTTCAATCAAGTACATACAACTATGATTGACATAGTGTACCAAATTATTGTTCTTATAGTGATTAGGGTTTACCCATTTAATAGTACTAATCATTTAGGTACTTTTATGTCTTTAACCTTTGTACTATCTTTGATTACCATCACTATCAATCATTGGATCATTGGAACAATCATTACCTTCCATTGTCAAATGATTGAATCACCAACATCCTTCAATCGGTTTTGAGGTTTCATCACCAAACGGTTTTGAAACCGTTTGACCTCCAAACAGTTTTGAAACCGTGTGACCCCAAACGGTTTCAAGACCATTTGGACTCAAACGGTCTCAAGACCGTTTGGGCCAAATCAGTCCCAAAACCGCAAGGGTTCTTTAGGTAAATTCATCAATTAGTTGATCATGATTAGCAACATCAAAACCTTCAATCAATTGAATTATTGAGGTTCAACAATTATTGACCCTTGGATCTTTAATCCTTAAAATCACCACCTTTGACCATCCATGCGGTCTTGAGGTGCTTGACCTCATGCGGTCTTGAGGTGATTGACCTCCAAATGGTTTTGAAACCATTTGCCCATCTCATCATCAAAATCCATGACATCCAATTAGGGTTTGGATCATTGGATTTATTATCAAATCAGCAATTGATTGCATTTCAATTTGGTATCTTTGAATCTTCAAAATACCCAACCATACTCAACCCTGGACCTCGAAACAGTCTTGGTTGACCTCCAAATGGTTTTGAAACCATTTGGGTGATCCCCAAATGGTTTTGAAACCGTTTGAGTTAATCAACCCAAAGATTCAACACAATCAATTACAAAATCAGCACTTAACCCGATTAGGGTTTGCTACTTGATGATTATCTATGTATTGAATTAATCAATTGGATCCATTAGATTATCATCCAACATGTATTAGGGTTCTGACCTCAAATGGTCAACCCTCCTAAATGGTCAACTCCCTTAAACGGTTTGGGGTCAAATCACCAAACTGTTTTGAAACTGTTTGGTCTCCAAATGGTTTGGTGAAACCATTTGGACCAACAATTTGAAACCATTTGCACTTGATATTTGGGGAGTTGTGTGCTTATGATGATGTCATCATCATCAAGTTCTAAACTCACGAAACATGTTGTGATTTTCATGGTGATTGCATCATTCAACCAAATCAAATATCGTGAATGAAGAAAAGATCATTATTTGATAAGGAATTGAATGCAATAACAAAATTAAGGATTCCAAGGCTCATCCTCAAGCTTTGAGTGAAAAGGAATGGTTAGAATTGAAGAGGGGATCGAAATAAGAAGAAATCATGCATTGATTTGTGATTTCCACCTTGGATTCAAGGTGAACAAGGGTCAAGAAGCTTACCAACAGGTTGGGGGTCGTCCTCCTGATCCTCCCAAGCTCCCTTGGTTGTTTTCCAAGCAAGGAGAAGAAGTGGGATCGGAAAAGCCTTTGTTTTGGCTTGTAAAAGGTCTTTTTATAAAAATTCAATGAGAGAGAAAATGCCTTATAAAAATTCATTTAATCCCAAAAATGGAGCCGCCTCTTCCCCCTAAACTCCTTGGATCCGAGGCTATCTTGTTTACCTTTTATTCCTCTCAGTTATCCATGATTTAAAGAAAAGGAAATTAAGCACCTCAAATCATATTATACTTTTTTAGGAGAAGTTAGGAGGCTTTATTATTCATCCCACCCTCCTCTTGTAGGCCTAAGTTCAAAGTTCACAACATTATCAGCAACGAAATTAAATTTGGTAGGACTCCTACCATTACAGGGAAAGGGGGAAAGATTAAGACCCACAGGGTCGAGGGGAGATGTTGTGTAGGTACAACTCTCCTTATGTTTTTGGAGGTGATGCTTAGCCAAAGCATCGGCAATACATGTTTTCTATCTTGGTACCTTGATAATGCGAATATCATACATACCCTCTAGCATCTTGTGTATAGATATGATCCATGGGTGAAACGTAGGATTCTCATCCACCCCACCTTCAATTGCCTTCATAGCTTTATCACTATCTGTTAGTATTGTCACTGATTGTAGAGAATTTCTTGAGAAGATCTTCAGAGCAAAGTCAATAGCTCATATTTCAACTTCAGTGACGGACTGGGTATCAATATTCACGGAAGCCCCTCCCTTCCATTTGCATATGTGATCGAGTTATCCACTAATATCCATATGTGAGTGGATATTTCTTTTTCTTATCAAATTGTGAGTGAGTTATCCACTCTCTTGGATATTTTTGTGCCTTTGCAAGGCACAAGCTCATCCAATCCTTTACAAATTAATCCCTCACCTTTTTGGTTAAAGGGATCCTTAATTAATATATTTATTTTTGCACTAAATTGAATTAGGGTTTCAATTAGGCTTAAATCTTGATTATTTTAATATCAAGATTCTCTCTCCTCCAACTAAATTCAAATGAGGTGCCCCTCTCATTTTATTTGCTCTATATGATGTCAAGAAACATTAGGGACCTTATTAAAGTGGTAATTTTCATATTGAACCCTAGGTTTTGGGTAAATTGCACATTACACCAAAACTAGGTTTTAATGCACATACATTGCTTTATCAGCTCTCTCTTGGTACTCAGGCTTCCATAAGCCATACCTCTACATCATCTTCATTCTCATGATGCTTCAACACATGAGGAACATATTATCATGCACAATTTGCAAATAAACCCCTCAACTAGGGTAATTTGATTTTTAGTCCAAAACAAGCAAAACATTGATTTCAATAATATTCAAAAAGGACTAGAATTGCAATATAAGTTCCTTTTGAGCCTAAATTATCTTTCAAAAGATAAGAGAAATAATGTAATCACTTTTATTTAGCAAAACACCTAGGGTTAAAACATAACCCAGGTCAGGGATGTTACAAGTTATAAACCCCTAACAAGGATTTCATCCCCGAAATCCCAGATAAAGGAAGACAGATATTATTCAATCAACATACTATCTAGTCTTCACATCTCATCTCCTTATTACGGAGACTCCATAAAACTTTGATCAACACAAAGTGTTTCCATACAAGATTCTCATAGAATCAACACACAAGACACATGCTCCACTGTTCTTCACCATTGACTCTGGAATTAATTTTGTGTCAAGTAACACTTTTCTTGTTCAGAGAAACATCATACATTCTTTATTAATATCATGTTTATGCAGAGCATAAACCCCTAACATATGATTTTCATACTATTTTATATAATCAAACTAATTTCATAGTTGACCACTCTAGGTAGCCAACATAAACCATCTGATATTTCTCAGATACCAGAATCTTTCACCTTGGTATCTATCACATGTGTTGAAAACACATCACATATTTATCTTCCTTTCATGTTGGGACATTAATTGTTACATATGTCTTTACCTTGGAGCCAAAGTTCAAGATAAACTGGTACTTTTCTAGGTATTCATTACATGAACATTTTTATCTTATGCACATCAAGTGTCCTAAGACCCACTTGATTGTCATGTCCCTAAAAGGAAGGAAAACAAGGATTCATATTCCTCTTATTAATTCATGTATTTTATTCAACTATTCATGAAACATTTACTCTTTATCTCATCCTAGGTTCCTTGCCCTCAGCATAGGAATTTATGAAGATGATTACATAGCATTATTATTATTCAGCATGTTATGATGATCTCATGATCTCATCACATTTCCCATTAACTTATTATGGAAGAGATCTTTATTATACTTACATATTTATTGAACAGGGTTCATCTCCCTTATTCTTATTCTTATCTTATGAGGAGTACACTTTTAGTTCTTCATACCAACATGCTCATCTAAGATTTTCTAAGACTTCTCTTTCTTATGCTTATGACACATTTTTCATTCCATATTTCTAATTTTATGATACTCATTAGATTGTCTCAGAATGACTACTTCATCAGAGCAATCAAAAAGACAACAATCTAAGAGTTTCCATACTCACTTTATCATCAATAGTTGTATACCTAGCCAGGGTATATAAATACTGAGATTAAGTGGTATGCACTTTGTATACTATCATATTCCTTCTTTTTCATATTATCACAAGCATAAGATTTAACATCCCTGGATTTTATCCAGGCATCTCTTCTATACCTCATCTTTTCTCATAGAGGTAAGAACAACATAAAACATTTGTGATGTTTTACTAAGAAAATTGTAAGTCCTCATGGGACTAAACAAGGAAAACTCAAT
This sequence comes from Alisma plantago-aquatica, assembly GCA_963693085.1. Lineage (NCBI taxonomy): Eukaryota > Viridiplantae > Streptophyta > Magnoliopsida > Alismatales > Alismataceae > Alisma > Alisma plantago-aquatica. The sequence goes on from OY856413.1 coordinate 782,364,538, forward strand.
CAATTACTTTCTCAATTAATCCAGGAATTCATAAAATGACATATTAGAATGACATTATTTTGTCTAACCTATCATGATTCGTGGATTATTTACTACCTCAGGATGACTGTTCCTCAGAGGTTGATTCACCATAACATTTCTGGCTGAATAATCTCTTGCCAGATGCCCTGCCTGTCTACATTGGTAGCAAATTCTAGTTGCTAGATGCAGTCTAGAAGATTCCTTACCCTTTCCGGGTAACCATTGCCTTGGTGCACTAGGCTCTAGTTGTACTGGTGGTACCAAAAACTTCTTTTTTTTTTGGAACCACTAGGCCTATGTTCCTAAATTTGGATAGGCATTTTCTCAATTATCATCTTATTTTTCTTCTCTGGGCAATATCTTCTGATATGTCCAAGTTTCCTACACTTGCGGCAGACCCTGATTTCAGGTTGTAATCTATTCCCTCCATCACTATATATTGATTCAACGGGATGAGGTTGAGCACAGACTCGATTTAAGTCTAGAACTTCATCATTCCTTTTTGCTTCAACCTACTGATGTTGATCATAAATCCTGTTGATATCCAAAACATCATCATTGGGAGTTGGTAATCTAGGTTACATTGCCAATGCTTGATCCACTATATACATTACTATTGCCCTAATTCTTGAATAGTAATATTTAAAGAAGGATATCTTATTATAGTTGGATCAGCTAGGGGGTTCTCAGGCAGTTGTCCCTCTCTTTCCTGCTCCCATGCACCTCTTCTTGGTGCAGGATTGCTACTTTCAGCAGCAACCTCCTCATGTGACCCAGTCATCTTTAAGTTCTTCTTCTCTTATACGAGCAGAAGACACTATCAGATACACTAGATGACACTAGAACAGACTCTACTACCTTAGTCCTATGTCTCTGTACACTCAGCGAACCTAAAGCTTTGATACCAACTAAATTGTGGCATCCAACTCACAAAAACAAGATTTACTTAAGCAGAAACGAATCATTTACAACGGATTACTGAAAATCACTAAAAATTAAAACATTTTGCTAAGAGATCCAAACATAGGAAGTCTTTTCCATCACGAACCATTGTATAACATTTACTTTCTGGTTCAAACGTACATAACCTGTACCATCTCTTCTCAAGGATTACAACATCAGTTGTCCTATTAACATTATGTACATACAGCATAATAATCTCGAGGCATCAAGCCAAAACCTCATATCAATTTATTAAAAACATTTACTAAAAACTCTGAGGACCTGAGAGTACAGAGATGACACATAGGACTTTCTAGTTACATGACTTAACAGACAGTATCTCCACCTGAGATCTCACAACCGTCCCTGATGTTACTGCTGCTGCCCTTTCCCTGCAAAAGGATTTCTGCTTCTTTATCCGCGTCCACCTAAAAATGTTGGATCCCACGGGGGTGAGACAATTGTAAATTTCCTCAGCGGGAGATATAACTCTCTGCCAAAAATTTGTTATAGTAGTTTATTAAAATAAACTAAGCAAAAGGATTTATATATAGTTAACAGTAGATAAATTATTGTATGAACAGAGTGAAGTAATCTCCTTTCTCAAGGAGAACATTGCATCTACTCATGGTAGAATCATAGTTCATCCATCTACTTGCAATGAATACAAACAGATATGAATAACATCAATGAACTAGAGTTGCATGAAAGAAATATAACATCAGCCAATAAATTTACATATTCAATCATTAAGTAAACATATTGTACGGCTGATTTTCATTTTACAAACACACTTATGCCCTGAGGAGATGAGGTATACTACTCATACTCCAACCGACCACTGCGAAGTCGAAATCGGTACCATACATAGGTCAATGAAAGAGTTGGATTCTCATTACCTCCCACATTCCGATCAGTGTGGGACCACAAGCAGGACTATGTCTACTGCTCAAAATATCTTTCCATGGTATACTGGCAACTTCGCTATAGAGTTACAGCGTCAACTGCACTCTGATCGGACATCGAGAGATTTAATGTTTATCTCCATCGACCCGACATTAAATATCATTGGGAGATTAATGATACATCCATCCCAACCATCGGGAGATTTATGATACATCCATCCCGACACATGAAAAATTGAGAGGTTTAATGTCTACCTTCCCTTAATTTCTTCACTAGACGTAAGGATATTTTCGACCATTTACCCCCATATATTCAAAATATGTGTTACGGGTTTTTCCGCAGAGCACCCGTTTCACCACCACCTTATTACTGATGATGATGGATCTATGGTCAGGGCTCTACATGATATGATTTCACTTGATTAATTAAGTACATTTTCACATTCTTTTAGCATCAGCCAAGTTCTCAAACATGACTTATTACAACAATGCTATAAAGAGACATGTACTATTTCCATCAAATACTTATAAGTCTTTAAAAGACCTTGGAAACTCAGTCCCTCATTTAAATACTGGGAATTATCATTCGATCACAATCTCATCACCATAATCATATGGTTTTGGGTATTCAAACCCTTAGCTCATCATTGAGCATCATTACCATCTATTAGGTAACTATCACCTTTAAGTCATCTGACCAAGGCATTCATGATACTTGTTACACAAGCATCACACATGGCTCACAAGGCCACAAGTGTCTTGTCACCTTTTTCTAGGCAACAGCTTACTCATATGACTCATAAAATTCATGCACATTTGTTACTTTTACTAAGCAACAACAACGTTAAGGCACATAAGGCCAAACAACATTTATTATATAAATGTCACAGCTCAAATCTGGCTATGTTCATCATCTCATAATACCTGCATGGTTATTAGACATGATAACAGTCATACAAGTCATTCATCACATCATGTGATACAATAGTAACACCATTATTCCTTTACCAAGAATTAGGGTTTACTATCAACTAGGGCTTTTCATTCCCCTTTCCCAAAATTAGTGTTAGGGTTTCCCATTTCTCATTAATTAGGGTTTCATGATTATATTATCTGTCCAACCCTTAATTCATTATTCCATACCTCTGGGGCATTCAAAGATATCATAAATAATTACTCAAGATCATTACTTTCATCATATACCATTAATGATCATCAATTCAAGGTATGAGTTCATTTCTCATCTTCATCATGGTATGATTATATCATACTCATTAATTAGGCTTAACCTCATTCTCAAGGTGCATTAGCCAACACTTATCAGAGTGCATCAACTCATTACATTTCATTGTAATAGTTGCATAACACACTTCATATGTTTCTTACCCAAGTATATTGGATTTGAAGTGCATCAAGGTATATCAACCTTGAAGTGCTGAATGTGATAACTATCATATCTTGATGTATCACTTTTCTTATCATTTCAGACTCTCTTGAATTAACCAACTTATCTTGTATTAAGGTATTTCCCTCTTAATACTTTCAATCACTAACAACCTTTAGCATGTAAGGCATAGGCCACACATTAGAATTGTCCAACTATCTTTAATGATGTGGACTTGTCTAATGATAAAGACATTTCTTACTATAAGAATACTTATAATCAACCACATGAAATATTTCACCTTTATAAGGTATTTCCTTCTATCTCATCATTAGGGTTTTATGTATTATGACTCCAAATTCGAGTCTCACATACCATCACCCTTCTTAGGGCCTCTCATCACAACATAGTATTAGAGCATCATGTGGTGTTGGTTCTTAGTCAGGGTTTCTCATGGAATCACCCTCAATGAGGGTTTCTCATGGAATCACCCACAACTAGGGTTTCTCATGGAATCACCTTCAACTAGGGTATCATATATCATTACATGACATCACCCTGGATTTGATTCTCACATCACATCATCACATCAATGTTCCATATACATAATTCCAACTTAGGGTTTCTCATGGTATTACCCTAGAATAGGATTTCACATGGAATCATCCTTAATTAGGATTTCCACTATAGTTACCCACAATTTGGGTTTACTATTCATGTCCATTGGGACTTCATTTAATTGTCCATAATTAGAGATTCACTATTCATCCAAATTAGGGTTTTGTGTCTCATTACCCTAAATTAGAGTTACACATATCATTACCCTGCATTAGGGTTACATCCTCACCCTGGATTAGGGTTTCATTTAGAATTGCCCTGAATTAGGGTTAGGATTCAATAACCTTGTCAATTAGGGTTTATACTCATGATTAGGGTTTCATGATCTCTTTAATAAGGATCATACCCTTAATCACCTCATGAATCATACTCATGTATGAATTCCATTCTTTCATCCTCTCAACTTGATTAGGTCATATCAACCCTTCAATCAAGTACATACAACTATGATTGCCATAGTGTACCAAATTATTGTTCTTATAGAGATCACGGTTTACCCCTTTAATAGTACTAATCATTTTGGTACTTTTATGTCTTTAACCTTTGTACTATCTTTGATTACCATCACTATCAATCATTGGATCATTGGAACAATAATTACCTTCCATTTTCAAGTGATTGAATCACCAACAACCTTCAATCGGTTTTGAAGTTTCATCACCAAATGGTTTTGAAACCGTTTGACCTCCAAACGGTTTTGAAACTGTTTGACCCCGAACTATTTCAAGACCATTTGGACTTAAACGGTCTCAAGACCGTTTGGGCCAAATCAGTCCCAAAACTGCAAGGGTTCTTTAGGTAAATTCATCAATTAGTTGATCATGATTAGCAACATTGAAACCTTCAATCAATTGAATTATTGAGGTTCAATAATTATTGACCCTTGGATCGTTAATCCTTCAAATCACCACCATTGACCATCCATGCGGTCTTTAGGTGCTTGACCTCATGCGGTCTTGAGGTGCTTGACCTCCAAACGGTTTTGAAACTGTTTTCCCATCTCATCATCAAAATCCATGACATCCAATTAGGGTTTGTATCATTGGATTGATTATCAAATCAGCAATTGATTGAATTTCAATTTGGTATCTTTGAATCTTCAAAATACCCAACCATACTCAACCCTAGACCTCAAAATGGTCTTGGTTGACCTCCAAATGGTTTTGAAACCATTTGGGTGATCCCCAAATGGTTTTGAAACCGTTTGAGTTAATCAACCCAAAGATTCAACACAATCAATTACAAAATCTGCACTTAACCCGATTAGGGTTTGCTACTTGATGATTATCTATGTATTGAATTAATAAATTGGATCCATTAGATTATCATCCAACATATATTAGGGTTCTGACATCAAATAGTCAACCCTCCTAAATAGTCAACTCCCATAAATGGTTTGGGGTCAAATCACCAAACGGTTTTGAAACTGTTTGGTCTCGAAACGGTTTGGTGAAACCGTTTGGATCAACAAGTTGAAACCTTTTGCACTTGATATTTGGGGAGTTGTGTGCTTATGATGATGTCATCATCATCAAGCCCTAAACTCACGAAACTTGTTGTGATTTTCATGGTGATTGCATCAATCAACCAAATCAATTATCGTGAATGAAGAAAAGATCATTATTTGATAAGGAATTGAATGCAATAACAAAATTAAGGGTTCAAGTTATAAAACCCGCCTCCAATTGAGCTCCAAAGCTTCAAGCCCACGTCAACAATGGTGGATGCAACTCCTTTCACCATTCCAAGGCTCATCCTCAAGCTTTGAGTGAAAAGGAATGGTTAGAATTGAAGAGGGGATCGAAATAAGAAGAAATCATGCATTGATTTGTCATTTCCACCATGGATTCAAGGTGAACAAGGGTCAAGAAGCTTACCAACAGGTTGGGGGTCGTCCTCCTGATCCTCCTTATCTCCCTTGATCGTTTTCCAATCAAGGAGAAGAAGTGGGATCGGAAAAGCCTTTGGTTTGGCTTGTAAAAGGTCTTTTTATAAAAATTCAATGAGAGAGAAAATGCCTTATAAAAATTCATTTTATCCCAAAAATGGAGCCACCTCTTCCCCCTAAACTCCTTGTATCCGAGGCTATCTTGTTTTCCTTTTATTCCTCTCAATTATCCATGATTTAAAGAAAAGCAAATTAAGCACCTCAAATCATATTATACTAATATCCATATGTGAGTGGATATTACTTTTTCTTAAACAATTGTGAGTGAGTTATCCACTCCCTTGGATATTTTCGTGCCTTTACAAGGCACAAGCTCGTCCAATCCTTTGAAAATTAATCCCTCACCTTTTTGGTTAAAGGGATCCTCAATTAATATATTTATTTTTGCACTAAATTGAATTAGGATTTCAATTAGGCTTAAATCTTGATTATTTTAATATCAAGATTCTCTCTCATCCAACTTAATTCAAATGAGGTTCCCCTCTCATTTTGTTTGCTCTATATGATGTCAAGAAACATTAGGGACCTTATTGAAGTGGTAATTTGCATATTGAACCCTAGGTTTTGGGTAAATTGCACATTACACCAAAACTAGGTTTTAATGCACATATATTGCTTTATCATCTCTCTCTTGGTACTCAGGCTTGCATAAGCCATACCTTTGCATCATCTTCATTCTCATGATAATTCAACACATGAGGAACACATTATCATGCACAATTTGCAAATAAACCCCTCAATTAGGGTAATTTGCACTTTAGTCCAAAGCATTGATTTCAATAATATTCAAAAAGGACTAGAATTGCAATATAAGTTCCTTTTGAGCCTTAATTATCTTTCAAAAGATAAGAGCAAGCATGTAATCACTTTTATTTAGCAAAACACCTAGGGTTAAAACATAACCCAGGTCAGGGATGTTACACTGAGAGTACAGTGACGACACATAGGACTTCTATCTACAAGACACGACAGACAGTACATTCAACCTGAGTTGTTACCGTTGTCCCTACTATTGTTGTCCTTCCTCTACAGAGTGGTCTCTACCTCCTCATGCATGTCCACCTAAAAATTTTGGATCCCATGAGGTGAGACAATTATCCCAATGAGAGATATAACTCTCCGCCAACAATGTTATTATCACAGGTAAATAGTATAAAATTGAGAAAAGGTTCTTTTATATTAATAAGCAAGATTAATCATTGTTGATAAGCATATTAGAACATTCTCTTATTTTAAAGCATAGCAACTATCTACGATAGAGCAGTAAATCATCTATGCACTTTATAAGGAATATGAATAACATGTGTATCATTTACCCATCATACTATACCAACAGCTCAAGCTTATCATGTGATAATATTATCATGGTATGATATCCATGAATCATTCGCATTTCTAGTTGTTGGCCTCAACCGATCTGCTAGCCAGGTATTGGATTATACCAATCCTGTAAATATGTTCTAGCCAGGTATTGGATTATACCAATCCTATAAATATGTTCTAGCCAGGTATTAGATTATACCAATCTTGTGAGATTATGGTCAGGTATTGGATTGTACCAATCCTATGAGATTACGGCCAGGTATTGGATTGTACCATTCCTATGAAATTACAACCAGGTATTGGATTGTACCAATCTTGTGAGATTACGGCCAAGTATAGGATTGTACCAATCATGTGAGATTACGGCCAGGTATTGGATTGTACCAATCATGTGACATTACGGCCAGGTATTGGATTGTACCAATCTTGTGAGATTACGGCCAGGTATTGGATTGCACCAATCCTATGAGATTATATTGAGAGTACAGCTAGGTATTGGATTATACCAATCCTATGAGATCATGGTCATATTTCTAAGGATCCCATGTTAGTTGGGATACCTTTATGTTTACCTTTCACATTCATTATGGGATATCAAACCCTTAAACTCACCATTTAATAGTGCATCAACTTTAGTAGGCATTACACCTCAGCCAAGCCATCATACCCATTCCCATTCTTTATGTGATACAAGTATTCCTCATATCTCATCTAAGCATATTTAAAACATTGTGGCCCTTATTTGGCTATATCCATAAAGCATGTATGACCAAGATCTCATTATTATTATTATTATTATTATTATAACCATTTATTATTATTATGTTGTGGGGTTCCCATTTCCCTAGTTCATTTTGAACATTACCATCTCTTACATCAATCTCTAGAAAATGAGACTTTTATAAACATCTTGTCACCTCTCACTAGGCAACATCCGTCTATAGGTCATAAGACATGTATAAACATTATACTTGTTATACAAGTATTTCACATGGCTTACAAGACCCATTTAATTTGTATTACATGAAACATCATAGCTCATACCTAGCTATGCTCATTATCTCATGATACCAGCATGGTTAGTATTTCATGATAACAGCAATATCAAATACCTATAATTACCATGCAATACAAGAGATATACAACCCTCCCATCATTAGGGTTAGGGTTTCCCTTTCTTACCGATTAGGGTTTCCAGTCATATCAACTATGTGATACAAGGGCAATACATCCTTCCCAACATTAGGGTTAGGGTTTCCCATTCTAACCGATCAGGGTTTCAAATCATATCATCACCCTTCATTAGGGTTAGGGTTTTCCCCTTATTAATCGATTAGGGTTTCAAGATCATATTAATAGGAATCAAACCCTAATTCATACTCCACTTATATTAGGAGTATCAATGTATGCTCATAACATGATTATCACACATGTATAAGTTTCTCTCTCATCCTCACTAGGATGTTGATTGCATGGTACTCTCTTAAATTGGCTCAACCCCTTTCTTCAAGGTACATTGGCCCACTTAATCAAAGTACATTAAACTCTTTACATCTTAATGTATTACTTGACATAACACACTTCATGTGTTACCCCATCAAGTACATTGAATTTGAGGTACTTCCACCATGTCGGGTAGAGAGGTGTGTGCACTCTTCACACCATATCGGGCAAAGAGGTGTGTGTATGCTCCTTACCATATTGGGCAGAGAGGTGTGTGTATGCTCCACACCATATCGGGTAGAGAGGTGTGTGTATGCTCCACACCATATCGGGCAGAGAGGTGTGTGTATGCTTCACACCATATCGGTCAGAGAGGTGTGTGCATGCTTCACACCATATCGGGAAAAGAGGTGTCTGTATGCTTCACACCATATTGGGAAAAGAGGTGTATGCTTGCTAGCCATGTCGCCCAAGAGGTGTATGTGTGTGTCATACATATCGGGTTGCTCAAATTAGGGTTTGCATATCGGGTTAGCCCCTTATGCTAATACCTTTTTCATTCCTTCAAGGAATCAACCTTTCATTGGGTTGAGTGACAAGATAGACAATTGGTTGAACCCTTCACAAACCATTGTAAAAAACTATAGGGGTGTGTGGTTCCAAGGTATATCGGTTTTCATATCATATTGGGTTCCATCACCATATCGGGTTAGAGGTGTGTGTTTCAACCCGATATTGGTTTGTACCTTGATGATGTCATCATCATCAACCTCTAGACTCTTGTCCTTACTGTTATAGTTCATGAACAACAGTCCTAGGTCACTAATAGAACTCATGGATTCATCAATTATGCAAGAAAATTCTAATTGAAAGTAAATCATCAAGTATGGCAAGATTGATAGTAAATAATAACATAATTGAGTTCAAGTTATATAACCTTCCTCAAGAACAACTTCAAAGCACCAAGCTCCCAATATTTATGTTCCCAAGGTTGAAGATGAGCTTATCAAAGGTACAAGACTTGAGATCCTCAGCACTATGCATGATTCCTCACCACTTGTAGCTGATATCCCTCACTTGTGGCCGATATCCCTTCACTTGGTCGATATCACTTTGCTATGGCTGATATCACTTTGATATGGATGATACCAAGGTTCTATGCATGATACTAAGACTCTATGAATGATATATAAGAGAAAGAGGGTGATAAATTTCAAAATTTTCACTTATAGGTGAAAGGAATGGTATATATAGTTTAAGCTCATGAAAGAGAGTGTATATGAGGTGTCATCATTTTAAAGCTACCAGGTTCCACATGACCATGCATGGTTTACACGTTTACATGCATGCACTCATATTTATATTGACATGCAAAACACTTGTGGATAATCTAGAGATGATATTTCAGTCATCACTTATCTTGTTGGGTAAGATATTTCAACTCAATCACCACTTTATTCACAACCTGATACAACTTTTTCAAGGAAGTTGTAAACCGATACACTTCACCTCCTTGAGGTGTTTTTCCCATCATGCCCTTTTCCAAGAGTCCAAAAAACTATATGAGACTCCCCTTATGGCTCCTTGTCCAATAGGCACTCCATATATAAGCTTTACAACTTGATACAACTCAAATTAGGGTTTCATATTCAACCCTTCTTAGTCTTTTCATCACCAAGAGTACCATCACTCAAATATGATTCAAACATGGTGTATCCTTATTTATCTCTCCTATAAATGATACTAGGAGGGATTAGGGACACTCTAGAGATGGTAATTTGTATATCAACCCTACATTTTGGGTAAATTACAACTTATACCAAAATTGGAATACAAGGCACTAGAATTATTCAAACAAGTTCAAACTTGGAATTTAGGCTTTCCACAAGCTACTACCTAGAATCATTCTCTCTCTTATGATACTAAAACACATGAGGTATGTTTAAAATGTGACATATTGCAATATAACCCCTCATCTTGGGTAAATTACATTTTGGTCCAAAATAAGAGAACATTGCTCAAACGTTATTCAAACAGGACCAAACTTGAAACATAAGTTTGTCACCTGATAACAAAACACTTTAGAGAATTATATTAAAGTTCTAAGCAACTTATTTAAGCCAAACAAATAGGGTTATCCTTAATCCTAGGTCAGGGATGTTACATTTGCCACCTTTGTGGAGTCAGTTAGGCGGATAGAAAGGTCCATGACTGAGAAACATGAAGCGAATAGTAAGAAAGTGTGTGAATAGTTCCAAGGATAGAGGTTCAGAAATTTAAAGAAACCCTGGTTTCCTGCACCAATAGCACCATAGAGATCCAGTGCACTGTTGTAGTGGACATAAATCAAAGGGAAAGAGCGTAGATTCCTACCAAGTGGAGCCCATAGTACAGCATCAATGTCAGTAATAAGACCATCTAGGCCGCAAGGGGAAGGCAGAAGCGGTTATAAGTGTGGGCATCCAAGACACTTGATGAAGGAATGTCCAGTTAGGGACATAGAGGTAACCCAACCACCAAGGTAGAGTCAACAAGACTCGTAGAGGCAACAGTTCAGTAGTGGCACACGAGGATGTGGACAGACGTCCCGAGCAGGTTCATCTGCACCCAGCAACAGAGCATGTAGTCGGCAATAGGCAACGGCGAGATTATATGCTATGAATCAGCCGGAGGCAGTGGTTAACCCACGAGTCATGACAAGTCAGATGGAATTGTTTCATTCTAATATGTCTTCATCCTGCTTCATATCTGTTTTGATTGATCTAAGTGCTACACATACCTTTATCACTCAAGAAGTGATTCATGACTACAATTTGACTTTCGCTAATAGAGAAGATAATCTATTATGAGAAACTTTGTTAGTCGGATCTGCGGTGTTGTGGGAGGTATGTTCTCCCAGTGTTATTTCATTTTCTAAACATGACATCCAGGTGGACCTTATACCACTTGAGATGTACGGGTTTGATATAATTCTTGGGATGGACACCCTAGAAAAGTATAAGGTTGTCTTGGATTTTGGTTCCAAGCAAGCTATGTTCACAGACAGTGATGAGACATGGGTCTTTCAGGGGGACAGAAAGATTCTTCCAACATGTCTAGTATTAGCAATGGTAGCTGAGAAACTGATGCGACAAGGATGTGAAGCATTCTTGGCACATATGGTAGATACCCGACCAGAGAGTCCTAATCTTCCTGAAGTTCCTATTGTCAGGTAATTTGAGGATGTGTTTCCTAAAGAGTTTCCAGACATTCCTCCACTTCGAGAGATTGATTTCGATATTAATCTAATTCTGGGTACGCAACCTATATCTCAAACACCTTATAGAATGGCGCCAGCTCAGATGGCATAACTTAAGAAATAGTTATAAGAGTTGCTTGAGAAAGGTTTGATTCGACCGAGTACTTCCCCATGGGGTGTTGTAGTTCTTTTTGTTAAAAAGAAGGATGGGTCCATGAGATTATGCATAGAATATAGACAGCTTAACAAGGTGAATATTAAGAACAAATATCCTCTACCAATGATAGATGATCTATTTGACAAGTTGTGTGGTGCAACAGTATTCTCAAAAATAGATCTAAGGTTAGTATATCATCAGTTACGTATCAAGGAGAGTGACATAACTAAGTCAGCCTTTAGGATAAGGTATGGTCATTATGAGTTTGTAGTTATGTCGTTTGGACTAACTAATGCACTAGCTGCATTCATGGAGCTGATGAATAGAATCTTTCGGCCATTCCTTGATCAGTTTGTAGTGGTCTTCATAGACGATATCCTAATATACAGTAGAGATGGTCAACAACATGAACAACACCTTTGTCAAGTCTTGACATTGTTGACACAGCACAAGCTATATGCTAAGTTTAACAAGTGTGAGTTTTGGTTGTCAGAAGTGTCTTTCCTGGGATACATTATATCTGCTTCAGGTATTCTTGTTGATCCTAAGAAAGTGGAGTCTATTGTAGAGTGGAAACAGCCCAAGACACCGACTGAGATTCGCAGTTTCTTAGGCTTGGCAGGTTATTATAGGAGGTTTATCAAAGACTTTAGTTCTATAGCCTTACCCCTAACCAAGTTGACCAAGAAGGAAGTTTCTTTTGTCTGGAATGACAAGTGTCAGCATTCTTTCCAGTTGTTGAAAGAAAGGTTCACTAGTGCACCTGTGTTAGCTTTACCTGAGCAGGAAAAGGCATACATTATTTTTTGTGATGCCTCTAAGAATGGTCTAGGATGTGTGCTAATGCAGAATGATCATGTAGTTTCTTTTGCTTCCTGACAGCTTAAGAAACAAGAGGAGAATTATCCAACACATGATCTAGAATTAGCTGCAGTGGTCCACGCATTGAAGATCTGGAGACACTCTCTCTATGGACAAACATGTCAAATTTTCACAGACAATAAAAACTTAAAGTACATCTTGTCACAACACGAGTTGAATATGAGATAACGCCACTAGATGGAGTTGACCAAGGACTACGATTGTACAATTGATTATCATCCAGGAAAGTCTAATGTGGTGGCAGATGCATTAAGTAGAAAATTTTCGTCTCCACCCATAGATAAAGCACAGTTGAACTCATTAATATACTTTAAATGGGACATGTTTGTCTCTTTGAGGCAAAACAATGTACAGCTTAAATTATCCCTAATAGTTGGATTGTTAGCTGAGATGCATGTAAAACCTACTTTGAAACAACAGATCAAAGAGGCACAACAGACTGATACTGTGATTCAACAGATCAGGTTAGAGTATGGTAGTGAGAAACGGGACAGTTTTCATCAGTCAGAGGATGAGGTAGTCTGTTACCATGGTAGGATGGTAGTACATGATGTCAATGACTTAAGGAAGCTAGTCATGGAGGAAGCTCATTCATCCATGTATGCAATGCATCCAGGAGGTACCAAAATGTATCATAACTTAAAAGACATGTATTGATGGCCTAGTTTGAAAAGGGATGTAGCCGAGTTTGTTATGTAGTGTTCAGTATGTCAGTAGGATAAAGATGAACATCAGAAGCCTTCAGGAACATTGCAACCTTCACCTATACCACAGTGGAAATGGGATCGCATGACAATGGACTTTGTGGTTGGTTTACCCAGAATAGCCAAAGGTCGTGATTCCATTTGGGTGATAGTTGATAGGTTGACTAAGTCAGCACATTTTCTTCATGTTAAAACAACCTATACTGCTGAGAAACTTGCACAGATCTATATAGATGAGATAGTGCGATTATACGGGGTTCCATCTACAATTGTATCTAATAGAGGTCCCCATTTTACAATTCATTTTTGGGAATGACTACATAAAGACTTGGGTACTCAGTTGAAGTTTAGCACAGCTTCCCATCCTCAGATAGATGGTAAATCAGAAAGAACTATATAGACTTTGGAAGACTTGCATAGAGAATGTGTACTTCATTTTGTAGGAAGTTGGGACACACACTTGAGCTTGATAGAGTTTTCCTACAACAACAGTTACCAGACTAGTATTGATATGGCACCATATGAAGCATTATGTGGTATATGTTGTAGATGTTTATTATGTTGGTATGAAATAGGAGAATACAAACTTTTGGGTCCTGAGCTAGTGCAACAGACAACTGAGAAGACTAAAGTAATACACAAACACTTGAAAGCTGCACAAGATAGATAGAAGTCATATGTTGATAAGCATTGTAGACCTTTAGAATTCCAAGTTGGAGATAGGGTGTATCTCAAAGTCTCTCCTTGGAAAGTTTTTCTCAGATTTGTGAAAAGGGGTAAGTTAGCTCCTAGATTTATGGGACCTTACCCAGTGATAGCACATATTGGAAGGGTAGCTTATAGGTTGGAGTTGCCACCTGAGCTACATAGACTACATCCGGTGGTCCATGTATCTATGTTGAGAAAGTGTCATCTCGACACAGAGTTGGTGTTGCAACCTATAGAGGTAGAATTAAATGAGGATATATCCTATGTGGAAGGTCCAATGATGATTCTTGACATAAGAATCAAGAAGTTGAAAAAAAGACATAATTCTTATGGAAGTTCTATGGCATCACCATGGCATTGAAGAAGCCACATGGGAGTTGGAGGAAGAGATGAGGAGGAAGTACCCTTCTAAACAAAATGACATATACATACTTGCACTTGCGAAATATAAGTCCCCAAAGGCAATGGGTTTAGAATTAGATCCAGTATATAATTTATAAGAAAATCATTTCTTAATATTGTAATGTGACAGAAAATAAGTAATACAAGAATATCAAGAAAAGCATGCTTCCCAAGCATACCAAATCCATTGGAAAAAAAAGATCATTTCATGAAAATAAGTAATACACACTCCCACATTTTATAAGTTTGTTGAACTACATTGACTAGTAAGGGTGACACATTAAAGGTGAAGCTCCTATTCATACATTGACCCTAACCCTAGAAATAAACCTATGGTGAACAAGGAGGTTTCTAGGAGTAAAATATAATACAGACGAGCCCATCACCATGGATAATAGTTGTATCAAGTTTGTTATTTGCTTCTTCTTTCACCTTGCACCAAAATTCAACTTTGTCCCAAAAAACTTGAAAAACTTGTTGTGATTCAAACATTATCAATGATCTTCACCTTCGTGAGGAAGAAACTTAGAGCAACTTGAGCTTATTGTCACAGATCAGCAAGCTAGAAAAACAAAAAGCTAAGATCATATAACAACTCTGACCTAAAAGTAATTGGCATATGATCCATTGGAATCAACATGTAAAATCGTACATATCCCATTACTCCTAGAAGTACAGACCACAGAGGCTATCATATGTTAGAGAAGAAGTATCTTTGCTGAGAAAAGCCAATAATATAGAAACTACATGCAAGCAAATAGAATTATAGATCATAGTGAAACTTATGTGTAGAAACCAGCTGACGCACATCATCTTCAGTTAGTAAACAATCATAAGGGTAAGAAGAGAAAGCTACATAGAGAATAGATAGAATCCAAAGAACATGAACCATCAAAATGAACTTTATAACCAAGTTGGTAATGAGATAACTTCAAGCTATGGATAATAGAAAAACCTCAACACATTACAAGTGTCAACCTCCATGTACATTTATGAAGTCATCATCTGAATCAAACTTTAAAGTGCTTATGGAGTCAAATCATACCTGTTGGATTTTACATGGTCATAGTAGGCAGTAGAAACAAAAATTTAATTGACCATAAAACCCATAACCAACAGATCGCATCAATATCTATGTAATGGGAAGGATGGTTTTAGCGAGATATACCTGGTCCTGAGGCTTGCTCAATGATAATACCTCACATATAATGCAATCTTCAACCACCTGACTTCAATGACATCTGTGTAACTCTTAGTCTTGACTCAGATTGAAGTTGACTATCGTCCTCCTGAGTGGCAAAAGTCTCCCGCCTATATAGATAGTTCAAACGAACTACTGGGAACTCTAGTCATCCTAAAGAATGAACTAGAAGGAGTTGTCCCCTTCTGTTGGTGTACTAGTCACTGACACACTCTCCCACAACCAGTTTATTTTCTACAGTTGTCTTTCCCTCACTGATCCTCCCTAGACAGGTAGAACTTGCTTGGGCTCTCTCAGTAACCTCAACCAGAGAGGACAACAACTTTGTGGAGAAACTGATGTTCTGAGTTTTGTCTCTGGAGAAGCCCCCTGTACCCCTCTATTTATAGTAGAGGGCAGGGTCAGGGTTCCCAGCCTGTGTGGGAGTAGAAGGGTCCAGAATTTCCATAAACAATTTGCACTACGATAGGCGAATCGATCATTTCATGAATGAAATGGTCATTTTCCAAGGTGAGTCGATCGGTTCACTTGTGAACCGATCGGTTGGGAGTGTGAACTAGTCCGTTCACTTAGTGAACCGGTCGTTCACTTCCTAGAGTTGCCCACAATTGACTTGCTTATTTGTTTCTAATTAACACAAATATTAATTCTTGTCCCAATCAAATTGAACAAGTGAAATAAAAAACTTTTTTCTCAAAAATTGGAAAAATCCAACACTACTCCTTTAGCCAAATGAACTGATCGGTTCACCAGAGTGAACCGGTCGTCTCACTGGCCATGAGCTGATCGGTTCACCCAGTGAACCGGTCGGTTGGTGGTCTAGATTGTGCAGAACACAGTAATTTTGGTTCTCAATCAATATGACACTCGAATCAGTTGGTTCAACACTTGAACTTGATGATTCTGAGTCAAGTCTATTGATTGAATGTTTGATTGAGTACCTAAACACTTTAGTAATCAATTCAAGCATCATTCATGGATAAACTCCTCTTCCAGGTTGATCCTTTGTCTGTGACCCTATAGGTCCCATTTCACACTGGTAGTGAATGTCCACAACTAGCTTATGACATCACAAGCAAAGAGTGGTTCCTAGTCACACATCAATGCTACCCAAGTGAAAAGGAAAGTTGGAGAACAACTTTCAATCCTATAGTCTATGATTGGTGTTTTAGTGAATGTATATTTCCTTTGTCTCTAATATCCTGAATGAACTCAAGGCATGGAGTTGTCATCCTTTCAATGTTCATTCATGTTTCTTAAACTAGAGCAAACTGTCTAAGATACGTGTGACATCAATATCATATATTGATTCACATGTGCATACGCATGCCTTTCTCAGTCTCGCTTATCAAGTGACATGGACATCATACTCACTTAGGAGGGACAAATCCCATATCTATCACTCACAGTCTATCTCATGTGTCAAAGCCACCCAATCATCACTGTTATAACAACCCATGTTTTAGGACTGCGTTTGATGATGCCAAAGTGTACCCAATCACATTCGATGAGTGTAGTGATTTCAGGTCTAGGAATCACAATCACCACCATCACTATGAGAGATGACTCTGACTGCCATGTCATGGTTCCATGTGTCACTTTCATGGTGGGTCTGTCCAATACACTATTCTCCAACATGTATCTGTGTGCTTGGTTTGATATCATATATCATGACTAATGAGACATTGGCATTAACCAACACACACTATAGGTTGTCTATATGTTCTCATTGTTCAAGTCCTCAACCTATAGACATACATCATTGAGTATTGTCATTTTTTAGACATTCATTCTGCTCCATCATTTATCTCATAATCGATTTAGCTAGAATAAATGGGAAGATTGCCTTTGATGTTTATCAAATCAATCATGATGTATGCCAATCCAATCATCATATGATTGGATCTAAGGGCATACATACCAACAGACTCCCACTTGCACTTAAAGACAATCACCTTTGAATCATATTTTCAGTGATCTCTAAACATGTCCCACATGTTTCTGCTGTGCTAGTGCTAATCTAGTGAGTTAGCGACACTTTTCTTTAGTCAGTATACTGCATGTTTCACAACTCCTCATTGTACGACATTTCATATGAGATGGAGTTGTCATAATATTCTATCTGATATTCCTTGCCTAACAATTAGCTCCATTGTTTGACTTAGTATGTTACTCTATCATCAATGGTTGGAACATATATAAGTTCATCTTATGAACTTCTAGATCCATATAATATCCTCTGTTGTTCATAACACAAGGATTGTAACATCCCTGACCTGGGTTATGGCTTAACCCTAGAAGTTTTGATTAAGTAAGTTATTTACAAACTAGTTTTAATCTTTTAAAAAGTAATTAAGACTCTTGAAGAGTTTAATTTTCAAATCTGAACTTATTTGCAAACTGTTTGTGCATTATATGATAGTTTGGGTATAAAGTGTAGTTTACCCAAGATGAAGGGATATATTGAAAAACGTCACATGTTGAATGTACCTCATGTGTTTTAGCATCATAATAGAGATAATGATGCTAAGGGGCGGCTTTTGGAAAGCTTAAATTCCAAGTTGAAACTTGTTGGAATAATGTTAGTGCCTTGTGCACCAATTTTGGTACAAAGTATAATTTGCCCAAAATGTAGGGTTGATATGCAAATTACCACCTCTAAAGTGTCCCTACTCCCTCCTAGTATCATCTAGAGGATATATAAAGAAGAAGACACCATGTTTGAATCATTTATGAGTGGTAGTATTCTTGGTGATGAAAAGACCAAGAAAGGGGTTGAATGTGAAATCCTAACTTGAGTTGTATCGAGTTGTAGATTTGATATGGGAATGCCTATCGGCCAAGGATCCATAGAGGGGATCCCATATTGGTTTGTGGACTATTGTAAAAGGCCATGATGGGCAAAGCACCTCAAGGAGGTGAAGTGTATCGGTTTACAACTTCCTTAGAAAAGTTGTATCGGGTTGTGAATAAATTGGTGATTGAGTTGATATATCTTATCCAAAGAGATAAGTGATGGACGAAATTTCATATTTGTATTATCCTCAAGCATTTTGCATGTCAAGATAAATATGAGTGTATGCATTTACATGTGTCAACCATGCATGGACATGTGGCACCTAGTAGCTTAAAATGATGACACCTCATTTACACACTTTTTCATGAACCTCAACTATATATACCATTCTTTTCACCTACTAGTCAAAGTTTTCGAATCTTACCACCCTCTTTCCCTAAGATAGCATGCATAGAGTCTTGGTATCATGCATAAGTGAAGTGTTGTCGTGCATAGAGCCTTGGTATCAGCCATAGCAAGGTGATATCGGCCTAGCAAGGTGATATCGACCTAGCAAGGTGATATCGGCCATAGTGGAGTGATATTGGCCACAAGTGAAGGAATATCGGCCACAAGTGAGGGAATATCGTGCATAAGTAGTGAGGTATCGTGAAAGGTGCTAAGTAGCAAGAAGGAGCTCAAGTTTTAACCCTAAGGTGAGGCCATGATCATCTTCAACCTTGGATTGAAGCATGGACCTAGGGTTATGATCTTCCTTTCTTTTCTTCTTCACCAATTACTTATCCATGGTGATTCTTTGCATATAGAGGAGTTGTGAAGTTCATCTTCAACCTTAGAAACGTGAAGATTTGGATCTTGGAGCTTTGAAGTTGTTCTTCAGGTGGGTTATATAACTTGAACCCAATTATATTATTATGCACCTTCAATTCTATCATACTTGTTGATCTACTTGCAATTTCGAATTCTCTTGAATAATTGATGATCCTATGAGTTCTAAAAGTTTCATGGGACTATTTTACATGACTGAGAATAGTAAGAACAAGAGTCTAGAGGTTGATGATGATGACATCATCAAGGGTAAATTGATATCAGGTTGAAGCACACACCTCCTACCCGATATGGTCATGAAACCCTATATGATATGAAAACCGATATACCTTGGAACCCTACACCCCTATCAAATTTTACAATGGGTTGTAAAAGGTTTAAAAAGTTGTCTAGTTTGTCACTCAGCATAATGATAGGATGGTACATTGAACAGATGAAAATATATGAGCATAAGGGGCTAACCCGATATGCAAACCTTAAGTTGAGTAACCCGATATGGTGTGAAGCATACACACACCTCTTTGCCCGATATGGTGTGAAGCATACACACACCTCTTTGCCTAATATGGTTTGAAGCATACACACACCTCTTTGCCGGATATGGTGTGCTGCACACACACACACCTCTTTGTCGGATATGGAAGCAAACATACACCTCTTGCCCGATATGGTAAGTACACATACACCTCTTGGGCGATATGGGTAGCAAGCACACACCTCTTGCTTGATATGGTGGAAGCACCTCAAAACCCATATGAAGGAAAGCACCTCAAATGCAATGTACTTGATGGAGTAACACATGAAGTGTCTTATATCAAGGCATACATTAAGATGTAAGGAGTTTAATGAATATTTATTAAGTAGGCCAATGTACCTTGAAGGAAAGGTTGAACCAACTTAATAAAGTATGAAGTAATCAACATCCTAGTGAGGATGAGAGAGAAACTCTTACTTCTATGATAATCATGTAATGAGCATATATTAATAATCTTAATATGTGTAGAGTATGAATTAGGGTTTGATCCTTGATAATATGATCTTGAAACCTTAAATGGTTAATAATAGGAAACCCTAACCCTAATGAAGGGTGATGGTATGTATTTGAAACCCTAATCGATAAGAAAGGGAAACCCTAACCCTAATGATGGGATAATGGTATTACCCTTGTATTGCATGGTGTTGATATGTATTTGATATTGTTGTTATCATGAAATACTAACCATGTGGGTATCATGAGATGATGAGCATATCCAGGTATGAACTATGATGTTTTATGTGATATAGATTTAAATGGGCCTTGTGAGCCATGAGATCCAATAATGGGATGATTGGTGGGATACATAAAGATTGATTTGATAAGCATCAAAGGCAAGCTTCCAATTCTTTCTGGTTCAGCCATATGAGATAATGATAGAATAGATTGAATGTCTAGAGAATGACAGTACTCAATGACGTATGCTTTTAGGTTGAGGACCTGAACGGTGAGATCATACGGATGCTAAGAGTTTGTACATTCTTATTATGTCCCTAGTGGGATGTCATTATGGAAGGTAGATAGACAACAATGACACACAAGACTAGATTGTGGTGTTGGTTGATGACAAAATCTCATTAATTATGATATGGAGATATCAAACCAAACACATAGGTACTTGTTAGAGAACAAGCATACCAGACAGACCCACCGTGAGTTTGACACATGGAACCATGACATGGTAGTCACAGTCAGTTCTCACAGTGATGGTGGTGAGTGTGATTCTTTGACCTGAAATCACTACACTCAACACATGTCATTGGGTACACTTTGACATCATCAAACGCAGTCCTAAAACATGGGTTGTTATAAAGGTTATGATTGGGTGGCTTTGACACATGGGGCTTTTGAGGGGTGAGTGATAGATATGGTATTTGTCCCTCCTAAGGGAGTTTGATATCCATGGCCACTTGATGAGTAGGATTGAGATAGGCATGCACGCATGTGTGAATCAGTATGTGATATTGATTTCATACATATCTCCTCCAATCTACTCTAAGATCAAGAAAGTTAATGAACATAGAAAGGATGACTATTCCATGCCTTGAGTTCATTCGGGATATTAGCGACAAAGGAATTATACATTCACTGTAACACCATTCACGGATTGTAGGATTTAAAGTTGTTCTCCAACTTTTCTTTTCACTTGGGTAGCACTGATGTGTGACTAGGCACCACTCTTTACTTGTGAAGTCATGTGTGTTATGGACTTTCACTACCAACATGAAATGGACATGTAGGGTCACACACATAGGATTTAACCTGGAAGAGGAGTTTATCCACAAATGATGTTTAGATTGATTACTAAAGGAGTTTAGTAGTTCAATTAAACACTCAATCAATTGATAACTTAGTATCATAGTGTTCAAGGTGTTGGACCGATTGATTAGAATATCAGATTGATTGAAACTACAATTGACTGATTTGCACAGTCTACTGCCCCAACAAATCGGCTCATAGGAATGAACCGATCGGCTCAGGTTAGTGAACCGGTCGGCTCAAGTGGTGAGTTGATCGGCTCATGTGTCACAGAAACGATCGGCTCAATTGTTGAACCGGCCGATTCGTGTGACCAACCAAGATCATTTGGAAAGTCAGAAGACTATTTTGCAAATACAATTTGTTTCACTTGTACAAATTCGATTTGGACAAGGATTAATATTTGATTAGTTGGAAACAAATATGAAAGTCAATTTGAGTTGGACCAGGACCACGAACCGATCAGTTCAGAAGTGAACCAATTGGCTCAGGTGTCCCAACCGACCAGTTTAGATGTGAACCGATCGGCTCAGGTCCCCAACTGATCGTTTCATGCTTGAAACGATCGGTTCTGGTGGCGCAGTTGGTTGTTTTATGGAAAATCTCGAACCCTTCTACTCCTGCTTTAATCCCACATTACCTGGGGTAGAGAACCTTGTCCCATGACCCTCCTATATATAGGGGTATTGGGGGCTTCTCAATAACAACAACTTAGAACACCAGTTTCTCTACAAAGTTGTCGTTCTCTCTGGTTGTGGTAACCGAGAGAGCTCGGGCAAGTGCTACCCGATAAGGGAGGCACAGCAAGGGAAAGACAACTGCAGAAAAGTGACTGGTTGCAGGAGAGTGTGTCGGTGACTAGTACGCTGACAGGAGGGTGCGACTCCTTCTGATTCCTTATGGGACAAGGAGATCAGAGTTCCAGGTGGTCCGTGTGGACTACTTTAGAGGCGGGAGACTTCTGCCGCTCGAAGGATATTTGTCAATCCCAATAGTCCTGGTGAGGCCAGGAGCTGCACATACACCGTCCAAGACCGGAGGTGAAGATCGTGCAAGCCGCGAGGTAACGTCACCGAGCAAGCCTCGGGACAAGGTACGTCTCTACAAACCATCCTTCCTACTGTATAGATATTGATGTGATTCCTTCGTTCTAGGTTTGGGAAAAGAAATTTTTTGTTTCTGCTGCCTTCTCTATCTCCCCATACAACCCAACAGTGGTATCAAAGCCACGTCAACTGCTCTGTACTTTAGGTGTTATGACCCCACCTCCTGATAACCCCCAATTAAGGGAGACCGGGAGGATGAAGTTGTACCCATAACTTTCGGATCAAAGGTTCGGCACTTAACCAAGAACAATTATTAAATTTCAACAATCTATACTGAAAAGCTATAAGAAAATAAATTTTTGCATACCTTTTTGAAAACTTGGATCTCTAAACTTCTATCCACTTAAGGATTCTATTCTAACTAATCCTCCTTGTATTTTACTTCATGTGTTTCACAATATGACGATTTACTGTTTGTCCTTTTGGCTTGTACCTAAAATGCCGACAAACAAAATGTCAGTCAGCCGAAGCTGGTATGTGGGGGAAACAATAAACTTGCAACTATGATAACAACATAATCATTCAATTAATCATTTAACAACCAAGATTATGTTTTAAATATAACTCTGTGATCCATGAGTACCCTATCCTCTGTGCTATCCCTGTAGTGGACCTGGATACTACCTTCCTTTTGGTAGATCCCCATTAAACCCCTCATGGTCCCACCTATAGGTGAACCAGTTTCTAGGGTTGAGTCACATGGCACTACTCGCAAGTAGCCCACTCCTTAACTCATGGCAGGCTAATGGGTCTCATGGAACTACACTTGGTAGCCCAATTTCTAACCCACAATAACCTAGACCTTACTCTAGGTTACCCCTTTTTAGCCTTGACAAGCCACAGAGGTGGTCCTGGATCTAGCCAGATATACATGTATATTCATAGTGATAGTCATAGTCACTCTATAGTTGCATGAAATAAAAGCATCCAACAGTTATTTCAAGCCATGAGGGAAACGTCGATAAACTCCCTAGAAAACTAGTTGGGATAATCATAAGCGTAACCACATACCTGATTTGATGATTTCACAAGCATTAAGCAAATCCAACCAAGAATGCAATCCAATCAAGAAATTCAATAATCACATAATTCCTGAAAAGAATATGTACTCTATTTATTACACACTTTATCAAGAATCTAATTTATTGACTTGGATTCACTTTCTAGGGTTTTTGTATCCATTTTAGGGTTTCATTTTGCAATTAGGGTTTCCCTTCATCTTTTACCGTATTAAACCCTAATTTTATGCTTATACTCATAAACCCTAATTATCTCATCTATTCTTCCTCATTAAGGTTATCATAACAACAACATATAACCCTATTTCCATATTAAAGGCACAGTAATCATTAATTAATTTCATTAAGCTTCTTTTTCATTAAATCTACTATTTATATCCTTTTAATCCATGATATGCGCATCTATCATTAATTCAAAGTTCATTAGGGTCTAATGAACTCATTTTGCCATCAATTCCACCTTTTATTCATGAAAAGACCCTAATTACTACATTTAGGGTATTTATCCATAATTAAGGTCTTTTATATACAAATAACTTAGAACCATCATTAAACAATCATATTTTCACATTTTCAAATCATATACGATATTATCCTCTTTTACCCTAAATTTAGGGTTTCTAAATACTTAATCATTCTCATATGGGGTAAAAACCCTAAATCATGCAAATATCATCTAGATCAGGTTCGAATCTAACATTATCATTCAACAGGTTATTAATACTTCAATTAACCCATTAAGCATAATGGATTTAACCTTTAATCACAAATAGGGTTTTTAACTTAAGTTTAATACACTTTTCATTAACTTACAGTACTTTTGCAATACGGAACGGAATCAATTTTTATTATCATTTTTATTGGATTCCTCTCGTTCTCCTAATCAAAATTCATATATTACTTGTCCTAATCGAACTTACCAATCATTAGATATGATTTTACCAAAAGTTACCTTTTTGGACCAACCAGAAGTTGCCACGTCATCTCATGCATGCAACACGGCTCGCTTGAGAAACATAACCGAATTACATTTCTACCCTCGATTAAGTAACTGGTTCTTCAGCCCGAGGAGGGGCAAATTCGTCCAACCAACCATAGGTCATCTTCCACCTCCAGACTCCGTGGCTGCCGCCAAACGCAGCACTCTACAGGGTCACTCCTCCTTCCCCGAGGCACAAGGGTTGTCGCCAACCCTTCCTCTAGCTCCGCCGCACACGCAGGAACACATGGCGCCTCCTCGCTCGTGTTCAAGGTGGTTCGGCTCAGGCGTACTCATCCTGCAACAAACGGCCGACCTGCGGCCATGATGCCACTGTTGTGTGTGGCCTAGAGCATCAGGACGATGGTCGTGCCCATCTCTGACAACGTGCAACTTCACTCATCCACCGAGATGAGTCCACAATTCCTTGCTACTCTAGGGTTGGCATTATCCTCTAACCCAGGGTTTGCTTGCAACGACCAAGAAGAAGAATAAGAAGAATAGGAGAGAGGGTGCATGGGGTCCTTCTTGAACTCGCCCCTGGGCTCTACCCCTTTATATAGGGGTGGGAAACGAAGCCCTAGGTTGTCTTATTCACAACTCAAAGAGTTATTTCCAAAAAGAATCATATTCCTTCAAGGAGAAGTAATCCTTCTCTCTCTTCTTTAACCTTGGTTATTCTCTATTATATGGATATTAGGAATTCGAAATTCCTCTTTCATTTTCTTTTTACTTGCCCTTTTTATTCATTGGCCACGAATTTCTTATTCTCTTTTAATAGAAATTACTTCCTTTTTATCAATTCCACAACATTCATTGATAATACATTACATTATCCTCTTATTTTGTAATTTTGGTATTCTCTCTTTCTTTCCTATTTATTGGGACTCCTTGGATCCCAAGAAACTCTATTATTTTGAAATCCTTTTTATCGGATACTCATTATCCTTCTAGATGCATCTAAATGCATTATTCTTCATTATTTCCCATTATCTTGTTTATTTCTCATTAAAATAGCTCTTTTTGAGGATTTCTCTTTATTTATCTTTTATTTTCCTCATTGATATTCCTTTTATTATTAGGAATCCTTGGGATACGAAATTCTACCAAGGATAACTCAATTATACTTCTTTTCCCTTATTTTCCACATTTTATCATTATTTTCAATTTCTTTCTTAATAAAGAAATACTTAATTAATCTTTTCTTTTCTTATTGCACTCTTTGTGCAACTTGGGACTCCTTGGAACCCAAGAGGAACGAAATCCCTCTTTGGATTTGCCTTATAGAGGTTTCCAGATCATTCTTTTCTCAAAAACTCAATTATTCATTTACTAATTTAATAATTGAATTTCTTTTCTTCATTTCCTTGTTATTGGGCCCAATAGCCAATAAAGCCCACAACACAATCATCAATGCTATTGTAAATGAAATCCATTTATTCAAAACAAATTATATCATTATTTGTTCAATTATCTTTAATATGAGAAATTACATTTCTCACCAATTGAACCCAAAAATTGGGGTTGTAACATCCTTCCCCTCTTATAGGAATTTTGTCCTCAAAATTCTTATCAAGCAAATAAACAATTCAGGATAAGACTTCCCATGTCCATCATTGGCCCCTATGTGTCTTTACCGTACCCATGGAACTACCAAAGAACCTTTATCATCACATATTCTTTTCTCTGAGTTCTTTCATCCTGGCGTCTATAAACTGCACAGGTGACTCAGGCCATGTCAGCCTCCCTTGGGGCTCACTAGGTTCATTGCTCAGCACATGGTCAAGGTACCTCACATAGTGCTCTAAATTGGACACCTGGAACTCATCACACATTACTTTATCCTGAGGGGTAAGGTCAAACTTAACCTTCTCCACCAAACCATGTCAAAAGAACCCATGCATCGGGGACTCAGCACTCTTAGCTATAACTTAGAGGGGTCGGATTTTCATGTCACATGTACTCCCACAGTGAACTGCATGTCAGTCTACTTTGCATCTGCTCACAACTCTTGTCATCTCTAGGCTCCTTTCAGCCATTTCCCGATCAAAGCAACTTCATCTACACACACTGTGGCCCTTTTCTAACCATCACATGGTCCTTTCACCAACATCACCTTACTGAAGTGGTGACCGACACAACCTCTCTTACAGAGCTTCTTTAAATCCCGATATTAGCTATGGTGGTTATCATCACATCTTTCATAGGACGAGAATTCTCACTGGCTATCACCATGAACGAGCACATATTCTCTCATCAGACCCTTTAGTCTGGATCATACTAACCATTAGTTAGGGGTGATAAACTGTACTAACATCGAGTTCTTTGTGTACCTACTTCCACTTTATGGAAGTGAACATTTAGGTCAAACTCAAGAACCTTTGAACTCACATCATGGTATATTTGAACCATCTCTCTCATGGGTAGTTCAACCAGATCTATCCTTCGACAGAACAATTTCTCTCTCATGTCATCTGGGTAAGACGGTCTACCATACCCCATATCGCATCTCGACCTTCCTTGATCCAGGGGATACTTGCAACATCCATAGTGATGAAATCCCTTTCTCTTTTGGGGACTCTTTATCCCTTATATTAATGCACTGGGTAACTGGTGTTCGCCCTTCACCTTGTGTCATGCATGGCAACATACCACATGCAGCCTCATCTTAAGGATCCAAAGTGATATTGTCATTTACTAACTTGGTAGTACCACAGTGTATGGTGATCTTCAATCATGATTTCCTATATGTCATGATTCCTCAAGATCGATTCCTCAAAAACCCTAAACCACTCTCATCAGGGTTTCATCAGCTTCCTATCCAAAGAGTGCATATGAGGTTCTACCACCATCCTTTCATTACATCAAGGACTAGATTGGCTAACCAAACAACCATTAACTGATCTCATTACATCAGAGTATTAGCCAAACATATCTCCTTTTCCAAACTTAGGGTTAGCCTAACAACCTCTTCTAGCTTCTAGTCAGATACATCTCAACTAGAGCATCCATTACCGTATCACATCCTTAGGTATTAGGTAACATTGAAGACATACACTTTCATGTATTTCACTCATCATCTCAAACTCGAACTCTATTGAGAACACTTTTAGCTCATCTTCTTGGTGATCAAACTCAACCTTGTACGACTCATATCTCATGATAAAAACATCATCATAGGGTGACTACCCAATTCCTCTTAGTGTTTGCAAACCATCCATGTATCATTCACTTTACCAGGGTATATTATCTTCTCTGTCCCCATATCTCGTGGTAACGTTCCAACCTACATCATCTTTATCCTTGGGGTATGGCATGCGTACTGTCCTATCTCTCACTCCCATAACAAGAGGAAATAAGCATTTGGCTGCCGTCCAAATACAGAGTTCTTCATGTTCTAAGAGTAGAGATGGTACATCCCACCTTGCCAGTACACCTTTTAAATCTAAGTTGAAATGTGCCACATATGTCTCTTCGTCACAACATCATGATATCAAAGTTACCTCCATGGAAAACTGATCTGGAACCTACTTGGGTCACCACACAATCCTTGGTCATCTCCTCTAGGTCTATAGGGTGTCGACACTTTTGGGGTCATCCCTTTTTCCTTTATGCATCCAGAGAGTGCCCTACTCATCTGCCCTTTGGGTCCCATGAGTTCACGAAGGTGATCAATCTCCTAACCCATGGCCCTTAGACAATGATAGTTGTTACCTCCCGACCCTATGGTCATGTGCAAATAAGGAATTAGGCAACTCCTACTTCCATCGGCCTTATCCCTACCTGACCCTAGGATAGACTGAGGATTCTATTATAGTACATGTCCAACTTAGAACCTTACCCAAGCCTTCATCATCTCTCTTTCTACATTCATGGGCTGACCTTCATCCCTTCATAAGGATCATGGCAACTTGCCTACCTTGGTCAAGCCCCATACCAGTTACCTCCATGGTAACACATCCATATGCACTTAGATATGGATATCTATGGGTCTACATGTTCATTCTCATATCAGGTACCTTTCACTTAGCTTCTTAAGATCGTATGAAACCTCTTTAGGTTAACTTGAACCAACAAAACTGGTATACACCCTACCAAAGGGTCCCTCTCCCAGGATGGGAGGAAACTTCACCTCGACTACAACGGTCACAAACATCTTTAGGATTTACATCCATATGAGCATGCTTAACCCATCAGCTACTAAGGCACAAGCAGACCACCTGCTAGACCATACCAGGTCATACTTGTTCTCTTTCCTCAACAGTGGATCAAGATCTTACCTCCACATGTCATCAACTTTATCTGTGAGGGGTTTGTCAAACACACCTTAACTTAAGGAGTTTCCCTTTCCTCTCAACATAAGAAGTACTATGCTCGCATCTATAGAAACTCAACTCTCATCCTGAGCATTAGGTACACCACTTCCCCTCTTAGGCCTAGGAACCCTAGGTTTACTTTTTGATGACCAACTCCATGCTCAAACTCTTAACCACGAATCAGGCATGTATAAGGTATGACACACACTTCCTGTCATCCTTCTACTCGAGAAAAACTTCAGGGTTGAGTCCTCCTTAAGGACTATCAACAAGGTACAAGGCCTCTCAACTTGTCACTAAACCTCTCCAGGGTATACAAAACTTCTTCTTCCTTTCTCCGAAGGTAAACTCTTATACCATAGGCACATAAGTGCTAGAAGCCTCATCCTCTCTCTAGGGTTTGGTTCCTCCCATGGAAACCAAGACATCAACCTCTAGGGATCAAGCATGGGGTGACCACTATCATCCACTTAGGTCACATCATCCTCAACTTCCCACTATTCCTCATATCTCAGAGTCGAGGCTTCCGACCTTCTTATATGAGTCATGCTTTCTCTCTCTAGAGCTAACCCTACAAACAGCCTCACTACTAGAGGTCCTCTCTTCATGAAGATGGATCAATCTCACCAATATACCCCTATGTGGGTGAAGCCTATGTTCAGCTTATGTTTGCTCAAGATTATCCATAGCTCTTTATGCTTAGCTTACAAGCTATCCATCATGATTCCTTAACCAGGGTTTCATCCTACTGTCAGCACTACTGGCGTGCACTAGGTGCAAGCTATACTCTACTTGTACAAGTCCATATGGTTCTATAGGTTTTTCTCTAACCTCATTAATGAAGGAGTTAGCCTTCATTCTAACATGCACGACCCTTCCCTGGGTTGGGTCGCCAAAGGTACTAGGTCATCCAACCTCTCATGGCTCATATGTCATCCAAGGCATATCCATCCAAACACCTAGTTTAACTCATCATGCCATCTCTCTCTCTAACCTTCACTTAGGGTTAGGGTTAACATCATCCTCATAGAATGTGCCAGGTCTCTATTTGTAATGGAGATCTCTATCTCCAAGACTAACTCTCTTTATCTATCCTCCTTACAAGAAGGTCTATCCTCAGGTCTCTCCTGAGGGCATGACAACTTATGTCGTATGACATAAGCATGTATCTATTCCTTTACGCTTAAGCTATTAAGCTTATGTCCATGACATCTTATTTACATGTTTTTTATTAATTTGGAGGAGGCTTCCTTAAACCCTATCAACCTTACCCATACCTCAAGAGGGTGAGGAAAAGAGAGAAAACCCTAATCCTTAAGGTCCTTAATAGAATTTGTGATGAGAAGGGATGAATAAGATGAACAAGTCCTAAAGGTATCTTATTTCGATTCATACCATAAGACTTTGGCCAGGAAGTCACACAGATCCAGGAGTCCCCGTATTCTAACTAGCGGTGCAGAGGAAAATATTTCCAGCCCCCAGTCGTGATCCTTTTCTAGACACCTCCGTCTTTCGGATAATCCTCTAATAACTCCCTTAAGTTCTATGGAGTTTGTAAAATTTAATAATTATTAATGGTTAAGTGAGGAACCTACACTCTGATACCAAATGTTATGACCCCACCTCCCGATAACCCCCAATTAAGGAAGACCGAGAGGTCGAAGCCGTACCCATAACTTCCGAATCAAAGGTTCGGCACTTAACCAACAACAATTATTAAATTTCAACAATTTATACTGAAAAGTTGTAAGAAAATAAATTTTTGCATACCTTTTTGAAAACTTGGATCTCTAAACTTCTATCCACTTAAGGATTATATTCTAACTAATCCTCCTTGTATTTTACTTCATGTGTTTCACAATATGACGATTTACTATTTGTCCTTTTGGCTTGTACCTAAAATGCCGACAAACAAAACGGCGGTCAGCTGAAGCTGGTATGTGGGGGAAACAATAAATGTGCAACTATGATAACAACGTAATCATTCAATTAATCATTTAACAACCAAGATTACATTTTAAATATAACTCTGCGATCCATGAGTACCCTATCCTCTTTACTATCGCTGTAGTGAACCTGGATACTACCTTCCTTATGGTAGATCCCCATTAAACCCCTCATGGTCCCACCTATAGGTGAACCAGTTTCTAGGGTTGAGTCACATGGCACTACTCGCAAGTAGCCCACTCCTTAACTCATGGCAGGCTAATGGGTCTCATGGCACTACACTTGGTAACCCAATTTCTAGCCCACGATAACCTAGACCTTACTCTAGGTTACCCCTTTTTAGCCTTGACAAGCCACAGAGGTGGTCTCGAATCTAGCCAGTTATACATGTATATTCATAGTGATAGTCATAGTCACTCTATAGTTGCATGAAATAAAAGCATCCAACAGTTATTTCAAGCCATGAGGGAAACGTCGATAAAATCCTCAGAAAACTAGTCGGGATAATCAGAAGCGTAACCACATACCTGATTTGATGATTTCACAAGCATTAAGCAAATCCAACCAAGAATGCAATCCAAGCAAGCAATTCAATAATCACATAATTCCTGAAAAGAATATGTACTCTATTTATTACACACTTTATCAAGAATCTACTTTATTGACTTGGATTCACTTTCTAGGGTTTTTGTATCCATTTTAGGGTTTCATTTTGCAATTAGGGTTTCCCTTCATCTTTTACCATATTAAACCCTAATTTTATTCTATTACTCATAAACCCTAATTATCTCATCTATTCTTCATCATTAAGGTTATCGTAACAACAACATATAACCCTATTTCCATATTAAAGGCACAGTAATCATTAATTAATTTCATTAATATTCTTTTTCATTAAAGCTACTATTTATATCCTTTTAATCCATGATATGCGCATCTATCATTAATTGAAAGTTCATTAGGGTCTAATGAACTCATTTTTCCATCAATTCCACCTTTTATTCATGAAAAGACCCTAATTACTACAATTAGGGTATTTATCCATAATTAAGGTCTTTTATATACAAATAACTTAGAACCATCATTAAACAATCATATTTTCACATTTTCAAATCATATACGATCTTATCCTCTTTTACCCTAAATTTAGGGTTTCTAAATACTTAATCATTCTCATATGGGGTAAAAACCCTAAATCATGCAAATACCATCTAGATCAGGTTCAAATCTAACATTATCATTCAAGAGGTTATTAATACTTCCATTAACCCATTAAGCATACTATATTCAACCTTTAATCACAAATAGGGTTTTTAACTTAACTTTAATACACTTTTCATTAACTTACAGTACTTTTGCAATTGCTAACAGAATCAATTTTTAATATCATTTTTATTGGATTCCTCTCGTTCTCCTAATCAAAATTCATATATTACTTGTCCTAATCGGAGTTACTAATCATTAGATATGATTTTAAAACAAGTTACCTTTTTCGACCAACCAGAAGCCGCCACGTCATCTCATGCATGCAACACGGCTCGCTTGAGAAACATAACCAAATTACGTTTCTACCCTCGATTAAGTAACTGGTTCTTCAGCCCGCGGAGGGGCAAATTCGTCAAACCGACCTTAGGTCATCTTCCACCTCCGGACTCCGCGGCTGCCGCCAAATACAGCACTCTGCAGGGTCACTCCTCCTTCCTCAAGGCACAAGGGTTGCCGCCAACCCTTCCTCTAGCTCCGCCACACACCCAGGAACATAGGGCGCCTCCTCGCTCGCGGTCAAGGTGGTTCGGTTTAGGCGTACTCATCCCACAACAAACGGCCGACCTGCAGCCATGATGTCGTTGTTGTGTGTGGCCTAGAACATCAAGACGATGGCCGCGCCCATCTCTAACCACGTGCGACTTCACTCATCCACCGAGATGAGTCCACAGTTCCTTCCTGCTCCAGGGTTGGCGTTATCCTCTAACCCAGGGTTTGCTTGCAACGAACAAGAAGAAGAATAAGAAGAATAGGAGATAGGGGTGCATGGGGTCCTTCTTGAACTCACCCATGGGCTCTACCCCTTTATATAGGGGTGGGAAACGAAGCCCTAGGTTGACTTATTCACAACTCAAAGAGTTATTTCCAAAAAGAATCATATTCCTTCAAGGAGAAGTAATCCTTCTCTCTCTTCTTTAACCTTGGTTATTCTCTATTATATGGATATTAGGAATTCGAAATTTCTCTTTCATTTTCTTTGTACTTGCCCTTTTTATTCATTGGCCACGAATTTCTTATTCTCTTTTAATAGAAGTTACTTCCTTTTTATCAATTCCACAACATTCATTAATAATGCATTACATTATCCTCTTATTTTGTAATTTTGGTATTTTCTCTTTCTTTCCTCTTTATTGGGACTCCTTGGATCCCAAGAAACTCTATTATTTCGAAATCCTTTTTATGGGATACTCATTATCCTTCTAGATGCATTTAAATGCATTATTCTTCATTATTTCCCATTATCTTGTTTATTTCTCATTAAAATAGCTCTTTTTGAGGATTTCTCTTTATTTCTCTTTTATTTTCCTCATTGATATTCCTTTTATCATTAGGAATCCTTGGGATACGAAATTCTACCAAGGATAACTCAATTATACTTCTTTTCCCTAATTTTCCACATTTTATCATTATTTTCAATTTCTTTCTTAATAAAGAAATACTTAATTAATCTTTTCTTTTCTTATTGCACTCTTTGTGCAACTTTGGACTCCTTGACACCCAAGGAACCCAAGAGGCACAAAATCCCTCTTTGGATTTTCCTTCCAGAGGTTTCCAGATCATTCTTTTCTCAAAAACTCAATTATTCATTTACTAATTTAATAATTGAATTTCTTTTCTTCATTTCCTTGTTATTGGGCCCAATAGCCAATAAAGCCCCCAACACAATCATCAAGGCTATTGTAAATGAAATCCATTTATTCAAAACAAATTATATCATTATTTGTTCAATTATCTTTAATATGAGAAATTACATTTCTCACCAATTGAACCCAAAAATTGGGGTTATAACATTAGGATTATTGATGTGATCGATTTTAGTTTGTCGCCTTTATTTATTGCATATGATGTGAATAAAATTGTCTTTATGCATGTCCAATCCTAAATCCACAAATCCCTATATGATATGTAATATAAATGCACTTGATGCGCGTCGCCCTTAAACAAGTTTTGTGGTGGATGTATAGTGTGGTTATGGCCAATAAACCCTATGTATGTGTGCTTGGTTGTATATGGTTGCTTGCATCTCGGTCTGTGCACTGATTCCCTATCTCCTATTCCTGATGTAACTCGATATAACTCGTGATTTCTTTCCTACCTTTGCTCC
Organism: Alisma plantago-aquatica; assembly: GCA_963693085.1. NCBI lineage: Eukaryota > Viridiplantae > Streptophyta > Magnoliopsida > Alismatales > Alismataceae > Alisma > Alisma plantago-aquatica. Next base: position 782,399,069 of record OY856413.1, read on the forward strand.
CCCCGAATGTAACTCGGGGTTTCCCTTTTCAAATGTAAAATAGGATAGATCTTTTATTTTCTGTTATGTCAAAGAATGGCAGACAACCTGACGACAACTAAGTCGATCAATTCAAGGAGTGAACCGATCGGTTGGTGATCCAGATGACCGGTTTGAGGAGCGAGACGATCAGGTGGCGGCCATGAGGAGATGCACGACGACCAGGCGAACCGATCGGTTGGAGGAGCCAACCGATCAGTTGGTGGCACCTAGACGACCGGCCAGGATGAGCAGGTCATTCATGTGATGAGTTGATCAACTCAGACGCCTATAGTACTTCATCATGGACTGGTTGCATGTGATGTAGACCTAGATGATTGTGATTCCTCTTGGCTCAAGGAATCACATTAGGATGGCCATAATCATTGTTTTTATCGTTTCACATGTTTTATGTGGGATATAGCATGTATATGATATGTACTATATATTGTGGTGATTAGATATGTATATGTACCTATAAAACCAAATCCCTCATTAAATATTAAAGTTTTAGATGCCTTCCAAATGTGACACACGTGAAAAGCTTGATCGACCAAATGTGGGCATGCCCTAGCGTGGTGCACCATCTATCTCGTGGAAGAGTGAAGGATGAGTATGTGGGTCTGCCCTAGCAGGGTGCATATTCATCGTGTTGTCTTTGGGTCAGACTTAACAAGGTGACCTAGATAGGATCTAGCACCTTGAGGCATGGAGGTGATCATGGCAAGAAGTTGCGCATAACATCTTTCAAGAGTTGCATATGATGCAATTGGCAAGAGTTGCCTACCTAGAAGATCTAAGTTGTGGGTGACAGCCCTAGATGGTCCATGACTCAGAGGATTTTAGGATCTTGACCCACTACAAGATTGTATGCTGCAATCTTCTGAATTGATGGTGAGGGCTATCAATTTGAACAAAAATAGTGGGAGTGATGATTAATTAAAGTCCTAATTATATCGTCAATCTTTCAAATCAATCAATTAAGTCAAAATTGAGTTTTGGACTAAACTGTATATATTTCCTTTTGTAGTACAAATGACAACAAACAACAATCACTTTTCATTGTGAGCGGTCCTTGAAAAGGACAATCTGAATGGGACTAACTTCCACGACTGGTTTAGGACATTGAGAATTGTTCTCACGCAAGATTGAAAGCTCTATGTCCTGGATACTCCAATTCTAGAGGAACCTGCTCCTACCACACCAAAGGCAGAAAGGGATACTTATAAGAAGCATTTTGATGATGCCATTGATACAAAGTGCTTGATGTTGTGCTCAATGAACCATGAGTTGCAGAGACAACATGAGAACATGGGTGTCATTGAGATGATTCAGCATCTTAAGAACATGTATGAAGATCAAGCACGGCAAGAGAGATATTATGTCTCTAGGGCGTTGTTCAAGTGTGTCATGACAGAAGGAGATCCAGTTGGTCCTCACACGCTCAAAATGATTGGGTACGTTGAGAACCTGACAAGACTGGGATTTCCTCTGAGCTAAGAGTTGGCTACTGACATGATACTGCAATCGTTGCCAGAATCCTACAGTTAGTTTGTGATGAACTACAACATGAACAACTTTGACAAGCTGTTGACAGAGTTGTTGGGCATGTTGAGGATAGTCGAGGCACAGATGAAGAAGGACAAGCCTAAGTCTGTGATGATGATCAACAACAAGAAAGGTAAGTCCAAGTGCAAGGGTAAGGGCAAAGCTAAGAAAGGTTCTGATGCTAGCCAGCAGCTCAAGTCATCTTCAACTCTCAAGGCCAAGGGAGGCATGACCAAGAGAGGCAATTGCCACCATTGTCAAAAGCCAGGACATTGGAAAAGGAATTGTCCTCTCTATCTGGAAGAACTAAAGAAGAAGGAGGCGACGGACGTCTCCACCTGAAGGTATCATGAAATAAACTTGTAACATTTTTTTAGGTATATGATACCAAGATATAAAATGTAAAGCACTCAATAAATGGGGCAAGTTTTTCCACCATATATGGGAGTACTTTAGTTTATTTTCAGCCTTGAAGGCATGTAATAGAGTTATGAACTACTATTTCATATTTTCCAATGGATAGAAACACCTTAATTTTTGCATATTGTATGACAATGATGACAATTAATAAAGTTGATGTTTCAATCTTTGTGGCAATGCCTTGTTTATCTTGTGGTACTTGGTATGCATAAGATAAAATAATACCTAAAAGTTATTGATAACTCAAACAATCAAATTAGCATAAATCATGAGAAATTCATTTCTAGTATCCCTATGATGGATAAATCTAGACTCTTTTGGTTAGAGAACCAGTAAGAGATATGAATCTCTTAGACATGATTAATCAATCTCCACTAGTAGTAGTGGGAGAATGATTATCCTATTAGGTATAATACATTTGATGTATTTACATACCTATTGGACTTAATGCTAGTACTTCAAATGGTGTTTAGAGAAATACCAATATGAATATCTTGAAGTGATACGAATTTGGTAAAGTGTTAATTCTTGATGAGATCAATGAATGAAATGCTTGAATCAAATGTTTGAGATCCTTATGAGTGATTATGATAGTGCATCATAATGAACTCATGATTAAGGCATGATGATGTCTAAATCAAAAGGATTCATACTCTAAGGAGTTAAGAGGATGATTATCAAATAACTAATTTCTTCTTAATTAAAGAATACCCCACACTAATAAAGGACATTAAGAATCACAAGGAGTTGTGAGTTCTTGTATCCTTGACAGATACGCCTCGATTATCTATGTGATGAGTTGGTCATGTGATGAGTCAACTATCTAAATGAATATGAGGAACCAGATTTTGAGTTATGGTTTATGACCATTACATCCTAAATAACTTCCATGTGAACCATAAGGTATGACTTTAATGGTAGCACCCATTGGGAAGAAATCCATAAGTGAAAATGAGTCATAAGCATTAAGACACATGGATAACATTTAGAGAAGGATGATGCTTGTTAATTGCAACTTAATGACTGAAAGATTTGGCATACGGATACTGAAACTACATTCCTATAAGGAATAAAACTAGGAAGTGTACGAGACACAACCTATAAGGTTTATGAATCCATTAATGCAAATGAAGTCTATAAGTTTCAATGGACTAATCAATGTGATTGATTGAGTACAAGCAACTTAGAGCTAGATCTTCATTTTGATGATATAGTCAAAGGGTTTGACTGATATATCAAAGATAAAGAGAGATCTGTGATTTAGTGGGAGCATATTCACATTCCACATGTTGATGTGAAATGAAAATGTTCTAGAATGGAAATCCAAAGTGGAAATTATCTTTAAGGAAGATAGAGACATTTCTTATGTAATAGGAATAGAGATCTATAGAGATAGTTCTCGAAAAACCTCTTGACCTGAAAAGAGAAGGCATACATTGGAAATCTATACTGGAGGGTTCAGTGTGCACAGATTCAGTGGCAGAAAACTTGTCCATGTTACATGGAGTTAGTATCCCAAGGCCAAGTGTCCAATTCTTATGAATAATGGGAACTATGAGAATAGATATAGATCTATCATGTATGTAATCATCCCATTATCTTGCATGTATGGACATAGAAAGAATAAAATGCATTCATCATCTTGTATGTAGGACATGACAATATGATGTGCTCATCCTAATAACTCATATGTGGGACATAACGAGTGGATGTCTCTCTAGTTCCAGTAAGGGTTACTGGAATACCATAAGAACTTGATAAGTACTTGAGAAGTACTAGTTCTATGGAAATAAGGAAGGGTTCACGGTAAAGAATTACACTGATGTGAACTTTCAAAGAGGACATAAAATAAATCAAAAAATATATATGGGATATATAAAAGTGAATGTTTTGATAAATGGAAACGTTCCAATAAAGTCGTTTAAAAGGAAATGTCGAGTATCCGTTTGTTAGAGAACAGCAATGGATACTATATGGATCCAGGAGTTCATAGAGATGAACTTATAGTTATTCTGATCATTGATGACAAGTTAGGAGTGCTTGGTCATGCAATGTGGCTAAAGGTTAGCAAAGGAATACTATATTGCATATGACGGAAACTCCATCTCATACGTGTGACGTACAGCGAAGAGATGAGAGACATGTAGTTAATACTTACTTTGGCAAGGTGTTGCCATAACTCACTATATTAGCACTAGAGCACAATAACATGTGGGACATGTTTGAAGATCACTGAGAATATGATTCAAGGGTGATTGGCTCACCGTGCAAGTGGGAGTCTGTTGGTATGTATGCCCTGAGAGCCAATCATGGGATGATTGGTGGGATACATTAAGATTGATTTGATAAAATCAAAGGAAAGCTTCCAATTCTTTCTAGTTCAGTCATATGAGATAATGATAGAATAGATTGAATGTCTAGAGAATGATAGTACTCAATGATGTATGCTTTCAGGTTGAGGACCTGAACAATGAGATCATACGTATGCTAAGAGTTTGTAAATTCTTATTATGTCCCTAGTCGGATGTCATTGTGGAAGGTAGATAGACAACAATGACACACAAGACTAGATCGTAGTGTTGGTTGATGACCGAATATCATTAGTCATGATATAGAGATATCAAACCAAACACATAGGTACTTGTTAGAGAACAAGTGTACCAAACAGACCCACCGTGAGTTTGACACATGGAACCATGACATGGTAGTCACAGTCAGTTCTCACAGTGATGGTGGTGAGTGTGATTCTTTGACCTGAAATCACTACACTCAACACATGTTGTTGGGTACACTTTGACAACATCAAACGCAGTCCTGAAACATGGGTTGTTATAAAGGTGATGATTGGGTGGCTTTGACACATGGGGCTTTTGAGGGCTGAGTGATAGATATGGGATTTGTCCCTCCTGAGGGAGTTTGATATCCATGGCCACTTGATGAGTAGGATTGAGATAGGTGTGCATGCATGTGTGAATCAGTATGTGATATTGATGTCATACATATCTCCTCCAATCTACTCTGAGATCAAGAAAGTGAATGAACATAGAAAGGATGACTGTTCCATGCCTTGAGTTCATTCGGGATATCGGTGACAAAGGAATTATACATTCACTATAACACCATTCACGGATTGTAGGATTGAAAGTTGTTCTCCAACTTTTCTTTTCACTTGGGTAGCACTGATGTGTGACTAGGCACCGCTCTTTGCTTGTAAAGTCATAAGTGTTATGGACTTTCACTACCAACATGAAATGGACCTGCAGGGTCACACACATAGGATTTAACCTGGAAGAGGAGTTTATCCACAAATGATGTTTAGATTGATTACTAAAGGAGTTTAGTAGTTCAATTAAACACTCAATCAATTGATAGCTCAGTATCATAGTATTCAAGGTGTTGGACCGATTGATTAGAGTATCAGATTGATTGAAATTGCAATTGACTGATTTGCACAGTCTACTTCCCCAACCAATCGGCTCATAGGGAAGAACTGATCGGCTCAGGTTGGTGAACCGGTCGGCTCAAGTGGTGAGTCAATCGGCTCATGTGTCACTGAAACGATCAGCTCAATTGTTGAACCGATCAATTCTTGTGACCAACCGAGATCATTTGGAAAGTCAGAAGACTATTTTGCAAATACAATTTGTTTCACTTGTACAAATTCGATTTGGACAAGGATTAATATTTGATTAGTTGGAAACAAATATGAAAGTCAATTTGAGTTGGACTAGGACCGTGAACTGATCGGTTCAGAAGTGAACTAATCGGCTCAGGTGTCCCAACCGACCGATTCAGATGTGAATCGATCGGCTCAGGTCCCCAACTGATCATTTCATGCTTGAAATGATCGGTTCAGGTGGTGCAATTGGTTGTTTTGTGGAAAATTCCGAACCCTTCTACTCCTCCATTAATCCTGCATTGCCCGGGGTAGAGAACCATGTCCCATGACCCTCCAATATATATAGGGGTATTGGGGGCTTCTCAATAACAACAACTCAGAACACTAGTTTCTCTACAAAGTTGTCGTTCTCTCTGGTTGTGGTAACTGAGAGAGCCTGAGCAAGTGCTACCCGATAAGGGAGGCACATCAAGGGAAAGACAACTGCAGAAAAGTGACTGGTTGCAAGAGAGTGTGTCGGTGACTAGTACACTGACATGTGGGTGCGACTCCTTCCGATTCCTTTTGGGACAAGGAGATCGGAGTTCCAGGTGGTCCGTGTGGACTACTTCAGAGGCAGGAGACTTCTGCCGCTCAGAGGACAGTTGTCAATCCTGACAGTCCCGGTGAGACCAGGAGCTGAACATACACCGTCTAAGACCGGAGGTGAAGACCACGTAAGCCATGAGGTAACGTCGTCGAGCAAACCTCAGGAAAAGGTATGTCTCTACAGACCATCCTTCCTACTGTATAGACGTTGATGTGATTCCTTCATTCTGGGTTTGGGAGAAGAATTTTTTTGTTTCCGCTACCTTCTCTGTCTCCCCATAAAACCCAACAGATGGTACCTTGAAGGGATGAAAAGATATGAGCATAAGGGGCTAACCCGATATGCAAACCTTAAGTTGAGTAACCAGATATGGTGTGAAGCATACACACACCTCTTTGCTTGATATGGTGTGAAGCATACACACACCTCTTTGCTCGATATGGTGTGAAGCATACACACACCTCTTTGTCAGATATGGTGTGGTGCGCACACACACCTCTTTGCCTGATATGGAAGCAAACATACACCTCTTGCCCGATATGGTAAGCACACATACACCTCTTGGGCGATATGGGTAGCAAGCACACACCTCTTGCCCGATATGATGGAAGCACCTCAAAATCCATATGAAGGAAAGAACCTCAAATGCAATGTACTTGATGGAGTAACACGTGAAGTGTCTTATATCAAGTCATACATTAAGATGTAAGGAGTTTAATGAATATTTATTAAGTAGGCCAATGTACCTTGAAGGAAAGGTTGTGCCAACTTAGTAAAGTATGAAGTAATCAACATCCTAGTGAGGATGAGAGAGAAACTCTTACTTCTATGATAATCATGTAATGAGCATACATTAATACTCTTAATATTTGTAGAGTATGAATTAGGGTTTGATCCTTGATAATATGATCTTGAAACCCTAATTGGTTAATAACGGGAAACCCTAACCCTAATGAAGGGTGATGGTATGTATTTGAAACCCTAATCGATAAGAAAGGGAAACCCTAACCCTAATGATGGGATAATGGTATTACCCTTGTATTGCATGGTGTTGATATGTATTTGATATTATTGTTTTCATGAAATATTAACCATGTGGGTATCATGAGATGATGAGCATAGCCAGGTATGAGCTATGATGTTTTATGTGATATAGATTTAAATGGGCCTTGTGAGCCATGTGAGATGCTTGTGCAACAAGTATCATGTATACCTCAGTTTGAGGACCTAGAGGTAATAGTTACCTGATAAGTGGTAACAGTGTTTAGTAATGAACTAAGGGTTTGAATACCCAGATCTAGTAATCATGATGATGATAATGCTAAGGGATGAGAATTCCCAGTAATGAGATAAAGGATTGAGATCATGGATGTTATATGTGTTCCAATGATTATAAAAGTACTTGATAAATGTATTACATCTTTCTTTGTAGCGTCTGTTATAATTCTTGCTTGTAACTTGGTTGATGCTAAAAGATATTGTAATACACCTAATTAAACAAGTAGAATCTTATAATGTAGTGCGATGGCCATAGATCCATTCAGCGTCAAGATTTGTTGAATGGTGAAACGAGTTTAACTCGGAGAGCATATTTTTGAATATGTGGGGGTGTTGGGTACAAATATCCTTATGTCCTAATGAGGGATTGATGTGAGATCTCCTTAATTATAATTCGGGATGGATGTATAATCTCCCAATGAAAATGAATCTGGGGATGGATAACTAAAATCTCCCTAAAGAAAGTGCATGTTGCGGCTGTAGCTCTACAGTGAACATACCAGTATGCCCTGGTAAGCTAATTTCAGTTGATACGAGATGTGCTTCTAGTAGTCTCGTACTGACTGATACGGATGAGGTCTTGGCAGCCAGCTCTTCTATTTACCTTGTATGGTATCGATGCCTTACGTAGACATGGTTAGTTGGAGTATGAGCGGTATACCTCGTCTCCTCAGGGCATAAGTGTAATTGTAAATATGTAATCAGCCGTGTAGCATATTTACTTAAGGAATGAATATGAAAAACATTGGTTGATGTTATATTCTTTTATGCATCTTAAATGGATAGATTATACATGTTCTTCATATTTCTTATAAAATGAATAGATGATTTACTGATTTATCATATATAGTTGCAATGCTTCAGAAAATGATATTGTTCTACTCTGCTTAAACAATGATTAAATCCTGCCTATTAATGTAAAAGAATCCTCTACTCAGTTTTATACAGTTTATCTGTGGTAATAATGTTGTTGGTGGAGAGTTATATCTCTCATTGGGACTTGTATCTCACCTCATTGATCACCAACATTTTTAGGTGGATGCAAACAAGGAGGTAGAGACCATACTGCAGAGGGAGGACAATAGCATCAGGGGCAGTGGTAGCATCTCAAGTTGAGTGTACTATCTTTCGTCTCTTGTAGATAGAAGTCCTATTTTTCATCTATGTACTCTCAGGTCCTTGGAGTCAGTACGTAACGGTTTTATGAACGATCTGAGATTTTGGCTTGTATGCCTCGAGGTTTCATATTGCTTATGTATAGTTTTGGCAAAGCAAATTATTATATGTTATCCTCGAGATGAGATGGTACAGTGTATGTATAGTGTGAACCATGATGTATATAGTACTTTGGTTCTCTTCTTAAGAGTTTCCTGGAAATGGATCTCTTTGCCAAAATGGTTTTAATTTTTTAGTGATTTTGTTAATATGTTGCTAATGTTTATTCCGCAATTATTACTAGTCATGACTTGATTTGATATTGGGTCATCTCAAGGATACTCGGCGTTCCCTTTTAGAATTAAATGGATTTTAATTTTACTTAGAACATTTCCATTTAACAACTCACATTCACTTTTATAGTTTGTATTTTGCAGTCATTTTCTTTCATTTCGGAAGTTTGCATCAGTGTAACTAATTTACACTCAACTATTCCTTTTATTACCATAGAACTAATCTTGTAATACTTCACAAGTACTTAAATAAGTTTTATGGTATTCCAATGACTCTCACTGGAAGTAGACAAACATCCACTCGTCATGTTTAATACATATGAGATAACTGGATGAGCATATCATATTGTCATGTCCAATACATACAAGATGATGAATGCATATACATTTTCTTGTCATGTCAGATACATATAAGATATTGGGATGATTACATACATGATAGATCCAGTTGTGAATGCATAAGGTATCTATCTATGTGTTCCTATTCTTCATAAGAATTTGGGACAATAGGCATCTGAGAGACTAACTCCATGTTATATGGACAAGTTTTCTCCCTCTGAATCTCTACATACTGAACCCTTCAGTATAGACTGCAAATGTATGCTCTCTCCTTTATTAGGTCAAGAGAATTTTGAGAACTGTCTCTATAGATCTATATTCCTATCACATAGGGAATTTCTCTTTATTCCTTTAAAGAAGGTATTTCCACAGCAGTTACTATTCTTAGAATGTTTCATTCCTCATCATCGTGTGGAAAAAGAATACGCTCCCACTAAAATTTTGTAATCACAGATCCCTTATTTATTTTGATATATTAGTCAAACCCTTTTGACTATATAATCAAAGTAAAGACTCCAGTTCTGAGATGCTTGTATTTAATCAATCATATTGATTAATCTCTTGTAACTTATAGACTGCATTTGCATTAACGGAATTATAAAACCCTTCAGTTTGTGTCACGTACACAGCCTCATGTTATTCCTTCTAGGAATGTGGTTTTAATATACATATGCCAAATGTCATAGTCTTCAAGTTACAATAGCAAGCATGAACCTTTATGTCCTATAGCCATTGCAATTGGTTAAATAAATCATCATGTTCAACACCTTGAACTCATTGGAATTTATCTCAACCAATCAGCTCTTCAAATGTCATCCATGTCAGTCTTAAATCTTAAGACCCAATTGCACTTATGGGTTTTATCCCTATAAGTGCTACCATTAAGGTCATACCTTATTTGGTTCACATGGAAGTCATTTTGGATATTATGGTTTCAAGCCATAACTCAAAATATGGTTCCTCAACACCATCTAGATAGATTATTGCCTCATCATCATATGACCAATTCATCACCAAGCTCAAGGTGTTTTCTACTAGATATGAGGTGTATCTGTTACATAAGGAATTTGAGAATCCACAACACTTGTGATTCTTAATCTCATTTTGTACCTTTATTTAGTGTAAAGCATGTTCTTTAGAAGAATTCTTGAAGATGAGTTATTTTTTTGAGATCATGCTCCTACTATTTAGAGTATGATTCCTTTTTTTATTTAGACATCATTATGCCTTAATCATTATTTCTTTATGATACTCTATCATAGTTACTCACAAGGTCCTCAAACATTTGGTTTAAGTATCTCGTTCATTGATCATATCAAAGAATTAATACTTTTACCAAGTTTGTTCTTCATTTATGATATTCTTGAACATTTCAAGATATTCATATCGGTATTTCATTAAATGCCATATCTGAAGTATTAGCATTTACTTTAATATGTATGTATATACATCAATATGTATTATACCTAATATAATAGTCATTCTCCCACTACATCTAATGAAGATTGACTTGTCATCCTACTCAATAAACAAGACATTCATATCTCTTAATGGTTCATTAACCAAGAGAGTCTAGTTTATCCATCGACATGGAACCTAGAGATGAATTTCTCATTCATTTGTTTAGATGATAAAGCTAATTTATTGTTTGAGTCATCAATTACTTTTAGTTATTATTATTTTATCTCATGCATACCAAGTACCACAAGATAAATAAGGCATGGTCATAAAAGATCATATCTTTGAAATTGAAACATGAACTTGTATTGATAGACATCCTTGTCATTACAAGATGCAGAAATAAAATATTTTTATTTATTGGCAAAATCAAATAGAAGTTCATAGCTTTATTACATGCCCTTTGTGCTAAAATAAACTAAAAGGTACTATTATCTATGGCAGCAACACTTGCTTCAATGTTGACGAGTGTTCCTTCTTGGTCCTTTCATAAAGGTCATCACTTCTTTTCAAATATTACACATCGTATATGTCATATCTATATCTTTGTATCATATACCTAAGATAAAGAAGAATTTTAAGTTTATTTCATAATACCTGAGGTGGAGACTTCATCCCCTCCTTCTTCTTCATTAGTTCATCTATGTAGTGAGGGAAAATTATCTTCCAATGTCCTAGATCATGACAATGGTGACATTTGCCTCCCTTTTTCACCCCTCCCTTGGCTTTGAAAGTTAAAGATGACTTGGGCTACTGGCTAGTATTAGAAGATTTCTTTTCTTTGCCCTTGCCCATTCCCTTAGACTTTCCCTTCTTTCTGTTGATCATCATCATAGATTTGGGTTTGTCTTTCTTCATATGTGCCTCAGCTATCCTCAACATGCCCAACAACTCTGTCAGTGGCCTATCAAAGTTGTTCATGTTGTAGTTCATCACAAACTGACTTTAGGATTCTGGCAATGATTGTAGTATCACATCAGTACCCAACTCTTGGCTCAGAGGAAATCCCAATTGAGTTAGGTTCTCCACATACCCAATCATATTGAGTGTGTGAGGGCCTACTAGATCTCCTTCTGTCATGATGCACTTGAACAATGCCTTGAAGACATCATATTTGTCTTGTCCTTCTTGGTCTTGATACATGTTCTTGATATGTTGAACCATCTCAATGACGTCCATGTTCTCATGTTGTCTCTGCAACTAATAGTTCATTGAGCACAACATCAAGCGCTTCACATTAATGGCATCCTCGGTATGATTCTTATAAGCATTCCTTTTAGCCTTTGGTGTGGTGGGAGTTGGTTCTTCTAGCTCTGGTGTATCTAGAACATAGAGCTTTTGCTCTTGAGTGAGAACAATTCTCAATGTCTTAAACCAGTCGTGGAAGTTGTTCCCATTTAGCTTGTCCTTCTCAAGGACCGATCGCAATGAAAAGTGATTTTTGTTGGTAGACCTTTATTCTACAAAAAGGAAATTTACAATTTTAGTCCAAAACTCTTTTGATTTGATTTGATTTGATTTAAAAATTGACAATATTAAATAGGTCTTTAATTAATTATCGCTCCCACTATTTTGATCAAATCGATAACCCTCATGTATCAATTCAGAAGATTGCAACGTACAACCTTCTAGTGAGCAAGATCCTGATTTCATCTCATCCATGGACCAACGAGGGTTGTCACCCACAACTAGAATCTTTCAGGTAGGAAACTTTTGCCAATTGCATCATATGCAACTCTTAATAGATGTTACACACAACTCTTTGTCATGAAAATCTGCATGCCTCAAGGTGCTTAATCCTATTAAGATCACCTTATTAAGTCTGACCCAAAATCCAACACGATGAATATGCACCCTACGAAGGCAGACCCACATATTCACCATCACACTTCCACGAGATAGACGGTGCACCACGTGAAGGTGTGCCCACACTTAGTCGATAAAGATTTTCATGTGTTCTACTTTTGGAAGGCATCTTAAACTTAATATTTTGTTGAGGGGTTTTTAATATGCATATATATGCATATAAGTATCCAATCACCACATATATAGTACGTATCATATACATGCTATATTCCACAAACGAAAACATGCAATAACAATAAAGCAATGATTATGATCATCCTATTGTAGTTCTTTAGAGCCATAAGGAAATATGGTCATCTAAGGTCTACATCACATGCAACATATTGTTGATGAAGATCTGTGCTTAGGCCATTTCGGGTTGATCAACTCATCCTATGACTGATCGGGTTGCCTCCTGACAGTCAATTGGTTGTCACCAACCGATTGTCTGGCTCCTCTATATGGTTGGTTCACTGGGTTGTCAGGCTCCTCGTCAGGTCACCAACTGCTCCTCAGTCGGTCATCTCGGTCTATCAAGCGGTCATCTTCAGTCTTCATCATAACTAGAAATAAATCTACTCCTATTTTACATAATATTTGTGAAACCTTGAGTTACATTCGAGGGGAGCAAAGATAGAAGAGAATCTCAAGTTATCTCGAGTTACATTCAAAATAGAAGAAGAGGGCTCGGTGCACAGACCGAGATGCAAAAAACCATAACCAACCACACACATGCATATAGGGTTTATAGGCCATAACCATGCTACACATCCACCGTCAAAAACCGTTTTAGGGCGACGTGTATCGATTGCATATATATACCATATCATATATGTATAAATTAGTTTACAGCCATGCGGTATTAATCGGATATTCACATTAGTCATTTAAATATTCACATCGTATGCCATAAATAAAATATGATAAAACCAAAATCCGATCATATCGATTATCCCAAAACATAGAGTATTGACGTGGCTCTGATACCACTGGTTTTACATGGTCAGAGTAGGAAGCGGAAACAAAAACTTAATTGACCATAAAACCCATAACCAGCAAATCGCATCAATATCTATGTAATGGAAAGGATGGTTTTAGCGAGATATACCTGGTCCTGAGGCTTACTCAGCAACAATACCTTGTAGCTAGTGTGGTCTTCAACCACTTATCTTTGACGGTGTATGTGCAGCTCCTGGTCTTAACCCAGACTACGGTTGACTATCGTCCTTCTGAGCGACAGAAGTCTCCCGCCTCTATAGATAGTCCATAGGAAAACTGGGAACTCTAGTCATCCTAAAGAATGAACTATAAGGAGTTGTCCCCTTATGTCAGCATATTAGTCACCGACACACTCTCCCAAAACTAGTTGTTTTCTGCAGTTGTCTTTCCCTCATTGTTCCTCCCTGGATGGGTAGAACTTGCTTGGGCTCTCTCAGAGCAATTGATGATCTAAGTTGCGTCTCTGGAAAAGCCCCCCGTACCCCTCTATTTATAGTAGAGGGCAGGGTCAGGGTTCCCAGTCTGTATGGGAGTAGAAGGGTCTAGAATTTCCATGTACAATTTGCATTGCGGCAAGCGAACTGTGTTTCATAAATGAAACGGTCATTTGGAAAGGTGAGCCGATCGGTTCACTTGTGAACCGGTTGGTTGGGAGTGTGAACCGGTCGGTTCACTTAGTGAACCAGACATTTTACTTCCCAGACTTGCCCACAATTGACTTTTCTTATTCGTTTCTAATTAATACAAATATTAATTCTTGTCCCAATTGAATTGAACAAGTGAAATGAAAAACCTTTTTCTCACAAACTAGAAAAATCCAACACTGGTCATTTAGACAAATGAACCAATCAGTTCACCACAGTGAACTGGTCGTCTCGTTGGCAATGAGTCAATCGGTTCACCCAGTGAACCGGTCGGTTGGTGGTCCAGATTGTTCAGAACACAGTCTTTACACTTCTCAATCAATCTGACACTCAAATCAGTTGGTTCAACACTTGAACTTGATGATTCTGAGTCAAGTCTATTGATTGAATGTTTGATTGACTACCTAAACACTTTAGTAATCAATCCCAACATCATTCATGGATAAACTCCTCTTCTAGGTTAATCCTTTGTGTGTGACCCTATATGTCCCATTTCACGTTGGTAGTGAATGTCCATAACTATCTTATGACATCACAAGCAAAGAGTGGTACCTAGTCACACATTAGTGCTACCCAAGTGAAAAGGAAAGTTGGAGAACAACTTTCAACCCTACAGTTTGTGATTGGTGTTTTAGCAAATGTATAATTCCTTTGTCTCTAATATCCTGAATGAACTCAAGGCATGGAGTTGTCATCCTTTCAACATTCATTCATGTTTCTTTAACTAGAGTAGACTGCCTAAGATATGTGTGACATCAATATCATATATTGATTCACATGTGCATGTGCATTCCTTTCTCAGTCTCGCTTATCAAGTGGCATGGACATCATACTCCCTTAGGAGGGACAAATCCCATATCTATCACTCACAGTCTATCTCATGCATCAAAGCCACCCAATCATCACCGTTTTAACAACCCATGTTTCAAGACTACGTTTGATGATGTCAAAGTGTATCCAATCACATTCGACGAGTGCAATGATTTCAGGTCTAAGAATCACAATCACCACCATCACTATGAGAGATGACTTTGACTACCATGTCATGGTTCCATGTGTCACTCTCATGGTGGGTCTGTCTGATACACTATTCTCCAACATGTATATGTGTACTTGGTTTGATATCATATATCATGACTAATGAGACATTGTCATCAACCAACACACATTGTAGTCTTGATGTGTCATTGTTGTCTATCAACCTTCCACAATGACATCCGACTAGGGACATAACAAGATTGTACATACTCTTAGCCTCCGTATGATCTCATTATTCAGGTCCTCAACCTAAAGACATACGTCATTAAGTATTATCATTCTTTAGACATTCATTTTGCTTCATCATTTATCTCATAATCGATTGAGCTAGAATAAATTGGAAGCTTGCCTTTGATATTTATCAAATCAATCATGATGTATGTCAATTCAATCATCATCTGATTGGCTCTCAGGGCATACATACCAACAATACCTCCTTTTAGAAAAGTAATGTAAACATGTAAAGCTTATAGAGATCAAAATGTGTTTACATATCAATTTTAAGTAAACAGTCATATATATAGTAGGTTTATTAACATGTTCTTTTGCTTTGTCATGAAGAATGTAAAGCAAGGATGTAACCTAGAGAAGAAACAAATTTGGAATGGAAAAGTGACACTTCATGTAGCCATGTTGAAGTGTGGACTATACAAGCAATTTAGAAGTCAAATAAACAACTCTGACACAATGTAGCATATGAGGAGTGACGACACAAATTGCCATCCCAATATTAATCATTTTTAATCAATGATATAGATTAATTTATAAAATGATGATTGATGGTGAATTGCATGAAGAAACATGGTACTATAAGCACAAAAGTTGATGAGGTAGTTAAGAGCAACTAATGTCCAATACCTACAAAAAAATGAGAACTATGATAGGCTTACATGTTAAAGAGTTCATTAACAAAGATTTACTGAGCCTAATAGTTGAACACTTCACTAAATTCAAGTAGCCATGTTGCTAAGATTAATGACACTAACTAGAATACAAAAGGTCTGCTCCATAATTCATATGTCCTAGTCAATAGAGACAAATCCAGTCATAATCCTACAAACAAAAAATCATGACAATGATGAGTATTCAAAGCCTACTAGTTAGAATTTTGCATTTGATGAGGAAAAATAGATGTCTAAAATCAAGATGGATTCAAATAGCCAGGACATTGGTCTCAAAAGGAGATACCTTATTAATTCTATCTGTCATGTAGATGAACAAGATATTAAGGTACCCTATGAAGATCTTCCTGACAACCAATATGATCCTAACAACCAGGAGATAACAGTTATATGAGTACACAAGAATATATAGGAGTATAGAATTAGATACAACTAATTAACCATTCAATGCTTTTTATGACGGTGTTAGTATATTATCCTCCACATGTTCCAAAACCTGTTGGAAGGAGCCCGTTCAATCTGATCTAGGACATGGCAACTAGCTATAACAACTACATGTCAATGACTTGAATAACAAAATGAGTCAAGTTATGAGGTTTATTGTTTCATGGGCTCACTATGTGATCAAAAATTCAATTTGAAATAGTGGAGCCCTATTTATAGGCATCCAGCTTCGGGTCACATAGTACAAAATCCAATTAATTCCCACATACTCACCTTAAGTTTGGTGTTTTTTCGTGCCATATGCTCTGTACAAATGAATACTTATGTCATTTAAATTATAAGCTATCATAAGTAACTCATGATTTGATTTTTTTTCTATTGATTTCTCTCCAAATTTTTTTACATACAAAGGAACTTTTGTAAAAGCACATTTTCATTGTCATATTGTTAGTGTAAGCATGTTCACCTAACAATTTTTTGGATGGGAAAATGTTAAGAGATCACTTTTAGCAAACTAGGAACATCACATTTGTTGATGTCCAAACTCTCATGACATTACCTTACTTGGTTTCATTTCATTATCAGGTTAAGGAGATTTTTCATCTCATTAACGTATAATATCAGCATTTTGATAGAGGTATCAGTGGTAAAAGACATGCAAAATGAGAGTCGGGAATGTTATCTGGTTGTGAGTTGTAAGTAGGATAAAAATAGGCATAACATCAGCAAAATCTGACCCCTATACCTGAGCATCTATGATTCTACATATCCCTCTCCTCTTTTTTGTTTCCTCATAGGTTGTCCTTCCTATAGATCCTCTCTAGCCCTCTACTCCTCTTTCGTCTTTAATAGATCATCTTTCCAGCAGCCCATCTCTTGTGATCTGGAAGTCAAATGCTAACAGGGAGAGGAGATGGGGTATTGGGGTGGGGAAGAGGGAGAGGGAGTGATCAAGTTGGGGCCTATGAGGGAGGCCAATACGGTGAGATGAAAAGAGAGTGGTCCTAGGCAAGTTGGAAATACACGCTATCAGAGTGGATAGGGGTTAAAGATGAGCAGTACATGTGAAACAGAGCACCATGGGTGATTTCCATAGGAGAGGGGCCATGCCAATAGGGGAGAAGAGGGACTAGTGAGCGGAAAAGTTGAATTTTTTAAATAAATTGATTATTTGAGACACAGATGGATGTGTAATCTATTTAGAAATGTAGTCAATTTGTAGACATTACAATCATCTATATTTGTATTATTTACAATTTTTATATTTTTAAGGAATGGTATGTATTGATTACAAATATAAAATATGTAGTTAGAATAATTTTAGCTAATTTATATATATAGTGATAGTTTTATAGATATGGAATGTATGTATATGGGAATAGGTTTTTGCATGTAAGTGGATTGTGGCCAGTGAGAGAGTGAATAGTGATATATGTACATCTTTTGGCATGAGATATGTTTTAGGTGGCTTTGTGGATTCAGATGCAATATGTTCCACAGGAGGTGGATATGTCATATTGGTTTTAATTTCCTATATTTTCTGGTAACTGGGTTGATTAGAATTAATTCTGCCTTTTGTTTCGAGTAATCTCGCTCCGTGAGACCGTTGAGGTGTCACATTTAGAGTGGTTTCACTCTCCAAACTAGGAGAGACTCAATTCACTACCTAGAGAGGTCAATCCCTAGGATTTTGCAACCTATGTACACTTATACTCCATTATAAGACATACAATTTCACCTTCCTTTTACTAGATAGGACACATTTGCCAAGGAGATCCCCTCTTTGCAATGAGTCTTCCGCCTTGAAGGATTTACCCTATCTACTCGGGGATATTCAGCCTTGTCCTCCTCCTTCACTCAGAGAAGTTTTTTGCACCTTCTTATACAGCTTGAAGAAACTTGCACCTTCTCCTTCACTTAGAGAACCTTTCACCAACTTGATCTCGAAGAAAGGGGTTGGGGAAAGAGAAGCTTTGAGATATTTACAAGTACACAATGAAGTATCTCTCTCATAAAGATCCTATATCACTCATATAGACAGAATGAAGTGTAATTAAGAGAGGGAAATTGGCTCAAGTGGACTGGATGCACTCAACTATAGTTAGGAGCTTGAATATCATGAAGGAGCAACCTTGTAATGAACTCCAAGAGGTCCTATTTATAGTTGGGGGCATCCACTAGAGGGTAGGAACACTTAAGAATGTTTTCTAGCCATTTGAGGTGTTGCAACAGATATAATTTTGAGTTTTGCAATACTCCAACAATTAGAATCTCTTTTTCTGCATTTTCTATACAGTGCAGTCAGTCAAGTTTTCATAAAGGTAACTCGATTGATTGCATTATCCAACAAAGCCAATTTGAAACATCGATTGAGTTTTTCTTGTATGAAACTCGACCGATCACTTGAAATTAGATTTTCTCAATGTAGGGATCGAACGCGTTCTGTGTATGGGAAACTCAACCAAACCAAGGTTGTAACATCCCAATTTTCATGAGTATATTAAAAAATATTTATGTAGTTTTCCTAAATGAAATTTTTTAAGGGTCTTAATGAAAAGAGTTCAAAATAATGCTACTTTTAGAATCATAATGCAAAGACAAATAGAATGGGGACTCAAAATATCTTTTCCCTTTTATTTAATGTGTTGCAAATATTTGACTAATAATGGTAATATGGTTTTCCCTTTTCTTTTATCAAAAAAGTCTAAAAGGAATGAAAGAGTAAGAGTAAGAGGCAAGGAATTTGAAATTTAAAGTATTTGGGAAATAAGTGTCACTTTCCTTTTTATAGCTTTCAAGGTAAAGTCTTTAATGTTCATATTTCTCTCTCCTCCTCTCTAGATTTTCCAAAAAGAATAATAAGATGTTTCTTTTTCACCAATTCCAAAAATATAAGAATATTTACTCACTTGGGTAACACTAACTCACTTTCCCTTTTCCTTTTATATATATATATATAGGGGGGGGAAGTACTATTATCTTTTATTTTCTCTCTCCTTCACATAAATTACTCAAAAAGGCAACAATGAGGTGTGGTATGACTTTTAATGGCCACAACAAGGTTAAGGCTCCAGAGGTCCAAGCGTCGATACTGAAGGATAAGGGGAATAGATACACGCGCGAGACGATGACCAAGCAAAGGGACAGGGTGTCATTGGGGGACAACGTACATCCATGGGAGTCTCATAGAGTGGAACACAGGTCGAAAGTCTAGGAAGAAAGGGAAGGAGGACACCCAATGACGAATGAAATAGTGGCGCTCGGTACAGCAATGATAGGAAGAGAGAAACTCCATACACTCCCAATGAGGCTAGATGAGCAAGCACCAGAAGATCGTGAACCTAAAGAGCATACATCTGAAGTTCGTGTTACTACAGAGCCAATGGTTGACCAAATTATGCAAAATACGTGTGTTAGAGGAAAAGGCAAGAGGTTCACCCGAAGTGGGGAAAGGCATGGAGGAACAAGCACAAGGATGCATCCAACAGAGGGGAGAATCAAACATAAAAGGGAAAGAATTGGTGAAGAAGGAGAAGACAAAACGACAGATGACCCTGTACAGGGGGTAGCAAAAAGAGCATGTACATCAGATGGTATATTAGCTGCATCGAGCAAGTAAGTAGCGGGAGCTGGGGTGGCCCAGCCCCGTGAACAACAATGAAAATTTTGGCGTGGAACGTCCAGGGTCTGAGCAGCCCTGGGACGGTGAATTCTCTCAAGAGACGATGCTGGAGAGAGATACCCGACATAGTTTTTGTGGTGGAAACTATGTGTAGGAATTCAGACCAGGAGAGGGTCAGAAGGGTGTGTGGCTTTGATAGTGGTTTTGGGGTGGATAGCAAGGGCAAATCGGGAGGTTTGGGGATGTGGTGGAGAGGAGATAAGGTGGCAATCAAGTCTTTTTTAGATCATCACATTTGTGCAGACATAGAGGAAATCAATCCAGAAAAAAATTACTATTTTGCGGGTATCTATGGTTGGGCAGTAGTGCAGGAGAGATGGCGGACATGGGCACTCATGGCAGATATTCACATAGCATCTCACAGACCTACGGTTTTCGGGGGCGATTTCAATGAAATCACAGCTAATCATGAAAATCTAGGGGGGCAGCCACACAGTGAATGGCAGATGAGGAACTTTAGAGATGCTATTGACAACTATCAGCTGGTTGATCTGGGGTCCACAGGTTGCAGATTCACTTGGAGGAGAGGGTTGCATGCTGATAATCTCATTAGGGAAAGACTGGATCATTTTTTGGCAGATAGAGAATGGTGTGATACGTTTAACGTGCGGAAAGTCAAAAATTTTCCTATCGGCAACTCAGATCACGGGCATATCCTTCTATGGGTAGAGAGATCCAGGAGGATGGAGGAAAGAGGTAAGAGCTTCAGATTTGAGACTCTATGGCTTTCATCTATAGAGTATAGGACGGTAATCGAACAAGCTTGGTAGGAAAATCAGGGAGGTGGCCTTGTATCGTAGACTACAGTGTGTGCTGACAGATTGAGTACATGGGCGAAAGAAAAGTTTGGGTGCATTAAAAGACGGATCCAAAGAACTGAAAAGGACCTCGTTCGGGCACAAAATTCACCACCTTCACATGGCATGATACAGGAGTGCTCACAGATGTCTAAGGAGCTGCAGGAGCTGCAGAGGTTGGAAGAAAGTTTCTGGCACGCTAGAGCACGCACAAATGAGATGAGAGATGGAGACAAGAACACAAATTATTTTCATCACAAGGCAAGCCAAAGGAAAAGGAGGAATACCATAGAAGGCATTTTTAAGGAGGACGGCAGCTGGCAGACGGAACCGGAGGAAATTGAGGGAGTGGTCACTTCTCTGTTCACTTCTCTTTTCACTACTTCACACCCAGATGGAATGGAAGGTCTTCTAGATGGCATGCATGGGATTTTTTAAGAGTACGATATTGCATGGATGGAGCATACACCCACGGAGAGTGAGATTTGGCAAGCTTTGCAATAGATGCACCCCAAACAAAGAACCTGGCCCGGATGGCATGAAAGTCATTTTCTATCAAAAGTTCTGGGGGATGGTGAAGAGGAGCTTGGTGGAGTTTATCACAGGGTGGTGGAGAGGAGAACGTATCCTTGAAGAGATTAATGGTACTGACATTGTGCTCATCCCAAAGACAGAAGCTCCAGTCTATATTTTTTAATATCACCCTATTAGCCTCTGTAATGTTTCCTATAAAATTATCACCAAAGTTCTAGCGAATAGAATCAAACCATTGTTGAATGATATTATTTCTGAGAACCAAAGTGCTTTTATTGGGGGAAGGATGATTACTGACAATGCCTTAGTGGCATATGAACTCTTCCACACCATGAGATATAGGAAGAAAGGCAAGGAGGGGTTGATGGCTCTGAAACTTGATATGAGTAAGGCCTATGACAGGGTAGAGTGGTCTTTCCTGGGGAGGGTGACGGAAAAGATGGGTTTCCCGTACAGGTGGAGGTCTAAAGTGTATGAGTGCATGTCGAGCGTTTCACACAGATTCATCATCAATGGTAATAGGAGGGGATCCACAAGACCGACGAGAGGTTTATGCCAAGGTGACCCAATCTCCCCCTATCTTTTTCTTTTTTGTGCTGAAGATCTCTCTTTATCTCTTATAAAAGCAGCACAGGAAAAGAGAATTCATGGCATAAAGGTTTGTCGGACAGCACCACGTGTTTCTCATCTTTTCTTTGCCGACGACAACATTATTTTCATGAGAGCTACCTCAGAAGAATGCTCCATTTTAGCTGAGATTTTTAGCCAATATGAGAGGGCATCTGGACAGAAAATTAACTTTGACAAGACTGAGGTTTCTTTCAGCGGAAATGTGGAGGCGGAAAGGAGGGATTTCATTAAAAACAAGTTGGGGGTTAGGGAGGTGGATCGTCATGACAGATATTTGGGACTTCCTACATCAATGGGGTGATCCAAGAAGGCGGTCTTTGCTGAGATAAAAGATAGAGTATGGAAAAAATTACAGGGGTGGATGGAAAAGTTACTTTCCAAGCCAGGAAAGGAGGTGCTCATAAAAGTAGTGATACAGGCAATTCCCACATACCTCATGAGCATTTTTAGGTTTCTAGAGGGACTTATTGATGAGATACATTCCTTGATTGCATGCTTTTGGTGGGGGACGAAGGACGGGGAGAGGAAGATTCACTGGCTCAGCTGGGCGAGACTATGTAGACCAAAGGAATTTAGAGGTATGGGCTTTCAGGATCTCTCCGCTTTCAATCAAGCTTTACTGGCAAAGTAGGGGTGGCATCTGGCTACCAATGAGGGGTCAATGATCAGCCATGTTCTAAAGGAAAAGTACTACAGACACACTTCTGTGATACACTCAGCGGTGGGGGTGCGCCGAGCTATACATGGAGGAGCATATGGGGTGCACTTTCACTGGTTAGATCGGGCTTTCTATGGAGAGTGGGGAATGGAATGATGACTGATATCTATGAGGATAGGTGGATTCCACAGTTGGGAGGGACAGTGAAGCAGTATCTTATACAGGGACCGGTGACCTACACATCAGTGGCTGGACTGATTGATGTGGAGATGGGACAGTGGGACGAGAGAGCACTTTCAGATGTTTTTCCACCTCATATCAGTACCATGATATGGGCAATTCCTTTGAGCACTAGGGAGGTGACAGACACTCTTTGTTGGGATAGGGAAAGCATAGGAGAGTTCACCGTTCATAGTGCATACAGCCTGCTGTGCACTAGAGAGGATTTGCTGGATGACTTGGAAGAAGACGATTGGAAAAGAGTGTGGAAACAATGATGGCCTCCAAAACTAAAGCAATTCATTTGGAGAGTACTAAGGAACATACTAATGACCAGATCAGCCCTCCTTAGGAGACATGCAGTTCAGGATGAGCTTTGCCCACGATGCTCCTTACATAGGGAGGATGCTACTCATGCGCTGATGTTGTGTACGTCAACGGGACATGTGTGGGCAGCAGGACAGCTACACTGGCCCAACCACGTTGACATGGACGTGAGGAGGTTCATTAGGGAGATGTTATGTGATGATGATCAGAGGAGAAGAGATGAGGGTGCCACCCTCCTGTGGGTAGCATGGACAGCCAAGAACAAGCACATTTTTATCCCCAGAAGTCGTATGTGCCTACGCTTGCAGCGAGCTCTCTTACGTGGGTGGTGGATTATGGGCGCTACTCCACAGTAGTGTGTGGAAGGTCACAGAGGGAGAGCGCCATGGTTTGTTCTATATGGACTCCTCCACCACAAGGGTGCTTCAAGCTCAATGCAGACGCCAGCGTCCAGAGTGGGGGCCGAGCAGGTATTGTCGTTGTTATTAGGGACGATCTAGGGAACATCAAGGCTACGTACCAATGTCATCTGGACCATGCATTCTCAGTGCTTAGTGCGGAGGGAATGGCAGTCTTGCATGGCATTTGTCTATCCTTGAACCTAGGCCTGAAGGATGTGATAGTGGAGACGGACAGTGAGATTCTTGTGCATGCAGTAAAGGCTGGTGGGTGGGGATGTGGATACGAGGACAGTAATGTGCAGGAGATCTGTCATTTATCTTATGATTTTCTTTCCTTTCATTGTTGTTTTATCCGTAGGCAAGGCAATGGGGTCGCCCATACCTTAGCTTCTCAGGCTTGTTGCTTAGAAAAACCTCGAATGTTGTTAGAGGATTTTGATGTGAACATTGTAGCTACGGCTTTTTCTGATATGAATAAATAAGAAGCGACAGGATCCCTTGATCAAAAAAATAGAGAGACTATTTTTGTTTATATCATGTTTTTGAGCAAAAACTCATAATGGAAAGTTGCATCACATTAATTAATTTATTTTTTCATTTGAATCAAGATTAGTGACAAAAATAGAAATTTAGGGACCAAATGTGTGAAAATCTTAAGTCTTTTTTTTTATCACAGAGATCATCTATTATTCATCCCAGTCTCTGTCGCATGTAAATAGTAAATTAATGTCAACATCAATGTTTTCATCAAGCCAAGGAGGTTTACTATTTGAAAAGGAAAAGGAAGAGCTATTGTTTCATGCATGCTTTGCAAGAGCATCAGCAACTCGGTTTTTAGTTTTAGAAAATTTTTGAAGTCTCACCCCCTGATAGTAGTTGAGAAGGCGTCTGATTTTGTAGACATATGGATTGAATTTGAGAAGCAGAGCATCATCATACATGATCAAGGAGATTGCTTGAGAGGAGTCAAAGAGGATGAAAGTGTCCTCCCACGCCTACACTTTAACAATTTCCAGACCTTATATGATAGCTTGTAGCTCAGCTTCCAGAGTGTTACAACTACACATAGGGAAACCATTACCTAGACGACAGAGACCCAATTTGTTAAATACATGGAAACCAATCCTAGCATTGGAAGAAGTCACATGGTAGGAAGCATCGACCATCACAAAGAGAGCAGCATTGGTGGGAAGCAACTTGTACGGCCCTCCGTGAGCACGGGGGGTTTCCTAGCAACACTGGGCAGGGCAGTGATGTGTTGGATGGAGGAAGTCTGATTTTGAATGAAGGCCACCTTTGTTGAGGTAGGTTTTAGAATTCTGGAGTACATTTTCTCATTGCGGCAGGACCAAATATGCAAACAAGCAACTTGGAGGGACGTACCTAACTCCAATCTCTCCTTAGGTATTTGGGTTATAGAATGGATCAAGGCGTCCTCCTCAAGGGAGAACAAGGTGACATTCACTCCCAGTTCTAGCCAGACTGGTTTGCTACAGGCACATTTACGGAGTGCATGCAATAAGGTATCATGTCCATTATGACATAAGGAGCAAATTCCACTAGCATCTATGTGGTGTCGCTACTTTTTCAACATTTGTGAGAAAAGATTTATGTTGGATAAGCCAGAGGAAAACTTTTATATGAGCTGTCATTTTCCCACTCCATATGTCCTTCCAGTAGCCATGAATTTGGGATTCTTTATGCTCGCACACCCAGCGATAAGCTGATCTTGATGTAAAATCTCCATTCTATTCTAGCGGCCAGCTCCATAGGTCATGTCCAAGATGAGCATCTTGGACTGGTAAGGACTGGATTGTCTTCCAGGTCGAAGCGGGCAGGTATTGGTGATTAAAGTCCCAGTCCCTTCTCTGGCCTCATTGAGATAACTTGCAACATTGCTAGCTCATCTAGAATTTGAAAATCAGGTTGAAAGTCACCAACAGACTTCCCAAGTGGCCATTTAACAGTCAACACATTCATTGATTCGACATTATTAACAACTTTATGACACAGGCTTTGGAAGGTAGGCAGTTAACTCTTAATGAAACTCCATGCCAATGAGTCAAGTTTCATGGATATGGTACTAGTGCACATATATTTTTCTATCATGATTTGTACCCAAGATTTCATGGGTTGATTGAGGAAAGACCAGACATTCTTGAGCATAAGTGCTTGTTTTGATCACGTGCATCCTTGATGCCCAGGCCAACAATGTCCTTGTTGGGTGTAACCTTTTTCCATGAGACTAGGGAGAGTTCCTTTTGCTCCCAATTACCATACTAAATGAACTTGTGAATATGTTTGTTGATGTTGACACAGAGCGAAGGGGAAAGTTGTACAGATTGCATAGTATAAGTAGGAATTTCCTAGAGGGTGGACTTTGTCAGTGTGATCCTTCCAGCAAGGGACAGGTGTTGCATGGTCCAACTGTTCATTTGATCATGGATGGAAGAGATAACGCTTGCATGAGTTGCCTTGTTAACACGATGATGTAGGATGGGTACTCCTAGGTACTTCCCAAGATCCAGGGTCCATGAGAAACCCAGTTTCTTGCTGACTGCACGCATCAGGGGTCTTGGTGTATTTGTGCTAAAGAAACATTTGGATATCTCCATCGAGATCGCATGTCCCAAAACTCAGGCGAACTGGGAAAGAGTAGCATTGATTGATGTGTCTTGAGCCAGTGAGGCCTCCCCCATTAGTAGAATGTCATCTGCAAAGAATACATGTGAGAGCCTCATGCCTCCCCTAAATAGAATAATCAGTTTCCAACTTCCATCTGTCACTGCCTTAGAGATTTCCTAGATAAGCCTTTCCATAGAATAAACACATATGGGCTGATTTGATCGCCTTGTCTCACACCTTTGGAAGCCTTAAAGGCCTGGAGGGTTGCACCTTCCCAGAGGATTGAGGAAGACCCTTTTGTGATGGTATGCATAATCAAGTTACAAATTTTTGGTGCGAGACCAATTAGTAAGAGTGTCTCGGATGAAATCCCAGCTCATACAATCAAAGGCCTTCGACAAATCTAGTTTGATGCACATCCAATTTTTCCTTGTAGGTTTAGACTTCATTGAATGAACCACTTCTTGGACAAGTAAGATGTTGTCACCGATAAGTCTGCTTGGAACAAAGGTCGATTGTGATGGTGATATCCAATCATTCAGGAAAGGTTTACTGTGCTCGACCATAACTTTGGAGATAAGTTTGAAGCATCCATTGTTGAGAGAGATAGGTCGTAGGTCACTACAACTCTGCGGGTGCTTGACCTTAAGAATGAGCACCATGCGGGAGTTATCAAGGGAATCTTAAATCTGTTCAGAGGAGAAGACATCGCTGAAAGTTTGTACAAGCGAGCTGCCAATTGTGTGCCAATTAGTTTGCATGAACTCATTATAGACTTCATCTGATCCAGGTTCCTTGGACGGGGCCATCAGAAAGAGGGTGCGTTGGATCTCGTCTGATGTTAGCATAGTAAGGAGACGATCATACACGGTAGAGGAGACACTCGAGAAGATTCCAGCATATTCAGTGATGGCTTGTGGATCAGACCTTGCAACATAAGTAAGGAGGGTGGAGAAGAAATTGAGAACTAATGACTGAACCCCTGGTGTGGAGGTGACCCAGTCAGTAGAGATATCTTTGAACCTGGTTATCTTTTTGAAATGGCGGTGAGCTTTGACATAGGAATGATAGAACTTGGTGTTATCATCACTAAGGGTGAGCCAATCAATATGATCTTTTTGTTGACAATCAGCCTCTTCTCGAAGAAGGTACGGGTTCTATTGTTCCTGTAACATTATGGATTTATCAAAAAAGAAAGTTTCAGCATATGTTTGAGATGCTACCTGGAGATCATTGATGCGCCAAAGAAGTGAGCTCATCTCCCTATGATTAATATTTAGTCTTTTTTTTTTGGAATCAAATGACTGAGGCGATGACCGAGGCGACGAGGAAGGCGATAGATGAGATGACGGCGGCGTCGGACCCTCCAGATCCGGGAAGAGGAGAGCTCGTCCCGAAACGCAGACAAGGGAGTGATGCTCCATCAAGCGTCGCTGTGACTAAGGAGGCGTTGGATTGGTCAAAGCTCTTCAAAGAAAAAAATGTAGCAGGTCCGGTCCATCTGATGAAGACGAAGGCGCAACTGGTTGAAGGCAAATTGGTTTATCCTAAGGCAATTGAGGAGAGGAACCTCGCTAGATGGAGTAGAACGGCTGCTGGCTACGTTGTTGGGCTCAAGCCACACTGGTCGGCGCTAGCAAAGCATCTGGCATTGATTTGGAAGGTCAGGGGTTCGATTGAAGTTCGATCCAGAGGCAAGGGATTCTTTATCGTCATGTTCGAGACAGATGAAGATCTTAGCACGGCAGTGGATGGAGGACCTTGGTTCGTAGAAGGGAAGCCACTGATCATTAAGAAATGGGAAAGGGGAGAGCCATTAGAAAAAATGAAGCTAACTGACATTCCTATCTGGCTGAAGATATACAACCTTCCATTAGAACTGTGGGATGCAGAGATGTTTAGCAGCATTGGGTCTGTTCTGGGACGGCCTCTTCGACCTGATAAGCTAACCTCGGAGTTCCGTAGGCTGGAATATGTGAGAATCCAGGTGGTCATCTCGGCAGACTTCAAGTACCCAAAGGAAATGCAGATTGTTAGCGATGACGGGCAGAGTGATACTATCCATTTTGAATACGAGTGGGAGCCTACCAAATGTTCGACGTGTGGTATGTATGGCCATGAGTCATCGTTATGTGCTGAGTTGGAGAAATAGGAAGGTAAAGGGGCAATGAAGAAGAAGGTGTCGAAAAAATGGATTCCAAAGAAGGCAGTTGAAGAGGAGGAAGGGGAAATCTTCATTGATGTTGTAGATAAGATAACGGAGGGAGAAGTGGGAAATGTGGTTGATCTTGAAGGTACTTCTGCTTGCTCTACCCAGAACCTCCCGGTGGTAAGAACTCCCATCGCTGCTCTTGATACTGGATGGGAAATAGTTATGAAGAAAAGCAAGTCGGTGCCAAAAGGAATTGCAAAGAATTCAACTAGATCGATTCCTGAGTCGCTAAACAAATACTCACCCCTGTCAAATTTTGATGAGGGGGAGATTATTAATGAACTGGTGGATACACCTGTGGATGTGGCTGAGGTGGATGGTGACCCTCCTCCCATCCCTCCTAATGGATGAGCCCTTCAGTATTATGTCCTGGAATGTGAGAGGAGGAGGAAATAAAGTGCCTCGCATTCGGGACGAAGTTAGTAGAAATAAAGCTGACGTCTATGTGATTTTGGAATCAAGACTTTAGAGAGAAGATTTGGCAGATTTTGTCGCGAAGATCTGGACAAATGCCAGATTTGTTGATAATTTTGAGTTCTATACTTATACTCGCATCTTGGTGATTTGGGAGAGTGCTGATATTGACATAGAGGTTTCTTTGAAAAATGAACAATGCATTCATTGTACTGTTTGCAGGGAACAAATGAAGTTTGAGATGACTGCAGTTTACGGAGCAAACCCTGATGATGAGCGTGCTCTGTTATGGAATTCTCTCCTTAATGTTAGAAGCTTTACTCCTGTCAATTGGTGTGTTATTGGTGATTTTAATGCAGTTAGATTGGTGAAGGAAAAGGTGGGTAAACAACCGCCTTCTAATCAAAGCATGACTGAATTTAATAACACCATTGCTGATGTTAATCTTGTTGAGATGCAAACGAAGGGCTTCTATTTCATGTGGGACAGCCATAGTAGAAAAGGTACTAGTACCTTCTCCAGAATTGATCGGATCTTCACCAACTTAAATTTTCTCGCTGTCTTTCCTTATTGTTGGGGGGAGGTTCTACCAGCAGTTGTTAGCGATCATAAAATTCTGATGCTGAGACTTGTTTCGAAGAAGAGGAATGGGTCACCCTTTTGTTTTATCAATGCTTGGGTCAATCATGAATTGTTCAAAAGTGTCATTTCTGAAGCTTGGTGTAAAACTGTTATTGATGGTACCCCGATGTACAAAGTTTATAGAAAACTTTATGTTGTTACTTGTGCGTTGAGAAAATGGAACAAAGAAGTGGTGGGAAACCTATTCTCTAAAGCAAGGGAACTTGAAGGTGATGTGTTATGTTTACAAAAAGAGATTGATGTTGATCCGTTAAATGAAGACAAGCAGAGGAAGATATCTGTTCTTAGAGAGGAGGTCGCCAAAGCTCTAAAAGATGAGGAAAATCTTCTTCGTCAAAAAAGTAGAATACAGTGGCTCAAATTGGGAGACAGAAATTCAGCCTTTTTCTATGCTTCTTTAAAAATGAGGAGGATTAGAAATGCTATCAATATGTTAGAGGATGATCAAGGAGGCAGAATTTACGAAGCTGATGCTATTGGTGAAAGTATTAGAAGCTTTTATTCTAATCTTTTTAATAAAACTTTGTTGAGTGAGGTGTTGTGGAATGAGGAGTGGATCTTGCCTAAAATTGATGTTGCACAGTATGATCTTCTAAGAAGTACTGTTACAAAGAAGGAGGTGGAGGAAGTTTTTATGAAGTTAAGTAGTGACAAGGCCCCGGGGCCTGATGGTTATAATGTTGTCTTCTACAAGGTGATGTGGAATACTGTGGGTGATGATATTACTGCTGCTATTCTATATTTTTTCAAAACTGGCAGATTGCTTAAGGAGTGCAATAGTACGATGATCACTCTTATCCCTAAAACCCCTGGGGCTGTTAACCTAAAAAATTTCAGACCTATTTCTCTGTGTAACACTATCTACAAAGTCATTGCGAAGATTATGGAAAATTGTCTAGCCTTTGTTCTGCCTGCTATTATTGATATTAATCAAATAGCCTTCGTGAAAGGGAGAAAGATAGGTGATGCTATTTTGTTGGCCAACGAAATCTTGAGTACTTTTGGGGGTGCCCAACAAAGTATGTGTATAAAGGCTGATTTAGCCAAGGCCTATGATTCGGTTCGAAGGGATTATATCATTTTCTTGCTTATGAAGATGGGTTTTCCTGAATGTTGGGTGAGATGGGTGCAAGAAACCTTTGACACTGCTACTTATAGAGTGTTAGTAAATGGTTATCCTACTGAAGAATTTGAAGCTTCTGATGGGGTTAGACAGGGTGACCCCCTCTCCCCTTTATTGTTTGTGATTGCTATGCAGGGGTTGACTTCTGTCATTAATTTTGAGGTGCGAGCTGGAAGGCTGAAACCTATCTCTATGGGTGAGGTGAATGTCTCCCATATTATTTTTGCGGACGACTTACTCCTGTTTTCTAGGGTTGATGAAAGTAATGCTCATTGCATTAAAAAGATCCTTGATACCTTCAGCATGATCTCGGGCCTTCAGCTTAATAATAGTAAGAGTCATATGTTCCTGAGCAAAAGGGTGGACAGAGATGACTTGGGCAACATTCTTAACATTGAGGTGAGTGAGTTGCATGTGCGGTACCTTGGAGTTCCTCTCTTTACTGGAAGGTTGACTAAAGAGATGTGCCATCCGATTGTAGATAAATTCAAGATGAAACTCGATTCCTGGAAGGGTAATTTGCTAACTCAAGCAGGGAGGATTGAGTTGATTATTTCTACCCTCTCGGCTTATAGTATTTTTTGGACCTCTTCTTTTCCTTTGCCCAAATCTATTATCAAGGACCTTGAAAAAATGATGAGGGACTTTCTTTGGAAGGATTCTGAGGACAAGAAGCACCTTCATACGGTTTCTTGGGAGGTTGTTTGTAGGCCTAAAAAAGAAGGTGGTTTGGGTATTAGGCTTATTGATGATTGGTCAAAGGCTGGAATCATTAAAAATCTGTGGGACATTGCAGCTGAAAAGGAAAGTTTATGGGTGAGATGGGTTAATGGAAGGTACATTAAGGAGGAGTCACTTTGGTCGGTTAGTCCCAGGGTAAATTCTTCTTGGCTCTGGAAAAATCTGCTTAAACAAAGAGATGTTCTCCTCAGTGATATTGACTTCTGTTTGGGTAATGGTAAAAAGTTGTTGTTTTGGAGAGATCCTTGGTTGAGAGGGAATAAGAAGCTGATCGATTTAGTGGATTCTGACCTTATGCTTAGAATGGGCTATGGTATTAATTGTAAAGCTGAAGCCTGTATTAAAGATGGTGAATGGGTTGTTCCTAATTTCAGAGGTGCCTACCAAGTTAGAGATATTCTGAAGGGTGAGGTACCTCTAATCTCAGGGGAGGATCATCTCCTGTTCAAAAGAAAGAGAAATTGCAGCCTTAAAGACTGCTGGGACTTGGCTAGGAAAAAACATCATGTTGTCAGCTGGGGCAGCTGGGTTTGGTCCGATATGCCAAGGAAAATTTCTGTCCTGCTTTGGAAGTGCTTTCTTGGGAAGATTCCCACGACTGATTATCTGCAGAGGGTAGGTTTTCAGATGGCTTTGAGATGTGCCTTGTGCATGGCACATGAAGAAAATGCGGCCCACCTTTTCTTTAACTGCCAGTATACATATGAGGTCTGGAACTTTTGGAGGAGTCGCTGGAATTCTACTGTGGCTGCAAATTCTTTTACTGATCTGCTGCGTTTGAAAGGAGAGGTCAAGATGGCTGCTTGCTTTACTATTTACATGATATGGAGAGAAAGAAATTCAAGAATTTTTAGGGGTATTTGCACTGGTACAAGGAATCTTTAGGAGACTCATATCAGAGATTTAGAAGCTATGTGTAGTTAGTTTTCTTTCCTGCTGTTTTGTACAGCTTCTTTTTCTTTTGTGGCTACTCTTTGTAACCGCTTTTTGCTATATAAATATAGAGGCACCACCCTACGTTCACCCAAAAAAAATATTTAGTCATTTTTTATCCCATTTTTGTACCACTTCCTTGAAGGCGCACATGGCCTTGGTAAAGGGGGCATGGTTGTTCCATTTGGGTTATACATCTTTGTAGAAGGAAGGAGTTAGGTGCGAACTTGCTTTTGTGTTAAAGACTTGAGTTCTATTCACACGTGTCCCACTATTACATAGGAGCAGTGGGTTGTGGTTGGAGATGATTCTAGGGAGGACAGTGATAGTAGCATCTAGATAAAGGTTAATGCAGGCATTGTTGATGACTGCTCAATCCAGGCGCTCATGTGGATGACCCTGACGGAAGGTATAAAATTGGCCTTGACTTCTAGCATCTGACAGGCCAGTGTTTCATAGGCATTCATTAAACTGAGAAGAAGCATGCTTATTAAAGTAGGTGTTGACCTTCTTTTTTGAGGAATCCAGGATAGTGTTGAAGTCACCCATGACTATCCAGTCCAAGGAAATGGTGGTAGAGAGCTCTTCAAGTTTGTCCTAGAGGAAACATCTCTTTGATGGATTAGGACTAGTGTAAACGATGGTCAAAAACCATCCATCATCCACCTTGCAGTGAATAAATTATCGATGGCTACAAATAACTTCTATGTTGCAGTGAGAATTGTCCCACAGAAGCCATATTCCACCATTGAAACTATTGGATTCAACTTTGTGAGAGGTGGGGAAATGTACTTGGTGAATGATATCATCTGCTATACTTCCACTACATCTTGTCTCAAGCACGGCAAGAAAGTGTAGTTTATGTGTGAATTTTAAATCTCTCATGACTCAAACTTTGTCACCTTTGTAGGCGTCTTAGATGTTCCAGCAGCAGAGCTTCATAAGGTAACTATTGGAAGTTGGGTGGGTTGGAATTAATAGATAGCAGTGGACAGCCCCATAGCATGTGTGTCCTCATGTAATTCAGCATTAATTGTGTCCTTGTGGGCTAGCCCCTCTGGCTCTTTGAAGTCTAGGGAGTGAGTAGCATTATAGGATGCATGTTGGTATGGTGGATCCTTCTCCTCAGATTGAGGATGTTTCTCATGGAGGCATCCTTTTTTCCTGATCCTATCAGGACTTTGGACATAACGGTAGACAATCTTCTAGTTCCTTAGCATTATGAAGCCATTGTCATCTTGACCTTGACGTAGCAATAGAACGTGATGCTTGGAGGCGTCTCCTAACTTGGAGGCTTGAAACTGGTAAGAGTCATTTGTTGCGGATGAGTTGGGTCACCCTTACTCACCTCATCCTCCTGTAGGAGAATAGAGGTGTTAAGTTGTGTGCCTTCCTATGAGGCACTTGTGGCCTCCTTTTCTATTATCTTGTTGGAGTTGAGGTTTGCATCTTGTTTCTTTTCTGCGCTCTTCTTTTTCTTTCTCATTGCTATCTCCCAGTCCCCATCTTCACTTGTAGCCTCATCATCAAAGATAGGGATAGTATCACTATCACTCTGAACTTTTTTGGACCCCTTGACAGTTGCATTTTGTGCGGGTTTGTTCTGTGGTTGAGGTTTGTGCCTCTCAAGTTTTTGGGCATGGATGGCCATTGTGTAAGAAACACTCGGTAGTAAGATAGGAATTGAGAATGCTCCTTCGGAAGAAGAGATAATGAACTTGCATTTATTGTCATTATGACCCAACCTGCCACATTTCATATATATGGATGGAAGGTTTTCATATTGAAGGTAGAAGTTCTCGTTGTTGTTGAAGACTGCAAGAAGAAGAGGCTTGGAGGTTTCCACCTCCACTGCAATCCTCACAAATTTTCCTCAATTACCTTGGGAAGTATTAGAATCAATTTTTATTGTTTTTCCAATCAGGTTTCCAATGCTATGAAACAATTGATTCTAATAAAGAAAGATGGGCAGGTCTAGAACTCTGACCCACATGACAAGCTTCCTAGGGATTGGGTCCGACGGCCAGAAGAAGGGGGACCATGACTGTACTGAAAGATAGTTCTCAAATACAGTCCATGACCCTCCTGTCATGGAGACTAGGTAATCAACCTAGTTTGCAAACTACACAATGTAATAGCCTTGGTCGAGGTCAATCACCATGAATGATTCTGATGGATGCCATAGTGTCTGAATCTTGTTAACCAGGGCTTGGAATCCCAAGTTAATTCCAATGGCCATCACAATGACTACATGTTTCCATGGCTAGAGGAGCAGCTGTATGAATTCACGTAATACTAGAATTGAGGGTAGGATTCTAGAGGTATCAACTGAGATGTCCCTGTCCTTGATTAGGTCTGGAGAGATCGCGTTGAGATATGTTAGCATGCCTCCCGACTTGCCTGCCGTAGCCTCCTTGTACAACAGTTTTGGTGAACCAGCCCTTCCGTGGGAATCGTCCATGACGACGTCGTCGTTGCACGGTAGCTCAGTAGAAACGTTGGTTGTCTGGCCAAATTCATGTTCCCCATTGATGGTGTATTCTGACAACTGGTTTTGGTGGGTGAAACCCCTACCGCCAAGGCCTCTGCCACGGTCACCACCAGTGCTTCCAACGGCTCCCCTCCCAAACCCTACGGAGGACATAGCAACAGGACTTTTTTGGACTTTGAAAAGATTAACACTAATTGACTAGGAATATTCTAGACCATCTAATTAGCCTATGGTCCAAATTTGATCTCATTTGGACTTTGTTTGAGCATTCAATTAAATTAGAAAAGGTTGGGATATAGTTTTACTAGGATGTTATTCAATTATGCATTAATTGATTTCGATTTCCTAGAGTCAGAAGATTCCATGTTGTCACACACTTTCCTTAATCACGCACCCATTTCTGACCATTAGATCTTCATATGATGGTGATGGACATGTCATCTACCTCTAGCCATTTTAGTCAAGTGAGGCATGGACGATATGATTTTCCCCCGAGTGATTTCTCCCTCCTCAGTGATCTGTTTTGTGAGATTTTCATTGTGTTGGCTTCATCTCTCTCCCTCGCATCTGTCGAGCCCTAGAACTTCTCCTCTCGTGATTTATAGGCAAAACACCCTTTAGGGATGCACCTCCCTTCTCTATTGTTATACACGGCTACCTCCACACTCCTTTCCTCCTCACCTCAGGGTTTTAAGAGAACAACTAGGCCCTACATAGACCTCCACCCCCAATTGGTACTCCTCTCGCCTCAAGCCCATAGACCTACCCCTTCTCCTTCTCTGGTGACTGTGGGTCAGTGCACGTTTCTCAAAACACCTTTACCCGATTAAACATGTGGTGAGCATCCTTGGAACCTCCCCTTAGTTTAGGCTTTTTTGGTTCGCTCTATAATCGCCCCAACCCTCATACTCTATAGCCAAGTTCATGACCCTCGCCAGTGGTTTTGTGCCACGATGCCCCGATGGTCCTCTGGACTGGGTGAGACCTTGGGCGAGTCCACTAGACCCCGAAGGAGCTTTCTCTGCCTTCAGTTGGTGCTTTTGTGCTCTAAACTCATTGCGAGTAAACTCGAGTATGTAACCCTAGTTTCTTGCTTCCCGACGTCTCCCAGGGACTTTGAGGCCCTTGTCCTGACCTCCGGCTCCTTATACTTTGCTAGTCCATGATGAAGAAGTCATGCCCTCCTGGCTTTTCTTGATTTTGGCCTCTTAATGCTTCTCTTCCTCCACCAGTAGCCAACCACGGTTGTATCACTGACCTTGGTGCTCCTTCCTCGCCAGAGTTCACAAATTGACTCCCTGGCTTCACCAGGATGTGGTGAGCATGCCAGAAGTCTCTGCACCTCGAGTAGTACTCAGACACTTGACTCCTTCTCGAGCTTTTTGTCAGATTTCCAACTCCAGGCAAGATCACCACGCCATGGATCGAAGAAAAGGAAACACGGTCAATGAATGACATGAGTGCCCTTGCAGGCTTAATCGATTCATTTTTATCGCATGGCAATCTGGGGTATTCACGCTCTTGCTTCTCCTTTGATCACTTATCCACCTGGGCAAGACCTTCACTAGATGGCGGGCTGGCATTGGCCCACGTCAGCTGCGTCTAGTATCCCAGTGGATAAAGAGGTCTCCTACATGGCATTTCTTTATTTTCTGATTGATTTTCATAAATTCATAGTGAATCGCTCGATGCTCTAAAAATTGAGAAAAAATATGTTTTGGAAATGGTTTTTCAAATGGAATCTAAATGTATAGTTTTTATAGTCTTTTTCTAAATCCCTAAACCTTGGTTTTTGTAGAAATAAAATTAGGGTTCAATATTGTGATTAAAATTCCACATTAATATGTGAAATTCTTTGAATAGGATAATTAGGGTTGTTCTAACGCAAGAAGTGATTAGGACTTATTCAACCTAGGAAGAGAAAGAATATACTCTCAAAATGTAAAGGTAAGTGCATTCATGCACTCTGAGTTCACAAGTATGTGTTAAAGGGATTTGTATTTTCTTATATTTATGAAATTCAATTAGAATGACATCAAGTACATGTCTTAATGAATATTTGCAAGAAAATTGATAATAGATCAGATTATGATGTTTAATATATCTTGCTCATAGATTTTTATCAACATACATGCACATGCTTCAAAGTCAATTTAATGCTTTAAATTGTAATGTTCAAGTTATTATGCTCAAGATACATGTTAAGTATATAATGGATGAATTATGATTGTTTCTTCCAAGATTAAGATGCCTTTTTGGCATAAGCTACGTGTGAGCAAGGAGCACTTGGGTGTGTAAGCTCTGTGTGAGCAATGAGATCTTGAAAGCATAAGCTTTGTGTGAGAAATGTAAGGATGAAGGACAACATATTCATCCCAAGACAATGATGTTAATGATTAAAGATAAAGTTATATGCAAAGAATATAATGTTACCATGTGTTTTCTCAAAAGCATAGTTATTTTCAGTACATATAATGTTGCTCAATGCCACTTACTCTAACATGTTTTCTATTTTGCTTTGCATGGCTAGGGAAATGATGTTCGTAGGAGAGAAGGATAAAGATACCTAGACAAGGAGCATATACCTCAAAGGACAAGTCTAGGAGTCTAAGCATGTTGGGGTTCCATCTATAATAGAATAATTTGTTTGGTTTACTTCTAAATTGAAATATCTATGTATTAGTTTTAAGTTCAAGCTTTTTGTTATGGACCTTGAGAATGAGAACTGTTATTTTATCATGTGTTGGTTGAATAAATTATATTTTTATGTAATGGTCATCATGTTTGTGACATCCCCAATGATAGTTATGCTTCCACTAAGTAAATATATGATTTAGAAAAATGGGGTGTTACAATATGGTGTCAGAGCAAAAAATATAGTTGGTCACCATGCTTTTCTCATAAACTCATGAAGTTTGTGTCTTTTTCTCAGATGTCACCTAAGAAGAAGGGTGATAATGACAAGGTAGTCTTGAATGGGGAAGAATATGACTCCCTAAACATAGGAAACCACAGAGAATCCCCACCTAGAGATACTCCCATGGTGTCATTTGATGTATTAGTTAGAGCCTTAGCCATTGCCATGGGAAGAGGAGAAGGCCGGGTGGGCAACCCAAGGGTCAACCCTGAGCTTTCCCTAGTCGACTTCTTGAAGATAGAGCCTGACTCATTTTCTTGGGAAGAAGAGATGGACGTGGTAAGCAAAGCTGAAAGCTTATTACAACACATGGAACACTAATTCTGTGACCTAGATTGTCCCAACCACTCCAAGGTTGGTTTTGGGACACACATGCTGAAAGGTGCCGCTAGGACATAGTGGGAGAACCTGCTAGGTTCTCGTGAGGCTGATGCTCCTCCACTCACTTGGGAGGAATTCTTTGAGGCCTTTAGATATCGCTACATATCTGAGGCCATGATCGATAAGGAGGAAGAATTTCACAACCTACATCAACATGGTGATGTGACGGTCACCCAATATGCCATGAAGTTCAGGATCCTACAAAAGTATGACTACGACTATGATGAATGACACAAGACAATGAAGTTCATTAGAGGTCTCAAGCCAGACCTTAATTTTCCCCATCAGGACATGGACACCGTACACTCCAAAGTGCCCTATATGTTTCCCTAGAGCTAGAAGATCATCTAGGAAGAGCATGGAAGAAGGAGAGTCACAACTTCAATCGTCATGATGAGAAGAGGAAAGCTCCCCAAGAACCACATGTCAGGAAGCCTTGTCCAACTTGAAGTAGACCCCATGGTGGAGTGTGTCAGTTTGGCACAGAAGTTTGCTACTTCTGTGGGGACCCAAATCACAAAAAGACAAAATGCCCCAAGCTCAAAGCAAGAAATGATGCAAGACAAAACCCTAACCCATAGCAAAGAGAAAGAAGACAAGCTACATTTTTTGCCATGGTATGTGAGAGAGAATATCATAAGACTAAGTATAATTTAGTAGTTTAGTACCTTTTTCTTTTCAAAACTTTCTTTTGCATGTAAATTTTTGGAATTATGGATTTACATGAGAATAATAGTATGTTGATGTTTTGTGCTAAAGATATGAAAACTTTTAAGGTGGGTAGCCTAATGAAATTTTGAGGATGACTTTTAATTAAGATGGGTAGAAATGTAACATCCCAATTTTCAAGAGTATATTAGTAAACTTTTATGTAGTATTCCTAGATGAAAATTTGATAAGGGTCTTAATGCAAAGAGTTCAAAATAATGCTACTTTTAGAATCATAATGCAAAGAGAAATAGAATGAGGACTTAAAATATCTTTTCCCTTTTATTTAAAGGTGTTGCAAATATTTGAGTAATAATGGTAATATGATTTTCCCTTTACTATTATGAAAAAGTCTAAAAGGAATGAAAGAGAAAGAGAAAGAGTAAGAGGTAAGGAATTTGAAATTCAAAGTATTTGGGCAATAAGTGTCCTTTTCCTTTTTATAGCTTTCAAGGTAAAGACTTTAATGTTCATGTTTCTCTTTCCTCCTCTTTAGATTTGCCAAAAAGAATAAAAAGATGTTTCTTTTTCAACAATTTTGAAAATATAAGAATATTTACTCACTTGGGCAACATTAAGTCACTTTCCCTTTTCCTTTTATATATATGAGGGAAGTACTATTATCTGTTCTTTTCTCTCTCCTTCACATAAATTACTCAAAAAGGCAACAATGAGGTGTGGTATGACTTTTAAATAGACTATTTTTGTTTATCTCGAGTTTTGGAGCAAAAAGTCATAATGGAAATTTTTATCACATTTATATAATTTATTTGGGCATTTAAATCAAGATGAGTGATAAAAATAGAAGTTTAGGGACCAAACGTGTGAAAATATTAAATCTAATCGACTAGGAATATTCTAGACCATATAATTAGCCTATAGTCCAAATTTGATCTTGTTTGGACTTTGTTTGACAATTCAATTAAATTAGGAAAGGTTGGGATGTAGTTTATTAGGATGTTATTCAATTATGCATTAAATGATTTTGATTTCCTAGAGTCAGAAGATTTCATGTTGTTACATGATTTCCTAATCACACGCCCATTTCTGACCATTAGATCTTCATCTAACGACGATGGATATGTCATCTATCTCTAGCCATTTTAGGCAAGTGGGGCACGGACGCTATGATTTTTCTTTGTGTGATTTCTCCCTCCTCACTAATCTGTTTCACAAGATTTTCACTGAGTTGGCTTCGTCTCTCTCCCCTGCATCTATAGAGCCCTAGAACTTCTATAACATATTGGATCTTGGACTTGACCTTTTGGTCTTAGCCAAACAAGGTTAAGGTATTAGACCTAAAAGATGTTTAATATAAACTAATGAGATAATACATGTATAGATCACCCTAATGTAACCTAATATTTTCACATTAGTCTTAGGCCAATAATGGACACATAAAATATGTCACAATAATTCCTTTAGTACTAATATGAAAATAAGGAACATATTTGGATGGATAATTGGGTTAATGATGAAATAATATTATAATGGGACATAATAATATATGTGATATATCACCTAAAAAGAAATCACAAAAGTGGAATATAAGTTAATAATTGTTTTCCTTGGGTCCCAATTACCTTGGGAGTCAAGTTTCACCTCATTTGCATAATAATACTAATTCTTGTAATTTCTAGGAAAGGAAAAATGAGTTTCTATCCAAATAGCAAATAAAATATTAAATGACTCCAAAAGTGGAAAATAGTCTTAGATTCATAATCTACACATTAAAAGATGCCTTTGGATGAATTTTCACTGATTTTGGAGAATATTTGATCAAGAGATGAAATTGGGAGAGAGAAAGTGTGTAGAACCTTCAAAATATCAAATAAATGTACAAACAACTTCATCATGTAAAATTGATGGCAAATTCGTATCCAAACTGCTTAATTTGACTTGTGGGTAAAGTTTCATCAAAATTGTAGAATCTTATAACCATTAATGAAGGAGGAAAGAGAAAATAATATTTGATTTATTTAACACATCAAAAGTTCTCAAAAGATAAATCTAGTTGCAAAATCGGAATCTACATTGGCCTCTGTGCAAAATTTCATATAATTTGGATAACATTTGGACCCCCAATTTGTTTGGAAAAGAAAGGACATAATTAATTAACCACACTTTATTATAATTCATTTTGGATAAGATTTTCCCGATTTATCTGGCTTTCCTTTTATTTCAGAAATTAAGACTCAACGACAATCGTCGGATTTAAAATTGTGTGGCAACTATTTTCTCTCCTACCTCTATTTTATTCTTCATGCAATCAGAGACCAATCTCTTTCCCTTTCCTTCCTCCTTTGCCTCGTATTTTCTCTCCCTCATATTCATTAGATCATTCTGAAACTGAGGATCTATATAATCTAGGGTTTTGGTTCTTCTACCCTACTTCTATAGAATGATTCCTTATTGCTCTGTTCCTCTCTGTATCTCCTTTCCTTTCCCTCCTCTCAACTCCTTTTTCCCTCAGGCTATCAGGAAGACCTATCCTAACCATTGATAGAACCCTAGACTTTGTTTCCCGTCGTTGGTTGGGCTTTGTTTGGTCCCAAGCATGACTTCCCAACTCTGGCCATGTTGTGCGGAAGGTTAGGCTAGGGTCGAGGCTTCTGATCATTTACAAGCTGGGTCAGTGTCTGGGAATGTAGCATATGGACTTGTGAAAATGTTTACCTTGTCAGTTTGGCCCCTCTGCAAGGTGTGTAAAAGTCCCTCTTTTTACCCCCTATGTTATGACCGCATTTGTTCTAAATTGGTAAACTAGGGTTTACCTGAATTATTACATGCTTGATTAGATTGAACATTGTTTAGACTTTATTAATGATAGTAGCTCAATTGTGATGGTTCAAACCTAAGAAGAAACTATAATTATGATTTTATTTTGAAGAATTAGGGTTTGAGAAATGAAAACCCTAATCGGTAAAAATTAGGGTTTTGATAGTACATGAATATGGAATTTGACAAGATAGCAGTGTGGTAAATGATTTTTCATATTTTCTAAGTATTTTTTATTTAATTGAATTTTGGATATGATATGGATAACTTAATCATACATGTTTGAGAAAAAATTTAGAATATTTTGATGTTCTTTGAATGTGGTTCTCAGTTGAACTAAACTTCGACTGAAATATTGACAAAGTGCTATTTAGAAGTGCAGTGCTTGATTCTTAGTTATTTATTAGTAATATGAATGATCTGAAATTTATATTGGAGCTCTGAAATTACATGTGAGGTATCATGCTAAATTTTCATAATTTTTGGAGGATGTTTGACCTCTAAAATAAATGAATTACAGTAACATTTTATAATAGAAAAATCTGTTGAAATAAGAAAAAGTATAGTGAGGGGTCAATGTATAAATTACCCAAGCACCTCAATCGCTCTATATGAGAAATTTAGAACCCAAGGATCTCTCATATTTCATGATCCATTCTAGAGAAACAAAATTCTAGCGAGAGAGGAGAGCTAGAGTTTTGAGAGGAGAAAGTGGTGCAGATGTTGACCTAGGGTTTCTCTATCCGAGATATGATGAAATCAAGTATGTTTAGCTTCTTTGCATAGAATTTCATGGTGAATCTTCTCTCACATGTCAAGATTCTATCCCTCCTCTGGTTTGATTTGAAATGGTATCAAATCTTTCCCTTTTCTCACTCTTTCTTCATAATCCCTCATTTCTAAGGTTTTCGAGTTGAAAGGAAGAAGAATCTGGTAATTTGCTAGGGTTTTGATATGGATTCGAGATTTTCAGAGACGGGCTACTTTTTAAGGTGTTTCCACACATTAGGGTAAGTGGGTATTTCCTTTTAATAATAGATTGCATGAAAATGAGTTAAATCATCAATAATCTTCAATTGCTTAGTATGCGAGTACAAACCCTAATTTGTCTTTTTGATCTAGTTTTTGCAAAATGATATGAAATGGATTCTTCCTCTATTTGATGAATTTCAGATGATAAAAGCATGTTTTTTTTCAAAAATCATGTTGTTTTTTTCATTATTTTTGGTTTGTGAAAATACAGGGCTTGTTAGTTCTCATAATGAGAAACCAACTAAAGAGGAAAAAACTTATCTATACATCCAAAAACAGAAACCCTAAAAGAAAAAAAGAATATAAGAGGAAATAACCTGGGAAAACCACCACCAATAATAGCTATACATCAATAGGTCAAGGAAATCATAGGCTTCTTCACAACAGACAATGTGTCTACACTTGAACAACCAGGATAGGGACCCAAGCAAATTTTGACTACTTCTCCATGGGAGAGCTCTGCCACTCCAAAATAGATAAGCTCATCTATTCAAGCAAACTTCAGAGAACAAAAAAGATAGGGAAAAACAAACCGGTCTACTTCAGCCTCCAGAGAAAACATCATTTTAGAAAAGAAACCCATCATCTTTCGTGCCCAAAGAATATCAGCCAAAGAGAAGACCAATTGCAGATCAGTTACTTCCAAACAGAAACTGAGAACTTGGTATCATCAACCCAAAAAGATGTCAAGTGTTATACTCTCAACAAAAGACATCGCCTCTAACTTATCTGACTTATGGACCAGAGAACCAAAACCAACCATCAGCTCACACTAACATCTCAACATAGAAAGAGAAAAAAAACTAAGCTTCTCATCTAACATCTGAGAACACATCATTACAGAAAAAAGCACATCATCCAAACAACCAACACTTGGGTGAGCTCTTCCACTCCATAGGATAACCTCAACCTCTCAAAAAACAGCTTAAACACCTGAGGAAACCTCATGAAAAAGGAGACTGAACCAAGGAAATGGATCTTTACTCCTTCAGCAAAACATCTCTGCCACTCCAGCCAGCTAACACCCATACTAGAGAAGCATGAACGATTAACCAGAGAAACACTCAGACCAACCACAAGTACAGCAGCCAAAAGAGATACAAGAAGCATGTCAGTAACATTCAAAACTAAATCTTGAGCAAGCTCTGCCACTCCAGGAGGATAAGCTCATCCACTTAACTCAAGACAAAATATCCATCTCCGATCCCAGACAGGAAACATTTCACTAAATAAAGGATAATCTCATCCACTTAACTCACTAAACAAAACAGCCATCTCCAATCTTTTTGGAGTATTTCTATATCCCCAAACTTTTCTTGGATGTTCAACTCTATCTTAAGGATGCATTGTATCCTCCTTTCATATTTTGATATAAAGATCAGACCTGGAAATAGTATCAAAATTTGGAAAGACCCTTGGCTTAAGGGTAAGTTTCTGATGGATAAGATGGATAGTAGCATGATCGTTAGAGCTGGTATTCCTCATGATTCTTTTCTGTCTCATATTATTAAGGAAATAAAATGGAATATTAGTAAATCTAGATGCTCTCATATTATCATTGACATTCTGGCTGAGGTCGTTATCCATGGGGCATAAGAAGATCTTTACCTTTT
The DNA here is from genome assembly GCA_963693085.1 of Alisma plantago-aquatica. Taxonomy (NCBI): domain Eukaryota; kingdom Viridiplantae; phylum Streptophyta; class Magnoliopsida; order Alismatales; family Alismataceae; genus Alisma; species Alisma plantago-aquatica. Next base: position 782,443,516 of record OY856413.1, read on the forward strand.
CCAAGGTGAGGAGAAAGTGAACATTAAGCTTTTATGGAATACTATCAGATCTAGGGGTGAGAAGAAATCTATTTTCACATGGATATGGGATTCTAAGAGCAGTATTAACAGCAAGTTTCATGTTTGGAAAGCTTGTCTCAATAAGCTTCCTACATCTGATTATTCTAGGAGGGGTATCATTGTGGTTTCTATTTGTTTCCTCTGTATGAGTGGGTATGAAGATACGTTCCATATTTGTTTTGACTGTAATTATACTAAAGTCCAATGGAGCCTTGCATACAAAATAATTTGATGATAAAATCATGTTAGAAATAGATAAAATATATCTTAATGATAATTCCCTAAGTATTTGCAGAGGTTAAAAGAGTAAGTTGAAATTTAGAGTTTTCGACTATGATTGAAATTGTTGTATAATTAAATAGAAAAATTATCTGTTTGAATCTCATTGATTATGAATGATTGTTTATCTGAATGCATAGTACATATATGTCAGATACTATCTTGGATTTCATGTGATGTGAATAGTGTTTGCTTGATATCTTAGTAAAGAGGGTGAAACCCTGGATGAGTGGAAAGTTGGAAATTTGTGAATAGATATTATAAAATCCATTTGAAGTTTTTTTCTTGTCATCATAGATTTTATTTATTAAATGTTATTCTTGATGCATGATATCTCAATGAATAGTGTGGAGACCATAATTTAGCTTAATTCTAGGATTTCATACATAAGTTGATTGTATATGACTTTTTGAAAGCAATCTTTATTTAGTGAATGTTTATGACACATTAAAACCCTATGTGAGTCATGTGATAAGTGAATGAGGTAAATGAAACCTTAAGGATAGAGTGTTCAGTGAATCAAGTATCGTGATATCAAAGTTTCTCAATATGAGATTTGGTGATGCTTAACAGTTCAGTTGTAGTAAATGTTATCAGATGGTCTATGAAACGAATGGTTTACAAAGCTAAACTAAGATATGTTGATGTGATGATTGAATTGTGAATTTAAAGAGTGAATTAGACATTTAGATGCCCTAAAAACTATAGAATCCTCACAGGATGAGGCATGCATTGTGGGGAGGAAATAGTTTCCCGACTGGAGGTAGTCTAGATCGAGGTAAGTCGAAGCGCACTAGTAGGGTGCGGGGGTATTGACCAGTAGGGCAGATTCCTTACAGTTATGTGGTATCAAACACCTACTGAGGATGCTAGTGGTACATGCGTTACATGTTGTAGTGATCAGTGGTTAGTAGGTTCACTGATGCACATTAAGCCTGAGGGCTTTGACTCACCGCCTGAGTACCCAGGTTGAGAGGTGGAGTCTAAGATATACGGCCACTCCCATTAGCTGCCGAGAGGAAGACATCCCGAGGCCCACTGCATATGAGGTCTTACTCGAGAGATAGGATTAGGAACATGGGCATGCTTCTAAGCCTTATACAGTGAGATCGTAGTTTGATGCGATTCTTTCACATGTTGTGGTATACCTCATGTGGGTTCAGGGCATGATAAGATGAATGAGAGGTTAACCAAGTGTGTGCAATTATTGAATTATCCTTTGTATGTTTCTGAGTTATTAGTTCTCTTTGAGATTAATCAAGCATGTTTATATATTGATTCACTCTTGTAGATGTCTAGAGTATTGTGCTATATTTATGTTTGTGAATGATTAGTCTCTTTGAAGATTACTGCTATTATAATTGATATCGACTTCTAAACAATATATCTATAATTATATCAGTGCTTTAGACTATTTCTTTGAAGTACTCATTCACTGAGCGAGTAGGCTCGCCCCTCTACTCACAATTTTTAGGGAAACCACATGGAGGTTAAGAATGTCAATGCCAGAGTAGATCTTCTATAAGAGTTATGTATCAGATTAGTTAAGTTCAGTCAGTCCATGTCACTCTAGGTCCTTGTATAGAGTTGAGAGAAAGTTCTAAATGATGTTTTGTATCGTTGTTTCCTTAATAATAGAGTATATATCTAGTTATCATGTTGTATGTACATGGAGTGTGAGGAACAGAATGAATGTCTGGATGTGTATCATTAATGTTGAGATCATATTAGAGTAATCAAGGTTTAATTCCTTTATAAAGTTTGTTTATGTGATTGAATGCAAGAAAACAAAGAGTTTGGAATAAAGGAAAATAAGTTGGCAGTGAACTTTATATTAAGTAAAATCCTCAAACTTATGTCATAATCTCATGATTAGTCATAATCGTGGGATGTGGGTGTAACATCTTGGTATCAAAGTTTAGGCTGAGTTGTCAGGGACCATTAGGATAGAAATTCAGAGTTATTAGTGTGGCAATTAGGAGTTGATGTGTCTATAGCTTTGGGAGGTATGAGTATTTAGATACCCTGGCCCGATATTTGAATACTTAGGTTGACCAATATCAAGCTACTCTGTCTTCTCTTCTCTGGATGCCTTGGCCAGGTATACAAGGGAAGCATGGACTAGAGAGAAACCCTAGAGATAGTAGGGTTAGAATATTATAAAGTAGTAAAGGAATAAGAACGTAAAGATAGAATGTGATAAAACTCTTGCCTTATATTGATGCTTTGATTGGAGATCAATAGAAATGCTCTTATATATATATGAATTTAGATTATCAGTTTGTAGAATATATGTGATTCTTTTAGATAGTTGTGTATCATAAAGTTGATTTAGTTATTCTTTGTATCAAGTAGACCAGAAGTTTTAAATGAGTTTTCCCTAAATGGATAATCTTTCTACATGTTTGAGATGGATAGGAGTTGGTTAATCTTTAGTAGCTCTTGGCTTCAGGAGTGTAGGTTCGGCCTGGTTCGATTAGCAGGGTGCATTACTGGGATCTAATGACTCTTATTAACACTATAATAAGAGTAGACTCTGGATAAATTAGACCCACGTCATAGTGAGCATGTACATACACTAAGATGCTGAAAATATAAGGGAAAGATTAGAATAGCTAAGAATCAATTGGAACTGATATCTAAGACCCAGCTTTGGGACCTCAGATAAGAAATCCTAAATTTGGAATGAAGGAAGAGGGATATAGATACAAGACATACATTATTATGTAACGTACAAAATGAAGAAGAAAGGATGGATAAAGAGAACTGAACTACATAACTAATTCTGGCACTTTACCCAATCTAAAATCAAGGAAAAATAAGAGAAAATTACATGGAAAGCCAAGATAGAAAGAATCAATTAGAATGAATGGATGATATAATCGAGTAAAATGTATTTATGTACTCTACAACAAAGGGAAAATCGGAGAAAACAGTTGAGTATGCAATAAGTACATAGAAGTGAAGTTCATAAGAATGAACATGAAGAGAACTAGATGAACATGTAAATCAAAGAGTAGGATAAGAAACTAAGATGAAACAAAAAGGATGTGATGTAAATGATGAGTTTGATTTAGAAAGAAGGGTTACATGATATAACAAGGAGCGTAGAATGTGTACTTTTATCATAAAGTTTGAAGTATTCATCCTTACTAGCTTTTGATTCAAAGACTCTATTTAGTAGAAACCTAGTTGACATCAAGTGTGTTCAATAGGTTCATAATGATGAAATATAACTAGTTCTTAAAAGAAGAATAAAGGTGCAGCTAAAAAATGAACAACTCATATAAAGGTAAATTGTTTTCAGAATATAAAGGCTTGGTTGAAAAGGAAACTGTAACATAATGAATCTTAGATGTAATCTCCATGTAAACCTTTTTCCCAAGTTTCCCTATCATTTCTATCCTTTATGTCATTTATGTTTAATTAGTGGAATTTATAGTGGTTTAGTGAACATTTATTCACTAATTGTACCAATATATGGGTTTATGCACAAATACCTCAGTGAAAGCTTAATTTCCATAATTAAGTTCTATAAACCTTAATCTAACTTTTTTATATGATTTAAAAACATAAAATGAGGCTAAGTTTCAAATTTGGTTTGATTTGGATGTTGTTTGTGCAAGTTATGCAATTTTAGGTACATTCTGGACTTTTATGCAATTTACCCAATTGGGAGGTTTTCTTTACAAATTATCAACTGAATTTTAATCCTTAGATATTCCCTTACCATTAATGAGATTTTAAACCATTGGATAACCTAGTTTCACCTTGGTTTGATGGTATTTATTTCCAAGGGCGTTATAGGGATTACCCTCTTTATAAAGATGCTTATCCTTAAAAGCTATCAACCAATGAGGTTATTTCTTTCTTGAAAAATGGTGGGGATGGCCTAGAATAATATATGGGCTCTTAGGACTGACTTTTGATATGCATGAAGCCTCTATGAGCTATCCTCTTGCATGGCCATCAATCCCTAGGCTAAAGACACATGGAAAGTCCCTTAAGACTCCTTATGCTTCACCTCTTTCTATATATAGCCATGTATACCCCTTCCCAACTCACAATTTGAAAACTCTTGCTCTCCTTTTATTTCCTCTAGCTTACATAATAGTTCCTTCTGTATTTGGCCACGACGTTTCTGCCCCAAGGTAATAGAGGGAGCCTACCTTGGTGAAGAAGGCTCCTAGGGCTTCCAAATTGCTCTATTAGGGTTTCTAAAGCTCCTCCTTGGTAATTTCGACCAAAACTAGTACGTTTCCTCCCTTAATTCCCTATTTTCATACTAATATTCTTCCTTACACCTTCTTCTAGGTCCGAACCATGACCATACATGGTAAAACTCCACCTAAAATCCTAAAACATATCATCTCCTTGCTCTTTTGCTAGGGTTTGCACCTCTAAAGTGGAGAAGGTGATCTTTTCTCAAGAAAGGAGCTTGGCTTGGAGCAACCAGACCTTCTAATCTCTGAATCCTTTCTGTTTGAACCTTATTACCTTCCTAGAGGCAAGTTTGTTTAACACCCTTCTCATATATTGCTTAGTACATGCTTAAAACTCATGCATTTATGTTGAAAGTCGAAGATTTCCATCTCTTTTTACCATGCTCTTCTAAGGTTTTGATTTCTTGTTGTTTTACCTTCTCTAGAAGCTCTAGTTTGGTTACCTATGAAACTTCAAACCTGATCTTGGTCGAATGGTGTTTTTTCCCTCTCCCTCTCTCTTTAATTATCTCGATCGGTTTGATGATGTGGCAATTTCCTATTGGTTAGTATTGCAAAATTCATATCTTCTAAACCGCTTATCCAAATTTGACAAATAAATATGTTTTGGAATTAGAAAATTAATATCTATCTAATAAAAATATTTTCAAGATATGATTTCATGGTTTTACGAAGGGTGATTTTTGTAAAACGAATTTAATGCATAAAATCCATAAAAATTACATCTTAATCATCATAACTCCAAAATTAACATAAATATATGTTTTATTGATCATGAAAACCTAATAAGTTTATTGGTGATGTTTTAAGAATCTAAATCCGAATTTTTCTAAAAATCTCTAAAAATATGGTTTCTATATATATATATATATATATATATATATATATATATATATATATATATATATATATATATATATATATATATATATATATATATATATATATATATATATATATATATATATATATATATATATATATATATATATATATATATATGCACTATGTATTCTAATACATTTTAATACATTGAAAATAGGCAAAATGGAACTTGGACTCAATTAAAGTGGTGAAAGTTAGTAATTGATATCAGTAAGAGAGGTATGTGTATTCCTCACACCCTATGTTGGGATAATTGCAGCCAAATCCTATATTTCCCTAATGAGGCTTAAATGAACCCTAAATATTCTATTCTTGAATCCTAATGTTGTTCATGCCTCAAATTAGATTATAATTTCTTCTTTTTTGGGTTTTATACCCCACTACCATGCTTATTGAATATTATGACTACTCTTGACATGACTACTTTTCTAGCATGTGGATTTATGTTCTATTTAATTTGAAGTAGCGGTACTTATGTACAACCACCCACAGAGGGCATGTAAATAATCGCCCTGGGGAATGTCTTATTCTCCCCCATAATATTGTAGGTGACTGGAAATGTCTTATTCTCCCCTCACCTAAGGATAGAGGTCCGGTAGGTGCCTCAACCCTACTTAGTTAGGTAGGCATAATTATCTTACATGCAAATCCTTTTTGATATAATTGTTAATGGCAAGTTTCTTTTGAATATAGCCTCATACTCTTGTTATCTTAATCATATGATGAACCCTAGCCTGTTTTTATTTGTTGTACTTATCTTGATATCCCAGATTAGTTTTGTAACACATACCTTGTTTTATTTCCCCTTTTGTTGGGTGCTTTCCCAACCACACAGGTGTTGGTGCTGAGCAAGGAGTAGGACAAGTTTGAAGAAATTCATCTCAGGAGTAGATCTCAAGCTATCTGAAAGGATGTCTAGGTTGCTATAGCTAGATCCTTTTCTCTTATCTTTCTCTTTTGAGAACAATCATGTAATGAACAATGAAAGCCATGTAATAGGCTTAGTTCTTTTATTTCCACTGCTATTGACATTTTGTAATGTATATGGTGCATGCTTATTTACTTGGAATATTATACATGCATCCCTCAATATCTTTTGTCTTTCTAAAAAGATGGATGTTTTGTACTTCTTTTAAATTTTAGTAAGGAGGTGATCTTGCCCCTTTACATCATGGTATTAGAGCCTTTAGGCAACTATTAGGACATGAAGTTGAAGCAAAGGTGTCTAGAATGGATCAGGGTTTCGGGCGCTGGCAATATTTTCCTCCGTACCACTAGCTTGGTTTACGAGGACTCCCCTGCCCATATGATACCAGCCTGGACTGAGCTGATACGAATTGCCCAAAATAGTATGCTTTTAGGCAATAGAATTCTAGATGTTCTTTTCTCGTCTATGCTTCTATTCTTTTTCATCTATGATTTGAATACTCATGGGAACTTAATACGTTAACCCTACCTTTCAGGATAGGTGACTTGTTTGATAGCAGGAACAAGGGAAAGGAGTCAAACCCTAATGACTCCAATGTGGGAAACACTCATGTGACTCCTATCGGCCATAGTATGGTCAATCCTGCTACTCCGGGCACCCCCTCCTTCACACCGGAGCAAGAGTTGGCAATGCTACGCCAGGTGCTCTCCATCATGATGGGGCAGCTCCACACAGTGGCTGCCAATGCCAACAAGCCGAGGGAGTTCACACTCACTGACTTCATAAAGATGCAGCCACCCTACTTCAAGGGTGAAAGTGAACACAACATGGAGGACAAAGCTGATGACTGGGTGTTGGCTTTGGATCAGACCTCCGAGGGTATGGTGTGCCCTCCTCACCAGAAGGTTCGGTTCACGACATATGTGCTAGATGGACCGGCGTGTGTCTGGTGGAATGGTGTCGCCCGCACTCGAGACACCACTACCATGGAGTGGGACCAGTTCCTGAAGCTCTTCAGGGAGAAGTACTTCTGTCCTGCCTTCTTGAGGAAGAAGGAAGCTGAGTTCTACAGCCTCAGGTAGGGAAGCATGAGTGTGGCCGACTACATCTAACGGTTCCTACTTCTGGAACGCTATGCCACTGACCTTGGAGCTGAAAGAAGGGCAACATTTTTCTTGTAGGGCATGAACTACCAAGTGGGCCGAAGTCTTGTTCCACAACTTCCACTCACCTTCCAACAGATGGTGGATAAGGCCCTGGCCATCGAGTCCTACCCAGGATTCCAATCCTATGGACATAGTAATGGCTATAGAAACAACAAGTGGAAGAACCCCACCCAGAATGAGAATCACGGACGTGATCGGTGCAATATGTGCTCTCGCCACCATCCTCCAGGGAGATGTCTTGTCAACAATGCACCTGCTCGTAGAGACAACTGGCCTCCTCTGACCTGCCATGAGTGTGGCCAAGTTGGGCATATCTGACCACTCTGCCCACGTTTCCAGCAAGGACAGAATAATGCCCAACAACCGCAGCAGCCAAGGCAGAATCTGCCTCTACATAATAATAAGAACAACAACCAGAACCCAAGGTGACCGCCACTGGAGAGGAGGAATGGGAGAGTGTTTTCTCTCAATGTTGAGGAAGCAGACGAAGATAATGAAGTTATTGAAGGTACCTTGCATCTTAATATGCATCCTATAAAGGCATTGTTTGATTCTGGCTCATCCAATACCTTCATATCATGTCAGCTTGCTTCCATGTTAGAAATAGAATCTGAGTATATGGATCATATATTAGATATAAAAACCCCTAGTGGTAAGATCTGCTCTTCATATCTCCAAACTCCGACCATGGACCTCTATATATCTGGTATAATGTTTCCCTCAGATTTCATCTTGCTCGACATGACCGCCTTTGATGTCATCCTGGGAATGGATTGGTTGAAGAGGTACAAAGTTGTTTTGTTTTATGAAGAATCAAAGGTTAGTTTATCGCATCCTGTTGAGGGAAGATTGTGTGTCAAGGGTAGAAAGCGAGAAGATCGACAATTTGTTATCTCTGCTATCAAAGCTGAAAAGCTAGTCTCGCAAGGGTGTAGAGCTTTCTTAGCCTCTATAGTCCTCGAGACTACACTTCCTTCTCTCGACCACATAGATGTGGTGAAGGACTTCCCAGACGTCTTTACTGAGGAGTTATCTGGTTTTCCACCAACTCGAGAGGTGGAGTTATCCATCAAGCTTGTACCTGAAACTTCACCAATATTGAAGCCACCTTACCATTTGGCCCCTGCCGAGCTTGCCGAACTAAAGAAGCAGCTAGAAGAGCTTCTCAACATGGGCTTCATCCGCCCCAGTATTTCATCCTAGGGAGCCCCTGTCCTATTCATGAAGAAGAAGGATGGTTCAATGTGGATGTGTATGGACTACTACATGCTTAACCAAGTGACAGTGAAGAACCGTTATCCTTTGCCTTGCATCGATGACTTGTTCGACCAGCTAAAGTCAGCCACTGTGTTCTCCAAGATGGATCTGCGAAGTGGCTACTACCAGATGCGTGTGAAGGACCATGATTTACCGAAGACGGTGTTCAGAACTCACTATGGGCATTACGAATTCATGGTCACACCTTTCGGCTTGACAAATTCCCCTACTGCCTTCATGGACTTGATGAACCGAGTGTTCCGCCCATACCTTGACAAGTTCGTGGTTGTGTTTATTGATGACATTTTGGTTTATTGTGAGATGTTAGAACAACATCACGAGCATCTACGGATTGTACTCAACACACTACGAGAAAATCAACTCTATGCAAAATTCTCAAAGTGTGAGTTCCGGATAAAGGAAGTGATGTTTCTGGGTCATGTGATTTCTGTCGGACATATAGTTGTTGATCCTACAAAGGTAGAAGCTGTGACCAAATGGAAAGCTCCAAAGAATCCCTCAGAGATCCACAGTTTCCTTGGCTGAATAGGTTATTATCGAAGGTTTATTAAGAACTTCTCTGAGTTGGCCTTGCCTTTAACCAAGCTGATGCGAAAGGAGGTCAAGTTCCATTGGACACCAGAATGTGAGAACAGTTTTCAGAAGCTGAAGAAGAGCCTAACTTCTACTCTTGTGCTTGCTTTTCCTGTTGAGGGCATACCCTATGTCATCTACACCGATGCATCCAGACAAGGCTTAGGGTGTGTTTTGATGCAAGATGGAAAGGTGATCGCCTATGCTTCTCGACAGTTGAAACCTAATGAAGCTAATTGGCCTACACATGATTTGGAGCTTTCTGCCATAGTTCATGCTTTGAAGATCTGGTGACACTATCTCTATGGTGAAAAGTTTGAAGTTTTTTCTGATCACAAGAGTCTGAGATATCTATTGACTCAGAAGGATATGAACTTGCGACAATGTAGGTGGATGGAATATCTTAAACATTATGAATTCACCATTGCCTATCATCCAAGTAAAGAAAATGGCATAGCTGATGCTTTAAGTCGCAAGAAGGATGTTGTTTGTGCTGCTCTGAGATGTTCAGTATGGGAAAACCTTGAACATGTGGCTAGATGGAGACCTCAACCTATTGAATCAGTAGATGAAGACAAGTTGTGTGTTCATATGGCCAGCTTGACTGTTACACCAACTTGGATCTCAGAAGTCATGGTTGCACAGTTGGAGAGTTCTGAGCTTGAGGAGATAAAAGTTTTAACTGAGAAACTGCAATCTGACTTCTCTGTCGAAGTGGATGGTGTTGTCTGCTTCAAACAAAGGTTGTGGATTCCTAATGTTGGTGACAGAAGGTTCTGAGTGAAGCTCATGGGTCCAAGTACACTATTCATCCTGGCACAACAAAGATGTATAAGGACTTACAACGAAGCTTCTGGTGGAAGAACATGAAGAATGATATAGCTCTATTCGTCATGAAGTGCTTAACATGTCAGCAAGTCAAGATCGAACATCAACGACCTGGTGGTCTTCTTCACCCTCTTGAAATTCCAGAATGGAAGTTGGAGAAAATCACAATGGACTTCGTTACTGGTTTCCCCAAGTCCAAGAAAGGTTATGATGCTATTTGGGTGGTTATTGACCGGCTTACAAAATCTGCTCATTTCTTACCTTTCAAAACCAATTACAAAGTTGCGGATATGGCTCAGTTGTATGTTGAGTGGATCGTACGCCTGCATGGAGTATCTGAGGTAATAGTTTCTGATCGTGACCCAAAGTTTACTTCTCATTTATGGGGTCAGATTCAGGAGGAGATGGGTACAGACTTGGATTTCAGTAATGCTTACCACCCACAAACTGATGGTCAATCTGAGAGAACAGTTCAGATTCTGGAGGACTTGCTTCGTGCTTGTGTGATGGATTGGGTGGTGCATGGGATCGGTACCTGCCATTAGCTGAGTTTGCTTACAATAATAGCTACCAAGCTAGTATTGGTATGCCACCTTTTGAAGCTCTCTATGGTAGACCATTTTGTTCACCTTTGCATTGGGATGATGTCGGTGAGCATTCTCTAGTGAAGACCGATGACATGCAAATGATGATAGAAAAGGTGCAGTTGATAAAGAAACACATGAAAGCTGCTCAAGACTGATAGAAGATGTATGCTGATAAGAAGAGGTCCGATGTTAACTTCTTACTGGGTGACTATGCATTTTTGAAGATCAAGCCTATTCATTCTATTGCTTGATCTAAAGTTAAAGGCAAGTTGAGTCCCCTCTATGTTGGACCATTTGAAATCTTAGATAAGGTTGGAGACTATGCATACCGCTTAGCCTTACCTCCTTCCTATGATAAGATTCATAATGTGTTCCATGTCTTTGTGCTAAAGAAGTATGTGAAGGACTCTTCTCATGTGCTTACTGTTGAGCCTTTGGAGATACATGAGAATATTACCTATGAAGAGCTACCTGTGAAGATTCTTGACTCCCGAGTAAAGCAGCTAAAGAACAAAGAGATTGAGCTGGTAAAAGTTTTGTGGAAATATCATGGTCTGGAAGAAACCACTTGGGAGTTGAGAGATGAAGTGTTACGTACTCACCCTTCTCTTTTTGCTTGAGATTTCGAGGACGAAATCCTTTTTAAGGGGTGGAGTGTTGTGTTGTGTGATTTATATATCAACTTTTCACATGCTATAACACACAAATTTGGTTCATTCTGATATAATTCAGTCTCTTTTCATATTACTTTTTCCATCTTTTTGTTATTCTACTTATTTCATAACTTGTATTGCAGATTTGCCCCAAAAGAACTGAATTCAGACTTTATTTCTGCTGAAATAGAAGAATGCACGGCGTGCAAATCAGATGCAAGGGATGCACTTCTCCATAGAAAATTATGTTCGTTAGCCGGGAGAACGCACGATGTGCACGGAAAAACGCACGGCGTGTGAGTTTCCAGAAGTGCACAGAAAGAAAAATGCATGACGTGCATACCGACGCACGGCGTGCACCTGGAACGTAAACATCCAAAGAAGTTCTGGAAAGTCGCACAGCATGCATATCCTCTCCGCACGCCGTGCGCAGTTCATCTGTATGCAAACCGCACTGTAGGTGCACGGCGTGCACCTGGCAGTTTCAGAAATATGAAAGTTCAGAATTCGATTTTAAAACAAGGAGGGAAGGCAAGGGACGGTTATGTTCGGTCATTTGAGAAGCTTTTTTCTCATCCCAGAGCTAGAGGAGACCAGGGGAAGGCAATTTTTAAGAGATCCAATGTGGTTTCTTGCATCATGAGACCATTTCTTCGTCTCTACTTCTGCATTGTCTTCTCCAAGGTGCAGCCAAGCTTCCCCAACCTAGAGTAGATTCTTGGGAAAGGAGCTAGTCCATCTTGGAGCAGCTAGAGAAGGAGAATTTCATCCTCAAGCCAGAATTCTTCCTTCTTGTGGTTACATCTTTAGTTCTCTTTGTCTTTTCCTTTCTCAATCATGTTCAAAACTAAAATTTCTACACATTTTCTGCTGTACATCATTATCGATGAGTAGACTCTTTTTCTTGGGCATGGGAGAGTAACTCCCATGTCATGGCTTGTATGAACATATGAATTTCGTACTAAATGTTAGTTTCTTGCATGTTCCAAGAGTTGTTTCATATCTGAAATGCTTGTTTGTGTGATTGGCCATCATACTTGCGTGTTTTATGCTTTCTTTCATACTATGAGAAGATGTGTTTGAGAGTATGGAATTACTCTTTTGGAAACTTGTCCTTGACTGCCAGAGTGGCTGGGATTATGTTGAGGAGCAAGGTTTGTGATTTGAAATGAAATACATACACGAGAGTGATGTATGGAGTTAAAATCATCATCACTTCACCGAGAGGTGAATGATGACTACAAACATCCTTTGCAAGTTAATTAACATGTTTAAATTCATATTTTAATATAATCTATGATGTGATAGTGAAATCCCAAGTCTAAGATCTTTCCAAATCTGAATCTTAACCTTTCTTAAGTGATAATTTACTGTTTTATTTGAAATCTATAATTTAGCTGTACTAATCCAATCATCTTGTATACAATGATCTAGATTATTGAAAATCTTAACTCTTGCGCCTAACTAACCAACGCTCCTTGTGTTCGACCTCGACTACAACTACTCTCATATACTTGTGGGAAATAAGTAGTTGAGTAAAAGATCATTCTTAATGATTGAAACTCGTTAGTGCAAACAACCATCAAGTTTTTGGCGCCGTTGCCGGGGAGCATCGGTATTCTTGTTAGAGTAAGAGTTGTTGATAAGTAAATGAGACTAGATCACAACCTTCATATCCACCATCATATCCATAAATCATAATTCATCATGATCATCATAATTTGTTGTATCTTCCATGTTTGTTTTTGTATCTCACTCACTTTGTTTATTTGCAGGAGCATATGGGGTGTTCATAAAAAGATCGTTGAACCGTGCATATCTCTACTTTCAGAAAATGAACACATCATTTGCATCCCTCATGGAGCAAGAAGGAGTGAAACCCAAACATGCATGGAGGAATGACAACCCACACAACCATCATCCATGTCACCATCATATAAATGACATTCACCCATGCCACCTTCATCCACATCACCTTCATATGCACCACCCTCATATACACCACCAACATCCATACCATATCCACCTAATCTTTCAGATCCACATGAAGAACTAGTCAAGGAAGATGACCTTCCTCTTAAGGACTACTTTGGCACAGCTACAATGCACATGAGTGAGCCTATTAATATTTTAGAATTTGAGGCAAAGGAGTTTCCTATTAGCCCAGCCATCATACAATTGCAATAGTTGAATGCATTTGGAGGGACACCAATGGAGGATCCAAACCTCCACATTGCTGAATTTCTACAGTTGCTAAGCACCATAAAGATATATGGCGTTCCTACTGATGGGATATGCCTAATCCTTTTTCCATTCTCTCTTAGAGATAGAGACAAGGCATGGCTCTATACTTCACCAAAGAAGTCAATCGGCACTTGGGATGAGCTTCTAAAGGTCTTTTTGGCAAGATATTTTCCACCTAGCAAAACTTTGCAGCTAAGGAGTCAACTCATCAATTATTCTCAAAGGGATGGAGAGACCTTGTATGATACATGGGAGAGGTTCAAAGATCTCCAACATCTTTGTCCACATCATGGTCTAAGCAATTGGCTTCTATTGCAATCTTTCTACAATGGTTTGTGCTACAATACAAGATTATCTATTGATGTAGCTGCAAACGGAGCTCTAATGAACAAATCTTATGGAGAAGATTACGCTATTATTGAAGATATGGCAGCAAACCATTGCCAATGGAGCTCGGATACAAGCTACCAGCCATCATATTCAACTACTACATCCGAGATACAAGTGGGGAGTCACATGGTTGATGCTATAGACTTGATTGTAGCAAGGCTAGACACTTTGTCACAAAGGTTTGAGAATCTAAGCACACAACTAATTCAAATAGCCAACAATATTTGTGATGCATGTGGGTTGCTTGGACACTCATCTTCTACATGTTATGCTTCTTCTATTTATTCTCCAATGGGCTACACTCCATCGGGCTTCTACAACAATGCAAACCTAGATTTCATTCACCCACAACAACCACAAGTAACTTCTAGATTAGAGTCAATGCTTGCAATATTTATTTCAGCTCAAATGCAGCAAAATGAGGAGTTCCATCAACAAAGACAATCAATGAAGGGTGCCATTTGCCAACTCTCTTCTAAGGTGGAGACTATAGCCACTCATGCACATATCTTGGAGAAACAAATTGTCCAACAAGCTCTTCCTAGCAAAGAAGCATTTCCACCTTTCTTGCCTAGTCCACCGGAGATGAATCCTACATATTTCAGGCCGGTGACATTGAAGAATGGAGTTTTTATAGAGGTATATCCTTCAAAGTATGATGATGTTGATACCCATGATGACTATGAAGTTGCAACTAAAGGGGAGAAAGCTACAACACATGCTCTACATGTTGATTCTTCAAGCAAGCCACATGTCCTTCCTCCTCACATTCTAGATGACACATTGCTTTATAATGAGAACACTCTTCCCAACTCATATTTTGATGATGTTTCAAAGGAGAATGAAAAGATAAATAGTAATGGCATACAAAAGACTATTCTTGTTGCAGCTCATAGGTGCTTTCGCTTGCCCCAAATCAAGGACATATTTGCAAGGAGGCATCAATATTTAGCACAACAATTTCCAACTGCAAATTAGAGCACCGGTCCTCCATGGACTTTGATGTTTCCACCATAATGAGGTACTTTGTTGCAACATTTTTAGTTTGATTTATGTAGTGAAGACACTACAGATTTCAAGCTTAGGGGGGAGCAACCAGATGGTAACCTAGTTCTTTTAGCTTTTCCCTTTCATGTTATTTGCTTCTTGTCAATTGCTTTTGTATTGTGTTCACATTTCAGTTGTTGTTTTCAGTTCTCCTCTTCTGGTGGCAAATCTAGTATTATATGAGGTTTATCTTTTATATGTGGATAGAACTCCTATGCTTAATTTATTGTCCTCTTTTGATGAGAAATATCATTTAGAGAAATTGTAAAAGACATGCATTAATCAAATGAAACCTTTTGGCCATCAACATGTGCTTAACCTTGGTTTATGCTTCTAGCCTAAACATTCATCCTTCACATCCTTGATTGCTTAAAACATGTAATGGCTTCAATTTTTGTGAGTAAATCAACTTTTCAACATCATTTGGAATACGAGATGCCCTTACCAAGCTCTTAGTGCATTTTCAACCACTCTTCCAATGAAAATTTTTCAAAACAAATGAATGAAATCTAGCTAATGTTGCAATTTAGTTAACTCTCCTATGTTTTTGGAAAAATTTTAAATTTTCTTTTGTCATATCTCATCTTTATACCCCATAAAAGATGGCTAAACCACCCACATATCATGCTAGCCTAGTGTAAGTCCGATCTGGCCATGATGGTTAGGTGATATGTCTTAAAAGAGGGTAAAATACCCCAACTGACACTCCATGTGTGCATGAGCCTACGTTAGCAGCCGAGTGTCGGAACCCATAATCTATTATCATATCACTTTTGATAAAGAAGGAGAGTACAACTAAATTGTCAATTTTAACTAAGATTTCATCATTTGTATCCTTAATAGTTGAGAGTTTGAGTTGCACATCCACTAATAGTTTGGCTTGGTCATCCAAATTCTACTTAGTGTTGTTTAATTGATTGATTCATTTAATTGTGACCACCCCTATTGAACTAAAAATCTCTTTCTTGGGTGTTTAAGTTGAATTGATGGCTATGAGTATAAACATGGTGATCATGGTTGGCTTGGTCTTATACACATCTTTCTTTTCATTTGATCTATGCATGAACTTGACAATTCTTTATATATGTTTCTATGCTCTTTTTGCTTGAGGACAAGCAATGGTTTAAGCTTAGGGGGATTTGATGTGCACAAATCATATCATCTTTTGGATCATGTTTGGTTGCATATCCATGTTTTTTGACTCAATTATCACTCTCATTCATGCTAGATTCTATATTTTTAACTATTCTTACTTGTCTCATGGTTTGGATTGTAGGTACTATATTTTGCAATGAAATGATGAGGAATATATCATATTATCTCTCATTGTATCACTCCTCAAGCATCTACATGTTTTGGGGTTCGAAATTACGCAAATACCACTTTTTACGTCATGTAATTCGGACCTACACGTTGAAAGTTATGAGCAGAATACACAACAGCCCAGAACAGCCAAGTGTATGTCGTGCACCAAAAGTGCACGCTGTGCACCTGGGAGCGTCAAGCAGACCAAAGTTTTTGGAAAGTTGCATGGCATGCACCTGGGAGCTGAAAGATTCTAGAAAGTTGCACGGCGTGCATTTATTCTACGCACGCCGTGCACAGTGCATTCTGGAGCAAACTAAAAGTTTCTGGAAAGTTGCACGGCGTACACTTTAGGTGCACGGTGTGCACCTGGCAGTTTCAGCATTTTGAAAATTACGAGTTTTTGTTTAAAACAAAGTGGTAACTTAATGGGCGGTTATTCTCGATCATTTTTGTCAGTTCCCTCGTCCCAGAGCAAGCCTAGAGTAGAGGAGGGTGATTTGGAGGAGAAAAGAGGTGGTTTCTTGCCAAAGGAGTCCATTTCTTCTTCTATTCTTCTCCATTTTCTTCTCCGGAGGTGCAGTAGAGCTTCTTCACTCTACAAAGCTTCTCGAGAGGGAAGTTTGTCCGGTTTGGAGTAGCTGTAGAAGTGGGATTTCGTCCTCAAGTTGGAATTCTACCTTTCTTTGGTTACACCTTGGGATTGCTTAGCTTTTTCTTCTCTAAACCATGTTAAACTCTGAAGTTTCTACACATTTTCTGCTGTACATCATTATGGACGAGTAGACTCTTTTTTTTGGGCATGGGAGAGTAACTCCCATGTCATAGCTTGTATGAACATATGAATTTTGTACTAAATGTTAGTTTCTTGCATGTTCCAAGAGTTGTTTCAGATCTGAAATGCTTGTTTGTGTGATTGCCCATCATACTTGCATGTTTTATGCTTTCTTTTATAATATGAGAAGATGTGTTTGAGAGTATGGAGTTACTCTTTTGGCAACTTGTCCTTGACTGTGAGAGTGGTTGGGATTATGTTGAGGAGCAAGGTTTGTGATTTGAAATGAAATACATACACGAGAGTGATGTATGGAGTTAAAATTGTCATTTCACTTCACCGAGAGGTGAGTGATGACTACAAACATCCTTTACAAGTTAATTAACATGTTTAAATTCGTATTTTAATATAAGCTATGATGTGATAGTGAAATCCCAATTCTAAGATCCTTCCAAATCTGAATCTTAACCTTTCTTAAGTGATAATTTACTGTTTTGTTTTAAATCTATAATTTAGTTGTTCTAATCCAATCATCTTGTATACAATGATCTAGATTATTGAAAATCTTAACTCTTACGCCTAACTAACCAACGCTCCTTGTGTTCGACCTTGACTACAACTACTCTCATATACTTGTGGGAAATAAGTAGTTGAGTAAAATAGCATTCTTAATGATTGATACTCGTTAGTGTAAACAACCAACAACTTATTTCACTAACGAGTTAGTGTAAACTCGACTACAACTTGTTGGTTGTTTACAGTAACGAGTTTCAATCATTAAGAATGATTTCCCGCAAGTATACGAGAGTAGTTGTAGTCGAGGTCGAACACAAGGAGCGTTGGTTAGTTAGGTGCAAGAGTTAAGATTTTCAATAATCTATATCATTATATACAAGATGATTGGATTAGAACAACTAAATTATAGATTTAAAACAAAATAGTAAATTATCACATAAGAAAGGTTAAGATTCAAATTTGGAAGGATCTTAGACTTGGGATTTCACTATCACATCATAGATTATACTAAAATATGAATTTAAACATGTTAATTAACTTGCAAAGGATGTTTGTAGTCATCACTCACCTCTCGGTGAAATGATGACAATTTTAACTCCATACATCACTCTCGTGTATGTATTTCATTTCAAATCACAAACCTTGCTCCTCAACATAATCCCAACCACTCTCGTGGTCAAGGACAAGTTGCCAAAAGAGTAACTCCATACTCTCAAACACATCTTCTCAGATTATGAAAGAAAGCATAAAACATTCAAGTATGATGGCCAATCACACAAACAAGCATTTCAGATCTGAAACAACTCTTGGAACATGCAAGAAACTAACATTTAGTACAAAATTCATATGTTCATACAAGCTATGACATGGGAGTTACTCTCCCATGCCCAAGAAAAAATGTCTACTCGTTCATAATAATGTACAGTAGAAAATGTGTAGAAATTTTAGAGTTTAACATGGTTTAGAGAAAGAAAAGCTAAGCAATCCCAAGGTGTAACCAAAGAAAGGTATAATTCTGACTTGAGGATGAAATCCCACTTCTACAGCTACTCTTAACCGGACAAACTTCCCTCCCGAGAAGCTTTGTAGAGTGAAGAAGCTCTGATGCACCTCCGGAGAAGAAAATGGAGAAGAAGAGAAGAAGAAATGGACTCCTTTGGTAAGAAACCACCTCTTTTCTCCTCCAAATCGCCCTCCTCTACTCTAGGCTTGCTCTGGGACAAGGGAACTGACACAAATGACTGAGTATAACTGCCCACTAAGTTCCCACTTCATTTTAAACAAAAACTCATATTTTTCAAAATGTTGAAACTGCCAGGTGCATGTCGTGCACCTAAAGTGCACGTTGTGCAACTTTCCAGAAACTTTCAGTTTGCTCCAGAATACAATGTGCACGGCGTGCGCAGAAGAAATGCACTCCGTGCAACTTTCCAGAAACTTTCAGCTCCCAGGGAATTTCATCATCATATCCTTATGAAAAAGAGTGCAACTAAGTTTTGTTAATGTTAGCATCGGTTTGATCATCTTATATCCATACTAGCTGAAAACTTGTAATGCACTTGCACTGACTGTTTAGTTTGATTATCCAAATCCTATTTAGAGTTGTCTAGTTGAACTTTTTGTTTAATTTGAAACCAACCATGCTGAACTTAATTTATCTATCTTGGATGTTGAAAATTTTGAGATGTTAACAATGAACACAAACACAAAGTACATAGTGGACTGAGCTGATTGCATATCTTCTTTTCACTTCATCCATGCATGAACTATTTTTTCTCCTTAAAATATAGCCATGTTCCTTTTTGCTTGAGGACAAGCAATAGTTCAAGCTTAGGGAGATTTGTTGTGTTATTTATATATCATCTTTTCACATGCTATCACACAAATTTGGTTCATTCTGATACAATTTAGTCTCTTTTCATATTACTTTCGCCATCTTTTTGTTATTCTACTTATTTCATAACTTGTATTGTAGATTTGCCCCAAAAAGAATTGAATTCTGACTTTATTTTTGCTGAAACAACAGAATGCACAGCGTGCAAGTCAGATGCACGGCGTGCACTTCTCCAGAGAAAATTTTGTTTGTCTGCAGGGAAAACGCACGACGTGCACGGAGAAAACGCACGGCGTGCGAGTTTCCAGAAGTGCACAGAAAGAAAAATGCATGGTGTGCACCTGGAACGTAAACATCCAAAGAAAGTTCTGGAAAGTCACACGGCATGCATATCCTCTACGCACGCCATGCGCAGTTCAGTCGGATGCAAACCGCACTGCAGGTGCACGGCGTGCACCCCAGATGCATGGCGTGCACCTGGCAGTTTCATAAATACTAAAGTTCGGAATTCAATTTTAAAACAAGGAGGGAAGGCAAGGGACGGTTATGTTCGGTCATTTGAGAAGTTTTCTCTCATCCCAGAGCTAGAGGAGACCAGAGGAAGGCGATTTTGAAGAGATCCAAGGTGGTTTCTTGCATCAAGAAACCATTTCTTCTTCTCTACTTCTGCATTGTCTTCCAAGGTGCAGCCAAGCTTCCCCAACCTGGAGCAGCTTCTTGGGAAAGGAGCTAGTCCGTCTTGGAGCAGCTAGAGAAGGAGAATTTCATCCTCAAGCTGGAATTCTTGCTTCTTGTGGTTACATCTTTAGTTCTCTTTGTCTTTTCCTTTCTCAATCATGTTCAAAACTGAAATTTCTACACATTTTCTGTTGTACATCATTATGGACGAGTAGACTCTTTTTCTTGGGCATGGGAGAGTAACTCCCATGTCATAGCTTGTATGAACATAAGAATTTCGTACTAAATGTTAGTTTCTTGCATGTTCCAAGAGTTGTTTCAGATCTGAAATGCTTGTTTGTGTGATTGGCCATCATACTTGCATGTTTTATGCTTTCTTTCATAATCTGAGAAGATGTGTTTGAGAGTATGGAGTTACTCTTTTGGCAACTTTTCCTTGACCGCGAGAGTGGCTGGGATTATGTTGAGGAGCAAGGTTTGTGATTTGAAATGAAATACATACACGAGAGTGATGTATGGAGTTAAATCATCATCACTTCACCGAGAGGTGAGTGATGACTACAAACATCCTTTGCAAGTTAATTAACATGTTTAAATTCATATTTTAATATAAGCTATGATGTGATAGTGAAATCCCAACTCTAAGATCCTTCCAAATCTGAATCTTAACCTTTCTTAAGTGATAATTTACTGTTTTGTTTTAAATCTATAATTTAGTTGTTCTAATCCAATCATCTTGTATACAATGATCTAGATTATTGAAAATCTTAACTCTTGTGCCTAACTAACCAACGCTCCTTGTGTTTGACCTCGACTACAACTACTCTCGTATACTTGCGGGAAATAAGTAGTTGAGTACAAGATCATTCCTAATGATTGAAACTCGTTAGTGTAAACAACTAACATGATGTAACATATTGAATCTTAGATGTAATCTCCATGTAAACCTTTTTCCCAATTTTCCCTATCATTTCTATCCTTTATGTCATTTATGTTTAATTAGTGGAATTTATAGTGGTTTAGTGAACATTTATTCACTAATTGTACCAATATAAGGGTTCATGCACAAATACCTCAGTGAAAGCTTAATTACCATAATTAAGTGCTATAAACCTTAATCTAACTTTTTGATATGATTTGAAAACATAAAATGAGGCTAAGTTTCAAATTTGGTTTGATTTGGATGTTGTTTGTGCAAGTTATGCAATTTTAGGTACATTCTGGACTTTTATGCAATTTACCCAATTGGGAGGTTTTCTTTGCAAATTATCAACTGAATTTTAATACTTATATATTCCCTTACCATTAATGAGATTTTAAACCATTGGAGAACCTAGTTTCACCTTGGTTTGATGATATTTCTTTCCAAGGGCATTATAGGGATTACCCTCTTTATAAAGATGCTTATCCTTAAAAGCTATCAACCAATGAGGTTATTTCTTTCTTGAAAAATGGTGGGGATGGCCTAGAATAATCTATGGGCTCTTAAAACCGACTTTTCATATGCATGAAGCCTCTATGAGCTATCCTCTTGCATGGCCATCAATCCCTAGGCTAAAGACACATGGAAAGTCCCTTAAGACTCCTCATGCTTCACCTCTGTCTATATATAGCCATGTATACCCCTTCCCAACTCACAATTCAAAAACTCTTGCTCTCATTTTCTTTCCTCTAGCTTAGATAATAGTTCCTTCTATATTTAGCCACGAAGTTTCTGCCCCAAGGTAATAGAGGGAGCCTACCTTGGTGAAGAAGGCTCCTAGGGCTTCCAAATTGCTCTATTAGTGTTTCTAAAGCTCCTCCTTGGTAATTTCGACCAAAAGTAGTAAGCTTCCTCCCTTAATTCCCTATTTTCATATTTATAGTCTTCCTTAAACCTTCTTCTAGGTCGGAACCATGACCATACATGGGTAAACTCTACCTAATATCCTAAAACATATCATCTCCTTGCTCTTTTGCTAGGGTTTGCACATCTAAAGTGGAGAAGGTGATCTTTGCTCAAGAAAGGAGCTTGGCTTGGAGCAACCAGACCTTCTAATCTCAGAATCCTTTCTGTTTTAACCTTATTACCTTCCTAGAGGCAAGTTTGTTTAACGCCCTTCTCATATATTGCTTAGTACATGCTTAAAACTCATGCTTTTATGTTGAAAGTCGACGATTTCCATCTCTTTTTACCATGTTGTTCTAAGGTTTTGATTTCTTGTTGTTTTACCTTCTATAGAAGCTCTAGTTTGGTTACCTATGCAACTTCAAACCTGATCTTGGTCGAATGGTGTTTTCTCCCTCTCCCTCTCTCTTTAATTATCTCGATCGGTTTGATGATGTGGCAATTTCCTATTGGTCAGTATTGCAAAATTCATATCTTCTAAACCGCTTATCCAAATTTGACAAATAAATATGTTTTGGAATTGAAAAATTAATCTCTATATAATAAAAATATTTTCAAGATATTATTTCATGGTTTGACGAAGGGTGATTTTTGTAAAACGAATTTAATGCATAAAATCCATAAAAATTACATCTTAATCATCATAACTCCAAAATTAACATAAATATATGTTTTCTTGATCAAGAAAACCTAATAAGTTTATTGGTGATGTTTTAAGAGTCTAAATCCGAATTTTTCTAAAAATCTCTAAAAATAGGGTTTCTTTATATATATGTGCACTATGTACTCTAATACATTTTAATACATTGAAAATAGGCAAAATGGAACTTGGACTCAATTAAAGTGGTGAAAGTTAGTAATTGATATCAGTAAGAGAGGTATGTGCATTCCTTACACCCTACGTTGGGATAATTGCAGCCAAATCCTATATTTCCCTAATGAGGCTTAAATGAACCCTAAATATTCTATTCTTGAATCCTAATGTTGTCCATGCCTCAAATTAGATTATAATTTCTTCTTGTTAGGGTTTTATACCCCACTGCCATGCTTATTGAATATTATGACTACTCTTGCCATGACGACTTTTCTAGCATGTGGATTTATGTTCTATTTAATTTGAAGTAGTGGTACTTATGTACAACCACCCACAGAGGGCATGTAAATAATCGCCCTGGGGAATGTCTGATTCTCCCCATAATATTATAGGTGACTAGGAATGTCTTATTCTCCCCTCACCTATGGTTAGAGGTCTGGTAGGTGCCTCAACCCTACTTATTTAGGTAGGCATAATTATCTTACATGCAAATCCTTTTTGATATAATTGTTAATGGCAAGTTTCTTTTGAATATAGCCTCATACTCTTGTTATCTTAATCATATGATGAACCCTAGCCTATTTTTATTTGTTGTACTTATCTTGATATCCCAGATTAGTTTTGTAACACATACCTTGTTTTCTTTCCCCTTTTGCTGGGTCCTTTCCCAACCACACAGGTGTTGGTGCTGAGCAAGGAGTAGGACAAGTTTGAAGAAATTCATCTCAGGAGTAGATCTCAAGCTATCTGAAAGGATGCCTAGGTTTATATAGCTAGATCCTTTTCTCTTATCTTTCTCTTTTGAGAACAATCATGTAATGAACAATGAAATCCATGTAATAGGCTTAGTTCTTTTATTTCCACTGCTATTGACATTTTGTAATGTATCTGGTGCATGCTTATTTACTTGGAATATTATACATCCATCCCTCAATATCTTTTGTCTATCTAAAAAGATGGATGTTTTGTAATTCCTTTAAATTATAGTAAGGAGGTGATCTCGCCTCTTTACAGAAATTATGGTTAACCCCTGCATGAGCCGTTTGATTCAAAATGAAGGACATGTAATGTATTATGCATAAGAAGCTAGTAGGGAGAATGTTGATTTAGAATTCCAACTAGATAAAAGTAAAAGGATGGTATGAAAGTTTATATGTAATGGAATATGGAATTATACACAAGAGTGACAAACATGATCATAAGAGATATGTAAAAGTAAATAATGTATAGGTAAGAGTGACACATAAGTAACCTATGATGGAAAACAAAGAGGGGTTGAAACATGAGGGAGTTATATAGATGATAAAAGAGAGAGATTATGAGATGTGAGGAAATGTGAAATAGTCTGTCTCCTTGATGATGACTAATATGAGAATTGTGTTATGTAAATACTTGAAGATTATAATTCTATGTCTCAAAATCATCTTCTCTTCTGTATCCTTTTTAGTGAGTGTAACATGGGATGAGGTGATAAGGGAATAAATCATAAATGACACACAACTATCATGAGAGACACATCTATTGAATATACTAATGACACATAATATGATGATAAAACCCTTGCAGGGTAGATCAAGAAAGTTATCTATCAAAATGCTCAAGTAAGAGAAAGAAAATTAAATTGGTAAAGACAAGGAAGACTTTAGTAAATATGAAGAGATCTAAGGTTTGTATATCAAAATAAGGGAGTAAAATCATGCCACAATAACATTATGTTATTGATAAGGATCAAACCCTAGATAGTGTGTTGTTGTAACAGTTAAAGGGATGTCAATAGTGATTTGACCTTGAGCATGAACATCTCTATAAAATAAAATCATGAGATCATCAATATGAGAAGAAAATAACAGTTATAGTATTCATGGGTTTAAAGGTTGCAAATGTGAAAGATAGATAAACAATACAGAAATGAGTATGAACAAAGGATAAGAAATAGATTTGAAATATAAGAAGTTTGATTTTAACAAAAGTAGAATTGCAACATGAGCAAAGTGTAATCTAAAATAAATTCTTGCAGTGATAGCAAAAATGATGAATAATCTATTCTTGCCTTGAATGTTTCAATGATAGGGATGTTTATTCTAGATGATCAAAATCAGAAAGATGAGTAAGAGGAAGTTGTAATGTATAAGAAGAGAAATCAATGAAAACAAATGGCTTTTAGCAATATGTGAATTTGTTTTAAAGAAGTATAGTTTGTTGAAGGCATATCAAGGGATGAAAATTCATTTTACATATGACTTCAATTGTACATGTGTGATCAATATACTAAATTGGAATGAGTTTTATGGTTTCAATCATTCATGTCAGTAGTCTGACTCAGTTTTATACAATTATTATTACTTCTAGTTTTGTAGTTTATGATTACTTTTCTATTAGAGTGGAAAACAAAATTAAAATTCAAAATAGAAAAGTGAATTGTCTTAAATAACTCTAATGTAATGCACAAAAATAAGTACAGATTGAATTGTATGAATTAAGATAGTGGGATCAGACTACTAGTACCGAGGTAACATCTCAATAGGGTATGATATGATTAAAAATAGTTGTTTATCTATCTCTTTCCCATTAATGATTATGACATAAAAAGATTCTTCTTCTATCATTGAGAAGGCTTGCTTAAAATCTGTTGTGATTAGAAGAGAAACAAATGACTCAATGTTGAAAATAACATTCTAATATGAAATACAAGAGCATAGTGACACAGAAGATTTCAAAAGTTTAAAATAATCTTTGAATACACTTTGTTTGTATATTAATGTTTCGGGGATGAAACTTTTTAATGGGGTGAGAATTGTTATGACCGCATTTGAGCTTAATTGGTAAACTAGGGTTTACCTGACTGATTACATGATTGATTAGATTGAACATCATTTAGACTTGATTAATGATAGTAGCTCAATTGTGATATTTCAAAACTAATAAGAAACTCTAATTATGATTTTATTTTTAAGAATTAGGGTTTGAGAAATGTAAACCCTAATCGACAAAAATTAGGATTTTGATAGTACATGAATATGGAATTTGATCAGGATAGTAGTGTGGTAAATAATTTTTAATATTTTATAAGTATTTTTTATTCAATTGAATTTTATGTATGAAATGGATAACTCAATCATTCATGTTGGAGAAAAATCTCAGAATATTTGGATGTTTTTTTAATGTGGTTCTCGGTCGAACTGTACTTCGACTGAAATGCTAACAGAGTGTTGTTTAGCTGTGTAGTGTTTGATTTTTAATTATTTATTGGTAACTCCAAATGATCTTACATTTATACCTGAGCTCTAAAATTACATGTGAGATATCATGATAAATTTTTATACTTTTTTGAGGATGATTTGACCTCTTAAATAAATGAATTATAGTAACTTTTTATAACAGAACAATCTGTTGAAATAAGAAAAAGTATAGTGAGGGTCAATGTGTAAATTACCCAAGCACCTCAATTGCTCTATATGAGCAAGCTAGAACCCAAGGATATCTCATATTTTGTGATCCATTCCAGAGAAACGAAATTCTAGAGTGAGAGGAGAGCTAGGGTTTTGAGAGGAGAAAGTCGTGGAGATGCTGACCTAGGGTTTCTCTATCCGAGATATGATGAAATCAAGTAAGTTTAGCTTCTTTGCATAGCCATTCATGGTGAATATTCTCTCACATGTAAAGATTCCTTCCCTCCTCTGATTTGATTCTAAATGGTATTATACCTTCCCCTTTTCTCACTCTTTCTTCATAATCCCTCATTACTAGGGTTTCTGAGTTGAAAGGAAGAAGAATATGGTAATTTGCTAGGATTTTTTATATGGATTCGAGATTTTCAAAGACGAGCTATGTTTGAAGGTGGTTTCACACCTTAGGGTGAGTGGGTATTTTCTTTTAAACTATAGATTGCACGAAAATAAGTTAAATCATCAAAAATCTTCAATTGCTTAGTATGCGAGTACAAACCCTAATTTGTCTTTTTGATCTAGTTTTTGCAAAACAATATGAAATGGATTCTTCCTCTGTTTTGGTGAACAGATGATAAAAGCATACTATAAATTGATAAAATCTATCTTAATGATAATTCCCTAAGTATTTGCAGAGGTTATAAGAGTAAACTGAAATTTAGGATTTTCGGTTATGATTGAAATTGTTGTATAATTAAATAGAGAAATTTGTCTATCTGAATCTCATTGATTATGAATGATTGTATATATAAATGCGTAGTACATATATATCGGATACTATCTTGGATTTCGTGTGATGTGAATAGTGTTTTATTGATATCTCAGTAAAGAGGGTGAAACCCTAGATGAGTGGAAAGTTGGAAATTTGTGAATAGATATTGTGAAATCCATTTGAAGTGTTTTTCTTGACATCATAGATTTTATTTATTAAATGTTATTCTTGATGCATGATATCTCAGTGAATAGTGTGGAAACCCTAATTTAGATTAATTCTAAGATTTCATACATATGCTGATTGTATATGACTTGTTGAAAGCAATCTTTATTCAATGAATGTTTATGACACATTAAAGCCTTATGTGAGTCATGTGATAAGTGAATGAGGTAAATGAAACCCTAAGGATAGGGTGTTCAGTGAATCAAGTATCATGATATCAATGTTTCTTAGTATGAGATTTGATGATGCTTAACAGTTCAATTGCGGTAAATGTTATCAGATGGTCTATGAAACGAACATATTACAAAGCTAAACCAAGATATGTTGATGTGATGATTGAATTATGAATTTAAAGAGTGAATTAGACATTTAGATGCCCGAAACACTATAGAATCCTCACAGGATGAGGCATGCATTGTGGGAAGGCGGCAGTTTCCTGACTAGAGGTAGTCTAGATCAAGGTAAGTTGGAGCGCACTAGTAGGGTGTGGGGGGTTTTGACCAGTATGGCAGACTCCTTACAGTTGTATGGTACCCAACACCAATAGAGGATGTCAGTGGTACTTGTGTTACATGTTGTAGTGATCAGTGGTCAGTAGGTCCATTGATTCACAATAAGCCTGAGAGCTTTGACTCACCTCCTAAGTAGCCAGGTTGAGAGTTGGAGTTTGAGATATCTGGTCCCTCCCATTAGCCTCCGAGAGGCATACGTACCAAGGCCCACTATAGACGAGGTCTTACTCGAGAGATAGGCTTAGGAATCTGGGCATGCTTCTAAGCCTTATACAGTGAGATCATAGCTTGATGTGATTCTTTCACATGTTGTAGTACACCTCATGTGGGTTCTGGGCATAATAAGATGAATGAGAGGTTAACCAAGTGTGTGAAGTTATTGAATTATCCTTTGTATGTTTCTGAGTTATCAGTTCTCTTTGAGATTAATCAAGCATGTTCATATATTGATTCACTCTTGTAGATGTCTAGAGTATTGTGCCATATTTATGTTTGTGAATGCTTAGTCTCTTTAAATCTTACTGTTTTTATAATTGATAATTTTCTAAATATTATATATGTAATTATATCAATTCTTTAGACTATTTCTTTGATGTACTCATTCACTAAGTGAGTAGGTTCACCCCTCTACTCACAATTTTTAGGGAAACCACATGGACTTGAAGAATGTCAATGCCAGAGTAGATCTGCCACAAGAGCTATGTATCAGATTAGTTAAGTTCAGTCGGTCCCTGTCACTCTAGGTCTTTGTATAGAGTTGAGAGAAAGTTCTAAATGATGATTTGTATCTTTATTTCCTTAATAATAGAGTATATATTTGGTTATAATGTTGTATTTACATGGAAGTGTGAGAAACATAATGAATGTCTGGATGTGTATCATTAATGTTGAGATCATATTAGAGTAATCAAGGTTTAATTCCTTTGTAAAGTTTATTTATGTGATTGAATGTGAGAAAACAAATAGTTTGGAATAAAGGGAAAAAAAGTTGGGAGTGAACTTTGTATTAAGTAAAATCCTCAAACTTATGCCCTAATCTCATGATTAGTGGTAATTGTAGTATCTGGGTGTAACATCCTATGTTGGAGTTTGCGAGCAGTGGTGGAATGTCGAGTTTTTGGTTGCCCTTTTCATCTTGGTCTGGCTTTCTGAGGTCGGTGATGCCTAGGGAAACCTTTGGCATCATCAGCTGGTGTTGGATAGCTGGAGGCTTGCGGATTGATTTCATCGCTACCGCTCTAGAGGATTTTTGGGTTCTCATCGCGTGAAGGAGCAAATGAAGGGGATGACCCCCTCATCCTTTTTCAAGTTTGCCCCTCAATTCTCCTTTCCTTGTGTTTTCATGTCAAGGGTATGACCGTCATTCCACTTACTTATTTTTGAGTCTTCACGGTCTGTAGTTTTGTGGGTCAGGAGCTGTGTGGCCAAATTCAATTGGTCCACCAAGGCATGACGCACCCAAGTGTCTAGTTGTATGATTGACATGGATTTTTCTCAATTTCTCATTGGTCAGTATTTCTAAAATAGATAACTTACTCTATGGTTATAAGAAAATTATGCAAAAATACTCATTAGATTCAAGAAAAGATTCTCTATCTAATTGTTTAAGTTTTGTTGCCTAACTCTAAACTAATTCATATACAATTTTTAATGGACTTTCCTAATTATATAATAACTTGTAAAATTCATAACTAAATATTTAGAAATCAAAAAATATAATAAAATATGTTTTGAACTCAAGAAAAGATAATCTAAAATATGGCATGGTTTTTATAACTTAATTCACTAACATTAAAATGGTGATTTTTAGGTTCTTAAATAATTAATGAAAACCTAACCCTAATTTCATATACATGATTAATAGGTGCTTTGGAAACCTAGATTTGGATCTAGATCGGTCTTGGACTTGTTTAGAGTCTGAAGACAAGCTATGATTGCATCCCACATTATTTCTATATTGATCAATTTCTGATTCCTCTCTTTTAATGTATGTTTGCATCTCATGTTATCCCTTTTGACCAATAAACCTATGTTTCTTATTTCTCTTGGTCCTATGGACATTAGCCTACACCTTATCTTATTCTATTGGAAAATATGATTCATGTGAAGTACCTTTTATTTATTATTGATCTTTGCACATTCTCTTGGTCTTTTCTATGATTTGTTCAGGATTGAACTCTATATAATGATAGGTCATGTATTTTGCCCACTTGTGAGGTGGATGTATATGTTGGTCACTTTTGTGGTGGCTAGTTTGTATAAATTGACTATACTTTCTACTTGCCTCTACATTTGACATGATATGTGATTTAGTAGCACTAGAGGAGTGTAATTTCATGGGTTCTTGGGAAAATGTGTATTTCCTGCTCGGGACAATATGCTCTTGTTATTTTGGGGATGGAGGTGGACCCATACTCGGGTTTCAAATTTATGAGGTTTGGCCCACTTTATATATATTTGGGAGTTTGGTTATGTGCCATTCTCTATCAGGTTTCAAGTTTGTGAGACTTGGTCGACTTTGTTGTTATATTGTTCTAGGGCTATGTTTATCTCACACACATGCAGGTTGGTGATGATGTTATGGGTTATGTGCACTATTTTCATGATATGTGCTTATGTGGCACAACTTTTATTATTTATTTATGTCAAGTAGTTCCTTTGTTATCTTTTATTGCAAATCCTTTCTTTTATGCCCTTTTGGGTAGTACTTTTATCTTTCATGTGAAGCCTTTATATTTGTTGTCTTTCATTCCATATATTGCTCAATTTCCTTTTCAGTCTGCACATACCAGCCTTTATTGATGTCATCTATTTTCTATTCTTGTTGGGGTATGCTTCCAACCCTAGGTGAAGGACTTGGATGATAAGGCATGAAGTTTTGGACTAGCTTTATGAGTTAAATCTTGGAGACAATCTTGTAATGGTTTAGATTTCCCTCTACTTAGATACTTATGTTGTATCTTACATGTAAACCTTATGTGGGAGATTATGTACTTTTTAAATATTTTGCAAAGAATTGAATATAGTCTTTATTTTTATTCCACTACTACATTTTGGTTGTTTTGATTACCATTAATTAATATTTGAAAATTTTACACCCACTCCAACATATCTCTTAGGTGTGTTTGGACTGGACGTTCTATTCTTCAAATGTTTAGTAGGGAGTGCATCCCCTCTGGGTCCCACTCCTAACAACTTGGTATTAGGGCCCATGGTAGTCAGAATCTGACTATTTCAATTTTTTATCCCTAATTAGAACCCTTGCTTTAGATAGTTACTCTCTAGGAGTAAAGTTCACTCTAGATGATCTATGTTATTAATGTGATGGGGTTTTTGGTGATCTTACCCTATCATATAGGTTGTTTATTATTTGTATCTCTTGTTATTATGAGGTTTGAAATTGAGGATGCAATTAGGTCATGAGGAGGTAGTAGGATGAAGAGGTCTTGTTATGGATATATTGTGACTTGTTTTTCACATTGAATTATGGCCAACTTATTTGTTTTACATCATAATATTTCTTATCATCAAAAATTATTTTTATTATACTATTATATGTACAAAAGAAGTTTTAACTGGAATTTATCGAAGTTTTCTTGAACTAAGTCACAATGAAGAGATATGTGAAGTTTTAGTGGGGAAACCCTAGAATTAGTTAGAATAGGATCTTAACCCTAGTTTTGGCTATGATGAATTGACTATGATTATGTGAAATTATATAAAGGTGTAGTGTACCTACCCTTTGTACCCTATGACTTTTTGTATCTTAGGGTTGTTAGATTAGAGATGTGAGTATCTAAATCTCAAACCTAGATGATATGACTTTTTAGTTGGATACATGAGCAACATAAATCTCAAAAAATTCAAAACTAAAAGATATGTGGGTAACCCTAAATGTTGTTTAGTTTGACTTGTTAGGTTAAACCTTTTAAGGGGTGGAGAGTAGTTGGTTGTTAATGTTTGGATCAACAAATTTTGAAGATGAAATCCTTTTAAGGGGTGGATTGTTGTAACATATCAGATCTTGGACCCTACCCTAGAACTTTGACATTTTGGTCTTAGCCAAACAAGGTTAAGGTTTTAGACCTAAAAGATGTTTAATATAAACTAATGAGCTAATACATGTATAAATCACCCTAATATTACCTAATGTCTTCACATTAGTCTTAGGCCAATAATGGACACATAAATATGTCATAATGATTCCTTTAGCGCTAATATGAAAATAAGGAACATATTTGGATAGATAATTGGGTTAATGATGAAATAATATTATAATGGGCCATAATAATATATGTTATATATATCCTAAAAAGAAATCTCAAAAGTGGAATCTAAGTTAAGAATCATGTTCCTTGGATCCCAATTAACTTGAGAGTCAAGTTTCACCTCATTTGCATAATAATACTAATTCTTGTAATTTCTAGGAAAGAAAATATAAGTTTTATCCAAATAGCAAATAAAATATTAAATGAATCCAAAGAAAATAATCTTAGATTCGTAATCTACACATTAAAATATGTCTTTGGGTGAATTTTCACTTAATTTGGAGGATATTTAATTAAGAGGTGAAATTACGAGAGAGAAAGTGTGTAGAACCTTCAAAATAATAAATAAATGTACAAACCACTTCAACATGTAAAATTGATGGCAAATTTGTATCCAACATACTTAATTTGACTTGTGCGTGAAGTTTCATCAAAATTGGAGAATCGTATAACCATTAATGAAGGAAGAATGAGAAAATAAGATTTGATTTATTTAACACATCAAAAGTTCTCAAAAGGCAAATCTAATTGCATAATCAGAATCTACATGCAACATCCCTGACCTGGGTTATGCTTTAACCCTAGGTGTTTTGTTTAAGAAAGATAATTATATGCTTGATATTATCTTTTGAAAAGTAATTAAGGCTCTAAAGAAACTTATATTTCAATTTTAGTCCATTTTGAATAATGTTGAAAGTAATGTTTTACTTGTTTGGACTTAAGTGCAAATTACCCAAGTTGAGGGGTTAAATTGAAAATATTACATGATAATATGTTCCTAATGTTTTGAAGCATCATGATAATGAAGATGATGTAGAGGAATGGCTAGTGAAAGCATGAGTACCAAGAAAGAGTTGATAAAGCAATGTTTGTGCATTAAAACCTAGTTTTGGTGTAATGTGCAATTTACCCAAAACCCAGGGTTCAATATGCAAATTTACACTTCAATAATGTCCCTAACGTTTCTTGGCATCATGTAGAGAAAATAAAATGAGAGGGGCATCTCATTTGTATCTCTTTGAAGGAGAGAGAATCTTGATATTAAAATAATCAAGATTTAAAGCATAATTGAAATAATGCAAAAATAATTATATTAAATGGATTACCTTTCAACAAAAATTGTGTTGGTTGAAATCTATATATATGGAAGTCCTTGTGCCTTGCAAAGGCAAATGAAATATCTACGTGAGTGGAGAACCCACTCACATTAAGAAAACAAAAAGAAATATCCACTAACTTATGGATGTTATTATTATAAGGGTTAAAGTGCTTAATTTCTTTTCCTTTAATTCATCGATAATGGAGAGGAATTCGGAGGTGGGAAATATATCTTTGCATGCAAGGAACCGAGGGGGAAGAGGTGGCACCAATTTTGGAATTAAAGGATTTGTATGAGGCATTTTCTCTCTCATTGATTTTCTTATAAAAACACCTTTTACAACTCAAACCAAAGGTTTTCTTTGAATCCACTTCTTATCTTTGCTTGCAAAAATGACCAAGGGATCTAGGAGAAGTAGGAGGACGACCCCTAACCTGTTGGTAAGCTTCTTGACCTTCGTTCACCTTAATTCCATGGTGGAAATCACAAATCAATGCATGATTTCTTCTTATCTCGATCCCATCTTCAATTCTAACCATTCCTTTTCACTCAAAGCTTGAGGATGAGCCTTGGGATAGTGAAAGGAGTTGCATCTACCATTGTTGATGTGAAGCTCCAAGATTTTGAAGCTCAATTGAAGGTGGGTTATATAACTTGAACCCTTAATCGTTATTGTTGAACTCAATTTCTCAATTCATTTGATTCAATTGTTCTCCTTGCACTTCCTTTGATTAATTGATGGAATTACCATGGAAATGGAAGTAGATTTCGAAGGGTTGAAGATTGATGATGATGAAATCATATTAATCATACATCTTAACATAATTAAGTTGCAAACGATTTTCAATAGCTTTGGTCCAAAAGGTTTCACCAAACCGTTTGGGGGGGGATGGTCCCAAACCATTTGGGATGGTTGACCGAATGGATGGGTTGACCGTTTGAGGTCAGGACCCTAGAACATGTTGGATGATGATCCATTTGATCCAATTGATTAATTCAATGTATGGACCATCCTCCAATTAGAAACCCTAATCGAATTGTTGAAAGAAAACTCAATTGATCCAAATGATTTCAAGCTGACTTGGACCAAACGGTCTTGAGACTGTTTGAGTCCAAACGGTCTTGAAACTGTTTGGGATCAAATGGTCGCAGGACCATTTGGAGACCCAAGGCTGATTGTAGTTGATGAGGAAGATCCAATGGTGTTTATTGATGAATCCTTAAATAGTCTAATTGATGGCCAATCCAATGGTGCAAATCTTATTCAATTTGGTTGATGGATGTCCCAGTGACCCATTCGGTTTTGAGGCTGGTTTGGCCCAAACGGTCTTGAGACCGTTTGAGTCCAAATGGTCTTGAAACTGTTTGGGGTCAAACGGTCTCAGAACCGTTTGGAGTGAAAAATGTCAAAACCGATTGGATGATCCAAGGTGATCAAATTGATTGGAAACTTAAAGTGATGGTTGATCCATTGATCCAAGGGTTGATCATGATGATTATCAATGATGGGAACAAAGGTTGAAACCCTAAAAGTACCTAGATGATCAGTATCCTTAGAATGGTTAACCCCAAAAGCTTATAGAAGCAGTAGCTCAATACACTATGTCAACCATAAGTGTATGTACTTGAAATCATGGGTCGACCTAATTAAATTAAATTTTGTGTAAATAATATCCTAGGGAGGATGAGAGAGAAGTATTCATTCATGAGTATCAATCATGTGGTGATTAGGGTATGATCCATAGTAAAGAGATCATGAAAACCCAAATCAAGAAGGTTAATGAATCCTAACCCTAATTCAGGGCAATTCTGAGTGAAACCCTAATCTAGGGTAATAGTGAAACTCTAATTATGGGTAATTGAATATGAAACCCTAATTTGGATAAATAGTAAATCCTAATTGTGGGATATTGTATGTAAACCCTAATCTAGGGTGATATTATATGGAACCTTAATTTAGGGTGATGTTATGTAAGACCCTGGTATATTAATGTGGTGTGGAACTCAAATCCAGGGTGATGTTATGGAATGCTATATGGAACCCTAATCTTGGGCAATATGGTGATAAACCATAATCCTGATCTGGGTAATTGGATGAGTATCCCCAATTGACCTGAAATGGGAAACCCTAACCCTAGTAAGGGAATAGTGGTGTTATCCTTGAATAGTGATGCTATATTGTTTTGCGTGGTGTTGATATGAAATTGAAGTAATAGTTATCATTTGTACTAACCATACAGGTATCATGAGATGATGAGTATAGCCAGGTATGAGCTATGATGTTTCATTTGATTAAAATTGTTATTGGGCTTTATGTGCCATAATATTCCTTGTTGCCTAGTAAGAGGTAATGAGAGAATTAATGGGCCTTAAGTGGCATATGAGATGCTTGTGTAACAAGTATCATGTTTACCTTGGTCAGATGACCTAAAGGTGATAGTTACCTAAAAGAGTGGTAACAGTGCTCAGTAATGAGTTAAGGGTTTGAATATCCAGAACCATATGATTATGACATTGAGTTTGTGAAGGGATGAGTATTCCCAGTAATTGAAATGAGGGATTGAGATCCCAATGTCTTATAAAGACTAAGAAGTAACTGATGAAAATAGTACATGCTTTTTGTAGCATTTGTCCTAATAAGTTATGTTTGAAAACTTGACTGATGCTAAAAGTATATGATAATGTACTTAATTAATCAAGTCAAATCCTTTCATGTAGAGCCCTGACCATAGATCCATCATCGTAAAAAGTTGGTGATGGTGAAACAAGTTTTCCTTCAAGAATTCCTAAGGAACACATATTTTTTAATATGTGGGGGTAATGGGCGCTAATACCTTACACCCTGATGAAGGGATTGATATGAGTTAAGCAATAAATCTCTCAATCCTTCATTAATTGTGTCAGGATGGATGTATCATGAATCTCCCGATGATGATGAATGTCAGGTCGATATGAGATAAACATCAAATCTCTCAATTGCCGATGAGAGTGCAGTTGCCGCTGTAACTCTGTAGCGAAGTTTCCAATATACCCTAGAACGCTATGTTGAGCAGTTGACATAGTCTTGCTTGTACTCTCGCACTGAATGAGATGTGAGAGGTCATGGAATCCGGTTCTTCCTTTGACCTTATATGGTACCGATTTTGACTTCGCAGTGGTCGGTTGGAGGATGAGCGGTATACCTCATCTCCTCGGGGCACAAATATGTTTGAAAAGTGTAATCAGTCGTGTAGCATATTTGTTAAGGTCAAAATGCGAGAATCACTGGTTGATATACATTGATTAGTATGTCCTAGAAGAATAAATGATATACATGTTTCTTCAATATCTTGTTGAATAGTGGCATGCTACTTTATCAAGTCATAGTTGAATTGCTCTGAATAAGCTTATTGCTTTAATCAGTTTAGATATTGACTTATCTGTTGTGGGATATATATATATGATTCTTTGCTCAGTTATTTTTATTTAAACTACAATAATAATGTTTTCGGAGGAGAGTTATATCTCTCGCTGGGGCAATTTACAAATTGTCTCACCCCCGTGGAATCCAACATTTTTAGGTGGACGCAGACGAGGTAGAGGCAGAAATCCCATAGCTAGGGAGGAGCAGCAGTAACAGCAATAGGGATCGCAGTAATTCTACAGGTGGAAATACTGGTGGTCAAGTTTTGGAATAGATAGTCCTATGTGTCATCTATGTACTCTCAGGTCCTAGGAGTTAGTTCTTTTAATAAATTGATCTGAGATTTTGGCTTTAAGCCTCGAGGTTTTATACTGCTTATGCACAGCTAAGACAGAGCAGTTGATGCTTGTATTCCTCGAGAA
This sequence comes from Alisma plantago-aquatica, assembly GCA_963693085.1. Lineage (NCBI taxonomy): Eukaryota > Viridiplantae > Streptophyta > Magnoliopsida > Alismatales > Alismataceae > Alisma > Alisma plantago-aquatica. Next base: position 782,480,554 of record OY856413.1, read on the forward strand.
GGGATGATACATGATATGTATATATGAATCAGGAAGTAAATGTCATACTTTGATTCTTGTTTAAGGAGTTTTCCTGAGAATGGATCTCTTTGTAAATGGTTTTAATTTTTAGTGATTTTTAGTAATCTGCTGCTAACGACCGCTTCCGCATTAAACTTAACCGATGTTTGGTAACAAATGTCACAATTTAGTGGAATCAGAGCTCTAGGTTCGCTGAGTCTATAGAGACATAGGATTAAGGTTGTCAAGTCTGTTCTAATGTCTTCCAGTTTATCTGATAGGTGTCTTCTGCTCATATAGGAGAAGAAGAACTTAGAGATGTCTGGATCACATGATGAACATGCTACTGAGAGCAGCATTGTTGCACCAGGAGGAGGTGCAAGGGACCAGAATAGGGAGGAGCATGTACCTGAACTACCCCAGTTCAATCAAGCAAATATGGGGAACCCAGCCTTCCAAGCCATGTTCGGACAGTTTATGGCAGCTATGACTCATATGACAGATAGGATGCCACTACCTGCACCAAGGGCACCAGCCCACGATGAAAGACAAGGAGCTGGCAAGACCTTTGAACTACTTTAGAGGGTAGGAGCCACAGAGTATGCTGACCCAGCAGACGCCGATTTGTGGCTGACTGGGCTGGAGAAAGCCTTTAAAATCCTTTTGATTCCTGAAGATGAGAAGGTGAGACATGTGGTGTATCTACTGAAGGGGAGTGCTGGTCATTGGTGGACCATTGAGGAAGACAAAAGACCTGGTGTTGAAGTCAGATGGGATGAATTCCGACATGAATTTGTTGCTAGATACTTTCCCAAGACGTATCTAGATGAGAAAATCTCTCAATTTGAGAGGTTGAGGCAAGGACAAATGAACATTAGCGAGTATGAAGCTAGGTTCATGGAACTTTTGTGGTTCTGTCTGCATATGGCAACTACAGATGAGGAGAGAATTCGACGTTTCGAAAAAGGATTGAACGCTGATTTAACCACTCCTGTGTCTGCTTTAGAGAATAGGGAGAGTTTCGCCACCTTTATGGAGTCCATGAGACGGATAGAGAGGTCTGTGATTGAGAAGCGTCAGACCAAGAGTAAAAAGGTATATACTCAATTCCAAGGATAGAGTTCTGAAAGCTTTAAGAAACTAAGGTTTTCTATACCTACACCACCACCAAGGTTCAATACCCAGATGCAGTGGACGTCAAGAAAGGGTAGAGGTCGTAGATTACCACTGAAGGGAGCTCATAGCTCAGCATCAATGTCAGTAACAGGACCACCCAGGCCACACTGGGGAAATATAACCTGTTATAGATGCGGGAAATAGGGACATGTTGTGAAGGATTAGCCTGAGAAAGTCAGGAATATGACCCAATTACCGAGGCAGAGCTAGCAAGGCTCTAAGAGGCAGCAGTTTGGTAGTGGTGCTAGAGGATGTGGACAAGCGTCATAAGCTGGATCGTCGGCACCCAACAATCGAGCACAGGGTCAACTACAGGCAACGACGAGATTCTATGTAATGAATCAGCCCGAAGCAGTAGTCAACCCTTGGGTTGTCATAAGTCAGATGGAACTATTTTATTATGATATGTCTTCGTCCTTCTTCATATCTGTTTTAATCGATCTGGGTGCTACACATTCCTTTATCACTCGAGAAGTGATTTATGACTGCAACATGATTGTCAATCATAGAGCAGATAGTTTGATGCTAGAAACCCCTTTGTTGGGATCTGCAGTGTTGTGGGAGGTGTGTTCTCCCTGCAATCTTTCCTTTTCTGATCATCACATTCAAGTGGATCTTATACCACTTGGAATGCATGGGTTTGATATAATCCTAGGGATGGACACCTTAGAGAAGTATAAGGTTGTTTTGGATTGTTGGTCCAAGCAGGTTTTGTTCACAAACAACGGTGACACATGGATCTTTCAGGGAGACAGAAAGATTCTTCCAACCTATTTAGTGTCAGCTATGGTAGCTGAGAAGTTGATGAGACAAGTATGATTTGCATTCTTGGCACATGTGGTAGATACCACAATAGAGAGCCCTCATCCTTCTGAAGTTCCGGTTGTTAGGGAGTTTGAAGATATATTCCCTAAAGAACTTCCAGGTGTTCCTCCGTCCCGAGAGATTGATTTTGAAATTAATCTAATCCCGAGTACACAACCAATAGCACAAATGTCGTATAGAATGGCACCTACTGAAATGGCAGAACTTAAGAAACAACTGCAAGAGTTGCTTGAGAAGGGTTTTATCCGATTGAGTACTTCACCATGGGGTGCTTCGGTCCTCTTTGTTAAAAAGAAAGATGGGTCAATGCATTTATGCATCGACTATAGACAATTGAATAAAGTAACCATAAAGAACAAGCATCCTCTACCAAGGATTGATGACTTGTTTGATCAGTTGTGTGGTGCAACTATCTTCTCTAAGATAGATATGAGGTTGGGATACCATAAGTTGTGCATTAAGGAGAGTGACATACCTAAGTCTACCTTTAGGACAAGGTATGGTCACTATGAGTTCATAGCTATGTCGTTTGGGCTAACTAATGCACCAGCTGCATTCATGGAACTCATGAATAGAATCTTTCGACCTTTTCTTGATCAGTTTATAGTCATCTTCATCGACAATATCTTGATATACAGTAGAGATGCTCAACAACATGAGCAACACCTCCGTCAGGATTTGACTCTACTAAGAGAGCAAAGTTTATATGCTATGTTTAGCAAATGTGAGTTCTGGCTACCAGAAGTTTCATTTCTAGGACATGTGATATCTGCCTCAGGTATCCATGTTGATCCTCAGAAGGTAGAATTTGTCTTGTAATGGGAACAACCAAAGACACCGATGGAAACATGTAGTTTCCTAGGGTTGGCAGGCTATTATAGGAGGTTCATTAAGAACTTCAGTTCTATAGCTTTACCCCTGACCAAGTTGACTAGAAAGGAGGTTCCTTTTGTCTGGAATGACAAGTGTCAACATTCTTTCCAGTTGCTGAAAGAAAGGTTAACTAGCGCACATGTGTTAGTGTTACCTGAGTAAGGGAAAGGGTACATAGTCTTCTGTGATGCATCCAAGAACGGTCTAGGATGTGTGTTAATGCAGGATAAACAAGTGATTTCTTTTGCTTCTTGACAGCTTAAGAAACACGAGGAGAATTATCCAATGCACAATCTAGAGCTAGCTGATGTTGTCCATGCTTTGAAGATCTGGAGACATTATCTCTATGGAGAGACATTCCAGATTTTCACAGACCATAAGAATCTAAAGTACATCTTCTCACAGCATGAGCTGAGCAGAGACAGTGCCACTGGATGGAATTGATCAAGGACTACGACTGTATAATTTATTATCATCCACGGAAGGCTAATGTGGTAGCTGATGCATTAAGTAGAAAATCAGCAACACCAGCCTTAGATAAAGCACAATTAAACTCTTTAGTGTGCTTTAAAAGAGATATGCTTATCTCCTTAAGGCAAGACAATATACAGCTCAAAGTATCATTGTTAGTGTAACATCCCTGACCTGGGTTATGAACTAACCCTAGGTGTTTTGCTTAATTATGTAATTAGATACTTGTGATTATCTTTTGGTATGTAATTAAAGCTTCTGAGGAACATATAATTCTATTTCTATCCTTTTTAAACAATGTTGTAGTATTGTTTTGTATTACAGGGACCTATGTGCAAATTACCCAATTAGAGGGGTTAACTAGAAAATTACACATGTTAAGATGTTCCTTTGATGATTAAGACATCATAAGATTAAATATGATGAAGTATGATGGATTCTCCAAGCTTGGGCACCAAGATGCAGCTTGTGGAGTAATCCTTGTACTTAAAACCCTAGTTTGGTGTAAAGTGTAATTTACCCAAAATGTGGGGTGCAACTTGTAAAATACACCTTCAAGATTATCTTTTATGACCCTTGGCATCATTTAGAGTAATAATGATGAAGAGGTCACTTTATTTGAATAAACATATAATAAGGAACACCCTTGTAATTGAATAATCAAGTTATAAGTATAATAACCCTTTTATATGTGCACCTTAGTAGTAAGTTGACCTTCTTTGCCTTTAGTTCATGGTCTTAGAAGGAGTTTTGCTTTAGGAATAAGGGGAATGGACGTGCAAAGAATAAAGGAGGGACCTAGATGAGAAATGGAGAATTAGTTGTCCTTATGTTGGAAATAACCCCAAAGTACATATACACCTTTCCTTTGCAACCAAAGGCAACGTTTCCTTTCTTCTATCACTTATCACCTTGCTTGGACCGACTAAGGCAGAGCTTAGGAATAGAGGAGAACGTCTAAGGAGAAGCTAGGTAAGCTTGGACCATGTTCTTGCTCAAATTCATGGAGGAAAGTGGATTACAAGGTTGGTTTTATGGTTTTCTTACTTAACTCTCTTTTTCTAGCCGATCTTTCCCAACCTTTTCTTGGAGAAACACCCTTGGCCAACCTGTGGAGCTCAAGACGCCATTAAAGTCTTGTAATCTTGGAAGCTTGGAGCTCTAGGAACGACCTTAAGGCGGGTTTTATAACTCTAAACCTCTTGCTTTGATTATGCATATCTTTGTTCTTGCAAATAATAGATAGTTCTTCTTCTTCTCCACTCTTCCTTGCACTTTTGCAAGTAAAACCACAAAGTAAATGACCTGATCTAAGGTTGAAGATGATGGGCATGATTTCCTAGGTAACTTTACCAAACGACCTTGGACCATTTGATCTAAACGGTTTGCAAGATCGTTTGAAATCAAACGATCTTAAGACTGTTTGATTTCATGCGGTTTGCAAGACCGTTTAGATTCAAACGGTCTCCAAGACCATTTGGAAAGTTTGACCAAGTGAAGACCATTTAGAGGTCTGCTGAACACATGTTGAATTAATCATCTACAAAGAATCAAAATCTAATTGCAAGTAAATCACAAGTTGAAGGCACTTCAATCCTCTAAACTCTAATCGGGTTCAATTGCTGATTTCAAGAACTAATCTTGTTGAACATTGGGTTGAGTGGACCAAACGGTTTCAAAACCATTTGGGAGTCACCCAAACGGGCTCAAGACCGTTTGGTGACCACCCAAGACCGTTTGGAGGTCTAGGGTTAAGGAAATTTGATCAATTGAAGGTCCAATCACAATAGGTTGTTGAAATAATCAAAAGTGTTGATTTGTAACTTAATTAGGGTTCAACCCTTATCAATTTGACTTAGATTTTGATGTGACTTTGGGAAAATGGTCTCAAGACTGTTTGGGCCAAGTTGGGGCCCAATTGAGTGGCAAATGATGGGTTCAATTTCAATTAAACTCATGTTGATCAATGTTGATGGTTAATCGATTACAAACCCTAATTGGATTGGTTTCAACCCTAATTGGCTATCAATTGAGGGTCAATTGAGTGTCCAACTGGTTAAAACTAACTCTAATTGGCTCAATTGATAAGTGGTTAACATATATGAGGTCAATTGAGGGGTTCAACCTTGGAAACCCTAATCGATTATATGTGTTGATGCACTTTTTGGGTCCAATCGGTTTTGAGATGTTTGGACCAAACGGTCTCAAGACCGTTTGAATGCAAACGGTCTCAAGAATATTTGGGACCAAACGGTCTCAAGACCGTTTGGGTTCAAACGATCTCAAGGTCGCTTAGATCCAATTGATCTCAAGGTCGTTTCATTTCAAACGGTTTCAAAGTCAACTCTTTCAAACGGTCAACATGATGAAATGGTTTCAAGACCGTTTAAGAGCAAACAGTCTTGAGTGTCATGCGGTCTTGAATTCAACCCTAACCAAACGGTCAACCCTTCCAAACGGTTTCAAAACCGTTTGGAGTTTGAAGTGTGTAATCGTTTGGGGACTTTTAGGGCTATTATTTCTTAATGCCTTGAAAGCTTAGATGGTTCAATGGTTGTTTAACCTAAACCCTAATGATACCTAAAGATAATAAAGGGTTAAGTAACTAGTAGTTTGAACCATGTTATGATTAATGATGAACATTATCAAGGCACTCATGAAGGGTTCAAGTAAACAAACAACCCTTGATCAAGTAAACCCTAATGACCATAGTGGTGATGACTTGACCTATGTTAATCAAGTTGAACTGACCTAATCTAATCTAGAGTGATTTAAACATCATCTAGTAGTGAGAGGAGAGAGAAGGTTCCTAATATGAATAAGAATCAAGTAACATACCTTCAACGTGTAAGAATGTACATGATTAGGGTATGAATATGAATGTAGTTCACCAAAAAAAAACGTGTAAGAATGTACATGATTAGGGTATGATCCATCAAGGTGAAATCATGGAAACCCTAATTATGATGATTAATGAATCTTAACCTAATTTGAGGGCATCAATGATGATAATTTTCACACATGATGATGCTATGGGCTCAATTCACTATGAAGTGAATAGTAAACCCTAATTTAGGGTGATTTGATGAATGGAGTAATTCTGGGTTATGCCTTTGAGTGTGAAACCCTAATTACAAGTTGTAGCATGAAGAATCGTTATGCCTTGTAAGCTAAGAGGTTCAATAACCCTATGTTGAAGTAAATAAATCCAAAACCCTAAAAATTAATGGTGATATGCTGATTCTTAGCACGCCCGTGCTAAGGAGCACGGCCGTGGTAGCCTACCTTTGCACGACCGTGCAAGGAAGCACGACCGTGGTGTACTATAAAAGAAATTGAAAGGTTTTGGTATTATGATGATATTGTTATATATGCATATCCTCAATTATACTAATCATGCAGGTGGTTAGCAAGAAGTAATCATATCCAGGTAAAGGTTATGATATCATATTCATTGAAAGCATGTTATTAGCTTTATGAATAGTGACATACTATGTTGCCTAGTTCAAGTGGCATCATATGAGATTGATAGGTTGTAAGAGCTATGAGTAACATCAAGGTCATGTTGATTAGATGACTTATGATGAAATGATTAAGAATTGATATCCATATGATAACTGATGTGAGTTAAGCTTGATACATTTAAGTATTCTACTTTCATAGCTGAATTAATGTTTGAGAACATGCTTGATGTTAAAAGAATGTTGAAATGTACCTAACTAATCAAGTATAATCATATCATGTAGAGCCCTGATCATAGATCCATCATTGTCAGAAGCTAAATGATGGTGAAACAGGTTTTCCTAAGGGAACTCTTGGATCACATACTTTTGAGTATGTGGGGGAATATGGACGTGAATATCCTTACGTCCTAGTGTAGGAGTTGATGTAGATGTATCTTAATCTATCAACCCTTCACTATATGTTTATGTCGGGATGATGTATCACTAATCTCCCGAAGGAATCTTTAATTCTGCATCGATGAGAGATAAACAAGAGATCTTTCGATGACGAAGAGAGTACATAATGCCATTGTGACTCTAATAGTGAAGTGCCAGAATACCCTGGTAAGCTATAGTAGCAGAGACACGAGATGTCCTGCATGTTGATCCTCACACTGACTGAGGAAGATGAGGTCATAAGAATCCATCTCTTTTGATGACCTAGGTATGATACCGATGCGACTTAGTAGTGATCGGTTGGAGTATGAGCGGTATACCTCATCTCTGCAGGGCATAATAATAATAATGTTTGTAAAATATAATTAGCCGCGTAGCATATCTGCTAGGGTTGAACTATGAGAAATAATGATTGATATTACATTGTTTATATTAAAATCCTATTCAAGAATCTAGTATGTATATTCCTTAATGATGTTGCTTTACTTAATATCAAATCTACTGTTACAGGTCTTGAAGCTTATATTGCTTATGTTATTTCTTCTTTTGCTATAACAAAGCTTCTGGCGGAGAGTTATAACTCTCACTGGGACAATTATTCAGATTGTCTCACTCCCGTAGGTTTCAACTTTTTAGGTGGACGTCGAGGACGAAGAAACCAATCTGAGGGTGAGCAGTATCAGTAGCAACAACACCAGGGGCAGTAGTGAATCTCAGGTGGAGATACTGACTGCTGAGTTTTGTAGTTAATTTGTCTTATGTCGTCTCTGTACTCTCAGGTCCTAGGAGTCAGTAGGTCTGAGATTTTGGCTTTAAGCCTTGAAATTTTGTACCTGGATGTATATAATCACTCAAGAGGTGATTTAACAGAGATGTAAACTTTTTATCTTGTTTCTTATAAAGAAGTTTTATGGTTTTAAGATCTTTCTCCAAAAAGTTTTAATTTTCAATATTCCGCTGCTATTTAATTGCTTCCGCTTAGTTTATCTCATGTTTTATAAGTTGGATCCCACAGTTAGCTAGGATGTTAGCTGAGATGCAAGTGAAACCTACTCTGAAATAGCAGATTAAAGAAGCACAGCAAGCTGATACTGTGATTCAGCAGATTAAGTCAGAGTATGGTAGTGAGAATCGGGATGGTTTCCATGATTCAGATGATCAAGTAGTATGTTACCATGGTAGGATGGTAGTACCTAATGCTGATAACTTAAGAAAGTTAGTTCTGGAAGAAGCTCATTCTTGAATGTATGCTATGCATCCAGGGAGCACCAAGATGTATCATAACTTAAAAGATATGTATTGGTGGCCTAGATTGAAGAAAGATGTAGCTGAGTTTGTTATGCGGTGTCCGGTGTGTCAGCAGGTTAAAGATAAACATCAGAAGCCCACAGGAACGATGCAACCTCTTCCTATACCGCAGTGGAAATGGGATCATGTAACCATGGACTTTTTGGTTGGTTTGCCTAGAACAGCCAAAAGCCATGATTCCATTTGGGTGATAGTTGATAGGTTGACAAAGACAACATATTTCTTACCTGTTAAAACAACCAACACAGGTGAGAAGCTTGCACATATATACATAGATGAGATAGTGTGTTTACACGGGGTTCCGGCTACAATTGTTTCCGATAGAGGTCCCCAGTTCACAAGTCATTTTTGGGAACGACTTCATAAAGCTTTGGGTACACAATTAAGGTTTATTACAGCCTTTCACCCACAAATAGATAGAAAATCTGAGAGGACCATACAAACCTTAGAGGACTTGCTTAGGGCATGTGTCCTTCAGTTTGTAGGAAGTTGGGATCTACACCTGAGCTTGATAGAATTTGCTTATAATAATAGCTATCAACACAGTATTGATATGGCACTATATGAGGCATTATATGGTAGACGTTGTAGATCTCCCTTATGTTGGTATGAAATAGGGGAATATCATCCTTTGGGTCCTGAGCTAGTACAGCAAATAACTAAGAAGATTAAAGTAATACAACAACATTTGAAAGTGGCCCAAGATAGACAGAAATCATACGCCGACAAACGGAAAATACCTTTAGAATTCCAAGTTGGAGACAGAGTATATCTCAAGGTCTCACCTTGGAAAGGAGTTCTTAGATTTGGAAGGAAGGGAAAGTTAGCTCCTAGATTTATGTGGCCTTATCCAATCATTGAATGGATTGGAAAGGTAGCCTATAAGCTGGAGTTACCACCTGAGTTGCATAAGTTGCACCCAGTGTTCCATATCTGCATGTTGAGGAAGTGTCATCCTGACACTGAGTTAGTTCTGCAACCTATGGAGGTAGAACTGAATGATGATATATCTTATGTTGAAGGACCTATGTTGGTTCTTGACAGAAGAATTAAAAAGATGAAAAAGAAAGATATATGTCTTGTAAAAGTTCTCTGGCATCACAGTGGCATTGAATAAGCTACGTGAGAGATAGAGGAAGAGATGAGGAGGAAGTACCCTTCTCTTTTCTCTTGATGTTTTTGTTGATGATTTCGGAGACGAAATCCTTGTAAGGGGTGGATAACTTGTAACATCCCTGACCTGGGTTATGCTTTAACCCTAGGTGTTTTGTTTAAGAAAGATATTTATATGCTTGATATTATCTTTTGAAAAGTAATTAAGGCTCTAAAGAAACTTATATTTAAACTTTAGTCCATTTTGAATAATGTTGAAAGTAATGTTTTACTTGTTTGGACTAAAGTGCAAATTACCCAAGTTGAGGGGTTAAATTGCAAATGTTACATTATAATATGTTCCTCATGTGTTTAAGCATCATGAGAATGAATATGGTGCATAGGAATGGCTAGTGAAAGCCTGAGTACCAAAAAGAGCTGATAAAGTAATGTTTGTGCATTAAAACCTAGTTTTGGTGTAATGTGCAATTTACCCAAAACTGAGGATTCAATATGCAAATTTCCACTTCAATAAGGTCCCTAAAGTTTCTTGGCATCATGTAGAGCAAATAAAATGAGAGGGGCATCTCATTTGTATCTCTTTGAAGGAGAGAGAATCTTGATATTAAAATAATCAAGATTTAAAGCATAATTGAAATAATGCAAAAATAATTATATTAAATGGATTGCCTTTCAACCAAAATTGTGTTGGTTGAAATATATATATATATATATATATATGGACGTCCTTGTTCCTTGCAAAGGCAGAGGAAATATCTACGTGAGTGGAGAACCCACTCACATTAAGAAAACAAAAAGAAATATCCACTAACTTATGGATATTATTATTATAAGGGTTAAGGTGCTTAATTTCTTTTCCTTTAATTCATGGATAATGGAGAGGAATTGAGAGGTGGGAAAGATATCTTTGCATGCAAGGAACCTAGGGGGAAGAGGTGGCACCAATTTTGGAATTAAAGGATTTGTATGAGGCATTTTCTCTCTCATTGATTTTCTTATAAAAACACCTTTTACAACTCAAACCAAAGGTTTTTTTCGAATCCACTTCTTCTCTTTGCTTGAAAAAATGACCAAGGGATCTAGGAGAAGCATGAGGACGACCCCCAACCTGTTGGTAAGCTTCTTGACCTTCGTTCACCTTAATTCCATGGTGGAAATCACAAATCAATGCATGATTTCTTCTTATCTCGATCCCATCTTCAATTCTAACCATTCCTTTTCACTCAAAGCTTGAGGACGAGCCTTGGTATAGTGAAAAGAGTTGAATATACCATTGTTGACGTGAAGATCCAAGCTTTGAAGCTCAATTGAAGGCGGGTTATATAACTTGAACCCTTAATCATTGTTGTTGAACTCAATTTCTCAATTCATTTGATTCATTTGTTCTCCTTGCATTTTCTTTGATTAATTCATGGAATTACCATGGAAATGGCAGTAGATTTCAAAGGGTTGAAGCTTGATGATGATGACATCATCTTAAGCATACATCTTAACATTATTAAGTTGCAAACGGTTTTTAATAGCTTTGGTCCAAACGGTTTCACCAAACCGTTTGGAGACCAAACAGTTTGCAAACCGTTTGGGGGGTGGTCCCAAACCGTTTGGGATGGTTGACCGAATGGATGGTTTGACCATTTGAGGTCAGGACCCTAGAACATGTTGGATGATGATACATTTCATCCAATTGATTAATTCAATGTATGGACCATCCTCCAATTAGAAACCCTAATCGAATTGTTGAAAGAAAACTCAATTGATCCAAACAATTTCAAGCTGACTTGGACCAAACGGTCTTGAGACTGTTTGAGTCCAAACGGTCTTGAAACCGTTTGGGATCAAACGGTCTTGAAACCGTTAGGAGACCCAAGGTTGATTGTAGTTGATGAGGAAGATCCAATGGTGTTGATTGATGAATCCTTAAATAGTCTAATTGATGGCCAATCCAATGGTGCAAATCTTATTCAATTTGGTTGATGGATGTCCTAGTGACCCATTTGGTTTTGAGGCTAGTTTGGCCCAAACATTCTTGATACCATTTGAGTCCAAATGGTCTTGAAACTGTTTGGGGTCAAACGGTCTTAGAACCATTTGGAATCCAAATGGTTTCAAAACTGTTTGGAGTGAAAAAGGTCAAAACTGATTGGATGATCCAAGGTGATCAAATTGATTGGAAACTTAAGGTGATAGTTTATCCATTGATCCAAGTGTTGATCGTGATGATTATCAATGATGGGAACAAAGGTTGAAACCCGAAAAGTACCTAGATGATCAGTATCCTTAGAATGGTTAACCCCAAAAGCTTATAGAAGCAGTAGCTCAATACACTATGTCAACCATAAGTGTATGTACTTGAAATGATGGGTTGACCTAATTAAATTAAGTTTTGTGTAACTAACATCCTAGGGAGGATGAGAGAGAAGTATTCATACATGAGTATCAATCATGTGGTGATTAGGGTATGATCCATAGTAAAGAGATCATGAAAACCCTAATCGAGAAGGTTAATTAATCCTAACCCTAATTCAGGGCAACTCTGAGTGAAACCCTAATCTAGGGTAATAGTGGAACTTTAATTATGGGTAATTGAATATGAAACCCTAATTTGGATAAATAGTAAATCCTAATTGTGGGATATTGTATGTAAACCCTAATCTAGGGTGATATTATATGGAACCCTAATTTAGGGTGATGTTATGTAAGACCCTGGTATATTAATGTGATGTGGAACTCAAATCCAGGGTGATGTTATGTAATGCTATATGGAACCCTAATCTTGGGCAATATGGTGATAAACCATAATCTTGATCTGGGTAATGGGATGAGTATCCCCAATTGACCTGAAATAGGAAACCCTAACCCTAGTAAGGGAATAGTGGTGTTATCCTTGAATAGTGATGCTATATTGTTTTGCATGGTGTTGATATGAAATTGAAGTAACAATTATCATCTGTACTAACCATGCAGGTATCATGAGATGATGAGCATAGCCAGGTATGAGCTATGATGTTTCATTTGATTAAAATTGTTATCGGGCTTTATGTGCCATAATATGCCATGTTGCCTAGTAAGAGGTAATGAGAGAATTAATGGGCCTTAAGTGCCATGTGAGATGCTTGTGTAACAAGTATCATGTTTACCTTGGTCAGATGACCTAAAGGTGATAGTTACCTAAAAGAGTGGTAACAGTTCTCAGTAATGAGTTAAGGGTTTGAATATCCAGAACCATATGATTATGACATTGAGTTTGTGAAGGGATGAGTATTCCCAGTATTTGAAATCAGGGATTGAGATCCCAATGTCTTATAAAGACTAAGAAGTAACTGATGAAAACAGTACTTGTTTTTTTGTAGCATTTGTCCTAATAAGTTATGTTTGAAAACTTGACTGATGCTAAAAGAATATGATAATGTACTTAATTAATCAAGTGAAATCCTTTCATGTAGAGCACTGACCATAGATCCATCATCGTCAGAAGTTGGTGATGGTGAAATAGGTTTTCCTTCGGGAATTCCTAAGGAACGCATATTTTTTAATATGTGGGGGTAATGGGTGCTAATACCTTACGCCCTGATGATGGGATTGATATGAGTTAAGTAATAAATCTCTCAATACTTCATTAATTGTGTCAGGATGGATGTATCACGAATCTCCTGATGATGATGAATGTCGGGTCGATATGAGATAAACATCAAATCTTTCAATTGTCGATGAGAGTGCAGTTGCCGCTGTAACTCTGTAGCGAAGTTTCCAATATACCCTGGAACTCTATGTTGAGAAGTTGACATAGTCCTGCTTGTAGTCTCGCACTAACCGAGATGTGATAGGTCATGGAATCTGGTTCTTCCTTTGACCTTATATGGTACTGATTTCGACTTCACAGTGGTCAGTTGGAGGATGAGCGGTATACCTCATCTCCTTGGGGCATAAATATGTTTGAAAAGGGTAATCAACCATGTAGCATATTTGTTAAGGTCAAAATGTGAGAATCACTGGTTGATATACATTTCTTAGTATGTCCTAGAAGAATAAATGATATACATGTTTCTTCAATATCTTGTTGAATAGTGACATGCTGCTTTATCAAGTCATAGCTGAATTGCTCTGAATAAGCTTATTGCTCTAATTAGTTTAGATATTGACTTATCTACTGCATGATATATATATATATGATTCTCTGCTCAGTTATTTTTATTTAAACTATAATAATAATGTTTTCGGCGGAGAGTTATATCTCTCGCTGGGGAAATTTACAAATTGTCTCACCCCCGTGGAATCCAACATTTTTAGGTGGACGTAGACGAGGTAGAGGCAGAAATCCCATAGCTAGGGAGGAGTAGCAGTAGCAGCAATAGGGATCGCAGTAATTCTATAGGTGGAAATACGGGTGGCCAAGTTTTGGAATAGATAGTCTTACGTGTCGTCTATGTACTCTCAGGTCCTAGGAGTTAGTGCTTTTAATAAATTGATCTGAGATTTTGTCTTTAAGCCTTGAGGTTTTATACTACTTATGCACAGCTAAGACAGAGCAGTTGATGCTTGTATTCCTTGAGAAGGGATGATACATGATATGTATATATGAATCAAGAAGTAAATGTCATACTTTGATTCTTGTTTAAAGAGTTTTCCTGAGAATGGATCTCTTTGTAAATGGTTTTAATTTTTAGTGATTTTTAGTAATCCGCTGCTAACGACCGCTTCCGCATTAAACTTAATCGATGTTTGGTAACAGGTGTCACACTACATGCCTTAATTGCCCTCTTTGGAAAATTTCATATAATTTGGATGACAATTGGACCCCAATTTGTTTGAAAAAGAAAGGACATAATTAATTAACCACGCTTTAGTCTAATTCATTTTGGATAAGATTTTCTCAGCTTATTTTGTCACGCTGGCTTTCCTTTAATTTCAGAAATTCAGACTCAACCGCAACCGGCAGATTTTAGACTGTGTGGCAACTATTTTCTCTCCTACCTCCATTTTATTTTTCACATGATCAGAGACCAGTCTCTTTCCCTCTCGGTCTTTCCCTTTCCTTTCCTCCTTTGCCTCAAGTTTTCTCACCCTCATATTCCTTAGATCATTCTAAAACCAAGGACCCTATATAATCTAGGGTTTCAGTGCTTCTACCCTACTTCTGTAGAACGATTCCTTGTCTCTTTGTTCCTCTCTATTTCTCCTTTCCTTTCCTTCCTTTCATCTCCTTGTGCCCTCAGGCTGTCGAGAAGACTTGTCATAACCATCGATGGAACCCCAAGCTTTGTTTCCCGTCGTTGTTTGAGCTTTGTTTCACTCTAAGCATGACTTCCCAACTCCGGCCACGCTATGCGGAAGGTTAGGCTAGGGATAGAGCTTTTGATCATTTGCAAGGTTGGGTCAGCATTTGGGAATGTAGCATATGGACTTGTGAAGATGTTTTCCTAATTAATTTGGCCTCTCTGCAAGGTGGGTAAAAGTCCCTCTTTTTACCCCCTATGTTGGAGTTTGTGAGCAGTGGTGGAATGTCGAGTTTTATGTTTCCCTTTTTTTCCTAGTCTGGCTTTCTGAGGTCAGCTGTGACAAAGTGAGTTTTTATAATATTTTCTCTCTCTTAAAAGTTTTATTATCAATTTTTTGATCAAAATACCCTCATATACTTCCCTCACTCAATTGAACAAAGATGAGTCACAAATTTCAAAGAAAATGCAAACCCTAATATGATATGATGATAAAATACATGTGTTAGTGTATTTAGTAAATGAATATATCAAATATTGGAATTCGGATCTCAAACTTATATCACAGCTTCATGACGACCTTATAAAACTACCCCTAAAATTTTATTTCAATTGGACCACCCAATTAGGAGATATAAGCATTTGAAATTATGTGTGTACTTGCTTTGTTCTCAAACTTTAGGACCTAAGTTTCGATTTAATAGGCTTGTAATTGGTCACGTGGCCCATTAAGCTACTGGGCGCGGACCACTTAGCTAAGGTTTAACCCCGTCCATCCGATCTGAGGCACTTAGATTCCCACCCTGATCCAAGGGTCAGGGACCCGTCTTCAACCTCCCGCAAAGGGCAGGGAGGAGAGAGAGGTCCCTAAGCAGGTTGTTTCGCCACCCTTCCACCTTATCTCAACTTTCCGCCTGACGAGTTGACCTCGTCTTGTGTTTTCATGGCCAACCACCCCAACAAACACCGTGTTTTGTGCACCGTTGTGCCATCTCAAACCCCTGAGCCTCGGACCTTCTCACTCCGGCGGCGGTCGTGAAGCCCAGGACCCCCAACCAACCCTAAACCTACCCCGATAGCCTATAAAACCACCCCCTCGATGTCGCCTCTACCTTCCTTTGCCTTTGACCCTAATTTTTCCGACCCTCATTGCCACCTGAGATCTCTACTCGATCTCCAGATCCTAGTGGCACTTCCATACTGCCTCTGGGTCGATCTCCTCCGCCTCGCCCTTTTCCTCCAAACCTTTGCCTCACCTGGTACCACGAGGTTGCAGGGACCTTGGGCGGCATCTTTTCCGCCCTCGTGGGAGCCTGCTACCCCCTTTTCCTACTTGGCTCCAGAGAGCTTCTCCGCCGCATTTTTCATGATCTGAATCTTGCTCACGTGAGGAAGCACTGACCAGACTGGGACCCAGGGCGCCAAGTGGACCACTGGTTGATCACCACATCAACCAGGGTTGTGGGTCAACAAAGACTGAAGAAGGGCCACTCGCACGAATAGGCCAATCATAAATCACCACATCAACAACTCGGGATCAAACTCATAAGACCTTGGATCAACCTGGGATGTCGATCCAGTAGGATCCGACCGTTGATCAAGGTAAGATCCTCTTCTTCTTTTTCTTTTTATTCAAGAAAATGGTTTATCTTAAGAAAATCATAGAAAATTCTAGGATTAGCAGAAAATATCAAACCTATATACCATTTTGATTAGAAAATTATTCTATATCCAAATAAAATGTTAACAGGACCTCGATCCATTGCCTTTTTCAAAAATAGTTGCCTAAAGCCTAAATGACTTCCTTAATTATAATTAATTGTTGATAATAGTTTTCCTTGATAATATATTACTGTCTACAATATATTTAACCCTAGATGAAACCATGTTTTCTAAGTAACTCGAAACAGTAGTTTAAGTTGATAAATGATGAAATGATTAGAAGAAACCCTAAATCTAGTTCTCTCTCTCCACATCAAATTAAATGTACATCTGTATATTAAATCTAGTATTGTTAGATGATGTTTGGTGACCAGGATTGGTCCTAAACCCTTGAACGAATCTTAATGTCATCAATGATTAATATGTTAGGGTTGCTTTCCCCCTTTTATCCAACCATCTTAGAAACCCTAGTTTATGGAAATCTTCTAATTGATTAATTAAATATTATCTTTTCAGCAAACTAATTAATGATGGATTAGACCTGATAATATCTCTAAACTCAATTAAAATATGGGAAATCCCTGATCTGAATTAGATAACATAAAAGGAATAACAACTAAGGACATATCTTAGTCTTGGTCACATGGACCAATAGTAATGTTGTACCTTGCTTTCCTTGTAGGGTGACGTAATTCTTGTTGATTTTAAATTCTTGGATATCCGATCTAAACAAGCAGGTACGTGGTCTTATAAGTATAAGACTAGATTTCTGGTTGCCAATGCTATGTAATATCTTAAATGCTCATATTTGGATATGATTTCTTGGTTGAACTAGTATGAATTATATTTTTCCAACTTTAAGAGAAACATAAATGATTATGATGGGTTGTAGCTACTAGTGTACATAACCTGGTGTGGATGTATGTTGCCTAACATGGATGTATGATTCCTTGGCCCATGTTAGATGTATGATGATATTCTATTACCCACACTAGATGTAAGTCAAGTACAATAGGTGTAGTACAACCGCATCAAAATGAATGTAATAAAAGGGTGTTTACTTGATTTTTGCCTTAAGAAATGGTTTTATCTCTCTTTCCTTCTTTTTAAAATATTTTCCTTTATGCAACCTTATTAGTGTAAACTTTACCACGTACCAACTTTGTTGATGTTTTTGTTTCTCGTATTTTCTAGGTACAAGGAATAATTGACAACAAAGTGAAATGTATGCTCAAAGTACCTGAAGGCACAAATAATAAGCATGGAGGATATATTAGATAGATCTATTCCACTTATCTTATTTCTTGCTAGATGTTAGTTTATTTCTTTTCCTAGTTGATGTTGAGGATGATTGAGATCCTATGTAATAAAGTTAACTTTCTCTAGAACAATATTTTCTCTCCATATGTAATGACTTTATTCTATCTATATGAATGAATGTCTGTGTGACTTTATGAGATGATGTGGACTTGATCTTGTCTCAATCTCTATTTTAGTTGACTACCTTAATCTCTTATATTTTCCCTTTTGACATCTATAGATATGAGTGCACGCATATCTATGAATGTCACTATGGAAAGTATATAGAAATTGGGGGACGTCACAGTTGGTATCAGAGCCAATGTTCACACATAAAGTCACATGAGCTTCATTCACCCTATTTTGAGTCTAGGGTAGTCCTTGAGTTAGGGATGTGAAGGGTGGAGGTGTCTAGGATAGCATCTGCCATGGGTCTGACTAAAGTCTCTGAGCCACTTAGCTTGGCAATCACGAGGCTACCATTATGGTAGTATAAGTCTACCTGGCCAATACCCTAAGTGTCTCCTATTCTTGGGCTTACCTTAATTTAGGAACCTTCTCATCTATAGATTTTCCCTCTCATCCCTTCTATAGCAAAAATTTCCTTCTCATCTATGTTTTAAAATAAATTTTCCCTCTTACCTCTGTTATAAGGTTAGGAAGGAGTCTCTCTATTTAGAAAGTCCTAAGGATCGACTGATAAGGATTTTAGGATATCCTCTATAAATCACAACATTAAGAACATTAATAATTGATAAAGGAGAATAATGAAATATCATGTGATAATAATAATGATAATGATGAGAATAATTGTTGAAGTAATAAATCTAATACGTTCAAATTAATTTTAGGATGCCTCCTAAAACTCGCAACTCAAAGGCCTCAGAGGAATCGTCCTCTAAAAAGAGAAAAGAACCTGAAACCTCTAAAGTACCTGATCCTGATGCCGTGGCCAAGGAAAGATGGGAGGAACAAAAGAAAATCCTTCTAGACTTTATGGAAACCCTCGCCACAAAAGGAACCCCTGAACCTAGATCCTCTAGGAAAAAGGAGGTGACGGTGATAGACTTCATTAAGCTCAACCCTGACAGCTTTTGGGGGGAAGACCAACCCAAAGTCATGGACAAGGCTGAGGCTTGGGTCCTTTCCATAGAGAATGCCTTCCGTACCCTAGAAGTACCCAAAGAAAAGAAGGTTAAATTCGCCACCCATTTGCTTAAGGGAGGGGCAAAGATCTGGTGGGAGAACTATGGTAGGAATCGGGGAGAGGAAGTAGACAACTTGGGGTGGGAAGCCTTCAAGACCCTCTTCACTGACTGTTTCATGCCCATAACTGAGAGGAAGAGGAAAGAGAAGATGTACATGGAGCTTAGGCAAGGCAGTCTCTCAGTGGCCGATTATACCTGGAAGTTTAGGCTTTTGGAATGCTATGCCCCTATCCGGACTGAGGACCGCCTCACTGAGCATTATGTAGACTGTCTCTCCGCACACTTGAAAACCCTAGTTATAGCCTCTCGTCCCCGAAGCATTGATGAAGCCCTAGACATGGCCCTTAAGTAGGAAAAGGAGCAGGGATTGCATAAGCCTTCTAGCATGGGATATTTAGGGTTGACCACCACTGAGGAGGAGAAGTTCAAGAAGTTCCACCCCGGCCATAATAAAGGATCAGGAAAAGGAGGAGGTTCAGGCAAGAAAGGACCGAAGAATATCAAGCTGATGGATTACCGCAACAAATGCAAGACTTGTGGACGAGGAGATGATGGGCCTTGTCGCTACACCAAGCCGGTCTGCTACAACTGCAAGAAGGAGGGACATTTCCTTGCCAAGTGTCCTAATGCATCTATCCTTGGCAAACCTCCAGCGGGTGCGCCACCCCCTCATGGACACCGCAATGCTAGGGTGTTCGCAATAACAGCAGAGGAGGCTAGGGCAAATCTGAACCAGCTTGTCGAAGGTAACCTTAAATCTTTTTCATATATCTAATATCTTGTTCAAATGCCTTCGAATATTTAAAGTATATTATATTGTGTAGGCATTGTTTTCTTGAATGGACATCCTGTTAAAGCATTATTTGACTCTGGATCCACAAATACTTTTATCTCTCGAAATCTGGCCTCAATATTGCACTTACATATAAGGGACTTGGGATACATTCTGGATGTGTCAACTCCTAGTGGAAAAATATTCACTACATTATAGAAAACTGATGTCCTCCCTCTAAAATTTGAAAATCATGATATGCCTTTTGAATTCATTCTCTTAACCATCGAAGACTTTGATATTATTCTCGACATGGATTGGCTATACACATATCATGCTCACATTGACTGTAGAAATAAGATGGTAGTTCTCTCTCAACCTCATTCCTCTCCTGTAGTGATCCCTCGGGGAAGCGGATTCTATAATAATGTAATAATTTCATCTCTAAAAGCTAAAAAACTCATATCTAAAGGATGTAAAGTCTTCCTCGCATTCGTCTCAGAGACCAGTCCTGACAACGGGCCTGTAGAAAGACTGGAGGTGGTACGTGATTTCCTTGATGTATTTCCGAAGGAGCTTCCTGGGTTGCCTCCAAACAAAGACATTGAGTTCTCCATAGATCTTCTTCCTGGAACCACTCTGATTTCTAGGGCACTGTATAGGATGGCACCTACTGAGCTTATGGAGCTGAAGAAACAATTACAAGAACTTTTTGATAAAGGTTTTATCTGCCCTAGCGTTTCCCCTTGGGGTGCACCTGTCCTTTTTGTTAAAAAGAAAGATGGTTCAATGTGGATGTGTATTGACTATCGCATGTTGAACCAAGCTACCATTAAAAACAAGTATCCTCTCCCTCGTATTGATGACCTCTTTGATCAACTTCATACTGCTAAAGTTTTCTCAAAATTTGATCTTCGTTCTGGCTACCATCAACTTAAGGTCAAGGATTTATATATATCCAAGACTACTTTTCGAACTCGTTACGGGCACTACGAATTCCTGGTGATGCCGTTTGGGTTTACCAACACACCTGGCGTATTCATGAACTTGATGAACAAAGTCTTCCAACCTTATCTTGATGAGTTCGTAGTCATCTTCATTGATGATATTCTGATCTATTCTGACTCTATGGAGAAACATCGAGAGCATCTGAAGTCTGTCCTTGAGATTCTTCGAGCCCAGAAATTCTATGGCAAGCTTTCTAAATGTGAATTCTGGATTGACAAAGTCATGTTTCTTGGACATGTTATTTCTAGGGGTAACCTATCTGTTGATCCCGCTAAAGTATCTACTATACTTGATTGGCAACCTCCTCATAATCCTTCTGAAATCCGGAGTTTCTTAGGTCTGGCCGGATATTATCGTCATTTTATTCTGAATTTCTCCAAAGTGGCACTTCCTCTCACTAAGCTTACTCGGAAGGATAAGCATTTCATCTGGTCAGCTGCTTGTGAGTCTATCTTCCAAGAGCTCAAGCAGAAGTTGACATCAGCACCTATCTTTGTTCTACCATCTGGCAATGAAGGATTTGTGATATTCACTGATGCTTCCTGACATGGACTAGGGTGTGTCCTACAACAGAACGGGAAAGTAGTGGCCTTCGCTTCCAGACAGCTAAAACCCAATGAGTTGAATTACCCTACGCATGATTTGGAGTTAGCTGCTATCATCCATGCTCTCAAAATCTGGAGGCACTACTTGTACGGGGCAACATTTGATATCTTCACCGCCCATAAAAGCCTCAGGTACATTCTGACGCAAAAGGACTTGAATCTGCAGCAGCGACGATGAATCGAGTACTTGAAGGACTACGACTTCACTATTGGCTACCATCCAAGCAAGGCCAATGTGGTTGCAGATGCTCTTAGTGGGAAAAGAGCCATTTGTGCATCCCTGTCGGTACCCGAATGGAGGAACATGGAGGACCTAGCAAGCTGGAGACCACAATTCTTGGTTGATCGTATGCATGTCAATTACATCTCTATCACATCCAACCTGCATTCTGAACTTCTAGAGGCACAGAAAGCTAGTCCCGAGCTTGCAGAGCTCTCCTCTCTCCTGGATAAACCTCATACACATCTGTCTGTGGGTCTGGATGGTGGTCTTCGATATAAGAACCGTATGTGGGTCCCTAAACATTTAGTTGTAAAGGCAACAATTCTTAGTGAGGCACATGGGTCCAAGTACACAGTTCATCCCGACACGACGAAGATGTACAAAGACCTACAATGTCAGTTCTGGTGGAGAAGCATGAAGCATGACATTGCAGATTTTGTGTCCAAGTGTCTGACATGCCAGAGAATCAAGGCCGAACATCAAAGACCAGGTGGTCTACTGCAACCCCTTGAGATTACGGAATGGAAATGGGAACATATCACTATGGACTTCGTAGTGGGATTACCCAGAACCAGGAAGGGATACGACGCTGCATGGGTCATCGTGGATCGTCTCACCAAGTCAGCTCATTTTCTACCTGTAAAGACTACCGCGAAAGTTTCTGAGTTGGCTGACCTTTATATATGGGAGATTGTACGTATGCATGGAGTTCCAGCGTCCATTGTCTCAGACTAGGACCCAAATTTCACCTCAAAGCTGTGGAAATAGGTTCAAGAGGAATTGGGCACCAAACTGAACTTCAATACAACATACCATCCGTAGACAGATGGACAGCCAGAACGAACAGTGCAGATTTTGGAGGATCTTCTACGAGCTTGTGTGCTTGACTAGGAAGGCTCGTGGGACCATTATCTTCCTTTCGCTGAGTTCGCCTATAATAATAGTTATCAGGAAAGTATTGGGATGCCACCATACGAAGCTCTCTATGGCCGACCGTGCAGATCTCCATTACATTGGGACGATGTCGGAGAACACACCTTGATGAAATCCGAGGAGATGCAGCTATATGCAGATAAAGTTGCACTGATCAGGCAGAGAATGAAGCGAGCACAGGATAGGCATAAATCGTATGCAGATGCTCATCGACATGAATGTCAGTTCAAGGAAGGTGATCATGTCTTTCTGAAAATCTGACCTATTTGAGCTTTGGCCAAGAATAAGGGAAAGCTCAGTCCTCATTATGTGGGACCCTTTGAGATTCTTGAAAGGGTTGGAGAATGTGCCTATCATCTTGCTTTGCCACCTCAGTATAGTGCCATGCATAATGTCTTTCATGTATCTAATCTGAAGCCTTATGTCAAAGACCCCAGTCACATTCTGAATCATGAGCCTCTCGAGCTGAAAGATGATCTGACGTATGCTGAGTCACCAGTCAAAATCCTTGATTTCAGGACAAAGGAGCTTCGCAGTAATCGACATATAGATATGGTGAAAGTTCTTTGGAGCCACCATGATCAAACAGATGCTACATGGGAGCTCAAGTCTGAAGTC
Organism: Alisma plantago-aquatica; assembly: GCA_963693085.1. Lineage (NCBI taxonomy): Eukaryota > Viridiplantae > Streptophyta > Magnoliopsida > Alismatales > Alismataceae > Alisma > Alisma plantago-aquatica. Next base: position 782,503,760 of record OY856413.1, read on the forward strand.
GAGCGGAAATATCCACATCTCTTTCAGGCTGCTTGAATTTTGAGGGCAAAATTCTTAAAAGGAGGGGAGAATGTGACAAAGTGAGTTTTTATAATATTTTCTCTCTCTTAAAAGTTTTATTATCAATTTTTTGATCAAAATACCCTCATATACTTCCCTCACTCAATTGAACAAAGATGAGTCACAAATTTCAAAGAAAATGCAAACCCTAATATGATATGATGATAAAATACATGTGTTAGTGTATTTAGTAAATGAATATATCAAATATTGGAATTTGGATCTCAAACTTATACCACAACTTCATGACGACCTTATAAAACTACCCCTAAAATTTTATTACAATTGGACCACCCAATTAGGAGATATAAGCATTTGAAATTATGTGTATACTTGCTTTGTTCTCAAACTTTAGGACCTAAGTTTCGATTTAATAGGCTTGTAATTGGTCACGCGGCCCCTTAAGCTACTGGGCGTGGACCACTTAGCTAAGGTTTAACCCCGGCCATCCGATCTGAGGCACTCAAATTCCCTCCCTGATCCAAGGGTCAGGGACCCGTCTTCAACCTCCCGCAAAGGGCGGGGAGGAGAGAGAGGTCCCTAAGCAGGCTGTTTCGCCACCCTTCCACCTTATCTCCACTTTCCGCCCGATGAGCTGACCTCATCTTGTGTTTTTGTGGCCAACCACCCCAACAAACACCGTGTTTCGTGCACCGTTGTGCCATCTCAAACCCATGAGCCTCAGACCTTCTCACTCCGGCGGAAGCCGTGAAGCCCAGGACCCCCAACCAACCCTAAACCTACCCCGATAGCCTATAAAACCACCCCCTCGATGTCGCCTCTACCTTCCTTTGCCTTTAACCCTAATTTTTCTAACCCTCATTGCCACCCAAGATCTCTATTCGATCTCCAGATCCTAGCGGCGCCACTGCACTGCCTCTGGGTCAATCTCCTCCGCCTCGCCCTTTTCCTCCAAACATTTGCCTCACCTGGTACCACGAGGTCACAGGGACCTTGGGCGGCATCTTTTCCGCCCTCGTGGGAGGATTCTACCCCCTTTTCCTACTTGGCTCTGGTGAGCTTCTCCGCCACATTTTTCACGATCTGAAGCTTGCTCACGTGAGGAAGCACTGACCAGACTGGGACCCAGGGCGCCAGGTGGACCACTGGTCGATCACCACATCAACCAGGGTTGTGGGTCAACAAAGACTGAAGAAGGGCCACTCGCACGGATAGGCCAATCATGAATCGCCACGTCAGCAACCCAGGATCAAACTCGCAAGACCTTGGATCAACCTGGGTCGTCGATCCAGTAGGATCCGACCATTGATCAAGGTAAGATCCTCTTCTTCTTTTTCTTTTTATTCAAGAAAATGGTTTATCTTAAGAAAATCATAGAAAATTCTAGGATTAGCATAAAATATCGAACCTATATACCATTTTGATCAAAAACTTATTCTCTATCCAAATAAAATTTTACCAGGACCTAGATCTGTTGCCTTTTTCAAAAATAGTTGCCTAAAGCCTAAATGACTTCCTTAATTATAATTAATTGTTGATAATAGTTTTCCTTGATAATATCTGACTTTCTACAATATATTTAACCCTAGATGAAACACTATTTTCTAAATAACTCAAAACAATAATCTAAGTTGATAAATGATGAAATGATTAGAAGAAACCCTAAATCTAGTTCTCTCTCTCCACATCAAATTAAATGTACATCTTTATATTAAATCTAGTATTATTAGATGATGTTTGGTGACCAGGATTGGTCCTAAACCCTTGAACGGACCCTGATGTCATGAATGATTAATATGTTAGGGTTGCTTTCCCCCTTTTATCCAACCATCTTAGAAACCCTAGTTTATGGAAATCTTCTAATTGATTAATTAAATATTATCTTTTAAGCAAACTAATTAATGATGGATTAGACCTGATAATATCTCTAAACTCAATTAAAATATGGGAAATACCTGATCTGAATTAGATAACATAAAAGGAATAACAACTAAGGACATATATTAGTCTTGGTCACATGGACCAATAGTAATGTTGTACCTTACTTTCCTTGCAGGGTGACTTAATTCTTGTTGATTTTAAATTCTTGGATATCCGATCTAAACAAGCAGGTACATGGTCTTATAAGTATAAGACTAGATTTCTGGTTGCCTATTCTATGTAATATCTTGAATGCTCGTATTTGGATATGATTGCTTGGTTGAACTAGTATGAATTATATTTCGCCAACTTTAAGAGAAACATAAATGATTATGATGGGTTGTAGCTACTAGTGTACATAACCTGGTGTGGATATATGTTGCCTAACATGGATGTGTGATTCCTTGGCCCATGTTAGATGTATGATGATATTCTATTGCCCACACTAGATGTAAGTCAAGTACAATAGGTGTAGTACAACCGCATCAAAATGAATGTAATAAAAGGGTGTTTACTTGATTTTCGCCTTAAGAAATGGTTTTATCTCTCTTTCCTTCTTTTTCAAATATTTTCCTTTATGCAACCTTATTAGTGTAAACTTTACCACGTACCAACTTTGTTGATGTTTTTGTTTCTCATATTTTCTAGGTACAAGGAATAATTGACAACAAAGTGAAATGTATGCTCAAAGTACCTGAAGGAACAAATAATAAGCATGGAGGATATATTAGATAGATCTATTCCACTTATCTTATTTCTTGCTAGATGTTAGTTTATTTCTTTTCCTAGTTGATGTTGAGGATGATTGAGATCCTATGTAATAAAGTTAACTTTCTCTAGAACAATATTTTCTCTCCATATGTATTGACTTTATTCTATCTATATGAATGAATGTCTGTGTGACTTTATGAGATGATGTGGACTTGATCTTGGCTCAATCTCTATTTTAGTTGACTACCTTAATCTCTTATATTTTCCCTTTTAACATCTATAGATATGAGTGCACGCATATCTATGAATGTCACTATGGAAAGTATATAGAAATTGGGGGACATCACATCGGCGATGCTTGAGGAAACATTTGGCATCATCGGGTGGTGTTGGATTGTTGGAGGCTTGCAGATTGATTTCATCTCTATCGAGCTTGAGGATTTCTGGGTTCTCATCGTGTGGAGGAGCAAAGGAAGGGGATGACCCCCTGATCATTTCTCGAGTTTTCCCCTCAGTTCTCCTTTCCTTGTGTTTCTGTGTCGAGGGTATGACCATCCTTCCACTTATTTATTTTTTAGTCTTCACGACCTGTAGTTTTGTGGGTCAGCAGTCGGGTGGCCAAATTCAATCAGTCCACCAAGGCATGACGCGCCCAAATGTCCAACTGTATGATTGACATGGATTTTCCTCAATTTCTCATTGGTCGGTATTTCTAAAATAGATAACTTACTCTATGGTTATCTAGAAATTATGCAAAAATACTCGTTAGATTCAAGAAAAGATTCTCTATCTAATTGTATAAGTTTGTTGCCTAACTATGAACTAATTCATATTTTTTAACATACTTTCCTAATTATATAATAAATTTTAAAATTCATAACTATATATTTAAAGTAAAAAATATAATAAAAATGTTTTGAACTCAAGAAAATATAATCTAAATCATGACATGGTTTTGATAACTTAATTCACTAACATTAAAATGGCGATTTTTAGGGTTTTGAATAATTAATGAAAACCTAACCCTCTTTTCACTTACATTATTAATAGGTTCTTTTGAGACCTAGATTTGGATCTAGATCTATCTTGGACTTGTTTAGACTCTAAAGACAAGGTATAATTCCATCCCACATTATTTCTATATTGAGAAATTTCTTATTCCTCACTTTTAATGTATGTGTAACATCCCTAACCTGGGTTATGCCATAACCCTAGATGTTTTGCTTAATAAAGTTAATTATATGCTTGCTCTTATTTCTTGAAAAGTAATTAAGGCTCAAGAGGAACTTATGTTTCAATTTTAGTCCTTTTCAAATAATGTTGAAGCAATGTTTGCTTATTTTGGACTAAAGTGCAAATTACCCAAATTGAGGGGTTAAATTGCAAATGTTACCTAATAAGATGTTCCTAATGTGTTTAAGCATCATTATAATGAAGATGATGCAGAGGTATGGCTTGTGGTAGCCTTAGTACCAAGAAAGAGCTGATAAAGCAATGTTTGTGCATTAAAACCTAGTTCTTGTGTAATGTGCAAATTACCCAAAACCCAGGGTTCAATATGCAAATTACCACTTCAAAATAGTCCCTAATGTTTCTTGGCATCATGTAGAGCAAATAAAATGAGAGGGACACCTCATTTGAATCACTTTGGAGGAGAGAGAATATTGATATTAAAATAATCAAGATTTAAGCATAATTGAAACTTTACTTCAATTTAATGCAAAAATAAATATATTAATTGAAGATCCCTTCAACCAAAAGGTGAGGGATGATTTTGAAAAATAATGTACGACCATGTTCCTTGAAAAGGCACGAAAATATCTAAAGGAAGTGGATAACTCACTCAAATTATTAAAAGAAAATGAATTATCCACTAACTTTAGGATATTGTTATTATAAGGGTTAAGGTGCTTAATTTGCTTTTCTTTAAATCATGGATAATTGAGAAGAATAAGAGGCAAAGGAGATAGCCTCGTAATCAAGGAAGGAAAGGGGGAAAGAGGCAAGGAAATGGAGGAGATAATCCCTACTTTCTCTCTCCTAAAATGAATTTTTAATAAAATGCATATATGCTCCTTTATCCATGAGTTGAAAGGGTAATTTCGAAACCCCTTTCACTTCTTGCTTTCAAAAACGACCAAGGGAGCTTGGATCAACAGGAGGACGACCCCCAACCTGTTGGTAAGCTTCTTGACCTTCTTTCACCATGATTTCATGGTGAAAATCGAAAATAAATGATGGATTTCTTCTTTTCTCCATGTAATCTTCTATCCTAGCCATTTCTTTTCACTCAAAAGCTTGAGGACGAGCTTGGGATATTTGAGAAAGCTTCTTCCACCATTAAAGACGTGGAGCTTGGAGCTTTGAAGCTCAATTGGAGGTGGGTTATATAACTTAAACCCTTAAATGTTGTTATTTGATTCAATTCTCCATTAATTGTTGATCATTTTGTTCTACTTGAAATTCCCTTGATCCATTGATGTAATTACCATGAAAACGGTAGTAGCTTTTGAGTGAACAAAGGTAGATGATGATGACATCATCTTAGGCACACATTCCAACAAGTTTCTTTTGCAAACGGTTTTAAGATCTTGGTCCAAACGGTTTCACCAAACCGTTTGGAGACCAAACAGTTTGCAAACCGTTTGGAGGTTTGGATCCCAAACCGTTTAGAAGGGTTGACCATTTGGATGGGTTGACCGTTTGAGGTCAGGACCCTAGTGCATGTTGGATGCTGATCTAATGGATCCAATTGATTAATTCAATATATGGACAATCCTCCAATTAGAAACCCTAATCGGGTTAAGTGCTAAAATTTCAATTGGTTGATTTAATATTTTGGGTTGATTAACCCAAACGGTATCAAGACCGTTTGGATGTCTAGGGTTGAGTATGGTTGAGTATTTGAAGATCCAGAGATATCATATTGAAATGCAATCAATAGTTAATTTGATGATCGATTCAATGATACAAACCCTAATTGATTTTCACAATTTTCAATAAAGGTTTGAGTCAAACGGTCTCAAGACCGTTTGGAGGTCATCCAAATGACCTCAAGACCGTTTGAGGTCAGGTCATGTCATGGTTTTATGATGATCCAATGATTTCTATTGGACTAGTTCCACAATGTCAACCATTGATGGCTCCTCGATTTCAAAACCCTAATTGATGGTTTCTTGATTATAAACCCTAGTTCAATTGGGTTCAAAACCCTAATTGAAGGTCCAATTGAAGGGTGATTCAATGGTCTAATTGAATAATAAATCATTGGTCCAATTGATAGATGGTTTTATGATTGAAATCCTGAATTGATAAAGTGAAGGAAGACCTTTTTGGTCCATTCAGTTTTGAGAGAGTTTGGACCAAACGATCTTAAGACCCTTTGAGTCCAAACAGTCTCAAGACCGTTTGGGATCAAATGGTCTCAAGACTGTTAGAGACCAAACAGTCTCAAACCGTTTGGAGACCCAAGTGGTTTCAAGTATAATTGTCCATACGGTTTCATTATTGTTTTGCTTAAATGGTTTCAAACCGTTTGGAGCATCAATGGTCAAGAACGTTTGGATGTTTCAATGTGATTAAGTCAAATGGAAACCTAAGGTTATGAAAGATAAAATGACCCTATGGTTGTTACTGATTTATCTCAAAGATAATCACTAGGGTTGTACCTTTAAGGTGCTAAGTAATTGGTAACCCTAGATGAGTTAATCCTTGAAGCTTAAGTAAGCAATATTTTAATACACTATGTCAACCCCAATTGAATGTATTTAATAAAGGGTTGGTTGACCTAATTTATCCAAGTTTGACATAGTCAACATCCTAGAGAGGATGAGAGAGAGAGGAATCCATACATGTAGGATAATCATGTAATGGATAAGCCTCAAACACCTTCAATATGAATAAATTAATATTCTAAGGTATGATCTTTGATGAAGTGATCATGTGAAACCCTTATTGAGGGTGATTCCATGTGAAACCCTAATTGAGGGTGATGCCATGTGAAACCCTAATTGAGGGTGATGCCATGTGAAGCCCTAATTAAGGGTGATGCCATGTGAAACCCTATTCAATGGTATGATGAGGAGCCCTAATAAAAGGTAAAGGTATGTGAAACTCTAATTTGGAGTCATAATACATGAAACCCTAATCTTGGGCAATATGATGACAAACCAGAACCCTAATAATAAAATAGTGGGTAAAGCCGTATAAAGGTGAAATATCTCAAATGGTTGATTATAGGCAACCTTATAGTAAGCAATACCTTAACCTGAAATGAGTCCATACCATTGAAGATAGTTGGACCATTCTTGTGTGTGACCTATGCACTTCATGATAATGAAAGTATTAAGATGGGAAATACCTTAATCCAAGATAAGTTGATAACTCAAGAAAGTTGGAAGTGATGAGAAAAGTGATACATCAAGATATGATAGATATCACTTTTAGCATTCCAGGGTTGATATACCTTGATGCACCTCAAATCCAATATACTTGGATAAGAAACACATGAAGTGGATTATGTAAATTGTTACAATGAAATGTAATGAGTTTGATATACTTTGATAAGTATAGGCTAATATACCTTGAGAATGGGGTTAAGCCAAACTAATGAGTATGATGTAATCATACCATGATAAGGATGAGAAATGAACTCATACCTTGTATTGATAATCATTTAATGATAAATGTTAAGACTAATAAACATGATTGAATACTCAAGATGTTAATGGATGCTCCTAGAGGTGTGGAGCAATACATTAGGGTTGATTTGATAAATATGAAATCCTAATTAATGTGAGATGGAAAAACCCTAACCCTAAATTGGGTAATGGGACATGAGAAACCCTAATGTAATGTGAATAGTAAGCCCTATCCCTATTAAGGGAATAGTGGTGTTACTATTGTATTATATGAGGTAATATGTTATTGTTGCCTAGTGATAGGTGACAAGATGTTTAATGGCCTTGTGAGCCATATGGTTAGATGTTACCTAGTGATAGGTGACAATATGTTTAATGGCCTTGTGAGCCATATGGTTAGATGTTTCCTAGTGAGAGGTGACAAGATGCTTTATGGGCCTTATGAGCCATGAGAACAATTGTGGCATAGTGAGAGGCACCAAGATGATTATAAAAGTTTACTGTAAGAAATGATAATAATAAACCTAATAAAAAGGAACAATTGTATTTAATAAAGAATGTGAACAGCTATGAATGCTAACCTCAGGGTTCAAAGCCTAGAGAAGGATGTGATGATTAATGATGGGTCAAAGGAATTTATATTCCATGATATATGTAATCAGGTTTGATTAAAGTCCAATACCTGGCAGAGGTGTAATGCCTATAATCAGGATTGGTTAGAGTCCAATGCCTGGGTGTGTAATCAGGATTGGTTAGAGTCCAATGTCTGGCGGTGTAATCAGGATTGGTTAGAGTCCAATGCCTGGCGGTGTAATCATGATTGGTTAGAGTCCAATGCATGGCTGTGTAATCAGGATTGGTTAGAGTCCAATGCCTGGTTGTGAAATCAGGATTGGTAGTGTCCAATGCCTGGCGGTGTAATCAGGTTTGGAAGAGTCCAATACCTGGCAGAGGCTCAATGCCTGTAATGATGACATAGGATTGGTAATAACCTAATGCATGTATTAATGATATATGAAGTACATCGTAGATATAATCCCATATGTGTACAGTAGATTGGCTACGGCCAACAGATTAAAACAAGAATGTCTCATGGGTGACATATCAAGATAATGAGTGCCACTAGAGAACTTAACATGATGGTATAATATGATGGATAAATGATATACATGTTCTTCCTATTCCTTATTAAGAGAATAGATGATCTACTATTCTATCATAAATAGTTGCAATGCTTTAAAAGTTGAGAATGCTTTAAACTACTTATCCTCTGCCCAGTTTTATATCATTAATCTGCAATAATAATGTTTTTGGCGGAGAGTTATATCTCTCGTTGGGGCAATTACAATTGTCTCACCCCCATGAGATCCAACATTTTTAGGTGGACAAGCACGAAGGAGACTGAGAATATCTTGTAGAGAAGGAACATCAGCAGCAGCAGTGACAGCTCAGGTTGAGTGTACTGTCTGTCGTGTCTTGTAGATAGAAGTCATATGTGTTGTCTCTGTACTCTCAGGTCCTTGGAGTCAGTAACTAGTGTTTTTAATAAATCAATTTGAGATTTTGAGTTGCTTATGTATAATTCTGGCAAAGCAACTGATGTATGTAATTCTCGAGAAGAGATAGTACATGTGATATGTTTATGAACTAGGATGTAAATGAAATACATTGGTTCTTGATAAAAGAGTTTTCTTGTGTATGGATCTCTTTGCAAAAGGTTTACATTTTTAGTGATTTTTAGTGATCCGCTGTTAGTGATCGCTTCCGCTTAGTTAATGACGTATGTTTGAATGCTTCGCCATAGTATGTTTGCATCTTCTATTATTCCTTTTGAGAAATTAACCTATGTTTCTTCTTTCTCTTAGTCCTATGGACATTAGACTACACCTTATCTTGTTCTTTTGGAAAATATGCTTCATGTGAAGTACCTTTTATTTATTATTGATCTTTGTACATTCTCTTGGTCTTTTATATGCTTTGTTCATGATGGAACTCTATATAATGACATGTAATGTCTTTTGCCCACTTGTGAGGTGGATGTATATGTTGGTCACTTTTGTGGGACTAGTTTGTATAAAGTGACTATACTTTCTACTTTCCTCTACATTTAACATGCTATATGATTCAGTTTCACTAGAGTAGTGTAATTGTATTGGTTTATGGATAGATGTGTATTTCCTTCTCGGGGCAGTGTGCTCTTGTTATTTTGGGGATGGAGGTGGACCCATACCTGGGTTTCAAATTTATGAGGTTTGGCCCACTTTATATATATTTGCAAGTTTGGTTATGTTCCATTCTCTATTAGGCTTCAAGTTTGTGAGACTTGGCCGACTTTGTTATTATATTGTTCTAGGGCTATGTTTATCTCACATGCATGCATGTTGGTGATGATGTTATGGGTTATGTGCCCTAATTTCATGATATGTGCTTATGTGGAACAACTTTTATTATTTATTTATGGCAAGTAGTTGCTTTGTTATCTCTTGTTGCAAATCATTTCTTTTATTCCCTTTTGGGTAGTACTTTTCTCTTTCATTGGAAGTCTTTATATTTGTTGTCTTTTACCATATATTGCTCAATTTTCTTTTTAGTATGCACATACCAGCCTTTGTTGATATCATATATTTTCTCTTCTTGTCGGGGTATGCTTCCAACCCTAGGTGAAGGACTTGGATGATAAGGTATGAAGTTTTAGACTACCTTAAGGAGTTAAAGCTTGGAGACAATCTTGTTATGGTTTAGATTTCTCTCTACTTATATCCTTATGTTGTATCTTACGTGTAAACCCTGTATGGGAGATTATGAGGTACTTTTTAAATCTTTTGTAAAGAATTTAATATAGTCTTTATTTTTATTCTACTGTTACATTTTGGTTGTTTTGATTACCATTAATTATGATTTGATAAATGTACACCCACTCCAACATATCTCTTGGGTGTGTTTGGACTAGAGGTTCTATTCTTCAAATTTTTGTAGGGAGTGGATCCCCTCTAGGTCCTACTCCTTACGACTTCTCCTCTAATTCTTTATAGGCTAAACGCCCTTTAGGGTTGCGCCTCCCTTCTCCATTGTTGTACACAACCACCGCCACACTCCCTCTCCTCTTCATCTTAGGGTTTTAAGAGAATGACTAGGCCCCGTACAGACCTCCTCCACCCCCAATTGGTGCTCCTCTCGTCTCGAGCCCATATACCTACCTCTTCTCCTTCTCCAGTGATGATGAGTCAGTGCACGTTGCTCCAAACACCTCTACCTAATTAAATGCATGGTGAGCATCCTCAGAACCTCTCCTTTGTTGTGGCTTTTCTGGTTTGATCTATAATTGCCCCAACACTCGTACCCTATAGCCAAGTTCATGACCCTCGTTGGCAGTTCTGTGCCATGATGCCCTGATGGTCCTATGGATTGGGAGAGTCCACTAGACCCCGACGGAGCTTTCTATGGCTTTGGTTGGTGCTTTTGTGCTCTGAACTCATCGCGGGAAAACTTGAGTATGTTTCCCATGTTTCTTTCTTCCCAACATTTCCCAGGGACATTGAGGCCCTCGTCCTCGCATCCTGCTCCTTATACTTAGTTGGTCCATGAAGAAGAAGCCACGTCCTCATATATTTTCTTGGTTTGGGCCTCTTAATACTTATCTACCTCTAGTATTAGTTGACCGTGGATGTATCACGGACTTTGGTGCTCTGTCCTCACCAGAGTTCACAGGCTAACTCTTGGCTTCACCGAGATGTGGTGAGCACACCAAAAGTCTCTACACCTCAAGAAATACTCAGATCCTTCACTCTTTCTCGAGATTTTGGTCAGATTTCTAACTCCAAGCAAGAGCCTCACACCATGTATCGAAGAAAAGGAAACTCGGTCAATGAATGACCTGAGTGCCCCTACAGACTTAACTGACTTATTTTTGTCGCATGGGAAATCTGGGGTTTTCATGCTCTTGCTTCTCCTTTGACCACTTATCCACCTGGGCGAGACCTTTGCTAGTTGGCGAGCTGGCATTGACCCACATCATATGGTCCCATCATCCCAATGGATAAAGAGGCCGCCTACATGGCATTTCTTTATTTTTGATTGGTCCATTTTCATAAATTCATAGTAAATCGTTGAATGCTCAGAAAAATGAGAAAAACTATGTTTTGGAAGTGTGTTTTTGAGAGCAATCTGAATATCTAGTTTTTGGAGTCTTTTTCTAAATCTCTAGACCTTGATTTTTGTAGAAATAAAGTTAGTGTTTAATATTGTGAATAAAATTGCACATTAATATGTGAAATGCTTTGAACGGGATAATTAGGGTTGTCTGACCTAGGAAGTGATTAGGAGTTATTCAACCTAGGAAGAGAAATAAGACACTCTCTAAGTAAAAAGGTAAGTGGACTCATGCACTCTGGGTTAACAAGTATGGGTAAAAGGGATTTATATTTGCTTATATTATGAAATTCAATCAAAATGACATCAAGTGTCTTAATGAATATTTGCAAGAAAATTGATAATAGATCAGATTATGATTTTTAATATATCTTGCTCATATATTTTTATTAACATACATGCACATGCTTCAAAGTCAATTTTAATGCTTTAAATTGTAATGTTCAAGTTATTATGCTTCATGTTATTATGCTTCAAGTTATTATGCTCAAGATAAATGTTAAGTATATAATGGATGAATTATGATTGTTCCTTCTAAGATTAAGATGCCTTTTTGGAATAAGCTCTGTGTGAGAAATGAGCACTTGGGTGCATAAGCTCTGTGTGAGCAATGAGCTCTTGGGAGCATAAGCTCCGTTTGAGCAATGTAAGGATGAAGGACAACATATTCAGCCCAAGACAGTGATGTTAATGATTAAAGATAAAGTTATATGCAAAGAATATAATGTTACCATGTGTTTTTCCAAAAGTATAGCTATTTTCAGTTCATATAATGTTGCTCGGTGCCACTTACTCTGACATATTTTCTGTTTTGCTTTGTATGGCTGGGACACGATGTCCGCATGAGAGAAGAATAAAGGGACCTAGACAAGGAGCATATACCTCAAGGACAAGGCTAGGACTCTAAGCCTGGTGGGGTGCCAACTATAATAGAATAAGTAGTTTGGTTTATTTTAAGTTAAGAGATCTATGTATTAATTTTAATTTCAAGCTTTTTGTTATGGACCTTGAGAATGAGAACTATTATTTATCATGTGTTGGTTAAATAAATTATATTTTTATGCAATGGTCATCATGTTTGTGACATCCTCAATAAGAGTTATGCTTCCGCTAAGTAAATACACACTTTAGAAAATTGGGGTGTTACAAAGGTATTCTCAAAATCCATCAAGGGATCGATCAAGTTTGTATCTTGACTGATTAATAGCTTGTAACAAATTTTGGAATATACCTTTTGAGTGATCAAACGTTCGAATTAAGAGTTCCCACTTTTTCCTCATCTTAGTTACAAGTCATATAATTAATATGAATGATTACAAATATCATCTAAGGTGATTTGAAGTGTTTTCCACAAAAGTACATTTGCATTGCTTTTGACTTGAACTAGAACAAGCTAGGGCTTGATAAAATTGATCTTTTTCATGTAACTAATACCTAAAACTAATCTCAAACAAACATGTTAGATACATATAAATGGAATGGTTGAGTCATTATCAAAATGTGCACAATGTGTAACACTTAAGTCAATAAAGTCAAGATCCTATCCTCACTCCTCCTCAGGATACTGGGTCTGACTTTCTCTTAAAAAACCCAAAGGCTATATCATATTACATATCCTTTAATTTTTGGTCGACATATTTTGGGTCATAATTTCCCTTTATTCACCATTACATGCATTTATGTATGTATATTATTAGGATGTACAAAGTTGGGTCATCAATGTTTCCTTGTAGTGTTGCTTTGATGACCATCATAATATTAGGATTCATATATTAGGTTTATAATGAAAAGTTTTTATTCATATACTACTGATTCAGACCTAAGTCTGTTAGTATCAATAATAGCACTAGTACATAATTTCCATAGGGTTAGGGCTATACATGTAATATTCATGTTCTAATATTTTATTACAACTTATAAGTTTAGGATTAGGATTATTATTAGGAGCACAAAGATGGTCATTGGATAGGGTTGTAGCATAAAAATACGAAGGTACATTTTTAGTGGCATTAACCCATTAAGTATATTTACAAGCATGAAAATAATGAATTTATATTTAATAATCTGATTATTGGATACCAAACAAGGTAAACAAGGGTCCCATCAGATAGATTACTTTTTTAGGAGCCTCCATTTAAAATTTCATAATTTTCTGATGTAGGGATGATTTACAATGATTTAATCAAGGTTAATCAGTCACTGACCAATAGGGAAAAAGATTAAACGATTTTTGGTTTAAAAATGAAAACTCAGATAGGATTTTGTCAAAGATCCATATGCCCCTGGGCATTTGCGAACCATAAAAATGTCTGTTCAATTGTTCTTGCGCGCACATGATCTGAATGGTGGATTTGATCCTCCCTCACGCACTGCTTGGTGCTTGCTTGATCGAAATGAAGCCACAAGATCTTTTCCCGAGATCAAGCCGAGGAGAACGAGCTATAGCTCGTCACTTGAGGTGCTCAGTGCAGCCCAGGAGAGTCGCCGGAAGCTACTGCTTCCATGGCCAAGATGTGAAAACACGACCATAGGGCTTTGCTCGAAAAAATGAGGAGTCACTTGACTTTGCGAGATCCCAACGAAGTTAACAGACCAAAGAGGAGGTCACGACGATGACCGAAAAGGCAAATCCACATAAAAAATGCAAGGAAGCTCGAAACTGGGGTTTAGGAATGTACCTCCCCTACGGTTGAATTGAGGGTACAGTAGGCTTCCTGGAGTGAGATGAGAAGTTTCGGGATCTCTCAGCGGGTACTTGACTGGAACATAGTTTCGATTGGCCACTGCTGCAAGTTTTCCGACTCCGACAACAGCAACTCAGCGGCGGCTTTGTCCACCTGACGCCTCGCTATCTCACGGTCGAACTGACGGCTTGCCCTGACTTCGTGGGTACTTGTAGATGGTGCAGACGGAGTAATTGGTCGGAGACGAGCCGAGGGTGGAGAACGACAGTGGCAGGATGGAGATCGAAGGTGATGTAGGGGTGAGACCCTCGGGGTGATTGTGGTGAAGTTGGTAGCGTAGGAGAGCTTGGTGGAGTGTAGTGAAGCTTCGGAAATACTCAGGGAGTCGGGGGTGAGGCTAGGCGGTGGTCTGCAATACGATAGTGAGAGGGGAGTGGCCGTGGAACTGGGGTTTTCTTATACATGGGTTTCTAGGGTTGAGTAATGGATGAAAGGGTGCGGTTTTGTCTCTAGAAGACAATGAAAGAAACGATTACCAGAACGAATGAGAGGACTTTGAGATTTCTGCGTTTGAAGGATCGGTTGTTACTTCCTGAACTGACAAGAGGTAGGAGATGACGACCGGGCGGCGGGTTTAATCCAGTTCTTCGCGCGCCCGATCCGACAACTAGGAGAAGTCGTCCAAAAGAAAAGAAACTGGAAATTAATTGTTTCTCATTCAATTTTGGGCTATTAACTCCGAAATTTTCTTTCCATCATCAATTAAAGTCCTTTTAGTCTCAAGATTTGACCAGACGCTCCCAACAAAGTCTAGAATATTCTCCTACAGTTAATTTCCGAGTTGGGTTATCAAATTAATTAATATAATTAATAATAGATAGAGATTTGATATTGCATAATTAATTATTTAAAGGAAATTGAATATTGAAATTTTAGGTTTCCTCTTATTCATACATTGTCTTTGATTAGGAAAAATTTTAGCACTAAATAACAACCAAGATTATATAAAATGACCCTTTTATAAGATGTGACCATGAAGGATGTGATATTTAGGAAAATTCCAATTAAATGCTTGAAAATTGAAGATGTTACATATATTTTGCGATGACAATCAACAAAGCACGGGGGTGAACTTTGAACTAGGTTGGAATATATTTACCCAACATGTATTTTCTCATGCTCAACTGCATGTAGCTTTGTTAAGGGTGAAATCACCTCAAGATCAGAAAGTTCTCATCAAACAAACTTCAATGCAAAACAAAAGCATAACTACAACTAGAATCATAATCTATAATGAAATTTCACTTATCATGGGAATAATTTAGGTATGAACCAAACATTTTAAATATTGATATTTTGACATCACTAGGTGTATCTTTTCTGCAACACCCCTGACCTGGGTTATGCTTAACCCTAGATGATTTTCCTAATAAGGTTGAGTAGATGCTTAATCTTATCTTGTGAAAAGTAATTAAGGCTCAAGAGGAACTTATATTTCAATTTTAGTCCTTTTTGACTAATGTTTTACTTGATTTGGACTAAAGTGCAAATTACCCAAGTTGAGGGGTTAAATTGCAAATTGTACATGATAATATGTTCCTTATGTATTGAATCATCATGAGAATGAAGATTATGTAGAGTGATGGCTTGTGGTAGCCTAGCCTAAAGTACCAAGAAAGAGCTGATAAAGCAATGTTTGTGCATTAAAACCTAGTTTTGATGTAATGTGCAAATTACCCCAAAACCTAGGGTTCAATATGCAAATTACCACTTCAATAAGGTCCCTAAAGTTTCTTGGCATCATGTAGAGAAAAGAAAATGAGAGGGGCGCCTTAATTGAATTAAGTTGGAGGAGAGAGAATCTTGATATTAAAATAATCAAGATTTAATCCTAATTGAAACCCTAATTCAATTTAGTGCAAAAATAAATAAAATAATTGAAGGGCCTTCAACCAAAATTAAAATGGTTGGATTCAGATGTGTGTGGACGTCCTTGAGCTTTGCAAGGACCACAAAATATCCTAAGGAGGTGAAAATTTCACTCACCTTATTATAAGAAAAAGAATTTCCACTCAAAAATGGATATTACTATTATAAGGGTTAAGGTGCTTAATTTCTTTTCTCTTAATTCATGGATAATGTAAGGGAGCTCGGTGGGGATAGAGATGTCTTTGCATGCAAGAAAACAAGGGGGAAGTGGTGGCAAAATTTTTGGAATTAAATGAATTTTTATGAAATATTTTCTCTCTCATTGAATTTTTATAAAAAGACCTTTTACAAGCCAAAACAAAGGCTTTTTCGACCCCACTTCCTCCCCTTGCTTGGAAAAAGACCAAAGGAGCTTTGGAGGAGCAGGAGGACGACCCCCAACCTGTTGGTAAGCTTCTTGACTTCGTTTCACCTTGAATCCATGGTGAAAATTGAAAATCAATGTATGAATTCTTCATATCTCGATCCCCTCTTCAATTCTAACCATTCCTTTTCACTCAAAGCTTGAGGACGACCCTTGGAATAGTGAAAGGAACTTCATCCACCATTAGAGCCATGGAGCTTGGAGCTTGGAGATCAGATTTTGAGGCGGGTTTTATAACTCAAACCCTAAACATTGATATCGCAATCCATTCTTCAATAATTGTTGAATACTTTCTTCTATTCGGTACTCTTTTGATTCATTGCTGAAATTCCCATGAAAAACAGATGTTGTTCTTGGATGCACGAAGGAAGATTATGATGACATCATCTTGACACATTTCCCAAGAAAATGATGGGCCAAACGGTTTCAATTAAGTTGCTCAAACGGTTTCCCAAACCGTTTGGGAGCAAACAGTTTCAAACCGTTTAAGGGCAAATAGTTTCATCAAACCGAATGAGAGCAAACGGTTTCAAACCGTTTCGAGGTGTTGACCAGGGTTGACCATTTGGATAATTGTTGATAATATTGATGGTTAATGATCCACTAATTATACTTGATTAGTTTCAATTGGTTCATGAGTTGAAGGACAATCAATCACCAAACCCTAATCGGGTTAAGTGTTGATTTCTAAATTGATTGAGTTAGAACTTTGGGTTGATTGACCCAAACGGTTTCAAAACATTTGGGGATCACCCAAATGGTCTCAAGAACGTTTTAGGGTCACCCAAGACCGTTTGGAGGTCTAGGGTTGAGTATGGTTGGATATTTGAAGATTTAAAGATACCAAACTGATTTGCAATCAAATGCTGATTTGATGATCAATCCAATGATCCAAACCCTAATTGGATGTCTTGGATTTGGATGTTGAGATGGGCAAACGGTCTCAAGACTGTTTGGAGGTCATCCAAATGACCTCAAGACCATTTGAGGTCAGGTCATATCATATAATGATGATGGTTCATTGTTTTCAATAGAATTGGTTCCACAATTTCAACCATTGATGGTTCCTCAGTTTCAAAACCCTAAGTGATGGTTTCTTGATTATAAACCCTAGTTCAATTGGGTTCAAAACCCTAAATTGAAGGTCTAATTGAATGGTGATTCAGTGGTTCAATTGAAGAATACATTAGTGGTCCAATTGATAGTTGGTTCATGGATTGGAACCTTGAATCGATTAAGTGTTGAAGACCCTTTTTGGTCCATTCGGTTTTGAGAGGGTTTGGACCAAACGGTCTTAAGACCATTTGAGTCCAAACGGTCTCAAACCGTTTGGAGATTCAAGCTCATTCGGTTTCAAACACTTACTTTGTCAAACGGTTTCAAGCCCTACTTTGCTAAACGGGTTCAAACCGTTTGAACTTACTTGTCAAGACCGTTTGAGGTCTAAGTGACTAAGACCGTTTGAGGTCTAAGTGACTAAAACCTTTTGAGGTTTAAATTGGTTAAACCATTTGGACACCTAATATGATCAAAGTTCAATTAGCTTTTTGATTATTAATGATGTAGACCAATGATGATTATGAAGGTTATCCCTAACTATGTGTACTTAAGTGAAGAGTTAACCTAGATCAATCTTGGAGTAATTAACATCTTAGAGAGGATGAGAGGGAGAGAGAATGGGAGAGATGATTTCTCATTTAATAAGCCCTAATTCTCTCATTATGAATAAATATGTAATCAGGGTTTGATCCATAATAATGAGATCATGAAATCCTCGTTGAAAAGATTGATATACCTTGACCCTAATTTAGGGCAAGGCTATGTGAAACCCTAATTTAGGGCTAAGCTTAGTGAAAGCATAATCTAGGGTGATGATGTAACCCTAACTTAGTGTAACAATGTAAGAAACCCTAATTTAATGGGAATTGTACATCCTAACCCTAATTTGGGTAATGAGGCATGAGAAACCCTACTTGGATGTGAATAGTAAACCTTAATCCCTAAAAGGGGGTAAAGGTGCATGAAAACCCTAATAAAGGGTAGTGCCACTAATGCTAGGTGAAGCCCTATCATTGGGTGATGTGTTGTGAAATCCTAATTTCACATAATACTAGGTGAAACCCTGATATAGAAGAAATTTATGTGAAACTCTAATCAAGAGCAATACTATGTGAAATCCATATATATGGGAGATGTTATGTGAACCTAAAATTATAAATATGGAGAATCCTATTCCTAATAATGGAATAGTGATTAATGTATTGACAAATGTAAGATCTAGAGGGGTTGACAATGGAGATCCTTAAATTAATAGTTCCTAACTCAAGGATGAGTCCATATCACTGGCAATGGTGTTATATTCTAAATAAGTGACTAATGACAAATGCATTACACGATGAATGTGATGAACTGGTGCATAAAGTATTAGGATGGGGAATACCCTAATACAAGCTAAGTGGATGAGTTCAAGTAAGATAAAGGTGTTGAGGGAAGTGATTCATCAAGATATGATAGATATCACATCCAACACCCCAATACTAAAATACCTTGATGTACTTTAAATCCAATATATTTGGATAAGTGACACATGAAATGTGTCATGTCATTTGTTACTTTGAGATATAATGCACCTTGATGAATGTAGGCTAACATGCCTTATGAAAAGGTTAATCCAAATCAATAGACCATGATACAATCATATTCTGATAAAGATGAGAGAGAAACTCATACTTTGTGTTGATAATACATTCAATGATGAATGATGAGAATAAATAAGTATGTTTGAATACTTATGATATCAATATTGGCTTCTAGCTGTGAGAAGCAATGAATAGGGCTGATCATTAATAATATAATCTTAAGAACCTAAGTGGTTATTTATGAAAAACCCTAATGGAGGGTGCTGATATGAAAGAGAAATCATGAACCCTAAAGAGGGAATAGTGGTATTACTTAGTGTTGTATTGTGCTGATATGAAAGAGAAACCATGAACCCTAAAGAGGGAGTAGTGGTATTACTTAGTGTTGTATGGTGATGATGTGAAAGCATTATAATTGTTATCATGAATATTAATCATGCAGGAATGATGAGATGAGGAGTATAGCCAGGTATGGGCTATGATGCTCTGTATTTTGAGAATGTTTATAGGCTTTATAAGCCTTCATATGTTTTGATTGCTTAGTGAGAAGTAATTTGAAAATTTATGATCCCTGTGTGTCATATGATGTTTTAATTATTGAGCTTGTTTATGAGTTTTATAAGCCATAATATGCCTTATTGCTTTGAGGGGGTAATAAGAGGTGATATGAGCTTTGTGTACTACATGCAATGCTTTGTGTAACAAGAATCATTGAGCTGTGTGTTCTATGTGCAATGCTTTGTGTAGTAAGAATCATAATGTCCTTGGTCAGATGACCTGAAGATATTAAGTTACCTAATAAGTGGTAACAAGTATCCTATGATAAGTTAAGGGTTCAAATACCATATTCTATAATCATGATGATGAACTTGTTAGGAAATATAATTGTACTTGATGAGTTGAGGGATTAAGATCCCAATACTTTGTGAAAAGAGTATGGCTACATGCCATGACTCCACAATGACAATGCCAGGCATTAGATATATGATCTAAGCCTGAAGAGAGTTAATGCTGTGGAAATAATTCTATAGTGAATAAATGTTGTACATGTTCTTCATATTCCTTAATGGATAAGTGATATATTGCTCTATCAAGTTATAGCTGCAATGCTTTTAATAAGAATAATATTCTAATCTGTTAGCCATTGAATTAACTACTGTCAAATAAATATGATTCCTCTGTTCATATTTACCTTCTTAAGCTGCAATAATAATGTTTCTGGCGGAGAGTTATATCTCTCGCTGGGGCAATTTACAATTGTCTCACCCATGTGGGAACCACATTTTAGGTGGACGCGGACGAGGAGGCAGGAATCCCTCAGTAGGAGAAGGACAACAACAGCAGCAGCAGGGACAACAGTGAAGTCTCAGGTGGAGACACTGGCTATTATGCCTTGTATACATGTATATAGAGTCCTATGTGTCGTGTCTGTACTCTCAGGTCCTCGGAGTCGTAGTTAGTGCTTTCGAGATTTTGGCTCAGTGCCTCAAGATTTTATACTTCCTGTGTTTAGCTTAACATGACAGTTAATGCTTGTAAATCTTAGAAAGAGATGATACATGTTATGTACCTTTGAACAAGATTGTAAATATGTTACTTTAGTTCTATGTGAGAAAGTTTTCCTTTGTGTGGATCTCTCTATAAAATGGTTTTAATTTTTAGTGATTTTCGGTAATCCGCTGCTTAGTGAACGCTTCCGCATTAATCAATCATATTTTTGTGAGTTGTATGCAACATTTTCTTTCATCATCTTTTCATTAACTTTTGATATCTTAATCAATGTAGTGTCTTGTAAAGATGAGAATAGATTACCCATTTTTATATGAAATTGCTTGACTACATCTAGAAAGTGAAGGTAATGTCTTCTTTGATGAAAACATATGATCCCAATACTCATGATAAAAATTTGGAATGAACATTGTTTATATTTTTTCTCAGGGAACGATAAACTGTCTCACATTCTAAGTGCAAGCTGACATTGTGCATAAAAGTTAACTATAGATGAAGATCTAGTAGGATTTTTAATTGACGTTGACACATGTTATGTACATTGAAATATTTTGTTATGTTTTCCAAGTTATGAAAATCTATATAAATATCAAGAATGAGATTGTGTTGCAACTATTATATCAATATACTATCTCCCCAATTTTACAATCCTACTATCTTCTTTCTCTTGAAATTCTAGGGTGACGTGTGGATCCTTGACGCGTTTGATGTGTGTGGGAGGAGTAATTTGGGCGTGGGGCAAGATGGTTTTGGATAAATTTTGAGAAGATTCGGAAGGAAGAGATGATTTACGGGATGAGATGACATGAGTTAGTATTTGGTGACAGGTGGACGAAGTAAAGAATTTCATAGGTACGTCGACACGTAAAATATTTTTTGTAAAGTACTAATTAGTTTTATTTTGTGCTGACCAAAAAAATTATTTTTATTTCATCAATAAAATATAGTGGATTTAAAATTATAAGTAAAATAATATATTATATCCTTACTTCCGTTTTCTTTTATTTTTCTCTCCAAAAAATGATCAAAAGAAAAATAATAAAATAAACGTGTGATTAGAAGGGGGGAGAGAGTGAGTGAATTAGGTGTGTACGGGAGGAGGGATCGCCGCATACGTAGTTTAACATGTGGACGCGTGTGGGCATGTTTGGTTAGTAAGATGTTTAGTAATTTTATATTCTGTCCATCCTGCGTTATTGCTGCATTTTCAAAATTCTTAAAATTTTGTGTTTGGTTTGCTGGATTCTGTACGTGTGAGATTTATCTTTTTTTTGTGTCTGTTGTGGTGCTTGTGTTGAATTTTGGCATCCCGGAGAATTTTGTTGGAGACAAAACGCGAAGCCCTAGTAGGAGATTCTTTTGTAAACTTGATAAATCGAATATACTCATGATTTTTACTTCCACTTATATACTTTAGTCATGTATACCATTCTTTCTAAAGAGAGAAAAACACCTATTCCATCATGCTTGTAAGTGTATTTTGATTACATGTGTTTATTCCTCAAATTGAGTAAGAAGTGAAATCCTCTCAGATCTCACTCCTTATAGCATATATATATATATATATATATATATATATATATATATATATATATATATATATATATATATATGATCCAGTGAGAAACATATCTGGTGAGAGCATGGGAGATATTTGAATAACTCTCCACATACATCAATTTTTCATAATCCAACCGTACAGATTACAAGTATACCTTAATATCTACCCTCTTATAAAATTTTATCACCATACAATTTGTAGATCATTCACAACAACCAAATATTTTTTGACGCTCTATATTGAATTTCAGCCGTTGGATGTAAAAAGTGTATATTGTACATATGGACATGTAAACACTGTCTCATTACAATGATTTTTTGCGACATGATAAATAGAATGATGCTTTTTCCATCTATGGTTGGATTTTAAAAAATAGTTACTAATTTGTAGTTATTCAAATGCCTCTCATGCTCTCACTATAGTATGTTTCTCACTGGATCACTTATAACGTAAAATTTGTAGAAGTGAAGTCCAAAATACAATCCATAAGCAAACAACACGTTTGGTTAGGTGGATTTATTGAAATCTTGTATTCTGTCCATCCTGTATTTCTGAAATGCTACATTCTCAAAATCCCGCAAAGTAAAATTTTATGTTTAGTTTGTTGGATTTTGTAAGTGTGGGATTTTTTTTAGTGTCAAAAATCCCAGATTAGTACCAGTTCTCCAATCCTACAAACCAAACATAAAATTTGCAGAAGTGAAGATCAAAATACAATCCAACATGAAATCCACGTAAACAAATGTGATCAAACAGGCGAACACCGCAATAACCTTGTTAATAGATATGTCATTATTGACATTCAGGTCATATTCACAGTAGTTCAGTCAGGCTGATGCTCCTCCTCCGTTCACTGGCTGCACTGCATCGCCGCTACTCAAGGACCTCCCCCTACCTACCTAAGCTTCTGATTTCAGTAGCCATGTCCACCACATCCGCCCTTGCCGCTTCCGACGCTTCGCCTGTAACCCCTTCCGTCACGCGTGTAGGATGGATTGGAACTGGTGTGATGGGCAGGTCCATGGCATCCCACATCCTCTCCGCGGGATACTCCTTGACTGTCTTCAACCGCACCCCTTCTAAGGCGCAGCCTCTGATTCAGCTGGGTGCCCGCCTTGCGGATTCCCCCGTCGCCGTTGCCCAATCAAGCGACGTCGTCTTTCTTATCGTCGGCTACCCCTCTGACGTCCGCCGCGTGGTACTCGACCCGGCCTCTGGTGCCCTGGCCGGCCTATCGTCGGGCTCCGTCCTCGTCGACATGACCACCAGCGACCCCGCTCTCGCTGCTGAGATCGCCGAAGATGCTATCTCTCGCTCCGTGCAATCCATCGATGCTCCTGTCTCTGGCGGGGACCGTGGGGCAAGGGAAGGAAAATTATCCATCTTTGCTGGCGGCGACGAGGCTGCTGTCCATCGTCTCGCGCCACTGTTCAAGTGCATGGGGACCGTTCGCTACATGGGCGGACCGGGCGCAGGGCAGCGGGCGAAATTAGGGAACCAGATTGCGATAGCGTCCACCATGGTGGGTCTTGTGGAGGGGATGATGTATGCACACAAGGCCGGGCTTGATGTTGGGAAGTGGATGGAGGCCATCTCCACTGGTGCCGCCGGGTCTAAGTCGTTGGAGCTCTACGGGAAGAGGATACTGGCCAGGGACATGGCGGCAGGATTCTATGTTCATCACTTTGTCAAAGATTTGGGAATTTGTCTTAAGGAGTGCCAAGCAATGGGACTTGCCTTACCAGGATTAGCGCTAGCCCAGCAGCTGTACCTTTCTCTGGTAGCGCACGGCGAGGGCGGGTTGGGGACGCAGGCACTCATTCTGGCGATCGAGCGGCTTAACAATACTGAGCTTGGAGAGAAGGCGCCACAGCAATCGGGCTAATTCTTAATACCTGATAGTCGTCAGTGTATCCTTTTTATGTTAAGAATAATTGCAATCGTCACACTCTTATGTATCATGTATTACGGGACTGGTAGATTCTTCATATACATTTGCCTACTCTTTGGCTTTAACTTCCTGGTAGCACTCAGAACATGTGTAGTTGAATATGCGCCTTTGGAGTCGGTTTGATGCTTCTCTTAGAATTTACAGCAAACCTCAAAGAGAAGTTATATGTTCTCGATGCATTACTTGACTGACTGAGAGGCATGGTCGTGTACATTTTCATGCAATCCACAAATAGTCAGCATTATACTTTTATCTTTGTATTCCTGACTGTGCATGCACCTTACTCTATATATGTAGTACTATGGTCAATCTGGGGCTGATTGTAAGTTGTTATCGGTCTTTACTTAGATGTTAAATATCATTCATGTCATTTCTTTTTAATGCATTTCTCATGTAAAATGAGTTTTGAGAAGAATTCAAGTTTAAGGATGTCTGTGCCTTCTAGTTTTTGTAAGTCAGTATCAAGTTAAAGTATTCTGATTCTGGCACTCAGGATTTGTTTGGAGAAAAGATGAAGTTAAAGAAACCATTGTATATTTGCTTTACTTCTCTGCATCAAGTGTTTTGCATAGAACTATTGATGCAAAGGAATTGTTTTTTTTTTTTTTTTGTAATTTTGTCTAAAGTCAATTAAGAGCGGGCGTGTTGTTTTCACCACTAAACTCCATAAATCAAACACACACCTGTTCTGTCTTGGTTTTCTATTTCTCATTATATATTATCTAATGTAACAATGGCTATGTAATTGAGATAGAAAATTGAAACAATTGCTTTTGTCGTCAGTGTATTCTTTCCATGTTAAAATCGTCCCACTCTTATGTTTCAAGCAATATGGGACCGGCAGATTCTTCATATACATTTGCCTACTCTTTGGCTTTAAGTTACCTGATGTTGTTGGAAATTTGGAACATGTGGTTTTAGTTGAATATGGGTCTTTAGAGTCAGTATGACGCTTCTCTTAGAATTTTACAGCAAACCTCAAAGAAAAGTTGTATATCCAAAATGCGTCAATTGACTGACGGAGATACATCATCCACTTGTTGATTGGATAAGTGTCTACTGTTTCATTTATTTAATGGAATCCAAGAAAACTCAGCATTTTACTTAATAGAGATAATCTGTGTATTCCTGACTCTGCATGCACCTTATATCCTTATTTAGTACTATAGTATATCACATGGCCGGTTGCAAGTTGCTTTTAATCTTTTTATTATAATATAAATATCACTAATGTCATTCTTTTGAGTGAATTTATAATGTAAAATATTTTTTGAGAAAAATGCAAGTTCAACGGCGTCTGCCCTCTATTTTTATAAGTCAGTGTTAAATTAAAGTATCTGATTCTGGTGCTCAGGTTTATTTTAAAAGAAAATGTAGCTGAATGCTCTGCACTTATTTGCATCAAGTGTTTTGCTCTGAACTATAGATGCAAAGGAATTGTTTTGTTTTGATATTTGTCTGGAATCAATAAAATGTGGGCCTGTTGTTTTCACCAGTAAACTCCATAATCCGAACAGACACCTGTTTTGTCTTGGTTGTGTTGCATATTATGTATTATCTTATGTAACAATGGTTGTGGAATTAAGATAGAGAGTTGAATCAATTGTTTTGGGCATGCCCAGTAAGGTTAAATATCAGTTCCATAGCTTCAGAAGAATAGCTTTGTGCTCCTTATAAAAAATATGATAAAAGTGCTGGAAAAAGTAATTCAGTGTCATTGTTGTTGAGCACTGAGTTATACCTAGATGGAAAATTATAGAAGAAAGTTAATTATGCCTGTTATATTGTGATGAGGTCTGTACTAGAAAGCACGGCCACTTCGTGGAGGCTGCCGTGTCTGATACATGGCCAACGAGAACACGCCGTAGACACACGGTGGACATGGCCAGACATGTCCAAGTCCCCCATTTTTTTATCAGGATTTGGACATAATCTCATGGCTTAGACACAGTAGGACACAACCCACCACTTGTTAAGAAGGGGAAACATCTTGTTGCACATAATCTTCCTTCTCATCACTCCTGATACACATCTCCCCCTTATCACATCACCGCCTAGGTAATTAGTCCTCTTCCTCCACCTATAGACTCTGGTCTCTCCTCTCTCTTCACTTGATGCCGACCTCTCATCTTCCTCTTCCTCGGTCTCGTCTTCTTCCTCCACCTTCAATACCTATGTTTTATTTGTCCACCATCATCACCACCAAGGCACCAACAACAGCCTCCTCTTCCCCCTCCTCTTCTCCCTAATCTGAATGTAAATCAATGTTTTTCACTCTCTTCTACAGATAACACCATCTCTTTTTTATTTGTTGTCCACCACCATCACTATCTTTTCACTTTCCAAATTTAGTTGTGCAAATATTTTACTGTAAGCTCATACTTGTAGTGTTTAGCTCCTTATTATTTGTGAATAAAATTTCTATTACTTTGATTATTATTGTGTTTACAATGTGGGTTTGTTTGATAGTATTCCTTGATGGCTTAATTTCATGAAGTGTGCAATGAGTGTTTGAATGAACATATTAAATTGAATATAGCTTGGATGAAATGAAGTTTATGTTTGAATGGGCTTGTTCTATTTGTGTTTATACATAGAAATAATATACATGTATAGGTATATTTTTTTTTCTGTGTCTGGTGCTGTGTCTGGCGCCGTGTCCGTGTCCTATCTTTTTGAAAATTTTCGTGTTCCGTGTCCGTGTCTGTGTCCCTGCTTCCTAGGGTCTGTATGTGCTATAGTTTAGACTCACTTTGCAGTATGTTATAATGTGGTTCCAATGATTTGGTAGGAGTATTCAAAAATAGATTTGTTATTAGACCTGGTTTTATGGATTATGTACTCACTTCTTTGTTTTTGATACACAGACTACTACATGATGAGCATGGTTGTTTTTAGAGGATGCTTCATTCTACAAGTTCTGGAATCTAGTTTCTCCTTATTTGCCACCGAAATTTGCTTATATATAAGATATTTTCAAGAATTGGGTACCAGAAAGATCTCATCCAAGATTCACAGCTTTCCTTACCAGCATTTACTTTTGGTTTGGTAGTAGACTTTGTGGTAGCCTTTTATTGGTACCATTTAGTGTGAATGGGCGAATTCATGATTTTTGGTGGGTTAGTTAGTGCCAGAATGAATAGGTAGAGGCTCTAAAATTTGCCATTTTGTATTTATTTCAATGTTTGTGATAGCAAAGAAACATTTAAGAGAGTTACAAATATTGTGGTCTTGGTTATATTTACCTTAACGTATCTTCCTCTGTCCTTTAGTAAGAAGATGCAATATTACACTTCTTGCTTTTTCCCCACCTTGGTTTAAGCCTCTAATGGTATTCTTAAGTCTAATCATGTTGAATAGTGGATGTACCTGAATTATAGTTTGGTAGGGTGTAGTTGGGCTGCAAACTGTGAAATTGCTATGTAAAAATACATTGCAGACTCTCAGTTTGCCATCAGACTACACCAAACCAAATAGGCCCTTAGGATTAAACAAGGAGATGATTAACCAAGCTTGGGCTTTGCTGGTTTCATTTTAGACCAGGCTGCATATCTAAGACCACCTTGGTATATTATAAGCAAACTGTGAGTAGGCAACTGGGCTGCACAGCAACATGGTGCTTCTACCAGCATACACAAACACTAGTTCTGTATCAGAGAGATCACTGTCTGGGCTCGGATGGCGTTTTCATGATTATTCCTTCTTGGTTGTGTGCAGAAATATTTGAATACAACGGACTCAGACTCTAGGCAAGAATCACAATTGCAACTTCGTTATCGTTGCTCATTTTTGAAAGTTTTTCTGTTGCCGTCCAGTAAAATTGCTTAGTCCAATGTAATGCACCTCCATAAAGGTGTATG
The DNA here is from genome assembly GCA_963693085.1 of Alisma plantago-aquatica. Lineage (NCBI taxonomy): Eukaryota > Viridiplantae > Streptophyta > Magnoliopsida > Alismatales > Alismataceae > Alisma > Alisma plantago-aquatica. Next base: position 782,531,758 of record OY856413.1, read on the forward strand.
CCAGCAGCTTGTACTTGTACTCACTGCTGATAACAGAAGGATACGTTCTAGATAGCCATGGATCTGTTTGCACTTTCTGAGTCTCTACCTCCTTGAAGCAATTGGATAGTCATCTATATTAAGTTAATTAGTAAAGGATGATAGATTAATTTGCATCATAGGACCATTTTGATTGTTATATTACACCTCACCATCATTAAAATTCCGTGCAGGTAATGAGGTGAAGGGTTGTTTTTCCCTATTTATGTGTTTTTTTCGGCTATCTGATCAACTTTTATCGTGGGTTTATGAATTTTTTTTTAATCCTATTTCTTTTGTAGCATGTGTACTACTATGTCAGTTTTTTTTAGGGTCAACTATGTCTAGATTCTTATTCTTATTCTTTCTCTAGCTTCACTTATTAATGTACAAGATGTTTGCATGAAGCTCTAGCCTTGGTCTTTGTAGAATCCAAGGGGTCCTGGAATGAGGAAGAGGGAAGTGAAACCACGAGAGTTGTGCATTCCAAGAATAAACCTGATTTGGTGACAATTCGTATTTCTGAGTCTAATTCCTATATCTGAAGCTAGCCTGGTGCCACCTTATACAAAAAGGGAATGGACGCTGGAGAAAAAATCAAAATAGGAGAAACAGAAAATGGGTAAGATCTAAAGCAGTCAGTTCAGCCCCTAAACTTAAAGATTGAATGATCCTAGTAGGAAATGTCATAAAGGAAAAAGGTATCTCATTTAGAGAAACAAGTTCCCTAAAATCTGAGTAAGTTATGCTGTAGAAGTTTCAAAGTTCCTCTTATGAACGAGTGGTGTGCCATACTTTTCCTTGTTTGATAGATATGCTCCCGGGAAGTTTTCTACGGGAGATAGATTTCTGGAATTTTCAAATTACATTGAAATATTTTATCTTAGATTTGAAATCTTTCAACAGACCTTCTACACAATGTTGTGATCGACTTAAATTGCGCGTCCGGAAGGGAGGCGGACTTAGAAGGAATCAAACTTTTAAATTTATAATCCGAAACCTTCAAGGACCCCCGCAACTTTATTACGGGGTCGAAGTAGATATACGGAGTCGAACACAGGGACGTGTGACGTTTAGGACGCTTGAGATTTCGTTCTTGAGTATCTAAGTCAAGACGATAGTCGAGGAAAGTAAGGGGCTAGAACTAGTCTAGCAGGTTGTCACGGATTAAAACAAAATAAAGAAAACAAAACAAAACCGAGTCTGTAGGATTCTACTAATAAGAGAGAAGGAGATCCTGGCTATGTAACCGCGAGTTGGATAGTCTATGCACCCGTTCTCGGGCGTAGACAACCCTCGAACACTCCATGAAGCAATCTACATCCAAACATAGTACGCACCGTGATATCTGTTCCTGTGGGGTCATCCCACTCGCTCTCACGTAGCGTGATTAAAACCCATCGATGGTATGAAACCTCTCTCGAGGATGACAAACCAACATCCTAGAATATTCTAGAAGCCCTCTCAGGTCTAGAATATTCTGGAATGTTAGGAACAGACGACCTTGAACCGTCCTCCTTTCAGATTCCGATCCAAACTATCTCCTCTTGTCTATTTCTACAATAAATCTCTCGATATAGACAGAAATAGCAGTTCAAGCAAACAAAGGATCAACCAAACTAGCAATCATAACCAGAAAGAGGAGATAGAACATAAAACATGCTAAATCTGAAATAAAACTGCTTGCTTAAGGTAAGAGTACATAAACATGCCCAAAACGGGCTACATAGCCAGGAAGGAGCTCAACTAGTCATGGACAAGCATAGTTGACACCGAACAAAGATGGAAGAACACCATTTGTACAGAAATAGAAGGGAACAACAGAAGAAAGGAGAAGAAGAAATTTAGCTCGTAGAGGAGAGGTGGCTCTCGCTCCTTAGCCTCTGTATGGGTCAGATCTCGTCCTTTGGTCGTCCTTCTTGATCTACTGGACTCCTCGGCCTCCTTTCTCTCTAGATCCACCTCAGAATAGCAACTCGGTGGGTGAATGGAGGTGGAAGATGAGTGAGCGGAGGTGGAAGCGCGATGGTGGATGGAAGCTAGCTAGAGAGACGGGCGTAGGACGAGTTCTTAGGCCTTTTCAGGCCCTTCAAACTCTCCCATTGGGATCTGGTAACCAAAGATGGGTTGGAACCACGAGGTGGAGACTCTCCAGATCGGAACCTGGGACTCTCCGTTCAGGACCCTCTCTCCTCGTCGCCAGGGGTGAGTATTTATAGGTGAAGGAAGATCCGCGGTCGAAGTTAGATCCGCGGTCGCGGTGTGACACTCGGTCGCGGTCAATCCTGCAATCGCGGTGTCGGGTGACTTGGTCGAGGGGCGTTTCCCCCGCAGTCGCAGTCTGGTTGGCCAGGGTCACGGTTGCGATCGCGCTGCGGTCAAGGTCGACTTCGCGATCACGACCAACACGCGGTCGCGGTGTAAGCCTCGGTCACGGTCAATCTTGAAATTGCGACGTCAGTTCAGATCGCGGTCGAGGTGAATACCTCGGTCCCGGTCTCGCTCACCTCGGCCGCGGTCTTCCCCACCGCAGTCGCGATTGCGGTGGATGGAAGCCTGATTGTTGCAAAAATCATGTGTTGGGGAGAGATCTTGGAGAATAGATGTCTTTTCAGGTTCGGTGCCCGCAAGTCCCAAAATTGGCTAGTTTGAGAAACTTTATCTATGAAAAGATGTACATTACTAAAAGAGAAGAAACATGAGTTATTTTGGGCATACTAAGGCCATAGTGACCCAAAACCATAGATAGATGCTTAGTATAAATACGTAAATTTGAGTGTTATCAAGTATCAACCACCCCAAGCTTAAACCTTTACTTATCCTCAAGCAAGACTATGCTTAAAGAACAAAAAGATAACATCCAAATTTTGCTTGGCGATGAATGCTAAGGTTAAGAAAAAATAGTTTAAAACATCAATTCTCTTGATCTATGTTGTTTCAGAGCAAATCTCCACCAATCGAGCACAACTCTGCTAAAGTAGGATCAAAGAACATCTCGACAAGATTAAGCAAATTCACTGCAACCTGTCGATACTCATGATGGTTTGAATCATAATCATACAACTTAAAAGCATTGTCACATAGGTGATCACACGGGTGATGAACAATGAGCCGTCATCATGTATCCACATAGGCCAATCAGGGGCAACACGCATCTCACATATTTAGGTCCTAAGAAGCAAAGTAAAAGACTCTAATGACTTCTAAGGATCCCGATCTGCGTCAGGCTAGTCTATGTAACGAGCAACAATCCCTGCAGTTCGAGCCAGTTGGCCCAGAGCAGTGAGACGAACTCCTCGTACTGCGCTCGAACCAACTCTGCTACTGGGACGATCTCATAGGTCTCCTAGGGGTTCCTAGTGACTCTCTAATGAGCTTCTGGAGTGATACTACCAGGCATGACATACCTGTGTTCATGAGCGCAGTCATACACCGGCTGAGCATCATCCTCAACTCTCCTGAAAAAGGAAACAAGCGCTCATTTATTCACACTCAGGCTTTTATTCACTGCATTCTAATTTATAGGCCTGGGTGAGAACTCTTTTGATGTTTTTGGGATTTTGTGGGCGTCTAAGCCTCTTTTGCATGTTTTTAATCTTTCATCTTTTTGACTCAATCTAAGGTGAGAGTGCACACATTCCATCAAGGAAAACACTTCAACTTGATTATAGCTCAAAACTCATCACGATCCGTTGACACGTGTGAAAAGCTGCAATTATGATTCAAGGATCTTTAGAATAGAGGCAAGCTTGTAAAACCGCAACTAGGAGTCTTTGATCATGCTTTAGCTCTTTCCAACGGTCATATACCTTGGATTTGTCATTTACAGCATAGATCAAGGGAATAAAGCTTTAAGCTATGAAAAAGGCACATAACCTTAAATTCATCACCAAACTTAAGGAAAGAGTCAATGAACAAGTCAAGCAAAAGATCAAGCAGTTTAAGATGAGCATAAAGATAAGCATTTAGCTATAAGATTTGCGTTGCATAGCCTTAATTGCAAAGCTACAAATTATGAAACAAAGTCTTACAAAGTTGAAAATTTAAAAGTTTACGCTAAATTTTACGTTGAAGTTTACATAGAAGAATATGCTATGAAAGAAAGAAAAGGGAAAGGAAGAAGATAGAGGGTGGTACACCCTGACTACCAACCACCCCAAGTTTAAAATTTTTGCTTGTCCTCGAGCAAATCTCAAAGCCTTAGATGGTATGGAAAACAACTGCTATTAGTAGTCACTGTTTATAAATTGATCTAGATCGTTTAAGCCGCTTGATATGTTCTCATAGTTCTAGTTTAGTCCTTGCTGAAAATGAAATGACTGCCCGAAGTCTTGGGCTGGCTGGTAGAAAGACCGGAGGGGTTGCTGAAATGGCTGCTGAAAATTCGGTTGAGGCGGTGGGGGAAAGACTATGTTGAACCTCTGTCCGAGGTACTGCACATTCTCCTCCAGCGTGTCAAACCGTCTGCCTGAGTCAGCCCCAAAATCAGTCATGAACTCGTAAAGGTTCCCCGAATTGGGGTATGGGGCGTATTGTTCCTGCTGAGGAGGTCGCAGGTAATCTGCAATAGGCATCCCTGTGTAGGGTCCTCCCTGATACATTATGTCCTGGAAGGTTGCCCATGTCTGCTGTCCACCCTCCTGAGCCTCTGGCACTGGTGGTGCTGAAGTAGAAGCTCCTGTAGCTCCGCCTGTATGATGAACGTTACGATGGTCGTCCAATAGAGAGACGTCCATGAATGTCGTCCGACATGCAAACTCTGCATTAGCTGGTAGTAGTATCCTGTGCTTGCAGTAGCCGAAGATATAAAGATATCCTGTGCTACACTGTTTGACCACTCCTGAGCGGATCAAGTGGTCCAAGTCCAACTTGGACCACTCAGCTTGTTCCTGTATAAGTGCCAATTTTCGATCTCCAATTCCAAGATGGCGTGCCATAAGAGTGATAATTCCCGCCATCGGCATGAATTGGACCTGTTTCTTGGAAGAGTTGTGAAAGTGGCGGATAATAAAATTCCCCACATTCACTTTCTTTCCTACTACTGCACACCACAAGATGTAGAGATCTGCTGCACTGAGCGCCCCTTGACTGTCTTGTTTTTCCAAGACGCAGTTTGAAATCACCTGATGCAAATAACGAAGTGCCGGGTTGTGGATGTGTGAAGCTTTGGCGCTTCTCGCAACATATCTATCTTCCCCTGTAAACATTTTCCATGCTTGAGCTGCATTAAAGTTGATGTCCCATGTTTCCAGCCGGCCCCTAGACATCTCAGTATAGTCTTCAGCAGAGCGTGACAACTAGCTATTGAGTTGGCCCATAGTAACTTTGCGGGACTGGTTCAGGAGACGAAAATGTATGGCAGTGTGTTGGTGGTCCTTTGGTGTCCCTAGCGTAGCATAAAACTCACAGGTGAGTCTATGATAGGCATTGCACTACGCATATGTGAGGACGTCTAGGCCGACAACTGCAAGATACCTGTTGACCTGTTCTTGTATCCCAAGCCTAATGAGTGTTCCAGGATCGGCATATCTCAGGTCCACTAATCTGCGCCTATCTTTAATCAGAGTATCAAAATTCTGCCTTTGTTTTATACTTCTAAATAGGGGATAAGGGAGTGAGCTTTGGTTGACACCATCAGGGGTGAGGTGGCGTCTGTTCCCTTGAATTGAATCATGTGACAAAGTTGACCGCCGTAAAGACGTCAACCGTTCTGCTGACTGTCGATGCTGGTCTCCTGCGGATGAAGCTCTATGCAACACTGACGGGCTCTCCTGATGCCACGTTGAAGTCTGGAACTCAGCGTCACGGCGTGTTGTCCACGTTCTCTCACTGGAGGCTTCCTGCAATGACTCACCACTGTAGGTATCCATAGGAGTGTCGGATATGTGGCGGTAGTCTGAACCGGTCTCTTGCGACCCGAACCCTGGAGTAGAAAGCATAGCCTCATCTTCATATATCGGGTTCGTGGTTCGAGTGACGCGGTGTGGGTATCGACTCCCGTACTCTGATGGTGACGCGGAGCTTCCTTCCCCTTTCTTTCGCGTTATAGTCTTTTTAAGCTTTTTAAAGCTATTTTTCATTGCGTCCATGGTGTTGATTCTTCTAATGCAGATCCGGTTGGCTCGACTGTGATGAAGGTTGGTGCCGCTGCCTCAAGACACTCCAAACTCGCCCGCGGTCTGGACCGTGACCGTGGTGAAGACCGCGATCGTGGTGACGACCGCGACCGTGAAGCTGGCTTTGACACCGCGACCTGTGTGACCGCGACCGAGGAGACCACGATCTAGACCACAGGACTTGGTGAAGCTTGAAGTAGTCGGTTGGCGGAGTTGTTGGTTCATTGCTTAGAGACCGCGATCGCGGTCTGGCTGTGGTTGCTGTTGTTGGTGTCGGTGCGCCCGCACCTTCCGTGCTAGCCAACGACGGAGAGGAGAGGAAGAGGGGAAACAGGCAGCAACGCGGCGGCGGAGAAAACTCGTGGTTTAGGCGAGGGGCGGATGCCTCGGCCCGGGGTATTTATAGGCCGGGCGCACACCCCCGGCCTTGCCCCAGAACATGCGAGGCCGCGCGCAAAGCGGCGGAAAAGTAGGAAAAGGCGCTGGAGACCCGGTCAAAAAGACCAAAAATTCAGTCAAAAGTGCAACAATTGGTTAAAAAGGGTGGAGACAAACCGACATGCTGGTTAGTCAGGCCGGAAAAGCATAATCGGGCCTCGGGTATCCGCGATCGCGGTCTCGTTGACCCGCGGTCGCGGTCTGACGCAGGCTTGCCCGCAGTCGCGGTCCTTGCCTTCAGACTGCGATCGCGGTCTAGTTAGCAGACTGCGGTCGCGGTTTCAGCTCTGCCACGCGAGGAAAAACGAGGGTGGAAAGCTTTAGAAGATAAAGTTTGAATCAAACACCATGGAAGAGCAACAAGGTATGTCGATTAACTTCTTACAAGATATGGACCAAAGGCAGCTGTTAGGGTGCGGAGATGGAAGTGCTTGTAAATTGAAAAGAAAACTAGATGATGTAAAATAAACTAAATTTCTAGTAGTTAGGGGAAAGATAAAACTTAAACTGACTTTATTACGTAATATTTTAAAACTTAAGATCAAAGAGAGGGTGGCTGCCCTACAACTCCTACACTTGAATTCCGAATTCGTAGTTTTGGGGTCTGAGTTACCTGTGTCTCGCTACTCGGGCTGGCCATGTAGAGGCAGAATATGTGGAGAGGTGACCCCATCCGAGTCTCGAAAAGAGGAATAAAATCCGGTGACCCGATGAAGTCATCTCTGTGCTGCGATCTACTTGAACTGCACTGAGATGAATTCTTTGGCAAATCATCTTCAAGGTACCTTCCAAGATATGAATCCAAATAGGAAGGCACTGGGATGTCGGCACAGGGGGAGACAGAGAGGAGAGGTTGAATGTCTTCTGGAGGACTCGTCTCTTCTCTCTCCACCTCTGAACTTTGTTAGATCCTGGATGGGTGATTAGATGCTCTAGAGGGGGGCAGGGTGAATAGAGCTGAAAGCACTTAAACAAAATTCATTAAACCTTCAAAATATATGACAAGATAAGGTTGCTAAATAGGTAATTTGAGTGCAACTAAATCATGCATAGCAAGGATAAGAGAGATTGAACATGCACCAATTAGACAAGCTATTTAGAGTGGTTCCACACTTCAAACTAGAAGTGTGTCAGTCCACTTGCCTAGAGAGGTCAACCTCTAGGACTTCCAACAATTGCACTCTTATATTCACTTATAAGACTTACAATACATGACCAACAAAGGACTTACCTATCCATTACAAAGAGTCTTCAACCTTACCAAGGACTTACCCACTTTGCAAGAGTCTTCGGCCTTCTCCAAGGACTTACCCACTCTTGCACAAGTCTTTGGCCTTGTAGGAATTACCCACTCTTCTTGGATCTTCCGCCTTTGACTTCACCTTCACTCGGAGAAGCTTCCACCAAGGTCTTACCTACTTGAGCTTGAGTCTTTTGCCTTCTCCAAGGGCTTACCCACTCTAGCTCCAAGTCTTCTGCCTTGATCTTCACCAAGGGACTCCTTCCCTTATTCTTCTTCACCTCTCTTGGACAAGAGAGAGAACCTTCATCTTCAAGATTGCAAATGAGAGAAGTGGAGGTGGTAGAAGTGAGAGCCTCACAAGATATACATGTAGGACTAGCTCTCTTACAGATTTCCTACTCACTCTAATGGATGTAGCAAGTGATTAAGCTTAGAAAGAGAGAGGAGGCTGTAGGAAACACTCAACTATAGAATAGGAACCTCACAAAGAGTTTGCAATGAATGCTCAACCTTGGAATGAAGCCCAAGGGATCCTATTTATAGCTGGGGATGCCTCTTAGCCTTTGGGAACACTTGTAAATGAAAACTAGCCGTTTTGTGGCTTGCAACGGATATATTTTCACTTGTTGCAACTCCACAACGGCTAGAAACACTTTTCTGCACTTTTCCGTACAGTGCAATCGGTCGAGTTCTAATGGGTGTAACTCGACCGATCAAGTAACAGGCAAACCGATATTCAGATGATCGGTCGAGTTTGTCCTGAGGAAACTCGACCGACCATCTCAACTGGAAATGGCCTGCTACCCGATCGGTCGATTTCTGTGGGTGCACAACTCGACCGATGCAATCTTCAGAAAATCGACCAAGGTTGATCGGTCGAGTTTCAGGGTGGGAAACTCGACCGAACAAGTGCCTGTAATTGATTTTCAAAGTTGCATTAAAAGTTCTCTAATATTCGATCTAAGTGTTCCTGATATTTTTCTAAGCTTAATTACAAGTCATACAATCATTACAAGTGATTTACAACATGATTCTAATGGGTATACATCATATTACAAAAACGTGCACTTGTATGACTTTGACTTGTCTTTTCTCCAATTTGAGATGCGCAAGTTAGGGCAATTGGAGTGTGTCTATACCTAATCTGAAATCACTCAAGTAGAGACATTAGACACCAATATGTGGAATGGTTAGTCATCATCAAAACATGGGTTTAGTCAATTTAGATGTGAGTCAACATTGACCTAATTGACCTTGAGTCAACAATCTCCCCCTTTTTGAAGATGACAAACCATTCCATAAATGTATTGAAAGCTTTTAAGTAAAATCTTTCATTTGGAGAAACCTAGGGGTTTCAATAGAATGGAGTTCATATGCTCCCCCTCAATTGATGCACATGGGGTTTTCATACTCCCCCTTAATTGATGCTATTTCTCCTGCATGGTTAGCTTTCATAACATTTATAGAAACTATGTCTTCTACTCATATATGTTCTACACATATATGTCTTCTCCCGTTTACCTTCTCCCCTTTACATGAACATACTTCTCTTCTTCATGTAAGACATGCCTTCTTCCTCTTTTTAAAAGAAGACATACCTTTCTCCCCCTTTGTCATTTCAAAAAGGTGGGGGTATGAAGAGATAAGAAACATCACCTGTTAAAGAGAAAGGAGATAATACAAATATATAAGGAGAGTAGAAGAGCACAGATAGGGGCTTGTCCAAGCATAGAAAGAAAGCAAGTTAAAACATATACTTGAACAACCCAAAATGCAAGATAAAGTGCTGCAGAAAAACAATAAGTCACAATTTTGACCCTCAAGATGATGGAATTTGACCAAAAACCATCGGAGCTCATGGCAAAGCGATGAGTCTTGCTCAGAAGGTCATTTTTGCATGAAAAGCACTAGTCTTGCACCAAAAACTGAAATTGGAGCAAAACCTGCATAAAATCCAAAAAAATACTCCAATTTCTACATATCATGTAGATCTATGTACCCTGCATCACAATGTTATGCAAGCAACTCAAGATAGTAGATATGCAATTCAAGGAACAATCTTGAGCATGTATGAGACAAGATACAAGTATAGCATATAGATGAGCAAATATTCCAATTATAAACAGGGTTAGAACTACATGTATATGAACTACTAGTAGATGATATCACAAGTTAGGACTACTAGTAGGATCTAGATCATAGCAAGAGATACCAAAAGATACACAAGTCAAAGAGCAAGCTATGAGTAGATGTAGAGATATATCCAAACAAAGAGATATGCAATTTTAGAAGCATGAAAGGATATAACTCAACAGATATGCATCCTTACCATAAGATGATTACCCCTATGAACCTCAAGGTTGTATCAAAACAAGATATACACCTATAGAGATGTAGCAAGTTAGAGTACAATGGAAGCGATTTTAGACACAACCAAGAGATCCAAAGAGATCATCATCAAAACCTGCAAAACAACTCAAAGCAAGTAATTGCAAGATATAGATATACAAATTTAGAGCAATTAGAGAGATAGAGTTGTAAGCAAGATAGGCAATTTAGAACATGGCAATATGCATATATAAAGATACCAAGGGAGTGCCAAAGAATAAGGCTATTGGTTGAGAAAATCTAGTTTAGAGAGAAATTCTCATCCAATAAGCCAATTTTATATTCTGTGCACAGTGTTATCGGTCGAGTTTTGTGCATTGGCAACTCGACCGATGACAACTGCTGGCAACACCCATTGGTGCCTATCGGTCGAGTTTCAATAGGGCAAACTCGACCGACAGAGCAGCTATCAAAAGGCATATATATATCATAAAAACATATTTAAAGGCGTGCTAAATATACAAACCATATCCAAACATGTCTAAGCAAGTTAGTAATGCACTATAGAAGCATTAGAAACAGTTTTTGAGCAAGAGTGTGAAGAGAATCACAAAATGCCACTTTTGACTCAAAAACCATATGTATAGTGCACACTAACTTGACAAAAACAAGTTAGAAATGGTTATAAGCAATAAAACCTTTACCTTTGTGCTTACCATTTCTTTTTCCACTTGTTGTCACCCTCTAAACATCTCACCTTTCTTCTTTCATGTGGATTGACAAGTCAATTTACAATTCAATACCTCAAGTCAATCCATTTGCAAGTACCTATAAGAAGAAAGATGAAATGGTCCCCAATCATGTCTTTGGATCCGGAGGGGTTAGTTTAGCAACCCAAATCCGATTTCTCTTGGGTGCTTTCCTAAAAGGACAACAAGTAGAATAATGACCAATTTCATTGCAATAGTTGCATGTGCCCATAGTCTTGGAACTAGAGGATTCTCCATGGAATATTGGAGGTCCTTTATCTTTGTTGTTCCCTTGACTACTATCATATCCTAAACCATGTCTACCAATTTGTTTAGTAGTATGGTGTAGGATGTCATTAAGACTCTTTTTAACAACTAAGAATCTTTGCAAAGATGATCTTAAACTATCATTATCATGCTTAAGAGAAGCAATAGTAGAAGACAGATTATTGATATTATCTCTAGCATGCAAAAGATCATTTTCTAAGCAAAGAGCTTTAGTTAAATAAGAATCTCTATTAATATGAAGAGCAACAACATCATTCTCTCTATTAGTAGAACTAGAACAAGATTCATGCCCATTGATTTTAGCAAGCAAGGAGGCATTTTCTATTTCTAATTCATGCAAAACAAAATCTTTGTCCTTGTTTTCAGATTTAAGAACATCAATGTCATGCATGAGAGAATCAACAATTAAAGTATGCTCTTCATTTGAACTAGGCATGAGAGGTTGAGCTTCTAGAAATTTAATCTTATCAAGTAAACTAGCATTTTCAAGTTTAAGAGAGTCTACTTGGCTAAGACAATCATTTTTATCAATAATCAAGCAAGAATTAGCATATTCAAGATCATCTAGTTCTATATGCAAATTATCAACAATTTTAGCAAGCTTTTTCTTTTTCTTTTTAGAAGACTTATAAGAGGCACAAATATCATGAATAATAGCAATTAAAGATTCTTTATCTAAAGAGTCTAGATTTACCTCATTTGAGTCTTCACTTGTTGATGCTATAAGAGCAAAATGGCATTCTCCTTCATCACTAGAGCTTGAGCTTGATCCTTCACATGAATCTTCACTTGAGCTTGAGTTGGAGGAGCCACTTGAGCTTGATTTCCATTTCTTCATGTGAAGATGGGTCTTTTTGCCTTGTGGGAAATCTTCCTTGTAGTGACCCTTCTTTCCACATGTGAAGCACCGGGTGGAGGAGGACTTGCCTTTATGGAGTTTACCCTTGGAGTACATGGCATCTTCTTCAACTTGAGAGGATGGAGAAGCTTGACCAACAATAGCCTTGATTTGAGCTTTGATTTCAGCCTTCTTCATTCTCTTGAGTTCTTTCTCCTCTTGGCTTTCTACTTCCTCCCTCTTGTCAAGTGTAGCTTCATGTGCTTGTAGATTTCCAATGAGCTCTTCAATAGGAATATCCCTAAGAAACCTTGCTTCTTCTATAGAAGTCACCTTGGATTCCCACCTCTTGGGGAGAGTTCTAAGGATCTTTGAGTTGATCTCTCCACTAGACATAGGATGTCCTAGAACAACAAGACCATTCAATATGGTGTTGAACCTTGAGTACATGTTGGCTATGCTCTCCTCCTTTCCCATCTTGAAGTTCTCAAGCATCCCTTTGAGCATGTAGACTTTGCTTTCCTTCACTTGATCTGTCCCTTCATAAGTGATGCAAAGCTTTCTCCATACCTCATAGGCCGTCTCACAAGAGGAAATCCGGTTGAACTCAGTGGGGGTCATGGAGGCATATAGGATGTGCATGGCTCTAGCATTCAAGGTTGCTTTCATCAAGGTGGCTTCATCCCATTCTTCAATATTTGTCTTTGGTAGAATGTATGGGCTGTTCACCATTTGCCACATCTCGAGACTTGATCCTTGGATGTAGAATTGAAGTCTTCTTCTCCAATAGAGGAAGTTGCTCCCATCAAAGATTGGAAGGCTGGTCGAGAGTCTCCCTCCTAGGTAGTCATCCATCTTCTCCTACTTGTTGAAGTATGCTTGGAGAAGACCCGCTCTGATCATCCTGGATGGGTGATTAATGCTCTAGAGGGGGGGGGGGTGAATAGAGCTGAAAGCACTTAAACAAAATTCATTAAACCTTCAAAATATATGACAAGATAAGGTTGCTAAATAGGTAATTTGAGTGCAACTAAATCATGCATAGCAAGGATAAGAGAGATTGAACATGCACCAATTAGACAAGCTATTTAGAGTGGTTCCACACTTCAAACTAGAAGTGTGTCAGTCCACTTGCCTAGAGAGGTCAACCTCTAGGACTTCCAACAATTGCACTCTTATATTCACTTATAAGACTTACAATACATGACCAACAAAGGACTTACCTATCCATTACAAAGAGTCTTCAACCTTACCAAGGACTTACCCACTTTGCAAGAGTCTTCGGCCTTCTCCAAGGACTTACCCACTCTTGCACAAGTCTTTGGCCTTGTAGGAATTACCCACTCTTCTTGGATCTTCCGCCTTTGACTTCACCTTCACTCGGAGAAGCTTCCACCAAGGTCTTACCTACTTGAGCTTGAGTCTTTTGCCTTCTCCAAGGGCTTACCCACTCTAGCTCCAAGTCTTCTGCCTTGATCTTCACCAAGGGACTCCTTCCCTTGTTCTTATTCACCTCTCTTGGACAAGAGAGAGAACCTTCATCTTCAAGATTGCAAATGAGAGAAGTGGAGGTGGTGGAAGTGAGAGCCTCATAAGATATACATGTAGGACTGGCTCTCTTACAGATTTCCTACTCACTCTAATGGATGTAGCAAGTGATTAAGTTTAGAAAGAGAGAGGAGGCTGTAGGAGGCACTCAACTATAGAATAGGAACCTCACAAAGAGTTTGCAATGAATGCTCAACCTTGGAATGAAGCCCAAGGGGTCCTATTTATAGCTGGGGATGCCTCTTAGACTTTGGGAATACTTGTAAATGAAAACTAGCCGTTTTGTGGCTTGCAACGGATATATTTTCACTTGTTGCAACTCCACAACGGCTAGAAACACTTTTCTGCACTTTTCCGTACAGTGCAATCGGTCGAGTTCTAATGGGTGTAACTCGACCGATCAAGTAACAGGCAAACCGATATTCAGATGATCGGTCGAGTTTGTCCTGAGGAAACTCGACCGACCATATCAACTGGAAATGGCCTGCTACCCGATCGGTCGATTTCTGTGGGTGCACAACTCGACCGATGCAATCTTCAGAAAATCGACCAAGGTTGATCGGTCGAGTTTCAGGGTGGGAAACTCGACCGAACAAGTGCCTGTAATTGATTTTCAAAGTTGCATTAAAAGTGCTCTAATATTCGATCTAAGTGTTCCTGATATTTTTCTAAGCTTAATTACAAGTCATACAATCATTACAAGTGATTTACAACATGATTCTAATGGGTATACATCATATTACAAAAATGTGCACTTGTATGACTTTGACTTGTCTTTTCTCCAATTTGAGATGCGCAAGTTAGGGCAATTGGAGTGTGTCTATACCTAATTTGAAATCACTCATGTAGAGACATTAGACACCAATATGTGGAATGGTTATTCATCATCAAAACATGGGTTTAGTCAATTTAGATGTGAGTCAACATTGACCTAATTGACCTTGAGTCAACAAACTTGAGATTGGATGCTCAGATAAATTCTCATTTACAGTCTGGGTCATCCAATCATCTTCTGAACAAGAAGTACCCCCGGAAGGATCTGTTTGTAGTTCTACCACCCCAAGTTTGTCGCCTTCTGTGGGGCCTAGGGTGCCTTCATGCTCAGCATCCATGTTGTAGTGGATTGTCCATCCTGCTCCATCGATATCCACCAAGCCTTTTAAGGGAATGGTGGTAAATGTCAGCTCACACTGCTCCAACTCGTCGTCATCGGTATATTAACTGCTCCAAATTGAGCAGTTGTCGTCGTCGTCGTCATCGAACAAATTGTTCCAAACCATGATTGGCGTACTGCTCAAGGCTAAGTGACAAGTCTCAATGTGAGAGCTATCACTCTGGTCTGGATCAATGTCTGACACAGGTTCCTCAAACCAACCTTCATCATCGTCATCATAAAACCATTCATGCTCGTGGCTTGTATTTTCTATTGGTCGATCAGCTGATTCATCTGGATAGAATGAGGGGCTTTCCCAGGTGGGTTGGTCTTCACAGAAAAATCCTGATGAATCCAGTTGATGGTCTGAATCGGATGGTGAAGCATACTCCGCTTCATACCCAATGGAATGGTCTTGATGACTAAAGTCTTCATTGTAAGGCGGCGGTACCTGCAACTGTGTGGTAACCAAACTGATGAGCTCTTGAAGCTTCCTGCCTTGTGCAACATCTTTCTCATGAAGTTGTTGGACTTGGGAAGCAATGCTTTCAAAACCCGTCAATTCCACCTTGCACTCCCGTCGTAGACTCGTTGTATCAAACTGGTGTGCCTGGATGAATCCTTGCTCAGCAGTTTGAAGTATGCTTCTATTACGGTCTGCAATCTCTGTGACTACTCGGAGTTGATGATTCTGCTTTTCTAGTAGTTGTTGGAGTGCATCGACATCTTCTTGGAGATGAGGAGCTAAGGAGGTGAGTGCGTTGACACTTTCTCTAGCTAACTCTACTGCCTTAATCAGTTCGTGATCCCACGATAGCACGGAAGTCGAGGACTGCTTGACAGTCTCCGTTATTGGAGCGTCTACATATGACGACGGTGGGGGTGAATATAGCTTGACGAGTTGTAAGGCACGACTTTCAATTATTTGCCAGCAGTCGGAAAAATTCAGGAGGACAGGTGGACAAGATGACTTGTTTTGTAGAAACAAGATCCATGGCTGAAAAAGTATAAGAAAAAGGAATGCTATTCAGTATATATGGACAAGCATGTTGAAAACAAAAGAAGAGCTATGCATATATATACAGGCTTAAAAGTGACAGAACAAAATCTTTTAGGCGTGTAAACGTGGAAAATCACGTCCCCAACAACGGCGCCAAAAAGTTGATCGGCCTAAATCGCGTGTCCAGAAGGGAGGCAAACTCAGAAGGAATCAAACTTTTAAATTTATAACCCGAAACCTTCAAGGACCCCCACAACTTTATTACAGGGTCGAAGTAGATATACGAGGTCGAACATAGGGACGTGTGACGTTTAGGACGCTCGAGATTTCGTTCTTGAGTCAGATAAGCCAAGACGATAGTCGATGAAAGTAAGGGGCTAGAACTAGTCTAGCAGGTTGTCACGAATTAAAATAAAACAAAGAAAAGAAAACAAAACAGAGTTCGTAGGATTCTACTAATCAGAGAGAAGGAGATTCTGGCTATGTAACCGCGAGTTGGGCAGTTTATACACCCGTTCTCGGGCATAGACAACCCTCGAACACTCCAGGAAGCAATCTACATCCAAACATAGTACGCACCGTGGTATCTGTTCCTGTGGGGTCATCCCACTCGCTCTCGCGTAGCATGACTAAAACCCATCAATGGTATGAAACCTCTCTCGAGGATGACAAACCAACATCCTAGAATATTCTAGAAGTCCTCTCAGGTCTAGAATATTCTGGAATGTTAGGAACAGACGACCTTGAACCGTCCTCCTTTCAGATTCCGATCTAAACTATTTCCTCTTGTCTATTTCTACAACGAATCTCTTGATATAGGCAGAAATAACAGTTCAAGTAAGAAAGAGATCAACGAAACTAGAAATCATAACCAGAAAGAGGAGATAGAACATAAAACGTGCTAAATCTGAAATAAAACTGTTTGCTTAAGGTAAGAGTACAAAAACATGCCCAAAACGGGCTACATAGCTAGGAAGGAGATCAACTAGCCATAGACAAGCATAGTTGGCACCGAACAAAGATGGAAAAACATCATTTGTATTGAAATAGAAGGGAACAACAGAAGAAAGGAGAAGAAGAAGAGATTTAGCCCGTAGAGGAGAGTTGGCTCTCGCTCCTTAGCCTCCGTATGGGTTGGATCTCGTCCTTTGGTCGTCCTCCTTGATCTTCTGGACTCCTCGACCTCCTTTCTCTCTAGATCCACCCCAGAACAGCAACTCGGTGGGTGAATGGAGGTGGAAGATGAGTGAGCGGAGGTAGAAGTGTGATGGTGGATGAAAGCTAGGCTGGAGAGACGGGCGTAGGACGAGTTCTTAGGCCTTTTCAGGCCCTTCAAACTCTCCCACTGGGCTCTGGTAACTAAAGAGGGGTTGGAACCACGAGGTGGAGACTCTCCAGATCGGAACCTGGGACTCTTCGTTCGGGACCCTCTCTCCTCATCGCCAGGGTTGAGTATGTATAGGTGAAGGCAGATCCGCGGTTGAGGATGCGCCGCAGTCGAAGTTAGATCCACGGTCGCGGTCAATCCTACAATAGCGGTGTTGGGTGACTTGGTCGAGGGGCGTTTCCCCTGCGGTCGCGGTCTGATTGGCCAGGGTCGCGGTCGCGGTCGCGCTGCGGTCAAGGTCGACTCCGCGATCGTGACCAACATGCGGTCGCGGTGTAAGCCTCGGTCGCAGTCAATCTTGAAATCACAACGTCAGTTCGGATCACGATCGAGGTGAATACCTCAGTCGCGGTCCTACTCACCTCGGCCGCGGTCTTCCCCACCGCGGTCGCGGTTGCGGTGGATGGAAGCCTGGCTGTTGCAAAAATCGTGTTGGGGAGAGATCTTGGAGAATAGATGTCTTTTCAGGTTCGGTTTCTGCAAGTCCCAAAATTGGATAGTTTGAACAACTTTATCTATGAAAAGATGTACATTACTAAAAGAGAAGAAACATGGGTTATTTTGGGCATACTAAGGCCATAGTGACACAAAACCGTAGATAAATGTTAGTATAAATACGTAAATTTGGGTGTTATCATGTTGGCAAATGGAACTTGCTGCTGCTTGGTGATGGTCTGCATCTCTTTCAAATAGTACAAAAGATACATCCATGGAAGTTGGTAAATATAACTTATTCATTGCATTATCTAAATCTATATATGGATTGAGAATCGACAACGACTTCCATGATATTGCACCTGTATGTGTTCCAAGCACCGACACAGGCACGGACAAGGATACAGACACGAACACAAACCATTTTCAAAAATATAGGGCATGAACACGGGGCCGGACACGGTAAAAAATATACACGTACATGTATATTATTTTTATGTATAAATACAAAAAAGAACAAGCCCATTCAAACATAAAGATTATTTCATTCAAGCTAGATATTCAATTTAATATGTTCATTCAAGCACACCTTGCACACATCATGAAATTAAGCCATCAAGGCATACTAGCAAACAAACCCAGATTGTAAACACAATAATAGTCAAAGTAATAGAAACTTTATTCACAAATAATAAGGAGCTAAACACTACCAAGTATGGACTTACATTAATATATTTGCACATCTAATTTTGGATAGTGAAAAGACAGTGATGGCGGTGAACAACAAAGAAAAAAAAGATGGTGTTATCTGTAGAAGAGAGTGAAACATTGATGTACATTCAGAATTAGGAAGAAGAGGAGGCGGAAGAGGAAGCTGTTGATGCTTTTGTTGTTGTTGGTGGTGGGCAAATAGATAGGTATTGGAGGTGGAGGAATAAGAGGAGTCCGAGGAAGAGGAAGATGGGAGGTCGGCAACAAATGAAGAGAGAGGAGATGCCGGAGTCTATAGGTGGAGGAAGAGGAGTAATTACCAAGGGGGTGATGTGATAAAAATGGGGAGACGTGTATTAGGAGTGGTGAGGAAGTTTATGTACAACAATATGTTTCCCCTCCATAATTAGTGATGGGTTGTGTCCTAGTGTGTCCAAGCCGTGTCGAACTCCTGATAAAAAATGAGGGACTTGGACACGTCTGGGCCATGCCCACCATGTGTCCATGGTGTGTCCACGTTGGACACGTGTCGGACACGAACAGCGACACGACAACCTCCGGGAAATGTCCATGCTTCCTAGGTCACCACGATATACATTTACATTTGACATTCCTTCCACAGACATTCTACATCAATATTCGAAGGAATTCACTGTTGCTTTGTGGTGGTCTACATCTCCTTTTTTCCTTGCAAAGGATACATCTGGTGGTAGTTGGTAGGTGCGAGTTATTTGCTGTAACAGTTACTTCCATGATATTAAACTTGTATGTGTTGCAAATGGTACATTGGACTGATCTTTAGTTCCAACAGTTGTTGTCTTGGCATTAGTTCATTTTGTATATATATCTTAGTTTTCTGCATGAGATGTAAAGTTTGACACTTCTGAGATTTCTTTTCATTGTCTTCAATCTCGTCTATGGGCTGCAAAGAGTTTTTTCAGTTTACTTTAGAAGTCCCTTCTATTGCACAGTTGTACATGCTCTAACAACTGTGAGAGGTTAAAAGCGTACTGTTCCAATACTACCATGTTTTACTGTACATCACCCATGGATACCTAAATCACGGTAATATTCTGGTGCCTGGTCGAATAGCTATTATTGGTTGTTTGTGTGCATGCAGTGGCGGAGCTACACTTGGGCCAGGTGAGGCATGTGCGTCACCCAGCCTGCATCCACAAAGTGTATTCTCTGTGCTTAAATTTTACATGCCTCATCCAGCCCGCGTCCCCAAAGTGTATTGCTCTGTGCTTAAATTTAGTTCCATATGAGTACTACAATCTTGTGGAACTTTATTAAACGGTCTTTTTCACTCCTATTAACTGCATTTTGATTATCCAGGAAATAAGAGGGACACTGAGAGGACAGCTACAGATGCTGTGTACAGTTGGAGCACGTCTGATAAGAGAAACATATGAATAAGAAAAACCTAGGTTGGTGTGCGTAACATCCTCTTTTTCTCAATTCATTATAATTGATTAACGTCTTGGAACTAGTTGTTAGCCTATTCTCATCTGCAAGACCGTTCATGTCTATGGATAAAGGGGTGGCCAGGCCGCAGGTGTAGGACTAATGCATAGAAACTTCTATATTTTTCTGCCAGGTTTCAGCTAGTTTCCTCCCATTTCTCTATATGGGAGAGGTTGTGTTTTCTTTTATTTGACTCCACACCGGAGGTTTTTTTTTTCATTTATTCATGCAAGCCATCCAACAAAGACTCTGGATATACTATTAACCCAAAGGTATACCGTTTTTATAACTGTATGGCATCGACCACCATATTTGTAGACATGGTAATTGTTTCTTACAAAGCAGTAGACATTTTCTTTCACATTGCTTCATTCCAATTCTATTACACTGCTTCAAGTTTAGTCAACGATACTTAGATTTAGCTCAAGCATCAAATACCCTAATAAAGTGAATTGGTCTATTATAATTGGCCTGACCTAAGATTCCTGGCTCCGCCGCTATGCACTATAGTTGACATGGCCGCTGTTTATTGATCTGGTCTAATACCAGCTTTTTTTGTAGAGAGCTCGCCAGCAAGTATAGCTGCATGAAAAACACAACTTCTTACGTTTTTATCTATATGTTTAGAATAATTATACTCGATCCACTCTTTCGTTTCATGCACTGAAATATGGGACCGGCAGATTCTTCATATAAATTTGCCTACTCTTGACTTTAACTTCTTACTTGGTACGTGTGGCTTAGTTAAATAAGCGTCTTTGGAGTCAGTTATGCTTCTCTTAGAATTTACAACAAACTTCAAAGAAAAGTCATATGTTCTAAATGTGTTACTTGTTGACTGTTGATTGGAAAGTGTGTACTGTTCCGTTTATATTTTCATGGAATCCACGAAGACTTAGCATTTTACTTTGTAAAGTTTAAATTTATATTCCTGACTGTGCATGCATCTTAGTCTTCATATGTTGTACTATATTCAATCACGGGGCAAATCATAAGTTGTTATTATTAGTCTTTTAATTATAATACAAAAACCGTTTGTCATTTCTTTTTGATGCATATTCTCATGTAAATGAATTTTGAGAAGAATTCAAGTTCAAGGGCGTCGTCCCTCTAGTTTCTGCAAGTCAGTATTAATATCTTGATTCTGGTGCTCAAGATTTATTTTGAAATAAATAAGAAGCTGAAGAAACCTTTGTATATTTGCTCTACTTATCCACACCAAGTGTTTTGAACAGAACCATAGATGCAACGGAAGCGTTTTGTTTTTGATATTTATTTAAAGTCAATGAAATGTGCGCCTGTTGTTTTCACCACTAACTCCATAAACCAAACACACACCTGTTCTGTCTTGGTTTTTTATTGCATATATATATATATTATCCAATATAACAACAGTTATGGAATTGAGATAGAGATTTGAATGAAATGTTGTTGTCATTTCCAGTGAATACCAGTTCCATTATCCATAGCTTCAGAAGAATGGCTCTGTGCTTCCGTATAAAAGGAGTATGGAAAAAGTTCCTGATAAAGTACTTGAGTATCATTGTTCAGCAGTGAGTTGTACCTAGATGGAAAATTGTAGAAGGTAGAGATATCATGCTTGTTTTATTGTGATGAGTTCTATATATGCTATAGTTTAGACTCGCTTTGCAATGTGTTCTAATATGGTTCCAATGATTTGGTAGGAGTATCCAAAAGAAAATTTGGTTGTTGAACCTGGTTTTATGGGCTGTGTACTCCCCTTCTTTTTGTTGAACAGACTAATATACGGCGCAACATGGTTGTTTCCGGAGGATGCTTCATTCTACATGATAAGGACTCCAGTTTTTCCTTTTGCCTCTGGAATTAGCTAAAAGATAGGATTTTCAAGATTTGAAAACCAGAAAGATCCCATCCAAGCTTCACAGCTTTCCTGTACTACTTTCCGTGGTAGTGGATTTGACTGCTTCGTTGCAGATGTTGTGTAGTAGTCTTTTACTGGTAGCAATCAGTCTGAATGGGCGATTTCATGTTTCTTAAATGGGGCAATTAGTGCCACAATGATGTAGTGTAGAGGCTCCAAAGTTGCCATGTTGTA
Source organism: Alisma plantago-aquatica (assembly GCA_963693085.1). Classification (NCBI taxonomy): domain Eukaryota; kingdom Viridiplantae; phylum Streptophyta; class Magnoliopsida; order Alismatales; family Alismataceae; genus Alisma; species Alisma plantago-aquatica. The sequence goes on from OY856413.1 coordinate 782,553,554, forward strand.
TGCATAATGATACTTGTGATAGCAAACAAACATCAAAGAGAGTTTTTTTATGGAATCCAAGAGAGTTTATATGTTACAGTCTTGGTTATATCTACTTTACCGTACTTCATATTTCCCTAAGGAAGAAGATGCTAAATTCCGCTTCTTGTTTTTTTGTCCTTGCTTTAAGCCTCAAATCTTAAATAATGGATACACCAGAATTCAAATTAGGATCAAACAAAGTAACGATTAAATAAAGCTTGGCTTTGCTGGTTTTATGTAGATCACGATTGCATATTTAAAACCACGTTTGGTATATTATTTCAACTTGAGTAGGTAACCGGGTCGGACAGCAAATCAGTTCTTAGTACCAGCACTGGCATTCACTAGTTCTGTATTAGAGAGATCATTGTCTAAGGGTGGGGTGGTGGTATAACTTAGTAAAGTTGTGTTCATGATTCTGCCTTCTCGGTTGTGTGTGGAAATAGTTGAATCACAACTGAGTCAGACTTTGGGCAAAAACCATCGTTGCAACTTTATTGACGCTCACGTTCGAAACTTTTTGTGTTATGCTTCAATAATCAGAAATAGGTGAACGACGGAAACCTAGGTCAGGATGAGAAAGATGAGGTAAGGCAAAAGATCAAGGAAGAGAGCCAAAAGCACGAAAAGCGCAGAGCAAAGAGAGTGAGAGACTCACGGTTTGAAAACAAAGAATTGGGAAGTGACTCGCTAGTTTCAAATGTTTATGTACATTCCTTTTATACAAGATTGGGTCCAGCCGAATTGGGCTTGCCTCCAAAAGGCCCATTGACCAATACACAAATTACAACCGAGCCATTTAGATATACAAAATAAAAATAGTAAAGCTTATGCTTGTGACATATCATCCAATATCCCCTCTCAACAAACCTAGGGTCGGAGCCCACGACCTGAGTTTGTTCCTTAGAGTCTGAAAACTGTGCTTCGATAGAGCTTTCGTAAATATATTTGTGGGTTGTTGATCTGACCCAATATGAGTTGTTGTAATATGTCCTAGAGCCACTCTCTCTCTAATAAATAATAATCGATTTCAACATATTTAGTCTGGACATGAAAGACATGATCCTCTAGGAGATATAGATCACTTATGTTGTCACAGATCAAGGTGGTAGGTTGGTGTAGATCTATACCAAGTCTCGTAGCAGAAAGGAAATCCAAGTTAGTTCAAAAGCTATAGTTGCTAATGCCATGTATTCTGCTTCACAACTGGACTGTGCAATGATGCTTTGCTTCTTAGCACTCCAAGAGATGCACACATTCCCTAAAAAGACACATAAGCTAGTTGTGGATCTTCGAGTAGTAGGGCATCCCACCCAGTTTAAATCACTGAAGGCTCGAAGTGATAAAGATGAGGATGGTGTGATTTGCAAGTCTACATGAAGCTTTTCCTTTAAGTATCAGAGAATGTGTTTGACAAGCCTAAAATGAACTTCAGTCGGTGAAGCAAGAAATTGGGAGGCGATATTGACTACATAAGCTATGCCTGGAAGTGTGATGGTTGCATATTGAAGGGATCTAATGATTCTTTTGTAGGTATGACCATCCATGAGAAGAGGATTAGTTGTTGTGGAAGAGATTACATTGTTAAAGTTTGTAGCAATGGGTGTTGAGGATGGCTCACAATCAATCAATTGTTCTTGAAAAAGTAAGTCCAGGATATATTTCTCTTCACTAAGGGTAATTCTTGTGTGATGTGGAACTACTTGGATTCTAAGAAAGTAGCTAAGAGGCCCCCGAACACAAAGATTAAACTCAACACTTAGCTTTTCTTAGAACTGAGTGAGCATAGCATTATTGTTTCTTGTAATGATGATATCATCCACATAGAAAAGTAGATATAGAGTAACAAAACAGTGATAAAAAACAAATAGGGATGGGTCAACATAGCTGTAAACAAAGCCATATCTAGCAAGAAAATCACTTAATTTGTCAAACCAAGCTCAAGGGACCTGTTTTAAACCATAATAGCTTGTTCAGTTTACAAACCAGTTGAGCATTCATCTCATGGATGAAACCTGGTGGTTGATCCATATATACAAGTTCACTTAGTTCCCCATTAAGAAAAGCATTACATAGATCAATCTAAACCAGATTTGATCAGAAAGTAACAATAAGAGCAAGAAAACACAAACAGTAGAAGATTTAACAAGCAGACTAAACATCTCTAGATAGCCTACTCATTCTTGACATAACCCCTCTGCCAAGTCTAGCTTTTAGTCTCTCTAGAGATCCGTTAGCTTTTAGTTTTGTTTTATACACCCATTTGCATCCAAATTTGTATTTGGAGGTCTTGGAACTCACGCCCATGTGTTACTAGTGTACAAGGCCTATAAATCAGTAGTCATAACATCAGACCAACTAGGATGATGTAGAGAAACTTGATAGTTTTCGGTGGTGATGATAAATCTTGAATAACTGAAGCAATTTAGGATTGGGTTTCACTACTCCAATTTTATCCCATGTAACCATATTGTGGGTGTTCGCGACAGCATGTTTGAAAGAGCATGCAATATCAGTTAAAGTATTATAAGAAGAATTGGTTGACCTTGGCAGTGTGTTTCAGAACTTGATTGTTCTTATGTTGTCATTCTTGCATCCAAAGTTGGTAAGCTTGAACCAGGGAAAGCATCACCATTGCTCCTAGGACTACAAGTGTCCTCAAAAGTTTGTTGGTCGAAGAGATCAATATCAATATGATCAAAGGAAGTTTTACCATAAGAAAATGTACCACCATCGGTATGTTTATGTTAAAAAGCATATTGTGACACATTAGAGAAAGACTGATCATTACAAAAAGTTGAATAAATGTGTTGGGAGTTAATATTGTTCAACAACAATTTTCTCATGATCGTCATGTAGAGAAGAATCAGAGGCATTAATAAAATAAAAAAAGTGAATTATATCACTAGAAGCAACTTGTGAGGCAACTCTATGCTTGAAAGGGAAAGCCCATGTATAGAGAAATATATCCGTCCTGATGAGATGTGCAAGAAACAATGGCCTTTACAAGAATCACCATATCCCAGAAAAGCACACGATAAAGATCTACGTTCACGTTATGCTTGTTGTAATATCTTAAACATGAAAAGTACACACAACCAAAGCTCTTGATAGATGTATACTCATGTGACTTATTGTATAATTTGAATAGAGTGGTCTATTAGCATGAGCCTTACAAGGTAAGCAGTTGATGATGTGAACCATAGATGTAAAAGCTTTAGTCCAAAACACAGTGGGTATACATGCATCAAAAAGCATAGTGAGACAAATTTCAACATGGCAATGCTTCCTCTCAACTAGTCCCATTTTCTCATGTGTATGTGAAGAAGCTAGTTGATTAACAATTTCTTCTACTAGCTTATACTTCTACATACCATTGTTAACAAACTTACCACCACCATCTGTAACTAAAACTTGTACTTTGGAATTAAAACGACTAGAAACCATTTTTACATAAGAAAACAAAATACTCGTAGATAATATAATTTTTATTTAAAGGGAAGAACCAACAAAATCCTGAACATTTGTCAACAAATAAGGTGTAAGGGAAACCATGTTTAGAAGATACAAAAGACTTGCCCCCATAATTCACATTATACTTGTCCTAAAGGAACTATACTTTTTATATGATTATTAGAATAGGGTAGTCTGTGACTTTTCCTAATAGCACAACTATTATATATATGGGTCCTGAGAAACATGATTGGTTGCCCCAAGCCAATGTGCCATTCATTTACGTTGAAATTCTACTGTTGTACTCCAATGTGCATTACAACTAAAGCTTTTGCTTGATTTGTAACAAAATTTTCAATCAACCTCTTTGGAACTCTAGAAATTGATAGTTATTATCAAACATATGCCAACACTTACATGCTTCATGGCCACACTTTCCATAAATCTGACACAATACAAGTGCTCTGCCTTGGAACTAAGGTCCAGAAGGAAGAATACTAGAATTCAATCCTCTCCCTTAAAAAGTTAAATTAGGGCATGAACCAAGGACTCCATGATATTGAATAAATTAATGTGGAGAATGAAAATGCGAACATAAAAATTTCTTCTGAGAGAAGTAGATATTACTAATATATCCCCCTCGACCTAAATTCCTTTATTTTAGCTTGTTTCTGTCCAATGAAAGCAACGTTGAGAGGAATAACAGATTCAGTTTGAGACCTTTTCATACCATGATCCTTCAACAACGGGAAAAATTCATCATAAGAAGGAATCAGAGGCCTCATCAGTAGGGTTTTCAAACTCAATTCCTAGTCCTCTAAGAAGAACATACGCTTTATAATAATCAGAAATGGATTTCCCTATAGCATGTAACTGATCACATGCTTTCTTAAATTAACAAACCATTAATAGACTCACTTTCTTTGTGTACACGATAGAGTTTACTCATTAATTCATAGTTCCTCAACTGAGTCAATTCACATAAGTTTTAGGCAGGCATACCAGATTTGAGAAGAAGAGGAAAGGCCTATGAGTATTATAAGGATTTCCTAAGTAAGAGATCCCATTATATAACCCTTAACCAATCTATCTATACTCATCCACATGGTATAATCAAGGTTTGAGGATATGTTACCTTTTTCATATGTGACTATCTTCTCTAACATCTTCTAAGTACCATGGATGAAAGACTCCATCAAATTTCTCTCTATCCGTGCTCTACTTACACTTCCATGTACAAGTAATTGGCATTTGTAAGCTTCAAAGAAATGAATTTGGAGACATCCACTCCCTCTAGATAGGGGTAATTTTGACAACTATTGTCTCTGAAACCTAGATGTTAGAATCTCCTCATGTGGTAGATGACAAGGAAGACATTTCTCAGATATAAGATACTATGATACCATTTCTAAAAGAGGTGAATGATGGAAACCTGATGTCATGGTGAGAAAGTTGAGGGCATGAGAAGGATTGGGGATGAGATCCAAAATTGCAAAAATTGTAGAGTAGAGAGAGAGAGACACTCATGGCTTGAAATGAAGAATTGGGAACTAATTCTCATTACTTTCAAATGTTTGAGTACAATCCTTTTATAAAATACTAGGTCAAGCAAATTGGGCTTATCTCTAAAATACCTATTGGCCAGTACACACATTACAACTGAACCACTTAGATATACAGACCAATAAAACTAAAGCTTATGCCTATGACATATCATCCAATATCATTTATCTAACAATGCAACTCCTTAGAGTCATATGAAACCTACTTGTACTTCTAGTGAGTCTTGATAACAAAATGATGCATGATATGTTGGTATGTATGCCCAGAAGCCAATCATATGATGATTGGAGTGTGGCATTAAATACTTGATTTGATAATAATAAAGGTAATCCCGTCTATTATGTTTATCTCACTCATGAGATGCCGACACAAACATAGTATATGTCTAAAGAATGATGTTACTCGATGACATATGTCTTCAGGTTTAGGACTTGAACAATGAGATCATACATATGATAAGAGTACATACATTCTTGTTATGTCCCTAGTTAGATATTACTGGAAGCAAAATAGAAAAAATTAATACATAAGACTAGAGTGTGTATTGACTGATGAAAAATTCTCATTAGTCATGATATGTGATATCAAGTCAAGCACACATGTACATGTTAAAGAACAATGTATCAAACAGACCCACCACGAGAGTGATACCTGGAGACCATGGAATGGTAGTCAGAATCATCTCTCTTAGTGATAGTTGTGATTGTGGTTCTTATACCTAAAGTCACTACATTCATCACATATAGTTCATGTACTTTGACATCATCCACCATGATCCTGAATAAAGGTTGCCATAAAGGTGGTACTTGGGTTCAGTGTGACACATATGGATTGAGTGTGAGTGATTTAGATGGGATTTGTCCCTCCTATAGGAGATTGATATCCATGGTCACTTGATAAGAGAGACTGAGAAATGTACAAACGTACTCATGTAATTCAATATGTGATATGTGAACTCACATGCATCTCACTCAGTCTGCTCTAGTACAAGGAACATGGATTTAACATTGAGAGGTTGACGATTCCATGCCTCGAGTTCAATCTAGATATCATAGACAAATGAACCATATGATCACGATAACACTGGTCATGGATTGTAGATTAAAGTTGTTGTTCAACTTTCTAGTTTACTTGGGTAGAAATGATGTGTTGCTAGACACCGCTCTTTACTTATGATGTCTTAAGTTGGTTATGGACATTCACTGCCAACATAATTTGGACCTATAGGGTCACACACATAGGATACAATTGGAATATGAGTATGCTCATGAATGATGTTTAACTTGAATACTAAAAGTGTTTAGGTATTGAATTAAACAACTGAGGTTCAAAGTTGACTAACTGGACTTTGAACCGACAGATTCAAGTGTTGAGCCAATCAGTTGGAGTGTCAGGTCAATTGGAATCAATATAGGTTGAACTCTACATGAACTGGACATGTGAAACGAACATATTACTTGTGAAATGACCATTTCAGTATGTGAACCAACCGATTCACCATCTGGGTCACCCAGTTCAATTGCCAATTTGATTGGAACAAGGATTGATGCTGATGTCATAGTTGCATTGATTACTGATTTGATTCAAAATAGGAAACTGCACATACCAACCGGTTCACTATGTGAAACAACCAATTTGTGCATGAACTGATCGGTTGGATGTGCGAACCGACTGGTTAGCCACTCAGAGTTTTTAAAAAATTTGTGAATCTGTCCCCTTTGACTCCCGTACAGACTAGGAACCCTGACCCTAGCCTCTTCTATAAATAGAGGGATACTGGGGGCTTCCCAAACATGACAATTAGCTCTGATAATTATTATCCTCTCTGGTTGTGGTAGCCAATAGTGAGCCTGAGTAAGTCCTACCCAATAAAGGGAGAGATGGTAAGGGAGAGACAATTGTGGGAGAGCAAATCAACTCTAACAGGTTGACGTTAGAAAGAGACAACTCCTTCCTATTGGCTCTGGTAGCACAATGTGGAGTTCTCAGTGAATACTCTAGAGATGGGAGGTCATTGTTTACCACTAGGAGAACACCATCAACCGTCATTCATGATGTCAAACTAGGAGGATGTCGTTGATGACTATTCGAGTGCTGCTGAAGAAAAGCAGGCTGCTTCTTGAAGAAGAAGTGTGTTGCTACTTGGAGAAGAAGCACGATACTATATCAAAAGTTGTTGCTGGACTTTCTCCAGGACAAGGTATAACTCTTTATTACTGTTCTTATTAGATACATTGTTGTTGGTGCGATCTTGCTGTTAAGGGGAATCGGGCTTTAAATTTTTGTTTTCGTTGCCTTATCTGTCACCCTAATTTCCCAACAGTCGAATCAGATCCACGTCAATTTACAGAGTATCTGGATTCAAATCAATATGATCGGATTTATTTTATTGCATTTGATGCAAATTTTAACACTGGTTAGTGTGCATATCCAATTAAATACCACATACGATTCCACAAACTAATATATATGATATGATATATATGCAATCTATACACTTCGCCCTAAAAGTACTTTGATGGTGGATGTTATCATGGTTATGGACAATAACTCTAGATCTGTGTGTGCATGGTTATGATTTATTCCTTTTTATTTCTCAGTTTTCATAACGAGCCTCTCTCCTCTTTCCAAATGTAAATTAATGCTATTCTTCCTATTTCCCCTTGAATGTAACTCGAGGTTTCCCTTTTACAATGTAATAAGATATGTGACAATTTTAATTTATATTTCATGGTGAGAAGACATTCTTCACCAGACGAATTGACTGAATCATGATACGAACTGATCGACTGGAGAACTGAGGAAGATAGATGATAGGAAGATGAACCGATCGACTGATGGTCCAACTGATTGGCTGGAAGAGTTTAGACATCGATTGAACATCAGATCAGCCGTCCATTTTAAATAGCCCAACCAAGAGACCAGGAGGCGAGCCGACCGATTCAAGTGTTGAACCGATCAACATGGATTGGTTCAAGAATATATCTTCACCAACAACAGTTTGTACATATGATGTGGACCTTAGGTGGTAGCAATTCCTTGTGGATCCAAGGAATTGCATTAGACTAGCCACAACCATCACTCATATATTTCTGATTGCATGTTTCATTATGGTTATAACATGTATATCATACATACAAGAAGTATGTGGTGGTTGGATGTGTATATGTATTTATATATATAGTCCCTCAATAAATATTAAGTTTAAGATGCTTTCCATAAGCAATACACTTGAAAATCTTGATCGAACAAGTTTGGGCACATCCTAGTGTGGTGCGCCATCTATCTCGTGGAAGTGTGATGGTAGATATGTGGGTTTGCCCTAGAAGGGTCCATATTCTATCATGTTGGCATATTGGTCTGACTTAACTAGGTGACCTTAATAGGATTAAGTGCATGGAAGCATGCATATGGATTGTGACAATGAGTTATGCACACCATTTGTCTAAGAGTTGCATGAGATGCAATTTTTCCTACCTTAATAATTGGTCATGAGAGCCAACGATGGTTTGGTATTGACTTAATTGTTTTGGATATTGGCTTACTAGAAGATTGTACGCTACAATCTTTTGAATTGATATATAAGAGTTATAAATTTGAACAAAATAGTGGGAGTGATAATTAATTAGGACAAATTAATATCATTGACTTATCAAATCAAACAAATAAAAAATATTTTGAAAAATTACAACATTTCTTTGTAGAATCTAATGATAAACACAATTGCAATCAATCCTTGAGTAGGACAAACTAAATGGGATTTACTTTTGCATCTGGTTTAGGACTTTGAGAAGTTTTCTCAATGAGCAAAATCTCTATGTCCTTGAAAGACTAGAGCCATAGGAACTCACACCTAATGCGCCTAAGGATGAAATGGATGCTTAATTAAAGCATACCAATGATGTCGTAGACATTGAGTACCTTTTGATAAGCCGTATGAACTATGAGTTGCACGAACAACATGAAAATATAGACATTCTCGAGATGGTAACACATCTTAAGAATCATGTGAAGCAAATAAGGTATAATGTCTCCACAACGTTGTTTGAGTACAAACTGACAGAGGGAGATCCAATAGAGCCCCTTGTGCTCAATATGATTGGGCATGTGGAGAAAATTGTATTTCTTTTAGGTCAAGAGTGGGCAACAAATATGATTTTGTGAGAGTATCCTGAATGATATAGCTAGTTTATCGAGTGCTATCACTTGAGTAACTTGGCCAAACTAATGTCTAAGTTTCTTGACATGTTAATTAATGATGAAGCACAACTGAAGAAGGACTAATCCATGATGGTGATAAGTAGAAGTGAATTTAAGGGCAAATGCAAGTCCAATAAGAGTTCTAAGGATAAGATGAAGTCGAAGTCTTTTACACTCAAGATAAGGAGAAGGGTAAGTGCAAAAGGAATATGTCTTTTTCACTTAAATGGTTAAGGAAGGAAAGTGTCATTGCTTTTATCAGCTGGACATTGGAAAGGAACTATCCTCTTTATATAGAGGATCTCAGGAAGAAGAAGGAGACAGAGATCTCCACTTTAGGACATGAGAAGAAGTAAGCTAAAACTGTGTGGAGAAAGGGTTTCTACCACTACAACTGGAAACTATCTTTCATGGGCACATAATATAATTAGTGAATTGCTATTATGTGCCTGTCATTGATGAAAGCATCATGTATCTTGTATGGAAAATAATTGATGTTTCATGGAAATTCCCTATGTCTTATAGTCTATACTCGATAGGTGTAGATACAAATGTGTATGCCACATATACTAATTGACTTGATGACTCAAAAAATGAATACCTATAACATTGTCAACTAAATCACATAAATGAGAATTACATTTCAAAATCCATAATGATGGTTATCTAGACTCTTTTGGTTATCAAACCAATAGAGACATGCAAGTCTTATTTATTGGGCAATATGACAAAAGCATCTTCACTACATGCAGTGGGAGGGCTATTATTTTATTAGGGCTCATACATACTAATGTATACGAACCTTTTAGAATATCTCCTAAAGGTAGTTACCAATACTCATTACATTTTTTTTAAAATGGCCATTCATTTATCCTGTGGCCGGGGGTTTTGAACATGTGACCTCTCGATCATACATCAATACTTTTACCAACTGGGTTCCACATCTTTGGCTCATTACATTTAATTATGATATCAGTAGATATGAAAGTTTGTATTTTATTAAATACAAGCACAAATCTCTTGAAGTGTTCAAGGAGATTATGAATGAAGTAAGTAACTAACTTGGTAAAAGTATTAAGATACCTCAATGTGATAAATGTTGAACTATTTTAAACCAAGAGTTTGAGCACCTTCTGGGAGACCATGATAATGTATTAGAATCCACCTGAAACATAGTGATAGTGCATCATGATAGTGTATTAGAATCACACCTTGTTAAGTCATGGAGCGATTATCAATAAAACTAACTTATCTTCCAAATTTCTTTTTGGGTACATGCTTTACACTAAAATAATGTACCGTCTAAAATGGTTTAAAAGACACCATATGAGATATGACATGGGAAGAGTCCTGATATGTCTTTTATAGTGATTAGGGATGAACACTTACTAAGAACATAATTTCTTGAAAAGCTTTGTCCATAAATCACATAAATGTTATTTTGTTAAAATACTACTCTTATCCCAATCCAACAACAAAGGTGTTTCTTTCCAAGATAGATGTATTTCTAAAGGGAATTCAATTCCAAAGGAATCCATGGAAGAAAAGTAGAAATCGAAATGTTCGAGACAAATAAGAAATCATTGAACCTAAAGAGGTACAATAGGAACATGGAGAATCACAAATTGATATGGCTTATCAGGTTCCTATGTAACACAAAACTCATAGATCTAGTAGAACACGCCTTGACAAAGGCGGTGAGTTGGTCATAGATGATGAGCCAACATGCTACCTAGAAACTATTAAGAAACTAGAGTCTAAGAAATGGCTTGAGGCCATGGGACCAAAGATGGACTCCATGTGAACCAACAAGGTATGACCTTGGTGGATCCACCTGAAGAGGTAAAATCTATTGGGTGCATTTGGGTCTTTGAGAAAACATCGACATGGATAGTAGTGTAAAAACCTATAACAGTAGAACAGTTCAGCAGTTGTCATGGCTGAATCCATCAAGATCATGATTGCCATATCAACTTAGTATGACTATGACATTTGATAGAATGGATGTTAAAACCACATTAGGTAACTGGAATATCGTACATGATGTGTATGTGACATAACATAGAGGTTTTATAAATCCATATAATGCAAATAAAGTCTGCAAGCTACAAGTGGTCAATCTTTGGATTGAAGCAAGCATCTCAGAACTAGAATCTTTAGTTTGACAAGATAGTCAAAGAGTTTGACTTGAGTCAGAATAAAGATAAAATATGTGGTTATAAAAGATTTAGTGGGAGCATATTTATATTCTACATGGTGATGGGGAATTAAAATATTCTACATCATTGGTTCAACCCTGTGCGGTGATGGAACATGATGGGTAGGGGTAGGTGGGGGTTAGGGTTTGGGTGGGATGGGAAAAAATACAAAAAAGTATACAATTTTCCAAGAATTGTCCCCATTGATTACCCAACCACATAAACAATACTAGCATTGATTTCATTGAATTTTAGTTAGATAGAGTTAAGCTTTCAACATGTTTAAATATTTGAATCATGACCAAACCACTAACCTTAGATTTGAAGAACCTAAATTTCTTAACCCAAGAACTGAAATTCTGAACATTCATCTAGGCCCTAGGGATCGACTCCTTTTCTTTCTCCTTTCATATCAAAAAACCTAGAAATGGAGATTTGGAGGGAAAGGAAGGAAAAAGAGGACTATATGTTATCCCTTTTATTAAATATAGAGGAAGAATGGATTCCAGGCATAGGAGATAAGAACCAAAATGAAAACCTATTTAAATATTGTTAACTTAATTGATTTTGTATGCTTTTAGAACACAAAACTTCAATTCAACTTTATCAATCTTTTCTCTTCAAAACCATAATTCTCCTTCTATATGTAGAATTTTGTATCTCTAGGATAAATGACAGAATATGAGAGCTACTAGGTGTGAGGTTAGTGATATAGATCAAGTTAGGTACCTGTTACAATCATAAACAAGTCTTAAGTTCATGTTTAGTCTTTCCCTAATTGATTCAAAATGGTTGGTAGGTTGAGTTGTTTCTGGCAAAAAAATTCAATTGGTATTGTAATTTGGTATCATGTAAATCTGATCCAAAATTTCTAAACCTTTAATATATTGTCTAAAATCTAGTTTCCAAGCCAAAATTAACATTTCATCTCATATGTATTTAAAAAATATAAATAAGAAATCAAATATCATAGAAGCTATATTGCAATATGTATAGCATGGTCAAGTAAGTTTTTCCTAGGGATAATCAACCAACCAATGGATCCAAAGTGCATAATTTATCATCTCAATATGTCATAATTAAAGTATTACCATTAATCAAACTTCATCAAATATCAAAATAGTAAAGATGTAATCATTCAAACAAACCCTAAGTAAAAAAACAAATATCACGCAAGCTATGTGGAGTTTGTATAGAATGGTAGGGAGAGTTCATTCTAAGGATACTCAACTGACCAATAGGTCCAACCACTAAAGGAAAACCCTAAAATGAGGTTATAATTCATTCATCATTACTATATATGTATTTATCTTTTTAGGGAAACCAAAAGAAGCATAGTAATCATTTGCACACTAGCTTATCCCAATAATCAGATGCTTAACCAAAGTAGTTGAATAGTGAATTTAGTCACTATACGAATCATTTAGGTTGTGTTCAACATCCATAGTATCAGTTAGTCCTAGATCCTATTTTTTGGTCGGTCAAAAAAATGTGTTACTATAATACCAAAAACTTTGGGCACGAAGTACCCCATTACAGCATGAGCTTAAAAACCTTGATACCAACAAGCTGGTAATCAAGGGCAAAAGATCATAAAGACCTAAAAAATTGTACATAAGTCTTTAAACCTACACAACTCAACCTAATGACACGAAGCCTTATGCATAGCCAATCACTCAATAGCATAAAGGACACCCACAAAGTATGAGCACAAAGACAAAGAAGGCAGGGCACACCCCATTAGACCAAGATCTCTAGGGACAAAACACCTACACTAAAATCCTAGGCTTCGTAAGATATACAAGACTTAGACGTAGTCCAAGCCAGCAACGGGAAGCACGAGCACATCCTGCTTGCTTAATGGAATCAAAACACAGGAGCAACAAAGAACAGATGAATCCAAGATTGTAGACTGCTTATCCTCTCTTCACTAGCTTTTAATACACCCACAAATTGTGACGAGAGGGGATTGAGATCAAACAACATCATCATCCCCTACTCCCTGGCTAGCTCCGGCTTGAGGTCCAATGAAGCTTCACAGGATGAACGAAACTCTATTGCTGCTGTTTGCACAGAAGCACCCCAGCAAACACCTAAGAGGTGTTTCCTTGTCACAATGGAAGAGGGAACTAAGGGGGGAAGGAATAAGGATGATCTACTCCCCAAAGAACCAAACACCTCACAAACATCAAGTGGCTCGAGGCTAACACTAGATGAGGAACCCAGCCATGACCCAATGCCTCTATTTGCACAGAGGCATTTCAATGAACACTTTGAGAGTGTTCCATCACACAGCAGCAGAGGGGACAACAGGCTTCCTCCTGGTTTGCACCGCAAAACCTCATCCACCCTTCATCCAGCAGTGAAGCTACCAGCGTGATGATGGAGGAGGTACCCTCTGCTCTGTCGGGGATCCCAAGACTGGAGGTGCCGCCAAGAAGGAAGCACCGTCGATCGGACAGGGCAAATCAGACACAGTCGATATCGTGGGCCACCGTTGCACTTCTGGCTCAGGATAAGAAGGGGCATGAGTCAGAAAGGGAAGTTGAGGGACTCCCTTACTATTCTTGTGGTGATAGAGCATCTGTGCACGAAGCAAGATCCAATAGGATGCTGCACATCTCCATCCGTCCCTCTTAAACAGAATGGAGTCGACAAAGTCGATGCTGCCGAAATCGACCCGAGTCCTGGCTTCAGCACAACAGATCATATTCTCCTCCTGAATCCATGCCTTGATCTGCCCCCACAACGGGCCACAACTAGTGACATGGTCACCGAGACACTAACATGTGGAGCCAGACTATGGGCAGATGACGGGAGCCCCGTGACAAGGAGGAAGCGAGCGAGGAAGAGCCCAGCCGAGTAGCGGGCCACGAGCAGCGGCAAGGCCACCGGAGCGCTAGCCGGAGTCGCCCAAGCGACAGGAAGGGATGGGGCATGGGAGAGCCCAGTCGAGGAAGCGCGCCTCCAAGGAGGGTGGACGCCGTCACGGGGAAAGGCCCATGGCCACCGCCTAAGGTCATGAAGACCCACAAAGTAGGAAAGAGCCACCGAGAGGGTGAGGAGGGAGGCCACGGTGAACACATGCAGTGGCCCAACAAGGCCGAGCAACCCCTCCGACACTAGGAACCAACTCGCTGTAGCCCTGGCCAGTGCAGCCAAGGAACAGAGGAGAGCGGCATACCACCCACAGAGGCGAAAGGGGCAGGAAGGTGGAAAAGAAGGTTAGGTAAGGGGAAGAAGGACGGAAGGTCGGGTGGGGAAGAGGCCAAGGGCAGGGCACGCCCGAAGGGAGTGGCGCCCCTCCCCCCAGTGGAGGAAAACCTAGAGAGAAGTGGGAGCTCTCATTTTAGGTCCTAAATCCTATTATCCATGATAAGCTATTAATTCTACAATATGGTATCAAAGCTTAGGTTAGAAGACTCAACTAACCTATGCTTTGATGCCATATTGTAGAGACCTACCTTTTTAGAATTAACTCCAACCACTAAAGGAAAACCCTAAACCAAAATCTAGAAAAGAAACACAACATTATATACTCAACATAGTATAAAATAAGCACATGGTAGTATTCTTAATTTTTCATAATATCCCAGAAAAAAATTCCACACCAAAGGATCCACATGTTTGGCTATCACCACTACTACAAAAATGGCTTATAACATCACATTTACAGGCATCAGTTGTATACAAGAAACCGACGCCTAAACCCTACAGTGTCGGTTGAATTCCCAAACTGACATCTATATGTGAAGAGTGGCCTGACACGCGTATCACTTTTAATGTAGCGTCAGTTCCTTAATAAGCAACCGACGCCTAAAATCGACTGCGAAATCCAAATTTTCCAATGGAAAAAATAACCTCAAAATTTAACATACGACGTCAGTTATTAATTAATTAACTGACGAAAAAAGGTTTTTTCACGCGGGACATTTTTATTGTCCATTGTCTTCAAATAACCGATGCCAATGTGTTTTCCCGCACTGTCTGCATGAAAATTTTTACACCCCTATGGCGTCGGTTTTCTGTGACAACCGACGACTATGGTCAGAATTTGAGAATATTTTTTGTCTGAATATGTATATAGACGTCAGTTTTTATCGTAGAAACCGATGAATATAATTGAGCATAGGTGTCGGTGTTTTCCTGGTAACCGACACCTTTTGTTATTAGCATCGGTGGTTTTTAATAACCGACACCGATGATTAACTTAATAGCACCCGCACGAGCCATACTCTTCCCCTTTCTCTGTTTCATTCCTGATTGAGGCTAGGTCCGGTGATTTCATGCTCGTCGCCACTCGTTGCTCCTCTGCTCACCACCACGCGTTACTCCTCTACTCACCACCACCGCTGCCACCGCCGCTCACTACTCCTCTCCTCACCGCCACTCGGTGCTCCAGCTTCTGATCGCCCTGGTCGCCCACTCACTGTCGCCACCTGCTCCTGGTTGCCCACTCACCACCGCCGCCCGCTCGCTGCCGCTGCCCTCTCTCCTACTTACTGCTCCGACCCCCTGCTCGCCGCCACCACCATCTCTCATGCTTACTGCTCTGGCCACGCTGCTCCTTCTTGCTGCTCCGCCCTCTCTCCTTCCGATAAGACACCCTGCTCCTGCTCCTGCTTACTGAATTAGGTCAATAAGGTACCACCCACTTTTAAAACTGAAGGATACTTGTTCGCTAGCCAGAATTGAGATCTTCTACCTAAACTTACGCAAGTAGATTAGAGTAAAGAGAATATAGATGCCTCTCTTAAAAAACATATACTTATCTACTCATTCGTTCATCTAATGATTTTGTATTCATCACATTATTTAAATTTAGGGCTTTGTATTTGTTCGTCTACTTTTTAAAATTATTTAATCATCTACTGATTTATATTTGTTTATCAACTGAGATGTACTTTTTTATCTATTGCTTTGTATTTTTTTATCTACTGATTATATTTATTTATCTAATGCTTTGAGTTTACTTATTTTGATGTTGCTATTGTAAATCAACCTAGGATATGAACAAATCTTGTGCTTGCATATATTTGTGCTTCTAATCCTCATGTTTGACCTAATTTAGTAAATTTTGATGCATGTTGAAATAAGATTTAAACTTTTCCATTCTAGCATCCTAATTTGATTTGATTATGTTCTTTGAACCTTGAAACATGCGTGTTAAAGATACACTGATGTCTCAAACTTAACTCACATGTGGGTCTTCTATTTCTAAAATGATTATGTGACCTAGTATGTATGTTGATATATGAAGCTCTAGTTAAAACTTCAAGATTGACCCCTAATTAATACATTATAACAGAATTGAATCGTGCATTTGTGTTGTTGCAGGTCCTGTTGACTTGTTGTTGATTTGCATATATTTCTTCTTCAGCCTTCAAGTGAGGTATAATATTCTCACTCTCCCAATGTTCCATTAGGCTCCATTTTGATTCAAATATTTGATATATGGAATCATGGTTTATTTACTGATTATTATATACTGACAAGCATGATTAAATGATGTTACACAAAACTTAGGATATGAATGATGAAACTAGGATTGTAGGTATAAGAATGACAGCAAACATGTATTTGTTGGCCTAGAAACCCATCCAAGATTTACTCATTAGGAGTAAATCTTGGATAGTCCCTAGTTTGGGACTATTCTTGAACACCTAATCTCACTTAGGATGTAAGTGTATAATGTGTATTGGGTTTTCAAGAAAATTTTGACAGCATTTCCCCGTTTGTTCTCAAAGTACATATGTACTTGGAGAACAGTGGGGAAATGCTGCCGAAATTTTCTTGAAAACCCAATACACATTATACACTTACTAGTGAGATTAGGTGTTCAAGAATGGGATAGGTGGTACACATTTATTATATATAAGAATGACAGCAAACATGTATTTGTTGGCCTAGAAACCCATCCAAGATTTACTCATTAGGAATAAATCTTGGATAGTCCTCGGTTTGGGAATGTTCTTGAACACCTAATCTCACTTAGGATGTAAGTGTATAATGTGTATTGGGTTTCGAGAAAATTTTGGTAGCATTTCTCCGTTTGTTCTCTAAGTACATATGTACTTGAAGAACAGTGGGGAAATGCTGCCAAAATTTTCTTGAAAACCCAATACACATTATACACTTTCTAGTGAGATTAGGTGTTCAAGAATGGGATAGGTGGTACACATTTATTATATATAAGAATGAAAACACATGTATTTGTTGGCCTAGAAACCCATCCAAGAATTACTCAATAGGAGTAAATCTTGGATAGTCCTCAGTTTGGGACTGTTTTTGAACACCTAATCTCACTTAGGATGTTTGAACCATTAATTATATATAAGACCTTAAACCCTAAAGTTTTAACCATGCTTAAACTCTAATCTGTTAACCCTAGACCCTAATCTTGTTGTAATACATAAATCTTTAGTGTTACTGGACAGTGGAATACATAGGACAAATCTCACCCGAGAATACATAAAATATGGTGAGAAGAGGAAGAAGTCAGCTACTGAACAGTGGAACTTCCTGGACCCAGAAGAATGGGACGCATTTGTTGCTTCAAGAAACACTGATGAATTCAAGGTATTAGGTGTTACTCCCTATTTAATTAATATACGTTGTATTCACCTATTCAAGATTAACCTTTAGTGTTACTAACCAAATCAATGTGCATACTAACTAGGCTATCAGTGAGGCACAAAGAGCAAGGCGTGCACTAAATGTGCATGACCACACAATGGGTCCAAAGGGCTATGCATGCGTTCGCCAAAGACTACAGGTCGAGTGTACTACTCAGTCTACTCCTACTCAGGAGTCCTCTACTATAGGTAACACACCTCTACCTCACCATGATGTCTGGATAGCTGGGAGGCAAAACAAGAAGGGAGAAATAAAGAAGCCCGCAACTACTGAGGCAGTTGCAAAAATGGTAAAATACAACTCTTAGAGAAATCGTTTGAATATTGATTATTTGTGGTGTTTACTTACTTACCAATTTCTATTGATGGCGATTAGCGGGAGCTGAACGAGCTGAGGAAACAAGGCAAGTTCATCCTTGAGGGCACAAGGGATGAATTGCCAGTTGCTTTGGGTAACCCAGAGCATCCTGGACGTGTTAGGGGTGCAGACGCTGGTGTGGGCATCAAAGTGTTCTTTTGGCCATCCCAATGCAAACATGTCCCAAAAGAGGGAATTTCACAAGAAGAGGTAACCTATTCTTTTTTTAGAATGCTACTGTTAAAGGGAATTCAATAATCAGAAGCTAACATTTCTTTTATCCATGTATAGGTAGATAAGATAGTTGATAGGAGAGTCGATGAAGTAGTTGATAAGAGAGTCAAGGAAGCAGTTGATAAGATAATCCATGAAGCAATGAGCAAGTGGCAGGCATCTCTGACTGCCACTCAGACATTACCTATGGCGTCCCGCTGTAGTCCTACTGTAGAGGTTGGGAGTAATCCTATAGACCCACCACCTTGCAAATCTTCTATAAGTATTTTTATGACATAGTAGCTAGTCTTTTCAAGATGATATGTTTTCAAGATGATATGTATATATGTATATAACATTCTTTATGTAAATTTCTAGGGGTTGAAGCCATGCCATCTAAAAAGTAACGAATACGTCATTACAGAGGCGTCGACTTACCCATCCCTTCTAGGGGAAATGTTTCATGGGTCTCCATTACCAGATGGTTGGGTTCGTGTGAGCCCGCTACATATATTCCCTAATTGGATAGATCTTCTATTGTCATATGCCCACCCAGATTGTGAAACGCTTGGTGAGGCAGAAGGTGGAGTGATATTGTGGCCCAAAGCGGATGTCGTCTATACTGAAATTGTATGGTAAATTTACATTACGTTAAATTGTTAGTGTATATATATGAGGCCAATTGATCTGAAATTATATATACAGGTTAAAACGAAGACACCCAGAGCATCTAGGCATCCACCTCCACCTCCTACATTACCAAGTTGGGTTCCACAGGACCTACCTACCCCGTTAGGTCCTAATTGTAGGGGTATGGTAGTATGGTTAAGCGAACATGATATAAATTTCCCTATAAATGTTTCTATAGATGCGGATGCTGCAGGTCAATCATACGAAAACAAACTATTTATACAAGATATTTTGGAGTTTTTTCACTATGATTGGCTGAATACATCTGTGATAGAGCTATGGATAAGGTGAGATCTTGTTTATACATCTATATACCTTGTGTAGGATCCGGTGATCTAGTTTCTTATATATTAATGCATACATAATACATGTTTTGTAGCTACTTAGACAAGATATGTGCATTTTTTTCATTTGAACATGTAGGATTTTTTATTCCATCTTTGATTAGTCTAGTAGTTAAAGACCCTTCGTCAGTTCAACAATACTACTATGATGCTTTTACAAATTTTGGTCAAAATAAGAAGACGGTGATAATAGCTCCATTCAATGTGGAGTATGTTTAATTTGCTTATAATTTGGACTTAAGAAAATTACATTTTTATTGTGGATTTCGAGTTATTAATTTTTAACTTTTTTACCTCTAGGGGTACGCATTGGGAGTTACTAGTTATTGTCCCCGGGATGTTCACTGTCTATTATCTAGATCCTAAGGGGACTAAATTGAATCCAAAATATGGACATGCAATGAAAATGGCATTATTCCGGTGAGAAATATTTCATTTTTATGTCCGTTAACATATGTTATTACATTACTATTTAATTATGCAATTTACTGTGTTACATTAACATGTAGGGGTTTACATGAGTTCAAAAAGGCTGGAGGAAAGGTCCCCAGGAAAAAGAACCATCCAATACTTTGGGAGAACGTGGAAGTAAGTTCCCGAATCCAATGTATATATTATTTATGTGAACTATGCTTAGTTGTATTTTTTAATATTTTGTATGTTTCAATTTATAGTGTGCTACACAAGACAACGGCTGGGCATGTGCATACTATGTGATGCAATTTATGTACATGATTATCAAATATGCCACAGTGGACATCGATACCATACATGAGGTATTATATATAGTATCATTAGATAATATGAAATATATCAATCTTATTTATATATTATTAATTTTATATATACATCATTCTCTTTGTAGGTGTTTAAAATTGACCCCACTACAGGTAAGGCCTTATCAGATGTACATGCTTCCTATACGATAGAAGAATTAAATGATGTAAGATAAGAATGGGCAAAAGCCATACAAGTAGTGGGTTTTTTTAAATATAATTGGGATGTTGATAGCGATAATGACTAAAGAATGATATTTTGTAAATGAATTTTTCTAAATTGTCATATGTGTGAGTGTTTCTACATGTCTGAATGTTTGTACATGTGTCTGAATGTTTATACATGTGTGAATGTGAAAATGAATGGAACTGCAGGTTGCTACATGAATGTTTCTACATGTGTCTAAATGTTTCTACATGTGTGAATGTGAAAATGAAAGGAACTGCAGGTTGCTACATGAATTTTCTACATGTGTCTGAATGTTTCTACATGTGTGAATGTGGAAATGAAAGGAATTGCAGGTTGCTACATGAATGTTTCTACATGTGTCTGAATGTTTCTACATGTGTGAAAATTGAATGGAACTGCAGGTTGCTAATTGTGTGAAAATGAATCTTGTTAAATTTGTAGGTTTGTGGCCTGTTGTTGGCTGATATCAATGGATGTCGTAAACCTACAGTTCAGTTGCACTAACTGCATGTTTTTGCATCCTGCGACTAGCCACAGCAGGCCTACAAACTGATAAGAAAAAAAATCAAAACATAGACACCAGTTATTAGTCAAAAACCGACAACAAAGGCTTACATCGTCAGTTAATAGCAAAAGCCACCGTCTAATGTGGGCAGACAACACGGTCATGCTGACCAGCACGTCCATGGTGGCAGGTGATATGGCATTAGTTATCACTAAGAAACTGACGCTGATGGTGTCCTAGATGGCACCCTTTTGTGGCACGAAGGGTTTGGGTGTCAGTTTCTCTACTAATAACCAACGCCTATAGTGCCCCTGCTGGCGCCCTTTTGGTGGCGTGAAGGGTTCTGGCGTCGGTTTCCCCACTAATAATCGATGCCTATAGTGCCCCTGCTGGCGTGTTTTGGGTGGCACGAAGGGTTTTGGCATCGATTTTCAAACCGAAGCCTAAGGGTTCACCTTTTAGTGTCGCCCACATATGTGTCACTTTTTAACCGTTGCCGAAGGCCTTAAATAACCGACACCAAAGGTCGGTTCTATAGTAGTTCACAAACCCCATTTGACTCCACTAAAATCAAAAGTAGATCTTGTTACTCACATGCAATTTAGTTTACATCGGATTACATGTACATTACAAAATAGAGTGGATATAAAACCTATCAAGAAATGTGATACTACACAAATATTCTAGAATAAATTATCCTACTTACATTTTTTCTATCATGACAACTTTGTTAGATGTCATTATCCCTAAAAATATCTCAAACAACCTTACATGACTCGTATAGAGCGCCAGTGATAGAAACTTCCCCACTCATCCAAGTAACATGCATTAGCATCATGTTAAGTATACTAAACTCATAAGAAGCTTACACATATTGAGAAGTTCAATAGAAATTATACCATATAGTATATCCATCTTACGACAATAATATAATTAATCATGTAGACATTCATATAGTTAAGTACCTACTTATTAACAATCTTGATGAGCATATCTATTAGTGGACTAGCAAATACTACTTTATCTCAAATCTATAATCATATTACAAGAATAATAAATTCAACATACGAACAATTATAATCCAATAGTAATAACAACATCATTGTGACACTCCATCAGTTGAACCACAAATAAATCATGCAATCCTGAAGCTAAAATCTACATAAGACATATTTTCCAAATATAACAACTAAAATAACAACTAAAGTAAAATCACAAACAAGAGTGGCAATAAAATCCACCATAAATTAGATGTCAAAGTTTATGATCAATTTTCATATCAATCAGATAAAAATTAGATCACACATTATCATTAATAGAAGAATCATTTATTTTCACAACAAGAAGCATATTCAATAATAATTGATATACCAACTAGAAGTAAGAAGAATATTACAAATATACAATTCATATTGTACGCGGCTTATTAATATTATTTCTTTTCCCTAAAATTACTTGCCTCATACTATAACAAGTTGAACTCACCATGTATTATTCTCATGTCAACGAGCCACCATAAATAATTTAGGGTTTATCCAAACACCCTAAGATATAAAAACACCCTAGCTCACTATAGGGTTGCCTAAAGAGGATAAGGTATGGGTTTCAGTCTCCTACCATTAAGTCCTCATCTAGGGTATAGAAAATAGGAAGAAAAAGAGTAGAATATCATGTAACATAACATTTCTCATGTTTCATATTTTACTTTTCATTAGAGTCTATTTCTTATGGACATAGACTTTCACAATGAAGGATTTAGTTCCATAATTGATAACCTCCCATTTTGTGATGTTATCTTACTAGTTTTCTTAGTTTTCCATACTCTTTGTTAGATAAATTAGTTTGAATACTTAACTTTCTAGCTTTATTGTGAATATACCAATAGACTAATATTTCTCCTTTTCTTCTTATAGATAAACCCAAAAAAATTGCAAAAGTCCCAACCAAAATGGTCCCAAGACCGTAAAGTTCCAACCGGTCCCAAGACTGTGAGGACCCAAACGATCCCAAGAATGATACATCTCCCATCGGTCCCAAGACTGAGTGAAAGCCTACTGGTCGTAAGACCGAGCAAAGTCCTATCGGTCCCAAGACCGAGTGAAGGCCTATCGGTCCCAAGACTGAGTAAAAGCCTACCGGTCCCAAGACCGAGCGAAGTCCTATCGGTCCCAAGACCGAGTGAAGGCCTATCGGTCCCAAGACCGAGTGAAGGCCCATTGGTCCCAAGACCAAATGAAGACCTATCGATCCCAAGACCATGTAAAGGCTACCGATCCCAAGACCGTGAGGATCCAAATGGTCCTGAGACCGTTCAAGACCCCCTTGGAGCCTATAAATAGGACTCAAGGGGTCCTCATTTGGGAGAGAGGTCTAGAACGCCCAAAGGCTGCCTCCATCGCTCCAGAGCTACTTCATCCTCCATCCTTCACCTCAAGGCTGCCGGTCTAAGATCCCACACTCCATCCATAAGCCTACTCTCTCTCTCATCAACATAGAAGGAGGGAAGTTAAGGATTCATCACCAAGGAAACCACATAGTGTGAAGATAGTTGTTCTCTACTCCAAGGGGTCGACCTTCCTCCCTCCTATGTGGAGATGATATTCTCCTTCTCTTCTCCTATTACCTTCTTTGTTCTTGCTATGAACGAGTAGTTCTATACACTAGGGTGCGGGGAGTAGCCCCGCTACCCATGTTTTCATTCCATGCATTGTAATTCATGAGTTTGCAATAAAAAATACTATCTTTTCAGTTCAACATCAATCGTTTATTGAATGCTAGTAGCTTGATCACCAACCTACGTTACTTATTATCTGCTAGTATGAATTGTCTATGTTTGTGCTTTTAGATTCGATTATCGATTGCATGTTGGTTCTCAATGTATGTAATCACCATATATCTGTTTCGGTATCTCAGAGCACTTTTCAAGGAGTGCAGTAAACTCACCGCCATTGTTTTACTTTCAATACTATGAAATGGAATCAATTGACATATGAAAGTACAACTTTGATAGGTCGAGGAACACACTTTGCGAAGGGAGTAATGAAAAGTAAGTGACCATTCGTTTGGGGATGTCTAGCATTGCAATACTCCCACGTTTCTCATAGTTAGATATCTGAAAGGAAGCTAAATCTACAAAGATACTAACTATTTAGACTCTTATTGCAAGACATGTTATTATGATGTATGTTATGAACCATGCGTAGTGGTGGTGAAACTCGATCACATCCTAGTGGTTTCCAAATATTGTTTACAACCTTAAGTTTACTTTCCTGCCATTTAATTTACATTTTCATATTAGTTTAATCATCAAATCAACTCTTCAATCTAGATATCAACTATTGAGTAGATAAGTAGAATTATAATGTTTTCCATCTTGTTAATCCTTAACAAGACTATTGTCTCATGAATTCGACCTTCAACTATACTACGATAAGACTTCCACGTACCTTAGCATACGTGGGTGGAGATCTTATTATAGCACACGCAAGGTTAAACTTAGAGACTTACTATCTCTAGGATTTTTAGTGGTGCATGCAACTTCACGCGAGTGGAGGCTCCATCGAAAATTGGCGCCATTGTCGGGGACAACGAAACATTTTAATTTCATTTATTAACTTTCTAGTTCATATCTTTTTGATTCCATCATTTTTCCACACCATCTAAAGTGTGATTTTTCTTCTATTCAGGTAGAAAATATGTATGCAAACTTCACATAACCATAGATTCTCCCCTGAACTAGAGTACGACTCTGAAGTAGAATGAAACTTCCACCGACGCATCAGACTCAACCGCCAACGAGCCAGACAGATGGCTGAAGAACAACACCAAGCCACCTTGATACTGGAAAGAGTCAACACAACTATAATAGCTCAGAGAGCACAACTGATCGCTGATACGCATGCTCAAATCCAAGCTGAAGTTTGAGCTGAAGAGCAAGCTCGCATCCAAGCTGAAAATGAGGCAGCCACAGTAGCTTCTCAAATATTTTTTTTTGGTAACCAAGAGAACCCACCCCGGGTGAGCTCGACATGGTAAACTCTCGAGGCATGAGAGGGTGTGGTCCGGTCACCACCCTCCCGCGCCTAATCAGAGTGGTGCTTTGAGACTACGCTATTCCTAAGAATTTTGAGGATAATCACCCAATTCATCCTCCACTGATTAATGTTCCTGACTTCGAGATTCAAACACAATGGATCCAAATCATGCAAGACATCTCGTTCTCTGGAAGCACTGGAGATGGTTGCATGAACCATCTAAAGCAATTCAAGTCACTCTGCCGATTGGTACCACAAGCCGGAGCTACATTCGATGCAATCATGCTCCGACTTTTCAACTTCACTCTATCTGGAAAGGCACTAAGCTAGTATAACTCTTTAGATGGAGAGCCAATCACCACCTAGGCTCCCTTGGAAGAAAAATTTCTGGAGAAGTTCTTCCCCCCCTCATTGACTTACCAGATAAGGGGACAGATCAACCAGCTCCTCCAACTTCCTGGAGAGTCACTAGTAGAATCATGGGAAAGATTTAAGGAACTTCTGAGAAAATGCCCACATCACGGAATCTCACAAAACTAGCTCATAGAAACATTCTATAGAGGGGTAAGTGCTAAAATAAAGAAGTTTCTAGATTCCTCATATGGAGGAAATTTCATGAGATAGAATTATGAGGACGCCTAGAAGATTGTTATGCTCACAGCTAAGAACCAATCTAATTGGGGAAGACCATCTATAGGAGGAGTCCTAAAAGTCTACAAAGTTTAAGAATCTATAGAAATGAAAGCCATTGCTGAAGCTTAGAGAAACTTAGTTCATAAGCAGCAAGCCCTTAAAATAGTATTTGGAGAATATGATAGGAAGAATAACTCCCAAGTTCAACAAGTCAAAGTAGATACTGATACTTGTGAAGCTTTTCATGCATCAGATCACCCCACATTATCATGTGACCTCTTATACGATGCAATGATGAAAAGCTATAGAGACCCAATTTGCACAAATTGCAGCTCAGTTGATTACTCCGGTGGGTACTTTCGCTGGTCAGCCAGAAATAAATCTGAGACATGATCAACACAGACCAAACAACTGAATGTAGTTACCACAAGGTCTAGTCATGTTCTTACTGAAGCTACCAAAGTCATTCAGGAAGACGAAGATACCGCTAAAATCATCCCAACTATAAGCATAAATCAAGAAACTGAAAAATCTGTAGCGGCCGAGAAGGAGAGGGAAAAAGAACTAGTTTCTAAAGAACCAGAAGTCCCACCATACAAGCCCAAGATACCCTATCTAGGCAGATTGAGAGAGACTGAATTGGATACTAGGTTCCTAAAGTTCAATGAAGTAATAAAGAAGCTATATGTTGATATCTTGTTCCTTGACGCTCTCTCCGAAATCCCAGCTTGGTCTAAATATCTGAAGACTTTGCTATCAAAGAAATACATGAATGAAGAACACGAGACCGTCAAATTAGCTCAGACTACTTCTGATATCATCCTCAATAGAATGCCAAAAAATATAAGGACCCTAGCTCCTTCGACATCCAATGTTCTATCAGAAACACCTCTTGCAAGAAATGATTAGCTGATTTGGGGCCCATCATATCTATTATGCCCTTTTCTATGTGTAAAAGATTGGGCTTCACCGGTTTGATACCCACAACAATGACAATCCATTTGGATGATTCTTCCATTACTGTACCTTTGGGAACTATTGAAGATATCCTAGTGAGAGTAGGAAGAGACTCTTATGTCCCTTGTGATTTTGTTGTCATGGACATAAAAGAAGATCTGAGATATCCAATAATATTTGGAAGACCTTTCCTTGAGACATCCAGAGAACTAATTGATGTCGAAGCAGGCACAATTACCTTAAGGTTGGGGAAGGAAACTGTTCAATTCAGAGTCTTTGACAGCCTAAAAATTCCTAGCATCCACGAAGAAGTCTTTCTTCTTGAGGCAATTGATAAAATGTCCCAGCTGAAGCAAGAAACTCTCGAACCATCTGACGCTCTAGAGAATGCCTTGATGAATCCAGAAGTCGAATCTTCGACCGACGAACTAGTTAAACAATGTCTGCAATATCTAGAACAAGCCGAAGAAGACCTGGAAGCTACCTTTGACAAGTTGAAATCTATCACCACCCTGGAGACTACTGAAGTGCCCAAGGCACCTGAAATGAAAGTCCTACCAACTGGACTTAAACACGTATTTCTAGACGAAGAAAAACTATGTCCGATCATTATCAGTTCCACTTTGATAGATGACTAGGAAGAAAGACTCCTTGTTGAATTAAGAAAGCATAAGAAAGGCATTAGATCTAAGATGACCGATCTAACCAGGGTAAATCTAGCTTTGTGCATGCACATATTACCTATGGTGGAAGAGTTTAAACCATCACGGGAGAATCATAGGAAGCTAAATCTGAATCTCAAAGAAGTAAGTCACCTCGAGGTTCTAAAACTTCTAAAAGATGATATTATCTATCCAATTTCCGACTCCCAATGGGTAACTCCGATTCAAGTGGTCCCTAAAAAGGGGGAACCACTGTTGTTTTGAATGATAAAAATGAAATGGTAACCACCCGGACTGTTATCGGGTGGAGAATGTGCATCGACTATAGAAAATTGAACAAGGCAACAAGGAAAGACCACTTTCCTTTACCTTTTCTTGACAAAGTCCTTGAACGTCTAGCTCACCAGAAATTCTTTTACTATCTTGATGGCTACTCAAGATTTTATCAAATTCCGATACACCCTGAAGATCAAGAAAAGACAACTTTTACATGCCCTTTCAAAACTTACACCTTCAGGAGGATGCCATTTGGGCTATGTAATGCACCCACAACATTCTAGAGGTGTATGTCCACCATATTTGCTGGTTTAATCGAATATATCATGGAGGTATTCATGGAAGACTTCTCAGTCTATGTAGATTCCTTCGATAACTATTTTCTTAATCTTAGTAAAGTACTACAAAGATGCGAGGAAACAAATCTGATCCTTAATTGGAAAAAATGTCACTTTATGGTGAAGATGTTGTCCTTGGGCATCAGGTGAGTGAATGAGGGATTGAAGTAGACAAAGCAAAAATAAATGTCATTTCAAAGTTGTCACCACCAAAAGACATTAGAGGAGTATGAGATTTCCTGGGCCATGCTAGATTTTACCAAAGATTCATCCAAGATTTTTCAAAAATAACAAAGCCCATGACTCACCTGTTAACTAAAGATGCATACTTCAATTTTGATCAAGAATATTTACATAGTTTCACGACTCTAAAGAAAGCTTTAGTCTCTGTGCCTATACTAAAAGCTCCTGATTGGTCACATCCCTTTGAGATAATGTGTGACGCCAATGACTACACTATAGGAGCAGTACTAGGGCAGAGGATAGATAAGAAGCCCTACGTGATATATTACGCATCAAAGACGCTTGATGAGGCCCAAAAGAACTATACAACTATAGAAAAAGAGTTCTTGGAAGTCATTTATGCTTTTGAGAAATTTCGTTCTTACCTGATCGGATCAAAGGTTACAGTTTACATAGATCATTCAATAATAAAATATATGATTCAGAAACAAGATGCCAAACCCAGACTTATTCGCTGGGTGCTGATGCTTCAAGAGTTCGACCTGGAAATAAAGGACAAAAGTGGTGTAGAAAATGTTGTCGTCGATCACTTGAGTCACATTGAGGCTCAAGATGAAGATAATATACCTATCCGTGACTCTCTACCTGATGACCAACTCATGAAGGTCACCACTGGATTCCCTTGGTACACCGACATAGTAAATTATCTGGATACAAGAATTGTCCATCCTTCTGCTTCCTGTCATGACATGAAGAAATTTTTCCATGACGTCAAGTAGTACTTCTGGGATGAACCATACCTCTTCCGCCTATGCACAAAAGAATTATTCCTCTGTTGTCTTCCTAAAGAAGAGATCATCCCAGTCTTGGAAGACTGTCATTCTAGTCCCACTGGGGGGCACATGAATTCAAAGAAGACACTCTTAAAGTCTTACAGTCAGGTTTCTTCTGGCCGACAATAGAAAATGATGCACATGAATTTGTACAATCATGCGATAAATGTCAGCTCTCTGGAGGGATATCCAAATGAAACAAAATGCCACTAACTCTATGGCAGGAGATTGAACTCTTCAATGTATGGGGAGTGGACTATATGGGTCCATTTCCCTCATCATATGGGTTCTCCTATATATTAGTCACTGTGGATTACACATCCAAATGGGTAGAATCTATACCCACTGTATCTTGTGATTCTAAGCCAGTTATTAAGCTATTCAAGGACATTATCTTTCCTAGATTCGGAGTTCCTAGAACAGTCATATATGACGGAGGGTCACATTTCTTGGAATGAAGCTTCAAAGCCCTTCTGAGAAAATACGAAGTAAAACACAAGGTCGCCACGCCTTATCATCCGCAGACAAGCAGTCAAGTTGAAGTCTCAAACAGACAGCTGGAAGCTATTTTAGAGAAGAATGTCAACAAGAACCGCACAGATTGGTCCACCAAGCTTCCTGATGCTCTCTGGGCATATCACACTGCTTACAAGACACCAATAGGAACAACTCTATTCCGTTTGATGTATGGAAAGTCATGCCATCTTCCAGTTGAACTGGAACACAAGGCTTGGTGGGGTATTAAACAATTGAATTTCGATTTCAAAAGTCCTGGCGAATACAAACCACTTCAATTACAAGAACTTGAGGAACTAAGAATGTATGCTTACCAGAGTGCTAGGATTTACAAAGAGCAAACTAAGATGTGGCATGATGGCCACCTTAAATGAAAGGACATTATAGTCAGAGAGAAAGTCCTCCTTTTCAACTCCAGGCTCAAAATGTTTCCCGATAAACTTCACACTAAGTGGTCCGGGCCCTTCACTATCAAGAACATCTACCCAACTAGAGCTGTCATCATCCTAGGTGACAATGGAGGAGAAAGGACAGTCAATGGCCACAGACTGAAGAGATATTATACTCCATCTGATAAAAGTCTAAGACAAACCATCAACATTCATGACCCTGCTGCATCAACTTGATCGAGCCAGAATCTCATCGAGCTAGTGACGTAAAACCAAAGTGCGACTTGGGAGGCAACCAAAGGACTGAGTATCACCTTTCTATCTCTTTTAATTTCTTTAGTTTCTTTCATTAATTTCTTGCTCAGTTTTGATTAATTCTCTAGATTCACCAATTTCTTACATAGATAACATTTTATTACTTAGTCATTTTTCTTTCATACATACTATTTAGAAAATTTAAAAATTAATATAAACAACCATACAAATATAAAAATATCAAAATCAATAACCAAAATAATCTTCTGCCAAATGGTCCTAAAACTGTTTGGACCCTCACAGTCTTGAAACCGTTTGGATCCAAACGGTCCTGAAAATGTTTGAAACCTCACAGACTTGAAACCGTTTGGATCTAAATGGTCCCGAGACTGTTTTCCCTAAGAGAATACAAGAAGCCGCCCTCCCCTTTTCTATAAATATAACCCTACCCCCTTGCGCGCAATCCTCTCTTACGTGACCCTACTTCTACCTCCTTGCCCCCTTCTCGCCGCCTGCAGCTGTGCCACACCTCCTTCTCTGCCGTAGCAGAACACATCACCATCCTCACTCACCTCTATCGTAGCCGTGTCATTTCATCCTTGCATCTTCACCCTTTTCCACATCCTTACACATTTCCAGGTAGGGAGGAAATTTCCGCCATCATCATCACCGCCATTATCACCGCAACGCGTGATTTCTCTTCTTTGCCATTGTCGCACCTCCAACCATCACCGCATACATCCATCACCACCGATGCCTTCATCATCGCCGCTGCTTCGCCTACCTTTTCACATAGACAAACACCCGCATGACCCCTCGTGGTCTTGAAACTGAGTGACTCATGTCACGGTCCTGAGACCGCGAGGACTTTTCATGGTCTTGAAACTGAGTGACTCTTGTCATGGTCCTGAGACCACGAGGCCTTTTCATGGTTTTGAAACCATGTGACCCTTGTGACGATCCTAAGACCATTAGGCCTTTTCATGGTTTTGAAATCGTGTGACCCTTGTCACGATCATGAGACTGCGGGGCCTCTTCACGGTCTTGAGACCGTATTGCTTGCACTAAGTTGCACACTCCTCACCATTCATACAATAATTCTTTTAGCACTAAATCTCAATTATTTCTAATATATGATTTCTTGCTATCATATTACAGGATGGACTCACCTGCAAAGGAAGTCACTGAACCAAGCCACTGGACCAAACAATAGTTATTGGAGCGCCGAGATAGGCTCCAACACATTGTTGACATGTGCGCAAAGACATGCAAACCTCCAGTTCAACTGCCCAAGGTCATTTACAACCTTGAGCACGTCAACAAATGTCTGGATGATGAACCAATTGAGAACCTCATAAATCCTTCCTCAACTAATGAAGGCTCTGATTACATACCGAACTCTGATGAGGAATCCCCAGCCAACAAGTCAAAGAGGAACAGGAAGGCCCAAGAGGCTACAAAAGAACGACTGCCTAAAAGATAGACAAGGAAGCAAGTCCATCCCACGACGTCCAGGGAACCAATCTTGACAGGACAAGTTACTTCCCCTGCTGCCACAGCCGCAGTAGGACCAACTGATCTTCAAATTCAACACCTAGAGGCTGGTGACAAAATTTTGCGGCCAACAAAGTATATCTACTCCAACATACTAAAGAAGATGAGAGTCTACAAAAGAGTTCTTGCCTTTCTCAAAGTGACGAACCTCTCCAAGATCTGCTTCATCACTAAGAATTCTTACCTCGAGCCCACACTGGAATTCCTTACTTACCTTACCAAAGAACCAGTGGAAGCCAAAGACAAACCAAGAGACGGGGGTGAACGTAAGCTCGTAACCTTACTTTTCAAAAATCAGGTTACATTGACTGAAAAACTGTTAAACAAAATCTTTATTGACAACCCTGACCAGTTGGAGAAGGCTATGGAAGTAGGTCTGAATCACCCACAGTTCAACAGGCATACATTCTGGAAGTCCCTGTTTAGAATCTCCAGTTATGATTCCAAGACATGCAAAGCCTCCAACACTCACTCCTGTCTAGTGCAAACACTGCACATGATTATAACAGGCGCACTATTCCCTAGAACAAAGAGTGGGAATGTTATCATCTCTGACCTCTTCCTACTCTGGTCCATCTTAAAGGGGTAGCTGGTCAATATCAGATGACAATTGACACATAAACACACATTCTATGCCCCCGGGAAGGAAATCTGCATGGGTGGTCACGTGACTACAATCCTGAAGTACCTCAAGATGGATGGACCACTATAGAACTGTACTTTGATAGTGGGTGATAACCTAACCAATGAGCAGATTCTAAAAAACACCTATATCATAAAAGAGAAGGATAAAAAGCTCCACTATGTTTTCTGCCCCACTATCAAAGAAACAAGGACGCTATTACCGCTTCCCGAGATCGCCGATTATGATAAAGACCAGTATCTCTTCACTGAAGAGGAGCTTGCTAACCTACTAGCCTCTATAAAATGGAAGGGGAAACAGGTGAAAGAAGGGCAAACAGAGCAAAGTTCTACTGCCCCCGCGACTAAGATAAAGAAAGTACCGGTGGTGCAGCCGTCCAAACTGGAAATACATAAGCAACAACAGTTAGAGATGCCCACCTCCAAGATCACCCCAGGGGCAGAGCTCCCCCACAATGAGGACACCATCGTGAATCTGACATCAGACTCCTTCATATTGGGTATGGATGTTGGGACCACCTCTACATCTACCTCCACCATCCTAGGGATAGAGGGGTTAAGACCTCTATCTTCCACCACTCCACTATACACCACCATTCCACACCACACCACCCTCCCACCATTTTTCACAATACTATCCACCAACATTCCATTCTCCACAACCACAACTTCTTTCACATCTTTTGATTCACTCCTTTTCTCAACGGGCAAGTCCATTTTCACTTCAACACCCAATCTTACCTTCACCTCCACCACCTTCCCTCTTGCATACTCATTTCCACCTTTTATATCTGGGATGTCACCACCACTCTCATCTGTCACCACCCTGATACCGCTAGTGACTCCCTCTACAGTTGCCATGCATTTTGCGGGTCCATCAATGGTGTCTCTCTTGCAAGGCACCACCACCCTTCCACCTGGACCCCAACCACCCCACCCATCCTCCACTGGGGTCCCATTTTCACAAGTCAAAGAGGCATTCAAACATCAATTTGACACTACTCGAATCCTCCTCTCCGATCCTTCTAACATCTTACACTCTATTTTTTCTTGTGTGCAGCGAATTACTATGCAGGTATCCAAAATTGACGAGCGGACTCACGCCTTACCAGACCTTCTCACAAGCATTCAACAATGACAGGAAGCAGCAGTCCAACAAGTCAACCTCATTGACGATCACTTACGTACCCTGCCAGAGCTGATGCTTAGCATGAAAACCCAGCAAGAAACAATAGTCCAACAAGTCGACCGTGCCACCAATCAAACACAACCTCTGCCTGCGATCCTTCATGAGTTTCAGTAGAAATAGGTTGCAATGAGAATGCACATGGATTGCATGGAGAGCAACCTCACACAACTCATCTGCCGCCAGGAGGAACATTCAAATGAAGCATTAGATCAGCTACAAACAAAAGTGACCGATCTAACCACACAACTCCTCTCCGCTGAAGCGCGCTACACATATCTCAAGGAAAGCCACGAAGCGCTGCTCGAAACCCACGTGCACGTGCAAGTGGCCCTCGAAGAATTAGAAGCACTCCATAGGCGATGCAAGAAAGCATCAACTAAAAAGAACAAAGACAAGGCGGAAGATGATGAAGATGATGATGGTGATTCTAACTCCCTGGCTGACTCCAATGCCGATAGATCCTCTTCAGATGACCAACCAGACGGCCTAGGTAATGCTGGGGAGGGCACCAGCCGAGGAGCAGATAACACAGAAAGGGGAGATGGTGGAGACCACCAGAAGGGTGGTAGCAAAGACCACTGTGCTCCCGACAACAACGATCGTGACAATGTCCTATGCAGACCAATTCTTCAAATTTTCTACTATGGGCTCTCTGGGGGACACAACCAAAGATGCAACATTTGCTGATTTTCAACAATGCATCATGGAAACAAGCACTAGCCCACTCGTATCAGCTACCACTTCTCAAGAACCATCTGCTCTGGAGCAAGCTGCAGTCATTCCCCTAGAACAGGAGGATTCTAACAGAGTGAGTCTCGACACCAACGATAGACTCGACTCCGACTCTGACAAGAATGAAGATCTGACACAATATTTTGATGATAATGAACAAACCTCCCTTCCTCTTCCAGAAGACCTTCCCCTGCCACCATCTCTACCTCACAAGATGCACGACTTAGATATGGCATCCATATCTACTTTAGATGTTCAGGACATCTTCATCTTGAACACTATTGTAGACGATGCCAAGGACAAAGGGGACATCCTCTATAATAACAAGAAAACAAAGGACAAGTTGACACATGAAGATTTCCATGTTCTTCTACAACCTCAGTCGGCGGTGAAGATGGCCATATTTTGTGTCATGCTTACCAATTCTATAGAGGAATTTTGGAGCTCGAAGAAAAAGTAGCTAGTTTTCAATGCTTCACCATCTTTAGCATTACGCTTGCTGGACAAGGACTTATAGGCAAGGTTCGTCAAGCGGCTGCAAACAGGTCTCGTGAGAAAGGCACGCTACATCACGACGCCTTTCAAAGTCTCTAGCCACTGGCTCCTTATGATTGTTGACACCGAGGCCCGCGACGCCAATGTGTACAATTTCTACGCTAGTGAGCTTAAGGCAGGAAACATTAATTTCATTGGTTTAGAAGCCAAAGAAGCTCAATGCATTCCCTTCCGACTTCTCAAAGTCATATGGGCCGCCTTCCCATCTCTCACACACAGCTGGAACCAACCATGGTTCAGAATCATAAACCTAGCCGTTCAGACGCTAGAAGGTTCAGGGGACTGTTCTCTCTGCATAATCAGATTCACTGAGGTGCTTAACAGACACATCCCCTTTACCGAGCTAGCTAAGGAAGACATGCATGCATTATGGGGACCATATGCCATGGCACTCATTTGCGACAGACGGTTCTTCAAGGACCCGACAATGGGATGTGACGACATACCCCACTATTTGTTCTCTGTTATCCAATGTCCTCAAAAGAAACCATTCACACAAGTTCT
This sequence comes from Alisma plantago-aquatica, assembly GCA_963693085.1. Taxonomy (NCBI): domain Eukaryota; kingdom Viridiplantae; phylum Streptophyta; class Magnoliopsida; order Alismatales; family Alismataceae; genus Alisma; species Alisma plantago-aquatica. The sequence continues at coordinate 782,588,952 of OY856413.1, forward strand.
AAAGGAGTTGGAGCAACAAAAACAACAGACCGCCAAGGTCCCAGAAAAATGACAATGGGACCCCTACACTTTGAAATGACAGAAGATAAGGGGGACATAGATATGCTAATAGGATCTACCATTAATAGATCCTCAAATGATATCATGCCTCTATCTAATATACCACCGACATTCTCGAACTTTGACCTTGCTGCATGCAAGAGTCTTTCAGATAATGAACTCAGACTCATCATGTCTCGGCTATATGCAGAGCATGACGAGCTTGTTTTTCATCAAGGGAATATTCTTGTAATGGCCGATGCACTCTGTGAGACCGTACAAGTGAAAGGTTCAATGTCCGTGAGCATGATGGTTGCCTACCAATATCTTCTAGCACGGGACTTGCCTACGGTCTACATGACGTCAACATACCTGAAGGATGATTTACTCAACACAAAGAACTTCAGAACCAAGGAAGCCCTTATCTTGTATCTTAAACATACGACTCCAAAGTTCCTTTTGTTTCCATTCCTTCACTCTGAGCATTGGATGCTGCTGGCAACGCACCTACATAACGAAACTACAGTTATCTACAATAGTTCTGATAGCCAAATCAATATAAACTAGAGCGAGTATGATATCATAGAAAACACACCCATAGAGGAAGTGGTGAAGGATTGTGCCGAATGACTACAAGATCTTTGTAATATCTGGGCCCACTGCCCAAGGCTCTAGTAGAGTTTCAAGAATGACGACTGGCCCCACAGACCACCACTAGCCTTAACTGCACGCTTTTTCCTCACTCACGTGCAAGCCAGGATCAACTTCCCGACTGGTCACCCATCCCAGTACTACTCCAAGCTGAGCACGCTTAACTATGGAGTTCTTAGTGATGGGCTCCCGCAAAAGGAGGTGCACCTTGGTGATATGGGTAGTCCAATCATTCCTTTTAAGATCGTCTTATCCAAGGCCTCAAATCCTGGGATGTTACAATCTCCCCCACTTAGACTCTTGACGTCCTCGTCAAGGCTCAACTATATGGCCTCATAATCTTTCCCCATTTCAGTGTAGACCCAAATGTCCCATGTACACCCAGCTCCCGATCACGGCTACCAACGCAAGGGTGGCTCCATCAACTCGGATATCCCTTTCCAACATGCCTGGACACTACCAGTGCATGGGCGGCTCCATCAACTCGGATAGCCCTTTCCAACATGCATGGACCGCATGGCTCAAAGCCCATGTGGGCCCCACCTATTAGAGGGGAATTGGCTCTGATACCATTTGTAATATCTGGGCCCACTGCCCAAGGCTCTAGTAGAGTTTCAGGAATGACGACTGGCCCCACAGACCACCACTAGCCTTAACTGCATGCTTTTTCCTCACTCACGTGCAAGCCAGGATCAACTTCCTGACTGGTCACCCATCCCAATACTACTCCAAGTTGAGCACGCTTCACTGTGGAGTTCTTAGTGATGGGCTCCCGGAAAAGGAGGTGCACCTTGGTGATATGGGTAGTCCAATCATTCCTTTTAAGATCATTTTATCCAAGGCCTCAAATCCTGGGATGTTACAATCTTCTCAGAAAAAACACAAAGGCATACAACAGAGAACATTTCAAGCGCCCAACCTTCTACCACATATGTCCCCAGCAAATCAAAGAATCAAATGATTGTGGATTCCACATCCTTTACTGGATGTATACCCTCACCGTTCTTGGAAAATGTGTTGAGGACATGAAGGATGTAGACTATCACACATTACGGGGAAAGTTCACTGCCAATCTGCTCCGTTCTCATAGAGCCAACAAGGGTTTAACTGAACCTTGACACCCTTGCCCATGTACTTCTCAACCTATCACCTTGACACTCTGGGGACAGTGTGAGTGATAAGTTAGGGGAGGAGTACATTGGGCAAGGTAAGAGGTATTATATTCAAACCTTCTCTTCCCTCTCCCTTTTTCATTTAACTTTGTCTTTTTTGAATTCACACATATTATTCTTTTTGGCATTTAGATTTTCTGATAATTTCTTTGATAGAATAATTTTTGTACATAAGACAACATTTACTTTGGTAAGGGGACACCCCCAGCTAAGTTAGATACAAAGTAGTCCTCAGAAGCACTTACATAGTAGCATTTAGTCACATAATGGTAAATTAATAAATCACCTCCACACTCGATATCCATGCATTTGCTTCAGTTCTACATCAGACTCTCCACAGGTCAAAACCGTGGCCGAAACAAGCCAAACGCTCTCAAGGACGGGAGGGAACCAGGTGAAATCCAAATCAACGAACCTCGTAAGTGGACCGCCGAGTACGAAACTGAAATAAGTGTATGTCTAGAAACTCTAGGGAACAGTTTTCTTCTTTTCAAAAAGAGGCTTGGCAGCCCAAATAAAATCCCTAAATACCCAATTCCTAAGCCGAGAGCACATGAATAAAAGCCTGGGTGTTGAATAAAACATGAGAGTTGTGCCATGCATAAGGACTTATATGAAGAGCCAATAAAGGTATTACCCAGCTGGTACATTCATCTTGCCTCACAAAGGCAGATGTCTCATGCCTGTTAGTGAGATCCTAAGGTCTCCAAATATATAAAAAGATGACAAAGGTCTTGTCCGGCCGGTACATTCAATTGCCCTCACAAAGGCAGATGTGTCGCGCCTCATAGTGAGACCCTAAATGTTTAGATAGGCCCTCCCCCCTTCGAAGGGGGATTTACATAGAAACCTTCATCCAACCCTCATACCTATTTTAGCTTCCGGTAGGAATTTCAAAGAAGTATAAAACTGCTTAGAGTCGAAGACATGCACATAATACAGTCAAGGAAAAGGTGGTCCCAATGTGATTTACGTGAAATGGAAGAAACCTGAGGACCAAAAAACTCCCGATACCTGAAAGAGTCAGAGTAAGCAAAAGCCTCGATAAAACCCCAAGGGAAATCTATGGTATAGAACTGAAGCAAGAGTATGGAAATCTTCACTAAATAAAATCGCCTCGGCACTATGTGCCTTAGCTCTATCCAGCTTGAGGACTAGCTAGACTCTAAGTTAGGGGGGGGGTGATAACCTCCCATTTTGTGATGTTATCTTACTAGTTTTTCTTAGTTTTCCATACTCTTTCTTAGATAAATTAGATTGAATACTTAACTTTCTAGCTTTATTGTGAAAATGCCAATAGACTGATATTTCTCCTTTTCTTCTCATAGATAAACCCATAAAAATTGCAAAAGTCCCAACCAAAACGGTCCCAAGACCGTGAGGACCCAAACGATCCCAAGAATGATACATCTGCCATCGGTCCCAAGACCGAGTGAAAGCCTACCGGTCCCAAGACCAAGCAAAGTCCTACTAGTCCCAAGACTAAGTGAAGGCCTATCGGTCCCAAGACCAAGTGAAGGCCCATCGATCCCAAGACCGAATGAAGACCTATTGGTCCCAAGACCGTGTAAAGGCTATCAGTCCCAAGACCATTTGGATCCTCAATAATCATGCCATGTGACTCACTCCTAAATCCTGGCCGTCTAACCTTCAAGGTCTCAAACGACACTCTAAAAATCCTTCTCATAATCCTCACATTACAACAAGTAGATTTGCTTCATTTTCCCATTATGTTCCTTAGGGTAAACTCATGATGTTCATGGAACCTAACTTGACATATTAATTATTTCACTTGTTACTTAATCCTCTTACTCATCTTAAATATAATTCAATTCATTAGCTATCATGTGTGTGCATTCTTGTGCAACTACATTGACATATATCAGATAAGGGTTAACAATAAAGAGAATCAATACTCATTATAAGAAATAAGACAACAATCTATCATCTATGACATGCATGTTTCTTTCCCATTCTCACATAATTTCATATGATTCACTAGTGGACTATCAACTTCAAATATTATATCATTATCAAGTATGTACCCTAATCGGGGTATCTCAAATATAAGAAGTCATATGTCATTTTCGATCATTTCATTCCATCACACACGTTTTCGTATATGTATTCAAGATTACATCAGAACCAACAACAAGATCCACCAATAAGAATTTCTTAATTCATTGTTCCCAAATATGTGTATCATACAACATTTGGGTTATCCCAACTAGATACCCTTAGATATAGAGTGATATAAAAGCATAATATTCATAACACATAGTTCATATATCATATTGAATTCTTATCAATTCTAGTGTAACCATAACTTCTTTTCTTTTGATTAAGTCAAACTATATTAAATCATTTACATTCATAAACCTTTCATTCTTCATAATTATTACTTCACTCGTCATATTAGGGTTGGGATTAGGTTCATAGATTGACCAAGATAACTACTTGTTTTCCATTAATTTTATATTTATCACTCTAATCTTCTTTTATTTCATATTAACTACCATTTCTAGAATTCATCATTCTTAATTTACTTATGTCACAATACTTATTTCTAATTGAAATCATTCATAGTCTGATTTTAGTGTTTTTTTTTCTTTCAATTTAGTGTAATGCAAATCTCTTTAAAATAAATTAATTTAAGACTTCCTCATACTAATTTTCTTAATATTTCATTCATAACTTATCAGTAGAATTCAATTTCCCTTATCCATGTCCTTTCTTGTAATTAGGTACATGTATAATGTCATTTGACTTCCAATGGCATCTTGGTAATTAAGAACACTACTTTCATTCCTTATAAGTCTACTCAATTAAGGCAATATAATAATTATCATTACGTCTTACTCCTTAACCTCTAGTCGTATTCCTTTGTTCATTATTATTTGACTTGTAAACAACACTTGCACTAATGTGGGGCATTATTCTTGAAATTATACTATCACAAATGCATTAGGATTAGATCATCCTAATAAGACCTAATGCCTTCAACTGAAGTAGTAATACTTTATTAAGCATCTACTCACATTAATAAGATTATATACAAATAGGGCATTATCTCTTATTCACATCCCATTAGTAAACTTGTAGGGTTTTAAAGAAGTCTGCTTAGTTTAACACATCTTTGTACATCATTATATGCACCTCATTGACCACTAACTTTATTGCTATGTACTAAGATGTATTACGACCAACACATGGAAACTTTAAATTCCATTTCAATTCAATACATCCACTATTGGCAAGCATACATCATGTCACTAAGTCAGTTGAGTCGCTCTCTCAACATTAACCCTAAACAAGTATATATCTTGTTAAAATACATACACTGACTCTCATACACTATCCCTAATAGAAATCACTAGGTTTATAGTAATAACAACTAAGGGAACACATTATACCCATGTGCATTCAATTCAAATCGCATTGCACACATATCCACCAAATATTGAAGGATTTCGTTCATTAATGCTAGTTTAAAAATTATAAAATTAAAATAGGCTTCCTTTACCATATTTCTTGGTAAAGGAACTAAACAAGCACAAGTCAATATGAATATATCTAAATAAGGAAGTATTCAATTTACAAATAACATTTCTCAATTGACTACTAAACCACACAAACAATACAAGTAATGATTTCCTTGAACTTCAGTCAGATAAAGTAAACCACACAAACAATACAAGTAATGATTTCCTTGAACTTCAGTCAGATAAAGTTTAGCTTTTCATATGCTTAGATATCTAAAACAAGATTTAACCATTCACCTTAAGTGTTAAACACCTCGATTTCATAGAAAATTGAAATTTTAGAGATCCATCAAGGTCCTAGTAATTGGCTCCTTTTCTTCCTCCTTTCAATGGAAGAGTCATAGAAATGGACAATAGGAGAAATATAGAAGGAAAAGAGGGTGATCTAATATATGGTTTGTTCAGATCAGTGAATGGACGGATTATAGATATAGGAGAGAACAACCACTAAGAAAACCTATCCAAATAAGACTGACTTACTTGATTTTGCAAGCTTTTAGAAGTTGAAACTCCAAATTAATATTTTGACTCCTTTCTCTTCAAAATCCTATTTCTTCCTCTTTCTTTAGAATTTTGTGTCATGAGAATGAATGGTGTCTTATGGAATCTACTAGGTTGTGAGGTTAGTGATATAGACCATTTTAGATACTTGAAAATTATAAATAAGTCTTATATTTGTTTTTATCTATCCTATTTATTTAGAATTTTTCGTCATCCAAGTTGCTCCTGTTAAGAATTTCAGGTGATACAATAATATAATGTACTTGACCATTATTGATTCAAATACTATTGAAATCCTAAATTTAGTTGAATAGGACTTTCTACTAAACCCTAATTATACAAAACCATTTTATGTTTATAATGTCTCATCAAGTATAACATATCATGATTAAACTACCGTCCTTGATCAAACTTAATCAAGGATCAATCTACTAAAGATGTAATCATTTAAACAAATCCTAATTAGATAGCTCAAATGAAGCCAGAACGTTACACCTATGGTTTGAGTTTAAGATATATGTTCACCAAGTTCTTACAGATTAAAGTTAGATAGCCTAAACATGGTTTGACCAAGAAGGTACCATGTTGAATGCACATTATGGAGGGATAATTAACTGAGAACTAACACTTTGGATTTTGTTAGGGATTAGTAACTTTGTTAGATTTTTTCTAATAAAAGGAGCACATAAATAAAGCCCAGAGTAGGAGGTTCATGTGAGTAGAAGATAAAAGAGGGTTTATGTCTTTTGTAAAAATGAGAGAGAAGTTTAGTCTCACACTTACCAACTCTATGATACTACACTACTTTATATGGAAGGGCATATGACATTGTTATCCCAAAAATGTGGAGGAGGGTATGCTAACCCTTATGGTGAATATAGTGACCATAACACATTCATGCACACACCATACTACGTCTCACTACATGATGCCTCACTTTTCCACGTCAAGTCAGGATGGACTCGTGCACATGTACGTGTCTTGTGGGTTGTGGGAATTTTCTTCCATATCTTTTTGCGCAAAAGGATAACTACTAGTTACCTTCAAATTTAGATTGTATTCTTAAATGATTTTGCTAAACTGAGTAGGAGAGTGTCTTTCTAGGTACAAGAGTTAATGTGTGTTTGTGTCCTTCTGAAAAGTCATACGAAATAGTGGAATATCTAAAGTGTACTAAATAAGGATTGGGCACTAGATTTTATCGAGAAGTTCTTGCATCCGTGATTCTCTCTAGACATCGTCTTCTGCCTTGTGTCCCCACTCATTTTCTGTGTTCTAGTTATTGTTTTTGGAGTTCCTCTCTTACGTACACAAAGCAACTTCTCACATTCTACTCCATATCCGAAGACATAAATTGTTGGTGTTGGTAACTAATGTTCGTTGAGCCGCACCGGTATTGCTACTCGACAACATCCTCATATGTGATGGTCTTTAGACCGGTTTGTGACTAGTTACTCTATAATAATGACATGCATCTAACCTATAGTGAGGCGCTAATTTCTCTAAATAACACATGTACAATTGGGTTTGAGTATTCTAATTTTGTTTGATTTCTATTTTCTAGCACTATTTTGTTTTTACAGAGTTCTTATATGGATTCATAAATTGGTCTCTAAGATGTATTTTCTAATTGAAATTATTTTCTATTATTGGATGTAATGTCAAATTTAATTCCAATGTAATTAAAAGAGTAAAAGGGGGACAATTTGATTTAAGGACAAATGCTATGTAGACCATAAGACAAATATGAAATGAGATAGATTTTGTTGCTAGCATCACGACTCCAAATCTTGGCAGGCACTTTGCTCAAGGTACATGGAATACAAGAAAGGTGGCAGACAAAGATCAGATAGTGGATGGAGGAGAGAGGGAGTGAGAGAGGCAGTGAGTGGAAGGAGATATAGAAAAGAAGGGAGATATTTATTTTGCCCATAACTTTCGAATAGTGATATATTTTTTGACGAAATAAAAACAATTATATTCCTTACAAAAATATTTTCCAGCAAGACTAGTTTAGACACACTTATAAGAAATATAATACACAATGTAAAACACGAGATTGACTGGAAGGAGTGAGGAAAAAGATGAGAGGTAAATTTATTTTGCTTTTAACTTCCAATTTGTAATGAGTTTTAACAAAATAAAAAATATGTCATAACAAGACTAATGTTGACATACTTTTGAGAATTATCATATACAATTTTAAAGGGAAGAGAGGAGTGGATCAAAGGAAAGAGATGACAACAAACTAGATCAGAGATAACAACAAATAGGACCAGAGATAACAACTAGCTTAAAAAATTATTGCACCGTTCTCTTCTATTTCTCATATTTTCTCTCTCTTATAGAAATAACAAAATAATTCAAAGATAACAAGAAATTATACTGGAGATAACAACAACCTAGAATAGAGATAACAACAAATTGGACTAGAGACAACAACTAAATTAAAAAATTTAATGACACTACTTCTCTCCTATTCCTTAAATTTTCTCTCTATAACAAAAATAACAAATTGTTCTGTAGATAAAAAACTAGACCAGATACAACAACTAATTTAAAAAATTAAGTGCACTACCACCCTCCTATTCCTCATATTTTCTATCTCCTGCAAAAATAACAAACTAGAGTAGAGATAATAACAAATTGGACCAGAGATAATAAAGAATTGACCAATATTGAAATACTTTTAAGAAATATATTACACAATTTAAAAGAAAAAAGAGGAGAGGCGGGAAGGACAAGGATAACAACAAATTAGATCAGAGACAACAATAAACTGGACCAGAGATAACAATTAATTTGAAAAATGAATTACACAAGTTCCCTCCTATTCTCTTACTTTTTGTCTCTTACAAAAATAACAAACTAGACCAGAGATAATAAGAAATTCGACCATAGATAACAACAAATTGACCAGAAATAATAACAAATTGGACCAAAGATAAAAAATAATCTTAGAAAAAGTTAATTGCACTACTTCTCACCTATTCCTTTTTTTCTCTCTCTTACAAAAACAACATGTTGTACTAGAGATAACAAAAAACTAGACCAGAGATAAAAATAAATTAAACTAGAGATAACAACTAATCTTAAAAATTAAGTGCACCACTTCCCTCGTATTCCTCATATTTTCTCTCTTACAAAAACAACAAACTACACTAGATATAACAACAAATTATATCGACTATAACAACAAATAGGACCAAAGATAATAAAAAATTGGACCAGAGATAACAACTAAATTTTAAAAAGTTAATGGCACTACTTCCCTCTTATTCTTCATATTTATTATAATATCCTCAAATTTGGTGAATTTAAATTATGTAAATATAGAAGACTTGATTTGATAAACAAACTCCCTAATTGTAATAAAGCTATCCACTTTGTGTCATGGGTGCAACCCATGGCCCAAGTAAGGCCAATGGGGCTATTTGCTTTGCAAATAGGTCCTTTTGGAACAATTTTAAGAAATAAAAAGAATTCATGAATAAAGAAAAGATAATGTCTTTATGGTTTGTTAGATAGTTGAAATATGAGATAATGGCCAAGTTTCTAAAATATTCTAAGATAATTGGTAATTTAGATCATTAAGGGACTAATTATCTAACCATGAATGGCAACACAAGATTTGAGGAATCAAATAGTGTGCTCTAAGTCTAACTTTTGGAATACTTAAATATGTCTAAGAGAATTATAAAATTTGAGAGAAAAAGACTTCTCATATGATGTTGGTAATTGTTTTGAGGAAATACATAAAGAACAAGTTTTACCTATAAGAGTTATCCCAATAAATCCCAAAAATTATATATAAGTTGGGAAAGGCATTAATTAGTTTCCATCATAGTTTCATAGTCATAGGATGCTCCTAGTAACATGGAAACTCGTGAAGAGAGAGGGGCCTACTTGGAATAATTGTATGATTGATATACATGGAAAAAATCATATAAATGACCCGACTGTAGCAAAATGCAGCATGTGCCCTTTAATGTGTCACGCAGATCATGACCATCGGATTCGAGATCCATGACTCAACACATGTCTCCTACTTCCAGTCAAAAAGGCAAAGTATAGGTAATAGTGGTCACAATTTTCCCTGGCCCCCGTTCTCTATTCACTCTCCACCTTTTCCTCTGATTCTCCTTTCATTATTTTTGGGAGAGAGATACGAACGCAATGAACCATAACTCAGCAGTTTCCTTGTCATATATTAAAAGTACCCAAATCCCTGAGTAGTCAAGACTCTAGGGAAACATGAAGATCTCTGTAACCTGACCACACATGCCTATATAAGGTAGTAGATAGGACGACCGTGAAGACCAAACACTAAGGCTACCTTCAATTGCTCCTAAACCCATTGGAAACCTACGATAGATCTCCATCTCTTTCCATGACAAACACCACCCATACCCTCATGTGGTGACTACATTTGACCATTTAGATTGGTCTAGAGATTCTTGAGGAGTAGGAAAGGCCTTAGTTGATTATCTCATCCAGTGAGGAATCGACAAGGTGAAGCTTCGTCCTCCAAATCTTGCAACATGGAGTTCTTGGTTGATTCTGGACCTCCAGCACCCGCAGAAGATACTAATTGGTGGAAAAGGATGGTCAGACCCCAGGAAACATCATAGACACCCCATATCACCAAAAGAAGAGGTAAATACCTCCTCCCTATTTCTAATCATACCTGTGTGTAGACCAAACCTCAAAATTCACATCTTGGGTCATGGGACTTAGCCCTGAGGGACTCACTGAGTCAGGAGAGGTGAGTCAGTGAGACCCACATCCTTAGAGGCCAATGATGTGGCCTCATGTAGGGAGTCGAATAGAGAGTTGACCTCTCTAGTTTGCCCCATCCATGGCTCATGCGAGGGAGAAAGGAGGGAGAAGAATCCCCCTTGACCATTGACTCAGGTGCCCTCAATCTATGTAACATTCATGTCACAGTGCATGGGCAAGGATGTCATTTGACCTGGATCTGAAACCTCAGCCACATGGAGCTGGCCGCTAATGTGGAATAAGCCCATTATCTTAGCCTTGCCCCACGTCGCTAATTAGATAAATTGATCAATACTTACATGGCGTGCCATGATTGGTCCATTAATGTTTAATTTGCAATATTTGTAGTAATTGCTAGGATGATCGGATTGATACAAACTATATATGAAATTTGATAAGACAAAAGAATATTTTAGGAATAAAATACTTCTAGACTCTAATTATGCTTCTAGTTCCAAAAGTACCTTAAATACATGATTAATAAGTGGATTAATACATGGAAACCCTATATTTGGATATTAACGTATTGAATATGTTAAATGCTCTCATTTCATGTTATTATCTAATATTGTTGAATATAATGAGCAACCAAGAAAAGGATTAAAACAACGATGAATAAATAGGGTTTCTATAGTTGATAACCATATATGTATAGAATTAGGGTTTTGAAACCAATGATCATAACTTGTCATGGGTATTAATGCACACATTCTAATGTAGGTGTTCGTAATGCAAGTAGATGGTAGATATGATAACTAGGGTTTCACCTAATGTTTAATATGTTATGGAATTACGATCGTACCCTTATTCCTCATCCAAACCTAATACAATCCGAAAACCTAGATTAGGACCCAAAGATGATAATGACATTTTAGGATATACATATATGCAGATTAAATGTTGATTGCTAGGGTTTATCTTTGCTTGCTTGATTAAATGATATTATTATAGTACATGAAGTATGATTGTATGATCTACATGGTTCTACATAGAGGTATGTGGTTACGATTATGACTACTCACAATATCGACTGCCAATGTTTGTCGAGGATTTCTTGAAGATTGTTGAAATAAATTGTTGGATGTTTATTTACATTTTATTCCATCATAATGTCACTATGAGTACCACATAAAGTAAGATCTCATATTCTAAAACCAAAGATGATATGTGTCAAAGGGTGATGCACATGGGCCCTAGAAGGGACAATGATTTCTCCCAAGATAGCATATCAAGCGTGGGTTCGATTATGTAATGAAAATGCCACTTCTAATTTGCAATTTATTGATTGATTATATGTTGTTATATTACTTGTATGCTTTTGCATGCACTCCACATACACAGTATAACGATATACTGATTCACGTTTTGTTTGTCAATGATTTAGGTAAATGTCATATATGAAAATATCAAGACATCATTAATCAGATAAAATCAACTGAAGACATTAAAGCTAAGTAAAGGAGAATTAATTATATACTTCTTCTCATAGATTTTGTAAATAATATTTATTAAATAATAGAAATTATTTGCTATTACAAGTTATTTGTTAAATCAGGATCTTGGGAAATTTAAGTAATGACTCTCAAGTTTAAGGTCCTTTCTTAATTGGTGGACATTGAAAAGTGAGATCGTTACATTTTCTCTCTCTTATAAAAATAACAAATTGTACTAGAGATAACAACAAATTGGACAAGAGAAAATAACTAAATTTTACAAAATTAATGACACTACTATCCTCCTATTCTTTATATTTTCTCTCTCTTATAAAATAACAAATTGTAACAGAGACAACAACAAAATAGATCCGAGATAACAACAAATTGGACCAGAGATAATAATTAAATTTTACAAAGTTAGTGGCACTACTTCCCTCTTATTTTTTTATATGTTCTCTCTCTTACAAATATTAAAAAATTATACCAAAAACAACAACAAACTAGACCAGAGAAAAAATAAACTGGACCATAGATAACAACTAATTTGAAAAAAATAATTACACTACTTCTTTTCTATTCCTTGTATTTTATCTCTCTTACAAGAACGACAAATTAGACTAGAGAAAACCACAAATTGGACCAAAAATAACAACAAATTGAATCAAAGAGAGCATTAAATTGGGCCAGATATAACAACCAAATTTTAAAAATTACTTCGCTTCTACTCCTTGTATTTATCTCAGACAAAAACAAAAAATGCATCAGAAATAACAATAATATAGACCACGGATAATAATAAAGTTTTAAAATTAATACGTGTCAACAAGACCAATATCATATTTTCCCTCTTATTCGTCATTTTTGCTCTATTTCTTACCAAACTAGACACTAAATTAGAAACAACAAATTAGACCAAAGATAACAACAAATGAAACCAATAGTAAAAACACACAACTTTGTGATGAGTGAAATGAAGATCAGAGAGAAAACCAAAACATTAAACCAAAGATGAGAACACAAAAAATTAGAGATAATAAGAAGTTAAGAGTCATATCAAAGAGTGGCTGTATAAAAGTGCGATAAATGGGAAAGAGATACGCTCGGGCAATCGACAAAATCTATTTACGTTGTACTATTTAATAAGCTATTTTGGTCCTTAGTACTCGATTCCTCCTGCAACCTTTGTCTGCCTCCGCCTCCACCCCCTAGACGATACCGCTTCTGAGTCTGGGTTGTCTGCTACGTGCAAGGCTGACTGAAAGATTTCACTTCTACTCTATGAAAGGAACGACTGGAGTTTTAGCGCCCATGGTATTGTTCCTTTTTAGTCAAAATACTGTAATTCATCTGCATGGTAAATTTACAAAAGAAATTTTCTTGAGCATGGATGGTGAAGGCAATAGATGGCGTTTGTTTAGTCCATCCTTGGGAGACATTGTACTGGAGACGACCAACCTCAATAGTCACCTCTCCCAAAGGAATAGGCCTGAGGGGCTTGGGCCCTCTGACGACAGCTTCTTCAACCAAGGAGTACATGATGTCGTCTTCCTATCCTTGTCGATGGGAGGTAGAGGTGATCTCCCTCCCCCTCTGGATGGGGGGCATGCTCTGCTGCAGGACCTTTTCGGGGACATCTCGACTAGCTAAGGGTCTTCTTTTCTTGTTAAGTTGCAGAGAAGCGGGAGTTTTTTGTATTTTTTATGGAATACAAGCTTCTAGTTTGGAATGCAAGGGGGGTCGGAAATGCCAGAACATGAAGATGGTTGTGCCAGATGATGAAGATGACGCCTGATGGAGTAGTGATTCCGGAGCCCTTTCTTCTAGCAGATCAACTTCCTTTTCTTTGGGATCTTCTGGGTTTCGATTGGGGTATCTTGAATGATCCCCCAAGATCACAAATCTGGTTCTTCGCTCATGGCATAGACCAACCTTTGGTGATCACAACAGATGACCAAAGCATGATGATTGAAGTCAGGAAAGACAACCAAATGTTCTGGTTTTCCTTTGTGTATGCATCATGCTTCATGATCAAACGTAGGAGCCTCTAGCCTATGCTAGAGGACGTGGGATCTGCTACCTTGGGTATCCCTAGGCTTCTTGGAGGGGATATCAATGCGATCAGATCGGTGTAAGAAAAAGTGGGAGGAGGCACTCCAAACATTCATGCAATGGAGGAGTTCAATTGGTGGATTGAATCTACAACGCTGACAGAGATACCTTTTTTGGAGTCCCCCTTCACTTGGGTCGACAAGCAAGAGGGGACACCTACTAAGTGGGCTCGCCTGGACAGGGGCTTCACAGGGAGTTCTTAGTTGGATGATCTGATTTGCGATCTACAACACTTGTTAGGCACAAAAGTGTCAGATCATGCTCCTCTATTCTTCCATCTAAAATCCATAGTCCAGACCAAAGTGATTTGGGCCACGTTCTCTTTCAAGAAGATGTGGACTCTCCATGAAGGCTTTATGTAGGTGGTTCTGACGGTTGGAGGTTGGAGGGATGGGGATACCCCCCTTTCAGAATATACTCCAAACAACACAATCTCAAGCAGGAGATGATTAGATGGAACAAATACGGGGTGGGAAATATTTTTGCAAGAGTGATAGCGTGTGAATGTCATGTCCAGGAATTGCAAAAGTTGTGGGATGGAAGTGGGGATGAAATGGGAAGAAGAGAGTTAGATGAAGTTGAGAGGGACTTGGGGAATGCCTTGGGGATGGAGGAATCCTATTGGAAAGAGATGTCGGGAGATAGATGGGTGAAAGAAGGGGACTGCAATACTAATTTCTTCCACTCTATGGTGAAATACCAGTGAAGAAGGAAAGGGGAGTACAAGGTGAAGAGGGAGGATGGGACATGGGCGGAAGGAAGTGAGGAGGTCTTGGAGGAAGTGGTGGTTTTCTTTACTAACCTCTTTTCTGTAGAACCAACAACAAGGTCTAACTCGATTCTTCAATTGATCCCCTGCATGGTGGCAAGAGAAGATAATGAGTCTCTCACGTCCAAGCCAGAGGAGAAAGAGATCTTTGAAGCTCTGATGGATCTCAACCCTGATAGTGCCCCAGGACCAGACGGATACGTGGGGAATTTCTACCACACGGCCTAGGAGGTGGTCAAAGAGGATGTTATCACAGTGGTTCAACATTTCTTTGTAGGAGGGGACATCCATAGAGCACTCAAATGCATCAAGCTGACACTCATCCCAAAGGTGGATAACCCAAAAAGTCTTGGAGATTTCTGCCCGATCAGTGTCGGGAACTTCATGATGAGGTTTCTCTCAAAGGTGTTAGCCAGGAGATTCACTCACCTTGTCCCAAATCTTGTTTCTCTAGAACAGAATGCGTTTGTGGTAGGTTGGGACATTGGTCATAATATTAGGCTGGCTCAAGAGCTTGGCCATGACCTAGACATTGGGAGGGATGGAGAGAACGTGATCTTTAAGGCTGACATGTCCAAGGCATTTGATCGCACTGAATGGGGCTTTTTGATGGATGTTTTGACAAAGTTTGCATTTGATGACAGAGTGATGAAGCTAATCAAGACGATTTGGAATATGCATGGTTCACAGTATACATGAACGACCAGCGAAGGGTCTTTTTCTCGATGACAAGGGGCTTATGATAAGGTGATCCCATGTCATCAACACTTTTCATCTTGATGGAGGAGGCTCTCAGTAGGCTGACTACTCACTTGGGACAAATTGGCTCCATTCAGCGGTTTAATACTAGGGGGCAAGGGACAACACCAACTCACCTTCTCTTTGCTGATGACGTTATGTTCTTCCTAAATTGCAAGAGCAACTCACTACAACACCTCCTACATGGTCTATCTATCTACACGGAGGCTTCAGGATAGAGGGTGAACTATATAAAATCCTCCTTCTTGATGGGGAAGACCTCGGCCAGTAGAACAACTGAGATATGCAACATCCTTCACTATGATGGCCACAAGGACCACCTCACATACATGGGATTGCCTCTAGTTAAGGGGAGGTTGAAAACCGCACACTACGAATTCCTCATTGACAACATCAACAAAAATCTTGGAGCATGGCGTAGCAGGCTCCTCAACTTTGTAGGTAGGATTACGTTGGTCAGAGCGATACTGACTTCAACCCCAATCTATTCCCTCCTCACCAGTAGAGTTCCAAAGACGATGATCAAGATGATGGAAAAGATGATGACGAATTTCCTTTGGGAATCAAGAGATGACATGAAGAGAAGGGCATGGGTCAATTGGAAGAGGGTGTGTCTACCTATGGATAAAGGAGGTTTGGGCATCCAGGAGTTGGGAACGACACAATAGACAAGCTTTATGAAGGCTTCTTGGAACGTGATTGAAGGTGTATCCATTTGGGCCTCTTTCTGTAGTGAGAAATACAACAAAGCTAGATGGAGAGATTTTTTAGATCACCCATGGTATCTCAAGAAAGGATCCTTCGCATCAACTTACTGGAAACAAGTGTGGCATTCTGTTCCCAAAGTTATGCCTAATCTGCTATGGGATATAGGTAGGGGGACATATCTTTCTAGTTCTCAAAGGCATGGAGGTCCCACTTCGGTGTTGTCCCTCAAAAGACCTGATGTGCACTTCAACCCGATGGAAAAGTTAAGGGATGTATATGATCCTCAATTAGGATGGGACCTACATTTTATTTTTCAACACTTCTCCCAGATGGATGCCCATATGATTCTCTCATGGTCCCTCAATCTTAACATGAGCAGCAATGACAAAGCGATCTAGATGGCTACAGAATCTGGGAAATTCACTCTGGCTTCAGCTAAAGAAGGTTTGTCACGGAATAGTGGGTCGCCATGTCTAGGTCACAATTGGTTGTGGTCATCGATTACCCCTCTCAAGGTGGCGGCTCATACATGGAAGCTTCTACAGCGTGCACTAGCAGTAGATGATCGGGTCATCTCCTGTAGCATTCCACTTATCTCTAAGTGTGAATGTTGTAAAGAAGGGGCGTACGAGGATTTAGATCATTTATTTCTAAAAGGGGACGCAACAAGGATCCTCTGGGCCAAGCTTGAAGATCTCTTGGAACTGCCTTTACTACAAAATAGCCTTTCCATGGCAAACACTTTGAGAAAATGCTGGGGCAAGGCAGTTCATTACTCCTTCCTAGGTCTCATACGAGGAACACTCCCACATGTGGTTTTATGGTTTCTGTGGAAGGCTAGGTGCTCGAGCAGATTTAATGGCCGAAAGCTTTCCCCAAATGCGATATGGAGACAAGCTATTCAGTTATTCAACTAGATGACTAAGCATTCTTCCATTGACGAGTCTGGAGGGCAGCAGATAACAGAAGAAGCATGGATGAGAAACCTACTGGTTACCCCACATTTTAATGCTTGGACCCACAGTCTGGTTAGTTGGTCTAGACCTACTCAAGGAAGTATCAAGCTCAATATAGCGGCCAAATGTTAGAAGAATAGAGGGGGAGGAAGGACCTATTTCATAGCAGTGGGAGGCATAGTGAGGAACTCAGAAGGCGATGTTATTTGGGGTTTTTCATCACTGGGTATCTCCACTACCAAGGTGGAAGGTTATATGGAGGCCCTGTTTTACTCTTTGAATTTGGATCATGCATTTGGCACAGGAATTAAGATATACGAAACTGATCATAAGATGGTTGTCGACTTAGTAACGGGAGCGTATGACACCCCATGGAAGATCAGAAGGATAAGAGAGGTCATTACCAAGTCCCTTACCAATATAGGGGCGTATTTACACGAAGTAGATAAGGGGAGCAACCAGATGGCACGAAGCTTAGCTGATTATGGCAGTACATTATAAGAAAGTTACATCTTCAGCTCCCTAGGCTTGATACCTCCTCCAGTAAGGGAGTTTAATTTGGGGATATACAGGGTTATACTTACTTTACACGTGTAAAGGCTCAATAATGGGGTTTGTCTCTCTGGGTTTGCTGCAGAGTGCAGTTGTACAAGGTTGAAACCTTTTAGCCTGGGGAAGGGGCTGAGATGAATGAAAATCTCCTTCTTTAAATTAAAAAAAAAAGATGAATGAAAACCTCCCGGATTCCCTAAAAAGGGACCTCAGTCTGATCAACGACACATGGCTGACTGAGGAACATGAGAGTTGAGGGAAACTTTCGAACAAAGAGCGCACACCCTGATTTACAGGATAGAAGCAGCAACATAGTATGTACGGACTACAATGCGTTCTTAAGTCCATCTTGTTTCTTCTTGGTTGTCATCATGCTACACGTTTCCAGTGGACAATGTACCTATATTGGACATTTGGCAACATCCTGGCTCAGCAACGTTATTGCTTTGTAAGGGTAATGGGAGGTCATACCATGAGTTAGGGTTGGGGGTGTCGCCTAATCACAGAGATAAAACTTGTCTAGCAGTGGCGTTACTCTGCATTCAAAACAACAAGACACGTTGCACTTCTAATCACTTTGTTTGCGGGATCATGGCTATATCTGGTTTAAACTTTTGAAGAGCTAAGGAATGTGCAAAACCCGTGACATTTGGCATCTGATGAATACAAATATGTCCTTAAGGACTGTTTGGGTTGCTGATTCTTTATATTGGATTGTATTTTGAAATCCATATTTATGAGTTTTGATTTTTTTTCTCCTCAGATCTATAAATTGAAGTAAAGATATTGGAATTTGATTTTTTTTGATGCCAAATTAAGCTTTAAGCAGTTTGTGGGTCTCAAAAAAGTTTCATTTTATCAATGTTAGCCACCCAAAAATAAATTCCCTATATATTCCATGGAGATTCTACTTTTAAAAAATAATATATTGATCAAGCTAAAAATCAAATCTCATTATTTTAAGAAT
This sequence comes from Alisma plantago-aquatica, assembly GCA_963693085.1. Classification (NCBI taxonomy): domain Eukaryota; kingdom Viridiplantae; phylum Streptophyta; class Magnoliopsida; order Alismatales; family Alismataceae; genus Alisma; species Alisma plantago-aquatica. The sequence continues at coordinate 782,607,892 of OY856413.1, forward strand.
ATATATCTAAAATATCACTCTTTCCAACTTATTTCTTGAGGTAGTTAACGTTTTACAAGCTACAAGAATTGGTAATAAAAAGTATTACTTTGTTTGGTGTGTTGATTAACATCTCATGACCAACCAGCCAGCATGGTGTAACACACCACTATATTTGGCTTTTAAAATTAACCCATGGGTAAAGTTTCCTCCAATACATCTCATTTTTTCCTCTTTTATGCTAAGGAGATGAGCTTTTATGCAACACACCACATTTAGTGAAATATTTTGCTTGCTATCTAACCACGTGAAATCCATGCTCATCCCTCTTTCCCCGCTACTTTATCTTTTTCTGCTTCATCCTTCTCCACTTCTCCTTTTTATTTCGACTTTCTCCTCCTCTTCTCTGATTTCTCCACCTCTTTCCTTCTTTCTCTTCCTCCTACCATCTTCAATCATAGAAGGTGTCACCCAGTCTTCTACTCTCAGAGACACCCTCATGGGCCCTCACTATTCTACATAAGAGTTGATTTAAACGTCAGACTATGTCGGGTTCTATATATACATATATATGCATATATATTATATGTATATATATGTGTGCATATATATATATATATCGTATTCTGATAAATTTTACCAAGCGTCATTGGTAAACACCTTCCTCCTCCTACCCCTCCGCCACTTTCCCATTCTTTTTTCTCAACCCTTTCTACCTCCTCTTCCCATTCCCCCTTCTTACTACCTCCTGCATCCCTTCTTCCAGCTCCGCCTCCACAATTAGGCCTCTCTTTCCTTCTTCTCTTCTCCCCCCCATCGAATACCAACAACACAATTCCTCGTTCTTCTTCCCGCCCCCGTGTTCACTGGGCCAACTTTTGACTCGGGTAGTGATCAACTACTACATTCCCTCTTCTACCTCCTCCACCCATATACCCTCTTCCACCTCCTATAAAATGATGCTTGTTTGGATTTCCCTAGAACAGGATCCTGATTCTCTTCCACCATCTTCTTCCCTCACAACCTCCTTTGTATTGTCTTTCCTCCCCCACCGCCTCATCCCACTCCTTCCCTTCAACTATTTAGTCCACATTTTGTTCACCTCTTCTTTTTTTCATCAATATTTTGTTTCGTACTTATTCTTCTTCTTCTTCATTTTAGTACATTCTTCTCACACTACTTTTCTCATTGTCTTCTATTTACTTATTTGCTTCTTCATTCTAGTCCATTCTTCTCTCGCTATTTTCCTTATTTCTTCCCTACATTTTCTTTTTCGTTTACTTTTTCTTTTTCTTCTTCTTCTTCATTCTAGTCCATTCTTCTGACATTTCTTTTCTTATTTTTTCTTCTTCTTCTTCTTCTTCTTATTTTTCTTCATTGTAGTCCATTCTTCTCATGTTGCTTTTCTTATTTGCTTCTATTTTGTTGATTTCTTTTCATTCCTTTTCTTCACTTTAACTTTTCTTCTTGCCCTGATCAAGTGTGTTGCACAGGATATTAGGGAGGGCATGATGTTGACTATTTTGTTGTGTTTCTTACTCTCGGTGTGGTTAAACAATGCAATTGAGAGATTACTAATATGAAGATAACGTGAGATTTGAGTAACTTATGTATATTTTAGTTTGGGACGTGTGAGTTATGATGTATGGATTTATAAATTAATTTTAATGAATTTGATTGTATCTTAAATGGATTGTGTCCATTTACACATTTATCCAAATATGGTATGACTTTTTTTATACTTATTATTACATACAAATCGGTTGTTGTTTTTTCAATAATGGTTTGGTTTATATTTTCTTGGAAATCACATAGTTGAAAGTAGTTGTTTAAATATGTGTATATGGATTAATTTTATTATAAGAGAATGAGATAGAAGTAACAATAATAATGTAAAGGAAGAGAATATTTATTATGGCAGTGATATTAGGTGAATTAAAAGGGTGACTAAATTTTTACATGAATAATTTTTATGAATTTATCATTAGTCCACGAGCTTTTAAATGTTAGTTGGATTTCAACATGATTAAGTTTTTCTATATATAACATTGTTTTATACTTCCACAAAACACCATTTCTTATAAAATGGTGGCAGATTTTCCCCCACTACATATAAGTGTCAATTAATTTTGTATAAAACTTTAAACCATAGGAACAATTTTGATTACATATATGAAATATATCAAATAAGTCAAATGGAACCATTACAAATCCAACTCAATCATATTTATTTCTCTTTAATAGATTAATCTATATACCATCATAGATGTGGCATAAATTATAGTAAGTTTCAAGAATTGAGCTTATTTGCTACAGTAATGCTATGATACTATACCAAAATAATGAAAACAAATCACAACCTTTCAAATTGTTACAATCTAGGTTATATGCTTAGATGTCACTACTAAATCATGCACCACATCATTTACGTATATATCTAACATTTACTGGTTTCCACATTATACATTATGGCTAACACCTTAGGACACTTTGTCATCCACTATGTTGGGAAATACTTTTCAGATGGATCATATTATAGTGAGATATCTAGGCCTATTGAAATATGTACAACTATTACTTATGTTGATTCGGTGACATTCGTACATCAAATTCTTGACATTAACTCATCAATGTATGTCATACATTTAAGTTACACCTATTTGACTAAGTTAGGTACTAAGTTAAACTTATTCCCTATTAAAGTTATTGATGATTATAGTTGAAAAGTTGTACTCACTATCTCGAACAGGAGGCATATCAATCTTTATGCTGACAAATTTAACATTCTTATTGAGGGTGAGAGTCAATTCCAACCTTCATCAATAACTAGTGATGGTGAACAATATCCTTATTGGAAAACTCCTAATTGATCCAATCTACTTCTACTAGTCAAGTTACCCCATCCCAACCCTTTAGATATTACTCCAAACTTTTGGGTCGCAATGGGAATAATGGTGTTGATGGTCAAGATGATTTTTTTGATGATCTAGATTATAATAGTGATGAGGATTTTGTTAATGTTTTGTTGATGATATTGCTGATGCTAGTTATGTTAATGACAATGAAGATGATGATGATGATGAGGACAAAAATTATAATGGTGATGATGTCCTTGATAATGACACAAAATTGCAGCAAGTACATATAGATGATAGCAATCATGTTGTTTATATAGACCCAAAAATATGGCATGGTGATAAGGTGGACCATTACAATATAGATAACTATACATTCATAAGGGAGGGTGATTCATTTTATTAATTTTCAAACCCTTTAGACATGGGAAACTATGAAGTAGTTGCAGGGCAAGGTTTTACTAAAGGTGACATTTTTTAAACAAAGTCAGGCCTCCTTTTAAGACTACAATCTTGGTCAATTAACAATAATGTCCAATTTCAGATAGACTGATCCAATGAGAGTTTTGTTATGTTAATATGGTTGTATAAGTATCAATGTTCATGGATACTTCATGTATATGCTTCTAAGAGGGTTGGTGCGTTATAGAAAATAACAAATTGCAATGATAAGCACACATTCCACAGTAGAATTGTGTACCAAGATCATATGCAATGCAAGTCTTCATATGTTGCAAGGATGGCAATGTCTATGTCAAGTGCCAAACTTAAGATGAGTGATTGAGAGGTAATAGAAAAAGTCAATGATGTGTTGCATCTTAACATATCCTACAAGAATGCTTGTCATGCATGCAAGGAAACAATTTAATCCATCTTTGGAGATTGAGAGACATAAATTGCATATGGGACATTACTTCTATTTCTTAAATGCATTAAACAAATTATTCCAGAGACTGTATATATTTTCCAAGCTACTGAAACAAATAGTGGGCATCTATTTGAACGTGTATTTTAGAGTTTTAGTACTAATATTGCATGTTGGGCTCATTGTTGGCCAATTATTAGTGTTAATGGAACATTTATGTATGGCAAATATTATTGAACTTTATTTATAACCATGGGCATTGATGGAAACAATGAAATGTTTCCCTTAGCTTTTTTAGTTTTTGAGAAGGAAAATTATTCCTCATGGGTGTGGTTCTTGAATTGCGTGTAAAGACAAATTTCCATTATCAACCAAAGGATTGAATTTTGTGTTATATATGATGGATGTGCAACATTTAGAAAGCTTTGGAAGATGTGTTTTGACATGCCACTCAACATTTCTATTCAAGAAATTATATGGACAAATTTCATAAGAATTTTAAGTCAACTGAATGGTATAACTTGATGTGGAATATTGTTAGATAAAGTGAGGTGGTAAGTGAGGGAGGTGTAGCATCGACATAGAAGCTTTAGGTTATGGACACATGTAAAACTCCATGGGCACCTCATGCTTGATCCCTTCCTTGTCCATGAAGCTATATATACCCCTTCCTATCTCGAAATCAAAATCATTGCTCACTCCCTCTTTCCTATAGCTTAGAGCACTGACCTTGCCCTATTATGCTACAAAAAAAGTGGTCTAAGGTAGAAGACAACCTCTTTTTAGAGAAGAAGGTCTCCTAGAGCTCCATCTAGCCCTACCTAGGGTTTCTAAGGTCATCTTCTAGGGTTTTCAACCAAGGCAAGTTGTTTTCTTCCTTCCTTCTCCATTTTCTTGCTCTTCTTCTTTCTTAGACCTTCCTCTAGGTCAAAACTCTACTTTTCCATGGTAAACATTACTTTAGAGCTCAAGATCCTACCTTTCTTGCTTCTTCTTCTAGGATTTTGATTCCTTGTGAAGAATAGTGCCTGCTTGGCCGAGTTTAGAGCTTCCTCTTAGATTTTTTACCTTCTTGGCTCGAGTTTCTTGCTACTAGAAGTCTATTATTCTTAGTATGGGTGATTTTTCTAAACCTCTTTACTTATATTGGTTACTATAAGCTTGTTAGCTCATGTTCTTTCTTAAAAATGGTGATTTAGGCATTAAGAAGCTAAGCTTATTCGGGATTTCGATTTTTATGGTGCTTACTATTTTGTTTCTAGTTTTGGATGAACATGTAATCATGTGTACATTCTTCCTAAGGAAGGAGATGACTTAGTTTAGGTTGGTATCACGACCTATGGTGCTAAGTACCTATCAATCGATAGTCCATATTAGGGTTTCTAGGTTGTTTGTTCTCTAAACTCATGACCCTATTGTGTGGTCTCAATAACAACCAAAGGTGATGACCAAGGGTGATGAACGATGGTGTGATCTGATAGTCACACCTTAGGCCAGTGTTAGGCTCTCTTGGAATCTCAATGAGAAATGGTTTGATTCTCTAATGATGCTATCAATCAATGATGACATTAGCTTAATATCCGATGGTATTAAATGAATATAGTGTTGATCTAACAATTGATGGTGACTTAATGATCACAAATAATGGTGGATTAGGTTATCACCACATATGATAAGTTAAATATATAGTTGTAGATTTGACCAAACCTTAAACTAATGGTTCCTTGGTTCAATTGATCTAATGGTTAAACCTATACTTCAATTGCTACCTTTAACCAGTGAACTCGATCCAATGAATAAGATTGGATTCTTCAACATCCAATGATTATAATGAATCACATGATATTATACGTGGGTCCTAGTGATGAGAATTTGATGATTCAATATCATTAATTTTTTTTCGTACTTTTGCTCTCAGATAGTTATATTTGATAAATGACCATAATAAGTGGGTGTGTAACTTAAATGTGATATAGTTTGTTATACGTAACCATAATGTAACTAAATGATGGTGATAGGTTATAATCATCCCTCTTGCATGATTAATGTGAAAATGAATTACACTCTTCTTGTGTCTAGACCTTAATGTAGTGCTATTTGAATATCATAGTGCCTTACCATAATAATACCTATGGACACATAATTACTGATGATCTTTTAAGCCTTGTTTAAGGCATGGAATGATGAGGATGACCGTACCCTGAATAATGTGATGGTCTTAAATGACCTTTGTGAATTTTGAGCCCTGATTGAGGTGAAATCCTTTTCATGTTCCAATAAGGGCTGAAACCCTAGAACTTGAGATAAGAAATGGATATCTTGAAATGATATGATGATAATGTGGTTCATTACAATGTAATGGATGATAGCATATGGTAATATGATTAAGATCTATACTTCAAACATTTTATATCTTCTAAAGTTTCAATTCTTATACACTTGATAGAAATGAATTAGGGTTTGTATGTCCATTTGTATGATGAAGTCTTAATTCACCCAATTGGCAATAATTAATCAAGTGAAATTCTAATTATGTAGTGCCCTATGACGTAGATCCATCTGAGTGTCAAAACTTGCCAGATGGTGAAATGAGTATTATGAAGGGAAACTCAGAGTGCATACTATTGAGTATGTGGGGTGGTTCTCATCCTGAATCCAAGTGTTTAGGGAGGATGACTGTGGTCATACCTAGCCCTATGTTTGAGAATGGTTGCGATCTTGTCTCGGTGATTATATATGTGATAAGATTGGAGGACAACTGTGGTTGTACCTCACATGGTAGGGTATGCATACCCACCTCCTTTCACTAGTGTCGTGACCTGTACCAAGGATAGACTAGGATGTTAGCAACTTGACCTTATGTGTCACTGTGGCGGACCCATAATAACTGGGGGCGGAGAAGATCTTAGGAGTCTAACTCTACCTAGATCTTGTATGGAACTGATTTCAACTTAGTAGTGGTCAGTTGGATTTTGGGTGGTATCCTCAAATTCCTCAGGGTAACACAGTAAAAGATGTAATACAACCGTGTAGCATATCTATTTAGGGTTATACACAATGCCTCACATTGGATGATAACCCTTTTTTGATCTTCTCAATAGAGATGATATATAGTACAATGAGAGATGATAGAAATGCATGCCCTGTAGATGTGCTCATGTTGTAAACCTATTTATAATGTCAAATATATTGACACTAATATATAATATTATGCTTCTAGAAATGTCTAATACTTCTAGCCATGCCTATGTAATTAGAAAAGTTTAAACTGCTAATTATGCTTATGCAGTATGTTGTTCTATGATGTTATCTCTACTTATTATGTAGACTGGTTCACTTAATTAAATATGCCAATATTGATAGCCATGTCATACTACTAGACATATCAAAGATGCTTATGCTTCTAGATTACTTGTGTTGTTAGTAAGGCATATGATGATAGTCAGATCAATGATAATGATTGCTATTTGATGCAATCTTATGAAAATTGAGTAGATATCTAATGAAAGAAATGGATTTATCTGTTATCTGTATATACATCAATAACCGTACTTGTTGCTAAGCTTATTTTCTTAATCTGTTTAGCATGCTTGAATTGTTCAATCTGCTCAATTGACTATTAAATGCTCCAACTGCTCAATTATTTATTATTTAATATGATGTAATCAATATATGTTGGAGAGAGTTATATCTCTCGTTGGGACAGAGTCTCACCTCATGTGTCACGACAATTTTTTAGGTGATCTATAGCAGCGACAATAATATCATGACATTGAGAAGAATCTGAGGTGATAAACCCTAGATATGGTAGTTTAGTTATCTAGTGTGTCCAAGAGTTGTCCCTGTACTCTTAGGTCCAGATGAAAAGTTTGTATATGTTGTTTTGATTGAATCGACCTTTATGCAACATATTGATACTTGTATATGTTGAATATGTGGATAGTGTACCTTTGCAAAGTTTATGTTGTAGATGAGGCTATAGAGAAGTTGTAAAGAATATTGAGCATTGTGTGAAGTAAAGTAAGTTGATGGGTTTTTATATAATTGTTTCTGAGCAATTGGGAATTGTTGAAATCGGTTTTAATTTACCCTATTTTCTGGGTTTGTGTTTAATTAAGGAGTAATTGTATTTTGTGTTTTGAGTAATCTCATTTAATGTAACGAGTTCTCACTACTTCATCCATAGATTGACCTATGTAGCTTAAATAATTTATTTACATCCTTTGGATCTATCAAACCCTGGGTTTGTGTTATGTACACATCCTCAAGCAGATTCCATTAAGGAATGTGGTTTTAACATTCATATGTAAAATATCATAGTCACAATAAGCTGCAATGGCAAGCATGATCCTGATGGTCTTAACCATGCCAACTGGACAAAATGCTTCATCATAGTCAACACTTTGAAATTGTCTAAAACCCTTTGCAACCAATTTACCTTTGTAAGTTTGTACACTACCATCCATGTCAGTCTTCTTCTTGAAGACCCCACTCACACCCAATGGGTTTTACCCCTTCACTTCGATCCACCAAGGTCAATACCTTGTGGGTGTATGTGAATCCCATCTCAGATCTCTTGGCTTAATCTAGTTCTCATATTCTAGTCCCTTACAACATTTAGGTAGGTTGTTGGCTCATCATCAATGACCAACTCATTTCCTTCTTGAGTCACAAAATTAACCAAATCTTTCTGGCTTAAGGCGTATCCTACTAGATCTGTGAGGTTCTTGTACTACATGAGTAATTTGACATTCCATAATGGTTTGTGACTCTCTATGTTCCTTTTGTACCTTTATAGGTTCAATGTTCTCTTGTTGGTCTTAAACCTCTTTGATTTCTAATTTCCTCCCACTAATTCCTTTAGAAATGAATTCCTTTTCTAGGAATATGTCATTCTTGGAAGCAAACACTTTGTTGTCATATGGAGTATAAAAGTAGTATGCTTTGGTTTCCATAGGATATCCAATAAAATAACATTTATTTGATCTGGGTCCAAGCCTTTCAAGAAACTTCTTTCTCGAATAAGCTTCACATCCCGAAATGGTCATAAAAGACACATTAGGGTGCTTCCATACCATATCTCATATGGTGTCTTTTAAACTGATTTAGATGGTACGTGGTTGTGTAAACATTGCAGTTTCTAGACCATATCCTCAAAAGGAAGTCGGAAGATCAGAAAAATTCATCATTAATCGCACCATATCTAGAAACATATGATTCTTTCTTTCTTATACACCATTGTGATGTGGTGTTCCAGGTGGAGTCCATTGTGATACGATACCACAATCTCATAGAAGGTACTCAAACTCTTATCTTAAGATTGTCCACCTTGATAAGAATGAAGTGCCTTATTACTTTTATCAAGTTGGTTCTGTACTTCATTCATGAAATCCTTGTACTTTTCAAGGGCTTCTGACATATGTTTCATCAAGTAAACATAATCAAACCTACTGAAATCATCAGTGAAGGTAATGAAGTATTGATAACCACATCTAACATTTTTTTTCTAAAAGGGCCACATACATCAATATGTATGAGTCCTAATAGATGACTAGCCCTCGCACTGTTACTAGTGAAGGGAGTCTTTGTCATCTTTACCAATAAAAGAGTCTAGATATCCCTCTTTATGGAGTCTACAAAAGCATTTCTCATTGATCTTCCCTAGATAACAATGCCAAGATATGTTTTGTTTGAGTTACCAAGTTTTAATATTTTGGTATTTACGTTGCAAACATTTGTCTATATATCTAGTAAATAAAGACCATAGGACATTGGGGCAATTCCATAAAAATCTCATCTTTTGAAATCGAACATTGACCATTCTTTATATGAAATTCATATCCATCGTTGCCCACATAAGATACGAAATAATGTTTCTATTTATGGTAGGAACAAAATAGAAGTTCTTTAACTATATTAGAAGCCCTAAGGGAAGAGATAGATTAAAGGTTCTAACTATAGTGGAAACAACTTTTTCTCCATCTGCAATGCACAGTTTGACCTCGCCCTTTCTTAAAGGCTTACTTCTTTTCAAATCCTGCATATTCAAACAAATGTGAGATCCACATCCAGTATCTAGTACCCAAGATGAGGAAGAATACAAATTTATCTTAATAACATATATACCTAAAGTGGATATCTCTATCCTCTCCTTCCTGAGTTCCTCCATGTAGAGAGGGTAACTCCTCTTCCAATGTCCAAACTAGTACAGTGGTGACAATTGCCTCCCTTGGTCACCCATCACTTTTCTTTGAGTGAAGAAGACTTGGGATTTAGTCTAGCTTTAGAACTCTTCTTACATTTCCCTTTGTCCTTGTACTTCCCTTTTCCTCTGATGATCATCATCACAGACTTGGGTTGTCCTTCTTCATCTGTGCTTCATCTATTGTCAACATGCAAAGTAATTTTGATAAAGGCTTGTCAAAATCATTCATGTTGTAGTTCATGACAAACTGGTTGTATGAATCTGGAAGTGACTGTAGAATCACATTTGTGGCCAACTCTTGACCCAAAGGAAATACCAATCTAGCAAGGTTCTCCACATACCAATAAGCTTGAGCACATGGGGACCTAATGGATGTCCTTCTACCATGTTGCACTTGAACAATGCCTTGGAGATATCATATATCTCTTGTCTTTCTTGATCTTAGTACATGTTCTTAATATATGTTACCATCTCAATAACATCCATGTTCTCATTTTGTCTCTGCAACTCATAGTACATTGAGCACAACATCAGGAACTTGACATCTAAAACATCTTGAAAGTGCTTCTTGTAAGCATCCCTGTCAGCCTTAGTCGCAGTGGGGGCATGTTCATCTAGCTCTAGTATCCCTAGGACATAGAGGTTACACACCTATGTGAGAACAATTCTCAATGTCCTGAACTAGTCATGGACATTATTCCTATTCAACTTGTCAATCTCAAGGACAGATCACAAGGAAAACATGTTATCGGTTGCCATTTGAATTTACAAGAAAACTTTGCAATTTGTCAAAACACTTTTGAGTTGATTTGATAAAATAAAATTTGACGATATTTAACTAGGCCATTAATTAATTGTCACTCACACTATTTTGTTCAAATTGATATCACTCACATATCAACTTGGAAGATTGCAATGTACAATCTTCTAGTCATCCAAGACCCAAAATAATTGAATTATTACCCATTCAATGCTAGCTCCATACTAAGTTAGGCAACTTTTGCCAATTGCATCTCATGAAATTCTTGGATAGATGATATGCACAACTCTTTGCCATAGTCATCTGCATGCTTCTAGTCACTTAATCTCATTAAGTCTGACCCAAAAGCTAACATGATAATAATGTATCCTACTTGACAGGCCCACATAACTACCATCACACTTCCACGAGATGGACAATAACACCACACTTGGCTTTCCCACACTTAGTCCATCAAGCTTTTTATGTGTGTTACTTATGGAAAGCATCTAAGACTTTATATTTGATTTATGGATTTAATATTTATATAAATACATATACATATCAAATCACCACATATTCATATGTGTCATATACATACTATATCCACAAGCAAAACATGCAATTATGAAACACGAGCGATGGTTATGGCTACACTATTGTAATTATTTGGATCCACAAGGAATTACTACCACCTAAGGTCCACATCACATGTAGCAACCTTTTTTGTTGAAGATCTATTAGAACTAGTCTAGTTAAATTGATTCAACTCTTGAAGTGATCGATTGGCCTCATAGTAGGTCGGTTGCTCTCTTGGATCGATTGTCTGGTCTCTGATCCAAGCAACGTCTAGACTCCTCCAATTGATCAGTTGGGCCACCATCCCATCAGTCAACTCCTCCTACCATCTATCCTCCTTGGTCCTTCCACCCGATCGATCCATCTTCTAAAATGGTTGGTTCTTCTGGAGCAGAACGCCTTGTTTGCCATAATAGAAAAAGGAAACTATCTTAATCCTATTTAAAATATTACATTGTGATAGGGAAACCTTGAGTTGCATATGAGGGGGAATAGCAAGGAAATAATTAACACTTTTACATATAGAAATGAGAGAGAGACTCAATATTAAAACCAAGATTTAGGGCATTATTGGCCATAACCTTGCTTACATCGAATATCAACACCAAAATTTAGGGGGACACATGTATATTGCATATATATCTTATCATGTATATATAGTAGCGATCATATGTGTCATTTAATCGGATATGTATATTAATAATTTAAATATTCACATTACATATAATAAATAAATGACAAAACAAAAAATGTGATCATATCAATTAAATCCCAATACATAGTAAATTGACATGGCCTTGAAACCACTGTAGGGAAATATGACGTCAGATATGGAAATAGAAACAAGAATTTTACTGCCATATTACCCTTAATAGATAGTGTCAACAACTATGAATTGGGAAGGAAGGGTTGCAAGGAATATATGTGGTCCTCGAGCAAGTCCAACGACTATCCCTTACTTCAGCGTGCTTCTTTTAAAGTTGAGATAGAGGGATGTTGACGGTGGCCTCCTAGTTGATCACCATGGATGGCGGTTGACTGCATCCCCCTAGCGGGTGTAAAAGGCCTCCTCGCCTCTTCAAGAGTCCACACAGACCACCAGAAAATCATTTCGTTCTTTTGGAACTGATAAGAAGGACTTGTCTCTTTTAGTCAACATGCTAGTGTTGACTTTCTCTCCCTTATTGTCTCTCCCTTGATGTCCCTCCCTTTGATGGGTACGTCTTGCTCAGGTTCTCACATTACCACAACTGCGAGAAGACAACAATGGTTAGATCTTATTGTGTCTTATGAAACCCTAAACTACCCCTCCATTTATATGAGGGTCAGGGTCATGATTTTCATATCAATCGGGAGTCGAAGAGATAGAATTTTATGAATTTTCTATAACTTGGAAATGATGAACCAATTGGTTCACCAGTGAACCGGCCAGCTCACACATGAGACGATCAATTCAACACTTGAACTGATTGATTCATTATGTTTCCTAATTGCAATTGTACTGGATTTTAAAATTTGATTAATACACAACATGACATCAACATCAATTCTTGATCCAATCTCATTAATCAACCAAAGGGTCAGTTCACAACCTGAATCGGTTAGTTCAGACATATGAGTCAATTGGTTCACTTACTAAACCAGCCATTTCATAGTCTTGATTACCAATCTTGTTTAAATTGAATACCTAACACTTTAATAATAAAACTTAAACCACATTCATCAGTATACTCCTACTCCAGGTGCATCCTATGTATGTGACCCTATAGGTCCCAAGTTATGTTCACAGTGAATTCCCATAATCAATTTATGACATCACAAGAAATGAGTGGTATCTAGCAAGGCATCATTGCTACCTATGTAATTGAAAAGTTGGAGAACAACCTCAACCTACAATATGTTATTAGTGTCACAATGATCGTATAATTTATCTGTCTCTAATATCTAGATTGAACTCAAGGCATGGAATCGTCATCCTCTTCAATGTCCAATCTATGTTCCTTAGACTAGAGCAGACTGCTTGAGATATATGTGAGCTCAATATCATATATTGAATCACATGTGCATGTCCATGCATTTCTCAGTCTCACTTATTAAGTGGCCAGTATATCAAACTCATGCAGGAGGGACAAATCCCATATGCATCATTCACACTCATTCCCCATGTGTAACAATGTATTTGAGCAACACCTTTATGGTTACCCTTATTGAAGGTCACATTTGATGATGGCAAAGTACATCGAATGACATGTGATGAGTGTAGTGATTTCATGTCTTAGAACCACAATCACCACCATCACAATGAGAGTTGATTTGACTACCATCATGGTTTCCATGTATCACTCTCAAGGTGGGTCTGTCCGATACATTGTTCTCTAACAAGTACTTATCTGTTTGGTTTGATATCACATATTATGACTCATGAGATTCTGTCATCAACCAACACCACACTCTAGTCTTCTGTGTTGTTGTTTTCTATCATCTTCTACAATAAAAACCGACTAGGGACATAACAAGAATGCATATACTTTTAATATCTATATGATTTCATTGTTCATGTCCTCAACCTAAAGATGTATGTCATTAAGTAATATCATTCTTTAGACAATTATTGTGTAATATCATTATCTCATAAATGAATAAAATAGAATAAATGGAAGATTGTCCTTATTATGAATCAAATTGTTTACATGATACACCATTTATAATAATCACATGATTGGATCTTTGGGCACACATACCAATAGACTCCCACTTGCACTTAGATCCAATCACCCATAAACTTAATCCCAAGTGATCTAATATGACCTTCATGCTTTTTCTATAAAAGTGCTTTTGCCAAGGGGTCAGCAACATTGCTTTCATTTGATATTCTACAAATCTTGACAACTCCTCGTTGTATGATATCTCATTTGAGATGGAACCACCTTTGTATGTTCTTAGAATGCTAATGCAATATCGGTTTCTTGGCATGTGCAATAGATTCAAACAACCTCCTTGTTGCATTGGATGCAACAATATAACTGACCTCTATGTTATAATCAGCAACTGTCTCTTTCTTAGAACTCTTCCATCTTACAGCTCAGTTGTATAGGAAAAACACAAATCCAGATTGTGGTCTATTGTCATCTTTGTTAGTTTGGAAGATTGCATCGATGTAACCTTTTACCACCAAATCTTGCTCACCATCGTAGACAAGGAACTAATCCTTGGTATTCTCAAGTACTTAAGGATGTTCTTCACGGTAATCTAGTGAGCTTGACTGGGATCTAGTTGATATCTTCTCATCATGCTCAAAGGCATATGAGACATTTGGATGACTACATTACATTGCGTGCATGATAGATCTAACTGCAGATGCATATGGAATCTTATTTGTGTCCTCCCATTCTTCACAAGAATTGGGACATTGATCTCTAGGGATAGTAGGGCTATAAATGGGTAGGGTATGGTGTGGTTATGGTCATATACATAACCTTAACCATCAAGTTAAGCGGGTATGGGCATGTGTATATACCCACTTTTTCAAAATTTTTACTCAGATCATACCCATACCCACATAACCGTTGGATATTGGATGGGTAATTGGGTATATGGTTATAAACAAACTTCCTACAATAACACAACATACAGTTGGGTACAACAAATACCTGGCTAATTAGGTGATACTGATACTAGTACAACATCAAATGCATTCTATTTTTTGTGAATATAGCAGTTGATAAGTAAATAATATGTCATCTTATAAAGGACGGCCAAGAGTAACATGTTGATACAACTAAATCAAAATATAAGAAAAGAGTGATGATTGTTGTCTCTATTGGTGAATGTTGCAGAGTTTGACTACAATATTTATAGAATAATAAAGTCAAAGATTTATGTCAGACATTATGTTGGATTGCCTTTACATTGGTGAATACAAATCATTACATTCTAATATAAACTTTTACCATTTTAAGGTACTTATACTTACAACATTTGAGTGCTAAAATATGCATCATTACATTCTAATATAAATTTATAATATAAAAATATATTTAAATTAATATATGGGTATACAATGTTTGGGTACATACATAACCATAACCTTACCCATTGAGAGGCGGATGAATGGGTATAAGGGTAAGAAGTTATGTGGTTATAAAAGTTTACACCCATGACGGGTTTAGAGAGTATGGGTTAGAGGGTATGTGGGTATACCCATGTCCACTTACATCCCTAAGGGATAGTAACACCACAAGACATAGGTAGGTTTCTTATCATTGAATTCTACAGGATGAACCTCTTCAACACTTTGTCAATGTATGAGCTCTAACTTATCCCAATAAGCCTTCTATATCTATCTCTATAGATCTTAACTCCCAAAATATAGGATGCTTTGCCTAAGTACTTCCCAGAGAATGCATTTCCTAACTAGGTCTTTATCATATGTAAATAGATATGTCATTCCCCATCAATAGTATGTCATCCAGATACAATATGAGTAATAAATCATGCTCCCACTAACCTTCTTATAAATAAATGGTTCATCTTCATTTTGATTAAAGCCAAACTCTTTGACTATTTCTTCAAATAAAAGATTCATGCTTTGAGATGCTTGCTTCAATCCATAGAATGACCGTTGTAGCTTACATACTTTATTTGCATCCTTCAGACCAATAAAACCCTCGAGTTGTGTCATGTGCACATCCTCAAGCAGATTCTCATTGAGGAATGTAGTATTAACATCCATCTTCCAAATCTTAGTCATAATAAGCCACAACGGAAAGCATGATCTTTATGGATTTAACCTTGACAACTAGAGAAAAAGTTTCATCATAGACAACACCTTGAACTTGTCTGAAAACATGTGTAACCAATCGAACTTTTTAAGTTTGTACATTACCATCAATCTTTTTCTTGAAGACCCACTCGCACCCTATGGGTTTCACCCCTTTAGTTCAATCCACCAAGGTCATACCTTGTTGGTGTACATGGATTCGATCTTAGATCTCATGGCCTCAAGAAATTTCTCATATTTTGGTCCCTTAACTACTTCGAGGTAGGTTGTTGGCTCATCATCAGTGACCAACTCATTGCCTTCTTGAGTCATAAGAAAATCAAATCTTTCTAGGTCAAGGCGTATCCTACTAGATCTATGAGGTTCTTATGTTACATGAGGGATTTGAGATTCCATAATGGTTTGTGACTCTCTATGTTCCTTTTGTACCTTTATAGGTTCAATGTTCTCTTCTTATTCTCAAACCTCTTTGAGTTTGACTTTCCTCCCGCCGATTGCTTTGGAAATGAATTCCTTTATTTCTAGGAATACAACATCCCTGGCAACAAGATTTTTGTTGTCAAATGGATTATAAAAGTAGTATCCTTTGGTTTCCTTAGGATATCCAACAAAATAACATTACCTGATTTGGGTCCAAGCTTTTTGAGAAACTGCTTTCTCACATAAGCTTCACATTCCCAAAACTTTATAAAAGACACATTGAGACACTTCCTATACCATATCTCACATGTTGCCTTTTGAATTGATCTAGATGGTATGCAGTTAAGTGTAAATGTTGCGGTTTATAGAGCATATCCCCAGAAGGAAGTCGGAAGATCAACAAAACTCATCAATGATTGCACCATATCTAGCAATTTTGTAATTCCATCTTTCTGATAGACCATTGTGTTGTGGTGTTCCAGGTGGAGTCCATTGTGATACGATACCCCAATCTCATAGAAGATGCTCAAACTATTGGCTTAAGTATTCTTCACCTCGATCAGGATGAAGTGCCTTAATACTTTTACCAAGTTTTAGTTGTACTTCATTCATGAAATTCTTGAACTTCTCAAGGGTTTCTGACTTATTTTCCATCAAGTTAACTTAACAAAACCTACTAAAATCACCACTGAAGGTCATTTAGTACTGATAACCACCTCTAGAATTTTTTCTAAAAGGGACACATACATCAGTATGTAGGAGTCAAAATAGATGACTATCCCTCTCACTGTTACCAGTGAAGGGAGTCTTTGTCATCTTTCCCAACAAAAAAGAGTTTAGATATCCATCTTTATAGAGTCTAGAAATGTGTTTCTCATTGATGTTCCCTAGAGGACAAGGCTAAAGATATATTTTATTTGAGTTACTGAGTTTAAATATTTTGGTATTTATGTTATACACATTTGTCTTTAGATCTATAAAATGAAGAGCATAGGACATTAGAGCACTGCCATAAAAGATCTCCCCTTTTGAAATAGAACATTGACCATTCTTTTTATGAAATTCATATCCATTCGTGTCCATACAATTTTTTTAAAATGATGTTTATATTTATGACAGGTACAAAATAGCAGTTCTTTGACTCTATTACAAACCTTGAGGGGATTGATAAATTAAATGTTCCAACTGTAGTGGCAGCAACTCTTACTCCATTCGCTACATAGCTTGACCTTGCCTTTCTTCAAGGCTTACTTCTTTTATCGCATGTATATTTGAACATATGTGAGATTCACATCCGGTATATGTACCCAAGATAAAGAAGTAGAAACGTTTATCAATAATGTATATACTTCAAGTGGAGATCTCTATCCCCTCCTTCTTCTTCCTGAGTTACTATAGGTAGAGAGGGAAATTCCTCTTCCAGTGTCTAGGCTGGTGACAATGGTGAGAATTTCCTCCCTTGGTCACCCTCCCTTTACTTTGAGTGCTAAGACTTGGTCTTATGGCTAGCTTTAGAACTCTTATTAGCTTTTCCTTTTCCCTTAGACCTTCCTTTTCCTCTGTTGATCATCATCACAGACTTGGGCTTGTCCTTCTTCATTTACACTTCAGCTGTTCTCGACATGCCATGTAATTCTGATAATGGATTGTCAAAATCATGCATATTGTAGTTCATGACAAACTGACTATATGGATTTGGTAGTGACTGCAGAATCACATCTGTGGCTAACTCTTGACCCAAGGGAAACCCCAGTCTAACAAGGTGCTCCACATACCCAATAAGTTTAGCTCATGGGGACATATTGGGTCTCATTCTACCATGTTTCACTTGAATAATGCTTTGGAGACATCATATCTCTCTTGTCTTGCCTAATCTTGGTACATGTTGTTAAGATGTGTTACCATCTCAATAACATCTATGTTCTCATGTTGTATCTACAACTCATAGTTCATTGAGCACAACATCATGCACTTGTCATCTACGACATCATCAGAGTGCTTCTTATAAGCATCCCTATCATCCTTAGGTGCAATGGGAGAATGTTCATCTAGCTCTGGTGTCTCTAGGACATAGAGCTTAGGCTCCTATGTGAGAATGATTCTCAATGCCCTGAACTAATCATGAAAATTATTCCCATTCAACTTGTACTTCTCTAGGACTAATTTCAAGGAAAATGTATTATTAGTTGCCATTCGATTCTATAAGAAAAATTTGTAATTTGTCAAAACACTTTTGCTTTGATATGATAAAATAGAATTTGATGATATTTAATTTGACCTTTAATTTATTATCAGTTACAATATTTTGTTCAAATTTATATCCCTCACATATTAATTTGGAGGATTGCAACATACGATCTTCTAGTGAGACACGACCTAAAATAATTGAATTATTACCTGACCAACACCAACGTCCATAATCAATTACTAAGGTAGGAAAATTTTACCAATTGCATCTCATCAGATTCTTGGATAGATGGTATGTGCAACTCTTTACCATAGTCATATGCATACTTCCTAGCACTTATTCTCATTAAGGTCACCTAGTTAACACTAGTACAGAACCGACCTTTAGTGTCGGTTATTTAAGGCCTTTAGTGTCGGTTTCTAAGCGACACCTATGTGGGCGATGCTAAAAGCCCAGACGTTACGCGTCGGTTCAAAAACCGACGCCATAACCCTTCGCGCGCCACCAAAAACGTGCCAGCAGGGCACTATAGGCGTCAGTTATTAGATAAGAAACCGACGCCATATGCCTTCGTGCCACAGAAGGGCGTCATCTTGGGCACTATAGGCGTCAGTTATTAGATAAGAAACCGACGCCATATGCCTTCGCGCCACAGAAGGGCGCCATCTTGGGCACTATAGGCATCGGTTATTAGATAAAAAACCGACGCCATATGCCTTCGCGCCACAGAAGGGTGCCATCTTGGGCACTATCAGCGTCGGTTATTAGATAAGAAACCGACGCCATATGCCTTCGCGCCACATGAAATAGGCGTCGGTTATTTATATAAAACTGACACTGTAACGATGTGGCATCGGTTTAATACAAATAACCGACGCCTATTTCTTGTTTTTTTTCCGCCAGTCTGCAGACCTGCTGTATGGCTGGTCGCAGGATGAGAAACCTGCAGTTCAGTTATGAACTACAGGTTTTACGACATCCATTGATATCAGCCAATAACAGGCCACAAACCTGCAAAATTAACAACAAAAATATTCGCATTTAGCAATGCAACCTACAGTTCCATTAGATTTTCACATTTAGAAACATTCATGTAGCTAACAATCTGTAGTTCCATTCATTTTCACATTCACACATATAGAAACATTCATATAGCAACCAACAGTTTCATTCATTTTCACTCAGACACATGTAGAAACATCCAGACATGTAGAAACATTCACACATATATTATAATTCAGAAATTCATTTACAAAATATCATTCTTTAGTCATTATTCGCTATCAACATCCCAACTATATCTCAAATCCCCCACTACTTGTATGTCTGTTGACCATTCTTCTCTTACTTCATTTAATTCTCCCGTCGTATAGGGAGCGTGTACATCTGGTAAGGCATTTCCTGTAGTGTGGTCAGTTGTAAACACCTGTAAAGAGAATGATGTATATATATATAATTCATGAGCTATAAATAAGATTGATATATTTCATATTATCTAATGAGACTATATAATACCTCAACAATACAATCGATGTCCATTGCGACATATTTGATAATCATGTGCATAAATTGCATCACATAGTATCCACATGTCCATCCGTTGTCTTGTGTAGCACACTATAAATTCAAACATACAAAATATTAAAAAATACAACTAATTAAGCATTGTTCACATAAATAATATATACATATATTGCAGTCGGGAACTTACTTTCACGTTCTTCCAAATTATTGGCTGGTTCTTTTTCATGGGGACCTTTCCTCCAGCCTTTTTGAACTCATCAAAACCCCTACATGTTAATGTAACACAGTACATTGCATAATTAAATAGTAATGTAATAACATATGTTAACGGATATGAAAATGAAATATTTCTCACCGGAATAATGCCATTTTCATTATGTGTCCATATTTTGTATTCAATTTACTCCCCTTAGGATCTAAATAATAGACAGTGAACGTCTCGGGGACAATAACCAATAACTCCCAATGCATACCACTAGAGGTAAAAAAGTTAAAAATTAATAACTCAAAATCCACAATAAAAATGTAATTTTCTTAAGTCCAAATTATAATAAGTAAAGTAAACTTACATTACATTGAATGGAGCCATTATCATCGTCTTCTTATTTTGAGAAAAAATTGAAAAAGCCTCACAGTAGTATTGTTGAACTGACGGAGGGTCTTTAGCTACTAGACTAATCAAAGATGGAATCAAAAATCCTACATGTTCGAATGTAAAATCTGCACATATATTGTCTAAGTAGCTGCAAAATATGTATTAATTACACATGCATTAATAAATAAGAAACCAGATCACCAGATCCTACACAAGGTATATGGATGTATAAAGAAGATCTCACCTTATCCATAGCTCTATCACAGATGTATTTAGCCAATCATATCGAAACAACTCCAAAATATCTTGTATAAATAGTTTGCTTTCGTATGATTGACCTGCAACATCTGAATCTATAGAAACAGTTATAGGGCAATTTATATCATGTTCGCCTAACCATATTGCCATACCCCTACAGTTAGGACCTAACGGGACAGTTAGGTCCTGTGGTACCCAACTGGGTAATGTAGGAGGTGGAAGTGGAGGCCTAGATGTTGTGGGTGTCTTCTTTTTAACCTATATATATAATAATTTCAGATCAACTGACATCATATACACACACTAACAATTTAACGTAATGTAAATTTACCATACAATTTCAGTAAAGATGACATCCACTTTTAGCCACAATATCACTCCGCCTTCTGCCTCACTAAGTGTTTCACAATCTGGGTGGACATATGGCAATGGAAGATCCATCCACTTGGGGAATATATGTACCGGGCTCACACGAATCCAACCAGCTGGTAATGGAGACCCGTGAAACATTTCCCCTAGTAGGGATGGGTAAGACGACGCCTCTGCAATGACATATTCATTAACTTTTAGACGACATGGCTTCAACCCCTACAAATTTTTGTGTAAAGAATGTTATATACATATATACATATCATCTTGAATTAAAAAACTAGTTACTATGTCATAAAAATACTTAAAGAAAATTTTCTAGGTGGTGGGTCTACATGATTACTCCCAACCTCTGCAGTAGGATTAGAGCCTGTATTAGGAGACATGATAGGTACTGTCTGGTAAGTGGCAGTCTGAGATGCCTGCCACTTTTTCATTGCTTCTTCGAGTTTCCTATCAAATAGCTTATCTACCTATACATGGATAAAAGCAACGTCAAATTCTAATTATTGAATTCTCTTTTACAGTAACATATACAAGGAAAAAATATGTTACCTCTTCTTGTGAAAGTCCCACTTTTGGGACTTGTTTGCGCTGGGATGGCCCAAAAAAAGCTTTGATGCCCACACCATCTCCTGCAGCCCTAACACGTCCAGGATGCTCTGGGTTACCCAGAGCAACTGTCAATTCATCCCTTGTGCCCTCAGGGTTGAACTTGCCTTGTTTCCTCAGCTCGTGCAGCTCCCGCTAATCGCCAAAACAAAATTTTGTAATTAAGTAAACACCACAAATAATCAATATTCGAACGATTGTTGTATGAGTTGTATTTTACCATTTTTGCAGCCGCCTCAGCAGTTGCGGGCTTCCTTATTTCTCCCTTCTTATTTTGCCTCCCAGCTATCCAGATATCATGGCGAGGCAGAGGTGTGCTACCTATAGTGGAGGACTCCTGAGTAGTAGCAGACTGAGCAGTAGCCTCAGACTGTAGTCTTTGGCGAATGCTTGCATACCCCTTTGGACCCATTGTGTGGTCATGCACATTCAATGCACGCCTTGATCTTTGTGCCTCACTGAGGGCCTAGTTAGTATGCACATTAATGATTTGGTTAGTAACAGTAAATGTTAATCTTGAATAGGTGAATACAACATATATTAATGAGATTGGGACTGACGCCTAATACCTTGAATTCATCCGTTTGTCTTGAAGCAACAAACGCGTCCCATTCTTATTTGTCCAGGAAGTTCCACTATTCAGTGGTTGTCTTCTTCCTCTTGTCAGCTTCTTTTATGTATTCTCGGGTGAGATTTGTCCTATAATTCTTTAGGACTCTCCCACAGTGTTGCATCATGCATTTACGATGCAACTTTTCATCCAATTCAAATATACTCTGCAAATTAGAATTGCTATTAACTAGTATCCAAAAAATTAGTAATCTACAAAATAGAATTGCAAATTAATAATAACTCACACATAAATCCATCCATATTACGTCTTTCTTCTCCTTAGAAAATTTATGCCAAGAATCTATCTTACAACCGCAATGGCTACGAGTAACATACCCAAGATATGAAACAAATGAATTGCGATTCACACCAGATGCATTTCCTGCATCATCAAAATCCACAACAAGTTTGGGTCCATTGCCCTTTTGCGCTATTAACTTCTTCATCATAGTGATGCCCCTTCTCCTGTCAACTTTTTGGTGTTGCTGATCAAGTGCCTCAAGTGCTTAAATGGACATATAGATATAAATATATGATATATTTTTAAAACTTACATTGTGAGGTGGCGCATTGATGTCCTCACCCTCACGGTAATCATTAGCACGGTCATCAGGAGAATACTCAGCCATCTAAAAATTCACATTCTTATTGTAAAGTTCACATTGTAAAGTAATTCAAATTGTAAAGCTCACATTGTAAAGTTCACATTCACATTGTAAAGTAATTCACATTGTAAAATTCACATTGTAAAGTTCACATTCACATTGTAAAGTAATTCACATTGTAAAGTTCACATTATAAAGTAATTCACATTGTAAAGTTCACATTCACATTGTAAAGTTCACATTCAGAAAAATAAAACATATAAAAAAATATTGTATAAACATGCCTCTAATATTGCGATTTTTTATCAATTAACAATCCTTCATTGTGATCTCCGCACACATACAAGTCATCATTAGCTTCAATATTTGCTGGTGTTGGCAACCCAACTGAGAATGGACTGGAGTCATCATACTTATCATAGTACTATTCTTCATCTATAGGATCTTCAATGAACTGTCTTTTACCATGAAGAACAACCGACCATTTATCATTTGCAGGATCATCGATATAAAATACTTGTTTTGCATGCGATGCCAATATGAATGGTTCATCCTTCTCGCCAATCTTTTCAAAGTTCACTAAAGTGAAACCCAAGTCATCCACTATAACTCCTTTGGTGTTATCAACCCAATTACATTTGAAGAGCGGAATTCTGAAATCTATGTAGTCAAACTCCCATATGTCTTCAATGACACCGTAATATGACATTTTAGCTTCACGTGGACTCTTATCCTTTGTACTTGCAAAAAACATAGTCGATGCTTGAAGGGTGACCCCACTGTTTTGGACGACACTCTTATCATCTTGGCGCTTTGTGTAATATGTGAATCCATTAATGGCATACCCTTCATAAGACATAACAGTCAATTTTGGTTTAAAGGCGAGGCATTTGATAGTTTTAGTAATATCATCTGGTGTTTGAGATAGTTGACGTAAGACTTTATTTTCAAACCACTTAATAAATGTCTTGTTATGCTCTCTAGCAAGCCATATTGTATTGGCTCGAGGATATTGTCTCTTGATGAAATTGGTATGTTCCTCGATATAAACGTTCACTTCGTCCATGTTGTGTAAAATATACAAGTGACCTTGTTCCAACTTCTCACGGCTGATTACTTTCACACGTGATCCCAAAATTCCTTTGCCAAATTGCTCGTCAATATTCTTGTCATTATCAGGAGTGTCATTACCACTGAGAAAGTCATTGCAAAAATCCATAACCTCTCTCGCCACATAACCCTCGATAATACTCCCTTCAGGCTGATAACGGTTTTGAACATCACTTTTAAAAATGCTCATGTATCGTTCAAAGGGATACATCCAATGCAAGATAACTGGTCCCAACATTTTCACTTCCCTAGTCAAGTGGAAAACAAGATGTATCATGATATCAAAGAACGACGGAGGAAAATACATCTCAAGCTGACATAGGGTAACAACCACTTCTCTTTGCAATTTATCGAGAGTATCAGGGTCAATAACTTTGCTGCACAGACTGTTGAAAAAGAAACAAAGTCTGGTGATTTCAAACCTTACATGCTTCGACAATATAGATCTAATTGCCACAGGCAATATTTGTTGCATTAGAGTGTGACAATCATGAGATTTAAGACCTATCAACTTCAGATCTTTCATTGATACCAATCTACGGATGTTGGATGAGTAACCCTGTGGCACCTTAACATTTACCAAACATTCACAAAAAGCTTTCTTCTCCTTTCTAGACAATGTGTAACAAGCGGGAGGTAAGTATGTTCTCCGATTTCCCATTTCACGAAATTCTATTAATTCTGACCTTATTCCCATTTCACGTAGGTCCAGTCTGGATTTTATCCCATCTTTAGTCTTACCTGGTATATTCAACAAAGTACCAATGACACTATCATAGACATTTTTCTCAACGTGCATGACATCGATACAATGCCTGGCTGTCAAAGAACTCCAATAAGAAAGATCCCAAAATATTGACTTCTTCTTGAATAAAGATTTGTCACTCCGTGTGGCCATAATACATTGTGATCTCTTACCAAATTCATTGACAAAGTCTTTTACTCTTTCATAAACAACCTCCCCTGGTATAGGTTTAGGTGCACTCCGTTCCTCATTCAATCCATTGAATGCTTTGTGCTTCCTACGATACGGATGGAATTTTGTAAGAAACCTTCGATGACCGAGATATACAGTCTTACCGCCATGTTTTAGTCTTGTTGAATCAGTGTTCTCTTCACATATAGGACACACTTTAGCTCCTTTGACACTATATCCAGACAAATTCCCATATGCTGGAAAGTCATTAATAGTGCAAAACAACATAGCATGCAAACGAAATGTCTCTCTTCGTGAAGCATCATAGGTCATCACACCTTCACCCCAGAGTTTCTTTAAGTCATCAATCAGAGGTTCAAGATAAACATTGATGTCATTTCCAGGTTGTTTAGGGCCCGATATCAACAACGACAACATTACGTACTTATTTTTCATACACAGCCAGGGAGGAAGATTATATATAACAAGCATGACTGGCCAAGTGCTATGTTGGCTGCTCAATGTCCCGTATGGATTCATCCCATATGTACAAAGCCCAAGTCTTAGATTCCTGACTTCTTCACCAAATTCAGGGTACAATAGATCAATCTTCTTCCACTGTGGAGAATCAGACGCATGTCGTAGGATCCCATCATTATTTTTCTTAACATCTGCATGCCACCTCAAATTCTTCACATCTATCGGATTGGCAAACAAGCGTTGAAACCGTGATATTATAGGTAGATACCACATCACCTTGGCAGGAGAACCCGTTTTGGACTCCCCCGAAGTCGTCAATTTATACCGTGACGCACCACATTTTGGACAATCTTTCAAATCCACATAGTCCTTTCGAAATAATACACAATCATTCGGGCATGCGTGTATCTTCTTGGCATCCATTCCCATTGGGCACAACAATTTCTTTACCTGGTATGTTGAGATTGGCAGCTCGTTTCCTTCAGGAAGCATTTCTTTCAACAAAGACAACAATGACGTGAAGCTTTTGTCGCTCCATCTATTGTTAGCTTTCAACTTATACAATCTCAACACAGCGCTAAGCTTCGTAAACTTACAACCTGTGTATAACGGTATCTCAGCATCATGCACAATGTTTCTAAACATGGGAGGTGGATCGGTGTGCTCTACCCCACAACTATCCATCATCGCATCAACGATGTCTACTGGAACTGGTTCATTCACATCTACGTCATTGTAGGCAATTTCTTCTTCCACACAAGCACTGCTATCGACATCCACTGGTTTCGGGTTTGAAATCTCTCCATGCCAGTGCCATTCTGTATAGCCTTGTATAATCCTGTTGCACATGACATGACTTTTGATTTCGTCACCAGTGCTGACTTTCAAGTTGTTACCACAATGCCTACATGGACAGTAAAACCTATCTCCAGGTTGTTTCCTATGTTCCTCGGCAAATCTAATAAATTAGTCAAGCCCAGAAATAAACTCTGGGGTGCATCGATTGTGAATGGACATCCATGATCTATCCATTCTATGATCAAAGAGAAAACAAGTATATATTACAATCAAATATACATGTGCTGTCATTCTTATATATAATAAATGTGTACCACCTATCCCATTCTTGAACACCTAATCTCACTAGTAAGTGTATAATGTGTATTGGGTTTTCCAGAAAATTTCGGCAGCATTTCCCCGCTGTTCTCCAAGTACATATGTACTTAGAGAACAAACATGGAAATGCTACCAAAATTTTCTCAAAAACCCAATACACATTATACACTTACATCCTAAGTGAGATTAGGTGTTCAAGAACAGTCCCAAACTGGGAACTATCCAAGATTTACTCCTAATGAGTAAATCTTGGACGGGTTTCTAGGCCAACAAATACATGTGCTGTCACTCATATACCTACAATCCTAGTTCTTCAAGTTAGGGTGATTATTGATGTCTTTAAAAGCATGATTGGCAATTTAGGGAAAAGCTCATCATTTACATTCCAAGCATGTCACATGTGTGCATTACAGTTCATCATTAAGCAAGAAGGGTGATTAGGATTCTCAATATACTCAACAATGAAACCATTAGTAACCATTGCAAATGAAACCATTCTCAATATACTCAATATCTACCAAAATGTTGGACCAAAACCATTGCAAATGGATCCTAAGAAAACCTAGTTTGTGATTGTTTGTACATGGCATGATGCAGAATTCTCAAGAAATCAGGAGAACTCTAGGCTATAACATTAGTAACTACCTTTCAGTATAGTAATCTGACTACATTGTAGATTATCATCAATAATCATTTCAATTTTGCAATAGAATGTTCTAACCAAATCAGTACCTAAACCCTAAACACAAATAAGTAAATAAATTTAAAAAAACAATAAAAAAATGCCCAGTAGCTGCTTGGGCGTGCCTTGGCACCGCCCAAGCAGCCGCCAGAGCAGAGGAAGAAGGAAGAAGGCAGGGCGGGCATACCTTGAGGGCAGAGGAGAGAAGCGGTTAGAGCAAGACCTAGCAGCAGCTGGCAGCCGACGCCGGCGGCGAGGAGAGAAGACGAACGACGATGAAGGCGGCGAGGAGAGCACAGCAGCCACCGGTGGGGGCGACTGCAAGGAGAGGAGAAGCGCCGACGGAAGGAGAGCAGTAGGAGCGGCAGCGAGTGGTGGTGGCACGGGGGAGAAACGGCGGTGGCGACGACGGGGAGCAGAATCTCCAGACCTAGCATCTAGAGTCGCAATGAAACAGAGAACAATGGGGAAAAGTTCTGTTTGTGGGGCTATTAACTGTACCATATGCGTCGGTTATTCAAAACAACCGACAACTAACACTAACAGTGTCAGTTCTGAACAACAACTGACACCAATACTTGATTATAGTCGTCGATTTTAAGCTACAAAACAACCGATGTCTATATTCATATGCCGATTAAAAAAATCGTTCTCGATTTATGATCATAGTCGTCGGTTTCTACTTCAAACCGATGCTTAAAGGGTGTGAAAAATTTCCTGCGGACAGCGCGGGAAAACTCATAAGCGTCGGTAGTTGTAGTAAAACCGACGACCAAAATGTGCCCAATTTCTGTCTCGCTAATAACCTTTAGTCGTTGGTTTTTTATTTATCAACCGACGCCATATGTCAAATTTTGGAGGTAATTTTTTTCGCTGGAAATTTTGGATTTGGCGGTTAATTTTTGGTGTCGGTTTTTTATTAAGTAACCGACACTTAATAAAAGCGGTACCCGTGTCTGGTCACCCTTCATAGATTGGATGTCGGTTTATGTTATCAACTGACACTGTAGAGTTTAGGTGTCGGTTTATTTATACAACCGACACCTTGAAAAGTGACTTTATAAGCCATTTTTGTAGTAGTGTAAGTTTGACCCAAAACCTAATACAATAGTAATGCACCCTGCTTGGCAGGCCAACATAACTACCATCACACTTCCATGAGATGGACAACTCATAATGACTGGCATTCCCACACTTAGTCGATCAAGATTTTCATGTGTGTTGCTTAAGAAAAGCATTTAAGACTTAATATGCAATTTAGGGATTTTATATTTATATAAATACATATACATATTCAATCATCACATACTAATATGTTTCATATACATAATATATCCACAAACAAAATATGAAATTATAAAACACAATCAACGTTTATGGGCACACTATTGTAATTCCCTGGAGCCACAAGGAATTACTACCACCTAAGGTCTACAACATATGTAGCAAGCTGTTATTGATGAAGATCTATGCTAGAACTAGTCTAGATCGATCAATTCAACTCTTGAACCTGTCAGTTGGTTTCTTGGATCAATCATCTGGTCTCTGGTCCAAGCAACATCTGGACTCCTCCAGTCAATCTCTTGGGCCACCAGTCGATCGATCAACTCCTCCTATCTTCTGTCCTCCTTAGTCCTCCACACAAATGATCAGTTCGACTGGAGCAGAATGCCTTCTTTTCCATAATAGAAAAAGGAAACTAGCCTAATCCTATTTAACATATTACATTGTAATAGGGAAACCACAAGTTGCACTCAAATAGAGAATAGGAAGGAAAAAACTAATACTTTTACATGTGGAGAGAAAGAGGCTTGGTATATAAACTAAGATATAAAATAGGGTTAACAACCATCCAACCAAGCACAAAGATGTAGGTGGTTATTTGCCATACATATGCTTACATCCACCCTAAAAACCAAATTTTAGGGCGACGTGTGTAAATTGAACACACACACACACTAGGGATCATATGATGTATTTAATTGGATATGCACATTTATAATTAAATATTTGTATCAATATAATAAATAAATGATAAAACCAAAAATCTGATTATATCTATTAAATCCTAAAACATAGTACATTGACGTGGCTCTGATACCACTGTAGGGAAAGATGGCATCATATATGGTAATGGAGATAAGAATTTTACTACCATATTCCCCATAGTAGATCACGTCAACAATAATGAACTGGTAAGGAAAGGTTGTAAGGCATATACCTGGTCCTGGAGCAAGTCCAATGCCTATCTCTTGCTACAACATGCTTCTTTTTCAAGTTGCACTTCGATGGCTATTACCAGCTGCCTCCTGATTGATCACCATGGATGATAGTTGACTGCGTCCTACTAGTGGGTGGAAAAGGCCTCCTCGCCTCTATAGTAGACTACACGGACCACCAGGAACTCCTGACATTTTTTTAGAATAGACATGAAGGGTTTGTCTCTTCTAGTCAACATGCTAGAGTTGACTTGCTCTCCATTGTTGTCCCTCCATTTGACGGGTAGCACTTTCTTTGGTTCTCATGCTACCACAACTGTAAGAAGGCAACAATTGTTAGAGCATATTGTTGTGTCTTCTAAAAGCCTTGACTGCCCCTCTATTTATAGGAGGACCAGGTTTAGGATTTTTCGATCAATCGGGAGTCGAAGAGACATAATTTCATGAGTTTTCCAGAACCTACAAAATGAAATAGTTGGTTCACTAGTAAACCGATCAGATCACATATGAGACTATCAGTTTAACGCTTGAACCAGTTGATTCACCACATTTTTTATTCGCAATTGTATTGGATTTTAGTATTCAAAAAACACACACCATGACATCAACATCAATCCTTGATCCAATATCATTGAGCTACCAGATGGTCGATTTACAACCTAAACCAGTCAGTTCATACATTTGAGCCTAACGATTCACTTATTGAATCATTCATGATTGCCAATCTTATTTAAATTGAATACCTAACACTTTAGTAATCAAATTTAAATCACATTCATGAGTAAACTCCTATTCCAAGTGCATCCTCTGTGTGTAACCCTATATGACCCAAGTTATGTTGGTAGTGAATGTCCATAACCAATTTATGACATCACAAGCAATGTGTGGTATCTAGCAAGACATTCTTTCTACCTAAGTAATTGGAAAGTTGAAGAGCAACTTCAACCTACAATTTGTGATTAGTGTTAAAGTGATCATATTGTTCCTTTGTCCATGATATCCACATTTAACTAAAAGCATGGAATCGTCATCCTCTTCAATGTTCAATCCACGTTTCTTGAACTAGAGCAGTCTGTCTGAGATATTTGTGAGCTCAATATCATATATTGACTCACATGTGCATGGCCATGCATTTCTCAGTCTCACTTATCAAATGGCCAGGACATCAAACTCCTGTAGGAGGGACAAATCCCATCTACATCACTCACAATCATTCCCCGTATGTCACAATCTATCCGAGCAACACCTTTATGGTAACCCTTATTAAAGGTCGTGTTGGATGATGTCAAAGTACATCAAATGACCTGTGATGGGTGTAGTAATTTTAGGTTTAAGAACCATAATCACCACCATCACTATGAGAGATGATTCTAACCACCGTTCATGGTTTCCATGTATCACTCTCAAGGTGGGCCTGTCAGATACACTATTCTCTAACAAAAACCTTTGTGTTTGGTTTGATATCACATATCATGACTAATGCGATTTTGTCATCAACCAACACACACTTTAGTCTTATGTGTTATTGTTGTCTGCCAGCGTCCAAAATAACAACTAACTAGGGACATAACAAGAATGTATATACTCTTAATATCCATCTTCTCTCATTGTTTAGGTCCTCAACCTAAATACACATGTCATTGAGTAATATCATTCTTTAGACATTTATTATATAACACATTATCTCATAACTGAATAAAATTGAATAAATGGAAGATTGTCTTTATTATTGTTCAAATCATTTACATGATATGCCATTACAATTGTCATATGATTGGCACTCTGGGTATATAGACCAACATTTCATTCATTTTATAGACATGGTGAAAGGAGATGATACATTGTGGATTACATGCCACTCCATCAGAACTTCTAGGTAGAAATTAACAGATACAGATGTGTTAGGGTATGTTCGTACAATGGGGCTCATATTGTTTAATATCCTTTCTAGGGTAAACTTTGGTTTGTCATTGATTACGACACTGAGTAGTAGTTGTCTCTCAAATACAAATTCTTTGACTTCCCTTTAGGTGTGATAATAATCACACTTTAGGATGTTGTAGTGTTACTAGGCTTACGTGTTGATGAAGATTTTATTGTAGCTCACCATCAAAATGGGCTCTATGAAGTTCAACATAGCTCTTAGTCTTTCGTATGTGGCCATATCATAGGTTCACATCTAGGTGAAATTTATCATGAGGTTGTCCAGTTGAGTTGGTTGTGTTCTACATTTTTACATGTTAACTTGGAGAATGTTGATGATCAAGTCAAACGACAGCGCACAAGTGCATATTTGTTACACCTTTTGGGTTTGTTTCTCTTACTAGATGATTTTGGTAATGAGGTTCATCTTATCTACTTGCCTCTTTTAGAGGATATGGACCAGTGTGGCTTGTAATCTTGGGGAAGCGACATTTTAGCATACCTATATCATCAATTTTATAGGTGTCTCCATGTTCTAGATAGAAACATATATCTAGCTATTCATTTGTTGCAGTTGTGGGCTTGGTAAAGATTAAGTCCTGGTAAACTAGGAAAGGTGGGAATGAATGATAATTTTAGGTGGCTAGAAGATGCTAAACTAGAAAATGGGTTAGTCATATGAATACTGATCTAGTTTGCTTTTGAAAAGTATTAGTCTCACATTGTTCTTTCTATTGGTAAATTATGTGGAACATATGTAACCATCTTATGGAGTAAGTATGTGTACCAATAGGGATGCAAACTTCTACCTTAATGAGTTTGACTCCCACTAGTCAAGCCAGGTGAGTGTTTTACTTAACTTTTTTCTTAACTTTTTTCTCTGAATACTTTATTCTATATTATTGTTATCGATGTTGAATTTTTATAAGTATTAATTTTTTTGCCAATCTATCAAGAAGGTAGTAACATTTGGATGGCACAAGTGTAAACAATATCTTCTACTGTAATGTAGTGGCATGTTCTTGATAGATTACTAAGACAATTTGTTGCCCATTATCAATCATGACCGCAAGGATTCCCTATATATCACAAGATTGGTGGAAGAGGACATAGTAATGATGATTGGTTGGTCTGATATAGCACAAAGCTAAAAACATGGAATGAAAGATATAATAATATAACTCAACTTTTTAATTACTTAATTGTAGAGAAGCACCCTACCTGGTACTAACATGAGTATCATGTCTAGAAAATAGTTGATCCACCTAGTTTTTACTATCCTTGTGGATACATAGAGAGAGAATGTATAAGTATATATCCTTTAGATCCAAAGTCATGTGAAAATCAGAGAGACACCATAAACATTCACACAAGTGACACTTGTTGAGGATTGTTTGAGAGCATGTGACAACATATATAGTGTGAATAATACATGGATTTAATAGATGTAGCTAGATACATCCAAATCTAAGTAATGATCCTCCTACAATGACATCAATTGATGCCACCCCTCTTCTAGCTTCTACAACAACTGGATATTTTACACCACTAGGGCATTCTACTGTACTAGGATGTTCTACGACATTAGGAGACTTGATGTCGGCATGAGATTCCACATCTATAAGACACCTCTGTGCTAGCACTCATTCTTCATTTCTCGGAATATCCTAATATTATCTGTTGCAACTATCTGATCAGTATGGAGTTCCTTCAACATTATCATGGTCTCAACAAGATTTTAGTCAATCTGAGTTTTTTATCGGCACAGAGCTTTCTATTCATTTCCACCACATGAAAAGCTAGTCGCAAGGCCTCAACACAACCACGTTGGAATCACTAACCATCTTGGAATATGATGTCCTCCCGACCTCTTATGCAAACACTCCCTATGAGTAGGCCTACACATGGAGCTCAACATACATAGTTGAGTCCTATTGAGCCTTCTTGTAAAGAAGTGAAACAACCTCCTTACTAAAAATTTAAACAATAGAACCTCCAATCCAAACCCACTTCAAAGGTATGCTTGGAGTGGGTGTAAAATTTTCAAATATTTATTAATGGTATACAAAATAGCCAAAGTGTAGTAGCGGAATAAAAACATGACTATATTCAATTTAAAACAAGGGAACATCTTAAACTTACATCATAAGGATCCATGTAGAGGGAAATCTAAACCACCTCAAGATTGTCTCCAAGCTTTAACTTCTTAATCTATGTCCATGTCTATACCATGTCCACCATATCCTTCACCTAGGGTTGGAAGCATACCCCAGCAAGAAGAGAAGAAAAGGAAACATCAGGAAAGGCTAGTATGTGCATACTAAACAAGAAATTGAGCAATTTATAAAGAACAAGGGACATCAAAATAAAAGGCTTCCCATGTAGGAGATAAGGACTACCCACAAGGGCATAAAAGATAGAAATCATCATCACGTAATAAAAGAAGATACTTTCCATAATCAAAACAATAAAGTAGTGCCACATAAGCACATATCAAGATTTGGGCACATAACCCATCAAGAATTTTGGGCACATAACCCATCATCAATTTGGGCACATAACCCATCATAAACATCATCAACCTGCATGCATGTGAGATAAGCATATCCCTAGAAAAATATAACTAACAATGACGACCAAATCTCATAAACTTGAAACCTAATAGAGAAAGGAATACTACCAATCTCCCAAATATATATAAAGTGGGCCAATCCTCATAAAGTTGAAAACCCTGGGTACGAGGTTCCTTTCCATCCCAAAAGAGCAGGAAATATCCTATCTGCCATAAACAAAACAAATGCAATTACACTACTCTAGTGCTACTGATTCACATAGCATGTTAATTGTATAGGCAAGTAGAAAGTATAGTCAGATTATACAAACTAGTCACCACATAAGTGACCAACATATACATCCAGCTCAAAAGTGGGAAAAAGATATCACATAAACATTCAAATCATAGTGGGCATATCCAATCATGCACCAAGGCAACAAGATCATAGTCAAGAGAATATCCAAGTTTACCAAAAACAAGATAGTTCACAAGAACCAAGACATCAAAAGATAAGAGCAATGTGTATAGGCTATTATCCATAGGACCAAGAGAAAGAATAATATACGTTAATTGCTCAATATGGAGTAATAGGGGACACAACATACATCAACTTCAGAGTCAAATGATCCAAAGTCACTTCTAGGTCCAAGCCTAGGCATCCAAAGCACCTATTAACCATGTATGTAGATTTTAATCAATTTCATATACATTACTCAAACCTTGAAAATTACCTTTTTCATTATTGGTGAATTAGGTTACCAAAACCATGCCACATATTAGTATATGTCATTAGGAGTCCAAATATTTTTTTGACTTGCAAATAATTAGTTATGATTTTTATAAGTTATTATCCATTATGATTTAAACCATGAAAAACCACATATTATTAACATCAGATCAAGGCAATAAGATTAGTACTATTGGATAGCTTAGATTTTTTTTATTTCAGAACATATTTTAGTTTATTTTTTAGAGCTATAGATTATTTATTAAGAATTTTACAAAACCATCCAATTAGAAAATCCGATAAAGCCACATAGGCGAAGAAAGCTTGTGAGAGAGAGTAAAGGGGGACCAAACTGCTGAAATGGCCCAATCAGAGAAGGGTGTGTCACAGGGTCAGTGTCCAGGTCGACTCGCCCCAAAACAAAGTAAAACATCCTGAAAAGACCATAATGCCTTTAGCTAGAAAACAAAGAAAATAGGAAAGCATGAGGGTAGATTCGGGAAGCGAGAACAGGGCTCATCCCTTCTGCTACATCGTGACCATGGCTGCGAAGAACAACTCGGCTAACCAGGGTGGAAAAGGTAAAAATGGATACTTACCCTTTTGCACTCAAACCAATGGCGTCAGACTGTAGCCACGGTGGTTAGGATATGCACTGAAGGGTTGGCTACCCGATCGAGAACCAGATAAACATCGCCAGCCTCAGGCGGTTGATAGAGCTTCCATCGAAGATGGTGAAATCGATACTAGTGGAGTTGGCCAACATCTGACAGCCTGAGATGGTCCACAAGGATATCGAGAAGGTTGGGGAAGGTTAGGAAGGCGTCTGAAGGCCTAGGAAGGTAGGGCGGAGGAAAGAAAAGGGAGAGTAGAGGAGAACAGGACGCAGAACAGGGGACCCGAGGGGAAAACAGAGTGAGGGGGCGGCGCCTTCGAGACGAGCGGGAGAAGCGAGGGTCCCTAGGGTATTTATACCCATTGGGTTTGCTAGGTGGTGCGGAAAGAGAGGGCAAAGGAATCAGAAGCAAAGGAAGAAAGAAGAGGGAGAGCAAAGATAGAAAGTTGGAGAAGGGAAAGGACGCGACCGATGCCAGGGAGAACGAAAGCGAAGA
Organism: Alisma plantago-aquatica; assembly: GCA_963693085.1. Taxonomy (NCBI): domain Eukaryota; kingdom Viridiplantae; phylum Streptophyta; class Magnoliopsida; order Alismatales; family Alismataceae; genus Alisma; species Alisma plantago-aquatica. The sequence continues at coordinate 782,643,916 of OY856413.1, forward strand.
AAGGAGACAAAGCAGCTACCGTTGGGTCTAGATCCAACGACCAAAAATAGACCCAAAATCGACCAAAGAAAGAAACCGCGTGACATCCAAAATAAACGAAACCTTATATGATTAGAAATCCAATTAAGGTGATGCATTAATTAAATTTTCTTTTTCTCTTTCCTCTTTTGAGGGGGCAAACAAAACTCAAATTCGATAAATTTTTTCACAGAGGCTACTAAAACATGTAGATTATGATTATAAAATTAGATTTCCCTTTTGAGAACTTTTAATGTATTTATCATTCAAAACATATTTTCTCTTTCTTCATGCATTAATTACACATGAATTATCCAAATAAGGTGAAACTTCATCCACAAGTTAACTTAAGTGTGTTGAATACAAATTTGCCTTTATTTCCAACTTTTGGTGTCATGAATTACATTTATTGAGCATTAATGCATTTTATCAACTTTCTCTCTCCTAAACTTACCTTATTACATCAAGGTGGTCCAAATTAGATGAAAATTGACATGTGGTCTTATTTTGATGTGTAGATTACGAATTTGAAGTTTGTTTCCACTTTTAGAGTCATTTATTATTTTGTTTGATATTTTAAGGAAAACTTAGATCTTCTTCTTATTCCTAAATGAATTATATTAATTATTATTATGTGAATAATGTGAAACTTGACTCCCAAGGTAATTGGGACCCAAGGAACACGATTTTAAACTTTGATTTTACTTTTAGGATTTTTTATGAGATATATCATATGGCCCATTAATGGCCCATTATCATAATTACTCATTCAATTAGGTTTATTAGGGGGATTTTACATGCATTAGCTCACATTGGTCATTCTAAACCTTTTACAAGTCTAACCTCAAATTATGTTTGGTCAAACCCAAAAGATCAAAGTTCTATGATAGGGTCCAAGATCTGGTATGTTACAACACTCCACCCCTTAAAAAGGATTTCTTCCTCAAAATCTATAGATCAAAACATCAACAACTAACTACTCTCCACCCCTTAAAAAGGTTCAACCTAACAAGTCAAACTGAGCAACTTTTTAGAGCTACCCACATCTCTTAGTTATGAAAGGTTTAGATATTTATGTTTCTCATGTATCCAACTATCAAGTCACCATCTAGGGTAGAGTTTCAGGTCCTCCTGTCTCTAACCTATCAACCCTACATGAACATCAAAAGTCATAGGGTAGGTCAACTACACCTTTATATCAATCCTAGTCACATAAATAAGGGTTAGGTTCCAAACAACTATTTCTAGGGTTCATCTTCATTGTGACTTAGTTCAAGAAAACACTGACAAGCCTGAGACAACTTTTATACATATAGTAGTATAATGAAAATAATTTTTTTTTGATAAGAAACATTGGAGATAAAACAAAGATTGTACCAAAATCAATGCGATAAATCAAGTCACAACTTTTCCATATTAGGGTCTCTCATATCCTAATCTCATCCTCAAAACAAACCTTATTTCATAAAAAGATCATCAAATATCAGATCTAGGGTCAACATCTCACTTAGAGGTAACTAACAAAGTCAAGGGTTCTTATGGGGAGACAAAATTGAAATAGTCATATTTCGACTACCATGGGCTCTGATACCATGCTGTAAAGAAGTGAAACCACCTCCTTACTAAAAATTTGAACAATAGAACCTCCAATCCAAACACACTTCAAACGTATGCTTGGAGTGGGTGTAAAATTTTCAAATCTTTATTAATGGTATACAAAACAGCCAAAGTGTAGCAGCGGGATAAAAACATGACTATATTCAATTTAAAACAAGGGAACATATTAAACTTACATCATAAGGATCCATATAGAGGGAAATCTAAACCACCTCAAGATTGTCTCCAAGCATTAACTTCTTAATCTATGTCCATGTTAATGCCATGTCCACCATACCCTTCACCAAGGGTTGGAAGCATACCCCAGCAAGAAGAGAAGAAAAGGAAACATCAACAAAGGCTGGTATGTGCATACTAAATAGGAAATTGAGCAATTTATAAAGATCAAGGGACATCAAAATAAAAGCCTTCCCATGCCAGAGATAAGGACTACCCACAAGGGAATAAAAGATAGGAATCATCATCACATAATAAAAGAAGATACTTGCCATAATCAAAATAATAAAGTAGTGCCACATAAGCACATATCAAGATTTGGGCACATAACCCATCAAGATTTTTGGGCACATAACCCATTATCTTTTTCGGCACAAAACCCATCATAAACATCATCAACCTGCATGCATGTGAGATAAGCATTGCCCTAGAAAAATATAACTAACAATGGCAGCCAAGTCTCATAAACTTGAAACCTGATAGAGAAAGGAATACTGCCAATCTCCCAAATATATATAAAGTGGGAAAACCCTCATAAAGTTGAAAACCATGTGTACGAGGTTCCTTTCCATCCCAAAAGAGCAGACAATATCACATCTTCCATAAAAAAACAAATGCAATTACACTACTCTAGTGCTACTGATTCACATAGCATGTTAATTGTAGAGGTAAGTAGAGAGTATAGTCAGATTATACAAACTAGTCATCACATAAGTGACCAACATATACATCCGCCTCACAAGTGGGAAGAAGATATCGCATAACCATTCACATCATAGTGGGCATATCCAATCATGCACCAAGGCAACAAGATCAGAGTCAAGAGAATATCCAAGTTTACCACAAACAAGATAGTTCACAAGAACCATGATATCAAAAGATAAGAGCAATGTGTATAGGATATTGTCCATAGGACCAAGAGAAAGAATAATATAGGTTAATTTCTCAACATGGAGTAATAGGGGATGCAATATACCTCAACTTCAGAGTCAAATGATCCAAAGTCACTTCTAGGTCCAAGCCTAGGCATCCAAAGCACCTATTAAGCATGTATGTAGATTTTGATCAATTTCATATACATTACTCAAACCCTAAAAATTACCTTTTTTTATTATTGGTGAATTAGGTTACCAAAACCATGCCACATATTAGTATATGTCATTAGGAGTCCAAATATTTTTTTATAAGTTATTATCCATTATGATTTAAACCATGAATAACCACATATTATTAACATCAGATCAAGGCAATAAGATTAGTACTATTGGATAGCTTAGATTTTTTGATTTCAGAACATATTTTAGTTTATTTTTTAGAGCTATAGATTATTTATTATGAATTTTACAAAGCCATCCAATCAGAAAATCTGATAAAGCCACATAGGCGAAGAAAGCTTGCGAGAGAGAGAGTAAAGGGAGACCGAACTGCTGACATGGCCCAATTAGAGAAGGATGTGTCGCAGGGTCAACGGCCAGGTCGGCTCACCCCAAAACAAAGTAAAACATCATGAAAAGACCATAATGCCCTTAGTTAGAAAAAAAAGAAAATAGGAAAGCATGAGGCTAGATTCGGGAAGCGAGAACATGGCTCATCCCTTCCGCTACATCGCGGCCGTGGCTGCGAAGAACAACTCAGCTAACCATGGCGGAAAAGGGAAAAATTGATACTTACCCTTTTGCACTGGAACCAACAATGTCGGGCTATAGACACGGTGGTTAGGATATGCACCGAAGGGTTGGCTACCCGGACGAGAACCAGAGAAACACCGCCGGCCTCAGGCGGTTGACAGAGCTTCCACCGGAGATGGTGAAATCGATACCAGTGGAGATGGCCAACATCTGACAGCCCGAGATGGTACACAAGGATACCGAGAAGGTTGGTGAAGGATTAGGAAAGCATCCGAAGGCCTAGGAAGGCAGGGCAGAGGAAAGAAAAGGGAGAGCAGAGGAAAGAAAAGGGAGAGCAGAGGAAAACATGGGGCAGAACAGAGGGCCCAAGGGGAAAACAGAGTGAGGGGGCGGCGCCTTTGGAATGAGTGGGAGAAGCGAGGGTCCCTAGGGTATTTATACCCATTGGGTTCACTAGGAGGTGATGAAAGAGAGGGCGAAGGAATTGGAAGAAAAGGAAGAAAGAAGAGGGAGAGCAAAGAGAGAAAGTCAGAGAAGGGAAAGGACACAGCCGACGCCAGGGAGAAAGAAAGCAAAGAAAGGAGACAAAGCAGCTACCGTTGGATCTAGATCCAACGGCCAAAAATAGACCCAAAATCGACCAAAGAAAGAAACCGCGTGACATCCAAAATAAACGAAACCTTATATGATTAGAAATCCAATTAAGGTGATGCATTAATTAAATTTTCTTTTTCTCTTTCCTCTTTTGAGGGTGCAAACGAAACTCAAACTGGATGAAATTTTACAGAGAGGCTAATTAAAGTATGTAGATTCCAATTATGAAATTATATTTTCCTTTTGAGAACTTTTAATGCATTTATTATTCAAAACATAGTTTCTCTTTCTTCATGCATTAATGACACATAGATTATCCAAATTAGGTGAAACTTCTTCCAGAAGTTAACTTAAGTTTTTGAATATGAATTTGCCTTTATTTCTAACTTTTGGTGTCATGAATTACATTTATTGAGCATTAATGCATTTTATCAACGTTCTCTCTCCTAAACTGACCTTATTACATCAAGGTTGTCCAAATTAGATGAAAATTGACATGTGGGCTTGTTTTGATGTGTGGATTATGAATTTGAAGTTTGATTCCACTTTTGGAGTCATTTATTATTTTATTTGATATTTTGGGGAAAACTTAGATATTCTCTTTCCTAAATGAATTATATTAATTATTATTATTTGAATAATGTGAAACTTGACTCCCAAGTTAATTGGGACCCAAGGAACACGATTTTAAAATTAGATTTTACTTTTGGGATTTCTTTTTATGAGATATGTCATATGGCCCATTAATGGACCATTATCATAATTACTCATTCAATTAGGTTTGTTAGGGGGATTTTACATGCATTAGCTCACATTGGTCATTCTAGACCTTTTACAAGTCTAACCTCAAACTATATTTGGTCAAATCCAAAAGATCAAAGTTCTAGGGTAGGGTCCAAGATCTGGTATGTTACACTTCTCCATATTAGATGAAAATTGACATGTGGGCTTATTTTGATGTGTAGATTATGAATTTGAAGTTTGTTTCCACTTTTGGAGTCATTTACTATTTTATTTGATATTTTGGGGAAAACTTAGATCTTCTCTTTCCTAAATGAATTATATTAATTATTATTATGTGAATAATGTGAAACTTGACTTCCAAGGTAATTGGGACCCAAGGAACACGATTTTAAAATTAGATTTTACTTTTGGGATTTCTTTTTATGAGATATGTCATATGGCCCATTATCATAATTACTCATTCAATTAGGTTTATTAGGGGGGTTTTACATGGATTAGCTCACATTGGTCATTCTAAACCTTTACAAGTCTAACCTCAAACTATGTTTGGTCAAACCCAAAAGATTAAAGTTTTAGGGTAGGGTCTAGGATCTGGTATGTTACACTTCTCCATACATAGGGCGACAATATGGTAACCAAACCCAAGATCAAGGTAGTTGACAACAACAAATATTGATTCTACTGAATGTTTTTATCTTAACTTATATTATGTATTATTGATTAAAGTGTTATTATTTGATTAAATGAATCCCATGTTTTGGTTGCAAGAGTAAACTTGCTTGTTGTAGTATCTATAGAGGACTAGTTGTTTCAAATATATAGATGCACTCTATAAATCGTGTTTCTTTTCTTAAACACATTTAACCTATGTTTATATATGGCTGCTATATCTTGGATAGTCATTCCATCAATGTTGTTGCATTATAAAAGGTTCAAGTCAAATATAATGTGAAATCTCTATCATATTACTAATATTCTATTGAGTTACTATATGTGCAGGTGAACTTTATATGATATTAGAGCATTTTACGTTCACCATTTATCATAACACCTTTTGGGCATAACCCTTCGCTTTGATATTGATAAATTTAAATAAATATTATTGATCTTACATAAATATACTACGACCATTTACAATAAATGGGTACACATTAAATGATATACATACAACTATTTTCTTCAACCGGTCTTAAATAAATACACATGTTCTTGTATAATAGACAAACACTTATACTAACATAAAATGTATACATAAAGAATTATTATAATTAACTGTAAGAAATTGTTAGAATATATAAAAAGTATCATAATTAGGTTATAACAATTATAAATCACTTGCATTTAGACTAATTGGTGGTATCAAGCTATGCTAATTAGAAATAATTGCATGCAGTAAACACTAATTAGAAATAATTGCATGCAGTAAACGCCACAAAAAGTGGCGTGGTAGTTTGGAACAAGTTATATGTAAACGTGAGTTGGCACTTTCTTCGTTAGACTCAGCTAGAAATGTCATTCTTTGTGGCGTTTAAGTTAATGCACCAAGTGTCTCGGTGTTTTTAGTCCCGATAACAGTAAGATGCCGGGTGCTTTTTCGTGAAAGCATGCTAGTTTGGAAAATAAGTTGGGAAGAATTCTATTTGGGTAATTATTTTTGTGAAGGTATGCTATTTTATTTTATTTTGTTATTTATAAATACACTTGTTTTTTCAAACAATGTATTTTTTCATTCCAGAAACGAAACCGAGGAGACAAATAAACACCATTAGCTCCAACACCTTGTATCGATATTCTATTCGAACATTATCCTATTATATTTTAAAGGATACAAACATGATATTATGGTTCCTTTCAAGGGTTTCTAGGGAACACGTGAATTTGTGATGGCGTAGAATTAGGAAATAACTAAGTGTATTTTTCCTTGCCTCTATTGACAATACCAAAGAAAATCATGTTTCGACAATGAAAAAAATGATTGATAGATTCAAATCTTGATGTCATTTCCACTAAATTTGGACAATAGCTCCTGAACACCAATTTATGTACATCTAAATAGTTTTGTATCGTGTAAAAGAGAAGTTTTCCAAAGACAAATACTCAAAGCACTCAATATTGACAATAACTTGTTTTAAATAGATAATGTTGACATAAGCTTAGCTGAGAAGGATTTTTGCATAAAAGACTGCAATTTATGGTTATTCGATAATTGTGACACCATCCTCCATATTTTTCTTAACAAAGTGTGCACTAGAAGCACAATATTACAATTTAACTAAATATTAACTACGATCCAATAATAACTAATATCAATCCAATTAGATTTTATTGACAACTCAAAGCCAGAACCAAATTTTACAATTTAGACTAGTTCAAGTTATATATTTGGCCATAACTTTGACAACCCCATTTTCTGTTATAGTCCTATGTTAAATGTATGTATCTCTAAAATAGTTATATTATTATTACATAATATTGATATTTTAGGTTGAATTTGTTCACAAGTATTAATAATACATTAATATGTGCAATATTATCTATAAGATAATTAGAAAGGTCATTTCCAATAGAATTATAGCATATATCCAAACTCTTATATATGATTCCCAAGCTACCTTCAGTAACGGGGGACAAATTCGCGATAACATCATTATTACCCAGTAAGTCATTGATACCATGAGATGGAGAAAGAAGGGGAAGCAACTTATGGCCTTCAAGATTGATTTGGAAAAGGCTAATGACAAGTTTGGAATGGAGCTTTATAGAGACACTCTTATGGATATAGGTTTTTTAGATAATATCATTGTAATTATTATGAAAACCTTATCATGTAGTTCTTTCCAACTTTTGTGGAATGGAGGACCTACTTCCCCCATAAGACCCTTCAGAGAAGTTAGACAAGGGGACCTGCTTTTCCCAGACTTAATTAATCTTATATATGGAGAGATTATTCCAACAAAGTAACTACTATATTCATAAAGTTAGATATATGAAATTAAAATATATGAAAGAGGGAAAGTCTTGGTGGGATACCAAATCACTTGGAGTCCTCTTTGCAAAGTGATAAAATTTCAAAAGGGTTTGAAATGAAATACACACTTCTACAAATATTGCTTTTTACAACAATTCATTTTTTCATTTTACAACATGTGTCAACTGTTGTATTAGATAGTGTGGTCTTATGGAGGGTTCTTTAAATAGTAGGTATTTCACATGTTGTAATTTATGTATATTATACAACAATTAATGCATGTTGTAATTCAATGAACACACCCGTTGTAATAGGGTTATTTTAAACAACATGTTGAGAAAAAAGAAAAATACACCTAGACATAGGTTTTGAAATTGAGACCACATGAAAGTAAAATGCATCTCAAACCACTAAACCAATTCCCTTTGTGGATCACATACATTCTTTGTTGTACATATGCAGTGATTTGTGTATGCACCTATTGTGTTAATGTGGTCTAGTACAACATATAATTATTATAAGAGGTGAAAGCATGTTGTGTGATCATGGTATATTACAATGGGTTAGAGTTATTTTTGTAATTATGGTCTATTACAATGAGTTAGCATACATGACTATTACAATGTGATAGTGCATTTTGTGTAATTTTGATCTTGTACAATGGGTTTGAGTATGTTGTAATATTATAGTCTATTAAAACAATTTAACACTTGTTGTAGAATCACATGTACTACAACAAGTTTGACCCATTGTAGATAACTTGTGTCATATAATATATGTAATAAATGACATGTAAATAGACTTGTAGCAATAAATATACTAACTACAATACAACCAGTAGAACTGATGTGTTTTGACTGTTGTAAAAAATATTTTCTATAGTAGTGATGGGAAGGAGTGACATGGTATAGTTTTGGTCTAATCCTTGGGTTGAGATGAATTGTGCTTTCAAAGAAGTTGCATCAACATCTATTTCTCTTGTGGATATACATAATAAGGTGGAGGAAATTGTCGATGATAATGGCGCATGGAATTGAGTCAAGTTTCGAACCTTTCTACCCAATAACTTTTTCTTGAAGATTGCAAGGATCAATGGACAATTTTTGATATGGGAGAGGACTCTCTATTTTGGAGTATAAACAAACAAGGCAGGTTCTTGGTTGTTGAAACTTACCAACCGATCATAAAAGAACATGATCTTGTACCTAAACTTCTCGTTTGCAATTTCCATAGAAAGGGAAGGGACCTAAAAGGATCAAAAACTTCCTTTAGGTTCTACCACACAACAAAATTCTTCATAATGTTGAAATATTTAGAAGGTACCTTACAAATTCTACTGAATGTTTCTTATGTTATATAATTGTTTAGGACTCCCTACATGTGGTTAGAGATTGTCTCTTTGCTAAAAAAATCTAAGAATATTCTAAGATAGAAAAATTTGATGTTGAATTCATTATAATAATTATAAAGTAATGGCATATATGTAATTGTCAAGAAAATCTAATGATTCGACCTTGACCTTTAGAGTGGTTGTTTGGCGTATTTGGTGTAATCGGAACTAATTTGCATTCCAAAAGGAGGTAATTAGCACCCCATTTTCCTTAAAAGCTATTAGAGTGATGGACATAAAGTTCAATAAGGCCTCTCTTCTCCATAGTTGGAAAGAGGTACAAGGGGTTCAAAATAATTCTGGCTAGAAACCTCCTCGATATGGTTCGAAGAAGATTAATACCGGCTGAACCTATAGTTATATATTCAGTAGAGCTACTGCACAAGGTCTTGTGAGGTGTTTTACGACAGAGCGGCTAGGATACATTACTGTTAATATTGATTCATGTTCAGATCAGAATGTTGAGCTGTGGGCCGTTATTCAAGGTTTGGAATTTGCTTGTATAAAAGTCTGCTTTCTATATCTCTAATTTGTTCTAATGAAGAAATTGTCCCCGCCCGTGGAGTAGTCTGTCTTGGGTGTGCCACATAAATTTTGTGTTCTTATTTAGTATGTGTCTGTCTCTAGCTCGTTCCTTGCTTTGATTCTACGAATCTGTTTTTCTCAACATTCAAATATTTTAAACTTGTAACTTCCCAACGAAGAACCCATATATATTGGTGCAAAACTGAACTGGATTTCTCATCAGGCTGATTCGGGATTCTGAGCTCTGATTATAGTTGTGGATAGTGTTATCTAATGCTAAAATATGTGTATTTATAAATACCAACAAAGATACTCGTCGGTCTCTTCTGAACAACTACTTATTTTTCGTCCCTTTGTGTTACTATGGTGCTTTTCGTTGTTGTCCATCTCCCTGTCTGGTTGCGATCCAGTTAGTTCGTCCATGCCAGCTCCTGGTGGCTGAGGCCATCATCAAAGATGAGATGACAAATGTCACCCTCGGAGCTCCTACACCGGACATCGTTGTTCCCAGTTTCGGTTTTGCAATCCAAGCAGGACATGAATCACGAGCCCGTACCATATCAGCAATCATGGCGAAGGACCACTCAAAATCAGCTCAAACCCACTCACTTACCCCTCGGTGACCTTATCTACAAACCACCGGAAAGAGACAACTCCAAAAAGGTGATGACCAAGCACCATGGTATGATGGTTAACCCAAACTAGTGCGACGGCCACACCATATTCTCTTGAATTACGTGCGGGCTCCAGCTCCCAAGATACAGAATAAAACCCCGGAGGCACAATGTGTTAGATAAATGATGGTTACTGTAGCTTCACGTAATTAATGTAGCACGTAATTACTGTAGCGTCATTAATGTAGCAAGTCATTTATTTAGCATGGGTTAAAGCCCAATGTAGTGCAGCAAGTACATGTGAGAATGTAGTGTTGTTTCTAGTACAAATGACAAATGAGTTTTATCCCATATTGCTCACACCTAGAACTCTTGTGGTCCTCATATGTAGGATCACATGGGGCACTAGTGTCCAAAGGAGTCCTAGGAAGGATGTATGCTCACCTCCTTGGTGGGTGGAGTTACCACATCACAACGCACGCACGTGCGCGCGCCTCGCCTCGCCTGACCTGGCCTGGCTGGGCTCGGGCTTGTGGATTGTGGAGAATGTCTTCCGTCTTCTTTTTACACTAGGATACAACTAAGTAATTAATTACTCGTGTAATTAATTGTTGCTTTCTTATTCGGATTTCTTAAATCCTAATTAGAAAGTGTTTCTCTTTTACGGTTTATTCCGTATTGTGTACAAGAACAACCGAGTGTTGCGTCTCACTGGGAATAGGATTAGGGACGTGTGTGGCTATATATATGACTTCGGTCATTAGGGTTAAACACACCAAAAATAGTATTCTGCCGCCATGTGTTTTGTGAGCCCTAATCCCGAGTGCGAGAGTCGTCGCCCTGGCCTGGCCGGGCTCGGGCTTGTGGCTTGTGGATTGTGGATTGTGGATTGTGGAGAATGTCTTCTGTCTTCTGTCTTCTTTTTGTACTAGGATACAACTAAGTAATTAATTACTCGCGTAATTAATTGTTGCTTTCTTATTCGGATTTCTTAAATCCTAATTAGAAAATGTTTCTCTTTTACGGTTTATTCCGTATTGTGTATAAGAGCAACCGAGTGTTGCGTCTCACTGCGAATAGGATTAGGGACGTGCGTGGCTATATATATGACTTCGGTCATTAGGGTTAAACACACCGAAAACAGTCTTCTGCCGCCGTGTGTTTTGTGAGCCCTAATCCCGAGTGCGAGAGTCGTCGCCCTGGCCTAGCCAGGCTCGGACTTGTGGCTTGTGGCTTGTGGATTGTGGATTGTGGATTGTGGAGAATGTCTTCCGTCTTTCGTCTTCTTTTTGCACTAGGATACAACTAAGTAATTAATTACTCGTGTAATTAATTGTTGCTTTCTTATTCGAATTTCTTAAATCCTAATTAGAAAGTGTTTCTCTTTTACGGTTTATTCCGTATTGTGTACAAGAGCAACCGAGTGTTGCGTCTTACTGGGAATAGGATTAGGGACGTGCGTGACTATATATATGACTTCGGTCATTAGGGTTAAACACACCGAAAACAGTCTTCTGCCGCCGTGTGTTTTGTGAGCCCTAATCCCGAGTGCGAGAGTCGTCGCCCTGGCCTGGCCGGGCTCGGGCTTGTGGCTTGTGGATTGTGGATTGTGGATTGTGGAGAATGTCTTCCGTCTTCTGCCTTCTTTTTGCACTAGGATACAACTAAGTAATTAATTACTCGTGTAATTAATTGTTGCTTTCTTATTCGGATTTCTTAAATCCTAATTAGAAAGTGTTTCTCTTTTACGGTTTATTCTGTATTGTGTACAAGAGCAACCGAGTGTTGCGTCTCACTGGGAATAGGATTAGGGACGTGCGTGGCTATATATATGACTTCGGTCATTAGGGTTAAACACACCGAAAACAGTCTTCTGCCGCCGTGTGTTTTGTGAGCCCTAATCCCGAGTGCGAGAGTCGCCTTCCCCAGAGTCGCTTTGCGGAGTTGTCCTCACGTGCGAAGCGCGCGCGGCTCCTCCTTCCTGTCTTCGAGACGCAGCTGTCAGGCGGTGGTACCTGCGGTGGTTGTGCTGCACTGGTAGCAGTGCGACGTGCACGAGCAAGACGTGCAACAATCCAGGTTCGTGTCGGATCAAGACTAGGAGAACGGTGCCTATCCGCGAGGATTGTCGGGCACTGATTTCTTTAAGTAACACGTTCGTTTCTCAACGAACGATCTGGTTTGCGAATCTAACTCCTATTTTCTGTTCTCCTACTTCGTTTGTTCTTTGATTCTTATTTTGGATCTGGCTGGACTGTTAATTATATTGCACCTGTCGCTGTTGCATGAACGACAATAACCAACATTAACAACAGTCTTAAAGAAATCAGATTTCTGTCGTTAAATTAACAATGGCCGGTCAGGGTAGTTCGGGATGTAAGATTGATACAACCAATATGCCTGAAAAGTTTACTGGTACGAACTTTGCCCGTTGGCAGAGTCATATGGAAATTTGGCTGAATATTGCGGGTTATGATCCGTGTTTAATTGAAACTGAACCTGTATCTGATGAAACAATTCCTGATAATGCAAACATTATTGCTAATTGGAAGAAGGGTGATAAAATGTGTCGCGGGTTGATTCTGTTTGGTTTAAATAACAAACTGTATGATTCTTACTCAAAGTCGCCAGTCACTACATCCAAGGTTTTATGGAAATTGTTAATTAAGAATTTTAGCACCGAAAATCAAGGTGTTGAAAAATACTGCGTGTCTAAATTTCTTAAGTTTCAGATGGTTGAGGGTAAGTCAGTTTCTGATCAAACACACGATCTACAACTCCTATTTCATGAACTCTCAGATGCCAAGATGGTGTTTCCTGAGAAATTCGTTGTTATGTCTATCATAGAAAAATTCCCTAAGTCTTGGGAATCGTTTGATATGTCTCTGAAGCATCGCAAAGGGACACACACCATGGATGAATTAATGATGGATATTAATATACAAGAAGAACACTTAAAGGAGAAAGGGGTCAAGGTGCCTATTGATGCAAATCCAACTGTTAATCTTACTTCTACGAAAAACACCAAAGATAAGAAATCTAAGAATGCACATAAACCCAAGGCAAAGATCCAAAAGAAACCGAAGAACAAACCTTGTTGGATTTGTGGACAGGTTGGCCACTGGAATAAGGATTGTCCTACTAAGAAGGCAAAGAAAGCTACCGCATCTGCAACTGAGGAGGCTGTGGTCAATATGATGATTGTATCCTTGAACCTCAATGATGGGTACATGTCTATTAAACCTGAAATTCTTTCTATTTTTGAACCACTTTATTGGATAATTGACACTGGGTCTAATGTACATGTGTGTGCTGATAAATCCCTGTTTGTGTCTTATCAGGCCTCTCGAGGTCGGTCTGTGACTTTGGGCGATTCCAGCTCTGCAGAAGTCAAAGGCGAAGGACGGGTGGACTTGAAGTTCCCTTCGGGGAAGGTTTTGACTCTTAACAGGGTCAGACATGTTCCAACCATTCGACGCAATATCCTTAGTGGCGTCATATTAGTTAGAGAAGGTTATAGAGTAGACTGTAAATGTAATAAGGCTATTATTACACGCCTTTGTGATTCTTTGTTTTTTGGCAAGGGGTACTTATGTGATGTGGAGAACTTGTTTAAGATTCATGTTGAACCTGTTTCAAATTCCGTTTTAAATTTGAATGATTATAGTTCTGTTTGCATGAATCTTGTTTCTTTCGATGTATGACATTCACGTTTGGGACATTTTAATGTTGCCTCAATGAAGCATATGATGAATCTAGATTTGATCCCTGAATCTGAAATTAGCAACAATAAATGTGAAATCAGTGTACAAGCTAAATTGCCTAGGAAGCCTTTTCATTCCGTGAATAGGAATTCGGAAATTTTGGATTTAGTTCATACATATATCTGTGAATTTAATGGTGTTGCTATGAGGGATCAAAAGTGTTATTTTATAACTTTTATTGACGATGCGAGTAGATACTGTTATGTCTTTTTACTTAGAAGTAAAGGTGAGGCATTAGATAAATCTCAAATTTATAAGAAAGAAGCTGAAACTCAAACCGGTAAAGTACTTAAGCGATTAAGGTCTGATAGGGGAGGAGAGTATACCTCGAATTTGTTTTTGGAGTTTTGCCAATTACATGGTATAGTTCATGAGGTCACTGCTCCTTATTCACCACAATCAAATGGGATAGCTGAACGTAAAAACCGAACCTTGATAGATATGGTAAATACCTTACTCCAAACATCTGGATTACCCAACTTTATGTGGAGGGAAGCTTTGAATACGGTTTGCCATATTCTGAATAGAGTTCCCCATAAACATTCAGAAAGTAGTCCATTTGAGTTGTGGAGAGGAAGGAAACCGAGTCTTAAATATCTTCGAGTGTGGGGGTGCCTTGCAAAGGTACTTGTCCCTGAACACAAAAGGAAGAAATTAGGACCGAAAACGGTTGATGCCATATTCTTGGGTTATGTAGAGACAAGCTATGCTTACATATTCCTGATTGTAAAATCAGATATCTCTGGCATTGAGGTCAATACAATTGTGGAATTACGTGATGCTATATTCTTTGAGGATGTGTTTCCTATGAAAACTGGTGTGCCCAATGAAGTATCTCAAGAAGATTCATTTACCACAGGTTCCATTCCCGAGCACGTGGAAAGGATGACAAATATGGGGGGCGACTCAGAACAAACTATTTCTGAATTTGATGATTCTGAAGAAATAGTTGAACCAAGGAGAAGTAAACGGCCTAGGACATCAAAGGACTTTGGAAGTGAGTTTCTCACTTACAATGTTGAGGATGATCATGTTACTTTCAAACAAGCTATGGAATCTCCAGAAGCTACGTTTTGGAAAGAAGCCGTTAATGATGAAATCCAATCAATTCTCTCGAATGGAACTTGGGAATTGGTGGATTTGCCTCCTGGTTGTTCTGCAGTTGGTTGCAAATGGATTTTTAAGAAGAAACTTAATGCATACGGGACAATCAATAAGTATAAGGCTAGGTTAGTTGCTAAGGGTTACACACAAAGGGAAGGAATAGATTATTTTGATACATATTCACCTGTTTCCCGTATGACCACAATCTGAGTGCTTCTAGCATTCGCTTCCATTTATAATATCGATATCCACCAGATGGATGTGAAGACCGCGTTCTTACACGGTGATCTTCAAGAAGAGATATATATGGAACAACCTGAGGGATTTGTGGGTCGTGGGAATGAGTCCAAAGTGTGTAAACTTGTTAAGTCATTATATGGATTGAAACAAGCTCCTAAACAATGGCATGATAAGTTTGATTCTGTGATATCATCGTTTGGCTTTATTTCTAATGAATTTGATAAGTGTCTCTATTGCAAGATTGTCGATAATGGATTCATTTTATTATGCTTATACGTCGATGATATCCTGCTTTTTGGTTCCGATATGAAAGTAGTTAAAGAGACAAAGTCATTCTTGTGTAGCAAGTTTGAGATGAAGGATATGGGTGCCGCTGATGTGATTTTAGGGCTTAAAATCATAAGGTCTACTGATGGTATAACTCTCTCTCAGTCTCACTATGTTGAGAAGATACTGGAGAGGTTTGAGTACACATCACGTAAACCTGTTAAGACTCCATATGATTCATCCAAGCCCTTGTTCAAGAATGAGACTGGGGTTCCAGTGTCTCAATTACGATACTCTCAGATTATCGGAAGTTTGATGTATCTTATGAACTGTACACGTCCAGACATTGTGTTTGCCGTGAACAAGTTAAGTAGATACACCAGTTGTCCCGACAAGACCGATTGGGAAGCTCTTGACAGAGTTCTGAGGTATATCAAGGGAACACGTTTCCTTGGGCTGCATTATGGTAAACATCCTTCCGTAGTCGAAGGATATAGTGATGCAAGCTGGATTGCCGTGAATTCTGGGAGTAATGGTGTCTCAGGATATGTATTCCTGTTGGGAGGAGGAGTTGTTTCCTGGAGGTCTAAGAAACAGACCATATTGTCTCGGTCCACTTTTGAGGCAGAGTTGTGTGCTTTAGATGAAACTGGATTGGAAGCTGAATGGCTACATGGACTTATGTCTAGTTTACCTATGGTAATGAAGCCGCTTCCTGCGATTTCAGTTCACTGTGATAGCACTACAACTATTGCTAAGTTAAAGAGTTCCAAGTACAATCAAAAACAGCGTAGACACATCCAAGTCAGATTAAAATCTGTAAGGGAGTTAGTGTCTAATGGGGTCGTGGCTGTGGACTACGTCGGTACAAAAGATAATATAGTTGATCCTTTCACTAAAGGTCTTACCTTGGCTTTAGTGGAAAAATTTAGGTTGGGGATGAGACTGAAACCCCTATAGATTTGCAGGCAGTAGCAACCCAACCCAAAAGAATGAAGATCCCACAAATTGGGTTCAATGTGGTAATAACAAGCTGTCGGGTAAATCGGATGACACTATGTATTCTTGTTTGATGCTTCTAGCATCTGTGTGTCTATCTCCTAGAAACATGTTAGTGTCATGACTGCAAGTTAGTAAGAGAGTAGTCTCTTAATGGTGTCAAGTCTTAGGACAGGATGTTAGCAGTACATCCTTGGAGACTCCAGCTAAGTGATTGATGTTGTGTAGGCCGCAACAGGAGAATTGGGTTGTTCTCTGTTATCAATCATGATATAAAATTTTGTATGCATGGCCTTAATGCATTGTTTTTCTTTACTACCATGTCTTTATTGTGTTGTTACCAACCTATACTCTTGTACCCAAGGTTCAGGTTCAAGACTTTTGTTCACCTAGTTCCTACAGGAGTCACAGTTGGATAACTCAGGTAGATTCAAACCGGAAGGTATCTGCTGAAAGCACAGTATGGAGGACTGAATGGTAAAGCTCACTACATATTGGACTTTGTGGGGGATTGTTAGATAAATGATGGTTACTGTAGCTTCACGTAATTACTGTAGCGTCGTTACTGTAGCAAGTCATTTATTTAGCATGGGTTAAGCCCAATGTAGTACATCAAGTACATGTGAGAATGTAATGTTGTTTCTAGTGCAAATGACAAAGAAGTTTTATCCCATATTGCTCACACCTAGAACTTCTGTGGTCCTCATATGTAGGATCACATGGGGCACTAGTGTCCAAAGGAGTCCTAGGAAGGAGGTATGCTCACCTCCTTGGTGGGTGGAGTTACCACATCACAACGCACGCACGCACGCGCGCACCACGCCACGCCTCGCCTGGCCTCGCCTGGCCTGGCCTGGCCGGGCTCGGGCTTGTGGCTTGTGGCTTGTGGATTGTGGATTGTGGAGAACGTCTTCCGTCTTCTTTTTGCACTAGGATACAATTAAGTAATTAATTACTCGTGTAATTAATTGTTGCTTTCTTATTCGGATTTCTTAAATCCTAATTAGAAAGTGTTTCTCTTTTACGGTTTATTCCGTATTGTGTACAAGAGCAACCGAGTGTTGCGTCTCACTGAGAATATGATTAGGGACGTGTATGGCTATATATATGACTTCGGTCATTAGGGTTAAACACACCGAAAACAGTCTTCTGCCGCCGTGTGTTTTGTGAGCCCTAATCCCGAGTGCGAGAGTCGTCGTCCCCGGAGTCGCTTTGCGGAGTTGTCCTCCTGTGCGAAGTGCGACTCCTCCTTCCTGTCTTCGAGACGCAACTGTCAGGCGGTGGTACCTGCGGTGGCTGTGCTGCACTGGTAGCAGTGCGACGTGCACGAGCAAGACGTGCAACAATCAATGTTCGTTCCGGATCAAGACTAGGAGAACGGTGCCTATCCGCGAGGATTGCCGGGCACTGATTTCTTTAAGTAACACGTTCGTTTCTCAGCGAACGATCTGGTTTGCGAATCTAACTCCTGTTTTCTGTTCTCCTGCTTCGTTTGTTCTTTGATTCTTATTTTGGATCTGTCTGGACTGTTAATTATATTGTACTCGTCGCTGTTGCATGAACGACAATAACCAATATTAACAACACAATGAACCCCAGGCAGAGCCCCACCACGAAGAACCATCATTAACCTTTGTCCAGTCCGCTGAATTATCAAATCCAGTCCGCTAAATCATCATCGAATCCAGTTACGGATACGTGTGGTTTTATACACCACAGGTCCACATGCCAAACGGAGAGGAGGAAGCAAGAAAAACAGGGTAGAACATTAACCCACCACGTCGCCACTGGTAGCAGTGTATTCTCCTTGTCGTACAATGCAGCGGAGTTCTACTCTTAGATTGGATGTATAACCGCGAAGTCAACACTATTTTGAAGTAAGGATCTGCTATGTGGTCCCTGTGGGACTCAAAAGGGATCTGCAGGGTGTTGTTCCAGATCTTGTTTCAGACTATCGTAACCGTAAAGACCCATCTGTAAAAAGATAATAAGATGTTTTTACAACAGAGATAACATGTCCAAAACAGCAACTCACAACCGCGAATTTAAATCCACAAGCTATTTCCTTTCACACAAAACAAGGGCAAATAAATAAAATAACATATTTTATACGTGATGTCCCTTATTTAGTGGAAAAATTACAAAATATGTCTCACTTTGTGTCCCAAAACTGGCTCTACATAGCATTTCCGTCTGAGTAAATCTTATATAAAAGCTTCCAATAAGATACTAGTTGTATGTGACGCAAGATTTTTCGATAAAAAAGATACATATCTCTCTTCTATTCCCCAATTCTATACACGAGTTCTCAAGAAAAAGGTGATTTTTATTGTTAAGCGTTATGTATATTTTCACAAAGGACTAAGATATCTATTAGAGAAAAAATATTTTCAAAATTGAAATGTCTACATTAATAAATAATTAATAATTATCAAGATTATCATTAATTAGGAGAGAAAAATGTAATATTAGAAACAATGCTTTACTACAAAGTAAAATGGTACTAAAAATAAATAAAACAATACAATACACATTTGAATACTAAAGTTACTCAAACATAGTAGTCATAACGAAACAATATAGGCAATACTCACAAAAACTATTAATGTACTGCAAAAATAAATTAATATCAATGATAATAAAAAAATTCAACAGATAAAAATTATAGAAGTACTCAAAATATTAAGTGGTACTCACTTACAAATAAAACAATATGATACACATAAAAATAATTTTTTTTATTATAAAAAATGATATAGTTCTAATAAATCATTCGATGGTTGATTATGCATCTGTCTTTACTAGTTAGGAGATATTTGCAATAACTACTTCTTTCCTCCTCTCTTCGCCCTTTTTTCTCGAGTTTAAGGCATTGTTCCAGAGGTGTCACTATTAATCTTTGCCATACACACTCCTCATTAATTTTTTTAGGAGTGAGTTTTTGTGTGACTGTATGGCAAACATAATTTGGGACACAACCAGAAAAACAAGATTGAAATAGTAAATTTAGAGATCTTTCTCTCTTCTCTCCAACTTAATTTTTAAGGTCGACTATTCGTCAAGTAATAAGTTGGGCTTGATTACTATGCTCAAAGAGTTTCTTCCCAAAACCCTCCTCAAGTTCCCCATAATTTCGGAAGACCCCCTCTCTTTCACGGAATCCTAAAGAACCCCCTCTTTCTTTCACAGAATTCCAAACCCCCCTCTATCTACCTTTTCCACCCCCTCTAATAAATTTGTTTTTTTTTCTCTACATTCACGTCCATTCTCTCATTTTCACTTTAGTCTTGTATAATTAATTAATTAATTAATCTATGTTTGTTTAATATATTAATGTATAGATAATTATTATATTAATAACACATGATATTCTTAAAATTTGAATCTCAGAGTAGCCCAAAGCAGCCCGACCGACTCATAAATTCTGGGTATTAGGTTCGTATGAGTCAGATATGGTCAAATTTACTCCCTTTCATTTTGGGTTGTGTCAGATATATTTTGTCAATTCTTATTTTTGATTTTTTTATAATTTATTTTATTTCATTGATATTTATAGTAAAATATTTTAATATTGTGTGTCATGAAGTGTCGGATCTGTACGGGCTCTTGCGGCATGACAAATCAAGTCTGTATGGGTCTGTATTGGTTTGCACGAGACTCTTTACAACTCCAGTTTGGATCGAGTATATCCCAGTCGGTTCAGGTTCTTTTTCAAAATATTTAGTTCAAAACAGACTTAGCAAAATCCAACACATACACACACGTATATATGACCAAGAAGACATATAAAGCTACACCAATAGAAATATCGGTTCCTAATTTTGGAGGAGGAATATAATGATATTAGAATCTCATATCGAGTCATTACAGGACTGTTTTCAAAATTTTCAATTCAAATATTTCTATAGATCCCCAAAATCCAATAGATCCGACTCGTCATGACGCATAACCCATACAAACCCAACTCGACTAGTTGAAAAAATCATATAAATTCAAAACGAATAAAAAAATCATAAGATATTTTATTATAAATATTAATAAGTATAATATAAAATTATATATTATTTATACGATGGTTTAATAAAATATACATTTACACATATAGTTGTAGTAATTTCAATTCTGAATATTGGATAAAGAACATACTGATATCAATATCTGATACAGAGTCACTATAGGACTATATTCAAATGTTTCTATACATCCCCAAAATCCAACAGAACTAACTCGTCATGACGCAAAATCCACACAAACCCAATCCGACCAGTCAAAAAAAGGGTATAGATCCAACACAGCTTGTCATGACTAATCCTAAAATATTTTATTATAAATATTAGTAATTATGATATAAAATTATAGAATATTTAAAATTAGAATTGACTCGAGGTAGATCTGTAACAAGACAAAATGAAATGAAATAAAGTTGAACAGATCCGACCCATACAAACCTAATACCCAAAATTTATGAATCGATCGGGCCGAGTCAGGTTGGTCTGAGATTCAAAATTTAAGGATATCATGTGCCATTAACATAATAATTAGCTATACATTAATATATTAAACAAACATAAATTAACTAAATTGATCAAATATACAAGACTAAAGTGGAAAAATGAGGGAATGGACGTGAATATAGAGAAGAAAAACAAAAGTATTGGTTGGATTAACGACAACTAACGGAGAGGGATGGAAAAGGTACATAGAGGGGGGTTTTTGGAATTCTGTGAAAGAAAGAGGGGTTTATTCAGGATTTAGTAAAAGAGAGGGGATTTCTGGAATTCTGGAAAATTTTGAGGGGAGTTTGGGAAAAAACATGTCGAAAATGTCAGTTACACTTCCAGATATAAGTGGGGCAATGTCCAACATTTTTTATTAACACAACTAAAGCTCACCGGTTTGCAGTACTGTCGCAGACAGTGATAAAAAAAAGTAAGACTCCGGCAAGTGGCAGACTTGGGAAGAATATTCTTCTGCCCACGAAGGATATATTCTGCTGTTTACACCAGCACTGTTTATTTGTCGACTATTCATAGTGCTAAATATTATCCACAACCACCCTTTCCTAGCTGGGTTGTCGGCATCAAGCGCAACGCTGACCAAGAGATGCCGCCTCCCCACGGCGCCCTTGCTTCAGGCATGCACGGTAATTTGCCGCCACAATACGAAAAGAAGAAGAAAGGATCAAAGGAGACCGTTTCTAGCTCTGCAGTCTAAAAATTTGTATGGCGGGGATTTAAAATCTTTCCTCGCTCAACTCATTGTGAATATAAGGTGAGTATAATTACTAAGGTAGGCTTTCACTCTAGTCAAGCCAGGATCCGATATACAGGCCGTACAGTCCATTTACAGTCTATTTGTATCAGTTCAGTGACTGAATGTCCTGCTGTGTAGTTATATTATTATATGTGCCTAGCAATTTCTTTTTTGAAAAAAACCAAGTATACTTTATTCAGTCGCCCTCAGATGGCAGGTCTCACAGATTGCACATTACAAGCTGATGTTTGAAGCTCTTGTCCATAGTATTTGTAGACGAGATTAAGACAGACTGTCTATTCTTCAAAGTCGATGTTATTCCTCGCTGACCATTTAGCTAGAGTGTTAGCTATCCTGTAGATCTCTTCTTGTGTGAAATGACGATATTGTTCTTTCGAGCAGGTAGGTGTTTGAAGACCTGGAGGAGGGGCTTGAATTTCACAGGGTTGTTGCTTCTATCCGTGAGGATGTTGCATGCTATAAGACTTTCAGATTCAACAATAATATCCCTGGGTTAGTGATGAACCTTTGGATACCTTTGATGATTGACCGGAGTTCTGATGTTAATTTTGAATTAAGTCGTTACATGCAACATTGACAAGTGTAATTAAGTTAACCGTTTAGGTAAATTCAGATAAGAAACATAGAATAAACTAATGTAGGAGAACAAAAATAAACAAAGTTAGGAACAAACTAGGTCGTTCGTTAAGAAAACGAACATGATATACTTAAATAAATCAGTGTCTTGCAACCGTTCTGGATAGGTGTCGTTCTTCCAGTCGACCCGGTACGAACATGAAGAAGCGACGTCCCGCTCGTGTTGACGACGAACATTGCAGACGAACCAGCACACCACCAGTGCAGCTCAGCAACCGCACGAACCACTGCCTGACAGGTTGCGCCTTGGAAGGAAAGGATGGACGAACTCGCTAGGTCCAGGAGTGGACCTCCACGTAGCACCACGGAAGCGACGGCGACAGAGGGAGACTCTGACTTTAGGGTTTCCAAATACGCACTCGAACGGCTGGAGACTATGTTCGAAAGATGTGTTTAACCCTAATGACCGGATGCCTATTTATAGCCTTACATGCCCCAGTAATCATATTCCCGTTAAGATGCGACCACTCGGTTTCTCTTGTACACATTGTGGAAAATTTCACAAAAGAGACACTTTCCAGTTAGGATTAATAAATCCGACTAGGAAAGAAACACTTAATTAATCGAATAATTAATTATGTAGTTGTATCCTAGTGTAAAAAGAAGATGAAAAATGGAAGACATTCTCTACAATCCACAACCCACAATCCAGAAGCCCGTGCCCG
Organism: Alisma plantago-aquatica; assembly: GCA_963693085.1. Lineage (NCBI taxonomy): Eukaryota > Viridiplantae > Streptophyta > Magnoliopsida > Alismatales > Alismataceae > Alisma > Alisma plantago-aquatica. The sequence continues at coordinate 782,667,179 of OY856413.1, forward strand.
GCCCGCTCCGACCCGGCTAGGCCAGGTGAGGTGAGGTGTGGCCTGGCACGTGTATGCGTGTGTGTTTCGGTAACTACACCCACTAAAGAGGTGAGCATACCCTCCTCCTAGGACCCCTTGGACACTAGTGCCCCATGTGATCCTATATATAAGGACCACAAAAGTTTTAGGAGTGAGCAACATGGGATAAAACTTCTTTGCCATTTACACTAGAGACAAAACTACTTTTCTCACATGTACTAGCTGCACTACACTGGGCTTAACCCATGCTATATACATGGCTGCAACAACCATATATCTAACAATCTTCCACAAAGTTTAATGTGTAGTGTGCTCTACCATTCAGTCCTCCATATTGTGCTTTCAGTAGATACCTTTCGGTTTGAATCTACCTGAGTTATCTAATTGTGACCCCTGTAGGAACTATGTGAACAAAAGTCTTGAACCTAAACTTTGGATACAAGAGTATAGGTTGGTAACAACACCATAAAAACATGGTAGAAAAGAAAATAATGCATTAAGGCCGTGCATAAAAAAAAATTATGTCATGATTGATAACATAGAACTATCCAATTCTCCTGTTGTGGCCTACACAACATCAATCATTTAGTTAGAGTCTCCAAGGATGTACTGCTAACATCCTGTCCTAAGTCTTGACACCATTCAAAGACTAATCTATTACTAACTTGCAGTCATGACACTAACATGTTTCCCAGGTGATAGACACACAGATGCATGAAGCATCAAAGTAAATACATAGTGTCATCCAATTCATCCAACAACTTATTATTACCACATTGAACCTAATTTGTGGGATCTCCACTCTATTGGGTTGGGTTGCTACTGCCTACAAATAATGAGGGGTTTCAGTCCCATCCCCAACTTGAATTTTTCCACTAAAGCTAGGTTAAGTCCTTTAGTGAAAGGATCAGTTGTATTTTCTTTAGTACTGACGTAGTCCACATCCACGGCCCCATTAGACACTAACTCCCTTACAGACTTGAGTCTGACTTGGATGTGTCTATATTGTTTTTTTATTGTACTGGTGACTCTTTATCTTGGCAATAGTTGTAGTGCTTTCACAATGAACTGAAATTGCAGGAAGCTGCTTCTTTACCATAGGTAAACTGGACATAAGTCTATGTAGCCATTCAACTTCCAATCCAGTTTCATCTAAAGCACACAACTTCGCCTCAAAAGTAGATCGAGACAATATGGTCTGTTTCTTAGACTTCCAAGAAACAACTCCTCCTCCTCACAAGAATACATATCCTGAGACACTATTACTCCTAGAGTTGATGAAAATCTAGCTTGCATCACTATATCCTTCGACTACAGAAGGATATTTGCCATAATGCGGCCCAAGGGAACAAGTTCCCTTGATATACCTCAAAACTCTATCGAAAGCTTCCCAATGGGTCTTGTCGGGACAACTAGTGTATCTACTTAACTTACTCACGACAAATGCAATGGCTGGACGTGTGCGATTCATAAGATACATCAAACTTTTGATAATCTGAGAGTATCATAATTGAGACATTGGAACCCGAGTCTCATTCTTGAACAAGGCCTTGGATGAATCAGACAAAGTCTTAACATATTTATGTGATGTGTACTCAAACCTCTCTAGTATCTTCTCAACATAGTGAGACTGAGAGAGAGTTATACCTTCAGTAGACCTTATGATTTTAAGCCCTAAAATCACATCAACAACACCCATATCTTTCATCTCAAACTTGCTACACAAGAATGTCTTTGTCTCATTTACTACTTTCATATCGAAAACAAAAAGTAGGATATCATCGACATATAAGAATAATAAAATGAATCCATCATTGATGATTTTACAGTAGATACATTTATCAAATTCATTAGAAATAAAGCCAAACGATGATATCATAGAATCAAACTTCTCATGCCATTGCTTAGGGGCTTATTTCAAGCCATATAACAACTTAACAAGTTTGCACATTTTGGACTCATTCCCACGACCCACAAATCCCTTAGGTTGTTCCATATATATATATATATATATATATATATATATATATATATATATATCTTCTTGAAGATCACTGTGTAAAAATCCACCAATTACCAAGTTCCATTGGAGAGAATTGATTGGATTTCATCATTAACGGCTTCTTTCCAAAACTTAGCTTCTAGAGATTCAAAACTATTGTTTGAAAGTTGTAGGATCATCCTAAACAAGCGCTTGTTTGAAAGTTGTAGGATCATCCTCAACATTGTAAGGGAGAAACTCACTTCCAAAGTCCTTGGATGTCCTAGACTATTTACTTCTTCTTGGTTCAACTATTGCTTCAGAATCGTTAGATTCAGAAATAGCTTATTCTGAGTCACCCCCCACATTTGTCATCCTTTCCACGTGCTCGAGAATGGAACCTGTGGTGAATGAATCCTCTTGAGACACTTCATTGGGCACACCAGATTTTATGGGAAACACATCCTCAAAGAATGTAGCATCACGTAATTTCATAATTGGATTGACCTCAATGCCTAAGATATCAGATTTTACAATCAAGAATATGTAGGCATAACTTGTCTCTATTTACCCCAAGAATATGGCATCAATCGTTTTCGGTCCCAATTTCTTCCTTTTGTATTCAGGGACAAGTACTTTAGAAAGGAACCCCCACACTCGAAGGTATTTGAGACTCAGTTTTATTCCTCTCCATAACTCAAACAGACTACTCTCTATATGTTTGTTGGGAACTCTATTCAGAATATGGCAAACCATATTCAAAGTTCCCCTCCCCATAAAGTTGGGTAGACCTAAGGTTTGGAGTAAAGAATTTACCATATCTATAAGGGTTCGGTTTTTACGTTCAGCTATCCCATTAGATTGTGGTGAATACGGAGTAGTAACTATATGAACTATACCATGTAATTGGAAAAATTCCAAAAATAAATTTGAGGTGTACTGACCCCTATCATATTTTAATTGTTTCAGTACTTTGTCGGTTTGAGTTTCAGCTTCTTTCTTATAAATTTTAAATTTATCGAATGCCTCATCTTTACTTCTAAGCAAAAAGACATAATAGTATCTACTAGCATTGCCAATAAAAGTTATAAAATAACATTTTTAATCCCTTGTAGCAATACCATTAAATTCACAGATATCCGTATGCACTAAATCCAATATTTCCAAATTCCTATTCACATGATGAAAAAGCTTCCTAGGTAATTTAGCTTGCACACATATTTCACATTTATTATTGCTAATTTTAGACTTAGGGATTAAATTCAGATTCATCATGCGTTTCATTGAGCCAACATGCACTATCCCAAGCGTGCATGCCAAACATCAGATGATACAAGATTCAAGCATAGAGAACTATTATCATTCAAATTTAAAACATAATTTGAAACATGTTCTATAAGAATCTTAAACATGTTCTCCATATCACAAAGATACCTCATGCCAAAAAATAAAGAATCTCGAAGGCGAGTAAAAATAGCTTTATTACATTTACAATCTATTCTAAAACCATCTCTAACTAAAATTGTGCCACTAATAATATTATGTTGTATTGATGGAACATGTATAACTCTATGAAGTGTCAGAACCTTTCCCGAAAGGAACTTCAAGTACACCCATCCTTCCCCTTGACTTCTATAGTGTTGGAATCACCCAAAGTCACGGATCGACCTTTAGAGGCCTGATAAGACACAAACATGGACTTGTCAACACACACATGCACATTAGCCCTAGTGTCTATAATCCAATATAGTGGTTCAAAAATAGAAAGAACTTCAACTTTTACATATACATACCCATCATCGAGGTTCAAGGATACAATCATCATGTTGACCACAACCTCCTCAGTTGTAGATGCTTAGCCTTCTTTGAAGGACAATCCTTGTTCCAGTGGCCAACCTGTCCACAAGTCCAACAAGGTTTGTTATTCAGTTTCTTCTAGATCTTGGCCTTAGGTTTAAGTGAATTCTTAGATTTCTTATACTTATTCTTAGAAGTAGTAAAATTAACAATCGCATTAACATCAGTTGGTACTTTGATAGTCTTCTATTTTAGATGCTCTTCCTGAATATTGATATCTATCATGAGATCGTTCATTGACATGTCTCCTTTACTATAACACCCCATCCACAACAAAACATGATTACATGCTAACCAGTGGATTACCAAAAATCACGGGAAATTAAAACTGATTTACAACAAGCACTACAAGATGAAGCATATTACATCTGAGCCAACACTTTTCATTTCATAACATCTTTTCAGGGTGCGATAACATAATTTCCCATCATCTCTTTACATGAAATAATTGTTTGTCATGCTGCTTTACAACAAGATACATACCAAAAACTGTACATCGATCATTATACAAGAAACATCGAAAAGCTCTCCCGAAGACCTGAGTGTACATGGACGACACATAGGACTCTACTGCTAGACACTATCTATCCCACTGGGTATGTTACCTCGTCATATCATCCGTAGACACATGATCTTCATCTTACTAGGGACGTCCACCTAAAATGGGTTATTAACTAGCGGGGTGAGACACACAGTCCCAGAGAGAAACATAACCCTCTACCAAATTTATAATGATCACAGATAACTGGTATAAGCAGATTATAGGAGCAACATATTGAGCAAAACTAACTTTATTAACATTCTTACCAAACTATCAGGAGGCATATAACCAGGCATCCTGTATGGAACATGATTGACAAGATAAGCTTTATAAGGTCTTATCACAAGATATAAAGAATGTACATATAACTACAAGATATAATAGAATCATCTACACAAGCAAGGCCTCAATCAGTGTTTCATGTTTTGCCTTAAGCAATATATTCTATACGGCTGAATTACGATTTATTATGCCCTGAGGAAGTGAGCCATCCCTCTCAAATCCAACCTTCGACTGCGAAGCCCAAAACCGGTTCCATACAAGGTCATTGGGAGAGCCGGACTCCATGACCTCACCTTTTTGTGGTCAATGCACAACAATCAACAGGCAGGACCACAATCTCTTGCTTAAGTGGCCTCAGCCACAGGGTCAGTCCCGCAGGCTACCCTTTTCGTCATGAGCCACATGCCTATTCACCGTGCTCCTGAGCCATGAACACATTCATGCTCCTTCATGCTCTTATACACATCTTGATTCCACAACCACAGTTGCACTCTGATCCTCCTATTTTCGGCTAGGAGAAACCTCACATATTCAACAATATGCGCTCCGGGTTAACCCGCAGGAGAACCCGTTTCACCATCACCTAATTACTGACGATGATGGATATATGTCTAGAGAAAACTACATGAAAGGTTCCACTTTCCGTTAATTAATACATTTTAAGCGGATTGCAAGAATCAACCAAGTTATGTAACATGTAAACTAAAACACAAGTAAACAACATAGATTTCATTGTCGGGTGTTACATTGTCACTCTTATTTTTCAAAGCCAACATTACATGTTACCACTTGGCCTCTTGCCAATCATCAAGATCCATCTCAAGGATCAACATCACTGGGACTCAATCCCATCATCACAAAATCTCACTGCCTCTCAAGGCTTACATAATCACCATGGGATAACAATCCCTTCTCTCAACATCAGAGGATAACACATCAACTTGGCACTCAGCCTTTATCAGGTCCACAGACCTTCCACATCATACTGGTGATACATGTTATCTCATCAACAAGGATTATCATCATTGAGTGTTATACATAACACATATTCCTCATAGCTCTTACCTGGCTATGAATTCATTGGATACACCTGCATGGTTCGTATACATATTGAGAGAGATAACTGAATTACCAGACATAGATCTTTATGATTATCATGCTATTAGGACTGAAGGTACATGATTGGATCAACATCCATGATTATAACTGCATGAAGCACAAAGAAGTGTCTTGTAAACAAATTACATTATTGTAATCAAACCATGAGCATTCACTATGCCCTATATCTCATGAACATATCTTTGATTATCATGTTATAGAGATTAAGGTTTTTAGCATTGGAATATTCTTCCATCATTATGAACATATGTAGCTTAATGTCATAACTGGTATATTAATCAATACACACCACTGTTATCATGTCAGGGTTATCCCACCATACCCTACATCTCAAGTTATTAAGCACATCATCCCTAAGGATTTATCATTAAGGATCATACACCATGATCCACCATCCAACTTTATCAGAGGTTCATCTATCATTAACCATAGGTAACCACTATATAAGGTTCACAACTTATCTCATCATAGCTCATCATAATCAAACGTGTAAGATCAAGATAACATACATAGGGTTATAGGGTTAGGGAACAACCCTCACTAAAGCATTGCATACCCTCACCAATACTTGGCAGCGACCGTAAACCCTCACTAAAAGGGGTATCAGGTAGGGTACCAACCCTCACCCAAGGTTTTCGTCTACAAGTAGGACCTTTATCCATGCACAAAGGGAGGGTATCGTGCAACTAGAGCTATGAGTTGTATCATGCATCCATGTGCAAGGTGTATTGGGTAACCAAGTACTAGGGTGCGTGGCATGCAGCTCATGGGCATCACATATTGCCCAAAACCCTATCGCCCATTAGGGCTAGGGACCCTATAATGGTCAAGGTATCATGTTGTCCAAGGCTCAACTCATATCATCCAAGATTCTATACTACCCAAGTTCAACACATGTATCGACCAAACCTTCAACCGTAGAACCATCTAAGAAATCAACCTCTTGCTCATGTCGGTTAACCAACCAAAAGGGGAGCATGTGTCAGGAAAAGCATATCGGCCAAGACATCACATCCCTAAATAGGGTATCGGCCAAGAACTTGATCCATTATGTCGCCCAACTAGCACATACACTAAATGCTTATCTCAGCTTAGGGTTTGTGATATCGGCCAAGACCTCTATGGGTGTGTGTCGGGCAAGCTAGGGTGTCGGGTTATGATCTTCACCAAGGCACATCGGGAAGTGATGCTAGCATCACTCAATAGCTCAAACAAGAATAGGGTTCTCACCCAAAGTATCGTGCAAATCCAACAAGTCCATATTGCCCAACACATCATAACGACCAACTCATCATGTCGCGCAACACTTAACTAACTCATCTATCAAACACCATATCAGGCAAGGGGTCTACAAGGTGCCATCTACCTAAAATGCCCAAGAACACCACCTATCAGTCACCTAGGGTTAGAGCAACCTTATCATCCAAGGCTCCATATCGGGCAACTAGAGTTAGGATCATCCTATCGGCCTAGTAAGCTTATCACCCCAAACTAGGGTTAGAGCACCCATATCATCCAAGGCACTACTTCTAGGGCTATCGCCAACCCAAAGGATTATCTTATTGGTTTCCTAAACCATCAAAGGAATCACCACCATAACGCCCAAGATATCATCCAAGGGTTCAACCCCAAGAGCATGCCGTGCAATAAAGGTAGACCATCAACTCACCACTAAAGATCAACACTTCATATCGGTCAAAGGTCCAACTAGGTATCAATCACCCATATCATCCAAACCCTAAACCCTAGGGTAGGAAAAGGATATCGATCACCACACCATATCGTCCAACAGTTCCAAAAGTTGTCTCACCTCTCAACAACCAAGTGAGAGGGGTCTTGCACAACGTTTAGCATAATGAGCAACAAGGGTAGAGCAACACCCTATCGACCAACCAACTCAACTTAACAGCCAAACACCTAGACCATAGGTTCACCCTTCATCAACCAAGGAGAGAGGGGTTTTTCCTAAGCTACTAGAGCATGGATCACCTCTCAAGTCCAAGGGATATCGTTCATGTGACAACAACCAAAACAAGACCTAACGGGCAAGGCACTATATCGTGCAACCATCGTATCGTACAGGCACCCTATCGAGTGGTTCATCTTCAACCTCAAGTCACCCAAAACCATTATGCACAAGATAAACAAGAATAAGGCAGTAATAAGACGTGATCATTTCCATTAGATCAGATCCCAAATTCCATATATATAACTATCATGGAGAAAGGTACCAAATTAATTACAAGAACCAATATGTGCACATAAGAAGGGTGAACATAATAGAGATAATTAAGAGTTATGTAACCTGCCTTAAGAGGATCTCCATGAAATGCATCAAGCTTCTTGGTCCAAGAAGCAAACCCACGTTTCTCTCCAAGAACATCACCCATCCAAGGCTCCAAACATGCCTTCGACACCATCATCATCACCTCAAGAAACAAAGGAAGAAGAAGAAGAAGATACCATGGTTATGTACAACTCAAGAAGAAGAAAAGAGGGGAGATAACCACGGTCTTGCCTTCTCACATAAAGGGCCTATCCATGTCTGAGAGGGGAAGAGGAAGGTGAAGAAGAAAGCACAAGGAAAAGCTAGCAAAGAAGCATGACTCACCAAGGTCAGATCTTGAGCAAGGAGTTTCCATGGCCAAGGAGCTCGCCCCTCCAAGCTCCATGGGAGTCTTCCTTAGCTCCCAAAGCTCCCATTCTCATCCCAATAGGAAGGGGGAGGAAGGTGGATGAAATGGATCACTTTGTCAAGGAGGAAGGGAGTTATATACACCAAGGAAGAAAGAGGCAGTAAGGGAGAGGTGTCATAACCACATAAACCAAGGTGCCACTTGCTCTTGCACTTAACGCCACTTTTTGTCACCCTAGCAGCTCATGCATGGACTGGTGATACACTATAGAATGTGTATCGTGCAGCTAGGAAACTACCATGGCCGATACTCCCCTCTTGGGTGGCATACCTCCAAGCCCTAGCCAATATACTAAAGGACAAGGTGGCATATGCGACACATATATGTTATAAAGATCATATAGAGATGTCACTCCTCACCAAACATCCAAACAAGGCAACCCAACCTCCATACTCATTCTAGGTGATGCCAAACATAAGCAAGAAGACTCTAGAGCTGATAAATTGCATATTGACCCTCCACTTTGGGTAATTTGCAATTTACACCAAAACTAGCACATAAAGCAAAAGCATCAACCAACCAAGCTCAAACTTGGAACATAGGACCTCCACAAGGTGCCCCACAACATCATTCTCTTTCTAATGATGATAGAGAACTAAAGGCATTCTGTACATGTGACATATTGCAATATAACCCCTTCCTTTGGGTAAATTGCACTTTGGTCCAAAACAAGCAAACATTACTCAAACAACATCCAAACGGGACCAAACTGGAAACATGAGCTTGTCACATGATATCAAAACATATTAAGAGATTAGATTAAGGTTCTAAGCACCTTTCATAAGCAAAGCAAAGAGGGTTAGCCCAAAACGTGGGTCAGGGTCCTTACAAGACATAAACCCCTAACAAGGATTTCGTCCCCGAAATCTCGGGCGGAAAGAAGACGGGTGTTATTCGCGCATTGCATCATACAACTCTGAAAAGCTCCTAGGTGTCATAGATATGTATCCAACATACTTTATCTTCTCCCAGAGCCACTCAGGGTTTCCTTGTACTAGTCATAGACTCAACCCTCGGTCTCATCATCCTTTGTCTGGTAACACTCTTAGATACTGAACATCACATGCAACTTGTATTGTTCAGGTATCAGTTCCTTTTGCTGATATCTCACCTTCCTTGTTGCGTTTCCATTGAGCTACTCTGATCTCACATGCTCGACACTTGATCTTCACATAACTTGTATCACTATCCTTCTGCCATATATGTTCCAACTGTTCCTTCTTCTTTCATAAGGGATGTCTCTAATCCAAGGGATATCTATCTCAGAAGAGGTTATCACAAGATACATACCCTACAAAACACATGCATGCATAAGACAGGGCTCATAAGGCACCTCACTATGTATCTCTTAAGGCTCAACACAAAAGGAGTTAAACATTTTGTCTTAACAACAACCACATCATCTCAGTTTCAAGCCTGTCATGTGTTCATGTTAGCTCCCAAGAGAACAACGAGTACCAACTCAGATGGTAATAGATATGCACTATCTCAACTGGTCAGGATAGGATTCTCAACCCTTGTGCGTCCATCTCTAACCACTGCACATCCCGCCTAGATCTTTCGTTACTCGAAACTTAGCTAGGAGTTGTCAAGGAATCAGGCTCAACATGATAAACTTTCCCAAGATGACCTCACCGTACTTCCTTTTTCTTGGGTGCATTCCTTCCGATGTCATGTTTATGTAGAGCATAAACCCCTAACAGGTGATAGCCCTACTATAGGCACTTATCCAGGTCAAATCCAAAGCCAAATTCTCCATCTGAGACCACTTCACACCTTTCCAAGGATATCCATTTCCATGATTACCTCGATCCCCAATATGTCAAGTGGAAAGAGACTCACTTGACTATCAAGTCCAGGAAAAGTAGGGATACGAGAAGGATATACCTCATCCTGCACAACCAGGTCATCAACAAGGTGCTCAACAACAAACTATCTCTCTCCTGACTAACAGGAAGGAAACATCTACCAAATGTACTACAAGCGCTCAAAGGAGGGTACATCTTGAACTGGATCAACTAGAGAATATAAGAGGCAAGAAGAAGACAAAGAAGAATGGAGTGACTCCATTCAACCTGCTAGGACATCATGGTCATCTTACCATTTTTGGTCAGCTCATGCCTCAAGATCTAACTGTTGCATGTTTCCATCTACTGCCTGGTCAAACCATCCGGTCCTCACTTGCTTATCCTTATTAGCGTTCCTCCGCGATGCTGGTCTGTTGCCTCGAGGGTAACCACATAGATCCAAACTCCAAAACAAGCTTCCAGTTTGTGGGTTCAAGGTCAAGGATGATATATCCAGACGGTTCACCATATTACTTCTACGATCTAGGCATCTTGATTCTCAACCCCCTTCTTAGAAGGCATGCCAAGAGGATCCTACCGTCATCATCTATCACAAACATCTCTATCTTGGAAACCAAAGTCCAAGATTAGCTAATACTTTTTGAAGTATCCAAATAGTGATCGCTTCAAGAGCACACATATCAAGTGACACAAGGTCCACTTGACTGCCACTCCCTCAAAAGGAAGGGACACAAAGGAACAAACTCCTCCCATGAACCTATCAACATCTATGGATTCATATCAAATGGGAGGATATTATCACTTTCTTTGATCCTTACATGAGTTTTCAACCGTTTATGCATCGTTAAACCTTGTTCCATCCGGCTTCATCCTGTTTCTTCTTGGTTTCCTTACACTCAGCATAGGAAACATCAAGACTATTACATGTTATTATTCTTGTTCTCTTATTACCGTTTCATCATAATCATGATTGTTTCCTAATTATATCATATTTTTGTTTTTCTCTTTGTGAAAAAGATCATTATTCTTCACATTTTCTTTATTAAACATGGATCATCTCCCTTGTTATCTTTTTCTTATCTCGAATTTGCACATTATACTTTCACATTTTTGCTAACGTTCATTGGTTGGTCTGAGATTATCTCAGTTTCCATCTTGTTTACTCATCACTAGTTCTTTTCTTTCTTCCAACTTTATCTTTGCTTTCAAGCATTTCCTTCATCCTGTATAAGTTTTACGTTTTAACTTACCTTATTATCACATGTTAATCTATCTTTTGTCACGTATATCTCTCAAGATTATAGTTTCAAGAACTTATCTCATCATATTCTTATATGGATTTAGGTTTTATAGAACCATTACTTCCTCTTTTGATTATCAAGCATCCATTTATTAAGGAGTTATGGTGCATTCATTTACCTCTTTTATACCATGATGAAGGTATTAACATCGTACTTCCTTACTTTTTATGCTCTTTAGATTGCTCCAGAATGACTACTTGATCAGAGTAATCAAGGAGGAAGCAATCTAAGGCTCCACACTTACCTATGTATTCAATATTTGAATACCTGGCCAGGGCATCCAATTACTGAGATTAGGTAGTATGCACCATATTTTATGTCACGGCCCAACCTTAGACACCATCCTAATCCTAATCCTAGTGTCCCTGTAGACTCAGTGAACCTAGATCTCTGATACCAAACACTGTAACACCCCATCCACAACAAAACACAATTACATGCTAACCAGCGGATTATCAAAAATCAAGGGAAATTAAAACCGATTTACAACAAGCACCACAAGATGAAGCATATTACATCTGAGCCAACACTTTTGATTTTATAACATCTTTTCAGGGTGCTATAACATAATTTCCCATCATCTCTTTACATGAAATAATTGTTTGTCATGCTTCTTTACATCAAGATACATACCGAAAACCTTACATCGATCATTATACAAGAAACATCGAAAAGCTCTCCCGAAGACCTGAGTGTACATGGACGACACATAGGACTCTACTGCTAGACACTATCTATCCCACCAGGTATGATACCTCTGCATATCATCCGTAGCCACATGATCTTCATCTCGTCAGGCACATCCACCTAAAAAGGGTTATTAACCAGCAGGGTGAGACACACAGTCCCAGCAAGAAACATAACCCTCTACCAACTTTATAATGATCACAGATAACTAGTATAAGTAGATTATAGGAACAACATACTGAGCAAAGCTAACTTTATTAACATTCTTACCAAACTATCATGAGGCATATAACCAGACATTCTATATGGAACATGATTGACAAGATAAGCTTTATAAGATCTTGTCACAAGATATTAAGAATGTACATATAACTGCAAGATATAATTGGATCATCTACACAAGAAAGGCCTCAATCAATGTTTTGTGTTTTGCCTTAAGCAATATATTCTATACGACCGGATTACGATTTATTATGCCTTGAGGAAGTGAGCCATCCCGCTCAAATCCAACCTTCGACTGCGAAGCCAAAAACTGGTGCCATACAAGGTCATTGGGAGAGCTGGACTCCATGACCTCACCTCTTTATGGTCACTGCACAACAATCAACAAGCAGGACCACAATCTCTTGCTTAAGTGGCCTCAGCCACAGGGTCAGTCCCGCAGGCTGCCCTTTTCATCATGAGTCACGAGCCTATTCACCGTGCTCCTGAGCCATGAACGCATTCATGCTCCTTCATGCTCTTATACACATCTTGAGTCTACAACCATAGTTGCACTCTGATCCTCCTATTTTTGTCTAGGAGAAACCTCGCATATTCAACAATATGCACTCCGGGTTAACCCGCAAGAGAAACCGTTTCACCATCACCTAATTACTGACGATGATGGATCTATGGCCAAGGCAAACTACATGAAAGGTTCCACTTGCCATTAATTAATACATTTTAAGCAGATTGCAAGATTCAACCAAGTTATGTAACATGTGAACTAAAATACAAGTAAACAACATAGATATCATTGTCGGGTGTTACATTGTCACTCTTATTTTTCAAAGCCAACATTACATGTTACCACTTGGCCTCTTGCCAATCATCAAGATCCATCTCAAGGATCAACATCACTGGGACTCAATCCCATCATCACAAAATGTCACTGCCTCTCAAGGCTTACATCATCACCATGGGATAGCAATCCCTTCTCTCAACATCAGAGGATAACACATCAACTTGGCACTCATCCTTTATCAGGTCCACAAACCTTCCACATCATACTGGTGATACATGTTATCTCATCAATAAGGATTATCATCATTGAGTGTTATACAGAACACATATTCCTCATAGCTCTTACCTGGATATGAATTCATTGGATACACCTGCATGGTTAGTATACATATTGAGAGAGATAACTGAATCACCTGACATAGATCTTTATGATTATCATGCTATTAGGACTGAAGGTACATGATTGGATCAACATCCATGATTATAACTGCATGAAACACAAAGCTGTGTCTTGTAAACAAATTACATTATTGGAATCAAACCATGAGCATTCACTATGCCCTATATCTCATGAACATATCTTTGATTATCATGTTATCAAGATTAAGGTTTATAGCATTGGAATATTCTTCCATCATTATGAACATATGTAACTTAATGTCATAACTAGTGTATTATTCAATACACACCACTACTATCATGTCAGTGGTATCCCACCATACCCTGCATCTCAAGTTATTAAGCACATCATCCCTAAGGATTTATCATTAAGGATCATACAACATGATCCACCATCCAACCTTATCAGAGGTTCATCTATCATTAACCATATGTAACCACTATACAAGGTTCACAACTTATCTTGTCATAGCTCATCATAATCAAAGGTGTAATGTCAAGATAACATACATAGGGTTATCGAGTTAGGGCTCAACCCTCACTAAAGCATTGCATACCCTCACCAATACTTGATAGAGACCGCAAACTCTCACTAAAAGGGGTATCGGGTAGGGTACCAACCCTCACCCAAGGTTGTCATCTACAAGTAGGACCTTTATCCATGCACAAAGGGAGGGTATCGTGCAACTAGAGCTATGTGTTGTATCGTTCATCCATGTGCAAGGTGTATTGGGTAACCAAGTACCAGGGTGTGTGTCATGTAGCTCATGGGCATCACATATTTCCCAAAACCCTATCACCCATTAGGTTTAGGGACCCTATAACGGTCAAGGTATCGTGTCATACAAGGCTCAACTCATACCATTCAAGATTCTATACTGCCCAAGTTCAACACATGTATTGGCCAAACCATCAACCCTAGAACCATCTAATCAATCAACCTCTTGCTCATGCCGGTTGACCAACCAAAAGGGGAGCATGTGTCGGGAAAATCATATCAGCCAAGACATCACATCCCTAAATAGGGTTTCAACCAAGAACTTGATCCATTATGTCGCCCAACTAGCACATACACTACATGCTTATCTCGGGTTAGGGTTTGTGATAACGGCCAAGACCTCTATGGGTGTGTGTCAGGCAAGCTAGGGTGTCAGGTTATGATCTTCAACAAGGCACATCGGGAAGTGATGCTAGCATCGTTCAAAAGCTCAAACAAGAATAGAGTTCTCACCCAAAGTATCGTGTAAAGACAACAAGGCCATATTGCCCAACACATCATAACAACCAATTCATCATATCGTGCAACACTTAACTAACTCATCTATCAAACATCATATCGGGCGAGGGGTCTACAAGGTGCCATCCACCCATAACACCCAAGAACACCACCTATCGGTCACCTAGGGTTAGAGAAACCTTATCATCCAAGGCTCCATATTGGGCAACTAGAGTTAGGATCATCCTATCGACCTAGTAAGCTTATCACCCCAAACTAGGGTTAGAGCACCCATATCATCCAAGGCACTACTTATAGGGCTATCAACCACCCAAAGGATTAGCTTATCGGTTTCCTAAATGATCAAAGGGATCACCACCATAAAACCTAAGATATCATCCAAGGGTTCAACCCCAAGAGCATGCCGTGCAACAAAGGTAGACCATCAACTCACCACTAAAGATCAGCACTTCATATCGGTCAAAGGTCCAACTAGGTATCAACCACCCATATCATCCAAACCCTAAACCGTAGGGTAGGAAAAGGATATCGGTCACCACACCATATCATCCAACAACACCAAAAGTTGGCTCACCTCTCAACAACCAAGTGAGAGGGGTCTTGCACAACCTTTAGCATAACGAGCAACAAGGGTAGAGCAACACCCTATCGGCCAACCAACTCAACCTAACATCCAAACACCTAGACCATAGGTTCACCCTTCATCAACCAAGGAGAGAGAGGGGTTTTTCCCAAGCTACTAGAGCATGGCTCACCTCTCAAGTTCAAGGGATATCGTTCATGTGCCAACAACTAAAACAAGACCTAACGGGCAAGGCACTATATCGTGCAACCATTGTATCGTGCAGGCACCCTATCAGGTGGTTCATCTTCAACCTCAAGTCACACAAAACCATTATGCACAAGATAAACAAGAACAAGGCAGTAATAAAACGTGATCATTTCCATTTGATCAGATCCCAAATTCCATATATATAACTATCATGGAGAAAGGTATCAAATTAATTACAAGAACCAATATGTGCACATAAGAAGGTTGAACATAATAGAGATGATTAAGAGTTATGTAACCTGCCTTAAGAGGATATCCATGAAAGGCATCAATATTCTTGGTCCAAGCATAAAACCCACGTTCCTCTCCAAGAAAATCACCCATACAAAGCTCCAAACATGCCTTCGACACCATCATCATCACCTTAAGAAACAAAGGAAGAAGAAGAAGATACCATGGTTATGTATAGCTCAAGAAGAAGAAAAGAGGGGAGATAACCAAGGTCTTGCCTTCTCACTTCAAGGGACTATCCATCTCCGAGAGGGGAAGAGGAAGGTGAAGAAGAAAGCACAAGGAAAAGCTAGAAAAGAAGCATGACTCACCAAGGTCAGATCTTGAGCAAGGAGTTTCCATGGCCAAGGAGCTCGCCCCTCCAAGCTCCATGGGAGTCTTCCTTAGCTCCCAAAGCTCCCATGCTCATCCCAAAAGGAAGGGGGAGGAAGGTGGACGAAAGGGATCACTTGGCCAAGGATATCTTGGGCGACATATCTCCAAGCCCTAGTCGATATACTAAAGGACAAGGTGGCATATACAACATATATATGTTATAAAGATCATATAGAGATGTCACTCCTCATCAAACATCCAAACAAGGTTACCCAACCTCCATCCTTGTTCTAAGTGATGCAAAACAGAAGAAAGAAGACTCTAGAGCTGCTAAATTGCATATTGACCCTCCACTTTTGGGTAATTTGCAATTTACACCAAAACTAGCACATAAAGCACAAGCATCAACCAACCAAGCTCAAACTTGGAACATAGGTCCTCCACAAGGTGCCCCACAACATAATTATCTTTCTAATGATGATAGAGAACTAAAGGCATTCTATAAATGTGACATATTGCAATATAACCCCTTACTTTGGGTAAATTGCACTTTGGTCCAAAACAAGCAAACATTGCTCAAACATCATCCAAACGGGACCAAACTGGAAACATGAGCTTTTCACATGATATCAAAACATATTAAGAGATTATATTAAGGTTCTAAGAACCTTTAATAAGCAAATCAAAGAGGGTTAGCCCAAAACGTGGGTTAGGGTCCTTACATTTACGGTGCTTTAGAGTCATGCCAAACGAATCCCATAATTTTGGAAATTTCTCAATGATTGACATAGCAACAAATTTTTAAGGACGTGTCATGCCTAAATCAGCGAGCTCTTGCACCAAGAGTTGAAAATTGTGTATTTGATCAACAATAGATTTACCCTTAGACATATGAAACTTAAGAAATTTTGAAACACAATATTTTTCAATTCCCTGATTCTCAGTATTGTATTTCTTTTCTAATGTTTTCCGCAGAACCTTAGATGTAGTAACATGTAGCTTAGAGTATGATTCATATAGTTTGTTATTTAATGCAATTAGAATAAACCCCTGGCACATCTTGTCACCCTTCTTCTAGGTTGCAAATATATTAGCATTATCAGGAACAATATCATCTACTTTGTGTTTGTCTTCTTCTAAATATTGATCATCCCCTACCATGTTAAGCCAGATTTGCATCCTACTTTGCCAACGAGCAAAATAAGTTCTAGTAAATTTTTCAAGCATACTAGACGTATCAATTTTCATGCCAGAACCAGCCATAGTTAACTAATAAGAGATAGTGATTTCTTTAAGACTGTTGTTAAGTTTGAATTAAGTCGTTACATGCAATAGTGACAAGTGTAATTAAGTTAACAATTTAGGTCAATAAAATAACAAACATAGAATAAACCAATGCATGAGAACAAAGGTAAATAAAGTTAGGATCAAACCAGGTCGTTCGTTGAGAAACAAACATGATATACTTAAAGAACTCAATGTCTTGCAACCCTTCTAGATAGGCACCGTTCTCCTAGTCGACCCAGTAGGAACCTGAAGAAGTGACGTCCTACTTGTGTTGATGAGGAACGTTTCAAATGAAGCAGTGCACCACCAATGTAGCTCAACAACCACAAGAACCACCGCCTAACACGTTGCGCCTTGGAAGGAAAGGATGGACGAACTTGATATGTCCAGGAGTGGACCTCCACGTAGCACCACAGAAGCAACAATAGTAGAGAGAGACTTCAGCTTTAGGGTTTCCAAACATGCGCTCGAACAACTGACGGATGTGTTCAAAAGATGCGTTTAACCCTAATGACTGGAGGCCTATTTATAGCCTTACACACTCCAGTAATCCTGCTCATGTTAAGACACGACCACTCAGTTGCCCTTGTACACATTATAGAAAATTCCACAAAAGAGACACTTTCCACTAAGGATTAATAAATCTGAATATAAAAGAAACAATTAATTAATTGAATAATTAATTACGTAGTTGTATCCTAGTGCAAAAATAAGAAGGAAGACATTCTCCCCAATCCACAATCCACAAGCCCAAGCCCGAGCCCATCCCCAGCCCGGCCAGGCGAGGCATGGCGTGGTGCACGCACGAGCGAGGCATGGTGTGGTGCACGCACACGCGTGCGTGCATGCATCTATATTGTGTTAATCATACCCACCAAGGAGGTGAGCATATCTTCCTCCTAGGAACCCTTGGATACTAGTGCCCCATGTGATCCTACATATAAGGACCACAAAATTTCTAAGAGTGAGCAATATGGGATAAAACTTCTTTTCCATTTGTACTAGAGACAAAACTACTTTTCTTGCATGTACTAGTTGTACTACATTGGGCTTAACCCATGCTATATGCATGGCTATAGCAGCCATATATCTAACAAGTTCTACTTGTACCATATAGTTTGAATAGTTTTCTTCGCTCCTCCAATGATCCAAGCTCCTCTTTCATTTCTTAAGACAAAATATGTGGTTGTTAATTTGGCATGCTTGATAAGAGCATCATCGACCTTGAGTTTCAGGCAGTGTTGTGGAGGTAAAGACTATGTAATTGGAACGACGACCTTCTGATCATCTTGTGATTTTGTGGAAAAACCACAGGGCATACAAGTCACTTCTCTATATAGAAAGTGCTCATCTTCAACAAAGCACATTTTATCATTAAACACAAGATCATTTCATGCTTTCTAAAGGAACTCCAATGCAAAGGGAACCATGTCTGATGGTGGTTGTGAGGTTTCTTTTTGAGGTTCCTAGCAAACCATTGCATTAGTGATGGTTCATTTCTGACATTCACTTCATGGTTAGTGTTGCTTTTCTCCCATAAGACAAAGGCATATGTACAATATGTTAGTGTATGGAGTGTTGTTTTAGTATCCAAATTTCAACGAGGGAAGATATCATTATTTGTAAGGTCTCTAATTGTACGATTATGATTTATTAGAATGCCTTCATGTAGTGATATCCATATGAAGTCATGTATTTATTGGGGGATCGAGTGGCAACTATCAGATCTCCTTCTAACATCCTTGGGTGTTGGTTCAAATGCTTCTAATGAGGCTTTTATAGAGTAGTTTCAATTGAAACATTTGGTGGTAATACTGATATAATGTCAGTCATCATTATTGGTGCTTATATCGGGAGAAATCATATTCAAAATATTTGCACAAGTAGCATCGTTGAACCAATGAGTAATAAATTGTAGATCCATGATAGTGTTATCCGCTATGGAATGAAGTTTGAGGTCTAGAATGACTTGTGTGACAATTTTATTGTATTTAGAGTAAGAAGGAGGCATCCACAACCCATCCATCATTCCATGTAGAGGAAGTGGATCCATTCAGAACAATGTGACCTACGAGAGGTGTAATTATTGGTGCACAAACATGATGAATTTCCAAACTCTCAAACTAGTTGATCTCCCCTTATCTCTTACATGTTAATACTTTGAGAACATCAACTTTGTCCAGTGGATATTGCAATTCATATTGAGATCCCAAACTACTTTTAAGAAAAGTGATTCATTTTACAAAGTGGTCTAAGGTCAAGTCCTCCATCGACTATGGGAGAAACTATTTTCTTCCAGGAGATGGTTGGAACATTCTTGTGGCCAGTCTTGTTTCCCAATATGAAGTTACAAACTGTGTGATCAATATGGGGAGGTGGGTTGATTGCATGATGTAGGTAATTTAAAATTGAATGAGAAAGCATCACTCTTCCCATGAAAGAAAGTGTACGGTTGACCCAACATGAAATTTTGTTGTTGATGGCATTGAGAGTGGATAACTAGATGAATTGGTTACTCTGGAGTGAAAAATTGGAATGTCAAGATGTTTATTAATATTTTTGGTTTCGTTAATCTGCATGGTTCTACAAAATCTTCTTCTTGTGAGGCTACTAGCATTCTTATAAAATAATAGTGGATTTCTCTTTAGAAAGGACTTGACTAGAAGCATGCTCAAATATTTTGAGACAGTTCATCATAGTATATCATCTTGGGTGGGAGAGGCCTCACCAAAGAGGATGATGTTGTCAATGAAACACATGTGTGTAAAGATAGGGATGTTCTTTGAGACCTTACGAGATAACCACTTTCTAGATGCTTCTTATTTATCTATATCTTGAATTACTTTGTTGAGGAATGGGAAGAATAAGTAGAGGGAGAGAGAATCCCCTTGGAGGACACCTCTAGAGGGTTTGAATGGAGTTAGAGGGTTTCCCTTCCAAGCAATTGATATTCCATTGGAAGTAATGATGTTCATAATCAGTTGTGTCAATGAATCTGGAAAGGATGTTCTTTTGGGGATATCTTTAATTACGTCTCATTTCATTATGTCAATTTCTTTTGAGAGATCCAACTTTATTGTCATATTTCATTGATCATGCTTTCTTGATATCATTAGGTGAACAATATTTTGGATGAGCATGGTGTTGTCAGAAATACTCCTCCCTACAATAAAGTTGGACTAGAAGGGTGAGGTCCAGTTGTCTAGGTATGGTTTAATGAACTCGAGCACATCTTTGATATTAGTTTAATGCTCACATTACTTAGAGCTATATGGTGCACCAGATGACAAGATTTAGGGATATTGGTTTTGGGAATAAGGATGAGAGTAGAGCTTGCCATATCATTTGGGATCTGCTCACCAGCAAATCATTGTGAGATAGTTAGACATAGTGAATCCTTGATATGTAGCCATGACTTTTGCAGGAATCATGCATAAAATCCATCTGGTATGGTATAATTTGTAGGGTAGTGTGATCTTGTAAGACCCCTAACCTAGATTAGTTCTTGGTTGTTCTTTCTTTTCTTAATAATATGATTAAACCTTAATCTAATCTTTTGATGTAATTTTATAACATGTTCAAGCTTATGTTTTTAGTTTGGATGACGTTTGAGCAATGTATGACCATGAGTGAGGTTTATCTTGCAATTTGTCACATGAAGAGTGTGACCTATTTTTCTTGGCATCATGGGAGAAAGAAAGATGCATAGGGGCACTTTTCTTGGACCATGATTGATGATGTGACATCACATGTTGATATTAGGGTTTCTAGGGTTTGCCTTGTTGAAGTGTGTCGGCCTTGCCAAGGTTTGTGTATGTTGTGACCACAACACCACTATTGGATGAGTGTTGCAACCCCAACACCTACCCTAGGTGTTGTTTTCTTCGAACCCGGTGAGCTAGTTGAGGTTTGGTTGCTAAGGTTTGTCCTCTAGTGGAGTGCTTCAACCATGTTGTCCATGATGACCTAGTATAGCTATCACTACATGCATACCATGATGTGTTGCAATCATAACAAGGGTTGTAGATGACCTAAGTGGTCACTACGCTCCCTATGTTATATCACCCTTTGATGTATGCATGTTTTAAGTGGTTGCATGTGTGACACCCCGCCATCACACAGACAACAAGGTGACACACAAAAACGTGCGGAAACACCATAAACCACATATTACCAAAAACATGGGTTAAGTAAAACCGTTTGTGGAAAACATATAATAGAGAACTATTACAACCAGATCCTCATCGTGTAAGGAAACATGTTATACAAACATACGCAAGCCTTAATATAAGTTCACAACTTATAGAAACTAGTTGTCTTTCCAGCACATGAGTTCATCACCTATTTATATGTACATAACAGGCCACATAAGGCCAATAGTAGGATAAACAAAGGTTCAACAGCTATACATCGTGATACGTCGTCAAAACACCTCAAAGGACCTGAGAGTACAAGGATGACTCTAGGACTCTACTACAAAACCACCAAAACAACAACATGTCCATCTCTTGCCTTCTACTTCTCTTCCTCTAGCTGCTTAGCCGCAACCTCACGACCACCACCACGTTTAATGCAATCACCTAAAAAGGTTATAAACCGGCGGGGTGAGACTCATAGTCCCAGTGAGAAACATAACTCCCCGCCGAAACTATAAAACCTCAGAAGGTTTAAAGCAGATAAAGCAGATAGCTGGTAAAGACATATAATAATAGCAGCATACTGAGCAAGATTATTATTACCATCAATCTTACCAAGATATCCAGGAGGCATATAACCAAGTATCTCTTTATGTAACATGATTTACAAGATAAGATTTATAAGATCTTATCACAAAACATCAAGATTGTATGCTCAACAAAGCCCTAGAGGAAGCAAGGAGAGAGAAAAACATCTCTCAAGGTGACAAACTTGCTCATCAACCCTAAACTTAGGTTATTTGCAAGTAGCACCTCGACTCTCAACAAATCTCAAGCAAACCTTAATCACCACTAGAGGTGATTAGCAAGCAACTAAGCACAAGGTTTAGGCAAAGCAAACAAGATAAGCCCAAAATGGAGGTTAGGGTCCTTACAAGCCATAAACCACTACAAAGGGATTTAGCCCCCAAAATCCGAAGAGAAAAGTGAGGGATACTTCATCCTCATCTCTTCCTCAAGATCCCAGGTGGCTTCCTCAACGCCACGATGATGCCAAAGAACTTTCACAAGAACCAGGTCCTTCCTCTTCAACCTCTTTACTCTTCTGTCAAGGTCATCACTGGACCTTCCTTAAAGGTCACATCGTCATCGAGCTAAACCTCAACTAGCCGTATCACTATCCCTGTGTCTGGATGACTTTTCTTCAACATGCTGACATGGAACACTGGATGTAACCTGTGCAACTCTGGCAGCAGCTATGGCTTATAAGCTACCTTGCCAAGACGTGCTATTACCAGGTATGGCCCCATATACATGGGTGCCATTTTTCCTTTCCGGCCAAACCTCAACACACCTTTCCAAGGTGAGACCTTGAGATACACCATGTCTCCCACCTGGAACTCTAAAGGTCATCGGTGATTATCTGTGTATGACTTCTGTCTATCATGTGCTACTTTTAACTTTTACTATATCACTCTGATCTTCTCTGTTGTTTACTGCACTAACTCAGGACCCAAAAGCTGATACTCACCAGACTCATACCAACATAGAGGAGATCTGCACTTCCTGCCATATAGAGCCTCATAAGGAGCCATGTCAATGCTCCGTTGGTAACTATTGTTGTAGACAAACTCTGTCAAACTGAGATGTATGTCCTAACTGCCTAGAAATTGCAAAACACATGCTCAGAGAAGATCCTCCAAAGTCTGAATAGTCCTTTCAGACTGTCCATATGTCTATGGGTGGAAAGCAGTACTGAACCTCAACTGTGTTCCCAATGCTTTGTGAAATTGTTCCCAGAAACGACTCGTGAACTGGGGACCTTTGTCAGAAACTAGCATTGCTGGTACACCGTGCAAATGCACTATCTCATCTACATACACATGAGCAAGCTTCTCTTTTGTATACGTTGTCTTTACCGATATGAAGTGAGCAAACTTTGTCAATCTATCCACTATCACCCAAATGGAATCAAAATTCCTAGTTGTCCTTGGAAGACCAACTACAAAATCCATGGTTATATAATCCCATTTCCACTGCGGTATCGGCATGGGTTGCAATGTTCCTGCCAGCTTCTGATGCTCAGCCTTAACTTGTTGGCATACTGCACACCTAGCCACAAACTCAACTACATCCTTGTTCAAGCCAGCCCACCAATACAGGTCCTTCAAATTATGATACATCTTAGTGACTCCTAGATGCATAACATACATTGATGTGTGTTCTTCCTCGAGCACTAGCTTTCTTACATTATCAACATCGGGGACCACCATCCTATTATGATAACAAATTAGTCCATCCTCGGACTCATGGAACCCATTATGCTTTTCACTACCAAACTCCGACCTGATCAACTACAATATATCATCTACCTACTATGCATCTTTGATCTACTATCTCAGCATAGGCTTGACTTGCATCTGTGCCAAGAAACCTGCCAACAAGGAAACTTCTAACTGTACATTCATCTACCGCAAAGAAATGAACATATCCCGCCTATGGCATACCAAGGAACTCAACTGTGCTTTCTTCATCGAAAGAGAATAAGACTTCCTTCTAAGTGCATCAGCTACCACATTCACCTTACCAAGGTGATACTCAATGGTGCAATCATAATCATTGATCAGCTCCATCCAGCGACGCTGTCACATGTTTAGCTCACTCTGTGAGAAGATGTACTTCAAGTTTTTATGATCAGTAAAGATCTGACACACTTCTCCATAAAGATAGTATCTCCAAATCTTTAACGCATGAACCACCGCTACCAGCTCCAAATCATGTGTCAGATAATTCTCCTCATGTTTCTTAAGATGTCACGAAGCAAAAGAAACCACATGATCTTCCTACATCAACACACATCCTAAACCTTTCTTGGAATCATCGCAGAAAACATCATAGCCTTTCCCAGGTTCTAGAAGCACCAACACTGGAGCACTAGTCATCTTATCCTTCAAACTTTGGAAATCTTGCTGACAACGATCATTCCAAACAAAAGGTACATCCTTTCTTGTCAACTTTGCCAATGGCAACGCGATCACATTGAAGTCCTTTATAAACCTCTGATAGTATCCTACTAAACCCAGAAAACTACAAACTTCTATCAGCATCTTTGGTTGCTCCCAATGCCTGATGATTCACCATGGGGAGCCTATGCTCTTGGTGGAGGCACTGACACTCTTTCCACCATGTGATTCATCGTATCCATCAACTGCTCCATAAGGTGTTGGTAGGCATGGTTTTCAATAATGGCTGGGTCAAGTTGGGGGACCTCAGGCACCCGATCTTCATATGCCTACACTCTTGCTCCATCAAGTGATGCAGCATTGTTGCTCTCGGCAACATGTTCTTCATGGTTTCCAGACATCATTAAGCTTTATCTTCCGTTGAGGGCAGAAGGTGATTGTAAGAAAATCTAAGAAACTCACAAGAATAGATACAAACCTAGTCCTAGATTCTTGTAGACTCAGTGAACCTAGAGTTCTGATATCAAACCAACTGTGACACCCACCATCACACAAACAGCAAGGTGACACATGAAAACGTGTGGAAACACCATAAACCACATATTACCAAAAACACAGGTTAATTAAAACCGTTTGCGGAAAACATATAAAATAGAACTATTACAACCAGATCCTCATCCTATAAGGAAACATGTTACATAAACATACACAAGCCTTAATATAAGTTCACAGCTTACAGAAACCAGCTGTCTTTCCAGCACATGAGTTCATCACCTGTTTATATATACATAACAGGCCACATAAGGCCAACAGTAGGATAAACAAAGGTTCAACAGATATACATTGTGATACGTCATCAAAACACCTTTGAGGACCTGAGAATACATGGATGACTCTAGGACTCTACTACAAAACCACCAAAACAACAACATGTCTATCTCTTGCCTTCTACTGCTCTTCCTCTAGCTGCTCGGCCGCAACCTCATGACCACCACCACGTCTAACGCAATCACCTAAAAAGGTTGTAAACCAGTGGGGTGAGACACATAGTCCCAGTGAGAAACATAACTCCTCTTCGAAACTATAATACCTTAGAAGGTTTAAAGAAGATAAAGCAGATAGTTGGTAAAGACATATAATAAGAGCAACATATTGAGCAAGATTATTATTACCATCAATCTTACCAAGATATCCAGGAGGCATATAACCAAGTATTTCTTTATGGAACATGATTGACAAGATAAGATTTATAAGATCTTATCACAAAACATCAAGATCATACAAGTAAATGTAAGAGATAACTAGATAAGTTATATTAGCAAGGCCTCAATCAATGTTCCATGTTTTGCTCTAAGCATTATATACCATTCAGCTAGATTATGTTTTATTATGCCTTGAGGAAGTGAGTTGTCCCTACTCAAATCCAACCTTCGGTTGCGAAGCCCAAAACCGGTGCCATACAATGTCAATGGGAGAGACGGACTCCATGGCCTCACCTCCTCGTGGTCAGTGCACAAAAACAAAAGTAGGACCGCAGTCTCATGCTTATATGGCCTTAACCTCAGGGTCAACTCCGCAAGCTACCCATATCTCTAGCTCACCTTGACACATGTGCTAGTATACTTTTTGAGCCACAAGCCTGATCACCGTGCTCTTGAGCCATGAATTCATTCATGCTCTAACTCATTGAGTCATGGGCTTGTTCACCATGCTCTTTACCATACGGAGTCTACAACTGCAGTTGTATTCTAATCCTCCTATTTTCAGCTAGGAGAAAGCCTCGCATATTCAACAATATGTGCTCCAGGTAATCCTGCAGGATAAACCTATTTCACCATCACCAAATCTGACGATGATGGATCTATGGCCAGGGAAACTACATGATATGTTCCATTGTAATTAATTTGTATATTTTAAGTGAGTTTTTGAGGCAACCAAGTTATTCAGCATTGAGTTACATTATCACTGTCACTATCATGGGATCTCAATATGTCCTCACAGATTGCTACTTCCTCTCAAGGCATCAACATCTTGGATCAACATCCTAGGATAGAATTCCCTTATCTCATCATCAGAGGATAACACCTCAACTAGGCACTCAACCTTCATCAGGTCCTCAGACCTATCTCATCATACTGGTGATGCATGTTATCTCATCAACAAGGATTATGATCATGATGCAGTGTTATTCAAACACATATACCTCATAGCTCTTACCTGGCTATGAATTTATCTGATATACCTGCATGGTTAGTATGCACATCAAGAGAGATAACTTAAAATCACCAGACATAGAGCTTTACTGATTATCATGTCATTAGGATTTGTAGATGCACATGTCATGACTATAAATATGTGTGCCATACTGTATCAATTATATCACTTCTATCAAATCATGGGCATCCATTTATGCTCTT
The DNA here is from genome assembly GCA_963693085.1 of Alisma plantago-aquatica. Lineage (NCBI taxonomy): Eukaryota > Viridiplantae > Streptophyta > Magnoliopsida > Alismatales > Alismataceae > Alisma > Alisma plantago-aquatica. The sequence goes on from OY856413.1 coordinate 782,694,294, forward strand.
TACCTTATAAACATGGGAAAGCATCTTATCATTTTAAACGGCATCATCTTTAGACATCCAACATAGCATAGGTTTGCAACTATCATCCATATATAAAAAGATGTGGTTACATGATAAAGAACTACTACCTAGGCTTTCTGGGTTGGACATAACCCTCACTAAAGGTGCTCACTACCCTCTCTAGAAGTGTGATGGGTAGTGCAACCCTCACTATAGGTAGTATCGGGTAGGATAACTACTCTCACCAAGGCTCTATCCACTAGGGAATCCAACCTTAAGGTGTTATGCCTCCATATCGGCCATCATCATGTTGTGCTCTTATGCATAGAGGGTGATGAGCAGACCAACACCCAGGGTATCATGCAAACTGGTTCAAGGACTGTGTCATGCTGCCAGGTGCTAAGGGATGTGTCAGACATCACAACTACCCAATGACCAAGAACTCTATCGCCCATCTAGGGTTAGGGTTGCATGTCGGGCATCCCACATCACTTCATCAGCTAAGGGTGATATCGACCAAGAGCTAGGTGCCCAAGACCAAACCCTAATGCCCAACCAACACACCATATCATCCAAGACATCATGTCATCTAGAACACCCTATCATCCATGGGCAAGGTGGCCACTAAGGCACCATGTCAGGCAACAAGGTTAACATAACTTAACTCAGCATATCCACCAAGGCAACTCTAGAAGAGGGTATCGTGCAAGGAAACAAGGATCATATCGGTTAAGGCATACCAACCAAGGTTACCAAAAGATAAAGAGAGTCATATCCTCAACTCATCATGTCGGTTAAGATCAAAACTCAAAACAAGGAGTGTCGGGCAACACTACTACATGGTGTGTCATGGAAGGCACCAAGCTCATCCCGACAAGGTCATCATCAACCTCAAGATCACCATCATCAAAACCCTAAAAGATCAAGTTGATTGGCTCACCTCTCAGCAACCAAGAGAGGGGTTTTGCACAACCTCCATCACCAGTCAGGCAACATGATGGATCATCTCCAACTTAGATCATCACTTCATCCAAAGGCTCACCTCTCAAATCCATGGTGGGAGGAGGGTGTTGCCCAAGCAACTAGAGCATAGACTCACCTCTCAACGACTAAGGAAGAGAGTGGTTTTTCCTACACCACTAGAGCTCAAACTCACTTCTCAAAACCAAGGAGAGAAAGAGGTATTGCCCCAAAGGAAGCTCTAATCTATGGGTTCGGCCAACTAGGACCAAAGGTACACAAGACACAACAACATCATCAACAACATGATTACTATATCCACACGATTAATGGTACAAGCTAGAGCAAGAAACATATCTAACAACATGCATGGCCGATCATGATCATATATGAACATGCAACATAAAGAAGGTAGTATAATTAGGGTTAGAAGTTATGTAACCCGCCTTAAGAAAGATCCAAGCTCCAAAGCTCCAAGCTTTAAGCTCAAGCACCACCACAAGAGGAAGAAGAAGACTCCAAGGAGAAGGATCGACCACCAAGCTTAGCTCCTCCAAGGGTATCAGCCACCAAGCTTAGCTCCTCCAAGGGTATCAGACACCAAGCTTGCAAAGGAGAGGTTTCATTCACCAAGGAGGAGGGGAAACTAAGGAACTAAAGGGATCCTTAGCAAGAGAAAGGAGATACATATATAGAAGAGGGTGGAGGAGAAAACAAGGCAATGTGTCGCCCACCTAGGGACACTTGTCCATGGGCAATGCCACCTTCTCATCTCTCCACGACCACATGTCCAAGGCTATTGCCACATGCAAGCACCATGCACCAAGTGTCCACTAGAGTGGTGACACAAATGAAGCCAAAGGTCAAAGATGGTCCATGGTCGACACACCACACTCCCTTGCCTGACACAACCCCATGGTCGAAACACCCATGGCCGACACCAAGCTCACTTGCCTAATACAGGGTCCAACAAGGCAAAGCAAGGCCCAAAAAAGCTCAACAAAGCCCAAGGCAACTCAAGCATCGAGACCAACCCTTCCTCTCAACCCTAGAGGAAGTAAGGAGAGAGAAAAACATCTCTCAAGGTAACAACCTTTCTCATCAACCCTAAACTTAGGTTATTTGCAAGTAGCACCTCGACTCTCAACAAAGCTCAAGAAAACCTTAATCACCACTAGAGGTGATTAGCAAGCAACTAAGCACAAGGTTTAGGCAAAGAAAACAGGATAAGCCCAAAATGGAGGTCAGGGTCCATACAACATGGCTGTTTTCTTGATGGACAAGTGTCCTTTTGGTGCTCTCATGTGTTGACACCTGATAACCCCCTTGCTCCCCTCTTGCCTTAAGTATATAACCCCTCTCCATCTCATGTAAGTATCTTTTTAGCCCCACTCTTTCTCTTCTCTCTTGTGTTCATCCTTGGAGCTTTGTGGAGCAAAAGAGGACTGATCTTGGAGTTTTTGTGGCCGATCATCCTTGTATGTAGTGATCTTGAGATTGATCATCTTCATGGTGGTGATCTTTCATGACCTTCCTTCGTGGTAAGCAATTATCTCTCCTTGGTCACATTTTCTTTTGATCTCTACCCTATCTTCCTCTTCCTTCTTGTCTGTGAGACTATGATTCAACCATGGTGGCTATTCTTTGATGATCTTCTCTTCACTAAGGTAGGAGACTATGGGTTTACCATGGTGGTACATATGTGAGAAGAAGTCTCCTCTTTCTTCTTTCTTGTTCGACCTAGGGTTTTCACCCTCTTTCTTGAGTTTCCTTTGACCTTGGTATGTTTCTTCTTCTTGAGGTGACCTTATGGCTGAGTTGATCTTGGTTGAAGTTTCATCCTCCCTCTTAGAGCTTGTGTCTTTGGAGATTAATCATCTACATAAGGTGGGTTGTATAAATCTTCTCCCTACTATTATTTCACTATTTTCTTGCATTCATGTTGTTGTTTAAATCTCTAAAATGTGATCCTAATATGCTAAATGAAGTTACCATAATCTAGGGTTAAATATTTTGTAGTATTCTTAAGAAGAGTACTCTTTCTCATAAACCCTAATCTTTGTACCTGATTTTGTGGTGATTGTGAAGGGATGGTTTCCTCTTGCTCTTGAATATGGATTTCTATCATCATGCCTATGGTTCAAGTATCTTGGAGTAGCATGAAGGTTTCGTTCTATTTTGTGTGTGTTGAATGTGGGATTTATCTCTTTTAACAAGGTTCTTTCATGGTGATTTCTATGACACATGTTTTAGGGTTTTGGTGATCATCCTTGCATGGCGTTTTCCCCTTGTATGATGCTTAGTGTCCTTGACATATACCATCTATTTTGATCATGGTTTGTCTCTTTTTTGAGGTTGATTATGTGCTATTGAGGTAGCTTGACATTGTTGATTGCTACACCTTGAGTTGTGGGTTGCAATGCCTATTTTGTCTTTGATTGACTGCTACCCCCATGTGTTTGTTTCGGTCAAAGTATCTTGGATGATTGTTGGTTACTACTCTTGGTGGGTTGGTGCGTTACAACCATAGTGCTACACATGAACAAGGTTGTGTAGTGGTCACAACACTTGTTTGTGTTGATGGTGATGTGTAGAGGGTCATTACACATGGGTGACACTCCTTTTGCTTACGGTTGCAATAGGGTTTTCAAGTGGTTTGGTCCACACATACATGATAGTTTTTTGTTTCAACATATTCCAACCCTAAGTAGGTCACAACAACCCTAACCCTAGGGGTGGTCACAACCTAGCCTCCCTAGAGGTCGCAACATAATGTTCTATGCTTGTTGGTCGCTACACATTAGTGCCTTCGACCACTACACTCAATATATGGTCACTACATACACTTACACTCATGCAATATGTAGGTCACTACAACTATCATCCAATCGACCACAATACTTGTTTAATGGTCTATACATGATGATGTAAATGTGAATGATTAATCATACTTAATAGTGATTATCCCTAATATATTCCAAACATGTAGGAAGCAATGGAACTAGGGTTTGATGATTGAATAATAATATGGAAACCCTATCCCTATTTTTTGGAACATATGATGTATTTTCTTAGATTTCTTAAAGTGGTTAGCATGATTATGGTACTTTCTCTATCCTACTTGTGTAACCATAACCTTTCAGGTGGAATGAATGCCATAGCTATGTGAATGCTATTGTGATCCTTATCTAATATATAGTGGTGATGATGAACATTGTTGAAGCATATTGTAACATTGAATGTGTAGGAATTATGTGATTGGGTCTAATGACCTGACAAGTGCCTTGTGCCTAGATTGAGGTGAAATCCTCTAGAGATGTGATTGAGGGATTAATATCCCCTAGTAATGTGTTATTGATGATTGGTATGTGTGGCAACTATAACATGTGATGTTGGTTATAGCCTTGTGAATGGCAGTGAGACAATCATCATGTGATCAAGTGACAAGTTTCATTTCATACGTTTTATATCTTCTGGAGTTGTACCTAATCCCTATTTTTATAGAATTTTTTTAGGGTTTGTACATTGTAACTTGATTGATTAACTAAAAGCTGCTTAATTGGCATAATTAATCATGTGAATCCCTAATCATGTAGATGCCCTGTGCCATAGATCCATTCTAGTGTCAAAGCTTGTTGAGTGATGAAATGAGTCATTCCTACAAGAAACTTAGAGCACATATTTTTGAATATGCAGGGGTGCAAGTCAATGATACATCCTTGCGTCTACAATTATAGGTTTGGAGGATGACTGTGTTCATGTCTCGTGGTGTTGTGATTTGTGAAAGACAACAGTGTGACTAAATGTTTGCCTCTTTTTGAACTACCATGTGTGAGCCTCTTCTCTAGTGTCATGACATGTATCGAGTTTGAACTAGTTGTTTCTTTTTAGCTTGACTATATGTCGTTGTTGGCAGTTGACTTTATGTCTCTACATTATCTCTCGTACTGATTGGGAGTTGTGTGGTGAGATCATGGATTCCGGCTCTTCCATTGATCTTGTGTGGCACTAATTTCAACTCTATAGTGATCGGTTGGATTTGAGGTGGTACAACTCAAATCATCATGGAAAATAAAATATGTTATACAGTTGTCCAATATATTTTATTAGGGTTAAACACGACTCACATTGGATGACCTATGCCTAATTTCTTGTACTAATTTCTTGAATTATAATTGGTAAGAGAAATTAACTGTTATACATGTTATTCATATTCCTTCTTTAATTATAAGATGTTCTACTAGTCTGTTTAGATGCTTGAATTGCGTAGACAATGGTAACTACTTTATTCATATCATTTAGCCAAATATGCTCAACCTGAAGTTATGGTTATCTGTCTATTTTAGTTTATTTGTGCTTATAATAGTTGCGGCAGAGAGTTATATCTCTTGTTGGGATGTTGGTCTCACCCCATGGGTTTCCACATCTTTTAGGTGGTCGTGAACAATGAGCTAGATCATGTAGTGGATGCTGAGTAGCAAGAGGAGAAGTAGTTGTTAAAGGTTGGACATGCTTCTAGTTTTATGTAGTAGAGTCCTATGTGTCACCCTTGTACTCTCAGGTCCTTGGGGTAGGTTTTTGTTGTTATGTATATTGATACGAGTTTTGGCAACATGCCATGGTTGTACGAATATGGCATGTATATGTGAACTTAGGATGTGGAAAATTTGTCAGTGAATAGTGATATGTGTACATCATTTGGCATGAGATATGTAGTACATGTGGCTTCATGTGGAATCAGATGTAATAAGTTTCACTTTTGTCCTTATGTGAAATCGGTTCTAATTTCCTATGTTTTCTGGTAACATGGTTAATTAGTATTAGTTCTACATTTTGTTTTGAGTAATCTCATTTTGAGTGGTTATGGTGTCATAGTTTGGTTGGTATCAGAGCTTTAGGTTCATTGAGTCCGTAGGGACATTGGACTAGGGTTTGTGTATGTTCTAGTGTCCTCCCGTGTATCTTATGGTAACTTTCCTTATGAAGAAGAAGAATAAGAGAAGAAAAGATGTCTGGAGAACATGAACACACTGTTGAGAGTAGTGTTGCAACACCAAGTGGTGGCACCAAGAGGTAGGAGAGGGTTGATTGAGTACTTGAGGATCCTCAGTTTGACCCAAAAACTATGGCCAATCCCTCTTTTTAGTCCATGTTTTGAGAGTTCATGGATACAATGACACAGATGGCGGGTAGGATACCCATACCCCAAGCTAGAGAGGTAATCCACAATGTGGAATACCATGGTTCTGGGAAGCTCTTTGAGAGGTTGAGGTGTGTGGGGGCATTGGAGTACACTAGTACAGAAGACCAATAGATGCTGACCTGTGGTTGACTGAGTTAGAAAAGACCTTCAAGATCCTTAATATTCCTGAAGAGGATAAGGTGAAGCATGATGTGTACCTATTGAAAGAGAGGGTTGGACATTGGTGGGTCATTGAGGAGGAGAAAAGTCCTAGAGTGGTGATCAGTTGGGAAGAGTTTTGATGGGAGTTCATGAGTCAATACTTCTCAGAGAACTACCTAGATGAGAAGATCACATAGTTTGAGAAGATCTGGCAGGGATCCATGATGATCAATGAGCATGAGGAGAAGTTCATGGAACTTCTGAGGTTCTGTCCTCATATGGCTACTACAGACAAGGAGATAATTAGAAGCTCTGAGAAGGGTTTGAGATCTGAGTTGATGACACTGGTGTCAGTCTTGGAGAACGTGGAATGCTTTGCCATGTTTGTGGAGTTTGTGAGATGGATAGAGCAGTCATTCATGGAGAAATGTGAGGCAAAACTAAAGAATAGACATGCACATGATCAAGGACAGTCATCTGGAGGCTTCAAGAAGCCTAGGTTTTCAGCACGTCAGTAACAACAGAAGTTGATGGTTTAGTCTCAGTGGTCTCCAAGAAAGGTAGAGGTCATACCTTTCCACCGATAGGAGCTCACAATGTTGCATCAATATCACTGATAGGGACATTTAGGTCATGGTATGAGAGCAAGACTTGTTTCAAGTGTGAACATATGGGGCATATGAGGCCATATTACCCAATGAAGAGTGAAGAGGTGAAGCAACAACCATGACAAGGTCAACAAGGGTCAGAGTAGTGACAGTTCAATAGTGGTGGAAGCCGAGGACGTAGCCAAGTGTTGCAAGATGGTTCATCTGGACAAGCTAGTAGAGGGCAGGGGCAACAATAGGAAACAACTCGATTCTATGCTATGAGTCAACCAAAAGGAATGATCAACCTATGAGTCATGACAAGTCAGATGGAATTATTTCAATCTGATATGTCTGCATCTTGCTTTATATCTATTTTGGTTGACCCAGTGGTGACACACTATTTTGTCACTAGAGAAATGATAGCTAGCTATTCTTTTCTGGTTAGTTGTAGAGTTGATAGTTTTCTCTTAGAAACCCCTTTGGTTGGTTCCATTGAGTTGTAGGAGGTGTTTCATTCCTATGTCCTTTCTTTTTTAGGACATAGCATTCAAGTAGACCTCATACCGCTTGACATTCATGGACTCGATGTGATCCTTGGAATGGATGCTTTGGATAAGTGTCATGTAGTATTTGACTATAGTTTCAAATTGGCAACATTTGTCGATGACGATGTTTCATGGATCTTACACAGTGATAGGAAGATTTTTCCAGCATGTTTGGTGTCAGCAATGGTGGCAGAGAAGTTGATGAGGCTGGGCTGGAAAGCATTCTTGGCACATGTGATGGATATAAGGTGAGGAGTCCCAGTATTCTGGAAGTGTCAGTTGTTTATGAGTATGAAGACGTGTTTCCTGATTAGTTTCTAGGTGTTCTACTACCTCGAGAGATTGATTTGAGATCAATCTATTTCTAGTCATGCAGCTGATAGCACAAACACCGTACAAGATGGCACCAACTGAGATGTAAGAGCTGAAGAAACATTTACAAGAGTTGCTTGAGAAGGGTTTTATTAGACCAAGCACATCTCCTTTGGGTGCTCCCATGTTGTTCATGAAGAAGAAGGACAGATCTATGAGGGTGTTCATAGACTACCAACAGTTGAACAAGGAGACGATCAAGAACAAGTATCCCTTACCACATGCAGATGACCTGTTTGATTAGTTGTGGGGTGTTGTGGTGTTCTCAAAGATAGATATGAGGTCAAGATATAACCAGTTACAGATCAAGGCAGTGTGACATACCCAAGTTAGCTTTCAGGACTTAGTATGGTCTCTATGAGTTTGTGATTATGTCATTTGGGATAACCAATGTACTAGCAGTGTTTATTGATCTAATGAATAGAGTGTTCGGACCTTTTCTTGTCCAGTTCATGGTGGTGTTTGTCGACACCATCTTGATCTACTCCCATGACAGTCAGTAGCATGAGCATCATCTACCTCAGGCGTTGACCATGTTGAGACAACATTAGTTGTATGCTAAGTTCAACCAGTGTGAGTTTTGGCTGAAGGAGGTGTCCTTCCTAGGACACATGATATCTGTTGAGGGTGTTCATGTGGACCCAAAGAAGGTTGAATCTGTGACAGAGTGGGAGAAGCCAAAGACGCTGATAGAAGTTTGCAATTTTTTGGGTCTGGCAGACTACTACAAGAGGTTCATCAAGAACTTTAGTTCCATAGAATTACCCCAAACAAAGTTGACAAGGAAAGATGTGTCTTTCATATGGGATGAAAAGTGTCAACGTGCATTCCAGTCATCAAAGGAGAAGCTGACTAGTATGCCAGTGGTGGTTCCGCTTGAGGAAGGGAAAGGATATATTGTCTTTTGTGATGCTTCAAGAAACAGTTTGGGTTTCATGTTGATACAAGATAAGAACATTATTTCTACTTCTTTGCGACAACTTAAGAAACACGAGGAGAGATACCTGACGCATGATCTCAAGCTTGCAGCAGTGGTTCATGCTTTGAAGATATGGATACACCACCTTCATGGTGAGAAGTGTCAGATCTTCACCAACCACAACAATCTCAAATACATCTTTTCACTGCAGGATAACATGTGACAGAGACACTGGATGGAGTTTATTAAAGACTATAATTTCACCATAGACTGCCATCCTTGAAGGTGAATGTGGTGGCAGATGCTTTGAGCAGGAAGTCTTCTTTGTCATCTTCTGCAGATAAGGCACAATTGTTCTCTTTGATGTGCCATAAGCAAGACATGTTAGTATCCTTACGTCAAATGGATGTACATCTGGAATTGTCTTTTTTAGGAGGAGTGTTAACACAATTACAAGTGAAGCCTATGTTGAGGTAGCAAATCAGATACACACAACAAAGTGATACTATAATACAACAAATCTGAGTAGAGTTATATAGTGAGACGTGTGATGGCTTCCATGAGGTAGACGATGGGATAGTATGCTACCATGGCAGAGTAGTGGTACATGATGTTGATGATATGAGGAAGTTAGTTCTATAAGAGGCTCACTCTTTGATGTATGCTATGCATCCAGGTAGCACCAAGATGTACCATAATCTTAAAGATTTGTATTGGTTGCCTAATTTCAAGTGTGATGTGGTTGAGTTCGTTGCAAGGTGTCTTATGTGCCAGTAAGTTAAGGTAGAGCATCAGAAGCCTACATGGACTTTACAACCATTGCCTATACCACAGTGGAAATGGGATCATATTACAATGGACTTTGTGGTTGGTCTCCTAGGACAACCAAAGGTCATGATTCCATTTGGGTGATCGTTGATAGCTTGACCAAGTCAGTTCATTTCCTTCATGTAAAGACCACGTATACAACAGAGAAGCTTGCTCAGATATATTTTGATGATATTGTACATTTCCATGGTATCCCCATGACCATTGTGTCAGACATAGGTCCTCACTTTACCAATCACTTTTCAGAACGTCTGCACTCATCTATGGGTACTCAGTTCAGGTCTAGTACTGCTTTTCACCCACAGATAGAAGGTCAGTTTCAGAGGACTATACAGAATTTGGAAGATCTTCTAAGAGATCGTGTCCTACCGTTTTTGGGAATTTGGGATGTCCACCTCAGTTTGATAGAATTTTCCTATAATAACAACTATCAAAGGAGTATTGATATGGAACCATACAAAGCTTTGTATGGGATACGTTGTAGATCTCTGTTATGTTGGTAGGAGACTGATGTATATCAACTTTTGGGGTCAAAGCTTGTGTAGTAGACCATAGAGAAGATAAATATTATATAATAGTAGTTTCCAGGATAGGCAGAAGTTGTATGCTAATAACCTCCATAGGCCCTTGGAGTTCTAAGTGGGAGATAGAGTGTATCTCAAAGTCTCGCCTTGGAAAGTTGTGATGATGTTTGGGAAGAAGGGTAAGTTGGCTCCCAGGTTTATGGGACCTTACCCTGTGGTGACACGTGTTGGGAAGGTGGCTTATAAGTTGGAGTTTCCACCTGAGTTGCATAAGTTGCATCCAATGTTCCATGTTTCGATGTTGAGGAAGAGTCACCCAAACACTAAGTTAGTTTTGTAGCCCGTAGAGGTTGAGCTGGATGAGGATGTGTCATATGTGGAGGGGCATGTGTTGATCATGGATAGAAGGATCATGAAGTTAAAGAAGAAGGGTATAATTTTGGTCAAGGTTTCATGAAATCACCATGGCGTAGAGGAATCCACATAGGAGCTAGAGGTAGAGATGCATAGGAAGTACCCATTTCTTTTTGCGTAGGATTTTAGGGGTGAAATCCTTGTTAGTGGTTTATGGTTGTAAGACCTCTAACCTATCTTAGTACTTGGTTGTGCTTGATTTACTAAATAATATGATTAAACCTTAATCGAATCTTTTGATATTCTTTTGTAAAATGTGACAAGCTTATGATTTTAGTTTGGTCATGTTTGGATGATGTTTAAGCAATGTATGCTTGTTTTGGACCAAGTTGCAATGTACCCATGAATGAGGGTTATCTTGCTATTTGCCACTTGAAGAGTGTGCCCTCTATGTCTTCTCATCATGAGAGAGAGACATGCATAGGGACACTTTTCTTTAACCATGGTTGATGATGTGACATCACATGGTGATATTAGGGTTTCTAGGGGGTGCCTTATTGAAGTGTATCGATCTTGCTAGGGTTTGTGTGTGTTGTGACTGCAACACCACTCTCGGATGAGTGTTGTGATCACAACACTTACCCTAGGTGTTGTTATCTTCAACCATGGTGACCTAGTTGAGGTTTGGTCGCAAAGGTTTGTCCTCAAGTGGAGTGCTTCGACCATGTTGTCCATGTTGACCTAGTGTAGCGGTCGCTACATGGGTAGCATGATGTGTTGCAACTGCACCAAGGGTTGTAGCTGACCTAGGTGGTCACTACAATCCCTAGGTTATATCCCCCTTTGATGCATGCATGTTTTAAGTGATTACATGACTGATTTCTTGGTGGACAAGTGTCATTTTGGTGCTCTGATGTGTTGACACCTCTTAAGCCTTTTGATTCCCTCCTACCTTAACTATATAACCCTTCTCCTTCACATGCAAGTATATTTTTCAGCCCTACTCTTTCTCTTCTCTCTTGTTTTTGTCATGTGAGCTTTGCGGAGCAAAAGAGGACTGATCTTGGTGCTTTAGTGGCCGATCAACCTTGGATGTAGTGATCTTGAGCTTGATCATCTTCTTTGTGGTGATATTTGGTGACCTTCCTTCTTCATAAGTTGTTGTCTCTCCTTGGTTACATTTTCTTTTTATGTATACCCTATCTTCTTCTTCCTTCTTGGCTGTGAAACTATGGTGCAACCATGATGGCTATTCTTTGAGGACCTTTTCTTCACTAAGGTCAGAGACTATGGATTTAGCATGGTGGTACCTATGTGAGAAGAAGCTTCCTCTTTCTTCTCTCTTATTCGACCAAGGGTTTTCACCCTCTTTCTTGAGTTTCCTTTGACCTTGGTATGTTTCTTCTTCTTGAGGTGACCTTGTAGCTGAGGAATTGATCTTGGTTGGAGTTTCATCGTCCCTCTTAGAGATTGTGTCTTTGGAGCTTGATTCTCTACATTAGGCGGGTTATATAACTCTTGTCCCTACTTTATTGCACTATTTTCTTGCACACATGTTGTTGTTTACATCTCTAAATTGTGATCATAATATTCTAGATAAAGTTACCACAATCTAGGGTTTAAGATTTTGTAGTATTCTCAAGAATATTACTCTTTCTCATAAACCCTAATCTTTGAACCCAATTTTGTGGTGATTGTGGAAGGGATGGTTTCCTCTTGCTCTTGATTATGGATTTCTATCAACATACTTATGGTTTGAGTATCTTGGACCTGCATGGAGTTTTAGTTCTATTTTGAATGTGTTAATGAGGGTTTTATCTCTTTTAATAAGGTTCCTTCATGGAAATTTCTGTGACACATATTTTAGGGTTTTGGTGATCATCCTTGCATGGAGTTTTCCTCTTAGATGGCTCTTAGTGTGCTTGACGTATACCATCTATTTTGATCATGGTTTGCATCTACTTTGAGGTTGGTTATGTAATGTTGAGGCAGCTTGACCTTGTTGGTCGCTACACCTTGAATTGTGGGTTGCAATGCCTATCTTGTCTTTGATTGGCTGCTATCCCCATGTGTTTATTTTGGTTGAAGCATCTTGATGGTTGTTGGTCACTACTCTTGGTGGGTTGGTGCGTTGCAGTCAAAGTGGTTTGAAGTGTGGTGGTCTCTATACAAGACTAAGGTTGTGTAGTGGTTGAAACACTTGTTTGTGTTGATGGTGATGTGTAGAGGATCACTACACATGGGTGACACTCCTTTTCCTTGTGGTCGCATTAGGTTGTTTGAAGTGGTTTGGTTGACACATACATGATACTTTTTGGTCGCAACAGATGCCAACCCTAAGTAGGCCACAAAAAATCTAGCCCCAGGGGTGGTCACTACCTAGCCTCGCTAGAGGTTTCAACATAATGTTCTAAGCATGTTGTTCACTACACATGAGTGCCTTTGATTTCTACATTCAACCTATGGTCACTACATACACCTACACTCATGTAGTATGTTGGTTGCTACACCTATCATCCAATCGACCGCAACACTTGGTTAATGGTCTATATAAGATGATGTGACTGTGAATAATTAATTTTACTTTATAGTGCTTAAAACTAATACATTACAAAATGTGGGAGGAGATGAAACTAGGGTTTGGTGATTGAAAAATACTATGAAAACCCTAATCAACTACACATGAAACCTTAACCCTAATTTTGGAACGTATGATGTATTTTCTTAGATTGCTTAGAGTGGTTTGTGTGATTATGGTATTTTCTTTCTCCTGCTTGTGTAACCATAACCTTGTAGGTGGAATGAATGTCATACCTATGTTAATGCTATGGTGATCCTTGTATAATACATGGTGGTGATAATGAGCATTGTTGAGGCATACTGAGATATTGAATGTGCAGGAATTATGTGATTGGTCTAATGACCTAACAAGTTCCTTATGCCTAGATTGAGGTGAAATCCTCTAGAGATGTGATTGAGGGATTGATATCCCATAGTGATGTGATATTGATGATTGATCTTGTATGGTAGTTCTAACATGTGATGTTGGTCATGGACTTGTGAATGGCAGTGAGACAAGCATCATGTGATGAAGTGACAAGTTTCATTTCTTACATTTTATATCTTATGGATTTGTACCTTTACCCATGTTTTTATAGAATTTATTTAGGGTTTGTACATTGTAATGGACTATAAGACACTTAATTGGCATAATTAATTAAGTGAAACCCTAATCTTGTAGATGCCTTGTGGCATAAATCTATTCTAGTATCAGAACTTGTTGGGCAGTGAAACGAGTCATTCCTACTGGGAAACTCAGAGCTCATTTTTTTATATGTGGGGGTACAAGTCAATAATACATCCTTGTGTCCACAATTATAGGTTTCAAGGATGAATGTTGTCATGCATTGTGGTGATGTGATTTGTGAAAGGCAGCTGTGTAATTGCATTTTTGCCTCTTTATGAATGACCATGTGTGATCATGTTCTCTAGTGTCGTGACCTGTACCAAGGTCATACTAGTTGTTTCTTTTTGGCTTGACTATATGTCTTTGTTTATAGTTAACTGTTATCTCTTGTACTGACTAGGAGTTGTGTGGTGAGATCATGGATTCTGGTTCTTCCATTGATCTTGTATGGCATTAATTTCAACTCTATAGTGATTAATTGGATTTGAGGTGGTACAACTCAAATCCTCATGGAAAATAAAAGATGTAATACAACTGTGTAGTATATTTTCTTAGGGTTAAATATGATTCATATTGGATGACCCTATGCCATATTTCTTGTAATGGCTTCTTGAATTATAATGCGATAAGAGAAATCAACTGTTATACATGTTCTTCATATTCCTTATTAAATTATAAGATCTTCTACAGCTCAAATTGTAGACGCCTGAATTGTTTAGACAATGACAACTTCTTTATTCATATTATTTAGATGAATCTGCTCAACCTGATGTTATGGTTAGCTTCCTATTTTAGTTTCTTTATGCTTATAATAGTTATGGTGGAGAGTTATATCTCTTGCTGAGATGTGGTCTCACCCTGTGGGTTTCCACATATTTTAGGTGGTCATGCAAGATGAGGTAGAGATCGTGTGGTTGAGGTTGAGCAGCAAGTGAAGAAGTAGTTGTTAAAGGTTGGACATGCTACTAGTGTTATGTAGTAGAGTCATATGTGTCGTCCATGTACTATCATGTCCTTGAGGGAGGTTTTTTTGTTATGTATATCAATACAAGTTTTGGAAGTAGGCCATGGTTGTACAGATATGGCTTGTATATGTGAACAAGTTACCTCTGGTAACAAGATGTGGCAAGTTAGTCAGTGAACAGTCATATGTATACATATTTTGGCATGAGATATGTCATACATGTGGCTTCATGTGGAATCAGATATAATAAGTTTCGAAATTTTTGCTTATGTGAAATCGGTTTTAATTTCCCATGTTTTCTGGTAACTTGGTTGATTAGTATTAGTTTCATATTTTATTTTGAGTAATCCCATTTTGTGTGGTGATGGGCGTCACCAATCTCCTCCTCATATGGGGTTTTAGCACACTATAGTTGATGAGGATTAGATCAGGTGGGGAGGAATATTGTGTAAGAAGTAGTATTTGGGAAGTATGGAATATTATCATTTATAGTCAGAAGATTGTGGAAGTGTGAATGAATAAGGATCTGTAGTGCTTCTTCTTTTAAAATCCAATTTCCAACATCATCTTTTAGCTTTGTAATTGAACTTTTCCATCATTTAGATTTGACTAAGATTGAAGGAATCTTGTGTTTGAGTCTCTTAGAGAAATCCTATCCCGTCTAGCTTTTTATGCTATTCTGCTTCCTCTTTGTTTAGAATATTTGTGTAGTCTTGTTATAAGGTGGTGATGCTATCTTCTGTTCTTGAGTAAAGCACCTTCTTAGGACTTCCTCCTTTCTAGTGATTCCTCAAAGGAGGTCGTCCTTGGGCTTGCATTCCTTTTTCTTTTTAGATTTATCCTAAGGATCTAACTCGGCATAGTGAAACTGACCCAATTTTATCCAAACCAGACTGGGTTTGTTGTGTCCAGGTTCCTAGTGGATCTTATACCACTCCTAGTTTTCCTGGCTATTTTGGACCTGAGAGGTAATTTGAGACAATTAACAGTGTTTGTCTAAGAATCTAGAAAGAGGTATCAACCATTGATGGGTTTTAGTCACTCTTCAAAAGAACAAGTGGGATGAACCCCAGAGGAGTAGCTACCACGATACATGTTGTGTTCGAATGTTAGTTTCTTGGTAGGGAGTTTGAGGGTTGTCTACACCCGAGAATGAGGTACAAAGATTGCCTAATTTTTGGATTCATAGCCTAGATCTACGTTTCCTATTTAGTAGGATTAGACGGAACCTACTTTCTTTATTTTTCTTTGTTTCGTTTCCTTTGACTTGTTTTAGTTCTACTCTTCTATCTACCATTAATTTTTCTTAACTAAGTAAGAGCCAAATTATATGCAATTAGACATCCTAACATCCTTGTGTTCTACATCATCTTACTATAATTGACTTTGTATTGAGTTGTTGACATCTCTTTAAGTCGAAATAAATTTAGAGTTTGATCCTTTATAACTAGGGAATTGTATTCTCATTTTTGACCCACAATCTAGAGTGATCAATTTCATGCCACTTCATATTCATGGATTCAATATCATCCTAATTATGGTTACCTTAAAGAAGTATAGGATGGTGTTGGATTGTAAATCCAAAGTTGTTGAGTTTTCAAAGGGCGATGTATTTTAGACCTTCCAAGGAGATCAAAATATTCTCCCTATGTGTCTTGTGTGTGTAGATAAATTGGAGAAGTTTACTAGTTAGGGTTGAGGCCTTTTTAGATCACATAGTGTATGCAAAGGTGGTGAATCCTAGTATTTGAGATGTATCTATAGGGTATGGGTTAGACAACGTATTTCCTGATGAGTTTCCCTGTGTCCACCCCACCCCCTTAAGAGATTTATTTTGAGTTCAACCTTATCCCTGGAACACATACCATAACACAATCTACAAATAGGATGTCACTAGTGAAGATGAAGGAATGGAAAAAATAGCTTCAGGCTTTGTTGGATAAGGATTTCATACAGTCTAGCATGTCCCCATGGGGTTCTCTAGTCTTGATCCTTGAGAATAAGGACGGATCAAAGAGGTTATGCATGCTATACTTCAAGTTGAATAAGGTTGCAATAAAGAACAAGTACCCCTTAGTAATGATTGATGACTTGTTTAATCAATTGAAAGGAGATTCAGTGATTTTAAAGATAGACTTGATGTCAAGATATCACTAGTTGAGGATTAAGATGGAGGAAAACCTAAAAATATTTCATAACTAGGTATGGTCACTATGAGTTCATGGTTATGTCGTTTGGACTAACCAACCCACTAGCAACTTTTATGGACCTGATGAACATGTTGTTAAAAAGGTATCTAGACCAATTTTCTATAGACTTCATAGATGACATATTTATTTGCTCCAAGGATTGGGAAATACATGAGCAACATCTTGACATTAGAATTGGTGAGGCAACATCAGTTAGTAAATTTAAATAATTTTTGAGTTTTGGATGATAGAAGTTTCTTTTCTTAGTCATCTCATGCACAACAGAGGGATTTGTGTAGATCCCAAGAAGGTTGAATTAGTGATGATATGGTAACAACTAAAGACACCAACTAAGTTGTGAATCTTTCTTAGCTTATTTGGGTATTATAGATAGATTATTAAATACTTTAGTGCCAACGCATTGACATTGACCAACCTGATCAAGAAGGATGTTCCCTTTGTGTAGAAGGAGAAATGTCAACAAAGCTTCCCGCTATTAAAGGAGAAGAAGACATATGCTCTGCTATTAATGTTTCCAGAACATGGAAAGGGTAGAATGGTTTTTTGGGATGCATCAAAGGACGGTCTTGGATGTGTGGATGCAGGAAAAACTCATCAATTGTTTCACTTCTAGGCATATGAAACATGAGTAGAACTACCCAATACATGATTTGGAGTCAGTGGCGGTAGTATTAGCATTAAATATTTGGAAACCTATCTTTTTGGGGACAAGTGCCATATTTCCACTGACCAGAAAACCTTATGTATCTCTTCTCAATGCAAGAATTAGTATGTGAGGTAAATAAGGTGGCTTTAGATAATCAATAATGACAATTAAACAATAGAGTACCACCTTAGGAAAGTGAATATGGTGGTTGATGTGTTGAGTAGAAGATTGCCATCATTTGCTTCATCAAACTTGGCACAATTATTGTAATGACCCTGACCTGGGTTATGAGGTAACCCTATTTGTTTTGGCTAAGTAAGTTGCTTAGAAATTTAATATAATCCTCTAAGGTGTTTTGTTATCATGTGACACACTTATGTTCCAAGTTTGGTCCTGATTGAATGTTGTTTGAGCAATGTTCCTTTGTTTTGGACAAAGGTGCAATTTACCCAATGTGAGGGGCTATATTGCAAATTGTCACATTTTGAACATGAATTAATTTTTTAGCATCATAATAGAGAGAATGATGTTAAGTGGTGGCTTGTGGAAATCCTAAATTCCAAGTTTAAACATGTTTGAATAATGTTAGTACCTTGTGCACCAATTTTGGTACAAATTGTAATTTACCCAAAATGTGGGGTTAATATGCAAATTAGCACCTCTAGAATATTCCTACTTCCTCTATGTATCATTTATAGGAGATATAAATAAGGAGACACCATGTTTGAATCAATCATGAGTGATGGTAATCTTGGTGATGAAATGACCAGGAAAAGGGTTGAATATGAAACCCTAACTTGAGTTGTATCAAGTTGAAAAGCTTATATATGAGTGCCCATCAGCCAAGGAGCCATAGGAGGAGTCCCATATCGTTTTGTGGACTCTTGGAAAATCCCATGATGTGAAAATAACCTCAAGGAGGTGAAGTGTATCGGCTTACAACTTCCTTAGAAAAGTTGTATCGGGTTGTGAATAAAGTGGTGATTTTGTTGATATATTTTATTCAGAGGGATAAGTAATGGACGAAAATTCATCCCTAGATTATCCTCAGGAGTTTTGCATGTAAAGATAAATGTTAACACTTGCATTTACATGTGTCAACCATGCATGGATATGTGGCACCTAGTAGCTCAAATTGATGACACCTCATTTTCACACTTCTTCATGAACAACAAGTATATATATCCCTTCTTTCACCCCATAGTGAACTTTTTCGAATCCTACCACCTACTTGCTCTTAGATATCGTGCATAGAGTCCTTGTATTGTACAGGAGTGATGCATTATCGTGCATAGGCCTTGGGTATCGTCCATAGCAAGATCATATCGGCCAAGTAGGGTGATATCGACCTGGTGAGGTGATATCGACCATAGTGAAGTGTTTTGATCACAAGTAAGGGGGTATCGGCCACAAGTGATGGCATACCATGCAAGGGTAGTGAGGTATCATGCAAAGGTTCTAAGGATCAATAAGGAGCTCAATAATTAACCCTAAGGTGAGGCCATGATCATCTTCAACCTTAGATTGAAGCATGATTTTAGGGTTATGATCTTCCTTTCTTTTCTTCTTCACCAATTGCTTATCTCTAGTGATTCCTTGTATATGAAGGAGTTGTGAACGACACTTGGACTTTTGATAAGTCATCTTCAACCTTAGGAACATGGATATTTGGAGCTTGGATCTTTGAAGTTGATCTTAAGGTGGGTTATATAACTTGAACTCAACCATGTTATCATTCATCACCTAAATTGCTATACTTAATGAACTACTTTTAATTCCAAAATTTTATGAGATAGTTGATGATATTATGAGTTCTAGTAGTTGCTTAGACCTGTTTCCACGAACTATAATAGTTAGAACGAAGGTCTAGAGCTTGAAGAAGATGGTATCACCTTATAAAGTGATATCGGGTTCAAGCACACAAGTAGGCACCTCTAACCCGATATGGTGATGCACCTACTTCACTAAAACAATATGGATATGATTTTATACTTTCTTACACAATATGGTGGTGTAGGATACACATCTTGCATGATATGAGGTCAAGCAAATACCTCAAAAACTTTATTGGGTTAAGCACACACCTCTCTGCCCGATATGGTGTGGAGCAAGCACACACCTCTTTGCCCGATATGGTGTGAAGCACACACACACCTCTCTACCTAATATGGTGTGGAGAAAGCACACACCTCTTTTCCTGATAAGGTGTGAAGCACACACACACATCTAAAGTAATATGGTAAGCAAGTACACACCTCTTTTCCTGATATGGTGTGAAGCACACACACACCTCTCTGCCTGATATGGTGTGGAGCAAGCACACACCTCTTTGCCCGATATGCTGTGAAGAACACACACACCTCTAAAGTGATATGGTAAGCAAGCACACACCTCTTTGCCCGATATGGTGTGAAGCACACACACACCACTCTTCCCGATATGGTGTGGAGCAAGCACACACGTCTTTTCCCGATATGGTGTGAAGCACACACACGCCTCTAAAGTGATATGGTAAGAAAGCACACACCTCTTTGCCCGATATGGTGTGAAGCACACACACACACCTCTCTACCCGATATGGTGTGGAGCAAGAACACACCTATTTGCCTGATATGGTGTGAAGCGCACACACACCTCTAGTGTGATATGGTAAGCAAGCACACACCTCTTTGCCCGATATGGTGTGAAGCACACACACACCTCTCTGCCCGATATGGTGTGGAGCAAGCACAGACCTCTTTGCCCAATATGGTGTGAAGCACACACACCTCTAAAGTGATATGGTAAGCAAGCACACACCTCTTTTCCCGATATGGTTTGAAGCACACACACACCTCTATGCTCAATATGGTGTGGAGCAAGCACACACCTCTTTTCCTGATATGGTGTGAAGCGCACACACACACCTCTCTGCCTGATATGGTGTGGAGCAAGCACACACCTCTTTGCCCGATATGGTGGAAGCACCTCAATCCAATACACTTGATTGAGTGATACATGTAGTATGTTATGTCAAATGATACTTTAAGACATGAAGGGTATAATGCATTTTGATAGATATGGGCCTTGTGAGCCATGTGGATAGTTGTTGCCTAGTGAAAGGTAACAAGATGTTAAATGGGCCTTGTGAGCCATGTGATTAGTTGTTTCCTAGTGAAAGGGAACAAGATTTTTAATGGGCCTTGTGAGCCATGAGAATAGTTGTTGCCTAGTGAGAGGTAACAAGATGTTTATAAAAGTTTCATGTAAGAAATGATAATGTTCAAAATAAACTAGGAAATGGAAACTTAGTAACATAATAATAATAAATGGATACAATAATAATAATAATGAAATCTTGATCATACATTCTTTATGTTTATAGCCAAATAAGGGCTATAGTGTTTTGAATATGCTTAAATGAGATAAGAGGTATACTTGTATTATATAAAGGATGTGAATAAGTATGATGGCTTGACCAAGGTAATGCCTAGTAAAGGTGATGTGGTATTCAGTGATAAGTTGCACATGATTGGCATAGTCCAATACCTAGAATAGATGCAGAATATTGGTCATAACCCAAGGAATAATTTCACAAGATTGGTCATAACCCAATACCTAGAATAATTGCACATGATTGGTCATAACCCAATACCTGGAATAATTGCACAGGATTGGTCATAACCCAATACCTGGAATAATTGCACCGGATTGGTCATAACCTAATACCTGGAATAATTGCACAGGACTGGTTATAACCCAATACCTGGAATAATTGCACATGATTGGTCATAACCCAATTCCTGGAATAATTGCACAGGATTGGTCATAACCCAATACCTAGAATAATTGCACATGATTGGTCATAACCCAATACCTGGAAAAATTGCACAGGATTGGTCATAACTCAATACCTGGAACTATTGCACATGATTGGTCATAACCCAATACCTGGAATAATTGCACAAGATTGGTCATAACCCAATACCTGGAATAATTTCACAGGATTGGTCATAACCCAATCCCTGGAATAATGTCATAGGATTGGTCATAACCCAATACCTGGAATAATTCCACATGATTGGTCATAACCCAATACATGGAATAATTGCACAAGATTGGTCATAACCCAATACCTAGAATAATTGCACATGATTGGTCATAACCCAATGACTGGAATAATGTCACAGGATTGGTCATAACCCAATACCTAGAATAATTTCACATGATTGGTCGTAACCCAATACCTGGAATAATTGCACAGGATTGGTCATAACCCAATACCTAGAATAATGTCACAGGATTGGTCATAACCAAATACCTGGAATAATTGCATAGGATTTGTAATAACGCAATTCCTGGAATAATGTCCCATGATTGGTCATAACCAAATGCCTGTAATAATTGCACATGATTGGTCATAACCTAATACCTGGAATAATTGCACAGGATTGGTCATAACCTAATACCTGGAATAATTGCACAGGATTGGTCATAACCCAATACCTGGAATAATTGCACATGATTAGTAATAACCCATTGCCTGGAATAATTGCATAGGATTGGTATACTTCAATACCTGGAATAGTTGCACAGGATTGGCATAGTCTAATACCTGGAATAGTTGTATAGGATTGGTAATAACCCAATACTTGGAATAGTTGCATAGGATTGGCATAGTCCAATACATGGACAGAATATGATGAGGTATACTTACATGACTGGTACAATTCAATATCTGGATAACAGATTGGCTAAGGTCAACAGATAGAAATGAGAATGATTCATGGATGACATACCGTGATAATGAGTATCACATGATAAGCTTGATATGTTGATATAGTATGATGGGTAAATGATATATATGTTCTTCATATTCCTTATAAAGTGAATAAATGATTTACTGCTCTATCATAGATAGTTGCAATGCTTTAAAAGATGAGAATGTTCTAACTACTTATCCTCTGCTCAGTTTAATACTATTTAACTGTGATTATAACATTGTTGGTGGAGTGTTATATCTCTCGCTGGGACAATTGTCTCACCCCATGGGTTCAACATTTTTTTAGGTGGGCATGCATGAGAGGGATTGAGACCGTACTGTAGAGAAAGAACAATAGCAACAGGGACAATAGTGACAACTCAAGTTGAGTATAATGTCTGTCGTGTCTTGTAGATAGAAGTCATATGTGTTGTCTCTGTACTCTCAGGTCCTTGGATTTAGTACGTGTTGGTTTTATGAACAATATGAGATTTTGTTTTGTATGCCTCAATGTTTGATGTTGCTTTAAGTATATATTTTAAGAAAGCAACTACTATATGTTGTCCTCGAGAAGAAATGGTATAGTGTATTTACAATATACGATTAATGTGAATATCAAGTTTCAGTTCTTCCTTAAAGAGTTTTCCTAGAAATGGATCTCTTTGCAAAAAAAAATGGTTTTAATTTTTAGTGATTTTTGTTAATCTGCTTCTGATAATTATTCTGCATTATTAGTAACAATTTGTTTGTCGGTTTGATGACGGTCGTTACAAGTTTGGTACCAGAGCTTAAGGTTCGCTGAGTCTACAGAGACATAGGACTAAGGTGTTGAGTATGTTCCAGTGTCCTCCAGTATACCCTAGAGCGACTTCTATTTATACAAAAGAAAGGGTGAAGTTTAAAAATGACTGGAGAACATGAGGAACATGTTGTTGAGAGCAATGTTGTTGCACCAAGAGAGGGTGCAAGGGATCAGACAAGAGAAGAATGAGTCCCTGAGAATTCCCATCTTGACCTAATCAGGATAGAGAATCCTATTTTAATGCTCTTGTTGGGCAGGTTAGGAAAATAGTGATGCATATAGTAGACAGGATACTAGCATTACAACCTAGCTTACCAGCCCTCAATGTAGAAATTTTGGGTTCTAAAAGGGTTCCTGAATGATATAGTCATGTTGGAACAGTGGAAAATGTGGGAAGAATTAACATATGGCAAGAAAATAGACTCTACCATAAGTATAGATAGATAATACATCTATGATGGTAGTGCTCAAGAAGGGGTAATAAGCTGAGAATTAAGGAAATGTCATTGCAATTCTAGAGGCATTTTCCTAGTTGTTCTAAAAAGCCAAAGTTTTTGGTGCCACCGGTGCAATAAATGCCTAGATCACCAGTGTAGTAATCACTATGTAAAGGCAAAAGTCCTAACTTTCCACCTATAAGAACCCATGGCTTAGTTTTTACATCGGTAATAAGACCAATAAGACCATGGTACGAGGGCAAGACATGTTATAGATATGGACATGTTGAGCATACTGAACTCTTTTCTTTAAAAGGGAAGAAATGACCCAACAACTGAGGCAGACTCGGCAGGGCTTATGAAAGTTACAGCCCAAAAGTGTAAAAAGGCAAAAGTAACAATATGAAACAGCTTGACTCAATGTTTGAGTCAACCTAAAGTGGTAGATGACTGCGAGGGGTGATAGTCAAATAGAGCTTTCTCATTCTGATATGTCTTCTCTAGATTTTATTTGATAATTATAAGAGGGTAGTTGTTGTTGAGCATCCTTTAATTAGTCCTATGAGGACATAAGGAAGAGATAAGAAGGATGAGAACTTATATTCAGTCCAATATTCTCTTATATGTTTTGAAATTTCTCACTTCATGAAGGAAGGGAAGAGATGTAAAAGAAAAACCCAGAGAAAATTTGGGATACTAAATAGTAAAAATTTAAAAAGATGAAACATAATATAAAACCAATGCATACTACCTAATTTCAGTTCTTGAATACCATGGCCAGGTATTCATCTATTGAAGATAAGGTAAGTATGATACTCTTAGTCTTTTTGAATACTCTGATCAAGTAGTCATTTTGAGACAAAAAAAAGCATAGTGAAGTAAAAGATGTGGCATGGATATTTATACCACATCCTAATTGATATATGGAGAAATCTGAGTTAATTATAGATCAACTTATAAACAAAAGAAGATGTTTAGTATAATGTATACCTTGGTCTGAGGACCTAGAGGTAACAGTTACCTG
This sequence comes from Alisma plantago-aquatica, assembly GCA_963693085.1. Taxonomy (NCBI): domain Eukaryota; kingdom Viridiplantae; phylum Streptophyta; class Magnoliopsida; order Alismatales; family Alismataceae; genus Alisma; species Alisma plantago-aquatica. Next base: position 782,718,741 of record OY856413.1, read on the forward strand.
ATGAGAGGTAACAATGTTTAGTGATGAATTGAGGGTTTGAATACCCAGATCTAGTAATCATGATGATGATAATACTAAGAGGTGGTGGCATGTAATCATCTCTATAGTTCCTATTCTAAAGGTAAGGAAGCTAAGAGGAAATAAGATTGAATGACACATGAATAATTAAAAGTTCATGTAATACTCGAAGAAGGTGATAATCCCTCTTAAACAACCTTGAATAGTGGTGGGGTGATAAAAAGGACTATGATTCCTTGTGATCTTTCCCTTTCGGGACATGACAATCATGTAAGTCTTGTGACACTTGATGTGCATGGATTAGAAGAAATCTAGAGATGGGTACTTTGAAAAGTATCATCTATTCTTGTATCTTAGTTCCTAGACAAAGTATATGTGTTAAGTAATATCCCAAGATTAAAAAAAGGTCCTATTATATGTTTGGTTATCTAGAAAGGGTAACTTTGAGATTAGTCTAGTTACATATTGTAGTATGGATACCATATGTTAGGAGTTTATGCCCCACATAAACATAACATCAACAAAGATGTATGAGTTGAAGGAACAATTGTAGATTTTTTTTGGAAAAGTTGATCAAGTTAAAAATAATTCCTTAGAATATCCCTGTCTAGATCTATTGAGGCAACTTATACATAACCTCTAGAGATACCTCCGAGATAAGTTCTTCTTTGACAAGTAGCCTCTCCTTATGATAAGAAACTAAATAGCTAACACAATAGTTGATACAAGTCATAAGAAAGTTAGTGTTGAACCAACATATTAGACTGGTACAACAACATTATGAAGAGACTTGTGGTCTCAAATGAATGATAGAATGTAACTCTAATCTAGGAAGGACAATTGAGTGACAGATTCTATGATAACCCTATGTGAAAGAACTTTGTGCTGGTCAAAGTTCTATGACATCTCCATGACATTAATATGTTATGTGGAGACTTGATGATATAATAAATGAATAATATATGTCTCCCTTTACCTGCGATTTTGGGGACAAAGTCCTTGTTAGAGGTTTATAACTTGTAATGACCCTGACCTGGGTTATGAGGTAACCCTCTTTGTTTTGGCTAAGTAAGTTGCTTAGAAATTTAATATAATCCTCTAAGGTGTTTTGTTATCATGTTACACACTTATGTTCCAAGTTTGGTCCTAATTGAATGTTGTTTGAGCAATGTTCCTTTATTTTGGGCCAAAGGGCAATTTATCCAAGGTGAGGGGCTATATTGCAAATTGTCACATTTTGAAAATGCCTTAAGTGTTTTAGCATCATAATAGAGAGAATGATGCTAAGTGGTGGCTTGTGGAAAGCCTAAATTCCAAGTTTGAAAATGTTTGAATAATGCTAGTACCATGTGCACCAATTTTGGTACAAATTGTAATTTACCCAAAATGTGGGGTTGATATGCAAATTACCACCTCTATAATATTCCTACTTCCTATATGTATCATTTATAGGAGAGAGAAAGAAGGAGACACCATGTTTGAATCAATTACGAGTGATGGTAATCTTGGAGATGAAATGACCAAGAAAAGGGTTGAATATGAAACCCTAACTTGAGTTGTATCAAGTTGAAAAGCTTATGTATGAGTGCCTATCGGCCAAGGAGCCATAGGAGGAGTCCCATATCGTTTTTGGACTCTTGGTAAAGCCCATGACATTCAAAGCACCTCAAGGAGGTGAAATGTATCAGTTTACAACTTACTTAGAAAAGTTGTATCGGGTTGTGAATAAAGTGGTGATTTTGTTGATATATTTTATTCAGAGGGATAAGTAATGGATGAAAATTCATCCCTATATTATCCTCAAGAGTTTTTCATGTCAAGATAAATTTTAATGCATGCATGTACATGTGTCAACCTTGCATGGACACGTGGCACCTAGTAGCTCAAATTGATGACACCTCATTTTCACACTTCTTCATGAAAAACAAGTATATATACCCCTTCTTTCACCCCATAGTGAACTTTTTCCAATCCTACCACCTCCCTGCTCTTATATATCATGCATAGGGTCCTTGTATCGTTCAGGAGTGATGTGGTATCGTGCATAGGACTTGGGTATCTTCCATAGCAAGATCATATCGGCAAAGTAGGGTGATATCGGCCTAGTGAGGTGATATCGGCCATAGTGAAGTGTTTTGATCACAAGTGAGGGGGTATCGGCCATAAGTGATGGAATATTGTGCAAGGGTAGTGAGGTATCATGCAAAGGTGATAAGGAGCAAGAAGGAGCTCAATACCTGGAATAATTACACTGGATTGGTAATAACCCAATGCTTGGAATAATTGCACAAGATTGGCATAGTTCAATACCTTGAATAGTTGCAAAAGATTGGCATAGTCCAATACCTGGAATAGTTGCACATGATTGGTAATAAACCAATACCTGGAATAGTTGCACAGGATTGGCATAGTCCAATACATGGACATAATATGATGATGTATACTTACATAACTGGTACAATTCAATATCTGGCTAACCATATTGGCTAAGGTCAGCAGAAGAAATGAGAATGATTCATAGATGACATACCATGATAATGAGTATCAAAAGATAAGCTTGATATTTTGATATAGTATGATGGGTTAATGATATATATGTTCATCATATTCCTTATAAAGTGAATAAATGATTTACTTCTCTATCATAGATAGTTGCAATTATTTAAAAGATGAGAATGTTCTAAACTACTTATTCTCTACTCAGTTTAATACTATTTAACTGTGATTATAACATTGTTGGAGGAGAGTTTTATCTCTCGCTGGGACAATTGTCTCACCCCGTGGGATCCACATTTTTTTAGGTGGACGTGCATGAGAGGGATTGAGACCGTACTGTAGAGAAAGAACAACAGCAACATGGACAATAGTGACAACTTAGGTTGAGTGTACTGTCCATCATGTCTTGTAGATAGAAGTCCTATGTGTCGTCTCTGTACTCTCAGGTCCTTGGATTTAGTACGTGTTGGTTTTATGAACAATATGAGATTCTGTCTTGTATGCCTCGAGGTTTGATGTTGCTTTAAGTATATGTTTTAAGAAAGAAACTACTATATGTTGTCCTCGAGAAGAAATGGTACAATGTATGTACAATATATGATTAATGTGAATATTAGGTTTTGGTTCTTCCTTAAAGAGTTTTCCTAGAAATGGATCTCTTTGCAAAAAAAAATGGTTTTAATTTTTAGTGATTTTTGTTAATCCTCTTCTTATAATTATTCTACATTATTAGTAACGATTTGTTTGTCAGTTTGATGATGGACGTTACAATTATATTCTTTGGCATATGAAATAAGTGGTATGTTGGTGTCACAATGACATATGAATGTAAAAATGGAAGTCTCTTTGCATGGTGATTTGTTGGTTTAGTTATAGTTCAATCCAACATCAATAGAGAAGATTTGTGATGCACATCAGAATGATATTGTGATATAGGATATTTGTTCCAATTTTGGCAGCGGAAACATTATGGGTTCCATGAATTTGAGAATGACATGCTATGTTATCATAATAGGCCAGTAGTCCTTGATGTTGATGACTTTAGAAAGATAGTACTTGAGGAGGATCATTGTGACAATCTAACAACAAATAAAACCGTCACTAGTAAATAATTGCAGAATAACCATAAGCGGAAGATTAACAAAAATCACTAAAAATTAAAACCATTTGCAAAGAGATCCATCTCCAAGAAACTCTTAAGAAGAGAACCAAAATATTACATACATCATGGTTCACATTGTACATACCATGTACCATCTCATCTCGAGGATAACATATAGCAGTTGCTTTGCCAAACTATACATAAGCAACATAAAATCTCGAGGCATACAAGCCAAAATCTCAGATCGTTCATAAAAACTATTATGTACTAACTCCAAGGACCTGAGAGTATAGAGACAACACATATGACTTATATGTACAAGACACGACAGACATCACACTCAACCTGAGATGCTACTACTGTCCCTGATGTTGTTGTCCTCCCTGTACTGTATGGTCCCTACCTCCTCGTCCACGTCTGCCTAAAAATGTTGGTGACCAATGGGGTGAGACCCATGTACCAGCGAGAGATATAACTCTCCGCCAACAATATTATTATTGCAGATAAATAGTAATAAAACTGAGAAGATGATTCTTTTATATTAATAAGTAGGATTTAATCACTGTTTAAGCATAATAGAGCAATATCATCTTCTGAAACATTGCAGCTATATATGATAAAATAGTAATTCATCTATTCATTTTATAAGGAATATGAAGAACATGTATAACCTCTATCCATTTAAGATGCAATAAGAAATGTAACATCAACCAATGATTTACGTATTCCACCCTTAAGCAAATACGCTACACGGCTGATTACATTTTATAATCACACTTATGCCCTGAGGAGATGAGGTATACCGCTCATACTCCAACCGACCACTGCGAAGTCAAAATTGGTAACATACAATGTCAATGGAAGAGTCGGCTGCCATGACCTCTGCCATCTTGGTCAGTGCGAAACCACAAGTAGGACTATGTCAACTGCTTAAATAGCTTTCTAGGGTATACTGGAAACTTCGCTATAGATCTACAGCGGCGGCTGCACTCCTTCGGTGATTGAGAGATCTCGTGTTTATCTACCATCAATCCTGACATTTATCATCATCGGGATATGTGTGATACATCCATACTGGAACATATAATGAAGGATTGAGAGATCTCGTGTTTATCTCACATCAATCCCACTTTTGGGCGTAAGGATATTCACACCCATCACCCCCGCATATTAAAAAATATGCACTCTCTAGGAGATCCCGTAGGAAAACCTGTTTCACCGTCACCAGCTGCTGATGATGATGGATCTATGGTCAGGGAACTACATGATAAGATTCCACTATATTAATTAAGTACATTACCGTATTCTTTTAGCATCAGTCAAGTTTTCAAACATGAATTATTATGACAAATGCTACAAAGAAAGGTGTAATACATGTATCAAGTACTTTTCAAATCTTTAAAACACATATAACATTTAGGATCTCAATCCCTTATCTCATTACTGGGAATTCTCATCCCTCAACATAATTATCATCATGATTACTAGTTCTGGGTATTCAACCCTTAGTTCATCACTGAACATTATTATCACTTTATAGGTAACTATTACCTCTAGGTCCTCAGACCAAGGTATACATGATACTTGTTACACAAGCATCTCACATGGCTCACAAGGCCCATTTAAAATCATTATCATATAAAACATCATAGCTCATACCTGGCTATGCTCATCATCTCATGATACCTGCATGGTTAGTATACATGATAACAACCATATCAAATACATATCAACACCATGCAATATAAGGGTAATGTAAGGACCCTGACCTCCATTTTGGGCTTATCCTATTCGCTTTGCCTAAACCTTATGCTTAGTTTCTTGCTAATCACCTCTAGTGGTGATTAAGGTTTGCTTGAGCTTTGTTGAGAGTGGAGGTGCTACTTGCAAATAACCTAAGTTTAGGGTTGATGAGCAATTTTGTCACCTTGAGAGATGTTTTTCTATCTCCTTGCTACCTCTAGGGTTGAGAGGAAGGGTTGGGTGACGTGGCTTATATTATCGCACTAACAAACTCACTTTGGGTTGAAATCCCTAAGTTTTTAACCAAAACAACGTGCAATAATACCACTCGCAAGCGGACAGGTCTTATCACAGTATAGTTGAGGATCGAATCCCAAGGGACAACATTTTTAAGAATCTTTCTCTAGTCGAATCTAGTTGAATCAAGACTAATATTTAGAACAAGGTCGGTTGAATTGAGTTCAATTAAACTAAATGCAAGGAAAGCAAAGAGCAAGATTAAAAGTTGATTAAAGATTAATGATGGAAATCGCTGGGATGGTCCCGGGTTTCACCACCACTACACATGCTATCACATCCAAACATCAAACATCCAGGCAAGATATAACCATTCAAATAGAGCTGCTGCAGAACCCCCCGTACGGGCGTCAGGTTCGTGTAAGCATCACCTTAGGTATCAGATGTCTCGTCACCATCCAGATCACATACTTACAGCTCCGAAGATACAGAAATCCAAATGAAGTTGTGGGCCCCCTATACAGGCGTCAGGCACACAGAAGCGTCATTGTGGGCTAGATGGCTCGTCACCACACGGATCATACACTTACGACCTCAAGGAATCCCATTCTATTTCTAGTTTGGGAGTCAACCGCGTTAATCGACATTCAAAACCTACACATTGAAGTTCTCGCAACATAGGAAATGAACAATATAAATGCAAGCAGGTGATCAATCCACAAGCATACATCGACGATTAACAACGAAATGAAAGATTATATACATGCCATGGAATGTTTAACAAAAATATATGAAAGCATGGGTAGAGGGGATAGTCCCCGCACCCCAGCGAAAGTAAACTACTCGGTCATGGTGAGAGAAACAAGAATAATAAGAGAGAGAGAGGAATCCGTCATGAGCATGGTGATGAAGATGATCGCAGCTCGATGGAGAACCGGTCTTCTACACGATGTCGGGGAAGATCTGGATGAGGAGGGAAGAACACCACGGAAGACGGGGCAAATCTTCTTTCTCCACCTTCTTCTTCTTCTCGTAGTCCTCGCTCGCAATAGGAGGAGCAGCTCGTGGACGAGATGGTGGCGTGGAAGTGGTGAAGACGCAGCAGATCTAGATCTGGTTGAGGTGGCTTGCAGATCTGAGTCTTCACTCCAGATCTGGGTGAACAGGCCGCAAAACCACCACGGGGGCAGGTTCTTGGCTATGGAGATTGTCTCCTTAGGCCTAGGACAGTCCTGTAGCCTAACGACGTCTGGAGAAGTTAATTTGACTGACTGGAGTCGTGTTCTATTTATAGGCAGGTTGGGCACAAACTTAGCTTCGTGACCTCAGTAATGATGCCACGGTCATGACTTTTTTCACGGTCGTGGCTTGTTGGTTCGGTCGTGCCTTAGCTGCAGGTCGCGACTTTTCTAATGATGTCGCGGTCGCGGCATTTTGCACGGTCGCAGCTTTTTGAATGATGTCGCGGTCGTGACTTTTTGCACGGTTGCGGTTAGCTGGGATCGTGGTCACGACAATCGAACTGACACGTCCGCAATCCTTAGCTTGGTCATGGCTTTTTGACACTGCGGTCGCAGCTTTTTTGAATGTCGCGGTCGCGGTGTGGCTTGGAGGAGATCACGGGTCTACTGCTGGTGTCGGTGGTGTCGCAGTTAGTTGTAGGACCCGATCGTTGGTCAGTGAAGAGGTTGCCGCGGTCACGACTATGCAGGGGAGGTTCAGAGAGTTGGTGAAGATCGCGGTTATTACCGCGGACAGGTGTCCACGATCTTTTGGCTTGGTCACGATCAGCAGAAACCGCGGGTAGAGTCGAGGGAGGTCGCGATCTAGGTGAAGAAGCGGGCACTATAGCCGCGTAAAGAAAAAGAGTGGCCATTGACTTTCTTTGACCAGGCCCAAACCAAGGACTAAGATAGAGGAATGGATTAGAACATTGGACCAATGCCCAAATTGACCTGTCAAAAATGATGTAAAATTACAAATAAATTCGTGATCAATTTGATTTAACCAGGATAAGTCTCAGATAAGAAGATACGGCCAATAGAAGCTCAATAAAGCAGTTAAGCCAAGTAAATGCACATATTAGAAGATAAAGCCAATAAAAGCATGAATGTAACCAAGACTGGGATAAACGAGATGGTTGAACTATGATGAATATGCATTCATCAAAATACCCTGAACTTAAATGTTGCTCGTCCTCGAGTAACAGAAAATCTAAAACACTCGCCAGATGAATACTTTCAACTTGTGTGATTGCTTCATCTTCACATCACGATTGTTTCTTTTCTGCTCGGTATGACTATGTGTCTCAACATCCTGAGATCACAGAACACATATTAACATATCTTCGTTTCTGAGTTCATTTCCCAACATCACTTCCTATACCCTTTTTCTAACATCAAGCATGTCAGAGAGTTTCGTAACAGTCCAAAGATACCCGCAGAACAATAAGTGTGCACCTGATCTGACACTGGTGTTTTTAGGATGTTGGTGAGCGTAGGCATTCATTGTGCCAGTAGGTGGAAAAGGGAGTGAAGGGTGGTATGGAAGGAAGAAATAAATTTGTCCTCTATTCGACTTGAGATTTTTATTATATGTTTTGCAATTTCATTGATTGCATTTTTTGTGTGTGCGAACCTCTCCTCTATTCGACTCGAGATTGCATTTCTTTTTGTGTGCGCTTAGGCATCTTTTCTTGGTGATACACCCGTATTTCGTAGCGAGGGGTATGGAAGAAGCTTAAAGAGAGAGAGTGTGCCACCCCGAACTTAGGGTTTGGCACTATATTGACTATTTTTGTTTGTTTTTGATGAATGGAGGGGTAAGAAGATGATGGAAGAAGTGTAGAAAAGAGTTCAGATCAGAGTGCGACTTGATTTACAATTCAGTGCACTGGGTCGTTCTCCTTATCATACTCTGCTCAAATAATGACTTGATGAGGATCCGGTGGAGATTCCATGCTACTGTTCCACTAGTCAGATAGGAAGCACAACGTGTTTCATCCCTCTCAGTTCGACAGATAGTTGCCATTTCTGTTGATCATGATGTTAGGATTCATAAGCTTCACACGGTGATTTCTAATCATTGGCTAGTTTCAGAAATTGTTCTCCTTGAGGCTTCGCTTTGAATAAGGAGGGTATAATGATTCAAAATTGCAGAGAAAAATAGGATAGCCGGCTAGGTAATGGCTTTGATTGAAACAAAAGTGTCACAACATCATCAAGTTTCTATACAAGCTGCTATGAAAACTTTTGAATTTTTTTAAAATTTTTGAAAAATTTGCTCAAAATTGTAACAAAGTTTGAACGATGAAATCTTTAGTCTGAAACGGATAGGAGAGGGTGGAAAGTAAAGTACGTACCACCCACCCTCTACCCCGAACTTAGAATTTTGCTCATCTCGAGCAAACTCTAAATCTGATATGGAGGGGTAAACTTGTGCCGATTGGTCCACCGGATGTAGTTGCATTCCTTTCGGCGACGCGTCCCCCATCTGAAATCTCAAAAATGGTAACTATCAGAACTTAAGACTACATCTTGCGATGCCTTGTCTACCAGGTGCAAAATTTTTTAAAAATGAAACTAAATGTAAAAGCTAAGTTAAAGATCGGGTTGCCTCCCGACAAGCACCTTTGTTTTACGTTGATGGCTCAACGTGATTTCTTTAGCTCTATGGTAGGTATGTTAGTTTGGATAGATTCATCAATTCATCAGTGCTAGTATTAGCTGTGGTGAAGTATCTCTTCAAGCGTTGGCCATTTGCCACAAAATCACCTGACTTCTCACTCCATAAGGTGAATGCACTATTGAGATAGATGCTTTTGACAATGTATGGTCCCGACCAGCGGGAACGGAGTTTCCCTGGGAATAACCTCAGTCTCGAGTTGAACAGCAGAATTTGGTCTCCCACTTGAATATCCTTCCTCTTCAGATGACCATCATGCCAAAGTTTCGTTCGTTCCTTGTAGATCCGTGCATTCTCATAAGCCGTCATCCAAAATTCTTCTAGCTCTTGAAGTTGTAGAATCCTAGCTTCGCCAGCTTTCTTAATGTCAAAATTCAGCTTTTTTATTGCCCACCATGCTTTATGATCTAGTTCCATGGGAAAGAGACATGTTTTTCCATAGATAAGTCTGAAGGGTGTTGTTCCAAGAGTAGTTTTGAACGCGGTTTGGTAGGCCCATAAAGCGTCATTGATTTTCACTGACCAATCCTTTCGGTTGCATCCTACAGTCTTTTCCAGGATAGCTTTGAGTTGACGGTTCAAAACCTCTACCTGCCAACTTGTTTGTGGGTGGTAGGGGGAAGCTACCTTGTGCATTACACCATATTTTCTTAACAATGCTTGAAAACTTCTTTCCAAAAAATGAGAACCTCCGTCGGATATCACGGTTCGTGGGGTTCCAAAACGGGGAAAGATAATATCTTTGAACATTTTCATGATGGGTTTTGAATCGCTAGTGATGGTTGGTATGGCCTCTACCAATTTAGAGACATAATCCACGACAACTAGTATGTAGGAAAATCCATGTGAGGATGGGAATGGACCCATGTAGTCCATCCCCAAACATCAAAAATCTCGACTTCTTGCCATAGCTTGAGTGGCATCTCATCTCTTCTTGTAATGTTTCCCATTCTTTGACACTTTTCACATGAAAACACAAAGTTATAAGCATCTTTGGATATGGTTGGCCAAAATAAACTACATTGCAAAACCTTCAAAGAAGTTTTCTTAGAACTCATATGGCCTCCGATCAGGCCTGAGTGGCATTGTTCTAAAATAAGTTGGGCTTCTTCCTCAACGATACAACGTCTGTAGAGACCATCAACATAGAGCTTGAAGAGGTACGGTTCATCCCAGTGATATTGCCTCACATCATGCATGAATTTCTTTAGAGCATTGCCAGTATACTCAGGGTGGATGACACCAGCGGCAAGGTAGTTCACATAGTCTGAGTACCAAGGAGTAGCTTCTAAGACTTTCATAAGCTGGTCATCTGGAAGAGAGTCGTTAATTGGTATCTTCTCAGTTTCTAGAGTATGGATACGACTTAAGTGGTTTGCTACAACATTTTCTATGCCTCTTTTATCTCTAATTTCAAGATCAAATTCTTGCAATAGGAGAATCCATCTTATTAGCCTTGGTTTTGCATCTTTCTTTTTTAGAAGATAATGAATAGCAGCATGATCGGTGTAGACAATCACCTTTGAACCAATGAGGTAGGATCTAAACTTATCAAAGGCATATACGACTGCTAGGAGTTCATTCTCAGTAGTTGCATAGTTCCTCTGAGCTTCGTCAAGGTTCTTCGATGCATAATAGATGACATGATGTTTCTTCTCTATACATTGACCCAGAACGGCGCCCACATCATAATCACTGGCATCACACATAATTTCGAATGGATGATCCCAATTCGGGGATCGAATGATGGGTGTTGTTGTAAAGGCATGCTTTAGGTTGTTGAAACTCTTGATACACTCTTCATCAAAATAGAAATCAGCGTCCTTCAACAACAAGTTTGTCATGGGCTTGGTTATCTTGGAGAAATCCTTGATAAAACTTCTGTAGAAGCCTGCATGACCAAGGAATGCACAGACTTCTCTTACCTTGGTAGGGATAGATAGTTTGGAGATCACTTTGATCTTGGCCTTGTCCACTTCAATTCCTCAGTTACTGACCCTATGGCCAAAGACAACGCCTTCTTTTACCATAAAGTGACATTTCTCCCAATTTAGCACAAGATGTGCTTCTTCACATCGTTTGAGGACCAGGGAGAGGTGCTTCAGGCATGAGTCGTATGAATCCCCATATACAGAGAAATCATCCATAAAAACTTCCATAATGGTTTCGGTTAAACCAGCAAATATGGCTGCCATGCAACGTTGGAAGGTTGCACGCACATTACAGAGCTCGAATGGCATCCTTCTAAAGGCGTATGTTCCAAAGGGGCAAGTAAAAGTGGTTTTCTCTTGGTCATCTGGATGTATAGGAATTTGATAGAATCCAGAGTAACCATCGAGATAGCAGAAGTATTCTTGGTGAGCTAATCTCTCTAAGACTTGATCTAGAAAAGGCATCGGGAAATGATCTTTACGTGTTGCCTTGTTTAACTTCCTATAGTCGATGCACATCCTCCACCCGGTGACTGTTCGAATGGGGATGAGTTTGTTATTTTCATTTTGTATCACAGTAGTGCCACCTCTCTTTGGAACGACATGCACAGGACTCACCCACGGTGAGTCAGATATCAGATAGATGATTCCAGTAGTGAGCAACTTGATAAGTTTGTGGCAGACTACTTCCTTCATATTAGGATTCAACTTCTGTTGATGCTCAATAGTCGGCTTGTGGTCTTCCACCATAGGGATTTTGTGCATGCAAAGTGCTTGACTGACCCCGGTGAGATCGCTCATCTTGTAGCCGATAGCTTTCTTTCTTTCCTTTAATTCTTTCAGGAGCTTATCTTCTTGTTCGGTCGTTAGGTCAAAATTTATAATAACTGGACAAACCTTGAGATCATCCAGAAACATGTAATTAAGTCCCTCGGGCAGGGGCTTCATTTCAGGGGCTTTTGGCTTCTCACGTGGCTCTTCAGATACATTCACAACTTTGAGTTCTTCGAACTTAGCTTCAGGATCTTCCTCTACAGAGTCAAGGTGAAGGACACAATCCTTAACTTGTTCGTTGATGAAATTTTCAGCAGATGGGTTTGTTAGAGCCACTTCTAAAGGATCGTCTTGTTCATATTCCTCTTGTGCGAGGAGAGACATTTTCTCAATGCAATCAATCAAATAGACTTCTTCCTGCATGCTCGGTCTTTGCATGCTTTCAAAAACTTTGAACTCGAGGGTTTCTTTTCCTAGTCTGAGCAGCAAGGTCCCTGCTTCAACGTCAATCAAGGCTCTTGCAGTGGTGAGGAACGGACGACCAAAGATAAGAGGGTATGTGGCGTATTCCTTTATGTCCATGATGACAAAGTCACATGGGACATAAGAGTCTTTTCCAACCTTGATAGGGACATCTTCAATGATTCCTAAGGGAAGAGTCATAGAGTTATCTGCAAGTTGTATGGTCATTCCCGTTGGGAGGAGTTCTGCTAACCCTAACCTCTTACAAAGGATAAGTGGCATGATAGAGATGCTAGCACCGAGATCGACCAATCCCTTCTTACATGAAGAGTCACCGATATGGCATGAAATCCCAAAGGATCCCGGGTCTTTCTGCTTCTTCGGCATCTTGCTCTGGATGATATCGGAAGTGGTTGTTTCTAGTTTTAAAGTCTTGTATTCTTCAGTCATGTACTTCCTTGTGAGCAGAGACTTTAAGTACTTAGTCCAGGATGGTATCTCCGCCAGCACATCTAGAAAGGGTATATCTACATGAAGCTTCTTCATAGCTTCTTTAAACTTGTTGAATCAAGTATCGAGCTTTGTCTGCTTCAAACGATCTGGGAAGGGAGGACGGGGCTTGTATACTGGCAGATCCGACTCAGGTGTGTCTTCTGCCTCCGCAGCCAATGGTTCCTCCAAACTTGCTTTGTCTGTCTTATCAACAGTTGGTTGTTCCTCCGGCTGAGACTCAGGTATTGTAGAGTCTTGGACATTCACAAAGTCATCATTGTTTGTTGCCACTATTGGTATCTTAGCAGGGGGGTCAGAATAGTCTTTTCCTGACCTGGTGGTGACAGCCTTCAATTGCTCAGGATGTTTAGGATTGCTTTCGGGTTGTCTAGCAAAGACTCCAGCAGGTGGCTTCATGCTAGCTGCAAGTTGAGCTAGTTGAGATTCAATAGCCTTCTGATGGGCTTGCTGGTTAGCTATCATAGTCTGCTACGACTGAAGCATCTTCTCAATAGCTAACAATTTCTCATCAGGAGAGATGGGATCGGCTTGTTTCCCTTGTTGTTGTTGTTGATAGGGGACTTGGTTGGGGTTCTGAAACTGAGAATTGTTCTGATAATTGTTGTAGTTTCTATTATGGTAGTTTCCTCTAAAGTTCCCTTGATTCCCAAAATTTTGTTGTTGGTTATACTGGAGTCCTGGCAGGCCTCGTTGTTGAGTATTCGAAACAAGATGTCGTGAGTTTTTTGCTCCAGAAGGGTTTCCATATTGAAAACCTGGATGGTTCCTATTCTGATTCGGGTTATAGTACCCTTGGCCAGGGATGGTATTGATGGCGTTCAAACTTTCCATTTGACCATTATCTCCTTGGGCACAGGTATTGCTCAAAACAACATCATAGCGAATGTTACAGGCTAGAGTAGAATGATCAGTTCCTTTGCATGCTTCACAGAAGAGTGAAGCTGACTTAACTTGCTCTTGTTGTCGAGGGGGCGAACATCTTCTTTCATAATCTATGAGAGACGATTCTAGATGGTCTTGCTTTGCAACTAGGAGTTTGAGAGATTCAGCGATAGACTTGTACTCGGGTGTTGCTTCATCCATAGTTACCTTCAACACTCCTTTGCCAACAGGTCTACCCTAGTTGGCTTGGCTTTCAGCTCCAAGGGTGACAACCTTCCATGCGCTATCATAACTCTGACACATGAAGTTTCCTCCATACGAGGAATACAAAAACCTCTTGATATCATCGTCCACACCTCTATAAAAGATTTCAATGAGTTGATTCTTTGGAATGCCATGATGTGGACACTTGCATAGAAGCTCCTTGTATCTTTCCCATGCTTCAGCTAGGGATTCTCCAGGGACCTGGGTGAATTGCGTTATTCGGCCCCTAATTTCATAGGTGAGAGAAGGTGGATAAAACTTTTCCAGAAAAACATTTTGAAGTTGTTCTTAAGTGGTGATGGGTTCGCATTGCAAGGAGTTATACCAACTCATGGCTCTATCGGCAAGAGAGTATTTGAAGAGACGGAGTCTGATGGCATCATCCGTGACTCCATTTTGCTTTGTCATGGCACATAGGTCTATAAACCTCAGAAGATGTTCTTGACTATCTTCTCCTTGCTTACCATAGAAAGGGCTATTTTGAAGCAAAGTGATCCAATGCGCCCATATCTCAAAGTTGGGAGCGTTTATGGGAGGAGGTTGCACTGGGTGATGAACGTCAGCAGCTTTAGGGATTGAGAACTCCCTAAGGTCTTTTTGTAACTCTGCTTGCTGAGCTACTGCTTGGGCTGCTTGGATTTCTTCTTGAACTGTGGCTCGGGCTTCTTGCATAAGCCTATCTCTTTGTGCATTAAGGGCTTGAGCTACCCTTCGAGCAATTTCCTCCTCTTGAGCCATTGTTGCTTGGTTCTCTTTGTACTGATGGTGAAAGGTTCTGTCTATCTCAGGGTCAAAGCTAGCCGAGAGTCTGGGACTGTCCGAGCGGCGCATACACTAGACTTTGCGGGTACCTAGGATGAAAAGATCTTTTGCTGGTGAGATGGACGGAGTAGAACCGAATTCGAGTTTATATGATCGATAGTATCAAAAGTAAAAGAAAAACCTAAATTAGTCTCAAGAGAACTAGATTTAACTAGATGATTCTGTTGTCCCTGACAACAGCGCCATAATTTGACATGGCTTATATTATCGCACTAACAAACTCACTTAGGGTTGAAATCCCTAAGTTTTTAACCAAAACAACGTGCAATAATACCACCTGCAAGCAGACGGGTCTTATCACAGTATAGTTGAGGATCGAATCCCAAGGGACAATGTTTGTAAGAATCTTTCTCTAGTCGAATCCAGTTGAATCAAGACTAATATTTAGAACAAGGTTGGTTGAATTGAGTTCAATTAAACTAAATGCAAGGAAAGCAAAGAGCAAGATTAAAAGTTGATTAAAGATTAATGATGGAAATCACTGGGATGGTCCCGGGTTTCACCACTACTACACATGCTATCACATCCAAACATAAAACATCCAAGCAAGATATAACCATTCAAATAGAGCTGTTGCAGAACCCCCCGTACAGGTGTCAGGTTCGCGTAAGCATCACCTTAGGTATCATATGTATCATCACCATCCAGATCACATACTTACGGCTCTGAAGATAAATAAATCCAAATGAAGTTGTGGGCCCCTACACAGGCGTCAGGCACATAGAAGCATCATCGTGGGCTAGATGGCTCATCACCACATGGATCATACACTGACGACCTCAAGGAATCCCATTCTATTTCTAGTTTGGGATTCAACCGCGTTAATCGACATTCAAAACCTACGCATTGAAGTTCTCGCAACATAGGAAATGAGCAAGATAAATGCAAGCAGGTGATCAATCCACAAGCATACATCGATGACTAACAACGAAATGAAAGATTATATACATGCCATGGAATGTTTAACAAAAAGATATGAAAGCATGGGTAGTGGGGCTAGTCCCCGCACCCCAGTGAAAGTAAACTACTCACTCATGGTGAGAGAAATAGGAATAACAAGAGAGAGAGAAGAATCTGTCATGAGCATGGTGATGAAGATGAACGCAACTCGATGGAGAACCGGTCTTCTATACGATGTCGGGGCAGATCTGGATGAGGAGGGAAGAACACCACAGCAGACGGGGCAGATCTTCTCTCTCCACCTTCTTCTTCTTATCATAGTCCTCGCTCACAGTAGAAGGAGCAGCTCATGGATGAGATGGTGGCGTGGAAGTGGCGAAGATGCAGCAGATCTAGATCTGGTTGAGGTGGCTTGCAGATCTGAGTCTTCACTCCAGATCTGGGTGAACATGCCACAAAACCACCACGGGGCAGGTTCTTGGCTATGGAGATCGTCTTCTTAGGCCCATGACAGTCCTGTAGCCTAACGACATCTGGAGATGATGATTTGACTGACTGGAGTCGTGTTCTATTTATAGGAAGGCTGGGCACAGACTTAGATTCGTGACCTTAGTAATGATGCCACGGTCACGGTTTGTTGGTTTGGTCGTGCCTTAGCTGCAGGTCGCGACTTTTCTAATGATGTCGTGGTCGCGGCATTTTGCACGGTCGCTGCTTTTTGAATGATGCCGCGATCGCGGCTTTTTGCACGGTTGTTGCTTTTTGAATGATGTTGCGGTCGCGGTTAGCTGGGATCGTGGTCGCGATAATCGAACTGATGTGTCTGCGATCCTTAGCTTGGTCATGGCTTTTTGACACCGCGGTCGCGGCTTTTTTTAATGTTGCGGTCGTGGGGTGGCTTGGAGGAGATTGCGGGTCTACTGCTGGTGTTAGTGGTGTCGCGGTGAGTTGTAGGACCCGATCGCTTGTCAGTGAAGAGGTTGCCGTGGTCGCGGCTATGCAAGGGAGGTGCAGAGAGTTGGTGAAGGTCGCGGTTATTACCGTGAACAGGTGTCCGCGAACTTTTGGCTTGGTCGCGATCAGCAGCAACCGCGGGTAGAGTCGAGGGAGGTCACGATCTAGGTGAAGAAGCAGGCACAGTAGCCGCGTAATGAAAAAGAGTGGTCGTTGACTTGCTTTGACCAGGCCCAAACCAAGTATTAAGATAGAGGAATGGATTAGAACATGGGCCCAATGCCCAAATTGACCTGTCAAAAATGATGTAAAATTACAAATAAATTCATGGTCAATTTGATTTAACCAGGATAAATCTCAGATAAGAAGATACGACCAATAGAAGCTCAATAAAGCAGTTAAGCCAAGTAAATGCACATATTAGAAGATAAAGCCAATAAAAGCACGAATGTAACCAAGACTGGGCTAAACGAGATGGTTGAACTATGATGAATATGCATTCATCATTGGGCTCATTTCTTGAGTTGCCCTGGGCTTTGTTGAGCTTTATTGGGCTTTGTTTTGCCTTGTTTGGGCCTTGCTTTGCCTTGTTGGACCCTGTATCGGGCAAGTGAGCTTGGTGTCGGCCATGGGTGTGTCGCCCATGGGGCTGTGTTGGGCAAGGGAGTGTGGTGTGTCAGCCATGGACCATCTTTGACCTTTGGCTTCGTTTGTGTCACTACTCTAGTGGACACTTGGTGCATGGTGCTTGCATGTGGCAATAGCCTTGGACATGTGGTCGTGGAGAGATGAGAAGGTGGCATTGCCCATGGACAAGTGTCCCTAGGTGGGCGACACATTGCCTTGTTTTCTCCTCCACCCTCTTCTATATATGTATCTCCTTTCTCTTGCTAAGGATCCCTTTAGTTCCTTAGTTTCCCCTCTTCCTTGGTGAACGACACCTCTCCTTTGCAACCTTGGTGGCCGATACCCTTGGAGGAGCTAATCTTGGTGGCCGATCCTTCTCCTTTGAGTCTCCTTCTTCCTCTTGTAGTGGTTCTTGAGCTTAAAGCTTGGAGCTTTGGAGCTTTAGGATCTTGCTTAAGGCGGGTTACATAACTTCTAACCCTAATTATACTACCTTCTTTATGTTGCATGTTTATATATGATCATGATCGACCATGCATGTTGTTTGATATGTTTCTTGCTCTAGCTTGTACCTTTAATCTTGTGGATATAGTAATCATGTTGTTGATGATGTTGTTGTGTCTTGTGTACATTTGGTCATAGTTGGCCGAACCCATAGATTAGAGTTTCCTTTGGGGCAATACCCCTTTCTCTCCTTAGTTTTGAGAAATGAGTTTGAGCTATAGTGGTGTAGGAAAAACCCCTCTCTTCCTTAGTCGTTGAGAGGTGAGTCTATGCTCTAGTTGCTTGGGAAACACCCTCCTCTCACCATGGATTTGAGAGGTGAGCCTTTGGATGAAGTGATGATCTAAGTTGGAGATGATCCATCATGTTGCCCGATTGGTGATGGAGGTTGTGAAAAACCCCTCTCTCTTGGTTGTTGAGAGGTGAGCTAATCCTCTTGATCTTTTAGGGTTTTGATGATGGTGATCTTGAGGTTGGTGATGACCTTGTCGGGATGAGCTTGGTGCTTTACATGACACACCTTGTAGTAGTGCTGCCTGACACTCCTTATTTTGAGTTTTGATCTTGGCCGACATGATGAGTTGAGGATATGGCTCTCTTGCTCTTGTGGTAACGTTGGGTGGTATGCCTTAACTGATATGATCCTTGTGTCCTTGCACGATACCCTCTTCTAGAGTTGTCTTGGTCGATATGCTAAGTTAAGTTCTATTAACCTTGTTGCATGACATGGCGCCTTAGTGGCCACCTTGCCCATGGACGATAGGGTGTTTTGGATGACATGATGTCTTGGAGGATATGGTGTGCTGGTTGGGCATTAGGGTTTGGTCTTGGGCGACATGCTCCTGGTCGATATGACCCTTAGCCGATGAAGTGTCGTGGGCTGCCCAACATGCAACTCTAACCCTAGATGGGCGATAGAGTTCTTGGTCATTGGGTAGTTGTGATGCCCAACACATCCCTTAGCACCTGGTTGCACGACACAGTCCTTGAACCAATTTGCATGATACCCTGGGTGTTGGTCTGCTCGTCGCCCTCTATGAATAAGAGCACGACATGATGATGGTTGATATGGCGGCATAACACCTTAAGGTTGGATGCCCTAGTCGATAGAGCCTTGGTGAGAGTAGTTATCCTACCTGATACTACCTATAGTCAGGGTTGCACTACCCGTCACACTTCTAATGAGGGTAGTGAGCACCTTTGGTGAGGGTTATGTCCAACCCGGAAACCCTAGGTAGTAGTTCTTTATCATGTAACCACGTCTTTTGATATATGGATGATAGTTGCAAACCTATGCTATGTTGGATGTCTAATGATGATGCCATTTTAAAATGATAAGATGCTTTCCCATGTTTATAAGGTAAAGAGCATAAATGGATGCTCATGATTTGATAGAAGTGATATAATTGATACAGTATGACACACATATTTATAGTCATGACATGTGCATCTGCAAATCCTAATGACATGATAATTAGTAAAGCTCTATGTCTGGTGATTGTAAGTTATCTCTCTTGATGTGCATACTAACCATGTAGGTATATTAGATGAATTCATAGCCAGGTAAGAGCTATAAGGTATATGTGTTTGAATAACATTGCATCATGATTATAATCCTTGTTGATGAGATAACATGCATCACTAGTATGATGAGATAGGTCTGAGGAGCTGATGAAGGCTGAGTGCCTAGTTGAGGTGTTATCCTTTGATGATGAGATAAGGGATTGCTATCCCAGGATGTTGATGTAAGATGTTGATGCCTTGAGAGGCAGTAGGAATCTGTGAGGAGGGATTGAGATCCCATGATAGTGACAGTGATAATGTAACTCAATGCTGTATAACTTGGTTGCCTCAACAACTCACTTAAAATGTACTAATGAATTACTGTGAAACATATCATGTAGTTGCCCTGGACATAGATCCATCATCGTCAGATTTGGTGATGGTGAAATAGATTTATCCTGTGGGATTACCTAGAGAGCATATTGTTGAATATGCGGGGTTTTTTCCTAGCCAAAAATAGGAGGATTAGAGTACAACTGTGGTTGTAGACTCTGTATGGTAAAGACATTGGTGAACAAGCCCATGACTCAATGAGTTAGAGCATGAATGCATTCATGGCTCAAGAGCACAGTGATCAGGCCCATGGCTCAAAAAGTATAGTAGCACATGTGTCAAGGTGAGCTAGAGATATGGGTAGCTTGCAGAGCTGACCCTAAGGCTGAGGCCATATAAGCATAAGACTGCTGTCCTACTTTGGTTTTCATGCACTGACCACGAGGAGGTGAGGTCATGGAGTCCGGCTCTCCCATTGACCTTGTATGGCACCAGTTTTGGGCTTCACAGCCGAAGGTTGGATTCGAGCAGGGACATCTCACTTCCTCAGGGCATAATAAAATGTAATCCAACCGAATGGTATATACTGCTTAGAGCAAAACATGAAACATTGATTGATGACTTTCTTATATAGCTGATCTAGTTATCTCTTACAGTTACTTGTACGATCTTGATGTTTTGTGATAAGATCTTATAAATCTTATCTTGTCAATCATGTTCCATAAAGAAATACTTGGTTATATGCCTCCTGGATATCTTGGTAAGATTGATGGTAATAATAATCTTTCTCAGTATGCTGCTCTTATTATATGTCTTTACTAGCTATCCGCTTTATCTACTTTTTTTATAGTTTTGGTAGGGAGTTATGTTTCTCGCTGGGACTGTGTGTCTCACCCCGCTGGTTTACAACCTTTTCAGGTGATCACATTAGACATGGTGGTGGTCGTGAGGTTGCGATCGAGCAGCTAGAGGAAGAGCAGTAGAAGGCAAGAGATGGACATGTTGCTGTTTTGGTGGTTTTGTAGTAGAATCCTAGAGTCATCCTTGTACTCTCAGGTCCTCGGAGGTGTTTTGACGATGTATCACAATGTATAGTTTTTGAACCTTTGTTTATCCTATTGTTGGCCTTATGTGGCATGTTATGTACATATAAACAGGTGATGAACTCATGTGTTGGAAAGACAGCTGGTTTCTGTAAGCTGTGAACTTATATTAAGGCTTGTGTATGTTTATATAACATGTTTCCTTGCAGGATGAGGATCTGGTTGTAATAGTTCTCTTTTATATGTTTTCTGCAAACGGTTTTAATTAACCTGTGTTTTTGGTAATATGTGGTTTATGGTGTTTCCACACATTTTTGTGTGTCACCTTACTGTCTGTGTGATGGCGGGGTGTCACAGTTGGTTTGGTATCAGAGCTCTAGGTTCGCTGAGTGTACAGGGATCTAGAACTAGGTTTGTGTCTATTCTTGTGAGTTTCCCACATTTTCTTACAATCACCTTCTGCCCTCAGCGGAAGATAAAGCTTAAAGATGTCTAGAAACCATGAAGAACATGTTGTCGAGAGAAACGATGTTGCATTAGTTGATGGAGCAAGAGTGCAGGCACATGAAGATTGGGTGCATGAGGTCCCTCAACTTGACCCAGCCATTCTTGAAAACCCTGCCTACCAGCACCTTATAGGGAAGTTGATGGCTACGATGAATCACATGGTGGAAAGAGTGTCAGTGCCTCCGCCAAGTGCACAGACTCCCCATGGTGAATCACCAGGCATTGGGAAGTCCTTTGAGCGGATTCGCTAAGTCGGAGCTTCAGATTATGTTGGAACGGCTAATCCAGCGGATGTAGATCTATGGCTGACAGGCCTTGAGAAGGCCTTTCAGATCCTTGACATCCCTGAAATAGACAAAGTAAAGCACATTGTCTACCTTCTGATGGGTAGTGCTGGCCACTGGTGGGCCATTGAGGAGGAGAAGTGACCCAGTGAGGTGGAGAAGTGACCCAGTGAGGTGATCGATTGGGAGGTTTTCCGACGAGAGTTCGTCAACAGATACTTCCTAAAGACGTATCTTGACAAGAAGATCAATCGGTTTGAGCGTATGTGCCAAGGATCGATGAACATCAATGAGTATGAGTCCAAGTTCATGGACCTACTGAGGTTTTGTCCTCACATGGTGGTGACAGATGATGAGCGGATCAGACAGTTTGAGAAGGGTTTAAGTGCTGAGTTGTCGACACCTGCTGCTGCTTTAGAGAATCGGGAGCGGTTTGCCACATAAGTGGAGTCTGTACGCATGATTGAACGGTCTATTACGGAGAAAAAGGAGTCCATGACCAGGAAAAGGCCTTCTCAGTTCCAGGGATAGAGATTCGGTGGCTTCAAGAAGCCAAGGTTTTCAGTACCTTCTGGGCTAAGAGGTTCCAATGCACTGTCACACTGGTCCCCGAGTAAGGGAAGAGAATATGTTTTTTCATCGTTGAAGGCACATAGTACATCTTTAGTGGCAGTGACGGGGCCATATAGGCCATAGATAGAAGGAAGGTCATGCTATCTTTGTGGACAGACCAGACATTTGAGGTCAAATTGCCAAAAGAGAGATGTTGAAGTTACACAAAAACTTAGGTAGAGTTAGCAAGGGTCAGATAGATAGTAGCCCAGTGGTAGCAGAGGGTGAGGACGCAGTCAAGCATCACAAGTGGGATCATCTTCTCAAGGAAGAAGAAGACGTGGACAACAAGCAATGACTCAATTCTATACTATGAGTCAGCCGAAGGCAATAGTCAACCAGCATGTGGTGGCAGGTCAGATGGAGTTATTTCATTTTGATTTGTCTTCTTCTTGCTTTATATCTATTCTGGTTAACCCGGGTGCTACACACTCTTTTATCACTCATAGTATGCTTGATAAATGTCTCTTACCTGTTAGTTGTAAGAAAAATAGCCTGTTGTTAGAAACCCCTCTTGATGGTTCCTCAATGCTTCGAGAAGTGTGTCCATCCTGTGCTCTATCTCTTTCGGGACACAATATACAAGTGGATCTTATACCACTTGAGATGCATGGATTAGATGTGATCCTTGGTATGGATACATTAGAGAAGTATACGGTTGTGTTGGACTATGGTTCCAAGCAAGAAATGTTTGATGATAGTGGAGAGAAGTGGATCTTCCAAGGAGATAGGACGATTCTCCTAACACGTTTGGTATCAGCTATGGTGGCAGAAAAGATGCTACAACAAGGATGTAAGGCATTCCTAGCTCATGTTGTGGATACCAAGGCAAAAGGTCCTAGCCTTGAGGAGATGCATGTTGTCTGAGAGTTTGTGTATGTGTTTCCCGATGAGTTCCCCGATGTTCCCCCACCTCGAGAGATTGATTTTGAGATCAATCTGGTGCCAGGAACATAGCCAGTTGCTTAGACATCGTACAGGATGGCTCCAGCCGAGATGGCAGAACTGAAGAAGCAGTTACAGGATATGTTGGATAAAGGTTTCATCCGACCGAGCACATCATTGTGGGGTGCTCCGGTCCTATTCGTAAAGAAGAAGGATGGATCGATGCGTTTGTGCATAGATTACCGGCAGCTGAACAAAGTTACGATCAAGAACAAGTACCCGTTGCCAAGGATAGACGATCTGTTCGATCAGTTGAGTGGTGCTACAGTGTTCTCAAAGATCGATCTATGGTCTGTATATCATCAGTTGAGGATTAAGGATGATGACATACCAAAGTCAGCTTTTAGGACGAGGTATGGTCACTTCATGTTTGTGGTTATGCCGTTTGGGCTAACCAACGCGCCTGCTACTTTCATGGATCTGATGAATAGGGTGTTTCGTCCATTTCTAGATTAGTTTGTTATAGTTTTCATAGATGACATCTTGATCTACAATCGGGACAGTCAAGAGAATGAACAACATCTTTGACAAGCTTTGACTCTTCTTCACCAACATCAGTTATATGCCAAGTTTAGTAAGTGCGAGTTCTGGTTGAAAGAAGTGCCTTTCTTGGGTCACGTGATATTTGCTGAAGGAGTCAGAGTCGACCCTAAGAAGGTGGAGTCAGTTGTAGATTGGGAGCAACCAAAGAGGCCGACAGAAGTACGTAGTTTTTTGGCTTTGGCAGGATACTACCGGAGGTTTATAAAGGACTTCATTGTGATCGCGTTGTCGATGACAAAGTTGACCAGGAAGGATGTACCTTTTGTTTGGGGTGATCATTTTTAGCAAGCTTTCTAAAGATTGAAGGAGAAGCTGACTAGTGCTCCAGTGCTAGTGTTGCTAGAGCCTGGGAAAGGCTATGTTGTTTTCTACGATGCTTCAAAGAAGGGCCTAGGATGTGTGCTGATGTAGGAAGATCATGTGGTTTCTTTTGCTTTGCGACAGCTTAAGAAAGATGAGGAGAATTATCCGACACATGATTTCAATCTAGCAGTGGTGGTTCATATATTAAAGATCTAGAGACACTATCTTTATGGGGAAGTGTGTCAGATCTTTACAGATCATAAAAACTTGAAGTACATCTTCTCGTAGAGTGAGCTGAACATGTGACAGCGTCACTGGATGGAGCTGATGAATGATTATGATTGCACCATTGAGTATCATCCTGGTAAGGCGAATGTGGTAGCTGATGTGCTTAGTAGGAAGTCTTCTTCTCTTTCGATGAAGAAAGCACAATTGAGTTCCTTGGTATGCTATAGGTGGGATATGTTCGTTTCTTTGCGGCATATGAATGTACAGTTAGAAGTTTCCTTTTTGGTAGGTTTGTTGGCATAGATGCAAGTCAAGCCTACACTGAGACAGCAGATCAAAGATGCACAATAGGTAGATGATACAGTTCAATTGATCTGGTCAGAGTTTGGCAACGAAAAGATTGATGGGTTCCATGAGTCCGAGGATGGACTAGTTTGCTATCATGGTAGGATGGTGGTCCCCGATGTTGATGATCTGAGAATGCTAGTGCTCGAGGAAGCACACACATCGATGTATGCTATGCATATAGGAGTCACCAAGATGTATCACAATCTGAAGGACCTGTATTGGTGGCCTGGCTTGAAAAAGAATGTAGCCGAGTTTGTGGCTAGGTGTGCAGTATGCCAGCAAGTTAAGGCTGAGCATCAGAAGCCGGTAGGTATGTTGCAACCCATGCCAATACCGTAGTGGAAATGGGATTATATAACCATGGATTTCATAGTTGGTCTGCCAACGACAACTAAGAATCATGATTCCATCTGGGTGATAGTGGACAGATTGACAAAAACTGCTCATTTTATACCTATAAAGACAACATATACAGTAGAGAAGCTTGCTCAGGTGTATGTAGATGAGATAGTGCGTTTGCACGGTGTACCCACAACGATAGTCTCTGATAGAGGACCTCAGTTCACGAGTTGTTTCTGGGAACAGTTGCACAAAGCGTTGGGAACGCAGTTGAGATTCATTACTGCCTTCCACCCACAGACAGATGGATAGTATGAAAGGACTATTCAGACTTTGGAGGATCTTCTTTGAGCTTGTGTTTTGCAGTTCCTAGGAAGTTGGGACGTACATCTAAGTTTGATAGAGTTTGCCTACAACAATAGTTACCAATGGAGCATTGACATGGCTCCTTATGAGGCTCTATTTGGAAGGAAGTGCAGATCTCCTCTATGTTGGTATGAGTCTGGTGAGTATCACCTTTTGGGTCCTGAGTTAGTGTAGCAAACAACAGAGAAGATCAAAGTAATACAACAAAAGTTGATAGCAGCACAGGACAGACAGAAGTCGTACGCAGATAATCACTGATGACCTTTAGAGTTCCAGGTGGGAGACAAAGTGTATCTCAATGTCTCACCTTGGAAAGGCGTGCTGAGGTTTGGCCAGAAAGGAAAACGGGCACCCAGGTATATGGGGCCATACCCGGTAATAGCACATGTTGGCAAGGTAGCTTATAAGCTAGAGCTGTCACCAGAGTTGCACAGGTTACATCCGATGTTCCATTTCAACATGTAGAAGAAAAGTCATCCAGACATAGGGACAGTGATACGGCCAGTTGAGGTTGAGCTCGATGAAGATGTGACCTTTGAGGAAGGTCCAGTGATGATCCTCGATATAAGAGTAAAGAGGTTGAAGAGGAAGGACCTGGTTTTTATGAAAGTTCTTTGGCATCATCGTGGCATTGAGGAAGCCACATGAGATCTTGAGGAAGAGATGAGGAGGAAGTATCCCTCACTTTTCTCTTCGGGGGCCAAATCCCTTTGTAGAGGTTTATGGCTTGTAAGGACCCTGACCTCTGTTTTGGGCTTATCCTGTTTGCTTTGCCTAAACCTTGTGCTTAGTTGCTTGCTAATCACCACTGGTGGTGATTAAGGTTTGCTTGAGCTTTGTTGAGAGTGGAGGTGCTACTTGCAAATAACCTAAGTTTAGGGTTGATGAGCAAGTTTGTCACCTTGAGAGATGTTTTTATCTCTCCTTGCTTCCTCTAGGGTTGAGAGGAAGGGTTAGGCTCGTTGCTTGAGTTGCCCTGGGCTTTGTTGAGCTTTGATGGGCTCCATTTTTCCTTTTTTGTGCATTGCTTTGCCTTGTTGGACCTTGTATCGGGCAAGTGAGCTTGGTGTCGGCCATGGGTGTGTCGCCCATGGGGCTATGTTGGGCAAGGGAGTGTGGTGTGTTGGCCATGGACCATCTTTGACCTTTGTCTTTGTTTGTGTCACCACTCTAGTGGACACTTGGTGCATGGAGCTTGCATGTGGAAATAGCCTTGGACATGTGGTCATGGAGAGATGAGAAGGTGGCATTGCCCATGGACAAGTGTCACTAGGTGGGCAACACATTGTCTTGTTTTCTCCTCCACCCTCTTCTATATATGTATCTCCTTTCTCTTACTAAGGATCCCTTTAGTTCCTTAGTTTCCCCTCTTCCTTGGTGAACGACACCTCTCCTTTGCAACCTTGGTGTCTGATACCCTTGGAGGAGCTAAGCTTGGTGGCCGATCCTTCTCCTTGTAGTCTCCTTCCTCTTGTGGTGGTGCTTGAGCTTAAAGCTTGGAGCTTTGGAGCTTGACGAGCTTTCTTAAGGCAGGTGACATAACTGCTAACCCTAATTATACTACCTTCTTTATGTTGCATGTTCATATATGATCATGATTGGCCATGCATGTTGTTAGATATGTTTCTTTCTCTAGCTTGTACCTTTAATCTTGTGGATATAGTAATCATGTTGTTGATGATGTTGTTGTGTCTTGTGTTCCTTTAGTCCTAGTTGGTTGCACCCATAGATTAGAGTTACCTTTGGGGCAATACCACTTTCTCTCCTTAGTTTTGAGAAGTGAGTTTGAGCTCTAGTGATGTAGGCAAAACCCCTCTCTTCCTTAGTCATTGAGAGGTGAGTCTATGCTCTAGTTTTTTGGGAAACACCCTCCTCTCACCATGGATTTGAGAGGTAAGCCTTTGGATGAAGTGATGATCTAAGTTGGAGATGATCCATCATGTTGCCTGATTGGTGATGGAGGTTGTGCAAAACCCCTCTCTCTTGGTTATTGAGAGGTGAGCCAATCTTATTGATCTTTTAGGGTTTTGATGATGGTGATATTGAGGTTGATGATGACCTTGTCGGGATGAGCTTGGTGCCTTGCATGACACACCTTGTAGTAGTGTTTCCCGACACTCCTTGTTTTGAGTTTTGATCTTGTCCAACATAATGAGATGAGGATATGGCTCTCTTGATCTTATGGTGACCTTGGGCGGTATGCCTTAACCGATATGATCCTTGTGTCCTTGCATGATACCCTCTTCTAGAGTTGTCTTGGTCGATATGCTGAGTTAAGTTCTGTTAACCTTGTTGCCCGACATGGATCCTTAGTGGCCACCTTGCCCATGGATGATAGGGTTTTTTGGATGACATGATGTCTTGGATGATATGGTGTGTAGGTTGGGTGTTAGGGTTTGGTCTTGGGCTCCATGCTCCTGGTCGATATGTCCCTTAGCTGATGAAGTGATGTGGGCTTCCTAGCATGCAACCCTAACCCTAGATGGGTGATAGAGTTCTTGGCCGTTGGGTAGTTGTGATGCCCGACACATACCTTAGCACTTGGATGCAAGACACAATCCTTGAACTAGTTTGCACGATACCCTGGGTGTTGGTCTGCTCGTCACCCTCTATGCATAAGAGCACGACATGATGATGGTCGATATGGCAGCATAACACCTTAAGGTTGGATGCCCTAGTCGATAGAGCCTTGGTGAGAGTAGTTATCCTACCTGATACTACCTATAGTGAGGGTTGCACTACCCGTCACACTTCTAGTGAGGGTAGTGAGCACCTTTGGTGAGGGTTATGTTCAACTCGAAAACCCTAGGTAGTAGTTCTTTATCATATAACCACATCTTTTGATATATGGATGATAGTTGCAAACCTATGCTATTTTGGATGTCTAAAGATGATGTCGTTTACAAGCTTTGACTCATTTGAAACATATGATATGTAGGAATGACTTGTTTCATCACCCAACAAGCTTTGACACTAGAATGGATCTATAGCATAGGGCATCTACACAATTAGGGTTTCACTTGATTAATTATGCCAATTAAGCAGCTTTTAGTTAATCAATCAAGTTACAATGTACAAACCCTAAAAAAAATTCTATAAAAATAGGGGTTAGGTACAACTCCATAAGAATTAAAACGTATGAAATGAAACTTTTCACTTTATCACATGATGATTGTCTCACTGCCATTCACAAGGCCATAACCAACATCATATGTTATAGCTGCCACACATACCAATCATCAATAACACATTACTAGGGGATATTAATTCCTCAATCACATCTCTAGAGGATTTCACCTCAATCTAGGCACAAGGCACTTGTCAGGTCATTAGACCCAATCACATAATTCCTGCACATTCAATATTACAATATGCTTCAACAATGTTCATCATCACCACTATATATTAGATAAGGATCACCATAGCATTCACATAGCTATGACATTTATTCCACCTGAAAGGTTATGGTTACACAAGTAGGAGAGAGAAAGTACCATAATCATGCTAATCACTTTAAGAAATCTAAGAAAATACATCATATGTTCCGAAAAATAGGGATAGGGTTTCCATAGTATTATTTAATCATCAAACCCTATTTCCATTACTTCCTACATGTTTGGAATATATTAGGGATAATCACTATTAAGTATGATTAATCATTCACATTTACATCATCATGTATAGACCATTAAACAAGTATTGTGGTCGATTGGATGATAGTTGTAGTGACCTACATATTGCATGAGTGTAGATGTATGTAGTGACCATATGTTGAGTGTAGTGGTCGAAGGCACTAATGTGTAGAGACCAATAAGCATAGAACATTATGTTGTGACCACTAGGGAGCTAGGGTTAGGTTTGTTGTGACCTACTTAGGGTTGGAATCTGTTGAAACCAAAAACTATCATGTATGTGTGGACCAAACCACTTGAACAACCTATTGCAACCGCAAGCAAAAGGAGTGTCACCCATGTGTAATGACCCTCTACACATCACCATAAACACAAACAAGTGTTGTGACCACTACACAACCTTGGTCATGTGTAGCACTATGGCCGTAAAACACCAACCCTCCAAGAGTAGTAACCAACAACCATCCAAGATACTTTGACCAAAACAAACACATGGGGGTAGTAGTCAATCAAAGACAAAATAGGTGTTGCAACCCACAACTCAAGGTGTAGCAATCAACAATGTCAAGCTACCTCAATAGAACATAATCAACCTCAAAAAAGAGACAAACCATGATCAAAATAGATGGTATACGTCAAGGACACTAAGCATCATACAAGGGGAAACTCCATGCAAGGATGATTACCAAAACCCTAAAACATGTGTCATAGAAATCACCATGAAAGAACCTTGTTAAAAGAGATAAATCCCACATTCAACACACACAAAATAGAACTAAACCTTCATGCTACTCCAAGATACTTGAACCATAGGCATGTTGATAGAAATCCATATTCAAGAGAAAGAGGAAACCATCCCTTCCACAATCACCACAAAATCAGGTACAAAGATTAGAGTTTATGAGAACGAGTACTCTTCTTGAGAATACTACAAAATCTTTAACCCTAGATTATGGTAACTTCATCTAGCATATTAGGATCACATTTTAGATATGTAAACAACAACATGAATGCAAGAAAATAGTGCAATAATAGTAGGGAGAAGAGTTATACAACCCACCTTATGTAGATGATTAATCTCCAAAGACACAAGCTCCAAGAGGGAGGATGAAACTTCAACCAAGATCAACTCAGCCACAAGGTCACCTCAAGAATAAGAAACATACCAAGGTTAAAGGAAACTCAAGAAAGAGGGTGAAAACCCTAGGCCGAACAAGAAAGAAGAAAGAGGAGGCTTCTTCTCACATAGGTACCACCATGGTAAACCCATAGTCTCCGACCTTAGTGAAGAGAAGATTATCAAAGAATAGCCACCATGGTTGAATCATAGTCTCGCGGACAAGATGGAAGAGGAACATAGGGTAGTGATCAAAAGAAAATGTGACCAAGGAGAGATAATTGCTTACCACGAAGAAAGGTCACCAAAGATCACCACCAGGAAGATGATCAATCTCAAGATCACTACATGCAAGGTTGATCGGCCACAAAAACTCCAAGATCAGTCCTCTTTTGCTCCATAAAGCTCCAAGGACGAACACAAGAGAGAAGAGAAAGAGTGGGGCTAAAAAGATACTTACATGCGATGGAGAGGGGTTATATACTTAAGGCAAGAGGGGAGCAAGGGGGTTATGAGGTGTCAACACATGAGAGCACCAAAAGGACACTTGTCCACCAAGAAAATAGACATGATGTAAGGACCCTGACCTCTGTTTTGGGCTTATCCTATTTGATTTTCCTAAACCTTGTGCTTAGTTGCTTGCTAATCACCTCTAGTGGTGATTAAGGTTTGCTTGAGATTTGTTGAAAGTGGATGTGCTACTTGCAAATAACCTAAGTTTAGGGTTGATGAGAAAGTTTGTCACCTTGAGAGATGTTTTTCTCTCTCCTTGCTTCCTCTAGGGTTGAGAGGAAGGGTTGGGCTCGATGCTTGAGTTGCCTTGGGCTTTGTTGAGCTTTGTTGGGCCAGGTTTGCCTTGTTGGACCCTGTATCAGGCAAGTGATCTTGGTGGTGTGTCACCCATGGGGTTGTGTCAGGCAAGGGAGTTTGGTGTGTCGACCATGGACCATCTTTGACCTTTGGCTTCGTTTGTGTCACCACTCTAGTGGACACTTGGTGCATGGTGCTTGCATGTGGCAATAGCCTTGGACATGTGGTCATGGAGAGATGAGAAGGTGGCATTGCCCATGGACAAGTGTCCCTAGGTGGGCGACACATTGCCTTATTTTCTCCTTCACCCTCTTCTATATATGTATCTCCTTTCTCTTGCTAAGAATCCCTTTAGTTCCTTAGTTTCCCCTCTTCCTTGGTGAACGACACCTCTCCTTTGCAAGCTTGGTGTCTGATACCCTTGGAGGAGCTAAGCTTGGTGGCCGATACCCATGGAGGAGCTAAGATTGGTTGCTGATCCTTCTTCTTGGAGTCTTCTTCTTTCTCTTATGGTGGTGCTTGAGCTTAAAGCTTGGAGCTTTGGAGCTTGGAGCTTGCTTAAGGCGGGTTACATAACTTCTAACCCTAATTATACTACCTTCTTTATGTTGCATGTTCATATATGATCATGATCGGCCATGCATGTTGTTAGATATGTTTCTTGCTCTAGCTTGTACCTTTAATCTTGTGGATATAGTAATCATGTTGTTGATGATGTTGTTGTGTCTTGTGTACCTTTGGTCCTAGTTGGCCGAACCCATAGATTAGAGCTTCCTTTGGGGCAATACCTCTTTCTCTCCTTGGTTTTGAGAAGTGAGTTTGAGCTCTAGTGGTGTAGGCAAAACCCCTCTCTTCCTTAGTCGTTGAGAGGTGAGTCTATGCTCTAGTTGCTTGGGTAACACCCTCCTCTCACCATGGATTTGAGAGGTGAGCCATTGGATGAAGTGATGATCTAAGTTGGAGATGATCCATCATGTTGCCCGATTTGTGATGGAGGTTGTACAAAACCCCTCTCTTAGTTGTTGGGAGGTGAGCTAATCCTATTAATCTTTTATGGTTTTGATGATGGTGATCTTGAGGTTGATGATGACCTTGTTGGGATGAGCTTGGTGCCTTGCACGACACACCTTGTAGTTGTGTTGTACGACACTCCTTGTTTTGAGTTTTGATCTTGGCCGACATGATGAGTTGAGGATATGGCTCTCTTAATCTTGTGGTGACCTTGGGTGGTATGCCTTAACCGATATGATCCTTGTGTCCTTGCAAGATATCCTCTTCTAGAGTTGTCTTGGTCGATATGCTGAGTTAAGTTTTGTTAACCTTGTTTCATGACATGGTGCCTTTAGTGGCCACCTTGCCCATGGACGATAGGGTGTTTTGGATGACATGATGTCTTGGACGATATGGTGTGTTGGTTGGGCATTGGGGTTTGGTCTTGGGCTCCTTGCTCCTGGTTGATATGACCCTTAGCTGATGAAGTGATGTGGGTTGCCTAGCATGCAACCCTAACCCTAGATGGGTGATAGAGTTCTTGGCCGTTGGGTAGTTGTGATGCCCGACACATTCCTTAGCACTTGGATGCATGACACAATCCTTGAACCAGTTTGCACGATACCATGGGTGTTGGTCTGCTCGTCACCCTCTATGCATAAGAGCATGACATGATGATGGCTGATATGGTGGCATACCACCTTAAGGTTGGATGCCCTAGTCGATAGAGCCTTGGTGAGAGTAGTTATCCTACCTGATACTACCTATAGTGAGGGTTGCACTACCCATCACACTTCTAGTGAGGGTAGTGAGAACCTTTGGTGAGGGTTATGTCCAACCCGAAAACCCTAGGTAGTAGTTCTTTATCATGTAACCACATCTTTGGATATATGGATGATAGTTGCAAACCTATGCTATGTTGGATATCTAGAGATGATGTCGTTTACAATGATAAGATGCTTTCCCATATTTATAAGGTAAAGAGCATAAATGGATGCCCATGATTTGATAGCAGTGATATAATTGATACAATATGACACACATATTAATTGTCATGACATGTGCATCTGCAAATCCTAATGACATGATAATCAGTAAAGCTCTATGTCTGGTGATTTTAAGTTATCTCTCTTGATGTGCATAACTAACCATGCAGGTATATCAGATGAATTCCTAGCCAGGTAAGAGCTATGAGGTATATGTGTTTGAATATCACTGCATCATGATTATAATCCTTGTTGATGAGATAACATGCATCACCAGTATGATGATATAGGTATGAGGACCTGATGAAGGCTGAGTGCCTATTTGAGGTGTTATCCTCTGATGATGAGATAAGGGATTGCTATCCCAAGATGTTGATGCCTTGAGAGGCAGTAGCAATCTGTGAGGAGGGATTGAGATCCCATGATACTGACAGTGATAATGTAACTCGATGCTATATTACTTGGTTGCCTCAACAACACACTTAAAATATACTAATTAATTACAGTGGAACATATCATATAGTTTCCCTGGACATAGATCCATCATCGTCAGATTTGGTGATGGTGAAACAGGTTTATCCTGTGGGATTACCTAGAGTGCATATTTTTGAATATGCAGGGTTTTCTCCTAATACTCTTGCACAATATGCCACCACTCATGCATGATATGCCACCACCTTTGGCCGATATCCCCCTTACTTGTGATCAAAATACTTCATTATGGCCGATGTCACCCTACTTGGCCGATACCACCTTACTTGGCCGATATAAACTTGCTATGGATGATACCCAATGCTCTATGCATGATACCACTTCACTCCTGAATGATAAAAGGACCCTATGCACGATACTTTAGGGAAGGAGGGTGGTAAGATTCGAAAATTTTCACTAAGTGGTGAAAGAAGGGCTATATATACTTGTTGTTCATGAAGAAGTGTGAAAATGAGGTGTCATCAATTTGAGCTACTAGGTGCCACGTGTCCATGCATGGTTGACATGTGTACATGCATGCATTAAAATTTATCTTGACATGTAAAACTCTTGAGGATAATCTAGGGATGAATTTTCGTCCATTACTTATCCCTTTGAATAAGATATATCAATTAAATCACCACTTTATTCACAACCCGATACAACTTTTCTAAGGAAGTTGTAACCCAATACACCTCAACTCCTTTAGGATATTTGCACATCATGGTATTTTCCAAGAGTCCAAAAAATGATATGGGACTCCTCCTATGGCTCCTTGGCCGATAGGCACTCATATATAAGCTTTTCAACTTGATACAACTCAATTTAGGGTTTCATATTCAACCCCTTTTTTGGTCATTTCATCACCAAGAGTACCATCACTCATAATTGATTCAAACATGGTGTCGCCTCCTTTATCTCTCCTCTATATGATACTAAGAGAAAGTAGGGACACTCTAGAGGTGGTAATTTACATATCAACCCTACAATTTGGATAAATTACAATTTGTACCAAAATTGGTGCACAATCCACTAAAATTATTCAAACAGGTTGCAACTTGAAATTTAGGCTTTCCACAAGCCATACTTTAACATCATTCTCTCCCTTATGATGCTAAAACATATAAGATACATTAAACAGTGACATTTTGCAATATAGCCCCTCATCTTGGGTAAATTACACTTTATGCTCAAACTATCATATAATGCACAAATAGTTTGCAAATAGGATCAAACTTGAAATTTAAATTCTACAAGAGTCTTGATTACTTTTCAAAAGATTAAAACAAGTTTATGAACAACTTACTTAAGCAAAACTTCTAGGGTTAATTCATAACCCAGGTTAGGGATGTTATAATTATCAACCCCTAATAGGGATTTTGTCCCCAAAATCTCAAGAGAAAAGAGAAGGGTACTTCCTCCTCATCTCTTCCTCTAGCTCCCATGTGGCTTCTTCAATGCCACGATGATGCCCTAGAACTTTCACAAGAACTATGTCTTTCTTTTTCAACTTCTTGATTCTCCTGTCAAGAATCATCATTGGACCCTCCACATAGGATATATCCTCATTTAATTCTACCTCTATAGGTTGCAACACCAACTCTATATCGGGATGACATTTTCTCAACATAGATACATGGAACACTAGATGTAGTCTATGTAGCTCAGGTGGCAACTCCAACCTAAAATCTACCTTTCTTATCTGTGCTCTCACTGGATAAGGTCCCATAAATCTAGGAGCTAACTTACCCTTTTTCCCAAATCTGAGAACACCTTTCCAAGGAGAGACTTTGAGATACACCCTATCTCCAACTTGGAATTCTAGTGGCCTATGACGCTTATCAGCATAAGACTTCTGTCTTTCTTGTGTGGCTTTCAATTTTTGTTGTATTACTTTAATCTTCTCAGTTGTCTGTTGCACTAACTTAGGACCCAAAAGTTGGTATTCTCCTATTTCATACCAGCATAACGGAAATCTACACCGTCTACCATATAAGGCTTCATATGGTGCCATATCAATATTAGTCTGGTAATTGTTGTTGTAGGCAAACTCTATCAAGCTCAAGTGTATGTCCCAACTTCCTACAAATTGAGGAACACATGCTCTAAGCAAGTCTTCCAGAGTCTGTATAGTTCTTTCAGATTGCCCATCTGTCTGAGGGTGGAAAGTTGTGCTAAACTTCAACTGAGTACCCAAGGCTTTATGTAGTCATTCCCAAAAATGACTGGTAAACTGGGGACCTCTATCAGATACAATTGTAGCTGGAACCCCGTGTAATCGCACTATCTCATCTATATAGATCTTTGCAAGTTTCTCAACAGTATAGGTTGTTTTGATATGAAGAAAATGTGCTGACTTAGTCAACCTATCAACTATCAACCAAATGGAATCATGACCTTTGTCTATTTTTGGTAAACCAACCACAAAGACCATAGTCACGTGATCCCATTTCCACTGTGGTATAGGTAAAGGTTGCAACATTCCTATGGGCTTCTAATGTTTAGCTTTAACCTGCTGACATACTGGACACCGCATAACAAAATCAGCTACATCCTTCTTCAAACTAGGCCACCAATACATATATTTTAAGTAATGATAAATTTTGGTACTCCCTGGATGCATTGCATATATGGATGAATGAGCTTCCTCCATGACTAGCTTTCTTAAGTCATTGGCATCAAGTACTACCATCCTACCATGGTAACATACTACCTCATCCTCTGACTCATGAAAACCGTCTCGTTTCTCACTACCATACTCTGATCTGATCTGCTAAATCATAGTATCATCCTGTTGTGCCTCTTTGATCTGTTGTTTCAGAGTAGGTTTCACTTGCATCTCAGCTAACAGTCCAGCTAACAAAGATACTTTAAGTTGTACATTGTTCTGCCTCAAAGAGACAAGCATGTCTAGTTTAAAGCACACTAAAGAGTTCAACTGTGCTTTATCTACGAGTGGCATTGATGATTTTCTACTTAGTGCATCTGCCACTACATAAGCCTTTCCTGGATGATAATCAATTGTACAATCATAGTCCATGATTAACTCCATCCAGCGGCGTTGTCTCATATTCAACTCGTGTTGTGAGAATATATACTTTAAGTTCTTATGGTCTGTGAAAATCTGAACTGTTTCTCCATAGAGATAATGTCTCCATATTTTCAACGTATGAACCACTACAGCTAATTCTAGATCATATGTTGGATAATTCTCCTCGTGTTTCTTAAGTTGTCGGGAAGCAAAAGAAACTACATGATCACTCTGTATCAGCACACATCCTAAACCATTCTTAGAGGCATCACTAGAAAACAATTTATCCCTTTCCCTACTCAGGTAAAGCTAACACAGGTGCACTGGTCAACTTTTCTTTCAACAACTGGAAAGAATGTTGACACTTGTCATTCCAGACAAAAGTAACTTCCTTCTTAGTCAACTTGGTTAGGGGTAAGGCTATAGAACTGAAGTCTTTAATAAACCTCCTGTAATAATCTGCCAGGCCTAAGAAACTACAAATCTCAGTCGGTGTCTTGGGTTGTTCCCACTCTAACACAAATTCCACTTTCTGTGGATCAACACAAATACTTGAAATAGATATAACATGTCCAAGAAAAGACACTTCTGACAACTAAAACTCACACTTGCTAAACTTGGCATATAGGTTGTGATGTCTTAACAAAGTCAAGGCTTGACGAAGGTGTTGTTCATGTTGTTGACCATCTCTATTATATATCAGGATGTCATCTATAAAGGCCACTACAAACTGATCAAGGAATGGTTGGAAGATTCTATTCATCAGCTCCATAAATGTAGCTGGTTCATTAGTTGGTCCAAATGATATAACTACAAACTCATAATGACCATACCTTGTCCTAAAGGCTGACTTAGGTATGTCACTCTCCTTGATACATAGCTGATGATATCCTGATCTTAGATCTATCTTAGAGAATATTGTTGCACCACACAACTGGTCAAATAGATCATCTATCCTTGGCAAAGGATATTTGTTCTTAATAGTCACCTTGTTATGATGTCTATAGTCTATGAATAATCTCACAGACCCATCCTTCTTTTTAACAAAAAGAACTGGAGCACCCCATGGGAAAGTACTCGGTCGAATCAAACCTTTCTCAAGAAACTCTTGTAACTGTTTCTTAAGTTCTGCCATCTCAGCTGGTGCCATCCTATAGGGTGTTTCAGCTATAGGTTGCGTACCTGGAATTAGATTAATATTGAAATCAATCTCTCGAGGTGGAAGAATGTCTGGAAGTTTGTTAGGAAACACATCTACAAATTCCCTAAAAACATGAACTTTAGAAAGACTAGGACTCTCTGCTCTAGTATCTACCACATTTGCCAAGAATGCAAAGCATCCTTGTCTCATCAACTTTTCTACTACCATAGCTGACACTAGAAAGGTTGGAAGAATCTTTCTGTCCCCCTGAAAGACTCATGTCTCACCATTGTCTATAAACATAGCTTGCTTGGAACCACAATCCTAGACAACCTTATACTTTTCTAGGGTGTCCATCCCAAGAATTATGTCAAATCCATGTGTCTCAAGTGGTATAAGATCCACCTGAATGTTGTGTTCTGAAAAGGTAAGAACACAGGGAGAACATACCTCCCGCAACACCGTAGATCCGACTAACAGAGTTTCAAATAACAGATTGTCTACTCTACGATTGACAATCATATTGCAATCATGAATCACTTTTTGAGTGATAAAGGAATGTGTAGCACATGGATCAATCAAAATAGATACGAAGCAGGATGAAGACATATTAGAATGAAATAATTCCATCTGACCTATCACGACTCGTGGGTTGACCACTGCCTCCAGCTGATTCATAGCATAGAATCTTTCCGTTGGTGGTTTCCAGTCACACGTCTGGTTGTTGGGTGCAGATGAATTAGCTTGGGATGCCTATCCATGTCCTTGTGTGCCACTGCTAAACTGTTGCCTCTAAGAGCCTTGCTAACTCTACCTCGATGGTTGGGTTACATTCCTGTCACCAAATGGACAATCCCTCATCAGATGTCCTGGCTTCCCACACTTATAACAACTTAGGTTTTCCCATTTCGGCCTAGATGGTCCTGTTACTGACATTGATGCTGAACTTTGGGCTCTACTTGGTGGTAGACTACGACCTCTACCCTTACTAGACGTCCACTGTATCTGAGCACTAAACCTCTGTGGTTCTATTGGTGCAGAAAACTTTGGTTTCTTTAAACTTTCGGACCTCTGTCCTTGGAACTGTGCATGCACTTTCCTACTATTGGCTTCACATTTCTCAGTCACAAACCTTTCTATCTGCCTAACTGACTCCACAAAGGTGCCAAACGTCTCTCTATTTTCTAGAGCAGATGCAGGTGTGGTTAGATCAATGTTCAAACCCTTCTCAAAATGTCAAACTCTCTCCTCATATGTAGTAGCCATGTGTGGACAAAACCGTAGAAGCTCCATAAATTTAGCTTCATACGCGCTAATGTTCATTGGTACTTGCTTAATCCACTCAAACTGTGAGATTATCTCATCCAGATAAGTCTTGGGAAAGTATCTACTGACAAACTCATGTCAGAACTCTCTCCATTTGACCTCAACACCTATTCGTTTCTCCTCCTCAATGGCCCACTAGTGGCCATCACTTCCTTTAATAGGTACACGACATGCTTAACTTTCTCAGTTTCTGGAATGCTGAGGATTCTAAGGCTATCTCCAACTCAGTAAGCCGTGAATCTGCATCTTCTGGGTCAGTTGTACCAATATATTTGGTGTCTCCTACCCAGCTTAACCATTCAAAGGTATTACCATATCCATGCCCCTCATTGGGAGCTGGTTCCCTAGGTGTAGGTGCTAGCATTCGATCTGCCATATGTGTCATTGTATTCATGAACTATCCAAACAGAGCATGAAAAGCTGGGTTTTCTATCGAAGCTTGGTCAAGCTAGGGATTCTTAGGTTCTAGTTCCTCTCTAGCTTGATCCATTGCACCTCCTCCTAGTGCAACAACAAGTTCTTTGTGTGATCCAACCATCTTTAAACTTTACTTCTTCTCCTATATGAGTAGAAGCCACTATTAGATAAACTGGATGACACTTAGAACATACTCAACAACCTTAATCCTATGTCTCTGTAGACTCAGCGAACCTTAGGCTCTGATACCAAAACTTTGTGATGATCCAACAACAAATCAAACTGTCACCGGTAAATAATTTCGGAATAACAATAAGCAACGGATTAACAAAATCACTAAAAATTAAAACCATTTGCAAAGAGATCCATTTCCAAGAAACTCTTAAGAAGAGAACCAAAGTATTACATACATCATGGTTCACATTGTACATACCATGTACCATCTCATCTCAAGGATAACATATAACATTTGCATTGCCAAACTATACATAAGCAACATAAAACCTCGAGGCATAGAAGACAAAATCTCAGATTGTTCATAAAAATGGTTACGTACTGACTCCAAGGACCTGAGAGTACAAAGACGACACATAGGACTTATATCTACAAGACATGATAGATAACACACTCAACCTGAGATGCTACTACTATCCCTGATGTTGTTGTCCTCCCTCTGTTGTATGGTCCTTACCTCCTCATCCGCATCCACCTAAAAATGTTGGTGACCAACGGGGTGAGACCCATGTCCCAGCGAGAGATATAACCCTCCACGAACAATATTAATATTGTATATAAACAGTAATAAAACTGAGCAGAGGATTATTTTATATTAATAAGTAGGATTTAATCACTGTTTAAGTAGAATAGAGAAATATCATCTTTTGAAACATTGTAGCTATATATGATAAAGCAGTAATTCATCTATTCATTTTAAAAGGAATATGAAGAACATGTATAACCTCTATCCATTTAAGATGCAATAAGAAATGTAACATCAACTAATGATTTTCATATTCCACCCTTAAGCAAATATGTAACTTCAACTAATGATTTAATCACTGTTTAAGTAGAATAGAGAAATATCATCTTCAGAAACATTGTAGCTATATATGATAAAGCAGTAATTCATCTATTCATTTTAAAAGGAATATGAAGAACATGTATAACCTCTATCCATTTAAGATGCAATAAGAAATGTAAAATCAACTAATGATTTTCATATTGAATTTTATCTTTTTATTGGAATATCCAGTTCTCTCAAATTTTAAATGTACTTTAGAAACTCAATTATAGACACCCTGTTAAATTTACGTAATTTTTTGATGACTTTTGATCTCTGAAGAGAGGGTGTCGATCGAGTTCTGTGCAGGACAAACTCGACCGACCATGCTGCTGACTGCTATATAGCAGTGTAGTATTTTATTTTTTATAATTTATTTCATTATCCAATAGAGCTCAAATTTTAACTCAAGGTTTGATACTCAGTTTTCAACAATATACTAAATTTGCAGAATTTTTGGAAGAATTTTTGTATCCCAAAAGACCTTGATCGGTCGAGTTCTGAGGGAGACAAACTCGACCGACCAGATTTTTCTTGAAAATAAAAAAGACTGAAAAATGTTTATAATTAATTATTCCAAGCACCTTAATGAGTATATAGGACTCTATTACGACCCAAGCACCTCTCATTTCCGTCCCACACTTCCGAGCTTCGTAATTTTTGAGAGAGGAGGAGATTTTAGGGTTTGGAGATTCTAAAGTGGAAGTTTCAGATTTCTGGGTTTTCTCTTTCCAAGGTTGGTAAATTCTATACAGACCATAAATCTTTACTAGGTTTATTTGCTTCTATTCTCTCCTATGTATAGAACTCGTCACTTCCCTGATTTGGATCAAAAGAATCCAAATTGATCTCTTCTTTCATTCTTTCTTCTTCAATTTTTCTTCTTCTAGGTTCTTGAGTGAAGAGGAGTAGGAAGCAACTGTTTTCTTGAAGCAAGGACTTGATTCAAGAATTATTAGTAGCTGGGCTACGAATTTCAGGTGTTTCACACCTGAGGTGAATGCTTTTCTCCCTCCTAAGCTTTGTATTCATGTTGAAAGCCCAATTCAATCCGGCTAAAACAATCAGAAACCTTGTTTGTATATGTATGTGATTGGATTTGATTTGGGAAAGATATTGGGGAATTCAGTTTTTACTGATTTTGATTATTTCCCACTAATTGAAACTTGATTAGTTCTTGTTATATTGATTGAGGATGCATGAGTATTGTTATGGGTAGATGAATATGGTATTTCATGTGAATTTTGCCTAAAAATCAGCCCAATGGCCGATATGCTTGGAATTGAATTGACATGTATAAATTCATATCTGAATTGTGCTAGATTGTATTATACAAGTGTATTGTTGAATATTAATGGAATTGAATGACCACATATACTGATTAGGATTTGTGTTGAGAAAATGAATAAAATGAGTCAATTAATCGATGTATACTCATGATTGATGAATGAAATGCGTGAAAATGGAAACTAGGGTTTCCATGTTTGTGAATAACCCTAATGAACCCTTGGGTCATGATTGGATTACTAAATGATATGATTATTATGATATGTTGAACTAAGGAATGACTTCTTGAAAACCCTACAAGTTTATTACTAAGACAATTATGAGTAATAAAGCTAGAACTTGTATATGATGTTTGAAATGTGATCAAATGCTGAAATTGAAAGTATTAATACTTCAATTGAATATGATGAGTCTTACTAATATCATCTAAGTCTAATGCATTTGTTTTAGTATAATCAAGGATGATCATTGTTGATTATGGGAATGACATTACTAGTCAATATCAAGGTACACTTATCTGAATATAAGAGACAATATGAACAAGATGTACTTAATGGTGATTGCAAGATAAAGATGAAACTAATGAAGATAGTATGATGAAGTATTTTATCTTTAAATTAATTACATATGGATTAACCCAAATTAAATAAAATATACTAAGAACTGTACTTTGGTAAATGTTATGTAGAAGAGAAGCATTATATGTAAAGTGAATCAAGAAAGATTGGTCCAGATAATGTAATGAACATGAAATGAAAGAAGTTGAGACTACTGAGTATAAAATGATGGAAAAAGATAGGAATTAATAGATAATTCTAAGAATGTAACTCTTACCCTAAAATGATTAGTTTGATGATGCTAGTTAATGATAATATCAAATGGGGAATTAAGAGATTGCACATAACTGTAATTGAATTCAACAAAAAGATGAAAGTCAAGTATTTGAATTGATTTATAAGAATGTGTTCTTGAATTATGAATTGTACTATGAGAATGGGCTAATAGTACAAAACTTCAATTGATAGTGAACATGTGATGACTAGTAACCCCATATAAAGAATGTGAAATAAAAGAAGAAGAGAACTAAGTCTGGTATGCATGTATATGCATGAAATTTATTGGCATCTATTCAGATAGGATGGAACATGCATATGTTGTATGATAAATCTATTCTGAGTATGAGGAATGATACATGATATCTATATGCTTCTACTGTTGCTAGTTTTAATGCCTCTATTAATATTTGTTCAGAACTGTGATATATAATGAGCTGATAAGATTTATGTTGAAATGGAATTTAATATGCACTCCTTATATTGAGAAACCCTGATAAGAGTAAATGTTGCATAATGAGATTATGTCCAGGGCTGAAGGCCCAATGATGATGATAAAACCCTGACGGGGTAAATGATGGACAATAAGATTATGTTTCGGGTAGAAAGCCCACTATTGATGATTGCTATGAATTGATGTAGAAGATAGAAATAATCATATTTGTTGCAATTTATAGACTTATTGTGCTTCTTGCTTTGATCATTGCCCTTATTGATAAACTTAATCTGTTTCATGTTATTATAGTTACGCGAGAATACACAGATATGATGTATGATGTTTTGAATTCTTCTAAGATGACTGAAAGAGATTAATAACAAGTGAAATGATTGAACATCTAGTTAGGTGCCCTGAACACCGTGAGTTTCCCCCGAGGACCACACTGGGGAAACAAAACGGATCTCCTTGTAGTAATCGATGAATTATGAGAAGGATTTCCGGAGTGTGGATCGAAACCTTAAAGGTTAGACCACCAGGATTCAGGAGTGAGTCATCTGGAGTGGCTCTGGCCCTAAATCCTTGCTGTGAAAGTCTATGTCCAGATGGAATAGACTCTGTTGAAATGAAATATGTGAAATGTGAAATGAAAAATATGTGAAATACTGTGATATGTGATATACTGTTTTGTTGGTTCCTATCTCGTGTACCTGAGATGAGGACGTGAGCCTCTTTAGGCAACCCTGAGGTGGCCAGGGTCTGTTGTTGATATCTTAGGGTGGCCGGCTAAACCCTAAGATAGTGACAGTGAGTCATTGACACGAGAATCAGGCGTGGCGACTTCTACTTGGTGAGGTACAAGCCAAGTAGTTTCAAGGCAAATGAATAAAAGATGATAAGTCGTGTAGAATATGATTTGAATGATTATTATATTCCTTGTAATACCACTTGATGATTTGTCATTGTTGATTATACTTCTTGTTGTGGAAAGTAATCATGTTGCTACAAACATTTTCTATTTCACATTATGATATGTCATGTTGACAAGTTATACATGATGGGATTCATATCCATTCTAATTATGAGTTGGATTGCTTACTATTTGATAGTATTGTTTGGTAGATATGTATTATGTGTACTTCAGCTTCAGGACTGCAGGATGTGTTCCTGGTCCGGCTGGTGGAGTGTCACAAAGATAATGTTATTGTTATGTATTGGTTCAAAAT
Organism: Alisma plantago-aquatica; assembly: GCA_963693085.1. Lineage (NCBI taxonomy): Eukaryota > Viridiplantae > Streptophyta > Magnoliopsida > Alismatales > Alismataceae > Alisma > Alisma plantago-aquatica. The sequence continues at coordinate 782,762,771 of OY856413.1, forward strand.
GCTTAGAACTTGACTTATTACTCATGTAGTAAGATTCTTAATCTGAACTAGAAGTATCTGTTGATTTGTTCATGTCCAGCTGGTAGAGTGTCAAAAGGGTAATGTTATTGTTATGTATTGATTCAAAAATGCTTAGAACTTGACTTATTACTCATGTAGTAAGATTCTTAATCTGAACTAGAAGTATCTGTTGATTTGTTCATGTCCAGCTGGTGGAGTGTCAAAAGGGTAATGTTATTGTTATGTATTGATTCAAAAATGCTTAGAACTTATCTTATTTCATATGCAGTAGGGCTCTAAATCTGAACTGAGAAGTATCTACTGATTTGTTCATAGACATGCTTTAACAGATGTTTCAAAGTTATAATTGGTTTAAGTGATTACCTTATCTGTTGGATTAGATTACCATTGTAAGATAGATTTGACTCATGATAGAACTATCTTCTAGACTTTTCAATATCTGCATGTTTCTTTTAAGTTTTATATTTAATCTAATGCTGATGCATGTACCTAGCTTGAGTGGGAGGTATCCACTCACTGGGGCTCTATATGAGTCTCATGAGGTTGATTCAAATGTTTTTAGGTATAATGCTATCCAGCGGAGAGGTCACAACATGGAAGATATAAATAGCATAATCTAGATAGATTAGAATGTCCATGTACTCTCTCTTTCCCGGGATGGGTTGTAGATTAAGTTTGTTCATCAATGTACATGTATCTGATGTAAACTGAACCGCATATGAGAATAAGATTTGATTCTAGATTTAATGGAGTTGAATATGATTTGTGATATCTAAATGTGATGTCCTTGATGTGAAATTGATTTATGAGTTTGTGAACAAAGAAAACGGAAAAAAAATTATCTGTATTTTTCGTATAATGTTTCATCACCTTTTTCGAGAATTCATTGTTTTACTTCATAATCTGGGTTTAGGTTTTGGGATTACCTCTAATGGTTGGTATTTGTGCTGATCAAAAGTGTGGGTCCCGACATCTGTCGTCTCGGTCAGTGCGAGACCACAAGTAGGACTACGTCAACTGCTTAAATAGCTTTCCAGGGTATATTGGCAACTTTTCTATAGAGCTACAACGGTGGTTGCACTCCTTCGGCGATTGAGAGATCTTGTGTTTATCTACCATCAATCCCGACATTTACCATCATCGGGATATTCATAATACATCCATCTCGGAACATATAATGAAGGATTGAGAGATCTCGTGTTTATCTCACATCAATCCCACATTAGGGCGTAAGGATATGTGCACCCTTTACCCTCACATATTAAAAAATATGTGCTCTCCAGGAGATCCAGTGGGAAAACCTACTTCACCATCACCAACTGCTGACGATGATGGATCTATGGTCAGGGCACTACATGATAAGATTCCACTTGATTAATTAAGTACATTACCTTATTCTTTTAGCATCAGTCAAGTTTTCAAACATGAATTATTATGACAAATGGTACAAAGAAAGGTGTAATACATGTATCAAGTACTTTTCAAATCTTTAAAACACATATAACATTTAGGATCTCAATCCCTTATATCATTACTAGGAATTCTCATCCCTCAACATTATTATCATCATGATTACTAGTTCTGGGTATTCAACCCTTAGTTCATCACTGAACACTGTTACCACTTTTCAGGTAACTATTACCTCTAGGTCCTCAGACCAAGGTATACATGATACTTGTTACACAAGCATCTCACATGGCTCACAAGGCCCATTTAAAATCTTTATCATATAAAACATCATAGATCATACATGGATATTCTCATCATCTCATGATACTTGCATGGTTAGTATACATGATAACAGCCATATCAAATACATATCAACACCATGCAATGCAAAGGTAATACCACTATTCTCTCATTAGGGTTAGGTTTTCCCTTCCTTACGGATTAGGGTTTCAAAATAATACCATCACCCTTCATTAGGGTTAGGGTTTCCCTTATTAACCATTTAGGGTTTCAAGATCACATTATCAAGAATCAAACCCTAACTCATACCCTACACATATTAGGAGTATTAATGTATGCACATTTCATGTTTATTACAAAGGTAGGAGTCTCCCTCTCATCCTTACTAGGATGTTGATTACTCCATACTTTATTAAGTTTGTTCAACCTTTCCTTGAAGGTATATTAGCCTACTTTAATCATTATTCATTAAACTCCATACCTCTTAATGTATGAATTGATATAAAATACACCATGTGCTACTCCATCAAGTACATTGCATTTAAGGTGCTTTCACCATATCGGGTATGATGTGTCTGTGTACTTGCCACACCATATCAGTTTTAAGGTGTATGTGTGCTTTACTCACCATATCGGTTTTAAGGTGTATGTGTGCTTGCCACACCATATCAGTTTTAAGGTGTATGTGTGCTTGCCACACCATATCGGTTTTAAGGTGTATGTGTGCTTGCCACACCATATCAGTTTTAAGGTGTATGTGTGCTTGCCACATCATATCAGTTTTAAGGTGTATGTGTACTTGCCATACAAAATCAAGAAGACCCTTACGCTCGTGCCTCTTCAACCCTTCATGGCTTTGACCTACCCTTCACCATGGGTTAAGTGACAGGATAGACAACTGGTTGAACCTTTGTCAACCCATTATACAAATCAATAAGGGTGTGGGGTTGCAAGGTATATCAGTTTTCCTATCATGTAGAGTTACATCACCATATCGGGTTTGAGGTGTGTGCTTAACCCAATATCGTTTTTGAGGTGTATGCTTGACCTCCTATCGTGAAAGAGGTGTATACTACACAACCATATTGTGCAAGAAGGTATAAAATCATATCCATATCGTTTTAGGGAGTAGGTGCATCACCATATCGGGTTAGAGGTGCTTGCTTGTGTGCTTGAACCCGATATCACTTTACCTTTGATGATATCATCACCATCAAATTCTAGACCTTTGTTATTACTATTCTAAGTCATGGTCAATAGTCCCATGAAACTTTTAGAACTCAAAGGATCATCAATTATTCAAGAGAAATCAAAATTCCAAGTAGATCAACAAGTATGACAAAACTGAAGGTGCATAATAATATAATTGGGTTCAAGTTATATAACCCACCTCAAGAACAACTTCAAAGCTCCAAGCTCCAAATATTCACATTCCTAAGGTTGAAGATGAACTTCAAAACTCCTCTATATTCAAAGAATCATCATGGATAAGCAACTGGTGAAGAAGAAAAGAAAGGAAGATCATAACCCTAAAATCATGCTTCAATCCAAGGTTGAGGATGATTATTACCTCACCTTAGGGTTAAGTATGAGCTCCTTCTTGATCCTTAGAACCTTTGCATGATACCCTACTACTATTTCACGATATTCCACCACTCATGCACGATATGCCACCACCTTTGGCCTATATCCCCCTCACTTGTGATCAAAATACTTCACTATGGCCGATATCACCCTACTTGGCCAATACCAACTTACTTGGCCGATATGAACTTGCTATGGATGATACCCAAGGCTCTATGCATGATAGAACTTCACTCCTACACGATACAAGGACCCTATGCACGATACTTTAGGGAAGGAGGGTGGTAAGATTCAAAACTTTTCACTAAGGGGTGAAAGAAGGGGTATATATACTTGTTGTTCATGAAGAAGTGTGAAAATGAGGTATCATCAATTTGAGCTACTAGGTGCCACGTGTCCATGCATGGTTGACACGTGTACATGCATGCATTAAAATTTATCTTAACATGCAAAACTATTTAGTATAATCTAGGGATGAATTTTCATCCATTGCTTATCCCTTTGAATAAGATATATCAATTAAATCACCACTTTATTCACAACCCGATACAACTTTTCTAAGGAAGTTGTAACGTGATACACCTCACCTCCTTGAGGTGATTTTCACATCATGGACTTTTCCAAGAGTCCAGAAAAAGATATGGTACTCCTCATATGGCTCCTTGTTCGATAGGCACTCATATATAAGCTTTTCAACTTGATACAACTCAAGTTAGGGTTTCATATTCAACCCCTTTCTTGGTCATTTCATCACCAAGAGTACCATCACTCATAATTGATTCAAACATGGTGTTTCCTCCTTTTTGTATCCTATATATGATACTAGGATGGAGTAGGGACACTCTAGAGGTGGTAATTTACATATTAACCCTACAATTTGGGTAAATAACAATTTGTACCAAAATTGGTGCACAATGCACTAACATTATTCAAACAGGTTGCAACTTGAAATTTAGGCTTTCCACAAGCCATCCTTTAACATAATTCTCTCCCTTATGATGCTAAAACAAATAAGGTAAATTAAACATGTGACATTTTGCAACATTTCCCCTCATCTTGGGTAAATTTCACTTTATTTTCAAACTATCATATAATACACAAATAGTTTGCAATAGGCTCAAACTTGAAATTTAAATTCTACAAGAGTCTTAATTACTTTTCAAAAGATTAAAAAAAGTTTATGAACAAATTAGTTAAGCAAAACGTCTAGGGTTAAGTCATAACCCAGGTTAGGGATGTTACACTAATACTTCAATGTATGCAGTACATCATGGCAGTAAGAGGATGAACCATAATTACAAGGACCTAAATTGGTGTCCAAGTATAAATAGGTGCATATATAGTAGATTTCCTAACCAAGTGTCATGTCTGTCAACAGTTCAATGCAAAACATCAAAATCTATTAGGAACATTACAATGATGATGATTCCATAATAAAAGTGGGATCACGTGACTACAAATTTCATGGCCGGTCTTCCTCCAACAGCTAAATGTCATTCTTCTATATGGGTAGTGGTAGACAAATCAAAGAAAATGGCTCAAAATTTTCCAATAAAGACCTACTATATAGTGGATAACCTAGCACATATATGCTTCGATGAGACAATACGTCTGCATGTAGTACTAGTGACAATAGTGTCCGACAAAGGACACAATCTACAAGTAGGTTATGGGATTGTGTCCTTTGTCAGACACTATTGTCACTAGTACTACATGCTCCAAATACAGATGAGACTAAAATCCCAAATTATAAGAAACTTGATTAATAACACCTTAATAGATTTCCTAAGGAATGTATAGTTCTTTCTAAAAGACCTTCTATTTGAGGATGAAACATTGTATTGTCTACACAAAGTATTAGGCACACAGTTGAAGTTCAATACAACGTTTCATCCTCAAATAGAAGGTCTTTTAGAAAGAACTATACATTCCTTAGGAAATCTATTAAGGTCTTGTGTAATCAAGTTTCTTATAATTTGGGATGTTAGTCTCATCTTTATTTAGAGCACTAACAACAACCACTTCCACATGATCCTGAACATGGCATCGTACGAGGCATTGTATGTAAAGCATTGTTGGTCACCACTTTGTTGGTAAGAGGTAGGTGAATATCAATTTTTGGTTTTTAGATAGCTCAATAGACTATGGAGAAGATCAAAGTGGTCAAGTAACATTTGAAGGCAGCATAGGATAGACATAAGTCATATGCATAAAATAGACACATGCCACTAGAAGTTTAAGTGGGAGTCAAAGTGTATTTTACAGTTTTCCCATTGAGAGGAGTTTTGAGATTTTTCAAGAGGGGTGAGTTTCTACTTAGGTACATGGGTGCCTTTCCCTAACACTGCTCGTGTTAGTGAAGTAACATACCAGTTGAAGCTGCCACCTGAACTACAAAGACTACATGATGTGTTTCATGCATCCATGCTAAGAAAGTATCATCCAGAGATAGATAAGACTATCTAGACTACCAAAGTTCATCTACTGCCAAAGTTCATCTTGATGATGATATATCCTATTTGGAGGTTCCAGTACTGATCTTGGACAAGCGTCACCAGAACTTGAGGAAGAAGGATATAGTGTTGATTAAGGTGTTTTGGCATCACTATAGTGTGGAATAAGTTACATGGTAACTCAAGGAAGAAATGCATAGAAAGTATCCAACCTTGTTTTCTTAAGATTTTGGAGGCAAAATCCATGTTATGCATTTATTTTTATAGGACCCTTAACCTAGAATAATCTCTTAATCATGATTTGATATCCTAACTACATGTTTGGATTCTTACAATACATGCTAATGGTCTATGTAATTAGTTGGTTGATGCCTTTCTTGTGTAGGTCTAAGTGCAAATTTTCACATTTTGAAGGGCCTTCTTACAGTTTCCATTTAGTATGATCTTTCTTTTTCATAGTATTGGTTGGGTGCACTTAGATCACCTAATCAAGTGTCTTACTTCTCATTGGTTGATAATAGATGAAAGTTCTTTACCTTTCCATCAGTTGGAAACTTATGGAAGTGTTTTGTCTTTTCATTTGTTAACAATTGATGGGGGAACTCTTCCTTTCCAATATTTGAGAATCGATGGAAGTGGCGGGTCCCTTGAAACTTCTGTGCTTTCAATAATTGGCAAGAACACCAGGTGAGGACTGAAGACAAGTGTTGATTGATGCGATGATTTTGAGTCACATTTATGGACTTGTTTTACTTGTGTTTTATGCATTTATTGGTCATTTTAGTGGTTAATATTGCATAATTCATTTACTTTAGTCTATGATCCTTCTCAGCATTAATTCTCCCTTATTTTATTGTTTTGAGCATAAATGATTACGATAATATGTTTTATTTCGGCTTATGTGGTTTTGTGTTCCAATTTTAGGAAAAATGCAGCTGTCGATACCATCGACATCTGTCGATACTATCGATACAGCCACAGGTTGCCATCCACGAGGAGCAGCACAGAGTCGATACCATCGATAGGGAAGTCGATGGTAGCGACATTTCATCAGGTTTCTGGTGAGTAGATAGTCGATACTATCGACACCTGAAGATTCAGCGACGATAAAGGAATAAAACCGATGCCTAAGGGTGTCGATACCATTGACCCGAGTCGATGGTATCGAGTCAACATCAGGCGCAATGAAGAAAAGAAAAAAAGACTTGATGATACCGTGCAGAGTCGATAACATCAACCCGCGTCGATGGTATCGACGCCGTCATATGCAAGGTTGTTTCAGATTGATCTAAATCCGACGGTTGTGATATTTTTGCAACCTAACTCAGTGATTATACTTAATGACGGCGGTCAAGAGCCATCGATCACGTGATTAGCCGTTGCACACATCCCGAGAAGGTGTGGAGAGAAGAACGGAGCCCAGAAGCACACCCCAGCCATTTCGGAAGCCGAAGAAGATGTTTTCCACCGCCGAAAGGCTGCAGATCGCGTATTCTACGCCGAAGAAAACTCAGATCTTCTCCGTTCAGGGGTTTCTTTACTTATTCACGTTTTTCTCCATGTTTCCCCTTTTCTCAACCATGTTTTGCTCTGAGATGAACATGCGGGGCTAATCCCCTTTTTCTTTAGGACCGGGAGTAGCCCGGGGAAGCATTGTATGACATTTTTATCATAGTAATTCATATTTTACCTCTTAAATCCGTGGTATGATTTCATTTTCACAATTACATTGTTATGCTTGATCACCATAATGATAATCTAATGCCTTTAATTACTTTGAAAGAAGAATTAACTGTTGAAAAGAGACGAAACTCACATTAATTAACAAATCCCTTGAACAAGGTGATGTACGGTTAATGGTGGACACCCAGAGGTCGATTCTAATGCACCTAGTTTAGGGTATAGGTTACTACGACGGTGGAACCGACCTAGACATAGGTAGTGAATTGTACCACGACAGTGGGCAATTCTGACTACAGGCCACTACCCGGACTGAGAGGTGAACCTGAATTATTATATGGAAATTCATACAATGACAACCCGCGATGAAACTGCAATCCTAAAGATCTCCACTTGAATTGATTAAACTAAACCTTTAATCGATTGTTTTGTTTTATTTTTTTTTTATTTTACAACAACTCTCAAACTCTTTTAATCGGTTTAGCTGATCACAAATAGTTAGTAGTAGTCTACCGATAGTTCAGTGTACCTAAGTTCGACTCGGGCCTCATAAGGGCCTATAGTACATTGACGCGTACACTTGCGTTCTACGCACGGAAAAAGCGTGTCAAGTTTTTGGCGCCGTTTCCGGGGACACGACAATTGTCGGCACTACGAGTGCTGTGAGCGGCCATTCTAGGCCACCTTTTATTTTTATTATTTTGAAATCATTTCTAAAATTCATAGTCTATTGTTCACATTATGTAATCGTCTAGCACGGTACTGAACAGAAATTATCATTTTGCAGGTATTGTGCATGGTGCGGACGCGTAGCGGCGACTACACACAACAAGCACCAGAGGTTCCACTATCGGGACCAGACGACGAGGAGGATTACAATCAACCCCATTCTGAAGAAATACATTCCGACTCAGAATAAGAAGTCATGGCAGAAGAGTAGACGATATGGGAGAAGATAAAGGGTTCTTCCTCATCCGCTTCAAAGGAGCCAATTAAGAAGCAGGTGATTAACATTCTGACTTATAAGATTGATCCTGCATTAATCAACTTGGTCAAGTCAAATGCATTCCATGGGTTAAAGAACGAAGAACCGGTGACTCGCTTAAGTCAATTCATGGAGAACTGCGATATGATCAAGATAGATAGGTTCACGCAGGAGACACTATACCTGAAGCTGTTTCCCAGCTCTTTGGTAGGAAATGCACGAGAGTGGTTGCACAATCTTGACGATGAATATGTGGAATCATGGAACCACATGGTGGAAGTGTTCTTTGAAAGGTTCTTTCCGCCCAAGAAGACGAATGATATGATCAAGAAAATCTATAACTTCATCCAGAAGGCAGGAGAGACTTACTCTGAGACCTGGGAATAGTTTCAGATCATGCTCAGGAGGTGCCTGCATCATGGACTTGACAAGGAGACGCAGGTCAAAATCTTCTATTTTGCTCTCTCCGAGCACGATAGAAGTAACCTAGATTCCACAGGTTCAGGGTTCTTTTTAAACAACACAGACATGAGGTGTTAGGAAATTCTAAAAAACATGGCCAAGAAGCAATCCTGGGGTGACAGAGACGTCGTAGAGAATGTTCGAGCTGCGGGAGAGTCAAAGGCCATCAAAGAGCTGAATGAGAAGATTGACCTTCTCGCCAAGAAACTACTTGCAAAAGAAGATATTGAATCCGAGGATGAAGCTCAAGTCAAATTTATGCGCCAACAGCAGGGGTACAGAAACAATGATTACTCATGGAGGAAGGACAAGAAATTCTCCTGGAAGGATCCAAATAATTTCTTGCAGGACCCTGACGCAAAACCCCAACTGGTGACAGAGGATAAGAGCACGGAATTTCTCAACCAAGTGATCAAGCAAAATCAAGAACTAATGAACACTTTTGGCCAGCAGATCAAGCAAAAAGGGGAATTCATGAATCAATTTGGGCAGACTCTACAAAGTCACGGGGCTCAGATGAGGACTATAGAAACATCATTGGCGCAAATGGCAGCTGAGATAGCAAACTTGAAGAAGCCAGCGCAGCAAGGATTTCCAGGGAACACAAACATTCTAAGAGGAAACCAGCAGGCGAAGGCAATCTTGCTACGGAGTGGCAAGAAGATTTTAAGCCCCAGGGTCTATGAACCAAGCAAACCCCAGTCAGAAATCATAGGTGAGGCCACAGAGGGGGTTCCGATTCCAACCACAGAGCCGGTTGAGGATATAACATAGGATGTCACATCAGAACCAGATATTGCTGAGGAGGAGACACAAAAGAGGACGCCATATGTGCCGTCGCATCAAAGGGCACAGGCTGTCCCGGTCCCATACCCAAATAGCATGAAAGCAAAGAAAGTGGACGCCCAGTTTAAGAAGTTTCTGGACAGCTTTAAAAAGCTCTCTGTCAACATTCCATTATTAGAAGCAATCAAGAAGATACCCTCCTACAGGAAGTTCTTGAAGGACATTATCACCAAGAAATGGAAAATCCCTGATACTGAGGTTGTGGTTCTCAAGGAACAGGTAAGTGCCTTCATCATGGGCACACTGCCACCTAAGAGGCAGGATCTGGGCTACTTCAATATTTCATGCTATATTGGGAAAGTAAAATTTGGCAAACCACTATGTGATTCAGGGGCAAGTATAATCCTGATGCCTCTCTCTATGTTCCAGAAATTGGGATTAAAAGAATCAAGGCCGAGTAATATGACAATACAGTTGGAGGATAATTCAGTGGTGAAGTTGTATGGTATTTGTGAAGATGTGTTGGTGAAAGTAGATCAGTTTGTATTTCCAGCAGACTTTGTTGTAATGGAAATGCAAGATGAATAGGGCAATGAGTTACTCCTTGGACGACCCTTCCAAGCCACTGCTGACATGATACTTGAGATGGGAAGAGGTCGTTTGACCTTGGGTGTCGATGATGATCGGTTCGAGATGGTCATGCCTTCCAACACCATGCCATCTAAATCCAAGGAGCAATGCCGCATGGCGAAGCACCTTGATCAGAATATCTCTCTCTGTCTAGGGAAGCCATTTTTAGATATGGCCCATGTGATGACTAAGGTGGAGAAGGGGACACTGGCTGTAGACATCATGGAGCAGACCAAGGTTGTGTCTCTTAGCAAAGCAGTGGGTTTTCCTAATGATGAAGAGGAGAACATCCCACCTTCTACTGAATATGAGGTCATAGCAAGTTCTGTTTTAAATGCATATCCAGAATTACCACTTGAAGCCTGCCTGATTAATATAACACATGATTGGATGAGAAGCAAGGCACTACAAGAGTGTGCAAGATGCTTCAGGTGCTTCCATGCTTTTATGCTAGGTACTATGAAGATCTTGGAGAACTCCCACCACCGCTTCAGTCATCCTTAATCAGCCCGCCAGATCTGGAATTGAAACCATTGCCACCGCACTTGAAATATGCATTTCTAGCTAAGGATGAGAAGCTTCCTGTGATTATTTCGGCATATCTAAGTGCCGAGGAGGAAGATCAATTGTTGATTGTGTTGAAGAACCACCGAGGTGCATTCGAGTGGTCGGTCACAGACATCAAGGGGATCTCCCCTACATTGTGCCAGCACAAGATCCGGCTTGAGGAGGGAGCCAAACCGGTGATTTAGCCACAACGTCGACTAAATCCTAGCATGATGGAGGTAGTAAAGAAGGAGGTGATCAAGCTCCTTTCTGCAGGTATCATCTATGCTATATCCGACTCGACGTGGGTGAGTCCTACACAGGTAGTCCCTAAAAAGGGGGGAATTACTGTTACACATAATTTGTTAAATGAACATGTCACGACCCGCTTGGTAACCGGGTGGCGTGTATGTATATATTACCATAGATTGAATGTTGCTATGCTTAAGGATAATTTCCCTCTCCCATTCATTGATCAGATTTTAGAGCGATTAGCAGGTCGATCTCATTTTTGTTTTCTCGATGGTTATTTGGGGTACAATCAGATTTCTATTGATCCGAAGGACCAAGAGAAGTCCACCTTCACTTGTCCTTACAGAACATTTGCATACCGTTGTATGTCATTTGGTCTGTGTAACACACCGGCAACCTTTCAGCGTTGCATGCTTGCCATTTTCTCCGATATGGTTGAACGTTGTTTGGAGGTTTTTATGGACGATTTCTCCGTCTATGGTGCATCCTTTGACGAATGTTTATACAATTTGGACAAGGTTTTGCAATGATGTGAGGACACGCATTTGGTCCTCAATTGGGAGAAATGCCACATGATGGTCAGCGAAGGGATTGTGCTTGGACATAAAGTGTCTAGCAAAGGGTTTGAGGTAGAACCGGTGAAGATCGAAGTTATTTCCAAGTTGCCCCCACCGAATTCGATTAAAGGGATACGGAGTCTTCTAGGTCACGCCGGTTTTTATCGCCGCTTTATAAAAGATTTCTCTAAAATCACCAAACCATTATCTGAGTTGTTGGAGAAGGATGTTGTGTTTTATTTTAACGAAAAATGTTTACATTCTTTTAATGTGCTTAAAGAAAAACTGATTTCTGCACCGGACTGGACCCAGTCGTTTGAATTGATGTGTGATGCGTCAGATTTCACAGTTGGGGCTGTTTTGGGACAACGTGTGGACAATAAACCCGTTGTGATTTTCTATGCGTCTAAAACTTTGAATGAAGCACAGTTGAATTACACGACAACCGAAAAAGAACTTCTTGCCGTTGTTTTTTCCTTTGAAAATTTCGGCAATATCTTGTAGGATCTAAAGTCGTGGTATGGATGGACCACGCTTCCATTAAGTACTTGATGGAGAAAAAGGATGCCAAACCTAGACTTATTAGGTGGATCTTACTGTTACAAGAATTTTACATTGAAATCAAAGATAAGGTAGGAATAGAAAATGTGGTTGCGGACCACTTGTCTAGTTTAGAAAGGGTAGATGAGAAGGACGTGCATATACCCATTATCGAGACGTTTCCTGATGAGAAACTTTTATCTGTGAAATCTAAAGATCCTTGGTTTTCTTACATAGTAAATTATCTTGCCTGCAAAATTATCCCAGATGATTGGACATACCAAGAGAAAAATAAAATTTTCCATTCTTTGCGTTATTATTTCTGGGATGACCCTATTCTATTGAAGCAGTGCAGAGATGGTGTGTTGCGCAGGTGCGTACCAGAAGTGGAATACGAAAGTGTCTTACGTCATTGCCATACTCTACTGACGGGTGCCCACCATGCAAGTTCTAGAACTGTGGCCAAGGTACTGGAGAGTGGTCTTTACTGGCCTACTTTGTTCAGGGACGCCTATGACTATGCTACTGGCCTACTTTGTTCAGGGACGCCTATGACTATGTGCGGAAATGTGATTCCTGCCAATAGGCAGGTAACATTTCAAAAAGACAGGAGATGCCCCTCCATGTATTTCAAGAGGTGGAGGTGTTCGATCTAAGGGGTATCGATTTTATGGGACCCTTTGTGTCCTCCAATTCTAACTTGTACATTCTATTAGTTGTTGACTATGTATCGAAGAGGGTAGAGGCAATACCCACTAGGACTAATGATGCTGCCATAGTGTGCAAGTTTGTCAAAGAATACATTTTCTGCAGGTTTGGTATACTAAGAATGATTATTAGTGATGGAGGTACACATTTCCGAAATCCAAAGTTTGTGGCACTGTTGAGAAAGTACGGGGTAAAGCACAACATTGGCACCCCGTACCACCCGCAGACGCAGGGGCAAGTGGAAGTCTCCAACCGGGTCTTCAATAAAAGAGATCCGTACTCTTGTTCAACTCCAGGTTGAAGATTCATCCCGGGAAATTGAAATCCCAATGGAGTGGACCATTCACTGTAGAGGAGGTCTGGCCACATGGCGTAATCATGGTGTGTGATGGCGAGACAACATTCTTGGTTAATGGACAACGATTGAAGTTGTATTTCGGTGAGGATTACACAAGGAAAGTGAATGAGGTCAAACTCATTGCGCTTCCAGATGCATAAGGAGCTTGATTTCGTCTAGCCTAAGACGTTAAATAAGGGCGCTTGTTGGGAGGCAACCCATCCATAGGTAGTTTTGTTTAGTTTCTTTCACAATTGTACTTTGGTTTGATTTGATTTTGTTTTTAGTGTAAACAAGGTACGTTGATCGTTTGTTCAATGTGCAGGACTGAGGCAGGGTCGATACTATCGACCCTTGTGTCGATGGTATCGACAGGGGTATAGTTAGGCGACAACAAAAATTTCATTGCGTCGATACTATCGACGGCCTCGTCAATGGTATCGACACACCAACAGGTTGATCACAAAAATGAGGTCGATAGTATCGACATGGATGTCGAGACTATCGAGATCTCTGGAGATATTTAGACGAATTTGTCTCAGTCAAGTCGATACCATCGACGGGCCTGTCGATGGTATCAACCCAGTTACAGGCAGAAAGCGGTGGTCGGGCCTCGCGAGGGTGTTTGCCCTAAGAAGAAGTCGATACTATCGACTCGCGTCGATAGTATCGACGCGACATGTCACCAATCCGCGAGAGGAAATCAACGGCGATCGTTGCACCAAGGGAGTCGATCTGTGGGATGGGTCGACACCATCGACACCCATCGATGGTATTGACGTGTCATCGATCTGGGCCCCCAAATCAGGCTATCGACAACCGTCGGTACTAGCGGAAGATAGATTGTGCTACAAGAGTCGATACCATCGACTCGCATCGATGGTATCGACGGGCACACAGCAGCGCCGGCAACGATTATCAAAGGGATGGATTGTCATCATATGACGTCACACCTTCAGAGCTTTCCTCCTCCACTTGTGTCGTGTGTCTTGTTGAGCAATCAGAGCCCAGCTACAAGCATCCAAGGAGCACGTTCTTCCCCGAGCCTTCACTGAGCAGAGATTGTCTTCTCCAACCTTCACCGAACTCCGTCTGCTATTCCTCCTTTCTTTGCGACGATGGTGCGTACAGCCGATGCTTCTTCTTCACAGGCGGATCCTATGGAGATCCTTGAGTTTGTTCCTCCACCGCCTACGTCTATTCCTCATTCGAGGATAGTCCATCCTTCCGCGGAAGTCCGGAAGGTTTACGAGGAACTGATGAAGCGCAAGATTGAGCTAACCCGCTACGTCGACCGGGATATGGTTCGCTACTTGGGGTTCGAGGCTAATCTCAAATATGTTCTCAAAGGTCAAGTACACTAAACCAACCGTATGCCAGATGAAGTCCAATACTACGCCGAGGGCCATCCATTTTTCGGCGAGTGGCCGACCTACAAGGAACTTGTGGTGGAGTTAATGGCATCACTAGACATCAATGTGCTGCCCAATGACTTGGTCGCCACTAATAGAGAATGGAGGAAAGGGAGGGTGTCGTTCCGACTCTTCAACAACAACTACACCATCACCCTTGACCAGTTCAATTCTATATATAACTGGGCTCATCACAACTACCAGCACCGGCGGCCAGATAATAGGACGGATTACAACGCCATCTTTGTCGAGTTGGTGATTGCGCCGCCCGGCAAACCCGTGAGCTACCATAATGCGGCTGTTGCGAATTTCGAACATCCGTTTGTGCGGGTTCTTCACCGTATGCTCTGCACCACCTTGTTCGCACGTGGTGACCTGTCTCTCAGCAAGTTTCAAGAGACATATTTGTTCTTCCTATATAAGTTGCTGAAGCGCAAGGAGTGTAATTGGGGCGCATTTTTCTTGACACGCGTGGTGGCCGTGAAAAGGACTACGCGGAAAGCTCCAATCCATTTTAGAGGGCTGATCACACCATTGGCCATCTATCTTGGGTTGGATATTTCCCAGGTTACTCCCCTCTCTACCAGGAGCAAGGTCAACATCCAGCATCTGCACCGCTCCAACCTCATCCTGCTTCGTGATGGTTTACCATACGTACATTGCCACATTAATCACGCTTATCAAGAGTGTGCGCTTCCCGGTCCCTTCTTCTACATTGAGGGTACTCAGCATTTCCGATGGCCCATCATAGCCATTGATGACTCAGATGAAGATGGCAGTAACGATGACAACAAAAATGATGGCGATGAGCATGAAGAGGAAGAGGAGGCTTTCACTCCTCTTCGCGCATGAGTGGCACCCCGGAAGCATCCCCGCATGCATCTAGGTGCATATTCTTCTTCGTAGCCTCCACCACCACAGCCCTCGCAACAAAGTGAGGATGGCTACTCCATGCAGGGGATGTACTCGATGCTGCAAGACATCCATCAGATGCAGCAGCAGCATACAACATCATACGCCGGTATTCAGGATACCATGAGCTGGCTACTTGATAACCAGAGGGCTATTTTTGAAAATGAGCACCTCCTCCTTGAAAACCAACAACACATCCATGACAGGTTGCATAGGATGGAGATGCAGCAACAACCTTTCTACGATCATTACTGGAGCCAAAATTACTTTGGGGGGTATCCACAACCTCTGCCCATGCCTCAGTATGATCTGAGCTTTCAAGGGCAGTACACATCTTGGGACCCCACGGCCCCGCAGTACCCGCCTCATTCGGAAGAATGATCGGTATCACTATTCCACCTTTTAAGTTTATTTTTGACTATGAGGCCATAGTCAAATTCAATCTTAGGGGGGGGAGTTGGAACAACTCTATCCCTTAGTTTTAGTTTTTATTGTTTTGTCTTTTGTCATTTATTTCTTTTAGTTTTTAGTTTGTTTGTCGGATCCACACTCTATCTAGTGTAATTGTGGATGTCTTAAGTCATGTGTCATCTTGTTGCTTGTACATGGAAATTAAGGGGCAAATTTGAAAATTTTTAGTGTTTTTGCAAGATTGTTGTTCAACTTTGAGCACATAACATAAGGAAATAATTGGGTTTGTCAACTCTAAAATAGAAAATCACAACTATACATTCCCATGATTCATGAAAAGTGGACAGAATTGGTTGTTTGAGCCTAAACTGACCAAATGATAACGAGACTTTAATTGGAAATGAGAGATATAAACCTCTTAATTACTACACAGGTCAGTAAGGAGGGACACATAATAATTTTTAAAGGTTCAGTCAATTACTCTTGTGATCTATCTACCTCATTGTTTTCATACTCCACCTTAAGAACTGGAAGTACATTACGGTTTTAATCTCTTTGATTGCATCTCATTTAGATAGGTCTTGCACTGCAACTATTTTCACATATTTTGCATGAAAAAAAATAGATTAGTTATACATGCACATTATTCGTAGGTGCATGTCATTTAGTTGCATAATATCATTTTGTAGTTGCACTCACATTTTTGTGCATACAATACATCATGCATCTTATTTCTTCTGAAACATTAAAGGTGATAAACTTGTTCCATACCTTATGAATGCTTCAAATGTATAAGTTATGCAGCAATAAGTGAGCCCGACAAACAATTCATTGTCAGCTGTGAAAATAAGGGCTTGAAAAGAAAATAATAATAAAAGAAAAAAAAGTTTTGAAAAAAAAGAGAATTGAGAAGTAAGTAGTAATGAGAGGGAGAAAGGAACATGCTCTCACTACATACTAAGAAGAATAAGTACATGATGTAGTTTTTTTAGATATTCCATCTCACCTTGAGACGGGATGTTAATGCATGCATCATTCCACCTAAATGTAGGCATTAGGGAATTTACACTTGCATATGCATCATTTAGGTCATTTTTTATTTGTGCATGTTAAAATCGTATGATGCTTCCATTTCTTCCATGAGCCACCCATTCCATCCACCCATTGCTCGAACTGGTAGGCCACCGTGATTTTTCTCCTCACTCATTAATACCAGGAGAACTGCTTCCATGTAGATGGTAGTTAGGGCGAGCAACGTAGAATAGAAGATCACAAGATACACCGAGTTTGGACCGGAGAATTTTATTATGTTAACTTCCTTATGTGATAGTGTTCATTATTTTTGAGGTAGATATCTATTATGGATGATTACTGTTGCCTTTAGGGTAATTATCATTCCGTGGTTAATGAGGGCCGGAATGTGAATGTCCGGTGGGGATCATGTGGTGATGTTTGTTGTGACGATCTATTCTTTAGTTGACCCTCGCAATTCTATTCTAAAGTTTAGTTGCTCAAGGGCGAGCAATGTTTAAGCTTAGGGGAGTTTGATGCGATGATTTTGAGTCACATTTATGGACTTGTTTTACTTGTGTTTTATGCATTTATTGGTCATTTTAGTGGTTAATATTGCATAATTCATTTACTTTAGTCTATGATCCTTCTCAGCATTAATTCTCCCTTATTTTATTGTTATGAGCATAAATGATTACGATAATATGTTTTATTTCGGCTTATGTGGTTTTGTGTTGCAATTTTAGGAAAACGCATATCTGCAGCTGTCGATACCATCGAAAGTTTTCGATACTATCGACACAGCCACAGGTTGCCAGCTGCGAGGAGAAGCACAGAGTCGATACCATCGATAGGGAATTCGATGGTGGCGACATTTCATCAGGTTGCTGGCGAGTAGATAGTCGATACTATCGACCTTAAAGTCGATACTATCGACACCTGAAGATTCAGTGACGGTAAAGGAATAAAATCGACGCCTAAGGGTGTCGATACCATAGACCCGAGTCGATGGTATCGAGTCAACATCCGGCACAACGAAGAAAAGAAAAAAAGACTTGCCGATACCGCGCAGAGTCGATACCATCGACCCGCGTCGATGGTATCGACACTGTCAGATGCAAGTTTGTTTCAGATTGATCTAAATCTGATGGCTGTGATATTTTTGCAACCTAACTCGTTGATTATACCTAATGACGGCGGTCAAGAGCCATTGATCACGTCATTAGCCGCTGCACACATCCCGAGAAGGTGTGGAGAGAAGAACGGAGCCCAGAAGCACGCCCCAGCCATTTCGGAAGCCAAAGAAGACATTTTCCACCGCCGAAAGGCTGCAGATCGCATATTCTACACCGAGGAACGCTCAGATCTTCTCCGTTCAGGGGTTTCTTTACTTATTCACATTATTCTCCATGTTTCCCCTTTTCTCAACCATGTTTTTCTCTGAGATGAACATGCAGGGCTAATCCCCTTTATCTTTAGGACCGGGAGTAGCCCGGGGAAGCATTGTATGACATTTTTATCATAGTAATTCATATTTTACCTCTTAAATCCGTGGTATGATTTTGTTTTCTCAATTATATTGTTACGCTTGATCACCATAATGATAATCTAATGCCTTTAATTACTTTGAAAGAAGAATTAAAAGTTGAAAAGAGACAAAATTCACATTAATTAACAAATCCCTTGAACAAGGTGATGTACGGTTAATGGTGGACACCCAGAGGTTGATTCTAATGCACCTAGTTTAGGGTATAGGTTACTATGACGGTGGAACCGACCTAGACATAGGTAGTGAATTATACCACGACAGTGGGAAATTCTGACTACAGGCCACTACCCAGACTAAGAGGTGAATCTGAATTATTATATGGAAATTCATACAATGACAACCCATGGTGAAACCGCAATCCTAAAGATCTCCACTTGAATTGATTAAACTAAACCTTTAATCGATTGTTTTGTTTTATTTTATTTTCTTTTAATTTTACAACAACTCTCAAACTCTTTTAATCAGTTTAGCTGATCGCAAATAGTTAGTAGTAGTATATCGATAGTTCAGTGTCCCTGAGTTCGACTCGGGCCTCACAAGGGCCTATACTACATTGATGCGTACACTTGCATTCTACGCCCGGAAAAAGCGTGTCATTGATGAAGATACTAACTTTTGGTAACTAACTCATCATTGGTTGAGGACCAATCAGAAGTAGTTGGTGGCCACTGACCTCTCTTTGGTTGACAACCAATGGAGGAGATGGACAATTTCAATGACCTTTCATTAGTTGAGGACCCAGGGGAATTAGCACATATGGTCATGATCAATGAAGATCCTAGCCCTTCTAACCGTCTACTGATGACAGTTCTCAGTTTAGAACCAATGCAACCCCAATGTGCTTGTATTGATAATGGCTATTAAGCTTCCACCCTCATTTACTATGAAATGTTAGGACCTTCTTCAATGAAGTTATAGATGCAATGATTAATGAATGGACATCTTTGATCATGTTTCTCTCTCCTCATTGAATATATATACCCCCCTTTTATCTTACTTCCTTTCCTATTAGCACAAGTTGTCTCAAAGAGATAGAGTAATGATGAGACACCATCAGTTGACACCATCACTTTATGCCAAGGGATTAAAAGCCTATCTTTGTCAACCTTCAGTCGAGCTATAGTTTGCTTCTCCTCTATTCACTTTTGTGGATTAACAACCTTCCTTACATCTTATATACCTACATCTATGCAAGTATGGTTCTTTTCCTCCAGGATATTGAAAATCCACCATCATCTTCCTCCTTAATATGTGTTATTGATGAAGTTTCCTTAGGGTTCCTACTACCATGGTCTTACTCCATGATTTCCTTCTCTACTCTTGTTCCATTGGTCTCTAAATCGTGGATCTATTATCATGGCAAGCCGAGAGAGGATAAAGCTAAACTCTTGGAGATTTTAAAGTTTCCTTAAAATTTTGTTGTGAAGGTCAAAGTTCACAATGTGTCCTTTTTTAGAGGAATTGTGTTTGATATTTCTAAGGTGAGTTATATAACTTTTGATGCAAGAAAATTATTATTCTTGTAGAATCTACCTTAAAATTCTAAGAGGTGAAGTCTTGTATCACTCTGGTCTAGCTTATAGAGGATATTTACTTAAATGTTCTATCTGAACTTCATATATAGTTTCTTGATGAAAAAGGCATGATATTTTAAGACGTCCATATAGAGATTAGTTCACGAAAAGGAAATGAATTATATATAGTACTTTTATAATAAAAAATGCTCCATGAATTTTTGGAATGCGATCTATATACCATCCTTGTTGATGGACTTCCTTAAGAATTTTTTAAGACTATTTATACTAGTTGTTATGCTGAAATTTTGGTGAGAATAAAATTGCAATGTAGGAATGATGTCTTCTCTCTTTAACCCTTAAAGTGATTTTTTATACTTTTAATCATGGATGTGTGCATTGTTTGAGAAGTTAGGTTCTTGCAATCATATCTTTTACATCTTTCAAAATCCAATGCCATGAACATCCTTACAATTATTCTTCTATTGTTTATGTGTAACTTGACTATTGTCGTCTAAAGAGTAATGGTCCAACCTTTGATCAACAATAACCTTAATAAATAGTTCCATGAGTCCATATATCTATTTTCTATAGGTTTGTGGGACATAGTGAAATGTGTTAATCTTGTATCTAGGACAATCATGTGATATGTTAATCTACCTTGAACAATTGTCTATGATGGATCTAGCATGAGGACACTCTACCCTTCGTATACCTCTCTTTGACCTGAGATTATGTGGAGATTTATAATGGATTTCAGAAATCCTTTGATGTTATACATATATCCAGTCTAGGTTTCTCAGTCATTATTTGTTTAAGTTGTATGCCTCAAACTTCCCAGGACATAATAAATGCATACCTCATCCATGTTGTATTTCCATTTAGGTTTTCTTTACATGAAACGTTGTTGCACTCTTTATATATGGTTTTCTTTACGTATTAAATATATTTTTTTATATTTTATTTAGGTGCACATGGTGGTACATGTAATATTCTATTGAGAATATTCTTTTAAATACACTAGAATAGTAAATTAAACATGTAATGTATCTTTAGGTTTTTTCATATGCTTTCTATAAGTAATAAATGCATCATTATGTTATATTTTATTTTTTGGACTTAAGGTATCACCCAGTGGTTTTTCACATCTTTTTTGTGATCAGTAAGGCTTCCTAGGAAGCAGCATTGAGGATTAGACCAATGGAGGCCGATCCTATTCTAGAGGTAGGTGATGTCTGCATGAAGGAATCCTAGTGTTAGGTGATATTTGAATGACCTTCCTCTTTCCTAGAGGTAGGTAATGTTTTCAAGTCTCTCCAGTAGAAACTAAGTGAAGTTTATGTCTAGTAATAGTAGTCTAGCATCATCCTTATACACTCAGATCTGGGCAACAATTTTTTGTTGTATTTAGTTGTACACCTAGCTTGATATTGTAACAATTGTGCATGGCCTCTAGTGTTGCAATTATATGAGTCATAAGGTTTTTGTTTATGCTCTAAGTTATATACATATATGTCAGTGGGTGGAAGGAAGCACTATACAATTGTGACATGTATATAAACTATGAAGAATTCTATAATGAATATAAAGGTTTGGTCTTACCGATCCTTTTTTATTTAGTGGAAATTGTTGATTCTATAATATTATGATGAGTTCATGCATAGATGATGTTCGTTGGTTTAATTTGTCATTTATTTTGAGAAAATTCAATTTTATGATGGTGGATGCTATAAGTTTCTGGTATCAGATCTTAGGTTTGAAGGATCTACATGGACGTAGTATTAGGTTGATGTGTCTAATCTTATGAGTGCAATGTATCTAACCATTGTTTATGTTTATGCATATATTACTAGACATCAATAAGAGAAATCAAAGAGTATTATCATTCCACTAGGTGTTAGTAGGATTCAAGTTGTTGTCAAGGGGAGAGTGCCTAAACCAGAGTCGGAGCAGTACGAGACAATAAATTAGGATCTGACAATGTATGTCCATCTACCCTTTTAGGATGTCTATGTAGAGGATGTCCACATTTTTCTTAGTTCACTAAGTAACTACCACTCCTGCTTCTAGGTGACCTTCCTCAAATGTTGAGTCTATAGTTTTGTGAAAGACATTTCAAAGGTTGTAGCATGTAGGGGCCTTGGAGTACTCATGTACCACATATTTGGAAAATGGGGATTTCTACTTAACAAATTTGGAGAAGGCTTTCCAACTATTTGATATACTATATTAGTATAAGGTTAATAATGAGATTTATGTGTTGAAGGTAATCTGTTCCACTGGTGGGCCACTGAGAAGGATAAAAGACCCACTAAGGTCATTACTGGGGCAGATTTGAGGAGGGAGTTCAAAAGGCAATACTTTCCGTAGTCATATTTGGATGATAAGATCACATAGCTTGAGAATTTGAGATAGAAGATGATGAAAATTAACGAGTATGAGTCATGGTTTTGTAGAATTGTTGCGTAGAGTTATCAAATGCAATGATTAATTGGTCAGACAACATTACTACTCCCATTAAATTGTTGGCATTTACAACATAATGAATTGTTTGACCTGGTTCAACCAATGGACCCTAACAAGTTGTTCAACCCAATCCTTTTGATCAGTCAACCGTTGGATGATTCTATCTAGTGGGTTGACTAAACTCTTTAGTCAGTCGGCTGGTAGGTACTATCAGTTCCAAAGGATATTGTCTAGTCGGTCGATTGGACTCTCCAATCGATAAACTCATTTGTTAGTATTATTTTGTTTGATTAGTTAAACATTTTAGTAATGAAACTAAATGTTGTTCTTGATTAAACGCCTTTACTAAGAGCATCCTATGTGTGTACCCTATAGTCTCCATATTATGTTTTCAGTGATGTCCATATTATGAATTCACATGCAATGAGTGGTATCTAGCAACACATGATTGCTACCAAATTAATTGGATAAGTTGGAGGACAACTTCAACCTAAAATTGTGACCAATGTTATAATGATTTTATAGTCTATTTGTCACAAATATTTAAACTAAATATGAGGAATAAATTCATCATCCTCTTAATATTCTTTCTATGTTTCTTAAACTTAGTAGACTATTGAGATGCATGTGAGCTCAATATTACATATTGACTCATATGAGCATGGTCATGCACTTCACATTCCACTTACCAGGTTCCTGATATCACTCAAATAGGAAGGAAAAATTCCATATACATCACTCACAATAATCTCAATGTGTCACAATGTAGCTAAGCACCATTTTTATACAACCTTTATTCAAGGTCACGTTGAATGGTTTTAAAGTCCATTAAATGCCATGTGATTATTACAGTGGCTTTAGGTCTGAGAACCACAATCACTACTATCACATTAAGAAATGATTTTGACTATCATTCAATGGCTTCCATGTAAAATTCTCAAGGTGGGTCTGTCTAGAACACTTGTTCTTTAACAAGTACCAATGTGTTTGACTTGATATCCAATATCATGACTACTGGCATTTAGTCATTAGTCAACACATATTCTAGTCATAAGAATTATTGTTGTCTATATAGCTTCCACAATAATATTGGACTAGGGACATGACAATAATATATATACTCTTATCATACATATGATCTCATGTTTAGGTCCTCAATGCAAAACATAAGTCATCAAGAAATATATTTCTTTAGACATCTATTATGTTACATCATGATCACATATTTGAACAATCATAATAAACAAAATTCCTTTATTATTAATCAAATAATACCCCAATAAAATCATTATATGTCTGGCCCTTAGGGAATACATACTAACAAAAAACCCATGTGCCCTTTAGATCGGACATTCTCCTTTGCTTGCTTGCTCAGCCTAAGGCTTACAGGGTGCATATTTCATAGTTTCAATCAATATATGTGATCATCCAATTAGCCTTTGTTAGAAGCCACAAAAACATTCATGATCAGTCGAACACCATAGCTAATCAACCAAACAAGACTCGTATAGGAGTAGGGGATGCCCAAGACTCGAGGAGGCACCTCATATGACTTTGTCCAAGGGTCAGTCCATGAGATATTAATTAAGTTGAACCCCTTACACTCTCAGATTGGTAAACAAAAGGTGAGATCAACCACTATCCCTCTCCCCGACTCACATTCCACACAAACCATCAATTGCATCCACATTTATCCGTGTCATTTGCTAAATGAAATGCCCCCCTATGATGACATGGAGCATGAAGATGTCCTTGGTGAGGAGGACAAGAAAGTAAACATAGTGGAAGTTGAGAAGAAGATCAAGGATCTTGATGCTCTGACACGCACCTCTGCTTCCTATTGACCCACACTTCCACCTCAATCTGGGGTTTATTTGTGAGCTTTGAAGTTTCTTTTCAATTATGTAAGGCCCCTCTTCTAGCCAAGTACAAAGCCCTCATCACCCCTGAACACCAATAGTGGTACAAGATTGATGATGTTGTTGGGGTACAACTTGCCCACTATGTATGCCCCAAGACACTCTAGAGTCTAGGCATTCACAACTTCGTGATTCACGTTCTATGTCGAACATGCATCTCCAACTTCTCTTTCAGTGTTTGCCTTGCCATCATGGAGCTAACACTAGAGTTCTTACTTCCTTCACATAGTGTTTCGACAATCATGGGAAGTATAGTTGCTCCTTCTACATGTTTGAGGAGGAGCATTCCTTGGATGATGGAGACTTCACGTCTAGCATCAGTAACACCAATAGTAGTGGTAGGTCAAATGCTTCAACATAATTACAACAAGCCATATGAGAGTGCATGTATGACAAGTTTTGGGAAAACATCACTAGGTTGCTTCCCTCCTCCCCTCACAGTACTATGGTGTCATTCCTCCATGACTTGGTAGTCTTTTACCTTCAATGTATTCTTGCTTCCACTATTATTCGGTCAGAGAAGTGTAGCCAGTGTCTCCCCACAATGGATCTTTACTACCTCTAGTGCCGACTAAATTAAGATCCCTATAATTTAGGTAGTGCACTAATTGAGCATCAACACAATCAATAGAACCAAAACTAATCTTCCAAATTCTACCAAGGATGATTTATCACTGCCATATCCAACTACTTGGGCTACATCCACATTTCCTTCACTACAATGATGACTTGGAAACCATCACACTTGATTGACATCGTATATCCGGTGGCCTCTGGGAACTTGAAGTTTTCCAAGGAGAATGGCATCTTCCACTAGTTGTTTAAAGACAATCGGGTCATACTTGTGCTACCCACTCACACTTATTTCACAACGGTGAACCTTGTGTAATACCTTGATGTCTTGAATGCACACACCCATTGTTAAATGAGAGAGTATCCACCCATCGAGGGTGAGGTTCTTGAGCTGATTTACAAATATTGATGTGCATCGCAAAACACACCAAGGATAGATTATCTTATATTTTAATCCTTTTTTACTTTCCAATTAAGGCTATCATAGAAGGGTGATCCCACATGACAATGTTCTTAAGATTGTTCTCTCCATATCCAATTAATTTTTTAACCTTTGTTTCTTTTTGCAATTTTGGAATATTAGAACAAGAAGTAAATTTCATGATTTGGGGGGGGGTTGATTACACTAGAACAAGAAAATAAAGTGCAAAAGAAATAAAAGATTACAAAAAATCAATGGAATCAAAAGATTATGCTAGATTAGAAAAAAAGGAAATTGTTACAAAAGAAAGATTATCTATGAACAAGAATTTAAGTGCGATAATTGAGAGGAAGCGATTTGAAACAAAAATTGAAAGAAACGATTGAATCAAAAGGAAAAGCATTAGGGCTTAGGGGTTTCACCACCTTAGCCAAAGTGAAAAAAAGATCAAGAGATACACAAAAAGTAAGATAGAAGCAGGTATGTGAATCATTTGTAAATAAAATGCAAGAGAAGAACACCAGATGTACCCATTGGTCCAGGCGTTCACGCATCCTAGTACTTCATCCTAAAGGAGATTCTTCTGCAGTCACATCTAAATGCCCACGTAAATAGTTTAGACATTCTAAATCATGGTTTCCACAGTCGTATCTGCCAAGATTAACCCATGATAAAATGATTAATTACTTCATTTAAATAGGCAAATTATAAACCGAAAATCAGCCATTTAAAATAATCATGTAAATCTCAATTCGATCAACACATGGCTAAGGGGCTACTCCCCTCGCCTTGATAAGGGAACTACTCACTAGTCATGGTAAGGAATGGAGAAATAAGGGAAGTATGGTAGAAAGCCATAGACTAAAGGATAGAATCTCAGAGGAGACCAATGTTGGTGACTATTAAATGGCTCACTCTCTTAATCCCCCTCTCTAAGAGAATGTATTAGAAAAGAATGAGTAAAACAATGAGATATAGATCTAGAAATGAAGAATGGAGCTTTACTACACTATGAATTGAAAGTACAAAACTTCAGTAAAATATTCAAGTACAAAATTGAAGACCCCTTTCTTAGTGGATTCCCCCCTCCTTTTATAGGGGAATGAGGGAAGGAAAAGGAGAGGTGTCTGGTGACTTTTGGTGTCTGTGTGCCATGAAACAATCGTCTAAGATATTTGAGATAGTCGTCTGGCGGTGAAGTGGCATATTTTTTTGGGGCAGTGGATTGAAACTTCGAAACCCTACTTGGAAGGGTGGTGGCACTCCTTTGATTGGAATGTTTGGCCTCGAAGAAATGTCTAAGCCAAACATTTGGGTGTGAGACACCAAGTTGGTGTTGTCTTGCACGTGATCAAAGGGTTGAAACCCTAATTGAGTAGTGGATTGGACGTTTGACCCACTAGGATCATGAGATGGCCATCTGGGCCAGCTTGGATGCTCAACTGGGGCCATGAGACAGACATCTTATGGACTTGAGATGCATGTCTGGACTGTCAAGATGGCATGTTGAGTTGAGGATCAAATGGTCGTTTGGCTCTGAGGTTGGAATTTCTTGGAGTTGAGCTAACCGTCTGGTTCTATGAGACTATCGTCTCATGGGATCAGTGGGTCAAAATTTCTTTGAAGGGAAAAACCTACAAAAGTGATGGAAAATATGAATATTAATATAATAAATTGAAAAGAGGGTAAATTGCAAATTGTCCTAGAAATTACTAAAAAGAGATAAGTTCTACTAAAAAAGAACACAAAAATTAAATAAAATGATAGATGGATATACATTCAACAAAATACCCCATACATGAATATTTGCTCGTCTTGAGCAAATAAAACTACAATTACATCCAGTTTATACTCACAACATGTCATTCCTAACCCTTGTAACATCACTTTATTCCTTACCTATAAATTTGGCCCAGCATCCCTATCTCTGAAAACCACATAGCACGAAGTTCTATATTCCCTATCAAAACAATTTTCGTAGCTTGTTCCTAAATCAAGATTTTGCAAAAAATAGGCTTCATCTTATTTTTGCTTTAACAATTTCATTTTTATCTTTTATGTGAGTTGTTTCACAAGAACATGACAAAGCGGAGAGTGAAGAAAATGGTAATCCCTCCTCTATTTGACTTAGGATATATTTATTTGATGGAGTCGTAGCTACATTGTTCATATTTTTTTCTTTGGGGTATGGATTTTTTTATATGGTAAGAATGCCACCTCGGACTTGATTTTTGTCCGATGGTGATTCTTTGCTTCTCTTTTTTAGAAATAAAATAGGAAGGGAAAGAAAAGGTCTCATGGTGCTTATAAGTTCAACATTTTTTTCTTCTGAAAGTGTCAATGAATTAGATAGATCGCTCCTATAAATCACATCATACAAGATTTATAACATAAGATTCCATTGTTAAACATAGAGAAAATTTGTGCTTGGTTATGATTGATTCCATACGACTTGAATACTATTCTAAGGAGTGATGTTATTTAGGGGTCCTATGTAACATGGTGGTTTTAGATATAGAAATTTGTAAAACAATTTGCAAAAAAAAA
Organism: Alisma plantago-aquatica; assembly: GCA_963693085.1. NCBI lineage: Eukaryota > Viridiplantae > Streptophyta > Magnoliopsida > Alismatales > Alismataceae > Alisma > Alisma plantago-aquatica. The sequence goes on from OY856413.1 coordinate 782,790,736, forward strand.
TTTCTGAATTCAATTGGGGTACAATGATAGACGTCTATTCAACTTGGCTGACTAGATAATGACCATTTTGCAACTAAGGAGAATAAAAAGCATGGCCTGTTAGATAAAGGCCATGAACAAAGCAACTACATGCAAAACAAAATAAAAAGTCAAAAATAATACAAGAAGGGAAAAGATAGGGGTGGAATAGAAACATAGCATCCACTCCACTTCGGATTTAGACTTTTTTCTCATCCCGAACAAAACCTAAATTAGAGATGAAGGGAAGAAGATCACTCTCACAGTGGGTACTGAGAAAAAGATGGAGAATCGTAGTAGAAATTCCCTCAATATGAGGACTTAGGGTCATGATAGGCCCGATGGGCCCCATACTCCTCAAACTACGGTTGACTGGCTACAAAGGGGTCCTGGGGCACATGCCAATACTCGTGGGAGCACTACATCAGGTACATATGGTTGAGATTTTGACCTTGGTGATGTTTCTCATGTTGGACTTTCTCCAACTATTCTCATATCTCAAAAAAACCATAAGGCTCCTCGGGACCTTCTTCGATGTCCCTGCACCTCCGGGTCAAACGTATAGAATTGGGAGGAGGAGGTCCAATCGTGTCATCAAGTGCCTCTAATAAGACACTCTTTCTATGTGTTATGGGCTTGGGAAACTCTTGAAAGAACCACACAATATGCACTGACAGATCGGCCAGATCAAAGACCGTGTTTGCGACTACAAACCTAGCATGTATGGGGAGCTTGAGGACAATCTGGTTGTCTTTGAATAGCAGATAATAGACACCATCCAGACCAGGGTGGATGAACTTACATCCCTTTAAGTATGGGAGGTCGATTTGGTGATTCTTCAGCTCCTGCGGCAGAAATGGTATATGTGTGTAACCCAGAAAGTATACTATATAGGTAACTATATGACCTATGCACTTCCCAGAAAGCATATATGATCGATCATGTCACTTCTCCAGTTGTAGACACCATGAGTTGTAGATCTCGGAAAGAGTCATGGTGCCATGAGTACCTTCCCTACCGAAGAAGGTGCGAGCCAGGATGCGGTGGAGGTAGTGAACTACTGAGTTGTGAATGTTGGATGCCTTGGATCCAGGAGGTAGCTTGGGTGGATGTCATATGATGTCATCCTAAAACTTGTCCATATTGTAATTGTCAGGATAGATGTCATGATGGTGCCCCATGCACCGAGTGAGCCAGTAATCATCTCCTCCTTCGAGTATCATGGAAGTAAGCTTCTTGGCGGAGATCTTGAAATCTTCACCAAAAACTCAGGCCTTGTAGCTAGAATTTCCCCACGAGTTGTGCAACTGATGGTCAGTGGTGATGAACTCCAAGTTGAGGTCACTATTTACTAAAGTGACACGATATGGAAAAAGGAGAATATGATTCTACCTCAAGATGATGTCCAAAACTTGTCTAATGTTGAATGTGTGAAGGGTGACGTTATAGGCCCAACGTGAGAGGGAGACAGTGATCGCAGTACTTTGCTTGGACCTAGTATAATGTGTGGTGATGAAGAACTGAACATAGTTCCCCAAAATTGGGGCTATGCGCAAAGGATGTAGTGTGTTGGAGTCTGAATCATCATGAGATGTAGGTTGTCTTGCCTCAGTCTCCTAGATGATCCTTTCAACCTCGTCGATGTCATCAAGCATATCCTTGGCCACCTTAAGACAAGACTTGCCACTGTGCTTCCAGAACTGGATGACAAGACCTGAGGTAGAGTGGTGAGGTAGCTCGTGAGAAATTGTCTTTTTGGTAGGATGTTTGCCCTTATGAAGAAGTTTGAGGAAACCATAGTGAGATCCACGTTCATACATGGTGATTAGCTATTGAAGGGATGAGATAGGTATTTGGCTAGAGTGAAACGATCGTATGAAGGCAACAAAACAACCATCCGACAAAAATGAGATGGTCATCTCAGCTTGGTGAAGGGGGGTAGAAAGGTACTTCAGGAGCTTTGAAGAAGGGAGGTGAGGGGAGAAGGTGGTGACGCATCGGTAAAGTGGTTTCTAGACCTGTAAAGTGGATGGTTGGCTATGTGGAGCAACTGTCTCGCATAGAAGGGGCAGAGTGGTCATCCTTTCTGGTGAGGCGGGCGTCCAGTGGGGCGAGATGGTCGGCTGGGTTGACTATTAGTGCAGAAGGAGTGTTTCCTATCGGTGACATCAAGATGGACGATGGGCGATGGGTTGCTTTGAACAAGCATCTTGGTGGTAAGACGGTCGTCGGTAGTGTTTTGGGCAGAGCATGCATCCTCTCCGGTGAGGTAACTGGATGGCAGAGTGTTCATCCTCTCCAGTGAGGCAACCAGATGGAGGCTTTGTCACTGATGGAGGAGAGAGATCTTGGCTTGGTGGCAAAGAGTGTTTAGTGAAAATGAGAGAAGACAACCCTGACTCGTGCATTTTATAAGCCAAAGTTATAGTTGAGCCAAATTTCTTACCTACGCCAACCGACCGGTTGGTTTTTAAGGGGAGGGAAAATAAAGGTGTTTCTTATCCTGACATTGAAATGTGTTTGAATGCACGTTGAATGTGCATTTAGGCCTCCACGACGGGCATCTCGCTGGAGCCAACTGACCAATTGATGTGATTTTGTCAGCCTTCCATTTTCAAATTTCAAATGGCCTCCAAATTTGGAGAAGGCACCTTAAAGGCTGAGATGGTCATCTCGTCTTCACCAGACGGTCATCTGGCTTTGTGTGATGCCTTGACTTTATCCTAACAAACATCAATTTGGGTGTCCAGCCCCTCCTTTTTTTCTGAATGAATTGAAATAACAATATGTAATTGAAACAACAAACGTTAGCTAAAACAATTTGAAAGAAATGCAAAAATAGAAGATTGGGTGGCCTCCCAATAAGTGCCTAGTTTTATGTCAAAGGCCCAACATAACTAGATCATGGAGCCATTTCAGGCTCAGGTGGGGGAGATGGAGGGTCTTTCAAATCAAGGTCTTCGAGTAATGAAAGTTGTTGTGCCTCAAAAGTCAAAAAGTCCTCAATGGTAATGTACCATTTTAGCCTATGCCCATTGACCTTAAACTCTCCTAACGCCTTATCCCAAAGAAGAAAAGTGCCATGAGGATAGACATGCTTGACAAGGTAGGGTTTGTAACATCTGAATTTAACTTTTCTAGGAAAAAGTCTAAATCTGGAATTGTACATTTAAACATGGTCACCCTCTCAAATATATTTTCTCTTGATATAGCCATCATGGAATTATTTGGTTTTTTCTTTGTAATTTCTAGCATTTTCATAGGTTGTCATTTTGAGCTCATCTAAGTCTTGCATTTACAAAAAATGGTTTTCACCTACATCATATAAGTCAAAATTTAGAGTTTTGATGGCCCAATTGGCCTTACTTTCTAATTCTATGGGAAGATGGCACGATTTTCCATAAATAAACTTGAATGGAGTGGTGCCTATTAGAGTTTTGTAGGCAGTTCTGTATGCCCACAAGGCATCATTAAGTTTCACCGCCCAATTGGTCCTAGTGCGACTGACTGACTTTTTTAGGATGGACTTGATTTGCCTATTCGACACCTCAACATGACTACTAGTCTGGGGGTGGTTAGGGGTGACGACCTTGTGATGGACTCCAGATCGTTTCAACAAGGACTCAAAACTTTTCTCTAAGAAGTGGAAACCTCCATCAGAAACCACGGTATGAGGTGCCCCAAATCTAGGAACAATAATGTCTTTGAAAGGTTTTTTACTGGTATGGAATCATAAGTTTTGGTGGGGATGGCTTCAACCCATTTTGAAACATAGTTAGCAGCCACCAAGATATATTTGTACCCATAAGAAGAAGGAAACGGGCCCATATAATCTACCCCACAAACATCAAAAAAATTCAATCTCTTGCTAAGAAGTCATGGGCATTTGGTCTCTCTTAAATATGTTTCTAGTCCTTTGACATTCATCACACACAAGGATGAAATCATAGGAGTCTTTGAATAAGGTAGGCCAAAAGAAACTGGACTCCAGTACTTTCCTGACTATTTTTTGAGAGCTCATGTGCCCTCCAGTGGGGCCAGAATGGAACTGCTCAATAATATCATGATCCTCTTCCTCCATGATACACCTGCTATAAAGCCCATTTGAGCATATCCTAAAAAGGTATGGGTCATACCAATAGTCGTGTTTCACATCATGCAAAAATTTATCCTTAGGATGTCCCTTATATTCATGGTGCACACGCCTGCAGCTAGAAAATTTACATAATCTACAAACCAAGGATATTAGGATTCCATTTTCAATAATTTATTATCAGTAAGAGAGTCATTGACGGGGATACCATCATCATCGAAAAAGTCAAGGTGGCTAAGATGGTCGGCAACAACATTCTTGCAACCTTTATGGTCAAGGATTTCTAGGTCAAACTCTTGAAGCAAAAGGACCCAACAGAGAAGATGAGGTTTGGCATCCTTTTTGGTCATCATGTTTCTAATGGCTACATGGTCTGTATAGACAATAAATTTGGACCCAACTAAATAAGAGTGGAACTTGTCAAAGGCATATAATATGACAAGCATTTCCTTCTCAGTGGTGGTGTAATTCTATTAGGCATCGTCTAGAGTTTTGGATGCACAATAAATCACATGGTGCATTTTATCAACACATTGTCTAAGAATAGCACCTACAGCATAATCACTCACATCACACATTAATTCAAAAGGCAAGGACCAATCAGGGGCTCTAATGATGGGAGTGGAAGTGAGAGCATCTTTTAAACAAAGCAAATTGGCCATGCAAGCTTTGTCAAACACAAAGGGGTTGTCTTTTTGGAGAAGTTTGGTTAGGGATTTGGTGATGTTTAAAAATAATGAATGAAGTGGAGGAAACTTGCATGCCCAAGGAAGGCACGAAGTGCTTGATAGAAGAAGGGGGTGAAAGTTTGGAGATGACATCAACCTTGGCTCTATCAACTTCAATGCCATGGTTGCTAACTCTATGTCCTAATACAATCCTATCTGTCACCATAAATTGATATTTTCCCAATTTAGTATCAAGTGTGCTTTCTCACACTTTTCTAAAACAAGAGATAAATGTCTGAGGCAAGAGTCAAAGCATTCTACATAAATGGAGAAATCATCCATAAACACCTCCATTACAATCTCAGTCAATCCAACAAAGATCACAAACATGCACTGCTAAAAAGTTGTTGGAGCATTACACAATGCCAAAAGGCATTATCCTAAATTCATAAGTACCAAACAAGAAAATGAAGGTTATTTTCTCCTAGTCTTACGGATAAATGGGAATCTGATAGAAACCCAAATATCTATAAATATAATAGAAATATTGTTGATGGGAAAGGTGTTCAAGTACTTGATCTAGAAAGGTAAGAGGGAATCGATCTTTCCTAGTGGCCTTATTCAGTTTTCTATAATCAATACACATCCTCCATCCTATAACAGTATGGCTTGGGGATGAGTTCATCCTCATCATTTCTTACGACAGTGGTTCCCCCTTTCTTGGAGACAACCTAAACAGGGCTAACCCAAGGTGAATTGGAGACGGGGTAGATGATTTCTAAATTCAACAATTTGATAGCTTGTAGGTGAACAATCTCTTTCATGTTTGGATCTAATTTTCTTTTAGGGTCTAAAGATGGCTTGTATTCCTCTACTAATTTTATGCATGCAAATAGTTTGATTGATTCCTATCAAATCAGCCATTTTATATCCTAGAGAAGATTTCCTCTTCCTAAGCTCAGTCATGAGATTGAATTCATATTCATGGGTCAGATCAGAATTAATGATAACATGATAAAGTTGTTTCTCATTGAGGAAAACATATTTAAGACCTTTAGGGAATTGTTTCATCTCGGATGCCTTGGGTGGTTTAGGTTTCTCATCCACGAGAGAGATATTTTGAATATCCTCAAACTCTTCATCATAGATCTCCTCAAAAGTTTCAAGATGAACTCTATTTTTCTCTAATTGGTCATATTCGAAACCATAATCAATGAAGGTCACTAGGGAGTTCTGAAGGGGATCCTCAAGTAGCTCCCATTCTTGTCTTAATTGTTGGAGCTTCTCAACACAATCAAGGAGATAAACCTCTTCCTGGAGGCTTAGTCCTCTCATACTTTGAAACACCTTAAACCAGAGGGTTTGTTTTCCTAGATGCAAAAATATGGTTCCAGCCTCAACATCAATCAAAGATTAGGCAGTGACCAAAAAGGGGCAGCCAAAGATGATGGGGTAGCGTAAATCTTTCTTTATGTCCATGATGACAAAGTCACATGGGACAAAAGTGTCTTTCCCAACCCTTATAGGTATGTCTTAAGTGATACCCATAGGTTTTTTCATGGATGAGTTAGCCAACTAGATTGACAGGGTGGTGGGAAGCATGTCCACAAATCCTAGCCTCCTGCAAAGACTACAGGGCATGATACAAATACTAGAACCTAAATCTATAAAGCATTTCCTACAAGCATTATCAACTAGGTAGCATCCAATTCTGAAAGAACCATGATCTTTGTTCTTTTTAGGCACCTTACTTTGAATGATATATGAAGTGGTTCTAGCAAGCATTACCATCTTGTGCTCTTCGGTAGTATACTTTCTAGTCGATAAAGTTTTCATGTACTTAGACCATGTGGGTATATCAGCTAAAGCATCAAGAAAAGGAATATGCACATGCAACTTTTTCAGTGCCTCCCTAAATTTCATGAAATGGGTATCAAGCTAGTTTGCTTCAGACGGGCTTGGTATGGAGGGTGTGGTTTGTAAATAGGGAAAACCGGCTCATCAATCTCTACCATTAGAATGACATGATTGGGAATGACAGGTTCATGTGTACGAGGAGTTTCAAGAACCATGGTATCATCATCCTCAAAGTACAAAGGTACAACTACATGTTTCTCTGGTTGGGGGTGAGGGGTATGATTCTTCCTCAAATGAGTGGAGGCAACCTTAATCTATTCATGGTGTTTTGGGTTGTTCAAAAGCTATCCAGCAAAGGTGTCGGCAAGGGGTTTCTACTGGGCAATGAGGTGGGCTAACTGAGTGTCAATCACCTTCTAGTGAGCTTGTTGCGCAAGGAAGATTTTTTCCAAGGCATACACCATATCATCAGTTGAGGGTGTGGGGACATTATGTTGTGCTTGAGGTTGGGGTGGTGGTTGATTAACGTTTTGAAATTTTTGCCCTTGGTAGGGCTCACAATATGGAAATTACCCCTATAATTCCCTTGGATCTCAAAGTTCCTTTGATTGTTTTATGGGAAGCCAGGTGGTGGATGATAATTGTTCTGAGGGAAAGATGGTCTCTATAGGGGAGGGAGTTGAGAAGAGTTTTCCGCTCCTGAAGGATTTCCATATTGAAATCCGAGGTGGTTTTTGGCTTGATTAGGATTGTAATATGTCTGTCCCAAGATACTATGGATGGAGTTTAGGTCCTCCACTTGCTGACCAACTTCAAGTTGCATAGGAGTGTTGTACAAATATTGACATTGAAGGGTAACATGATCATACCCTTGACAAATTCCATAGAGAGATTTTGTGGCTCTGACCTATTGGGGTTGCCTCTCATAAGCATTGAAGGAAGACTCTAGATGGTCCAATTTTAGAGAAATTGCTTCAGAGATTCAACAATGGTTTGAATATCAGAGTTTCCCTAGGCCTTAGCTACTTTGAGGACCCCACTGGTTCCTCGCCTTTCCTAAGTTTTAAAGACTCTTTTTTCTACCTCCCATGCATTGCTTAAATTTTGAAACATGAAGTTTCCTCCATATGAGGAATCAAGGAATTTCTTATTGTCATCATCAACACCATAGTAGAATATCTCAATGAGTTGAGATTGGGAAATGTCATGCTGAGGGAAACGTCGAAGGAGTTCACTAAATCTTTCCCAAGCCTCTCCTTGAGTTTTCCTAGGACCATGGAAAAGAACGATTTGTGTCCTAATCTCACAAGTGATGGAAGGAAAGAAGTGTTTATCCAGAAACTTGGTTTGAAGTGCCTCCTAAGTGGTGACATATTTTTCACTCTCCATGGCATTATACCAACTAATGGCTTTCCTTGAGAAAGAGTATTTGAACAATCTCAGTCTAATGGCATCTTTAGAAACACCTGGGATATTATGCAAAGGCAAAGGTCGGCAAAACATCAGAGGTGATCTTGACAACTCTCACCATTGTTCCCAAAAAATGGGTTAGCCTGGATCATGGTGATCCATTGGGTGTGGATCTCGAATTGGGGGATGTAATCTCAAGTGGCACAATGGGATGTTGTGCATACCTGGTTTTAGGTTGGAAACATCCTTTAACTATTTTTTTCTTTTAGCCTCCTTTTGAGCGGCTTCTAAGGCCTCTTTCTCAGCTACATAGGTTGCATGCAAAGCAGCTTCTTGAGTTGCATGTTCAACCATCATTCATTCTCTTTGAGCAGCGAGTGCCTACTCAATTCTATGAGTAACTACCTCCTCATCCATCCTAACTCTATTTTGTCTATTCAAACGATGGAAGGTTCTTTCTGGTTCTGGATCAAAAACTGGGGGCATGAAATCAACATTCGGTGGGCGTCGCATGCACAGTTATACAAATGTATTTGAGTATAGAGAAAATGTAATGCTAGAATGGAAACTCAGCATAAAGAGATATTAGCACTTTTGAAATGTTTCTTAGAAGGTGTAAAAAAATGAAAAGAAAATTTTCAAAAAAAATATTTGGGGTTTGAGAAAACAATTTGTTGTCCTCGAAAATGATGCCAGATTGACATGTGTCACGAAACATACCAATCACTAAGATAGATTATCCAAGAGTTTAATCTTCATTTAACTTTCCAGTTAAGGCTATCATAGAAGGGTTGATCCCATAGGACAATGATATTAAGATTGTTCTCTCTAAACCGAATTGATTTTTCAACCTTTATTTCTTTTTGAAGTTTTTGAATATTCGAACAAGAAGTAAATTTCATGATTTGGGGGGGGGGGGTTGATTACACTAGAACAAGAAAATAAAGTGCAAAAGAAATAAAAGAATACACTAAATCAATGGAATGAAAAGATTATGCTAAGATAAAAAAAGAAAGAAAATTGTTAAAAAAGAAAGATTATCTTTGAATGAGAATTAAAGTGCAAGAATTGAGAGGAAGGTATTGGAAATAAATGTTGAAAGAAGCAATTGAATTAGAATAAAAAGCATCGACGCTTAGGGGTTTCACCACCTTATCCATAGTGAAAACAAGATTAAGAAATACACGACAAGTAAGATAGAAGCAGGTATGCAAACCATTTGTAAATTAAATGCAAGAGCAGAACTCCACCTAAACTCATTGGTCATGGCGTTCACACATCCTAATCCTATATCCTAAAGGGGATTTTTCTGTGTTCACATGCAAATCCCTATGTAAACGGTTTAGGCATTATAAATCTCAGTACGGTTGCATCTTCCCAGATTAACCTACGATAAAAATGATTCATTACTTCATTTACATCGACAATTTCAAAATCAAAAACCATCCATCTAAAATAGTTGTGTAAATCTCGATCCATATAACATATGGATAAGGGGCTACTCTCTTCGCCTTGATAAGGGAACCACTAACTAGTCATTGCAAGCAATGGAGGAACAAGGGAAGTAAGGTAGAAAGCCATAGACGAAAGGAAAAAATCTTTGAAGAGACCAATGATGGTGACTATTAAATGTGTCACTCCCTTAATCCCCCACTTCAAGAGTAAGTACTAGAAAAGAATGAGTAAACCAATGAGATCTAGATCCAAAAATGAAAGAAAGATTACTATGAATTGAAAGTACAAATCAACAACATTCCTCTACAAAGTAAGTACTTCTTCCCAACGGATACCTGGGCGCAAATCAACAGCATTCCTCTGCCGGTTCCGACCGCCGGGCCAGACAACTGGGCTTGGAAAGATGACTCCCTTGGGAGGTTCTCATCAGCCTCCGCTTACACATGGAATAGGGGCCAGAAAGAGATCATCTGCAGTGGCAATTGGCCTACCTTATGAAAATCCAAGCTACCTAATCGTATCAAGCTGTTCCTTTGGCTCTTCATGCACAATGCTCTGCTCACGAACGTGGAGAAGGGCAGGAGGCACATGGACACGACCAGCCTCTGCCCCCAGTGTAATGAGGCAGACGAAACTATCCTTCACTGTCTAAGAGATTGTCACTACAGAAAGGTTGTTTGGGAGAGTCTGGACGTGCACAACAACTTCTTCAACATGGACGTTGTTTCTTGGACCTCACACATCATCTCATCTACTAGCCAAAACCCCATTTATGTTGTTGCTTGCTGGCATCTTTGGAGGGTTAGGAATGAATATGCCCACTCTCTTAAAGCTATTCCTACGCATGTCCAAATCAAGTTCATTAAAGAGCAGGCGAGCTCAATCGTGAACCTCCCAAGCCTCGTTTTCAATCGTTGCCCCGTCGCTGAGCCCTCGATCAATCTGGATGATAGAGACTTCCTGGTTTTTGTCGATGCATCCTTTAACATCTACTCTCTTCAGTGCGCCTCAGGCGTCTACATCACAAATAGAGCGGGGGTCCTTGTGCGAGGCTTCGGCGCCCCTGGTCATGCCTCGAGTGCAGTCGAGGCAGAGATCAAAGCCATCTCGAATGTCGTAAACAATTATCGGTTGGATGGCCTCTCGAGGCCCCTGATCCTCTCCGACTCCACATCCGGCATCATCATCTTCAAGAACATGGAGGAGGCACCGCCTAGCCTGAAGCCCATTCTTAGGCAATGGTCTAAGGACCAGCTATCCACCTTTTCTTTTCAGTACCTTCCTAGGAAGTACACCTTAGTCACGGATGTTGTAGCTAAGCATGTTATGTCTAATGGTTTGGCTGAAGACTTCATATTCAAACCTCCTTGGCATTTGCCGGAAGTTTGGCTCTGTAATCTGACCACAAGTTAATAAAGCTTTTCACTTGCAAAAAAAAAAGTACAAGAACTTAATTAAAAGATGCAAGTACAAAATTGAGGACACCTTTCTTAGTGGAGCCCCCCTCCCTTTCTATAGGAAGGAGGGGTGGAAACATCGAAATCAGATAGAAATAAACAGAGAGGTGGTTGATGATTTTTAGTGTTTGGGCATAGTGAAATGGCCGTCTGGAGGTGATGTGGGTTGTTTTGTAAAGGTAGAAGATCGAAAGTTTGAAACCCTACTTGGGAGGATCGTGACGCTCCTTTGATTGGAATGTTTGTCCTCAAAGAAATGTTTGAGCCGAACATTTGGGCGTGAGAAGCCCGGTTGGTGCTGCTTTGAACATGATCAAAGTGTTGAAACCCTAATTGAGTAGTGGCTTGGACATTTGACCCAACAGGATCATGAGGCGCATGTCCGGGCGATCTTGGATGCTCGGCTGGGGCCATGAGACGATCGTCTCACTAACTTGAGATGCCCGACTGGAGTGTCAAGGTGGCATGTTGAGCTGAGCATCAAATAGTCATCTGGCTCTTGGGTTGGAATTTCTTGGAGCTGAGTTAACCGTCTGGTGTTGTCAGATGGTCATCTCATGGGATGATTGGGTCAGAATTTGCTTTGAAGGGAAAAACCTACAAAAAGTGATGAAAAAGATGAATATTTGTACAATAAATTAAAAAGTGGGTAAATTGCAAATTGTATTAGAAATTAGTGAAAAGGAGATAAGTTCTACTAAAAAATAATATGATAATTAAGTAAAAAGATAGATGAATATGCATTCATCAAATATGCATCACCTCATGGAGGTGAATGACAAGGAGACTGGTCCTCCCCCTCCCCCTCCCCCTCCCCCTCCCCCTTCCCCTTCCCCTTCCCCTTCCCAATCTACACATCACACAAAACAATGTGTGCCTGAGATTGTAGGACCATCTAGGCCCTACAACTTCATTGACCTCTAGTCGTAGCTACACAAGATTTAAGGTAGCCAGACCTACATGGAGTGGGAGCAGTAGAGAAGGGCCACTAGTTAGACCACATGTACCTCATGCAACAGATGCATGAAGATTTGCACATGGTCCAAGGTGACTATGACTCAGTGAGACATCACTACACCGAGTACAGAGTTGGGAAAACATATCCTCCCCGCCCCCCTCCCCCACTCTCAATTTTGGGGAAATTAGTACGCTGAAATGGATCGCTAGGAGCCCCCAGGGCAGTTGAGATTCATTTTTTTGGTAGATCAACTAGGGATTCCTTCTAGGGCCAGCCTCTACAGCATCCACCATTGCACGATGATCACAGTGGGTGGTGGCATCTCTAATGATTCTCTTCTCCTCCATTTTGGATTTAGAGTTTGCTTGAAGATAATAAGTTTCTAATTTTGAGGTGGAGGGTGGGTGGTATGTCTTTACTCCACCCTCATTATATTCCATTTTTCTATGATTTGCTTTATATATTAGCATTTTGTGTGTTTTCTATTTTTCTTTTCAAAAATTCATGTACGTTATATGTAATCAAAAATTATCTAGTTGGCATTGATTTATTTCATGTTTGCATGTTTACCTTGAAAAATCAGCAATGTGACCCCAATTTTTGAATGAAACAAATCCGTGTTGCAAAATGAATCTCACCTATCAATGTTATAACCTATATTGTCCCCATAGACCATGATAGTGGTACTCCATGGAGATTATGGCAAGCCGTACGGAGTTGAGAGGAGTCACGTTTCAGTGTGTCCTTCAAAGTTATAAATGTCGACTTTTTATAGGATTATCATAATTTTGTATTCATATGACATGATTGAATTGTTTGTGATTGGTTGTTTCAATGTTTTGAATTCTCTAATATGAGATATACAAGTTCAGTGTTTTCTAAACTACTTTCACCATTTTCTAAACTACTTTCACCATCCTCATACCCCATCATCTTCTAAAATAAATCAAAAAGCCAAAAAGACTGTTCCAAACTCTAAGTTTGGGATGACACCCCTTCTCTCACCTATTCGCTACTTCTATAGCCCTCATATGTAATAGGGGCATACCATAATAAAAAGATGTCAATTGGGACACCAGAAAAGAAAAAAAATGCAATCAATAAAGTTGTATAAAAAATAAAGCAATCTCAGATCGAATGGAGGAGAGATTTGGATTTCTTTTTTATCCCTCAATTCATTCCAATTTTCTCCTCTTAAGCATCAATAACTCCAAAAATATTTCTATTACAGATGAACCCTAAATTTTTGCAATTATCATATGAATATGTGAAACCTTCTGAGATACTAGTTATATCATAATTGTGATGCACATGTTTTAATTAGGAAATTTTTTGTATATATGAAGTCATTGTAGGATCTTTAAACTAAAATTTTATGATTCTATGAGATTTGGGGTTTCTTGGCCATGATTGGTTACAGATAACTTAGTGATACTACAAAAGAGGGGAAGACATGCTAGCAATATTATTCGGCATGTTTCTATGATTCTTTGTTGATTGAGATGAGCAACGTTCATGTTTGGGTTAGTTTGATGAATGCATATTCATCACCTTTCAATAGCAGTTTCTAGTTTAGTTTAACTCATTTGAATTACAAATTGCAACATGTTTTGCTTAATTTCATCACTTTTTCTCTCTTGCCAATAATTAGGAGTTTGATCAATTTTCTTTCTTGTATGCATATTAAAGCAGATATTAACTTTTGAGCATTCAAGGAGTTTTACACCAAGATCATATTTGAGATTGGAGCATTTCACATTACAGATTGAGGCATCCAGCACAATCTAGAAGGGCAGATTGGGTGACCAATCCTTTGGATCGCCGAATCCACCTACCATCTCTAAATATTTCCCAGATGATCTTCCGCATTGGGTGACCTCTCTTGGTGATCCTTCAATCTAAATGTCTCCAAAAATGTTAGAGACGCTATTGATTTATGAACACCAAGTAATTGGTGATCCCAGGCCTAGATCAACTGATCCACCTGACACACAGTGGCTTGGAAGATTACAAGGTCGGTCGATCACCATGGCTGATCGACCACTCAGTCAAAGTACCTTCCAAGTCAGAGACTCACTGCAAATTTGACTTACCACCAGACTGAGTGATCCCCTCCTGGTATATGTAACCAATATCCTTTACATGGGAGGTATATAACTAGTATTCTTTCCTATTCTAAGAATTTTGATATGAAAATACTATTCGAAGGGGAGATTGTTACAAGCCATACCATGCCTAATCGGTAATCTTAGGATTTAAGGTAATCTTAGTGTTAATTAATCCTTGGTTAGTAACTCAATTACCTTGTGATGTATTTTAGACTCATTTTATTGTGAACTTATGCTTTGGTAGTAAAAATCATGACTTGATCATACCATGAGATCTAGCTTTAGTTGATATAGAAATAGTCCACATATGTATATGGGAAGAGGTTTAATTATATTTGAGTAAATAAATAATAAAGAAATTATCATTTGATAATTTTAGCAAACTAATATTGTAGGATTATAGAGACTTCATTTATGAATTCGATAAAAAAAGAATGCTAACTTTTGGTTTAAATGAAAGAGTTATGCCAATTTTAGTAAATAAATGCATAATTGAGTTTAGTTTGCACTTTTTTCAAACCGACGACCACCCAAAGCAATGATCATGTTGATCGATGGACACACTGACCTACATCCATGTAGACTAACAACCACAAAGATCAATGGTCACATAGAGAAAGCAAGCATTGTGATGATTCTCATCTCATTTGAGCAAGGAACAGTCAAGGTTAAAGCATCCATCTCCTCAACACTTGATCTGGTATCCCCTTCTTTCTCTTGTGATGAAGGTATGGGAATGAGGGGTCCCTCCATAAAAGCTGCACAGACCTATGGATATGAAATATGTTGCTTCCCAGGACAGCCAATAACTAAAATGACTATAACTTTAGATATAAATATCCAAATCTAATGAAGTTTGTCTCTTTGAAGTTGCATTTCAAGTTTTAAGTAAACTAGAGCCCTAAAATGTGCAAAAGGAGGATCGAAAGGCAATTTCTTGGACAACTTTATAGAAGAACGTGAAGAATAAGGGAAATTGATGGCCTAGACACATATCAATCATGGTAAGTAGTTTAGGACTGTGGATCTCTTTTCTTTTTCTTTCCCACTTGCTTGAGATCTAGCTCGAGACTCATTGAAGGATTCCCTTTTCCTTCCATATTAATATTCTTCCTCTAGTAGGTTATTTTTGGAGCAGCAGATCTAATGATAGAGTGTTAGAAGGTGGATTTGGAGGTTTGAATGTAAAACCTAAGATCTAAAAATTAAAATCTAGACATATCAAACATATATCTGAGATTAGTGACCTAGGATCATATCTAGGTGAGTGGAAAATTACCTCAAAAGATTGATTTGTCATAAATGATGTCAAGTAGCATATGGTTGTTGTGTTGTTCTACATGGTGATTTATATCACGAATTTTATTGGTACTTATTACTAAATCTCAGTTATAAGATTGATTAATACATCATATTTGTGATATATAATGGATAACGTTAGCCCTATAATGATTTGTCATAAGATATGGTAAATTCAAGAGTATAATTAGAGACACAAGAGACTCGAGTTTGTCTTAATTTCAACTAATGAATTATATTATGAATTTATGACTTGATTGATAAATGTTTGCGAGTCAGAGTATATATATTACAGTGAATTGTATATCTCATTGATAATTCAGTATGTTTAGTTATCAGTTTTGCATTATTTCTTGTGAAACTAAAGAATCACTAGACTTTAGATGTAGAATTTGAATCCATGATAAAAGTCTACACTGTGAAGGAGGAAATGTGCATGCCAACTGGCCAAGATAAGGATGAGGTAGTCAAAGTGTACCATAGGGTCACGTTAGTTTAAATCAAATGAGGAAGGAATCTTTGAAATAGTGGAGTACCCAACATTTATCGAAGATTTTGATGGTACTCAGATTAGTATAGAGAATTGTAATATTGGTCTATTGGTTAGATATTGTGGAACCACTAATGTAGATCATTAACCCACAGTGCTTTGACGCTCCTCCTAAGTGACCATGTTTAGAGGAGAAGTCTGAATAATCTAGCCACTACCATTATCCGTCGGGTCCATATGTGGTGAGGTTGGTTGCAGACTGGGTAGCTAGTTAGTAGACTTAGAGTCCCCGAGTCTACTCTAACTAATGTACAGTGATATCATAGTTTGTTGAGATGCCTCTACATGTTGTGGTACACCTCATGTGGGTTAAGGGTATATAATTGAAGAATCTAAAGGAAATCATAAGTGGATTTAGTTGTTTAGAATGTGAGGAATTAAAGAATTACAGACAAATGTATAAAAAATGTTAACTTACTTATGTAGTCAAATATCAATATTTCTTGTCTTGATAGCACGATTATAGAATTCACCTTCCATTCTAGTACTCTTCTAAGATGTAATTTTATTAACATCATACATCTAAATTATCATGGTTTCTTATTGATTTTTTTATGCACTGAGCCCATAGCTTATACAATCTACTGAAACATTTTAAAGCAACAACCCATCTCTCACTACAAAAAACTGGGCCATTATTCACGGGAGAGTCCAGTCACAAACCCCTCTCTACAGGCCCTCATAAATAGGGACGGTTGAGGGTCTGGCCCTCACAAATGGTCCGTGAAGAGAACTCGCGTGACAAATACCAGTGGCCCTCACGAATACCCTCACGAATACAATTGTGAGGGACTATTTAGCCTTCATAAATACATTTTTGAGGGACAATTTAGCCTTCATAAATACATTTTTGAGGGACTATTTAGCCTTCATAAATACATTTTTGAGGGACTATTTAGCCTTCATAAATACATTTTTGAGGGACTATTTAGCCTTCATGAAACATTTTTGAGGGACTTGATGGTCCTGGAGAATATATTTTTGAGGGGCTATGTGGTAGCCATGAATGCAATTTTGATGGTCAATCTGGACCTTCATCAATATATTTATGATTTGGTTATTGATTTGGTTATTGATTATTGAATGATTTATTAAATGTTAATTAATTGTTACTATAGTGAATATTAAATTTTAAATGAAAACTTTGTATACATAACCTCAAGAAATATTTTTATACTAATTCACATGACATCATAAGAAGATTCAACACCAAAATGACACATAAAAATGTTAAATCACCTCAACCAATTTTTGATATTGAAACAAAGTATTATCCATACATTGTGTGCTCAACGTTGATATAAATAAAGAGTACATATGGTTTTAAAATTTGAGATTGATGACAATCAACATATCATGCTAGAAACTCCTAAGATCTATAATGTCTTCATATTCCTTCAAATGGTGTTGTGTTCTTCATCAATGCCACGCCTCATACGGTTAGGTACTTGAACATTCTTCTCCTAAAAATGACAAATCATTATATTAATAGAATTTAAAGTTAATACATAAATCATAGTACAACAAACAACTTACCCTTATATTTCGGTTTTGGTCTACTCCAAGGTGAATTGTCCGTTGAAATCCATCATTAAAAGTAATTCTACCCTATCAATATAAATACAAAAAGGAATCATAAGAAACATATAATTAGAAAAAGTAGATAGGTATACATGCAAGTTATATGAAACCATCCTCAATATAAGCAAGCCAATAGTTGGATATGGAAGAACATCCTCAATATAAGAGATAGATATCTCTATAATGTCCAATTCCACATTGGAAAGGGGACTGATGTGAAGTGTGGAGTGTGGAAGCTCCCTGAGATCAGAGGAATTGAGCAGATTCAAAAAATCTGCAGCTGCATGCTCGGGAAACTAAAAACTATCTCTCTAAAAGACGCTTGGGAGGTATGCAGTTCTAAACATGAGGTCTTGCCTTGGACCAAGTGGCTGTGAAAGAGTCGAGCACCTAAAAGAGCAACACTTTGCTGCTGGAATAGAAATGAAGTACACCTGCTAAAGAACAGAAATGAAGCTCTTCTTGCTACTCTTATGATTTATCACATATGGCCACAAACCAATTCAGACCCATATTAAAACGTAGAATAATAAGAATAACAAGTATATGTTTTTGAACAATTCCCAACAATTTGGAGCAGCTTGGACAGCCAAAAATTAAAAACAAAGTAGATAGAGTTAGCCCATACAGAGAGTGGCCATTCCCAAGGTTATTAATATCAACAGCCCCTTAAGAAAATGACTCAAAAGAAGGGGACAAGCAGGGGACAAGGGCATCTGGAGCAGAAATAGTAGGCAATAACAATATTCATCATCACAATTACTGCCATCTTTAAAGTTCGTGGAGTGTTGGTGCACAAGCAGGTATAACCTATAGAGTATTGGTCCACTCAGTAGGCAAAAGATTCACTCTGTTCCTAAGCAAAATCTGGAATGACCACTCTATATTAATTACTCAACTATTGGTTATTTAGATAGTCTAGAAAACAGATGTTTGATTCAAAGTTTAGACTAAACATGTGCAACTTCTTCAGCACTGACTAAAGAAAAGTCACTATAAACTTTGTATCTGAAATATTATGAATTGAGGCTTGACCAAGATATGGCTAAAATGTAGATAAGCTGAAATGAATTACTTACAGAATTTAAACGCTGATTTCTTGGTGTGAAAGACACCAATGAAGATGTGGTTGGTGTGTTTTGCATTTGAGGATAACTTTGTCGATTATTACCAGAGGAAGGGGACCAACTTTCAACTGCAGCCTTTAATAAAGTGTACATGTTAATATTCTGATGTGTATGAATATTGAAAATAATCTATAGCTGTAATGAGTTACCTGTGGCGCAAAGATCCGTTGATGTCCATTGCCTTGTATGGAAAGCCTGCCTACTCCATTCTCCCTTGAATTGCCTTGTATGGAAAGTCTGCCTACTCCAGTCTCCCTTGAATTGCTTGGTCTAGAAAGTCTTCCTAAGACATCCCCGCTTGAATTATTTTGGTTGGGAAACATGCCTACATCTGCACCATTTCTTGTATTGTCTTGTATGTGAAAAGAACCCACATCCGACCTATTTGTGCCACTTTGCATGTGTAAGACACCTGTAGTATTCTGATTGGGGTATTCAACTGCACAATCAACATTAATACTGCCATCCTATAACAAATACATCAACAATGTCAAAAAACAATTATATATTACATTGACATAGACAACTGAATCTGAGTTACCTGTGATTGATTATACCAAGTCATTAATTGGGAGACGGAGTTCTTCAATCCATTTACTGTTTCTTCAAGTTCCTTAAGTTTATCCTGAAATAGAAAACAAAGTACAAACATCAATCTAATAGACTAGTTGTAACTAATAGTTCAAGTTTAGATTTTCTCCAACATACATCCTTTGCATTGCTTTCCTCAAGAAGCATTTCATATCTTATACGGGCAGCTTTTCCCCTATGTCCTATCTCTTTGTGCCCAATTCCAACACCTCGGATCCTAGCCTTTTTTGAAGGATTTAAAACTTGCAAATAAGCAGCACGTGTTAGATTATCAACACTTCTAGGATCTATTTCTTCTTGGTTTGCTACTTGGTTTTCCACGATATCAGAGATTTCAAGCTGTAATTAGAAAGCATCATAAAAGGAAAGCATAAATTCAGATATTTAAGCATATTAAGCTTTGTAGACATCATAGGAAAGCAAATATCCATTTTCTAACCACTTGTGGGCTTTTGTCGTAAACTTTTTCCAAAAATTTGTTAAGAGGCACAACGGGTTGATCTTCACTGACCTACACATGATAGATAACATAATAATTGTCCATGTTATATGTTCAACTCCTACTAAGAAAGGCAAGTGTCCATTATTAATACCATTTCTGCCCGATAACAACTCCATGGCTTTGATCCTGTGGTATGATCCATCACTTTTTTTGCTCTGTTTGCCTTGTTGATCTCGAAAATTTTCTAAACCATAAGAAACATATAATTAGAAAAAGTAGATAGGTATACATGCAAGTTATATGAAACCATCCTCAATATAAGCAAGCCAACAACTGGATGTGGAAGAACATCCTCAATATAAGAGATAGATATCTCTATAATGTCCAATTCCACATTGGAAAGGGGACTGATGTGAAGTGTGGAAGCTCCCTGAGATCAGAGGAATTGAGCAGATTCAAAAAATCTGCAGCAACGTTGAGCTGGGAAGTGGAGATGATATCTGCATGCTCAGGAATTGAGCAATACTTTGCTGCTGGAACAGAAACGAAGTACAACTGCTAAAGAACATAAATGAACAGCAATACTTTGCTACTCTTATCATTTATCACATATGGATACATAGAAACAAATGTGTTTTTGAAGACAGTAGGAGCAAACCAAACAGTGTGTGGCATTGCAGGAATACTGATTATAGAAGTTTGCATAGATAAATTGCATCCTTCTTTTTTACTTTTGATATCTATCTTTATAGATGTATTGAGCTTTGCTCCCCTTTGTAAATTTTGTGAGTAATGAAAGAGAAACACACTTATTGATCAAAAAAAAAGTTATATGAAACCATTGTACCTTAGACTTCTCGGTTCCCCATTCTTTAACAAGATTTTTAAACTGTTCCATATCTATGGAAGCATTTTTCTCAACTTTCTTCATCATCAATTGTGGTTCAATCTTGTACTTTTCATAGTAATCTTTCTTTACACGGGCCCTCCACACTGATATCCCTTTGCTAATGTGTTCATCAATGTGATTCCATGCATTAGGGTGACTGCCTAAATCAAAGTATGTCTACAAAAACATAGAAAATATTACTTTAGAAATCACAATCATACAATTTATTGGTCTTTTTATGAAAATGATTACCTCAATAAATGATTTTCTATCTGCAAAAGCTTGTTCTGGTTGTTCGTTCCACTTCAAGTCTAGATGCCATATGTGTGGTTTCCTTGCTAGCATATGACAATAACGATTCAATTTGACACCATTCTCCCCAATAGCATTTCCTTCATCATCCCATTGGACCTTGTGACGTGGTTGACCTTGCTTAGGAAGTAGGCTTTGCTCACTTGCAGGCCCACGTCCATACTTCCTATTCTCCTGTTCATCCTCAACATTTTCTTCAACTATTACATCATTTTCAATAGGTTGATCCTCACAATTTTCTTCAATTGTGGATGGAGGGACAGCAATAGGTTGATCCTCACAATTTTCTTCAATTGTGGATGGAGGGACAGCAATAGGTTGATCCTCACAATTTTCTTCAATTGTGGATGGAGGGACAGCAATAGGTTGACTGGGTGTGTTGTTACAAGTAGATCTAGTGAATCTTCTTCCTGCCATCCTTCAATTGACAAGGAAAAAAAATTAGATTATTAGTGCAGAAATGTCAGTAACAAAAGTAGTAGGTACATTTGAAAAACAAATAAATTGCAGAGAATATGAGACACCAACATATGAATATTCAGCATTTGAAAAACATATAACTTGTAGAGTACCTTGGTTTCATATCCCAAAAAATAATAATGATGTCCTACTTGCCGATATATGAAACAAGACTAAATAAATTGCAAAGAATATGCCATATAGTAACAGTTTGCCAAAAAAATGCAATACAACATATTCCCCAAGTAAAGTATTCTAGACTTGCAAACAAAATAGACTGATTAATGAACTAAACATTAGCCCCATCATTCTTTTTTTTAGTTCTATCAACAAAAGATCCCCCGGTGTCACTCCTCGTCCAAGACACATCACTAGTTACACCACCATCAGATTGTAAACCAGTCAAACAATTCTCAATAAGAGGTACTTCAGAATAATCTTTAGGAGGATGCTTTAGCACTGTGCACCAATCATCATCATTAGGATCCTTCACATAAAAGCATTGCAATGCTTGAGAAGCCAGGATAAACGGTTCCTCCTTTTTTTTTATCCTTGAAGTGTTGATTTGTGTGAACCCATACTCATCAATTCGCAACCCGTTAGAAGTGCTTTCATCATACCAAGAACATCTGAATAATGGAACTTTGATTCCTGGACCATAAGTTAGCTCAATAACCTCCTCTAAGTAGCCATAGTACGTGACTTCAGCATTTATAGGATTTCGATCTCTACCACTTGAATAACTTGGCTTAGGTGGAAGTCGAAAATCTTTTTCACCATCAAAATTTTTCCTATCACGTCTATACGGATGATTCATTGGAAGAAAACGTCGATGGAAACCATAGCATTGCTTTTTCCCATACTGTAACCATTTTGATACAGTCTCCACATTACAACAAGGACATCCCAAATCTTTCTTACCTTTAGTGCTCCAACCAGATAAGTCACCATATGCTGGGAAATCGTTAATGGTCCATAAAATCATTGCCCGCATAGTGAAGTTCCTTTTTCTATATGCATCATAAACTTTGACTCCAAGCTCCCAAAGTAGTTGCAACTCCTCAATTAATGGCTCCAAGTATACATCAAGGTCATTGCCAACCATATGTGGACCTGGGATTAATAGGGACATCATAATAAATTGTTCTTTCATAAGAAGCCAAGGCGGAAGATTGAGAGGTGTCACCAACACAGGCCAGATGCTATGTGATGCACTCATATTGCCAAATGCATTAAATCCATCTGTTGCTAATGCCAATCTAACATTGCGTGGTTCAGCAGCAAAGTCTGGATACCTGGCATCAATAGACAACCATTCTGGTGTGTCTGAAGGATGATGAATACGACCATCCTTGCCTTTTACTTCTGATGGACAAATCATGTCTTTAGCAATAGATGAAGACATATAGAGCCTCCCTAACCGAGGTATCAAAGGGAAGTGATACATGAACTTAGCAGCTACCTTCTTTCCCTTTGTTTTGTATTGCTTTTCATTCCATCTTGAAGCACCACAAGTATCACAATTTTCTTTTGAAGCTGCATCTTTGCGAAAAAGCATGCAATTATTTGTACATACATCTATAGTAGAATGATAAAGTCGTAAATCCTTCACGATCGCATTTGCTTCATAGTACGTCTCCAGGAATAGACAATTTTCTTCCGGAAATCCTGAAACAATCAACTGTAACAACTTTGTGAAAGAATGGTTAGACCATCCAGATTCCTCCTTCAGAAATAGCAAGGCAACCAAATACGATAGCTTAGAATGACTTGTGCAACCTCTATAGAGTGGTTGATCTGCCTCTTTTAGTAGCTTGTAAAATCTTTGTGCATCTACATTTGCAGGTTCCTCTGTAGCTTCAGTAGAGTGGTCATTTGTTGTGTCACCCATACCAAACAAATCCTCCAACATCTGATGCATATTGTCGGTGCTAGGCATGTTTGGTGCCACAACAGGATTGCTCCTACCAATCACCTCCCCATGAAACGTCCAAACATCATAGCTATGCACAAATCCTTTTAGTAATACATGTGAGAATACCTCCTCCTCTATTTTAAGGTATCTGTTCAAACATACCTTGCAAGGACATATTAATTTCCCCTGTCTAGTTGGTCTCTGATGGATAAGAGCAAACTCAATGAACTTTCGTAACCCTGCCTTGAATACATCACTTTGCACTCTGTTCCCAATATACATCCAACTCCGATCTATTAGAAAATCCATCTACATGAAGGAAAATATATAATAAGTTAAGCACAGCTGTTTGAGATGTTAGGAAACAGCTGTTAGGAAAATATAAGTAGAGATCAGGAAGCTTTAACAAATACATGCAAACAGCAACAACTGTTTGAGATGTAGTCATGTAGGAGCAAGAATAAGTAAGAAAAAGTAGAAGAAAACTTGCAAATAGAAGTGGTACTAGTAGTCTAGGTTTGAGTAAGAATCTGAATTTTTGATATGAGTAACAAGGAAATAGCAATAAGAGGGGACAGAGAAGTAACAAAAATTTAGATGCAATAGAAGGAACACGAAATGAAGGAGAAATTGCAAAAAAAAAAAATAAAAGAAGCTAGAATAGGAGACACAAGAGGAAATAGAAAAAAAATCAAAGAAACAGTAGTATAAAAGGACTGATTTTTTTGCAACAATTGTAGCAAAAGGGGAGGGAAGGGAGAAGACATACAAGAAGTCTATCAATATACAAGAAGCCTTACCCCTATCATGAGTCCAATCTTCATGACAGGGGAATCCTATCAGTGAGTTTACACTCAACAGCCTTACCCCGATGAAATCAGCTACATGCCAATTAAAGAATAAATGAATGATAAATTCATTAGAACTTCTACACAACAAACATATAGAAGTATAGAAAAACCCTCTTTTTTTAGGTTGTTCATCATTGAGATGTTGTTTCTAGCAATCTTTCATAATAGGATTTTAAATTCAGATGTATGATCATCTGAATTAAATACCAAGAAAGTTGACCATAGATATCAATATTTTAGATAGAATCCTTAAGAAGGTATTTCTCATGGATCAATTTGATCCATAGACTACCTTTCTTTGAAGCTACTATCCAGATATTTAATATCATAGCAACCTTACAAACGTCTTTGACTTTTTTTATAGACATACCACCTTCATCCTTTACCTTGGTTACATCATCCCACTTAATAAGATGGATATCATTTTTGCCTTCACACTATCCCCACAAGAAATTTATAATAGTTATTTCCAGAAATTTTGATTGGCGGACATAGTATAATTACAAAGTTCTAGTCTCCAATGGAAACTGAAATGATATGTAAATAAGTTTGGTATCTTTAAAAATCAAATGATGGGCATAGAAGCACTAAAGCATGGGCAGAAATAATGATGGTAACTTCTGGTTCACTTGTATGATATGTATCATTATAAGTTAGTAGCATACCATCATTATAGTAACTTCTGGTTCACTTGTATATTTGTCTTAGTAATGTGGGTTCCTCCTTGTTCCCTTTATTGTTAAAACAACATTTATATATTGTCTTTTTTCCTTTACCCCCTCCATCTAAAATAATACCCTTTCTGTAACATGTGGTTGTGATGCATGCCCTAAAAGCCAATAACTATAGTAATGATCCGAACTCTGTACTTGGAGATTAATTAAAGGCTGACTGCCCAGGGCTCCGATGAGATACATCCATCCCTGATATAATAGTTGGCACTTTGGAGATCTTTGGCATGGATGGAGGATGCTCAGCTGTGGTGAACTTCTATGTAGGCTTATTTAGGATCTCATTCGCTGTGGAAACATTAAGTGCGTTGTCAGTAAAATCTTTTTATGTATTTCGTTTAACTAATTTAAACGAAATACATTAAAAGATTTTACTTACAATGCCCTTCATGTTTCCACAGCGAATGAGATCCTAAATAAGCCTACATAGAAGTTCACCACAGCTGAGCATCCTCCATCCATGCCAAAGATCTCCAAAGTGCCAACTATTATATCAGGGATGGATGTATCTCATCGGAGCCCTGGGCAGTCAGCCTTTAATTAATCTCCAAGTACAGAGTTCGGATCATTACTATAGTTATTGGCTTTTAGGGCATGCATCACAACCACATGTTACAGAAAGTGTATTATTTTAGATGGAGGGGGTAAAGGAAAAAAGACATATATACAAATGTCGTTTTAACAATTAAGGGAACAAGGAGGAACCCACATTACTAAGAACACCCATTCTTTCTTGAGGCTTCTGCCTAGATTTCTGAAATGTTGACAATGACTTAGTGTGCCTCTGCAAAATGCAAAAACACCAGGCTATATTATACTAAGCACCAAAAACAAAACATTCAAAAACAACGCAGTGAGAAAACAGAACAGAACTCGTACAAGTGACCACAAATAGCAGTAAGAAGAAATCTTTTATCCCCAATAGTGATTCTAGTATGTATTAATTTATCATATTAAAAAAGCTTTTCAACAGAGCATTAGATACCATTCCACAAAACAAAAACTCTCCCAATACCATGACTGGTGTGATGAGAAATCCACTATAACTACCCAAATTTATTGGATAAACAATTGCTAAGTTATCAAACTTATTGGATAAAGTAGCATTGTTATCCTCAGTTTACCCCTTTCTCCCTCTACCTCTGGACGTATTCTTCTTATTACATTTTAGAAACTAAAAGGAAGGTTCTAAGTTATTTTTCTCAACAGAGTTGGGAGGGGTAACAAGGTTAACACTTCCCCTTCAAAAGAAAGGTCATTTCAGCACAACATTTTACAAGCAACCATCTTGATCATCACTGGATCAATAGACTAAAAAACACCAGATATATAGAAGCTCTACTTCATCTTCTGAACATAAGGACAAGTAGGAAACTCCAACATTGTAGAATACATACAACCATCTTGATCACCACTACATCAATAAACCAGTAACATCAGATGGAACCCTTCTTCATCTTTAGAAAATACGAACAAGTATAGCAATTCCAGAAAAAATAACACAAGGCTCGTTTAGTAAAGAAGCACTTTTATCTCATTATGGATAATAGACTATAGCACACTCACATTGACTAACCATTCCTCAAAAATCACCTTATTTCTATACCACCAGATATAGTAAAGGATACATATAATAGATTTAAAGGAGGTATTGCTTATTTCCTTCATACTGTCTTCAAAGAAACTAGGAATATTATTAATACATTCATTATCAACTACTTTGGCTATGACCCATATATATGTGTGTCATGAGAACACTTGTTCATATAGAATAGAACAGAGTAGCAAAATTACACATACATGCACACATGTGTATTGCTTTGAACCAAGCTTGAGCCTCAACAATTATATATGAGTAATATTTGATCAAGTATGACTTGGATTACATGGTAGGTATTATACATAAATTCGAGTTTGTACAATTAATAAATATTGTACATATTCGAGAAAGACAATATTCAATCAAATACTATATCTACTCAATCACATAAGTAAATTATTCTTTTCTTATTGACAAAACACAAAGTTGTATGATAGAAAAGCATTATGAGGATGCTATACTGTAGATGCATAGCCTAGGAATTTATGTACATCACAACTTTGATTCCCTTCCATTTAGTTATGGTAGCTACTCCCAAGGAGCTATTTCCTCGCTTCCAAATATTGAACACACCCCTGACTACTCTGTATTACTGTTGTATGACCATCTCCATGCAACTGAGGATAGTCAAAGTTTTTCAAGATTGTGATATGTTTCTTATACGTGTGAACGTTAACCCTTAGGGGAGGAGGAGATAACTCATATGAATACTAGATGGTTAGTATTTTTACTAAGTAAACCCAGCTAATCCTATGCAGATCACATTGGGGGGAGATGAGGCGGACACATGAGGTATGAACTGGAAGCCCATTGGAGGAAGAACCAATCTTGGCTATCAGGCGTCGAACTGGGGGCTAGTGCTCTCCCAAATGAGAAAAAGAAAAAAAGATACGAACCTAGAGAGGATTCCAGTGGCCGAAGAAGCAAGCTGCGTAGCAGAAACGACCAATGGCCGAGCAGGGCAATCGGCGGCAATCAAGCACGGTGACTGCGTAGCAGCAACGACCAATGCGGACGGCAGCAATCATCAATGGCGGAGGGCAGCAACCATCAACAGCGGCAAGGAGTTATGAAGGATGATCCCAATACGAAGGATGAACGGCAGCAACCGAGCAGGGCGATTGGCGTCAAGGATGACCCAATGTGGAGGAACCGATGAGAGAATCGGGAGGGGGAGGGTTCAGTGGAGGAGTGCGGAGGAACCGATGAGAGAATCGGGAAGGGGAGGGTTCAGTGGAGGAGTGCGGAGGAAATGAGGGGGAAACTAGCGCCCGCCGGGACTGGGTGGTTTTTTTCGTGAATTTTGATAGATG
The DNA here is from genome assembly GCA_963693085.1 of Alisma plantago-aquatica. Lineage (NCBI taxonomy): Eukaryota > Viridiplantae > Streptophyta > Magnoliopsida > Alismatales > Alismataceae > Alisma > Alisma plantago-aquatica. Next base: position 782,818,420 of record OY856413.1, read on the forward strand.
AATAAGAGTTTTAGAATGGAGGGAAGGATTATGAGATGGAGGGAAGATTTGGCATGGAGTTTTTGAGGGGGTAATTCGTAACAAATGTATTTGTGAGGGACCAATGTTCACATAAAATGCCTAACGATGTCAAGAACACGGTTGAGGGATGTGGTCCCATATTTGAAGGATGAGCCCTCACAAATGGACATCATTATTCACAATTTTTGGTTCCTCACAAATGTTCTTCAACAAAAGCCAAATTTTTTGTAGTGTCTACATCATGAGTCAGAATCTAAATTTCAATAGGAGTAGACCATTTGAGGTCTCAAGAGGAATACTTAAAGTGGTTAGATGCTTCTTATCCTTCCTATGAATCAAGGGAATCAGAGTGTGAGAAAGGAGACCAATTTATAATAAGTTGTACTTGATGTATATTAATAGAGAACTCTTTCTTTTATGCAAAAGTCAAACAACATTGTAAGCTTTCATGTTACACATACACAAGTGTTGTCAGTTACTTAAATGGTGTTTCTAGATATTTGGGAATGAAGAAAAATTAAGCATGGTTTTCAATTAGTAATTATAAGGTGAATGGTTAGTCTAATCCTTTGGTGGGCCTAAACCATGCTTAGTTGGTTTCCGTCACATCCGTATATGTATATGTGAATGTCTATAAGGTATCACTATACATATGTGGCATGTATATGAACTACATAAAAATTTGTAATAGATATAAATGCTTGCTATTTCCACACTTTTTCTTGTTAATGAAAATTCTTGGTCATGTGATATTATGATGAGTTTGTGTGTTGTTTATGTTTGTTGATTTAGTTAAGGATTGTTTTTAGAAATATCAGTTTATTGGTGGTGGGATTCTACAAGAAAATCTAGAAATGTCATGCTTCTAGATGAACTTCCAACCAAAGATGATAACATTGGGCTTAAAAATGTTATGTAAAACCCACCTACATCACCTATTGACTCTTATCTCAACTCTTCTTCCACTCTGAATCCTATTTGTCACTCTTCACTAGAGAACACCACATCTTCAAAGAGCTCCCACACCATCATATCCCTTCCCTCCCTCAATTAATCTTGCTTTTTAATTAGATTGTGGATCTATTGTCATGGAAATCCTTGGGAGGAGAAAGGTCATATCTTAGAGACTTTATTGTTATTGGATCTTAGGGATCTAGAGTTGGGTGAATAGAGCTTCAAAACTTGCACAAGAATAGTTAAACCTTCAAATTATATTAACCAGACACAATTGCTAAAGTGAATTTGATGGCAATCTAAGCAAGCATAACAATGATGAGAGAGAATGACAGAAGCACTTGAACAAGATGTGCTAGAGTGGTTCCACTCTCCAAACTAGAAGAGATTCAATCCACTACCTAGAGGGGTTAAGCTATAGGATTTCTTAACCATGTCTACTCTTTATATTCACTTATAGGAGTTACAAAATATGACTTCATTTTTCAGGACAAGGATACCCAACTTCCCTTTGAGGTCAAGGGAGCCAACAACCTTACAACCAAGGTCTTACCTATCCAAGAGCTAGTCTTCTACCTCACCAAGGTCTTACCCACTCTTGCAAGCAGATGGATTCCCTCACCAAGGAGATCCCCTTCTTTCAACGAGTCTTTGGCCTTGAAGGATTTACCCACTGATCAGCTCCTTGTATCTTCCGCCTTGTCCTCCTCCTTCACTCAAAGAAGCTTGATGCACCTTCTTGTACAGCTTGAAGAAGCTTGTACCTTCTCCTTCACATGGAAAATATTTCACCAACAAGATCTTAGAGAAAGGGGTTGGGAAAGGAGAAGCTTGAGAGATTTACAAGCATACAATGAGGTAGCTCTTTCACACAGATCCTATCTCACTCATAATGATGAATTGAAGTGTAATCAAGAGAGATAAAGGAGCTCAAGTGGACTGGATGCACTCAACTATAGCAAGGAGGTTGAATAGCATGTAAGAGCAAACTTGGAATGAACATCAAGATGTACTATTTATAGCCAAGGGTGTCGAATAGAGTGTGGAAACACTTATGAATATTTTCTAGCCATTTTAAGGGTTGCAAAGGATATAATTTCGACTTTTGCAACTCTCCAATGGCTAGAATCAATTTTTCTACATCTTCTATACAATGCATTCGGTCGATTTTCAATAAAGATAACCTGACCGATCACACTATGCGACAAAGACAATTTAAACCATCGGTCGAGTTTGTCCTGTTGAAAACTCGATCGATCCACTTAAATTAGTTTTGTTCTATAGAGGGATCGGTTGAGTTCTGTGAGTGTGCAACTCTACCGGTCAAGATCATTCTCAAAATCTATTAAGGATTGGTTGAGTTTGTAACTCGACCGATGGACAACCTGTAATGAATTTTACAAAATGATTTTTTAGTGATCAAACATTCAAATTAAGTATCCCTAATTTTTTCTCATCTTAGTTACAAGTCATATCATCAATACAAATGATTATAAAAATTATCTAAGGTGATTTGGAGTGCTTTTCAAAAATTTGCATTTGCATTGCTTTTGACTTGAACTAAAACAAGCTAGGGCTTGATCGATTTGATCCTTTTCATGTACCTAATGCCTAAAATGAATCTCAAAGAAACATATTAGATACAAATGAATGGAATGGTTAAGTCATTATCAAAATGTAGACAATTTAATGTATAACACTCACTAGTACAGATATCACCTTTAGCGTCGGTTCCAAGTGACACCCATGTGGGTGACACTAAATGTAGACACCTTCAGCGTCGGTTTCATAATCGACACCACAAAGTTGTATCTCGATTGCAAATCCAAAAAATGCACCGGAAGGGGGACCAAATGCGTTGGTTATCAAGTCATAACTGACGCCACATCTCATCCCAAAAAAAAAAATTGGCCACAGGTTAGACAATAGGTGTCGGTTAGCAACAAAAAACCGACTCTGTTGACCTAAAATTATTGACGTTTTGTAAGTTAACCAAACAGTAACCGACACCATTATGGGATAAAGACGTAATTTAACTATTAATCACCGACGAGTTAAGATATTGTTGTTAGTTTCTTTTGTTAACCAATGACTATGTTTTGATTTTTTTTTTTTATCAGCTTGCAAGCCTGCTGTCCGGCTGGTCAACAAGTTGCAGAACCTGTAGTTTAGTTCTGAACTATATATTTACAACATCCATTGATTTCAGCCAACAACAGGCCACAAACCTACAAAATTAACAAGGATGGACAATTAATATATGGAATTCACACACATGTATAAGTACATTTCATATTATGATTTCATCACACATATGTAGAAACATGTAGTTGCATTTCATTTCTCCAGTTCATATTCACAGATACACCTATAAATGGATATTCAAAATCCGTGTTGGCTAAATGGACATCTATAAATCCCTTTGTTTTGATTATGACAAACATTTCATTCTTATTGATCTAACGAGCTACTTGAGTGTGCAGGATTAAGGTGGATGACAAAGCAACTAGGGAAATCCATATGTTTACATGTTTATGTTTTCATGAAATGTACTTGCCTTGTAAAAACTTGTACAAATATATAATGTACAAGCACTTAGATTTCATGTAAATCAAGCGTTAGATTCTCCCTAGCTAAACACCACATTTAGACAGGTCATCCTCTTCAAATAGGATCACATATGCACACTCATACATATAATTAGTGTCTAATTTGAAACATTGAAACAGGATCAATCTCGGTCGACAAACTCCTCGACCGAGACACTCTCGGTCGACAACCTTCTCGACCGAGAAAGATCCAAAGTAGCCGTTAGACACAACTGACAAGGTAGTTGGCAGTTGGAGATAGACGTTGCAAATCACTTGTTCCAGAGAGCCTGTCGGTCGATAAAAGTTCGACCGAGTAGGTGTCTCGGTCGACCATTCCTCGACCGAGATGGTCTCTGACAGGAACTGCAGAATTAATTAATTAGCTGTTGTTAAAGCAACAAACTTGTACCTAACGGCTAGTTAAGCACTTAGAAACCCCTAGAAGTTGTCTAGAACGTCCTTAAGCATCCTTAGGCCATTCCTATAAATAGGACAAGCCATAGGACACTCAAATATACTTGCTACACTTGATAAATCCTTGAGCATACTTTGAGCAATCTGTTTGTGAGCAATTTGAGCATTGTGAAAATTGGCTACTTCCTTCCTTAGCTCAAAATTCGTGTCCTATAGGCTAGTATCTCCTACCCACTGTTATCACAAGTCCATACACTTGGTTAGGAGATCTATACGCTTGATCTAGGCAAATCAAGCCTTGGGCTACAAAGGATAAGTTGTAATTTCCTTTTTCCTTTCTTGTTCTTTATTACCGTTTGTACTCTCCTTGCTACTCCTAGGTTGGAGGCTGCTGATTGGAGAGGGTGGAGATCTTCTTGGTGAAGAAGGTGACTTTGAGCTACTTCAGAAGGCTGGTGCAACGGGAGGTTACTTCTAGAGAGGAAGGCTACTTCAAGGGGGAGCTTGGAGTTACTTCAAGAAGGCTACCTCAAAGTTGGTGCACCTACTTCAAGTGAAGGCTGTTCAAAGGTTGTAAAGGAAAGTATTGTATTTTGTATAAATCCTTGAGAAGGTAATAAAATAAATACTTTCAAAATCTCAGTTGGGTAAGCAACCGGGTAGTGGACTGACAACTTTAGTATTTGCTAAAGTTGGAACCACTCTAAACACCTGTCTCCTTCTTCCAATTTTAATTGTGGTTGTTTGAGTTCAACAAATTGTTAAAATTATTTTAAAAACTCTATTCACCCCCCCTCTAGTGTTTTTCAATTGGTATCAGAGCGAGGCTTCAAGGAACCCTAACCAGGTCTTGAAGAATGGAGGGTAATGGTGATTACAATCACAACAAAAGGTGCTGCTTGGACAAAACTACAACATGTTGCAACTGATGCTTAGGAACAAGCCACACAACAACTAGATGCCCATGGAGATCAAAGAAGGAAGATGAGAACAAAGATTGTCTCATTGCTACAACTAGCGAGGAAGAAGAAGAAGAGGTAAGTCTTTTTTATTTATCTAAAGAAGAACTAGTTGCTAGCCTTGAAGAAACACATATTAAATATGTTGAATGCAAGAAGAAATTAAAGAAATCTAATAAAGCAAATGATGAATTACATGCTAAGCTTCTTGGTATTACATCTGAAAATGAAGATCTTAAAAAGATCATTGAAGATCATGATATTGAGATAAAATCTATAGAGGCAAATTGTAATCTACTTTCTTTAGAGAAGAATAATTTGCAAAGTCAAGTGAATGATCTTCAAAAACAACCCATCTTATGCAACCATCTAGATTATGATTCTATTTTCAAAGAAAGAAATTCATTGTCTTCTAATCTAGATCAAGCAAAACTAGATATCAAGAAGAGAATGGAAGAGATTGCCAAGTTACAACAAAAAGTTAGTAATTTGAATAGTAATGGCATTCTTGATAAAATCTTAGATAATCCCTATCATCAAATCGGGAGAAGAGGACTAGGTTACAAGCCTAAAGGATAATCCTATCAACAACCTAGTTGGAGAAAGTCACAAACACATCAATCTATATATGTACCTAAAGGAACATCATCACGATATGACAACACTGCACACAACCATAGAAAAAGATATGAGGTTGACTCGATATGCTGTCATTATTGTTTGCGCCTTGGTCATTATTCCTTTTCATGTCCTTATAAGAGAAAAGATGTCGAGTTAGTTTGGGTTCCAAAACCTCCAAACTAAATAAACACAATTAAGTTGAGATATGACCAAGAACCTTAGTTGCATAATTCTACGTCTATCTCAACTCAACATAATGGGATAACAAATAAATTCAAGTATCTAAATATTTAACTTGCATAATTATGTTTTATCTGGAAGCAATTAACAGTTTCAGGAATATTGTCGGTCGAGAGACTGTCGACCGAGATACTGTCGGTCGAGAAATTATCGACCGAGCATGTCACTGATTTCCAGTCTGTTGCAAAATTGCTGAATTCTTTGATAAAATTGCTATCTATTCATGATAAATGATTGGATATATATTTTTTGGAAATCATCCCTACAAACTTAAATTAATATTTGTTTATTCCCTAAATGATTTAAGTTTAAACTAAAATTATGCTTAGTTTAATGAAAAGAAAATTTCTATCATTATTCACATGATTTCTTTATTTTCTGGTCTATCCATATAGAAATCATGTGATTAAAATCATGTGATTATTTACTGTTATTGTTCTGTTATTACATCATGGATATGCTTTCACCATTTGGTACTGTGATTAGCTTGGATAGATAATTGTATGCATGGATATGTGATGATATATATATATAGGCAAGCAAATGCTTTATTGGTAATATGTTATGCTTGCAACACATAAGATAAAATCTCTCAATTAGTATCTTTAAAAGACTTGAGATAATTAGTGTGCCTTCAGTAAAGAATCTTATGAGGATACTAAACGACGAGAAATTTGATATTCATATTACTACAGCAAAACCTATATTTTAAGAAAAGGACAAATGTTTTCATATTAAGTATTATGCTTCAACTTGATACTTAATCAAATCTTATGGAGATATTATACTTCATAATGTTCAATTTGAAAAATCTGCAAATCTGCCTCTTGGTTAAAATGAAATTTGACCAAGGGGCGCTATGGTCGTAGTCAAATTCGACCTAAAATAAGTTTGACACAATAACTATTTGAATATCATTTTATTGTGATTAAAAGCAAAATTAATTTATGATCACAAAATTGTCCCAATATTGTTAATAAATACAAATAAATCAAAAAGGATGAAAATCTTTGCAAATACCTAAAAGTTAAAGTTATGGCTAAATTGACATCTATTGCAAAGCACTTATACCTTGGGATATCTATCTAAAGGGGAGCATAGTATAAAATTAAGGGGGAGAAGTAATCTCAAATATTCAACATAGATATCTTTTTGAAATGACAAAGGGGGAGAAAAGAATATCAAAATAAAATAAAGATCAAAACTATACTAACTGAGTTTCATAATGAAAAAGGCCAATCACTTACTTGCAAAACAAGAATGGCTACAAAAGGTAATCTTCAGGTATGAAACTCATATGTTTTATATTTCTTTCATTTATATTTTGGAAATGTTTGTCATCTTCAAAAAGGGGGAGATTGTTGGCTAAATGGACATCTATAAATCCCTTTGTTTTGATTATGACAAACATTTCATTCTTATTGATCTAACGAGCTACTTGAGTGTGCAGGATTAAGGTGGATGACAAAGCAACTAGGGAAATCCATATGTTTACATGTTTATGTTTTCATGAAATGTACTTGCCTTGTAAAAACTTGTACAAATATATAATGTACAAGCACTTAGATTTCATGTAAATCAAGCGTTAGATTCTCCCTAGCTAAACACCACATTTAGACAGGTCATCCTCTTCAAATAGGATCACATATGCACACTCATACATATAATTAGTGTCTAATTTGAAACATTGAAACATGATCAATCTCGGTCGACAAACTCCTCGACCGAGACACTCTCGGTCGACAATCTTCTCGACCGAGAAAGATCCAAAGTAGCCGTTAGACACAACTGACAAGGTAGTTGGCAGTTGGAGATAGACGTTGCAAATCACTTGTTCCAGAGAGCCTGTCGGTCGACAAAAGTTCGACCGAGTAGGTGTCTCGGTCGACCATTCCTCGACCGAGATGGTCTCTAACAGCAACTGCAGAATTAATTAATTAGCCGTTGTTAAAGCAACAAACTTGTACCTAACGGCTAGTTAAGCACTTAGAAACCCCTAGAAGTTGTCTAGAACGTCCTTAAGCATCCTTAGGCCATTCCTATAAATAGGACAAGCCATAGGACACTCAAATATACTTGCTACACTTGAGAAATCCTTGAGCATACTTTGAGCAATCTGTTTGTGAGCAATTTGAGCATTGTGAAAATTGGCTACTTCCTTCCTTAGCTCAAAATTCGTGTCCTATAGGCTAGTATCTCCTACCCACTGTTATCACAAGTCCATACACTTGGTTAGGAGATCTATACGCTTGATCTAGGCAAATCAAGCCTTGGGCTACAAAGGATAAGTTGTAATTTCCTTTTTCCTTTCTTGTTCTTTATTACCGTTTGTACTCTCCTTGCTACTCCTAGGTTGGAGGCTGCTGATTGGAGAGGGTGGAGATCTTCTTGGTGAAGAAGGTGACTTTGAGCTACTTCAGAAGGCTGGTGCAACGGGAGGTTACTTCTAGAGAGGAAGGCTACTTCAAGGGGGAGCTTGGAGATACTTCAAGAAGGCTACCTCAAAGTTGGTGCACCTATTTCAAGTGAAGGCTGTTCAAAGGGTGTAAAGGAAAGTATTGTATTTTGTATAAATCCTTGAGAAGGTAATAAAATAAATACTTTCAAAATCCCGGTTGGGTAAGCAACCGGGTAGTGGACTGACAACTTTAGTATTTGCTAAAGTTGGAACCACTCTAAACACCTGTCTCCTTCTTCCAATTTTAATTGTGGTTGTTTGAGTTCAACAAATTGTTAAAATTATTTTAAAAACTCTATTCACCCCCCTCTAGTGTTTTTCAATCCGTATATTCAATTCGGATTCGAGTTCGAAAAGGCCGAAAAAAATCCATATTTGACACATATCAGATCGGATTCGGATATTGGATTTACTATTCGAATATTTTTGGATCAGCTATCAGATATACTCCAATCTGCTCCAAAAAATATCCGCATCCAACTCATATAATCAATACATTGGAGCGTCTACTCCTACCCGACCACTCATTTTTAACCCAGACAAATAGATGTCGCGTTGCGTGAAAGTGCGATGTACACTGGTTATATAACTTGTTTTATTTAATAATCTACCGTGAGTATAAAGCTACTCGGTCCAGCAGTAGCATTCCGCCCCACCTGCCCTAACCCCCATTCGCAAATCTCAAAGCGACAAACCCTAGAATCCAGCGGCGCATACAGAGCAACTTCTCTACTGTTCCGTGGCTTGCATGTTCCACTACAGCTCGATGCATGGAGGATCTAGTCTTCTACTACGCTTCTGCACACAGTCCTCTCCTCGACCCCCTCCGGCTGCAGCACTACCCCATCGCTTCACGGTCCTTCCGGTGTTGCGCATCAGATGAATCTCACCCCACTTTGCTCTAGTGCCTCCGCGACGACCTCCATCTTCGGTAGGACGAGCACGGTCTGGCTTCTGAATGAAACCTAAACGACCGAGCAATGAAGAAAGGAGCCAAGCCACCGAAGTAGCACCTCCGTAAGCATTGTGCTCGGGAGACTGTGTGCTGACGGGGCGCTATGTTCTGTAAGTCGTGTGCTCGGGAGATCAAGCCAGTAGCCTGACGACCGCGCGGACGTGAGAGTGGCCCAAATCCTTTTTCGAAACTTACTCGCCCATACTTGAAAGTAGGTTTAAGATACTTGATTTGCATATTTAGCAACTTTCGGTCATACTCTTGTCTCGTACCTTTTTATGGAATTATTATAATAATAATCTCTTTGATCCCCTTAGACATGCTTGGTCTTCATCAACCCCTTAAAAATCTCACGTTGTGTTTATTGTTTTGCTAGAATGTTGGTCATGTATTTCGGCCACTTTGGTAGCAGCAACGCCAGCTGTTTTTTTTTCTTATGTACAACAAGAAAATGGAAAAAAATGTTCATATAAGTGGATTTCCCCACTTTGGATTTTCATAGACAACAAAATATTTTAAATGTTTATGTATGCTTTGTATGTCAAGTTAGTGTAATTAATTTGTGGGACAATAAATAACTTTGTACGTGTGTCCGTTTGGAATGGCTGCAAACCATTCTCTTTTTTATTTTGATCCAATTTCTACAGCAAAAGAGCATCATGTGTTCAACCAGTAGAGTAGAGCATTGGTAAAAATTGTCCCTTGTAGATTATGAACACTGGCTAATAAGATTTTAGTGTTCTAGTGTAATAAGAATCGAACTCAGATATTTATTTGAATTCGAATTATAGCATTCAGATTTGAATTTGGATAGATTTTTTCATATTCGACGGATATCAGATTGAATATCATATTGTATAGAAAATATCAGATTCGAATTTCAGATATACAAGTATCCGATTCGAATTCGATCCGTTTACAGGTCTATTCACACACATGTAGCAACCTGCAGTTCTATTTATTTCATCTCTTTTCACATTCAGACACATGTAGAAACATTAATATATTCATCTTCACACACATATGTATATAGATAAGACAATTCAAAAAAAATCATTCAGACATGTATATATAAGTGTGTCTTTCAAAGTTTAACATGTCAGAAAATATAGAAATAATTATGACAACAAAGTTTAGAAATATCATTCTTTATCATTGTCATCGTCATCATCGCCATCAGTATTCCAATGATAATAAAAAATTCCCACTACTTGTAAGGCTTTTGTTCATTGTTCTCTTATATCATTTAATTTTTCCATCGTATAGGGAGTATGTACATCAAATAACTTTTCACCTGTAATGAAGTCACTGGTTTTAAACACCTACAAAGAGAATGATGTATATATAAAATTAATAATATATCATAAGATTGATATATTTCATATTATCTAGTGAGACTATATATAGTACATATTGTATGGTATCGATTTCCATTGCAGTATGTTTGCTAATTAGGTCCATATATCGCATCACATAGTATGCACATGCCCAACCATTTTTTTATGTAACACACTACAAATTGAAACATACAAAATGTTAACAAATACAAACAAGCATAGTTCACATAAATAATATATACATTGGAATCTAGAAATTACTTTCACATTCTCCCAAAGTAACTGTTTCTTTGTCTTGGCCATGTTTCATCCAGCTTTTTTGAATGCTTTTAAAGTCCTACATATTAATGTAACACATTAAATTCTATTATTAAATAATAATGTAATAATAGATGTTAACATATATAAAATATGAAAGATTTCTCACGTGAATAATGACCTTTTCATTGAGTGTCCATATAATGAGTCTAATTTCTTCTCATAAGGATCTAGATAATAAATAGTCCACATCTTGGGGACAATAACCAGTAAATCCCAATGCGTAGCACTAGAGGTAAGAAAGTTAAAAATTAATAACTCAAAATTCAAAATAAAAACATAATTTTCTTAAGTCCAAATTATAAGAAAATTAAACTTACTCAGCATTGAATGGAGCTATAATCACCGTCTTCTTGTTTGTTTTCAAAATATTTAAAAGCAGCAGAGCAATATGAGGTAGTTGATGAAGGCTCTTTATCTACGTGACTAATCAAAGATGGATCTAGAAATCCCACATGAGAAAATGAAAAATCTTTACAGATTGTGTGTAAGTGGCTGCAAAACATGTATTATGTATGCATTTATATATAAGAAACCAGATCACTGTATATAAAAAAAGGTATATGGATATATAAATAGGATCTCACCATATCCATAGCTCTATCATAGATGTATTCAGCCAATCATAACGAAACAATTCGAAAATATCATGTATAAATATTTTGTTATCATATGGTTTGCATTTAGCATCCACCGAAATAGAAACATTTATAGGAGAATTTGGGTCATGTTCGCCTATCCATATTGCCATACCCTTACAATTAGGACCTAACGAGTTGTATAGGTCCCTTCGAAGCCAACTAGGTACTTCAGGAGGAGGTGGAGGTGGAGGCCAAGCTGTAGTGGGTTTCTTCCTTTTGACCTGTAAATATAATTTTAGATCAATTTACTAGCTCGTATATACACGCTAACAAATTAACGTAATGTAAATTTACCATACAATATCAGTCTTGACGACATCCATTTCGAGTCACTATATCACTCTGCCTTCTGCTTCACCAAGCATTTTAGAATCTGGGTGGGCATATGGCAATGGATGATGCCTCCACTGGTGGAGTACAAGTCTCGGGCTCACACGAACCGACCATCTGGTACTGAAGTGCCATGAAACATGTCCCCTGGAAGGGGTGGGTAAGCCTCAGCCACTGCAATGATAAATTTTTTGCTTTTCAGACGGCATGGCTTCAACCCCTACAAATTTATGTAAAGTACGTTATATACATATATACATAAATATATCATCTTGAAAAGACTAGCTACTATGTCATAAAAATACTTACAGCAGACGTGCTAGGTGGTGGGTCTACATAATTACTCCCAACCACCTCTACAGTAGGAGAAGAGCGGCACACCACAGGTACTGTCTGAGTGGCAGTAAGAGATGTCTGTCCCTTGCTTATTGCTTCATGGACTCTGCTATTAATTAACTCATCTACCTGTACATGGACAAAAGAAATGCTATCTTTTGATTATTAAATTCCCGTTTGCAATAACATTTTAATAAAGAATAGGTTACCCCAACTTTCGAAAATCCCACTTTTGGGACATGTTTGCGTTGTGATGGCCCAAAGAATGCTTTTATGCCCACACCAGCGCCTGCACCCCTAATACGTCCAGAATGCTCTGGGTTACCAAGAGTAACTTTTAATTCATCCCTTGTTCCCTCGGGGATGAACTTGCCTTGCTTCCTCTACTCGTGAAGCTCCCTCTAATCGCCATCAATAGAAATTGGTAAGTAAATATAATAATCAATATCGATTATTTTGAGAGTTGAATTTTACCATTTTTGCAGCCCCCTCAGCAGTTGCAGGTTTGGTTATATCTCCTTTCTTATTTTGCCTCCCAACTATCCACACAACATGGTGAGGCAGAGGTGTGGAAGTAATAGTAGAGGACTCCCCAGTCTCCTGAGTAGTAGCATACTCAACAGCAGCAGTAGCATGTAGTCTTTGGCGAACACCTGCATAGCCTTTTGGACCCATCGTGTGGTCATGCACATTCAGTGCACGTCTTGCTCTTTGAGCATCACTAATAGCCTTGTTAGTAAGCACATTGATTTGGTTAGTAACACTAAAGGGCAATCTTGAATAGTTGAATACATAAGAATGTATATTAATTAAATTGGGAGTGGCGCTTAATACCTTGAATTCATTAGTTTTTCTTTTGGCAACAAACTCCTCCCAGTCATTGGGGTCTAGGTAGTTCCATTGCTCAGTGGATAACTTCTTCCTCTTCTCAGCATCTCGTATGTAATCTCGGGTGAGATTTGTCCTATAGTTCCTTAGGACCCTCCCACAACGCTACATCACGCATTTCCGATGCAGGCTTTCATCCAGTTCAAATATACTCTGCAAAATTTCATATATTCAACTAGAATCCTAAAAATTTGTAATCTGCAAAATAGAATTGCAAGTAATAATAACTCACGTATAGTTCCTTCCATACTAAGTCTTTATTCCCCTTAGGAACTTTATGCCAAGATTCTACATTAGGACTACAATGGCTACGAGTAAGAACCCCAAGATATGAAATAAACAAGTTGCGGTTCACTACAACTGGATTTCCTGCATGATCAAAATCCACATCCAGTTTGGGTCCATTGCCCCTTTGTTATAGTAACTTGTTCATCATAGTGATGCCCCTCACTTTTTCATTTTTTTTTGCTTCTTATCAAGTGCCCCAAGTTCTTTAGGGGGTACATCATCAACCTAAAATTTGACAAAAAAACACACTTACATGATATAACTTATAAATGGACATATAGATAGAAATATAGGATATATTTTAAAAACTTACATTGTGAGGCACCGCATTGATATCCTCACCCTCATGATAATCATCATCATAGTCATCATACTCATGCTCAGCCATCTGAAATTGTCATTAAAAACTCAAACATTTAACATTTAACATAACTAGAAGATAATAAAACATTGTAAAGTTCACATTCAAAAAAATAAAACATATAAAAAATAAAAACATCCCTCTAATACTGTGATCTTTTATCAATTAACATTCCTTCAGTGTGATCTCCGCGCACATACAAGTCATCGTTAGCTTCAATATTTGGTAGTGTTGGCAACCCAACTAAGAATGGACTCGGGTCATCATACTTATCATAGTACTCTTCTTCATCAATAGGATCTTCAATGAATTGTCTTTTACCATGAAGAACAAATGACCATTTATCAATTGCAGGATCATCGATATAAAATACTTGTTTCTCCTGTGATGCCAATATGAATGGTTCACCCTTCTTGCCAATATTTTCAAAGTTCACTAATGTGAAACCCAATTCATCCACTTTAACTCCTTTGGTGTTATCAACCCAATTACATTTAAAGAGCGGAATTCTGAAATCTATGTACTTAAACTCCCATATGTCTTCAATGACATCGTAATATGACATTTTAGCTTCACGTGGACTCTTATCCTTTGCACTTACAAAAAACAATGAAGACACTTGAAGGGTGACCCCACTATTTTGGACGAAGCTCTTATCATCTTGACGCTTTATGTAATATGAGAACCCATTTATGTCAACCCCTTCATAGGACATAACTTTCAATTTTGGTTTAAAGGTGAGGCATTTGATATTTTCAGCAATATTATTTGGTGTTTGAGATAGTTTTTTAAAACATTCGTAGAGAATAACTATTATTCACCCCGCTCTCTACTGTGGGCTAGCAAATGTGAAAAGGGAACATGGATATCCAGCTTCAACCAGGGAGGTTTTTCACCTGAGAAGAAGTGTGGAAGGAAGGAGTACAAAGTGTGTTTTGCAACATGGTCTACTACTAAGTTCATCGATCGTGGGATGAAAGAGATTTGGACCTGAGGTGAGGCATTCAATGCGCTTGCTGCTCTTCTTCTTAGAGGCTCGAATCTACTGGCTTCACTATTATTGGGTAGTAGGGACTCGATTGTAGTGGTGGAATCAGAGTAAATGATGGCAGACATCCATCCATTTACCCTGCACAACTCTAACACCTTTAATATGCCCTTCATCTCTGCTTCCTTAGCCGAAGTAGCAAGACCGCCCAGGATACTGTTGGGTTTTGTGGAGAAAACATGCGTGGCGGAAGCGATAAATCCACGCAACCCGTAACAGGATCTCATCGATAACAGCGTATTCAGAAATAGGTTTGCGGGATATACCTTATCGCGGAGCAAGTCCGGCGATGTCCCGCTGCACGACGGTGCAACACTGCTTGTCAAACACGGACGGATCTTCTCTCCCGTTCGCTGTCACAGGTTGATCCGGCAATGCTCCTCTGCGGCGGTGATGTACGTTGCTCGCAGCACATACAGGTGGTCGTCGACGTCCTCCGAACGCAGGCGTCAAGGCGTCTGCGTCTCTACTTCGTCCACGCAGATGGACGGAACTCCACGTCGCGCTTCTCAAGCCGGCGGGAAGGAGCGTGTCTCTGTGGCGGCGTGCTAGCGGCGCGTTTCTCTCCTTTCTCTCCTAAGGACGGCGACGGCTAGGTTTACGTGCGTGAGAATAACCTAAAAGCGTCTCTCCATATCTTATATAGATATCGGCCGTCTATCCTCCTTTAAATAGGATAAGAAGAGAAGTAGGGTTTCCTAAACCCATCGGTAAACAGAAACGTTGCGTTAATTAAAACGCTCGTGGATTAATTAGAATATCTCGGAATTCATTAATTAACCAAATAATCGCATTAATTGATTAATTAATATCCGACTCCATGCAATCGCTTGGGATGGCTCTACGGGCATACATATACCAACAGACTCCCACTTGCACTTAGAGCCAGTCACTCCAATATTATTCTAATCGATTACATAAACATTTTAGTAATCAATGTGATTCGAAGCAATTTCAATCAAATCCACAATTATACTCCTATTCCAACACATCCTGTGCGTGTGACCCGGTAGGCTCCAAATTACGTTGGCAGTGATATCCATAATCATATTATGATTTCACAAGCAATGATTGGTATCTAGCAAGACTTCATTGCTACCCAAGTAATTGGAGAAGTTGGAGAACAACTTAACCTATCATACATGACTGGTGTTACAGTGATTGTACAGTTCCTTTGTCGCTGATATCCGGATTGAACTCAAGTCATGGAATTGTTATCCTCTTCAATGTTCAATCCATGTTCCTTGAACTAGAGCAGACTGTCTGAGATATATGTAAGCTCAATATCACATATTGACTCACATCAGCATGGCCATGCATTTCTCAGTCTCGCTTATCAAGTGGCTGGAATATCAAACTCCCGTAGGAAGGACAAATTCCATCTACATCACTCACAGTCATCCCCATGTGTCATAGTGCACCCAAGCACCATCTTTATAGCAATCCTTATTCAGGACCACGATGGATGATGTCAAAGTACACCAAACGTCATGTGATAAGTGTAGTGACTTCAGGTCTAAGAACCACAATCACCACCATCATTATGAGATGTGACTCTAACTACCAATCATGGTATCCATGTGTCACTCTCAAGGTGGGTCTATCTGATACACTGTTCTCTAACAAGTATCTATGTATTTGGTTTGATATCTCCATATCATGGATAATGAGATTCTTCCATCAACCAACATACATTCTAATCTTATGTGTTATTGATGTCTATGGATATTTCCACAATAACAACCAATTAGGGACAAAACAAGAATACATACTCTTAGCATACATATGATCTCACTGTTCAGGTCATCAACCCGAAGACATATGTCATTGAGTATATTATTCTATAGACATCTATAAGTTTTATGGTCATCTCACAATATAAAACACAAACATATAGATTGGAAACTTGCCTTTATTGATATGATCAATATAGTATTACAAATCGTTTACATAGTATCCCATTACAATCATCGAATGATAGTCTCTATGGGCATACATACCAACAGATTCCCACTTGCACTTATACCCAATCACCCATGAATCTCAATCCAAGTGATCGAACATGCCCGTCATGTTTCTGCTGTGAAAGTGCTTTTGTGAGCGGGTCAGCCACATTGCTTTCTGTAGGTACTCTGCAAATCTTCACATCTCCTCATTGTACAATCTCTCGTATGAGATGGAACCGCCGTAGAATATGTTTGGAACGTTGGTGCGATCTTGGTTCTTTAGCTTGTGCAATTGCTCCATTGTTATCGCAAAACAACTCAATTGCATCACCAGCGCTTGGAACCACTCCAAGTTCAGAAATGAACTTCTTGATCCACACAGCTTCCTTTGCAGCATTAGATGCGGCAATATATTCGGCCTCTGTTGTAGAATCCGCAACCGTCTCTTGCTTGGAACTCTTCCAGCTCACAGCTCCGTTGTTCAGGAAAAACACAAATCCAGATTGCGATCTGTAGTCATCTTTGTCAGTTTGGAAGCTAGCATCGGTGTAACCCTTTACTACGAGCTCTTCCTCACCACCGTATACCAAGAATTGATCCTTAGTCCTTCTCAAGTACTTTAGGATGTTCTTCACGGCTGTCCAGTGACATTCACCTGGATCTGACTGATACCGGCTCGTCATGCTCAAAGCATACGATACATCAGGACGAGTACATAACATCGCGTACATGATAGATCCAATTGCTGATGCATATGGAATCTTACTCATGCGTGCCCGTTCATCACATGAACTAGGACATTGGGATTTAGAGATTGTAACCCCATGGGACATGGGCAAGTTACCTCTCTTAGAACCCTCCATGCTAAACCTCTTTAGCACCTTGTCAATGTATGTGCTCTGGCTTAGGCCTAGAAGCCTTCTAGATCTATCTCTATAGATCTTGATCCCTAGTATATAGGATGCTTCACCTAAATCCTTCATAGAGAAAGTCTTCCCTAGCCAACCTTTTACTGTCTGAAGAGTAGGGATGTCATTTCCCATCAATAGTATGTCATCCACATACAATATGAGAAATACAACTGTGCTCCCACTAACCTTTTTGTAAACACAAGGTTCATCTTCATTTTGACTAAAGCCAAACTTTTTTACTACTTCATCAAAACGTAGATTCCAGCTCTGAGATGCTTGCTTCAATCCATAGATTGACCTTTGTAGCTTACAGACTTTATTGGCTTCCTTTGGATCGATAAAACCCTCAGGTTGTGTCATGTACACATCCTCGAGTAAATTCCCATTAAGGAATGCTGTTTTAACATCCATCTGCCAAATCTCATAGTCATGATAAGCTGCAATGGCAAGCATGATCCTGATGGATTTAACCATGGCAACTGGTGAGAAGGTCTCGTCATAATCAACACCTTGAATTTGACGGAATCCTTTCGCAACCAATCTACCTTTATAGGTTTGAACATTTCCATCCATGTCAGTCTTCTTCTTGAAGACCCACTTGCACCCTATGGGTCTTACCCCTTCGGGTGGATCCACCAAGGTCCATACCTTGTTGGTGTACATGGATTCCATCTCAGATCTCATGGCTTCGAGCCATTTCTCAGATTCTGGTCCCTTAGTAGCTTCTAGATAGGAAGTTGGCTCATCTGCTATGCCCAATTCGTCACTGTCTTGAGTTACGAGAAATCCAAATCTCTCAGGCTCAATTCGTGTCCTACTAGACCTACGAGGTTCCTGTGTTACATTTGGAACTTGAAATTCCACAACAACTTGTGAGTCCTCATGTTCCTTATGTACCTCCTCAGGTTCTCTGCTTTCTTGTTGGTCTCGAACTTCTTCGAACTCTACATTCCTCCCACTAATTCCTTTGGAAATAAATTCCTTTTCAAGAAATACAGCAGTCCTAGCAACAAACACTTTGTTGTCAGTTGGTGTGTAGAAGTAGTATCCCCGAGTTTCCTTGGGGTATCCAACAAAATAGCATTTTTCCGATTTGGGTCCAAGCTTTTCAGGAAATTGTTTCCTAACATAAGCTTCACATCCCCAAATCTTTAACATAGACAAATTGGGACGATTCCCATTCCATATCTCATATGGTGTCTTTTGAACCGATTTGGAAGGTACACGGTTAAGTGTAAATGCTGCAGTTTCAAGAGCATATCCCCAGAACGATATTGGAAGTTCGGCTGAACTCATCATTGATCGTACCATGTCTAATAATGTACGATTCCTTCTTTCTGACACACCATTATGTTGTGGTGTACCAGGTGGAGTCCATTGTGATACAATACCACGGTCTCTCAGAAGGTCCTCAAACTCTTGGCTTAAGTATTCACCACCTCGATCTGAACGGAGTGCTTTAATACTCTTACCAAGTTGCTTCTCCACTTCATTCATGAAAGTCTTGAACATTTCAAGAGTTTCTGACTTGTGTTTCATAAGATATACATAGCCATACCTACTGAGGTCATCAGTGAAGGTAATGAAGTATTGATAGCCTCCTCTAGCATTTGATCTAAAAGGTCCACATACATCAGTATGTATGAGCCCTAGCAGATCACTGGCTCTCTCACTGTGTCCAGTGAAAGGATTCTTGGTCATCTTCCCTAATAAACATGCCTCGCATGTCTCTAATGATTCAAAATCAAAAGAGTCTAGATAACCATCCTTATGGAGTCTAGATATGCGCTTCTCGTTTATGTGCCCAAGACGACAATGCCATAAGAATGTTTTGTTTGAGCTGTCAAGTTTTAGCCTTTTAGTATTTACATTATATATGCTAGTCTCAAGTTCTAACAAGTAGATGCCATAAGACATAGGGGCATTGCCATAAAAGATCTCATCTTTAGAAATAGAAATAATTCCATTCTTAATGTGAAATTCAAATCCACTCTTGTCCATACAAGATATAGAAATAATATTTCTATTAATGGCAGGTACATAATAGCAATTCTCTAATTCTATTACAAGGCCCGTAGGCAAAGATAAACTAATAACTCCAACTGCGGTGGCAGCAACTCTTGCTCCATTAGCAACCCGCAGCTCGACTTGGCCCTTTCGTAAAGGCTTACTTCTTATCAGATCCTGCATATTAGAACATATGTGAGATCCACATCCGGTATCCAGTACCCATGATGAAGAAGTATTTAAGTTTATCTCAATAACGTATATACCTGAAGTGGAGATCTCTATCCCCTGCTTCTTCTTCCTTAGTTCCTACAGGTAGAGAGGACAGTTTCTTTTCCAATGTCCAGGCTGGTGACAATGGTGACAACTGCCTTCTTTGGAGATCCCACCTTTAGCTTTGAGCGCGGATGACTTTGGCTTCTGCCCGGCTTTAGAACTTTTCTTAGCCTTGCCTTTGCCTTTTGACTTTCCCTTTGTCTTGCTGATCATCATCACAGACTTGGGCTTGTCTTTCTTCATCTGTGCTTCGGCTGTCCTCAACATGCCCAACAATTCTGACAATGGCTTGTCAAAATTGTTCATGTTGTAGTTCATGACAAAATGATTATATGATTCAGGCAACGATTGTAAAATCACATCAGTGGCCAACTCTTGACCTAGGGGAAATCCCAGCTTGGATAGGCTTTCCACGTACCCAATCAAGGTGAGTATATGGGTGCCAACTGAGTCTCCCTCTTTCATCTTGCTTTTGAACAACGCCTTTGAGACATCATATCTCTCCTGTCTTGCTTGATGTTGATACATGTTCTTGAGATGTGTTACCATCTCCATGACATTCATGTTCTCATGTTGCTCTTGCAACTCATAGTTCATTGAGCACAACATTAGGCACTTGACATCCACGGCATCATCAAGGTGCTTCTTGTAAGCATCCTTTTCAGCCTTGGGCGCATTTACGGCGGGCTCCTCTGGCTCTGGTGTTTCAAGGACATAGAGCTTACGCTCATGTGTGAGAACAATTCTCAATGTCCTAAACCAGTTTTGAAAGTTGGTTCCGGTAAGTTTGTCCTTCTCAAGGACCGATCGCAACGAGAACGTGTGAGTGTTGTTTGCCATTTGATTGCTACAAAAGAAAAAATTTGCATTTAGTCCAAAACATTTTGACTTGTAAAGATTTGATAAACGAGATTAATTAGGCCTTTAATTAATTACGCTCCCACTATTTTATTCAAATTGATAGCCCTCACTATCAACTCGGAAGATTGCAACGCACAACCTTCTAGTGAGCCAAGACCCAAAATAATTGGATCAATGCCCAGCCAACGCTGGCGTCAAAGACCAAATACTAAGGTAGGCAACTTTTGCCAATTGCATCATATGCAACTCTTGGATAGATGATCATACACAACTCCTTGCCATGATGCATCTGTGTGCCTCTAGGTACTTGATCCTATCAAGGTTCCCTAGTTAAGTCCAACCCATAAGCCAACACGATGAGTGTGCACCCTGCGGAGGCAGACCCACACACCCACCATCACACTTCCACGAGATAGACAGTGTACCACGCAGAGGCGTGCCCACACATAGTCGATCAAGCTTTTCATGTGTGTTGCTTTATGGAAGGCAACTAAAACTTAATATTATTAATTGAGGGATTTTATTAATACATATATATATATATATATATATATATCCAAACACCACATACTTATAGTATGTATCATATACTACTATATCCACAACCACAAACGATAGACATGCAATCACAAATACATCAGTTATGGCCATACTATTGTAATCCTTTGGAGCAACAAAGGATTACGGTCCACCTATGGTCTTATGCATCTCATGCAACACCTGTGAAAACAACCTGTAAGCCTATAATGATCAACATTACAATGAACAACTTCATGGATGCTTCGTGAGGTTGGAATGTCAAGTTGCTTCTTGGAATGGGATCTTCTTGTTGCTTCTCCATGGACGCTCCTTGGAGTGGGATCTTCATGTTGCTTCTTGTAATTAGATCTTCATGGTGCTTCTCCATGGACACTCCTTGGAGTTGGATCTTCAAGTGGCCTCCTTACATCAAGATTACAAAGACTAAAACTAATCCTATCTTTATTACATCATATGATTACAAAATTAAAGAGAAAGAATTAATTACACTTTGAAATAAGAGATGAGGCTCGGCATGCAAGCCGAATACATTATACAAAGGATCCATATGCAACGATTATACATCCATAACATTCACAAAAGGGGATACTAGGCCATAACCGTGCATGCACTCACCACATAAAATAGATTTTAAAGGCGACGTGTATGCTATCATAGGTATATCTACATATACATATATACATATTAAAATTGCAGTACTTTTAATGCGGGACATTCCCCATTAAATGAATTTTGACTCCCACGCAGACAATGCGGGGTACACAGGGGCAGCGCCCCTGTGCGGGGATTTTACTTCCGTGCACTTAGGAAAATCACTATTTTCCACAGTCGACCCCGTCCAAAACGTCAAAAACAATAGCCTGCGGCGTATGTGGAATTAGGTTTAGATTTGCACATTAACAGGTTTATTTCGCATCGTATGCAACATAAAACAGTATACAGCGATTCGATCATATCGAAACGAATCCAAATACGTCGTAGATCGACGCTGCTCTGATACCACTGTTGGGTTTTGTGGAGAAAACATGCGCGGCGGAAGCGATAAATCCACGCAACCCGTAACAGGATCTCATCGATAACAGCGTATTCAGAAATAGGTTTGCGGGATATACCTTATCGCGAAGCAAGTCTGGCGATGTCCCGCTGCACGACGGTGCAACACTGCTTGTCAAACACGGACGGATCTTCTCTCCCGTTCACTGTCGCAGGTTGATCCGGCAATGCTCCTCTGCGGCGGTGATGTACGTTGCTCGCAGCACGTACAGGTGGTCGTCGACGTCCTCCGAACGCAGGCGTCAAGGCGTCTGCGTCTCTACTTCGTCCACGCAGATGGACGGAACTCCACGTCGCGCTTCTCAAGCCGGCGGGAAGGAGCGTGTCTCTGTGGCGGCGTGCTAGCGGCTCGTTTCTCTCCTTTCTCTCCTAAGGACGGCGACGGCTAGGTTTACGTGCGTGAGAATAACCTAAAAGCGTCTCTCCATATCTTATATAGATATCGGCCGTCTATCCTCCTTTAAATAGGATAAGAAGAGAAGTAGGGTTTCCTAAACCCATCGGTAAACAGAAACGTTGCGTTAATTAAAACGCTCGTGGATTAATTAGAATATCTCGGAATTCATTAATTAACCAAATAATCGCATTAATTGATTAATTAATATCCGACTCCATGCAATCGCTTGGGATGGCTCTACGGGCATACATATACCAACAGATACATCGACCTTGCTTATTCTGGACATGGATACGGATGCTTATTTTGAGGTTGTGCATCTAAAAAGCAGCATCTACAAAGATGATATATTCATACCCCCCCCCCCGGGATAGAAAGGATGGATTGCAGGTATTGTATTTTGCATGACTCCTAGCTTGGGCGAGCTGTAGGATAGCTGAGGACCGTTGCGTGAGGAAGAGCGCCTGGGAGGCCGGAGGCTGGTGACTTCCATTATGAATAGCATCATTATGTGCACGCTAGAGTGCCTAGGCTCTGACACAATGAGTGAGCTTATCATCTAGACTCCCAGCACCCTTGGTGATGAGGTCTATCCAGCCTCCGTCTATAAGGTTGAAGAAGGATTGGTCGACACCCAAGTGAAGCCAGACCTGTTTGCTTGCTGGACAGTCCCTGAGACAGTGTACAACTGACTCACTAGCTGTAAAACATCTCGGGCACATGTCATCGTTGGAAATGTGCCTCCACATTTTCTCAGCATTAGTGAGGATAGATCTATGCATAAGGAGCCATAGGAAGGTGCATAACTTCAGAGGCACCGGTAAGGACCAGATGGCTTTCTAGTTTGTGAGGGTGGCTTGTTGGGAATCTGATCCCAGCCAACTGTAAGCTGAGCAGGTTGAGAACTCACCACTGGATTCAAACGTCCAGGACCAGGCATCGTTGCCTACATCCGTAGTTGGGGGAAGAGTGCTTTGGATGAACTTCCATGTAACTGGCAGTAAGAAGGAGTGGATAAAATCCCAATCCCAAGTGTCTTCCTCTAGAGCCATACTACCAACCTTGAGATCTGTGAGATCTTCCAGAATTACAACAGATGGGGCAAGGTCCACAATGGATTTGCCTAGCAGCCATTTGTCGTGCCATACATTAGTAGAGTTCCCTGAATTAATGGTTTTGTGACAAAGGGCCTCCAGCTTAGGAAGGTATGATTTAATGAAGGACCAGGCAACAGAGCCAGGTTTTTTTCAAGATAGAGCCATGTATGTTGTATTTCCCCTGCATCACTCGCACCCAGAGACACGAGGGTTGATTCATGTATTGCCAGACGTTCCTTAACATCAGTGCTTAATTCTGTGATCGGGCATCTTTGAGGCCCAAACCGCCCAAGTCCTTTTTTTGGGTGATTTTATGCCAGGACACCATGGAGATCTTGCATTGCTCATGACATCCAGACCATATAAAATGTTTGATATGGTGATTAATATCATCTAAAAGAGTGGGTGAGATCTTCAATGTATGCATGGTATAAGAGGGAATTGTCTGAAGTGTACTCTTAACCAGTGTTACTCGACCAACTAGGGAAAGATGGTGCGCGGACCAACTATTCATTCTCGTCTGGATGGATTGCAAGATGGAGGCATGTGTATGCCTGTTAAGACGATGGTGCAAAAGGGGAACGCCGAGATAACGACCGAGATCATTTGTGTTGGAGATGCCCAATCTTTGATAGAAGCCATACCTTTCCCTGGTAGAGGTATTTGGAGAGAAGAAACAATGAGACTTGTCATTGGAAATCACTTACCCTGATAACCATGCAAATTCATTGAGAATAGACTTAATGTTTATGGCTTGCTTGTTAGAAACTTCAGACATCAGGAGGAGGTCATCCACAAACATGACATGTGTGAGGGGGACCCCTTCCTGCGAAAGTGTGATGGACTTCCAGATGCCTTTCATGGTAAAAGCAGTGATTGCTTGACTAAGACTCTCCATGCAAAGCACGAAGATGTATGGGCTTAAAGGATCTCCTTGACGAATGCCATGGCAAGGGCTGAAGGGATCAAGAGGTTTACCTTCCCAGAGAATAAATGTCTTGTTATGCTCTCTAGCAAGCCACATTGAATTGGCTCGTGGATATTTTTTCTTGATGAAATTGGTATGTTCCTTGACATAAACACTCACGTCGTCGATGTTGTGTAAAATATACAAGTGAGCTTGTTCCAACTACTCACTGCTGATTACTTTCATCCATGATCCCAAAATTCCTTTGCCAGAATACTCCTCAATATTCTTGTCATTAACAGGAGCATCATTACCACTCTGAACTTCATTATAAAAATCCATAACCTCTCTCGCCACATAACCCTCAATAATACACCCTTCAGGCCGATAACAGTTTCAAACATCACCTTTAAAAATGCTCATGTAACGTTCAAAGGGATACATCCAATGCAAGAAATCTGGTCCCAACATTTTCACTTCCCTAGTCAAGAGGACAACAAGATGTACTATGATATCAAAGAACAATGGAGGAAAATACATCTCAAGCTGACATAGAGTAACAACGAATTCTCTTTGTAACTTATCGAGAGTATCATGGAATAACTTTATTGCACAGACTGTTGAAAAGAAATAAAGTCTGGTGATTGCAAACCTTGCATGCTTCGCAAGTATAGATCTAATTGCCACGAGAAATATTTCTTACATTAGAGTGTGACAATCATGAGATTTAAGACCTATCAACTTCAGATTTTTCATTGATACCAATCTACGAATGTTGGAAGAGTAACCCTATGGCTCCTTAACATTTACCAAGCAATCACAAAAAGCTTTCTTCTCTTTTCTAGACAACGTGTAAAAGCAGGAGGTAAGTATGTTCTTTGATCGCTACTAACTACTTCTATGAAATTTGTCCTTATTCCCATTTTAGGTAGGTCCATTCTATATTTTATCCCATCTTTAGTCTTACCTGGTATATTCAATAGAGTACCAATGACGCTATCACAGACATTTTTCTCAACGTGCATGACATCGATACAATGCATGACTGCTAAAGAACTCCAATAAGGAAGATCCCAAAATATTGACTTCTTCTTGAATAAAGATTTCTCACTCCATGTGGCCATGGTACATTGTGATCTCTTACCAAATTCATTGACAAAGTCTTTTACTCTTTCATAAACAACCTCCCCTGGTATAGGTTTAGGTGCACTGCGTTCCTCATCTCGTCCATTCAATGCTTTGCGCAACCTACAATACGGATGGAATTTTGGAAGAAACCTTCGATGACCAAGATATACAGTCTTGCCACCATGTTTTAGTTGTATTGAATCAGTGTTATCTTCACATATAGGACATGCTTTAGATCCTTTGACACTATATCCAGACAAATTCGCATATGCTGGAAAGTCATTAACAGTGCAAAACAACATAGTGTGCAAACAAAATGTCTCTCTTCATGAAGCATCATAGGTCATAACACCTTCACCCCAAAGTTTCTTTAAGTCATCAATCAGAGGTTCAAGATAAACGTTGATATCATTTCCAGGTTGTTTAGGGCCCGATATCAACAACGACAACATAACGTACTTATTTTTCATACACAACCAGGGAGGAAGATTGTATATAACAAGCATAACTAGCCAAGTGCTATGTTGGTTGCTCAATGTCCCATACGAATTCATCCCATCTGTACAATGCCTAAGTCTTAGATTCCTGACTTCTTCACCAAATTTAGGGTACAATAAATCAATCTTCTTCCACTGTGGGGAATCAGACACATGTCATAGGATCCCATCATTATTTTTCTTAACATCTTCATGCCACCTCAAATTCTTCACATCTATCAGATTGGCAAACAAGCGTTGAAACCATGATATTATAGGTAGATACCACATCACCTTGGCAAGAGAACTAGTTTTGGACTCCCCTGAAGTCATCATTTTATACCTTGACGCACCACATTTTGGACAATCTTTCAAATCCACATAGTCCTTTTGAAATAATACACAATCATTCAGGCATGCGTGTATCTTCTTGGCATCCATTCCTATTTGGCACAACAATTTCTTTAACTAGTATGTTCAGATTGGCAGCAAGTTTCCTTCAGGAAGAATTTCTTTCAACAAAGACAACAATGACGTGAAGCTTTTGTCACTCCATCTATTGTTAGCTTTCAGCTTATACAATCTCAACACAATTCTAAGCTTCATAAACTTAGTACAACTTGTGTATAACATACTCTCAACATCATGCACAATGTTTCTAAACATGGGAGGTCGATTGGTGTGCTCTACCCCACAACTATCCAGCATCACATCAACGATGTCTACTAGAACTGGTTCGTTAATATCTATGTCATCGGAGGCAATTTCTTCTTCTGCACAAGCACTGCTATCGACATCCACTGATTTCAAGTTTGAAATCTCTCCATGCCAGTGCCATTCTGTATAGCCTTGTACAATCCTATTGCACATGACATGACTTTTGATTTTCACCAATGCTAACTTTCAAGTTGTTACCACAATGCCTACATGGACAGTAGAACCTATCTCCAGGTTGTTTCCTATGTTCCTCGGAAAATCAAAGAAACTGATCAAGACCAGAAATAAACTCTGGGGTGCAGCAATTTGGAATGGACATCCATGATCTATCCATTCTATGATCAAAGAGAAAACAAGTATATATTAGGGTTTAGGGTTAAAAGATTAGGGTTTAGGGTTAAAATATTAGGGTTTATGGTTAAAAGTTTAGGGTTGAGGGTGTTATATATAATAAATGTGTACCACCTATCCCATTCTTGATCACCTAATCTCACTAGTAAGTGTATAATGTGTATTTGATTTTCAAGATATTTTGGTAGCATTTCCGCACAGTTCTCTAAGTACACCGATGTACTTGGGCAAATGCCCACCGACATATGTACTTAGAGAACAAATGGGGAAGTGTTGATGAAACATCATGAAAAACGAATACACATTATACACTTATATCCTAAGTGAGATTAAGTGTTCAACAATAGTCCCAAACCGGGGACTATCCAAGATTTACTCCTAATGAGTAAATCTCGGACAGGTTTCTAGGCCAACAAAATACATGTATATATGTTGTCATTCATATACCAACAATCATAGTATCATCATTCATTATCCTAGGTTTTGTGTAACATCTTTTAATTCAATTCATTCTTCCATTTGGATAAGTCCATTCATTCATCATTAACCCAAATCAATCATTAATAATCAACTACACAATTTTGAAGAACAATTATATATTAAAATAAGTTAAATCAATCACTAACAAGAGAGAAATAAAGCAATACCAATTAATTAAATTCATTCATTCATCATTAACCCTAGTTAATCGTTATTAATCAACTACACAATTTTGGAGAACAATTATATATTGAACTAAGTTCATTCATTCCTCATTTAACCCTTATTAATCAATATTAATCCACCCTAATTAATCAATAATAATCTTATAGAAAACTCACCATACTGGTGGAGCAGGCTGGGGTGGTGGCGGCCAGAGGTGGAGGTGGTCACAACTATGGCTGTGGAGGTGGTCGCAGCTGTTGCAGGAGGTGGAGGTGGAGGTGGAGATGACTGGAGCTGTGGTGAAGCAGGTTGCGAGTGGTGGCAGGATGGCGGGCTGTGGCTGTGGTCGTTGGCAGAGATGACTGAGCAAGCGAGCGGTGGTGGCAGTGACTGAACTGGAGCGGCGCACGGTGGAGAGCTCCTTAGCAGCGGTTCCTCTCCACAGCGGTGGTGGCGAGCTCCTCTCCACATCAGCAACAACGACGTTGGTGAGCGGCAACACAGAATCGCGAGACCTAGCTTCAGCGGCAATAGAGATTTAGGAATGAAACAGAGAAGGCGAAGAGTTTGGCTCACGCGGGTGCTATTCAGTTAATTATCAGCATCAGTTATTGTGTGAAACCGACGCTTAACACGATCTACAACTTCAAAAAAATACCGAGATGAGGTGTTCATCATCGGTTTCAACGTATAATAATCGACGTCTATCCACATACGCCGACAAATGTTTTTTGTTCTTGAGTTACAATCATAGTTGTTGGTTTCTCCCCTAACACCAACGCCAATTAGGAAAATTGAGGAGGGGGATTTTTTGCGGGGAAACGCATGAAAAAACATCCTCATCGGTTCATGTGCAACAACCAATGCCAAAAAAGTTATGGATTTTTGCCTCACAAGAGATATTTAGGCGTCAGTTGTATTTTAAACAACCGACGACTTATGGGGGGATTTCATGGGTCTTGGTGCGGAACATGAGTCGTCAGTGTTTATACAACCGACATCGAATTGAAAATTTTGGAGGCAAATTTTTTTCCCTAGAAAATTGTATTTTGCTGGTGATTTTGGATGTCGGTTTTTATTTTGACCAGTCGATGTTAAAGAAAAAGTGGTACCCGCATCTTTTGTAAAATGGTCGGCCTTCACATATAGGTCTCGGTTGTCGTGTTAAACCGAAATCATAGTTTATTAGCGTTTGTGTTTTAGTTATAATCGACACCAGCAATGTGATGTTATACGTCATTTCTATACTAGTGACTTAGGTAAACATTCTCCCCCTTTTTACAATGACAAAAATTTCCTCAACATATTAAAAAGGATATGAAAATTAAACATTTACCTTAGAGAAAGGGTGTGAGAGTTAAGTATTTTACCTTGTGAATTTCAAGGGGATACATGAATGAACATTGTGAATTTCTCCCCCACAATTCATGCTTACCTAAACATACATGGTTAGTTTTTCCACAAATAGACATAGCGCATATACATATTATATGCCCTATATAAAGTCACATGATAAGTACATAATTGACAAGAAAAGGATCATATAAGAAATAAAACAATATGGTTGAGGTCACTTCTCCCCCTTTGTCATATTAAAAAGACGGGGAGGTAGAAGAGCTGAGCAACACACAAGTCTTCTCCATAGGCACAAGCTAAAGTGATCAACCTCATATAGCACACTCCAAAAAGATACGAAGCATCAAGAAACAAGCAATCTAATGTCATAATCAAAATATGTGATAACATACCACAAACTCATAAGATACACTCAGCCAAAGAGTTATGGCACATAAGATTAAGATTACAAAACTAAACATGTTCTTGCAGAGCGAACCATAAACCGATGATAAAATAGCAAGATGATAAAATAGTACGCCTCATATACAATTCCCAAATGTATTAGTATAAAATAATTTAAAAATATAGATATGATCAACACCTAAAGACCAAAGAACTAAAATACATAAGCTATATCTATGTTATCCATGTCAATGGGGTCATCATCAGCATCATGATTTTCCTCGGGCTCATAGTCATCATCACCATTTGAAGGTGAAGTAGAGATAGCAACATATTCACCTTCATCTCCGTAGGAACCGTCAAAGTTGTCATCAGAACCATCCTCACAGCCATCATCCTTGGTGCCCTCAGCATCATCAACAGCATCCTCAGCATCCTGGTCAGGCATATCCTCATCAGTAGGAGGACCAAAACCACAATCGGGCCATCTGGCATTCTTCTGAGCCCATGTCATGCCATAAGAATGTAACGATTTGCTTGCACAAAGGAGGGAGCAGAAGTCCCAAGTCTAGCAAGCAAGGTGGCAGCTAGATCAGTAGGCAGAGCCAATGGAGGAAGCACACCAGGGGTAGGAACATGTCCACCATCAACAACAGATGTGGCAGCAGAAGCAGCAGGTGGTGGGGTTGGGTAGAAGAGATTGTATGCATAGGTCATGGTGGAGGTGATCCTGAACCTGAAGGTTATATGCCTATTAGTGTATCATGTAGCCCATAAGGGCTTCATTTGATACTGAGAAAGAGGTGTAGTCAAGTCGGGTGGTGGTGGAGGTGGAGGTTTCTGGGTGGAGGTAGAGGTGGAGGCTCCAGGTGTGGTTGGCCAGGTAGCAAGGAAAGTCTTCTTGATCGTATTCTCACTTATGCAGACAACTTTTCGACTTGATTTGTAATGAAGATCATGGAAAAGGGAATTCTGAGTGGCAAAAGCAAAAAGACCACAGATCAAGGTAGGGTAAGGGGGATGGGTACCACATGTGTTCTTCCCAAAGTCAAAGCAGGTCATGTGGTATAGAATGTATCGAGACCACTTGACTCTGATGTTCTTCAAAAGATAGTACATGATCACAATGGTGTTTTCTGCAATTTCCATTTGGTTTATCATTGGATGGACATTGCAGTTAACTAACAAAGAAATCATATGATTTTTGAGAGCTAGGAAAAAGGATGCTAGGGTTGACTTCTTCCTATATGGGACATTAGGCTTCTTCAAAAACTTGTGAATATTAGGTAGAGTAAGTCCAAATCTTTTTTAGAAGGCCTCGGGGTCAAGTAGGTCATAATAATGAGGATAATCTACCCTCCATGTGTCGCTAACCTTAGTTCCATTGAATTAGATATTCCAGGAATCTTCATATATAGTAAATTGTGTACCGGGAATCATGTAAGTTAGAATAACCTGATTTTTAGGAGGTGGCACTATTGCATTGTAGTTTCAATTGAGATCCACATAGAACTCATGACTGCCTTACTGCTAGTTATGGAATTGTGGAAGCATCGACATTCTACACACAAAGAACCTCGATGATGGGAATAAAACAACTCTGCAACCTCCTTGATAACCATTTTTTTGGTGAGACGAGGCTCAAACAAAGCTCTAAATCGGAAAGGGCTCCTCGGAAGGAGCTCTTTGTTGCAATTTAAAGATTCAAAGGAGACAAAGGAGGTACCATCAAAGGGTAGGAGGTGAGGATTAGATGAAGATGTGGGTGCTCCACCTAGGACAACTTCTTACTATGATTGGATGTCATGGAGACAGATATAGAGGCACAAGCAACCAAGAGAGAGAGAACCTCACCAAAAGGTCATCTAGCTACCTAGGAGGGTGTGGGAAGAGGCAAGGGATCCTAAATGAGGCAAGGGAGAGGTTGTGTGAACCTAGGGTTGGGTTCAAGGAGGTTGGAGGTTGAGATCGGTTGACTTTTCTCTAGTTGAGAGGGAGAAAAGTCAGTCAAAACCCTTTTAAAGTTTTGTCCATCCCAGTGGTCAGTCGAGTTTGTCCTAGTGGAAACTTGACCGATCGTGTATTTTCACATGACCTCGGCTAGCGATCAATCAAGTTTGGAATATGATTGATCGGTAGTTTGTCCAAAAAGATGAATGTCACAGAACTATTCTTACCCCAATCTCAATCCTACTGCCTAGACAGCAGTAAAAGGATTGAAGCGCCCATCCCTGAGTGGCCCAATAGGATCTATCACACTGGCACATACAATAAGAAATAATAACTCAAAAAACTAGATATTTAAAGAACAACTAACCCAATATGGAGATATATCTTATTTGTCTTTGTCATCAGAGTATTTAGAGTGCGGAAGTGATCTTATTCAGTACTCCATTTGTATTTCCTAAAAAAAATCAAGAAAATCAAGACACAATCATGCAGTTGCACGGTACGCTATCAAAATCAAGTAAAACAGTTTATAAGAAAATAAGTGTACTTGGTAGGACTTATATTTCGAAAGTATAACAAGCAATTTGCAAGAACCAAAAGTTATTCAACAAGTTTTTCAAACGATTCAATTTTTCTTACGTTTTCCCATTATGCTGTAATTTGAGAAGCATGTTTATATATTTTTTGTGACTCTATTACCCCAATGTGATGGGGAAGGTCACTAGGCTCCTTCTCACCATAGGAACATAGGAGGCTAATGTATAAGTCCCACCTCCAAATGAGGGGGTTGTTGCACTCAATATCAACATTATCAACATTATCAATATCATCATCATTGTCAATATATGGGAAGTCATAATGGGCATGCAATTTATGTTTTCATGTTTCTCAAAATATAGTATAGAAAAATAGAAGACAAATCATAGGGAACAATATCTCATCCAAATAAGTAGCCAAGTATACAGTCAAGAGATACATAAAATTATCTGCAATACAATCAAGGAGGAGTTATATAATAGCGTACCATTCACTGAGGATTTCGAGTATAGATCAACTAGTAATAGGTCGATCCTTCGAGTTAGATCCTAAAACACAATATTTGGATCAAGGGTCAAGATCAAGATATTTGGATATCATGTTTCAATATTTGAGATTAGGGTTACACTTTTCCAATGTCAACCTTAGGGTTGGGTCATTCACATATAATCAACCAATATTTAAATATGTCCAACATGATTTCAAGTATCAAGTATTTTCAAGTGTGAATGACTTTCATTGGTTTCTAGGATCATATGTGTTAACCCTGATCATTACCCAAGTTATCATCATTTTTTAGATTTTCATCATGGTATTTAATATAATTGGAAATCAAGATCAGATTGATGGGTCAAAACTATATCAAGTGTTTTGCAAGATTAGGATCAAGATTACTTCATTATAAAGATTATAACCAAGATTAGATCCAGTAAAAAGATCTAGATCACAAATGATTCATTTTCAAGAGTAGATGATTCAAATATATCATATCTAGGTTACAAGATAATCATTAGAGTCCAAATCTAAGGTTTCCAAAGATTAATCATGATTATGAGTCATTTGATAATTTAAATATTCAAAGGATCAAAGATCAAGATATATCAGTGAGAAACATTCATAATATGGTCTCAAAAGTATTTTTAAATGATCCATTGGATTTTTCTGATCAAAATGGACTACTTATTCATAATATTTGGAGCTAGGATATATTAGATACAATTTTTACAAGATCTGACTATTAATTGCAATTTTGAGTAGAGAGGGATATAAATACCTTAAAAAGAGGTAAACAAATATCGTTGGATGCACGAAGGATGGCCAGGATTGTCCCTATTTTACTCTTTGAATATGGATCATGCATTTGGCACAGGAATTAAGATATACGAAACTGATCACAAGATGTTTTTTGACTTAGTAACGGGAGTGTATGACACCCCATGGAAGATCAGAAGGTTAAAAGAGGTCATTACCGAGTCCCTTACCAATATAGGCGCATATTTACACAAAGTAGATAAGGGGAGAAACCAGATGGCATGAAGCTTAGCTGATTATGGCAGTACATTATTAGAAAGTTACATCTTTAGCTCCCTAGGCTTGATGCCTCCTCCAGAAAGGGAGTTTTACTTTAGGGATATGCAAGGTTATACTTACTCTACACGTGTAAAGGCTCAATAGGGATATGCAAGGTTTTACTTTAGGCCAGAATCTTACAGTCAGTTTGTGATGAACTACAACATGAACAACTTTGATAGGCCACTGTCAAAGTTGTTGGGCATGTTGAGGAAAGCCGAGTTACAGATGAAGAAGGACAAGCCTAAGTCCGTGATGGTGATCACGAGCAAGAAAGGCAAGTCCAAGCGCAAGGGCAAGGGCAAAGCTAAGAAAGGTTCTGAAGCTAGCCAGGAGTCCAAGCCATCTTCAGCTCTCAAGGCCAAGGGAGGCGTGACCAAGAAAGGAAATTGCCACCATTGTCAAAAGCCAGGACATTGGAAAAGGAATTGTCCTCTCTACCTGGAAGAACAAAAGAAGAAGGAGGCAAATGAAACCTCTACTTAAAGGTGTCATGAAAGTAAACTTGTAACACTTTTTGAGATATATGATATCAAGATGTAAAGTGTAAAGCATTCTTACTTGGGGCAAGTGTTGCCTTTATAGATAGGAATACTTTAGTTTATTTTCAGCCAATAAGGCATGTAATACAGTTATGAACTGCTATTTCATACTTGCCAATAGATAGAAACACTTTATTTTTGCATATTGTATGACAATGATGGCAATTAATAAAGAGATGTTTCAATTTATAAAGATATGATCTTTGAGGCAATGCCTTATTTATCTTGTGATATTTAATATGCATAAGATAAGACGATACCTAAAAGTTATAGATAACTCAAACAATTTAATTAGCATTAATCATGAGAAATTCATTTCTAGTTTCCATGTGATGGATAAAACTAGACTCTTTTGGTTAGAGAACCAGTAAGGGACATGAATATCTTAGACATGATTGATCAATCTTCACTAATGTAGTGGGAGAGTGATTATCCTATTAGGTATAATACATGTGATGTATTTACATACCTATTGGAATAAATGCTAATACTTCAAATGGTGTTTAGAGAAATACCAATATGAATATCTTGAAGTGTTCAAGATTATCATAAATGAAGTATTCTTGATGAGATCAGTGAATGAAATACTTGGACCAAATGTTTGAGATCCTTATGAGTGATTATGATAGTGTATCATAGTGAACTCATGATTAAGGCATGGTGATGTCTGAATCAAGAAGGAATCATACTCTAAGGAGTTAGAGAATGATTATCAAATAACTGAATTCTTCTTAATAAAAGAATACCCCACACTAATAAAAGAAATTAAGAATCACAAGGGTTGTGAGTTCTTATATCTTTAACAGATACACCTCAATTATCTATGTGATGAGTTGTTCATATGATGAGTCAACTATCAAGATGAATATGAGGAACCGAATCTTGAGTTATGGTTTAAAACCATTACATCCTAAATGACTTCCATGTGAACCATAAGGTATGACCTTGATGGTAGTACTCATTGGATCATATCCATAAGTGCAGATGAGTCTTAAGTGTTAAGACACATGGATAACATTTTGAGAAAAATGATGCTTGTTGATTGCAACTTAATAGCTAAGACATTTGGCATATGGATACTAAAACCGCATTCCTATGAGGAATAAAACCAGGATGTGTATGTGACACAGCCTATAAGATTTATGAATCCACTAATGCAAATGAAGTCTATAAGTTACAATGGACTAATCAATGTGATTGATTGAATACAAGCAACTCAAAATTGGATCTTTATTTTGATGATATAGTCAAAGGGTTTGACTGATATGTCAAAGATAAGGAAGGGATCTGTGATTTAGTGGGAGTGTGTTCACATTCCACATATTGATGTGAAATGGAAATGTTCTAGATTGGAAATCCGAATGTGGAAATTATCTTTAAGGAAGATAGAGGTGTTTCCTATGTGATAGGAATAGGGATCTATAGAGATAGTTCTCGAAAATCTCTTGACCTGGAAAGAGAGAGCATACATTGGAAAATCTGTACTGAAGTGTTCAGTATGCACAGATTCAGTGGGAGAAAACTTGTCCATGTTATATGGAGTTAGTATTCCAAGGCCAAGTGTCCAATTCTTATGAAGAATGGGAACACTAAGAATAGATATGGATTTATCATGTAGGTAATCATCCCATTATCTTGCATGTATGACATGGCAAGAATAAAATGCATTCATCATCTTGTATGTAGGACATGGCAATATGATGTGCTCATCCTGATAACTCGTATGTGTGACATGATGAGTGGATGTCTGTCTGCTTCCAGTAAGTGTTACTGGAATACCATGAGAACTTGATAAGTGCTTGTGAAGCACTAGTTCTATGGAGAAGAGTTCGATGTAAAGAGTTACATTGATGCGAACTTCTGAAAGGACAGAAAATTAATCGCAATATATACATGAGATGTATAAAAGTGAAAGTTTGTTGATAATTGGAAGTGTTCCAATAAATCCATTTAAAAGGGAAAATGCCGAGTATCTATGTGTTAGAGAACAGCAATGGATACTATATGGATCTGAAAGTTCATGAGATGAACTTATATTCCACTCATTGATGACAAGTCTGGAATCCTTGATCATGCAATGTGGCTAAAGGTTAGCAATGGAATACTAGATCGCATATTACGGCAACACCATCTCATACGTGTGACGTACAGCGAAGAGATGTGAGACATGCAATTTGTATAGATTTTGGCAAGGTGTTGCCATTTCTCACTATGTTGGCACTAGAGCGCAGTAACATGTGGGACATGTCTGAAGATCACTATGAATATGATTCAAGGGTGATTGGCTCGCAGTGCAAGTGGGAGTCTGTTGGTATGTATGCCCTGAGAGCCAATCATGTGATGATTGGTGGGATACATTAAGATTGATTTGATAAACATCAAAGGCGAGCTTCCAATTCTTTCTGGTTCAGTCATATGAGATAGTGATATAAC
Organism: Alisma plantago-aquatica; assembly: GCA_963693085.1. Taxonomy (NCBI): domain Eukaryota; kingdom Viridiplantae; phylum Streptophyta; class Magnoliopsida; order Alismatales; family Alismataceae; genus Alisma; species Alisma plantago-aquatica. Next base: position 782,855,263 of record OY856413.1, read on the forward strand.
AGATTGAATGTCTAAAGAATGACAGAACTCAATGACGTATGCTTTCAGGTTAAGGACTTGAACGATGAGATCATACGGATGCTAAGAGTTTGTACATTCTTGTTATGTCCCTAGTCGGATATCATTGTGGAAGGTAGATAGACAGCAATGACACACAAGACTAGATTGTGGTGTTGGTTGATGACAGAATCTCATTAGTCATGATATAGAGATATCAAACCAAACACATAGGTACTTGTTAGAGAACAAGTTTACCGGAAAGACCCACCGTGAGTTTGACACATGGAACCATGAGATGGTAGTCACAGTCTGTACTCACAGTGATGGTGGTGAGTGTGATTCTTAGACCTGAAATCACTGCACTCAACACATGTCGTTGGGCACACTTTGACATCATCAAACGTAGTCCTGAAACATGGCTTGTTATAAAGGTGATGATTGGGTGGCTTTGACACATGGGGCTTTTGAGGGGTGAGTGATAGATATGGGATTTGTCCCTCCTGAGGGAGTTTGATATCCATGGCCACTTGATGAGTAGGATTGAGAAAGGTGTGCACGCATGTGTGAATCAGTATATGATACTGATGTCATACATATCTCTTCCAGTCTACTCTGAGATCAAGAAAGTGAATGAACGTTGACAAGATGACTGTTCCATGCCTTGAGTTCATTCGGGATATCAGTGACAAAGGAATTATACATTCGCTGTAACACCATTCACGGATTGTAGGATGAAAGTTGTTCTCCAACTTTCTACTTTCACTTGGGTAGCACTGATGTGTGACTAGGCACCGCTCTTTGCTTGTGAAGTCATAAGTGTTATGGACTTTCACTGCCAACGTGAAATGGACCTGCAGGGTCACACACATAGGATTTAACTTGGAAGAGGAGTTTTGTCCACAAAGAAATGTTTAGATTGATTACTAAAGGAGTTTAGTAGTTCAATTAAACACTCAATCAGTCGATAGCTCAATATCGTATGGTTCAAGGTGTTGGACGCATTGATTGGAGTATCGGATTGATTGAAATCGCAATTAACTGATTTTGCCCAACCTGTGCTCCCAACCGATCGGTTCATGTGATGAACCGGTCGGCTGAGGTTGCTGAACCGGTCGGCTGGAGTGTCCAGACCGATCGGCTCATGCCCAGGTTGAAACGACCGGTTCAAGGCTTGAACCGATCGGCTCAACTGGTGCAACCGACCAGTTAGGAAAAGTCATGTCGGCAAGAATTTTCCTTTGGTTTCAAATTGCCCAATTCGATTGGGAATAATATTGGTATTTGATACCAATTGGGAAAGAAACAAGGAAAGTCTTTTTGAGCCGGATTAGGACCATGAACCAATCGGTTCAGGGCACCAACCGATCGGTTGGAGTGCCCCAAACGATCGGCTCAATGGCCGAACCGATCGGTTCAGTTGTGAACCGATCATTTCAAGTTGCGAACCGGTTGCTTTTTGTGGAAAATTCTCAAACCCTTCTACTCCTGCTTTAGTCCCGCATTGCCTGGGATGGAGAACCCTGTCCCATGACTCTCCTATATATATAGGGGTATTGGGGGCTTCTCAAAGTACAGCTCAGTGCAACCAGTTGCTCTGCAAGTTGTCGTTCTCTCTGGTTTTGGTAACCGTGAGAGAGCCCGAGCAAGTGCTTCCCGCAAAAGGGAGGTGCAGCAAGGGAAGGACAACTACAGTTGCAACAGGAGGCAGGAGAGCGTGTTGGCGACTAGTACGTCAACATGAGGGTGCGACTCCTTCCACTTCCTTGTGGGACAAGGAGTGTGGAGTTCCAGGTGGTCCGTGTGGACTACTACAGAGGCCGGAGGACACTGCCGCTTAGGAGGACAACTGTCATCCGACAGTCCGGTTCGAGTAGGAGTTGTCAGTCCCGGTGTGACCAGGAGCTGCACAGACACCGTCGAAGTCCGGAGTTGAAGACCGCGCATTGCACGAGGTATTGTCGCCGAGCAAGCCTCGGGACAAGGTATGATTCCACAAACCATCCTTTCCTATTATATAGACGTTGACGCGTTTCCTCGGTATGGGTTGGGGAGAAAAATTTTTTTTTTCCGCTGCCTTCTATGTCTCCCCTGCTTTCAACTTTCAAAGAGCCAAGGAATGTGCAAAACCCGTGACATTTGGCATCTGATGAATACAAATATGTCTATGAGGGCTGTTTGGGTTGCTGATTCTTTATATTGGATTGTATTTTGAAATCCATATTTATGAGTTTTGATTTTTTTTCCTCGGATCTGTAAATCGAAGTAAAGATATTGGAATTTGATTTTTTTTTTGGATGCGAAATTAAGCTTTAAGCAGTTTGTGGGTCTCAAAAAAGTTTTAGTTTATCAAAGTTAGCCACCCAAAAATAAATTCCCTATATATTCCATGGAGATTTTGCTTAAAAAAATAAAATATTGATCAAGCAAAAAATCAAATCTCATTCTTTTAAAAATATATATCTAAAATATCACTCATTCTGACTTATTTCTCAAAGTAGTTAACATTTTACAAGCTGCAAGAATCGGTAATCGAAAAGTATTACTTTGTTTGGCGTGTTTATTAACATCTCGTGACCAATTGGCCAGCATGGTGTAACACACCACTATATTGGGCTTTTAAAATTAACCCAAGGGTAAAGTTGCCTCCAATACGTCTCATTTTTTCCTCTTTTATGCTAAGGAGATGAGCCTTTATGCAACACACCACATTTAGTGACATATTTTGCTGGCTATCTAACCACGTGAAATCCATGCTCATCCCTCTTTCTCTACTACTTTATCTTTTTCTTCTTCATCCTTCTCCACTTCTCCTTTTTATTTCGACTTTCTCCTCCTCTTCTCTGATTTCTCCGCCTCTTTCCTTCTTTCTCCGCCTCCTACCATCTTCAATCATAGAAGGTGTCACCCAGTCTTCTACTGTCAGAGACACCCTCATGGGCCCTTGCTATTATGCATCAGAGTTGATTTAAACGTCAGACTATGTCAGCTTCTATATATGCATATATATGCATATTACATATATATATATATATATATATATATATATATATATATATATATATGCACACACACACACACATATATATAGGGTTTGTATTCAATACCTGCACAGACAATTAGAATTTGCTACCCGTGGCCTGAGCTAAACGGTGGCATATATAGTAAATATCAATTACGGCTAACAATTAAAAGGATGGTGGCATATGTGGTAATTATCAATGTGCCAACTAATTTTCCAATGAATGGTGGCATCTAGTGTAAATAAAACCCCGACAACCTACTGCTTCTATACATACCAATTGCTATTATTTAATTGATTACATGTGCGGATCGAACGTAAGTAATATGTATACATTATGTGATACAACCAGGTTCTATTACAAGACGTCATCCTCGGTTGCATTTTTTTCATTCACATTACAAGTTTTTTATTCAAATTACATAATGTTCATTCTAATTGCATTTGTCTTTGTACTAAAGTTTTTTCTTTTGGATATCAAATTTGATAGATTCAAACTGTAATACCGAATGTCATCCTTAATTATAACTTTCCAATTCTCATTATTGAATATATGTTCTCATTACAATACGTTCCTTCTTATTATAAATTTTATGTCCCAGGGTTCATTCTAAAAAATAATAAAACTTCACACAACCAGGTTGTATTACAGAATGTCATCACGGGTTACAACTTTCATATTCTCATAAAAAATTATTTGTTCTCATTACAAAGTGTTCCTCAGTATTACAACTTTTCATGTATGTCATTCTCTTGGATAGTAGAATTTGATATCTCCAGATTGTAATACAAAATATTATCCTTAGTTACAATTTTTCCTTTTAGTTACAAATTCTCTATTTGGATTACAAATCTTACCTTCTTATTACAAAATTCCATGTTTTTTACTTACAATTATAGCTCATTATATGTCGCCAGAATACCAATTGTACGTAATATGAGTACATTATGTGATACAACCAGGTTCCGTTATAAGACGTCATCCTCGGTTACACTTTTTTCATTCACATTACAAGTTTTTTATTCAAATTACATAAAATTCCTTTGAATTACATTTAACTTTATACTAAAGTTCATTCTTTTAGATAGGATATTTAATAGATCCACACTGTAATACCAAATGTCATCCTTAACTATAACTTTCTCATTTTCATTAATGAATATATGTTCTCATTACAATACCTTCCTTCTTATTATAAATTTTATGTATAGGGGTTCATTATGTTAAATAATAAAGCTTCATGGTTGTACTACAAAATTTCATAACTGGTTACAACTTTCATATTCTCATAAAAAATTATTTGTTCTCATTAATCGGGCTTTGCGACGGTGTTGCACCATAGCAGGAAGGTCGGGGAAGGAAAAAGGGGGTGTCGAGGCCATTTGAGCTCACGGAAACCATGGTATCTTCTACGGAGTGATGAGTGGAGTCCATTGTGGGGGTTTTTATAGCGTTAGGACTAGGTTTAGGGCTTGGTCTATCTTTGGTGGCAGCCATGGCCGCCGATGTGAGAGGGGGAGGTGAGGAAGGTGTATTGGCGGCTGGTTAGAGCATTATTGGTGGTCAAATTGGAGCTGGATCAATTCAAATTCGTGAGGGGAGCATTTTCGCTCGCTTCAAAACTTGAATGGATGTCATGGGCGGGAGATCTCTCTCTTGGTCTTCATTTACTCCTCCCCAGTGACTGTGAGAGGTAGAAGACAAGCTAGAAGTCATCTGATCTGTCTTGGATCCATGTGGGTCAGATCCAAGGGTTGGGAATCACCCCTTCCTTTTCAAGTGGATTGTTGACATGGAATTTGTTAATAAATAGGCAAATAGAAGGGAATTTTGAGGACATAGCTTCCAAAATTCATAGAAAATAGTAGAAATGTCCAAATGACATGAAATTTGGACCATAGGTTCACAAAAATGTGGAATATCGAGAAAAAGTTTGAGAGCCAAATAATGAAGTTTTATGAGACAATTTGATAATTTGGACAAAGTGATGATTTATTCTAATTTGAGGTGTGATAATGTGTATAAAAACAACATTGATCACAATATTTCATATTTGAGTCTCGAAATTGATTATGTAGCTATCTCAGGGCCCTAGACTCTACATTGGCCTAGGTGGGGTTAGACATCCATGATTTGAGATTTCATATTTCAACATTTCAAGACCACATCATACTTTCAATATCATGATTTTTTATCTCAAAATCACTGGGAGGTCCCACCCTAGTCCTAATGAGAGCTAAACCCTAAATCATAAATCAAGAAGTCAAAATAGTCATCATTTTGAAATTTTCAAATTTTGGGATTTTGAAGTCATTAGTCATATTTCTAGTATGATCTATAGATCCAAATAATGTGAACATAGGATTTGTATCATTATTGACATTTGATAATCATGAGTCACAATATTACATATCAATATCAAGAGTCAAGGCTTTGATACCAACAGTCACGGAACCGTTCTTACCCCAATCCCAATCCTACTGCCTAGACAGTAGTAAAAGGATCGAAGTGCCCGTCCCTGAGTGGCCCGATAGGATCAATTACATTGGCATATACAATAAGAAATAATAACTCAAAAAATTGGATATTTAAAGCAAAACTAACCCAATATGGAGATATATCTGATTTGTCTTTGTCATTAGAGTATTTAGAGTGCGGAAGTGATCTTATTCAGTATTCTATTTGTATTGCCTAAAATCAAGAAAATCAAGACCCAATCATTCAACTACACGGTACGCTATCAAAATCAATTAAAATAGTTTATAAGAAAATAAGTGTGCTTGGCAGGAATTATATTACGAAAGTATAATAAGCAATTTGCAAGAACCAAAAGTTACTCGACAAGTTTTTCAAACAATTCGATTTTTATTATGTGTTCCCATTATGCAGTAATTCGAGAAGCATGCTTATATATTTTGTGTGACTCTATTACCCCAACGTGATGGGGAAGGTCACTTGGCTCCTTCTCACCATAGGAACATGGGAGGCCAATGTACGATCCCCACCTCCAAATGAGGGGGTTGTTGCACTCAATATCAACATTATCAATATCATCATCATTATCAATATACGGGCAGTCATAATGGGCATGCAATTTATGTTTTCATGTTTCTCAAAATATAGTATAGAAAAATAGAAGACTAATCATAGGGAACAGTAACTCATCCAAATAAGTAGTCAAGTATACAGTCAAGAGATACATCAAAAGTATTCTCAATACAATCAAGGAGGAGTTATATAATAGCGTACCTTTCACTGAGGATTTCGAGTACAGATCAACTAGTAATAGGTCAATCCTTCGAGTTAGATCCTAAAACACAATATTTGGATCAAGGGTCAAGATCAAGATATTTGGATATCATGTTTCAATATTTGAGATTAGGGTTACACTTATCCTATGTCAACCTTAGGGTTGGGTCATTCACTTATAATCAACCAATATTTCAATATGTCCAACATGATTTCAAGTATTAAGTATTTTCGAGTGTGAATGACTTTCCTAGGTTTCTAGGATCTTATGTGTCAACCCTGATCATTACCCAAGTTATTATCAATTTGGATATTATCATCATGGTACTTAATATAATTGGAAATCAAGATCAGATTGATGGGTCAAAACTATATCAAGTGTTTTGCAAGATTAGGATCAAGATTACTTCATTATAAAGATTATAACCAAGATTGAATCTAGTAAAAAGATCTAGATCACTAATGATTCATTTTCAAGAGTAGATGATTCAAATATATTAGATCTAGGTTACAAGATAATCATTAGAGTCCAAATCTAAGGTTTCCGAAGATCAATCATGATTATGAGTCATTTGACAATTTAAATATGCAAAGGATCAAAGATCTAGAGATATCAGTGATAAATATTCAGAATCTTGTTTGAAACGTATTTTTAAATGATCCAATGGATTTTTTGATCAAAATGGACTACTTATTCATAATATTTGGAGCTAGGATGTATTAGATACGATTTTTGGAAGATCTGACTCTTAATTGCAATTTTGAGTAGAGAGGGATATAAATACCTTCAAAAGAGGTAAACAAAGATTGTTGGATGCACAAAGGATGACCATGATTGTGCAACATAGGCAGGGAGAATTGCTAGTTGATATGCCCTGGTTCGATCTTGATTCAACGCTCAATTTCTTGGTTCAATCAGCGATTCAGCTTGGTCATTTGGCCCAGCCGATCTTGCGTTGAGCTGGCAGTTCAGGGCTCTGTCCCCTGTCCACACAGAGCCTTGTCTGAGCCCAAGAATAGGGCGGAGGGGCTCGTTGGTGTGAAGCAGCTTTGGAAGGAGTGGGCGAGGGAGTCAGCAGGTGCCGCCCAAATTTGTCTCAATCTCGCAAACTAAAAGAGTGCCTCCGGTGGTGGCTCGGCGCTGCGAGGAGTAAATGCCCAATCTGGGCTTTTTAGTGGCGCCACACCACAGTAGGAAGGCCAGGGAGGGAAAAAGGGGGTGTCGAGGCTGTTTGAGGTCACAAAAACCATGGTATCTTCTACGGGGTGATGAGTGGAGTCCATTGTGCGGGTTTTTATAGCGTTAGGACTAGGTTTAGGGCTTGGTCTATCTTTGGTGGCAGCCATGGCCGCAAGTGTGAGAGGGGGAGGTGAGGAAGGTGTCTTGGCGGCTGGTCAGAGCATTATTGGTGGTCAAATTAGAGCTGGATCAATTCAAATTCATGAGCGGAGCATTTTGGCTCGCTTCAAAACTTGAATGGAGGTCATGGGCGGAAGATCTCGCTCTCAGCCTTCATTTACTCCTCCCCACTGATTGGGGGAGGTAGAAGACACGCCTGAAGCCGTCTGATTTGGCTTGGATTTGTGTGGCTCAGATCCAAGGTATAGGAATCACCCCTTCCTTTGCAAGTGGATCGTTGACATGGAATTTGTTAATAAAAAGGCAAATAGAAGGGGATTTTGAGTACATAGCTTCTAAAATTCATTGAAAATAGTAGAAATGTCAAAATGACATGCAATTTGGACCATAGCTTCAAAAAAATGTGGAGAATATCTAGAAAAAGTTTGAGAGCCAAATTAAGAAGTTTGATGGTTCAATTTGATTATTTTGCCAAAGTGATGATTGATTCTAATTTGAGGTGTGATAATGTGTATAAAAACTACATTGATTACCCTATTTCGTAATTGAGACTCGAAATTGATTATGTAGCTAAGAAAAATAAATTGGGGCCATGAGTGAACATAAAGAGGGTAAAAGAGTAATTACTTTATCATTATGCTAAAATCCACTTCGTCACATCCTTTCCTCCTTAAAAAGGAATTTTGTCCTCAAAATTCAAAACATACTCAAAATTAGAATTGTCCAAATCCATATCATATCCTCAATTATTTAAACATCCTAAATTATATAATCAAAATCATGTCCTCAAAGTTCATGTAATACAATCATCATAATTGGAATTCCATGTTCCATATCATAACCAACTTGGTACTAACATCATTTCATCATCGAGCAATTGAGTATCAAGGTCAATGCATATATTTTTCAAAGTCATCATATGAGTCACAAATATGCAAAGCATCCTATTGACCAAAAATTTGGAGAGATTATATTTTAGGTTAAACAAACTGTACAAGGTGACTTTCAATCCCAATATCTCAGGGCCCTGGACTCTACATTGGCCTAGGTTGGGTTATACATCCATGATTTGAGATTTCATATTTCAACATTTCAAGACCACATCATACTTTCAATATCATGATTTTTGAGCTCAAAATCACTGGGAGGTCCCACCCTAGTTCTAATGAGAGATAAACCCTAAATCATAAATCAAGAAGTCAAAATAGTCATCATTTCAAAAATTTCAAAATTTTGGATTTGAAGTCATTACTCATATATCTAGTATGATCTGTAGATCCAAATAATGTGAACATAGGATTTGTATCATTATTGAGATTAGATAATTGTGAGTCACAATATTATATATCAGTATCAAGAATCGAGGCTCTAATACCAACTGTCACGGAACCGTTCTTACCCCAATCCCAATCCTACTGCCTAGACAGTAGTAAAAGCATTGAAGCACCCATCCCTGAGTGGACCGATAGGATCAATAACACTGGCATATACAATAAGAAATAATAACTCAAAAAATTGGATATTTAAAGAACCCAATATGGAGATATATCTGATTTGTATTTGTCATCAGAGTATTTAGAGTACAGAAGTGATCTTATTCAGTATTCCATTTGTATTGCCTAAAATAAAGAAAATCAAGACACAATCATGCAATTGCACGGTACGCTATCAAAATCAAGTAAAATAGTTTATAACAAAATAAGTTTACTTGGCAGGACTTATATTTCGAAAGTATAACAAGCAATTTGCAAGAACCAAAAGTTATTCGACAAGTTTTTCAAACGATTCGATTTTTATTACGTGTTCTCATTATGCTGTAATTCGAGAAGCATGTTTATATATTTTGTGTGACTCTATTACCCCAACGCGATAGGGAAGGTCACTAGTCTCCTTCTCACCATAGTAACATAGCAGACCAATGTACAAGTCCGACCTCCAAATGAGGGGGTTGTTGCACTCAATATCAACATTATCAATATCATCATCATTATCAACATACGAGCAGTCATAATGGGCATGCAATTTATGTTTTCATGTTTCTCAAAATATAGTATAGAAAAAGAGAAGACTAATCATAGGGAATAGTATCTCATCCAAATAAGTATCCAAGTATACAATCAAGAGATACATAAAAGTATCTTCAATACAATCGAGGAGTTATATAATAGTGTACCTTTCACTGAGGATTTCGAGTACAGATCAACTAGTAATAGGTCGATCCTTCAAGTTAGATCCTAAAACACAATATTTGGATCAAGGGTCAATATTTGAGATTAGGGTTACACTTTTCCTATGTCAACCTTAGGGTTGGGTCATTCACTTATAATCAACTAATATTTCAATATGTCCAACATGATTTCAAGTATCAAGTATTTTCAAGTGTGAATAACTTTCCTAGGTTTCTAGGATCATATGTGTTAACCCTGATCATTACCCAAGTTATCATCAATTTCTATATTATCATCATGATACTTAATATAATTGGAAATCAAGATCAGATTGATAGGTCAAAACTATATCAAGTGTTTTGCAAGATTAGGATCAAGATTACTTCATTATAAAGATTATAACCAAGATTGAATCCATTAAAAAGTACTAGATCACTAATGATTCATTTTCAAGAGTAGATGATTCAAATATATCAGATCTAGGTTACAAGATAATCATTAAAGTCCAAATATAAGGTTTCCAAAGATCAATCATGATTACGAGTCATTTGATAATTTAAATATGCAAAGGATCAAATATCTAAAGATATCAATGAGAAATATTCATAATATTGTCTCAAAAGTATTTTTAAATGATCCACTGGATTTTTTTGATCAAAATGGACTACTTATTCGTAATATTTGGAGCTAGGATGCATTAGATATGATTTTTGCAAGATATGACTATTAATTTTAATTTTGAGTAGAGAGGGATATAAATACCTTAAAAAGAGGTAAGCAAAGACCGTTGGATGCACAAAGGATGGCTAGGATTGTGCCACATAGGAAGGGTGACTTGCTAGTTGATATTTCATGGTTCGATCTTGATTCAACACTCAACTTCTTGGTACAATCAGTGGTTCATCTTGGTCATTTGGGTCGGACGATCTTGCAATGAGCCGGTGGTTCATGGCTCTGTCTCCTGTCCACACATAGCCTTGCGCGAGCCCAAGAACAGGGTGGTGGGGCTTGCCGGTGTAGAGTAGCTTTGGAAGAAGGAGTGGGCGAGGGAGTCAGCCAAGGTGCCGCCCAAAGATATCTCACTCTCGTGAACTAGAAGAGTGCCTCGGGTGGTAGCCTAGCGCTGTGAGGAGTAAATACCCAATTTGGGCTTTGCGGCAGTGCCGCACCACAGCAGGAAGGTCTGGGAGGAAAAAAGGGGGTGTCGATGTCGTTTGATGTCACAGAAACCATGGTATCTTCTACAGAGAGATGAGTGGAGTCCAATGTGGAGGTTTTTATAGCGTTAGGACTAGGTTTAGCACTTGGTCTATCTTTGGTGGCAGCCATGGCCACCGATGTGAGAGGGGGAGGTGAGGAAGGTGTCTTTGAGGCTGGTCATAGCATTATTGGTGGTCAAATTAGAGCTGGATCAATTCAAATTCGTGAGGGGAGCATTTTGGCTCGCTTCAAAACTTGAATGGAGGTCATGGGCGGGAGATCTCGCTCTCGGCCTTCATTTACTCCTCCCCACTGATTGCGGGAGGTAGAAGACAAGCCAGAAGCTGTCTGATCCGGCTTGGATCTGTGTGGCTCAGATCCAAGGGTTGGGAATCATCCCTTCCTTTGCAAGTGGATCACTGACATGGAATTTGTTAATAAAAAGGCAAATAGAAGTGGATTTTGAACACATAGCTTCCAAAATTCGTAGAAAATATTAGAAATGTCCAAATGACATGAAATTTAACCCATAGCTTCACAAAAATGTGGAGAATATCTAGAAAAAGTTTAAGAGCGAAATTATGAAGTTTTATGGGTCAATTTGATTATTTGGAGAAAGTGATGATTGATTCTAATTTGAGGTATGATAATGTGTATAAAAGCTACATTGATCACCATATTTTGTATTTGAGTCTCAAAATTGATTATGTAGCTAAGAAAAATAAATTGGGGCCATGAGTGAGCATAAAGTGGGAAAAAGATTAATTACTTTATCATTATGCTAAAATCCACTTCGTAACATCCTTCCCTCCTTAAAAAGGAATTTTGTCCTCAAAATCAGAATTGTCCAAATCCAGATCATATCCTCAATTATTTAAACATCCTTAATTATATAATCAAAATCATGTCCTCAAAGTTCAAGTAATACAATCTTCATAATTGGAATTCCATGTTCCATATCATAACCAACTTGGTACTAACATCATTTCATCATCGAGCAATTGAGTATCAAGGTCAATGCACATAGTTTTCAAAGTCATCATATGAGTCACAAATATGGACATCATTCTATTGATCACAAATTTGGAGAGATCATATTTTAGGTTAAACAAATAGAGTTCAAGTGTACAAGGTGACTTTCAATCCCAATATCTCAGGGCCCTAGACTCTACATTGGCCTAGGTGGGGTTAAACATCCATGATTTGAGATTTCATATTTCAACATTTCAAGACCATATCATACTTTCAATATCATGATTTTTGAGCTCAAAATCACTGGGAGGTCCCACCCTAGTCCTAATGAGAACTAAACCCTAAATCACAAATTAAGAAGTCAAAATAGTCATCCTTTTGAAATTTTCAAAATTTGGGATTTGAAGTCATTAGTCATATATCTAGAATGATCTGTAGATCAAAATAATGTGAACATAGGATTTGTATCATTATTGAGATCTGATAATCATGAGTCACAATATTATATATCAATATCAAGTATCGAGGCTCTGATACCAACTGTCACAGAACCGTTCTTACCCTAATCCCAATCCTACTACCTAGACAGTAGTAAAAGGATTGAAGCGTCCGTCCCTGAGTGGCCCGATAGGATCAATCACACTAGCATATAAAATAAGAAATAATAACTCAAAAAATTGGATATTTAAAGAACAACTAACCCAATATGGAGATATATCTGATTTATTTTTGTCATCAGAGTATTTAGAGTGCGGAAGTGATCTTATTCAGTATTCCATTTGTATTGCCTAAAATCAAGAAAATCAAGACTCAATCATGCAATTGCACGGTACGCTATCAAAATCAAGTAAAATAGTTTATAAGAAAATAAGTGTACTTGGCAGGACTTATATTTCGAAAGTATAACAAGCAATTTGCAAGAACCAAAAGTTATTCGACAAGTTTTTCAAACGATTCGATTTTTATTACGTGTTCCCATTATACTGTAATTCGAGAAGCATGTTTATATATTTTGTGTGACTCTATTACCCCAACGCAATAGGGAAGGTCACTAGTCTCCTTCTCACCATAGTAACATAGCAGACCAATGTACAAGTCCGACCTCCAAATGAGGGGGTTGTTGCACTCAATATCAACATTATCAATATCATCATCATTATCAATATACGGGCAGTCATAATCGGCATGCAATTTATGTTTTCATGTTTCTCAAAATATAGTATAGAAAAACAGAAGTCTAATCATAGGGAACAGTAGCTCATCCAAATAAGTAGCCAAGTATACACTCAAGAGATACATAAAAGTATCTTCAATACAATCAAGGAGGAGTTATATAATAGCGTACCTTTCACTGAGGATTTTGAGTACAGATCAACTAGTAATAGGTCGACCCTTCAAGTTAGATACTAAAACACAATATTTGGATCAAGGGTCAAGATCAAGATATTTGGATATCTATTTCAATATTTGAGATTATGGTTAAACTTTTCCTATGTAAACCTTAGGGTTGGGTCATTCACTTATAATCAACCAATATTTCAATATGTCCAACATGATTTCAATTATCAAGTATTTTCGAGTGTGAATGACTTTCCTAGGTTTCTAGGATCATATGTGTTAACCCTGATCATTACCCAAGTTATCATCAATTTCTAGATTATCATCATGGTACTTAATATAATTGGAAATCATGATCAGATTGATGGGTCAAAACTATATCAAGTGTTTTGCAAGATTAGGATCAAGATTACTTCATTATAAAGATTATAACCAAGATTGAATCCAATAAAAAGGTCTAGATCACTAACGATTCATTTTCAAGAGTAGATGATTCAAATATATCAGATCTAGGTCACAAGATAATCATTAGAGTCCAAATCTAAGGTTTCCAAAGATTAATCATGATTATGAGTCAGTTGACAATTTAAATATGCAAAGGATCAAAGATCTAGAGATATCAGTGAGAAACATTAATAATCTGGTCTCAAAAGTATTTTTAAATGATCCATTGCATTTTTGGATCAAATTGGACTACTTATTCGTAATATTTGGAGCTAGGATGTATTAGATACGATTTTTGCAAGATCTGACTATTAATTGCAATTTCGAGTAGAGAGGGATATAAATGCCTTAAAAAGAAGCACACAAAGACCGTTGGATGCACAAAGGATGGCCAGGATTGTGCCACATAGGCAGGGCGACTTGCTAGTTGAGATGTCGTGGTTCGATCTTGATTCAACGCTCCATTTCTTCGTTCAATCAGCGGTTCAGCTTGGTCATTTGGGTCGACCGATCTTGCACTGAGCCATTGGTTCAGGGCTTTGTCTCCTATCCACACAGAGCCTCAAGTGGGCCCAAGAATAGGGCGAAGGGGCTCGCCGGTGTGGAGCAACTTTGGAATAAGGAGTGGGCGAGGGAGTCAGCCAAGGTGCCTCCCAAATATGTCTCAATCTTGCGAACTAGAAGAGTGCCTCTGGTGGTGGCTCGACGCTGCGAGGAGTAAATGCCCAATTTGGGTTTGTGGTAGTGCCGCACCACAGTAGGAAGGTCAGGGATGGAAAAAGGGGGTGTCGAGGCCATTTGTGGTCACCAAAACCATGGTATCTTCTATGGAGTGATGAGTGGAGTCCATTGTGGGGGTTTTATAGCGTTAGGACTAGGTTTAGGGCTTGGTCTATCTTTGGTGGCAGCCATGGCTGCCGGTGTGAGAGGGAGAGGTGAGGAAGGTGTCTTGGTGGTTGGTCAGAGCATTATTGATGGTCAAATTAGAGCTGGATCAATTCGAATTCGTGAGGGGAGCATTTTGACTCGCTTCAAAACTTGAATGGAGGTCATGGGCAGGAGATCTCGCTCTTGGCCTTCATTTACTCCTCCCTACTGATTGCGAGAGGTAGGAGACTAGCCAGAACCCATATGATTTGGCTTGGATCTGTGTGCCACAGATCCAAGGGCTGGAAATCACCCCTTCCTTTGCAAATGGATCGCTGACATGGAATTTGTTAATAAAAAGGAAAATAGAAGGGGATTTTGAGCACATGGCTTCCAAAATTCATACAAAATTGTAGAAATGTCCAAATGACATGAAATTTGGACCATAGCTTCAAAAAAATGTGGAAAATATCTAGAAAAAGTTTGAGAGCGAAATTATGAAGTTCAATGGGTAAATTTGATTATTTGTACAAAGTGATGATTGATTCTAATTTGAGGTGTGATAATGTGTATAAAAACTACATTGATCACCATATTTCGTATTTGAGTCTTAAAATTGATTATGTAGCTAAGAAAAATAAATTGGGGCCATGAGTGAACATAAAGCAGGAAAAAGATTAATTAGTTTATCATTATGCTAAAATCCACTTTGTCACATCCTTCCCTCCTTAAAAAGGAATGTTGTACTCAAAATTCAAAACATCCTCAAAATCAGAATTGTCCAAATCCAGATCATGTCCTCAATTATTTAAACATCCTTAATTATATAATCAAAATCATGTCCTCAAAATTCATAATCAACTTGGTACTAACATCATTTCATCATCAAGCTATTGAGTATCAAGGTCATTGCATATAGTTTTCAAAGTCATCATATGAGTCACAAATATGGACATCATCCTATTGATCACAAATTTGGAGAGATCATATTTTAGGTTAAACAAATAGAGTTCAAGTGTACAAGGTGACTTTCAATCCCAATATCTTAGGGCCCTAGACTCTACATTGGCCTAGGTGGGGTTATACATCCATGATTTGAGATTCATATTTCAACATTTCAAGACCACGTCATACTTTCAATATCATGATTTTTTAGCTCAAAATCACTGGGAGGTCCCACCCTAGTCTAAATGAGAACTAAACCCTAAATCACAAATCAAGAATTCAAAATAGTCATCATTTTGAAAATTTCAAAATTTGCGATTTGAAGTCATTTGTCATATATTTCGTATGATCTGTAGATCCAAATAATGTGAACATAGGATTTGTGTCATTATTGAGATCTGATAATCATGAGTCACAATATTATATATCAGTATCAAGAGTCGAGGCTCTGATACCAACTGTCACGGAACCGTTCTTACCCTAATCCCAATCCTACTACCTAGACAGTAGTAAAAGGATTGAAGCGTCTGTCCCTGAGTAGCCCGATAGGATCAATCACACTAGCATATACAATAAGAAATAATAACTCAAAAAATTGGATATTTAAATAACAACTAACCCAATATGGAGATATATCTGATTCATCTTTGTCAGTAGAGTATTTAGAGTGTGGAAGCGATCTTATTCAGTATTCCATTTGTATTGCCTAAAATCAAGAAAATCAAGACACAATCATGCAATTGCATGGTACGCTATCAAAATCAAGTAAAATAGTTTATAAGAAAATAAGTGTACTTGGCAAGACTTATATTTCGAAAGTATAACAAGCAATTTGCAAGAACCAAAAGTTATTCAACAAGTTTTTCAAACGATTCAATTTTTATTACGTGTTCCCATTATGTTGTAATTCGAGAAGCATGCTTATATATTTTGTGTGACTCTATTACCCCAACGCGAAGGGGTAGGTCACAAGGATCCTTCTCACCATAGGAACATAGGAGGCCAATGTACAAGTCCCACCTCCAAATGAGGGGGTTGTTGCACTCAATATCAACATTATCAATATCATCATCATTATCAATATACGGGAAGTCATAATGGGCATGCAATTTATGTTTTCATGTTTCTCAAAATATAGTATAGAAAAACAAAAGACTAATCATAGGAAATAGTATATCATCCAAATAAGTAGCCAAGTACACATTCAAGAGATACATAAAAGAATATTCAATACAATCAAGGAGGAGTTATATAATAGAATACCTTTCATCGAGGATTTCGAGTACAGATCAACTAGTAATAGGTCGATCCTTCGAGTTAGATCCTAAAACATAATATTTGGATCAAGGGTCAAGATCAAGATATTTGGATATCATGTTTCAATATTTGAGATTAGGGTTATACTTTTCCTATGTCAACCTTAGGGTTGGGTCATTCACTTATAATCAACCAATATTTCAATATGTCCAACATGATTTCAAGTATCAAAAATTTTCGAGTGTTAATGACTTTCATAGGTTTCTAGGATGATATGTGTTAACCCTGATGATTACCCAAGTTATCATCAATTTCTAGATTACCATCATGGTATTTAATATAATTGGAAATCAAGATCAGATTGATGGGTCAAAACTATATCAAGTGTTTTGCAAGATTAGGATCAAGATTACTTCATTATAAAGATTATAACCAAGATTGAATCCAGTAAAAGGATCTAGATCACTAAGGATTCATTTTCAAGAGTAGATGATTCAAATATATCAGATCTAGGTTATAAGATAATCATTAGAGTCCAAATCTAAGGTTTCCAAAGATTAATCATGAGTATGAGTCATTTGATAATTTAAATATGAAAAGGATCAAAGATCTAGATATATAAGTGACCCATATTCATAATATGGTCTCAAAAGTATTTTTAAATGATCCATTGGATTTTTCTGATCACAATGGACTACTTATTCGTAATATTTGGAGCTAGGATGTATTAGATACGATTTTTGCAAGATCTGATGATTAATTGCAATTTCGAGTAGAGAGGGATATAAATACCTTAAAAAGAGGTAAACAAAGACCCTTGGATGCACAAAGGATGGCCAGGATTGTGCCACATAGGCAGGGTGACTTGCTAGTTGAGATTCCCTGGTTCGATCTTGATTCAACACTCAATTTCTTAGTTCAATCAGCAGTTCAGCTTGGTCATTTGGGCCGTCCGATCTTGCGCTGAGCCGGCGGGTCAGGGCTTTGTCTCCTATCCACACAGAGCCTCGCATGAGCCCTAGAATAGGGAGGGGGGGCTCACTAGTGTGGATCAGATTTGGAAGAAGGAGTGAGCGAGGGAGTCATCCAAGGTGCCGCCCAAATATGTCTCAATCTCACGAACTAGAAGAGTGCCTCAGGTGATGGCCCAGCGCTGTGAGGAGTAAATGCCCAATCTGGGCTTTGCGGAGGCACCGCACCTTAGCAGGAAGGTCGGGGAGGGAAAAAGGGGTGTCGAGGTCATTTGATGTCACGAAAACCATGTTATCTTCTACGGAGTGATGATTGGAGTCCATTTTGGGGTTTTTTATAGAGTTAGGACTAGGTTTAGGGCTTGGTCTATCTTTGGTGGCAGCCATGGCCGTCAGTGTGAGAGGGGGAGGTGAGGATGGTGTCTTGGTGACTGGTCAGAGCATTATTGGTGATCAAATTAGAGATGGATCAATTTGAATTCATGAGGGGAGCATTTTGGCAAGCTTCAAAACTTGAATGGAGGTCATGGGCGGGAGATCTCGCTCTTGGTCTTCATTTACTCCTCCCCACTAATTGTGAGAGGTAGAAGACAAGCCAAAAACCATCTGATCTGGCTTGGATCTATGTGGCTCAGATCCAAGGGCTAGCAATCACCCCTTCCTTTGCAAGTGGATTGCTGACATGGAATTTGTTAATAAAAAGGCAAATAAAAGGGGATTTTGAGCACATGGCTTCCAAAATTCATAGAAAATAATAGAAATGTCCAAATGACATGAAATTTGGACCATAGCTTCAAAAAAATGTGGAGAATATCTAGAAAAAGCTTGAGAGACCAATTATGAAGTTTGATGGGTAAATTTTATTATTTGGACAAAGTGATGATTGATTCTAATTTGAGGTGTGATAATGTGTATAAAAACTACATTGATCACCATATTTCGTATTTGAGTCTCGAAATTGATTATGTAGCTAAGAAAAATAAATTGGGGCCATGAGTGAACATACAGAGGTCAAAAGAGTAATTAATTTATTATTATGCTAAAATCCACTTTGTCACATCCTTCCCTCTTTAAAAAGGAATTTTGTCCCAAAAATTCAAAACATCCTCAAAATCAGAATTGTCCCAATCTAGATCATATCCTCAATTATTTAAACATCCTCAATTATATAATCAAAATAATGTCCTCAAAGTTCAAGTAATACAATCATCATAATTGGAATTCCATGTTCCATATCATAACCAACTTGGTACTAACATCATTTCATCATCGAGCAATTGAGTATCAAGGTCAATGCATATATTTTTCAAAGCCATCATATGAATCACAAATATGGAAAGCATCCTATTGATCACAAATTTGGAGATATCATATCTTACGTTAAACAAATAGAGTTCAAGTGTACAAGGTGACTTTCAATCCCAATATCTCAGGGCCCTAGAATCTACATTGGCCTAGGTGGGGTTATACATCGATGATTTGAGATTTCATATTTCAACATTTCTAGACCACATCATACTTTCAATATCATGATTTTTGATATCAAAATCATTGGGAGGTCCCACCCTAGTCCTAATGAGAGATAAACCCTAAATCATAAATCAACAACTCAAAATAGTCATCAATTCAAAAATTTCAAATTTTGGGATTTTGAAGTCAATAGTCATATATCTAGAATGATTTGTAGATCCAAATAATGTGAAAATAGGATTTGTATCATTATTGAGATCTGATAATCATGAGTCACAATATTATATATCAGTATCAAGATTCGAGGCTCTGATACCAACAATCACGGAACCATTCTTACCTCAATCCCAATCCTACTGCCTACACAGTAGTAAAAGGATTGAAGTGCTCGTCCCTGAGTGGCCCGATAGGATCAATCACACTGGCATATACAATAAGAAATAATAACTCGAAAAACTATATATTTAAAGAACAATTAACCCAATATGGAGATATATCTGATTTGTCTTTGTCATTAGAGTATTTAGAGTGTTGAAGTGATCTTATCCAGTATTCCATTTGTATTGCCTAAAATCAAGAAAATCAAGACACAATCATGCAATTGCACGGTATGCTATCAAAATCAAGTAAAATAGTTTATAAGAAAATGAGTGTACTTGCAATGACTTATATTTCGAAAGTATAACAAACAATTTGCAAGAACCAAAAGTTATTCGACAAGTTTTTCAAACGATTCGATTTTTATTACGTGTTCCCATTATGTTGTAATTCGAGAAGCATGCTTATATATTTTGTGTGACTCTATTACCCCCAACGCGATGGGGAAGGTCACTAGGATCCTTCTCAACATAGGAACATAGGAGGCTAATGTACAAGTCCCACCTCTAAGTGAGGGGGTTGTTGCACTCAATATCAACATTATCAACATTATCAATATCATCACCATTATCAATATACGGGCAGTCATAATGGGCATGCAATTTATGTTTTCATGTTTCTCAAAATATAGTATATAAAAATAGAAGACTAATCATAGGGAACAATAGATCATCCAAATAAGTAGCCAAGTATACAATCAAGAGATACATAAAAGTATCTTCAATACAGTCAAGGAGGAGTTATATAATAGCGTACCTTTCACCGAGGATTTCGAGTACAGATCAACTAGTAATAGGTCGGTCCTTCGAGTTAGATCCTAAAACACAATATTTGGATCAAGTGTGAAGATCAAGATATTTGGATATCATGTTTCAATATTTGAGATTAGGGTTACACTTTTCCTATGTCAACCTTAGGGTTGGGTCATTCACTTATAATCAACCAATATTTCAATATGTCCAACATGATTTCAAGTATCAAGTATTTTTGAGTGTGAATGACTTTCATAGGTTTCTTGGATCATATGTGTTAACCGTGAACATTACCCATGTTATCATCAATTTCTAGATTATCATCATGGTACTTAATATAATCGGAAATCAAGATCAGATTGATGGGTCAAAACTATATCAAGTGTTTTGCAAGATTAGGATCAAGATTACTTCATTATAAAGATTATAACCAAGATTGAATCCAGTAAAAAGATCTAGATCACTAATGATTCATTTTCAAGAGTAGATGATTCAAATATATCAGATCTAGGTTACAAGATAATCATTAGAGTCCAAATCTAAGGTTTCTAAAGACTAATCATGATTCTGAGTCATTTGACAATTTAAATATGCAAAGGATCAAAGATCTAGATATATTAGTGAGAAACATTCAAAATATGGTCTCAAACGTATTTTTAAATGATCCATAGGATTTTTACAATCCAAATGGACTACTTATTCGTAATATTTGGAGCTAGGATGTATTAGATATGATTTTTGCAAGATATGTATATTAATTGCAATTTCGAGTAGAGAGGGATATAAATACCTTAAAAAGAGGTAAACAAAGACCATTGGATGCACAAAGGATGGCTAGGATTGTGCCACATAGGCAGGGTGACTTTCTAGTTGAGATGCCCTGGTTCGTTCTTGATTCAACGCTCAATTTCTTGGTTCAATCAGCGGTTCAGCTTGCTCATTTGGGCCGACCGATCTTGCGCTGAGCCGGCAGTTCAGGGCTCTATCTCCTATCGACACAGAGCCTCGTGCGAGCCAAAGAACAAGGCAGAGGGGCTCACTAGTGTGGAGCAGCTTTGGAAGAAGGAGTGGGTGAGGGAGTCAGCCAATGTGCCACCCAAATATGTCTCAATCTCGTGAACTAGAAGAGTGCCTCAGGTGGTGGCCCGGCGCTGCGAGGAGTAAATTTCCAATCTGGGCTTTGCGGCGGTGCTACACTGCAGCAAGAAGATCAAGGAGGGATAAAGGGGGTGTCGAGGCCATTTGAGGTCACAGAAACCATGGTATCTTCTACGGAGTGATGAGTGGAGTCCATTTTGGGGGTTTTTATAGCGTTAGGACTAAGTTTAGTGCTTGGTCTATCTTTGGTGGCAGCCATGGCCACCGGTGTGAGAGGAGGAGGTGAGGAAGGTGACTTAGTGGCTGCTCAGAGCATTATTGGTGGTAAAATTAGAGCTGGATCAATTCAAATTCGTGAGGGGAGCATTTTGGCTCGCTTCAAAACTTGAATGGAGCTCATGGGCGGGAGATCTCGCTCTCGGCCTTCATTTACTCCTCCCCACTGATTGCGAGATGTAGAAGACAATCCAGAAGCCATCTGATCTAGCTTGGGTCTGTGTGGCTCAGATCCAAGGTCTCGGAATCACCCATTCCTTTGCAAGTGGATCACTGACATGGAATTTTTTAATAAAAAGGCAAATAGAAGAGGATTTTGAGCACATAGCTTCCAAAATTCATAGAAAATAGTATAAATGCCCAAATGACATGAAATTTGGACCATAGCTTCACAAAAATGTGGAGAATATCTAGAAAATGTTTGAGAGCCAAATTATGAATTTTGATGGGTCAATTTGATTTTTTGTACAAAGTGATTATTGATTCTAATTTGAGGTGTGATAATGTGTATAAAAACTACATTGATCACCATATTTCATATTTGAGTCTCAAAATTGATTATGTAGCTACGAAAAATAAATTGGGGCCATGAGTGAACATAAAGAGGGCAAAAGAGTAATTACTTTATCATTATTCTAAAATCCACTTTGTCACAATGAACTTTTAATTCCTATCCTCTAGGGTGCTAATTGCATTTATTTCTTTAGCCTATTATGCATTTTAGACATATTGAGGAACATTTTACTCATCATAGGATACTATTTTGTGATAAATCATTCATTTGTAAAAAATACTCAAAACAAGTGAAACAAGGCATGAAAACAAGACAACTATAGCACATAGCAAGCAAGACATGATCAATTTTAAATGAGAAACATATAGGAAAGGTACCAACTAGCTAGAATGCATGTCAATATCATTAAGAGTAGTAATAAGCAGTTTTAATCTAATAGAAGCAATTTTCTAGAGGTTTACTGAAAAAGTTTGCAAGTTGATTCTCTGTATCAACATGTGTGATATAAATATCCTTCTTGGCAATGTGGTCATGAAGAAAGTGATGAGGGGCCTCTATTTTTTTATCTCTACTATGCAATGTAGGATTGTAAGACAAGTTAATTGCACTAGTATTATCACAATAGATAGAAGAAGTGTGAGAACCCATTCCACTAAATGAGATTACTCAAAACACATAAAATGATTACTCATTAGCTAAACACAAACCCAAAAAATAGGGTAAATTAAAACCGATTTCAACATTTTTCAATAGCTCAAAAACATTTACATAAAAGCCCATCAACTTGCTTTATTTCATATAATGCTCAAAATCCCTTACAATATCTTTGTAACCTTAGCTACAACATCAACTTTACAAAGGAACACTATCCACATATTCCACAGATACAAGCATCAACATGCTATCAAAAGCTCGATTTAATCAAAACATCATATATAAACTTTCTCACCCAAACTTGAGAATACAGGGACGACTCTAGGATGCACTAGACAACTAAACTACCATCTCTAGGATCCATCGCCTCAAATTCTGCTTGCTACCACAGTTTACTGCCTCTGCTGCTGATCACCTAAAAAGATGTGGTGACCCACAAGGTGAGATTCAGCCCCAGCGAGAGATATAACTCTCTCCAATAGATATTGATTACATCAGATTAAACAATAAATAATTGAGCAGATGATGTATTTAATAGTCAATTGAGCATATTGAACAGTTCTAGCATGATAAATAGATTAAGAAATTAAGCTTAGAAACAAGTATGATTATCATTGTATATACTATGTGAACATCACAAGCAAACTAGTAGCATAAGAATCCCTAACATCGTGAATATGTCTAGTAGCATAACATGGGTATCAACATTAGCATGTTTAATAAAGTGAACCAATCGACATCATAAGTAGATCTAACATGCTAAGAACAACTAACTGCATAATCATGTTTAGTAGTTTAAGAATTTTTTATTACAAAGACATGGCTAGAAATATTAAACATATCCATCATCATAACTATCAGTGTCAGTAGATTTAACAACATAAGCATATCTACAACGTAATCATATCTAACATATCTTATTATACTATAAATCATATCTATGTAAGAAGAGAAAATAAGGGATATCATTCAACGTGAGGCGTTGTGCATAACCCTAAACAGATATGCTACATGGTTGTATTACATTTTTATTACTTCCCTGAGGATTTGAGTCATACTCTACTAAGTCAAAATCACTGCCATACAAGATCTATGGAATATTAGGACTCCATGATCTCACCAACAACTCCCAGTCAGTACGAGAGATAATGCAAAGACATATCAGTCACCTGCCAATAGTGACATATAGTCAACTGAAAACAACTAGCCCGAATTGGTATAGGTCACAACACTAGAGAATAGCTCATGAAAGGCCTTTCTATGAGAGGCATCCTACAGTTATATTGATGCCTTTCACACATCACAATACAACAATATTTGAGGCATGACTGCAGCCATCCTCAATTGCTTGATATCAGGGTACCAACCTGTCCCTCCATACTCAACATTATGTGCTCTAAATTTCCTATAGGAGTTACTCATTTCACCACCCAAAAAGTTTTGACATTGGAATATATCAATGGAAGAGGGAAACTACATGATTAGGGTTTCACTTGATTAGTTTTACCAATTGAGTGAATTAAGGCCTCATCATACAAATGAGCATACAAACCCTAATTCAATTCTATCAAGCATTGATATATAGCAATTCTAGAAGATATAAAATGTATGAGACATTTTGTTCCTCATCTCATCATCACATGGTACTATTCACTTGCCGTTCATGAGACTACACTTGTCATCATACTATCAAAGGATATAAATCATTAGCATAATCTCACAGGGTATCAACCCTTGTCAATATAAGAGGACTACACCTCATTTAGGGCTCAACCATGCCCAAAAGTCATTAAGACCATCATATCATTTCCTAGAAGTTCATCATTATCTTTCCATGCCTTATAACAAGGCTCAACTACATAACCACACACATGATACACAGGCTCAACATAATTTGCATTAATGAACTAAAAGATGTTCACATGATAACATTGCAGGGGTATCTTAGCAATTAAGAGCATTCCTTTATTATATCACAAATAAGGAAGCTAGGTATAATTGGCCATCATCACACTTATAGTGTACAAGTTTAGCATAAGAAAACATAGATAAATAGCTATGATTACCACCAGTTAAACACATTAGAGTTTCAATCCATCATTAGGAGGGATATTCCATCATTTTATTAATCATTCAGGGGGAAATAACATGTTTAACCATCATTCTCTACTTGCATTAGGGTTAGGTTTAGAAAGGTATGATACATTCAAGTTATAGCTCGACATTCATTTGCAAACCTTAACCCATTGCATCCCCATATAATCTTGGATGCATAAGGCACAACATCCTCATCACATTCCATACCATTATCAAGTATGGATCCACACATAACTCAAGATGTAATCATTAGGTTATAGTATACTAGAGTTCAAAAGAAACAATAGAGACTCCATTGTTCTATTATTACACTAATGAAGGATAATCATAGTTAATCACCATCACCTAAGTTCATTAGGATTAAGTGTAACAATCTATACTCCATTAGGGTTACATATCAACACAATATGGTCATTATCCATTTTATTCATATGAGGGAAAAGGTAAGACTACCTTATTAAAGGAAAACATCCATTGGTTCCATTATCATTCAACCCATATCACCATACCACAACGTCATCCAAAACCATTGGATGTTGAAAAGGTAAGACCTTTAGTTATTTACATAAGCAAACACCTTAACAAACTATATGTAAACCCATTGAGTTGTGACCTACAAAGAGTCAATATTAAACCCTAAATATCCCTTATTTAACAACATAAAGGGGCACCATAGGTTGTGGGGTTAAATCCCATCATTGGTTATACATTTTAAGCAAGCCATCATAACAACCATCAAGCTCCTTAAATTGATCACATGAAGGAAACCATCAAATTAAGATTGTTAAAACTCACATGTAATACTATAGGTTTCAATCCAAACCATTGGATGTTGAAGCATCTAATATTAACCATTGTCTCAAGTCCATCAGTCACAACTATTAGATGAAGAAGTGTTAGATCCTAACCATTGGATCAGGTTGATATCTTAAAACCATTAATTGGAGTATAGGTCTAACCATTAGATCAATTTAACCAAGAAACAATGAGTTTAGGGTTTAATTGATGCTATAATTACATCCTTAACTCGCCATTGGTGGTGCTGACGTGATCCATCATCGGTTATGATCATTAAGTCACTATCGATTGTTAGGATAGTACTATATTCATTTAACACCATCAGATGTTAAGCTAATGTCATCAATGATTGATAGCATCATTAGGATACTTAGTGGTTGATCATTAAGCTTATAATTGATCCAAAACCTGACCTAAGGGGTGACCATAGGTTGACACCCTTGGTCACCACCATCGGTTGTCAAGATAGCAACACCATCAGTTGTTGCATGTTATCTCCGTCGGGTCATATGGTAGTGAAGGAAAAAGCTTGTAAACCCTAAATTTGACCATCGATTGTTAGGTTCTTAGCACCATCGGTTGTGTTACCAACCTGTCCTAGATCATAGACTACATTAAGAAGGACGTATACCTATTTTTAGGTTCATTTAGAACTTGAAAAGAACTGGGAACACCCTAAAAATTCAAACCCTAAAAAGCATGGTTTCTTTATTCTTAGATCATCACTTTTAAGCATAAACATGAACTAACAAGCTTTTAGTAAGCAATAAAAGTGAATAAGGTTGTAAAACTTGCATCTATAGAGAAGACAAAACTTCTTGCAGAAAGAAACTTGTGCAAAGAAGGCAAGAAAACCCAAGTTTCATATCTGAACTCGGCCAAGTAGGGACTTTTCTCCACAAAGAAGCAAAACCCTAGAAGAAGAAGCGAGAAAGGTGGATTATTGATTTCTAGAGAAACTTATACCATGGAAAAGCAAGGTTATGACCTGGAGAAAGGTAGGAGGAAGAATAATAGGGAAAGAAATGGAGGAAAGAAGGGGATACTTACTTTTTAGGTCAAGGTCACTAAGAAGGAGCTTTAGAAACCCTAGAGGAAGCAAACTATAACCCTCGATGCCTCTACCAAGAAGATCCACATCTTCTTATTTGTTGAACAGGTCCTCCTCAGAAGAATAGAGGAAAGACAAAGCTCTTAGCAGGAGGGAAGTGGTAGAGAGCAAAAGTTTGATTTGGGTTCTTAAGGATAGGTATATAAATCTTTAGGATAAAGAAAAAGAAAAACTTGAGGTGTCCTAGTAGCTCTCCATGTGTCCATGGCCTTAAACTATTAAGGATATACAATAATCCACACAAGAAGCTGCCCCACCATTCATGGAGACCTGTGCTTCCACCTTCTATTGGTTTTTCAAGCTAAACAAATAAACCATTGGTTGATAGCTCCTAAAGGTAGCTCGTCCATAATGGGGTAAACCCTAAAATACCCTTCAAGAAAATACCTCCAAACTAAGGTTCAACTAGGCTCCACATGTCTCAAAAGTTTAAGAATGATAAGAGAACGTTAAAGGACCATAATGCACGTGAAAATTTGCAAATAAAACCTCTCAATTGGATAAATTGCATAAAAGTCCAAAGTGTGCATAAAATTGCATAGCTTGCACAAATAGTGTCCAAATCGGACCAAATTTGAAACTTAAGCTTGTCACATGATACCAAAACATATAACAAGGTTAGATTATGGTTCTAATAATTAAATTATGGAAATTAAGCACGTTCAACCATTTAAGCAAGGTTATGGATCTCACAACCATAAACCCCTTACAAGGATTTCACCTCTGAAATCCAAGGTACACATAGATGGAAACTTCTCATGCATGTCATACTCAATCTTACACATGGTAAATTTAATCACATGGTGATGTCACATCATTCTCATAGAAGACATATTCTTCTCCCTCAACTCTTGCATGTGTCGCCTTGGTTCAACAAATAATTTTTCTGCCACATGTACATTTTTGGTAGTACCTTTTAAATTGGGACTCTAACTGTCATATTTGGCTATACTATTTGTTGCACCACACATTAGAGGCCATATTTTCTGGATCTTACTGAACATAGAACATCATGTATCTCTT
Source organism: Alisma plantago-aquatica (assembly GCA_963693085.1). Lineage (NCBI taxonomy): Eukaryota > Viridiplantae > Streptophyta > Magnoliopsida > Alismatales > Alismataceae > Alisma > Alisma plantago-aquatica. The sequence goes on from OY856413.1 coordinate 782,883,225, forward strand.
ATCATATGTAACTTTACAAGGTTTCATCTCTATGCTCCTTTAATGATTGTTGTAGTTAGAAACTCAATCAATCAGGTGGGTATACCCTAATTGTCAAGAAATATAAGGCATATGTTCTTAGAATATTCTTCAATCATCTTAATCATGGACTGGCTACCAGTCTAGTTGATGAATGGCACACTTGTCTGCAACCATTAACAAATACAACTTTCTGGTTGACCTTGTTAGGGGTAGGGTAATGACAATATCTTCATATTCCTAGGATTCACACAACACACTTAGTAGATGCATTATAAATTCCAAGAGGATACTCTAGTTAACCCCCAACTCACTATTGCTGAAATTGTCACACGTATGTATAGTTGCTTCAACATTCTTAAGGTTCAGAAAAGATGTTAACTATTCTATTGACCATCACTAAAATACTTTGAGATGTCATCATTCAAAGCTTGTCAAACTTATGAGATATGACCTAAGCATTGTGTTCCTCTTATTTATGAATGTTATTGATACATTGGTTAGTCTAAATGACATAACCCTAAACTCATCATGGTCATGTAACTTAAACCATCCACTCTAACTCTTATCCATTAATATTCTGATACTAGGTTTATCTTAAAGGATCATGGTAACTTGTCATCTGATCAAAAAACCATCTATCCCTGATAGTGGTCTCACCCAACTATCAACAGACCATACACAACATCATAGAATCACTCTTCTTTTCCCATACAACACTTGGGAGGATCAACATCAACTCTCTCTGTAATGGAGAGGAACATTGGATAGTTCATCTAATAGATATCTTTAACTCATATATAACTCATACACTCTGGATATTAGGATTCATTACCTTGGTATCCACCACATGTGTTATAAGAAACTCATACCCATGTTTCATCCATTTCCTCAACATCATAACTAGATATGAATATATAGGAGGAATCCCCCTAACTCTTAGAAGGCTAAAAAAGTATGTTCACCACAAAACATTAAGATTTTGGAACTATAGTCCAAGGCAATCACACATCATATCAAGATATCCATCCCAGGATTACTGTGAATCCATGTGTACCAAGTGGCATGAGATCCATTTGGAGGCTATGCCTCAAAAAGAAAGAACATAAAGGGAAACACACTTCCCACATCAAAGTAGCATTGTCAAGGGGTCACTAGAAAAAGGGTAACCAATTCTATTTTTCCCATGAAGGTTACACTTTTTATGTATCATTTTACCTCTTATAGCTTCAGTTCCTTGCCATTAGAATAGGAATTATTAAGATTATCACATCTCATTGCTCTTTTCTCATTAACTCTTCATCATTCATGTGTATGCCCTTTCATGTTATCGTGTTTCTCAGCCTCTTATCAATGAGTAGATCATCATATTCCACATTTTCTTCATTAGCAGGGATCATATCCCTTAAATTCTTTCATATGTCATGAATATTGTACATTAGCATTTCTTACACACATAAGTTCGTTTGAGATTAACTCAGGTTTCACTTTATTCATATGCCATTGTTCTCATACCTTGAATCACTTTATTAGAAAAAACATATATGTATTTTACTTTATTATCATCTTAAATTACAGCTTCAAGAACTCATCTTTAGCGTATTTGTATTCAAATTTAGGTTTCATTGTGTTGTATCTTTATCTTATAGTTACAAAATATTCAAGTTTTGATAAGTTATGATGTAATTCTCATCTTCTTTAGGGTAACATTGAGATATCTGCACCATGATTTCTGATTTTTTATGCTCTTTAGATTGTCTCAAAATGACTACTTGATCAGAGGAATCAGAAAGATAACACTCTTAGAGTTCCATACTTACCTATTCTTCAATCATTGAATACCTAGCCAGGGCATCCAGTATTGAGATTAGGTAGTATTCACCATGTTTTTATGTCATATTCCTAACTTAGACATCATCCTAGTCCTAAGTCTAGTGTCCCAATAGATTCAACGAACCTAAAGATCTGATACCAACTTGTGAGAACCCATTCCACTAAATGAGATTACTCAAAACACAAAACATGATTACTCATCAATTGAACACAAACCCAGAAAATAGGGTAAATTAAAATCAATTTCAACATTTCTCAATTGCTTAGAAACACTTACATAAAATCCCATCAACTTGCTTTATTTCATATAATGCTCATAATCCCTTTGTAGCCTCATCTACAACATAAACTTTACAAAGGAACACTATCCACATATTCCATATATATGAGCATCAACATGATATCTAAAGCTCGATTCAATCGAAACATCATATACAAACTTTCTCACCCGATCCTGAGAGTACATGGATGAGTCTAGGACACACTAGAAAACTAAACTACCATCTCTAGGGTCCATCACCTTAGATTCTCCTTGCTTCCACAATTTGTTGTCACTGCTGCTTATCACCTAAAAGGATGTGGTGGCCCACGAGGCGAGAACCAGCCCCAACGAGAGATATAACTCTCTCAAATAGATATTGACTACATCAAACTAAATAGTAAATAATTGAGAAGATGAAGTATTTAATAGTCAATTGAGAAGATTGAACAGTTCAAGCATGCTAAAAAGATTAAGAAATTAAGCTTAGCAACAAGTACGATTATCAATGTATATACCATGCTAACAACACAAGCAAACTAGTAGCATAAGTATCCCTAACATCATGAATATGTCTAGTATCATATCATGGATATCAACATTGGCATGTTTAATAAATTAAACCAATCTACATCATAAGTAGAGCTACATCATAAGCACAACTAATTGCATAAGCATGTTTAGCAATTTAAGCATTTCTGATTACAAAGGCATGGCTAGCAATATTAAACATAGCTACCAGTATCATCTTAATAGATACCAGTATCATCTTAATTATCAGTGTCAGTAGATTTAACAACATAAGAATATCTACAGCATAAGCATATCTAACATCTCTTATTGTACTATAAATCATCTCAATGTAAGAAGAGCAAACAAGGGTTATTATCTAATGTGAGACATTTTGCATAACCCTAAACAAATATGCTAAACGACTGTATCACATCTTTTATTACTACCATGAGGATTTGAGTCATACCACCCAAATGTAACTGAGCAATGCTAAGTCAAAATCAATGGCATACAAGATCTACATAAGAGTCAAACTCCGTGATCTCACCAGCAACTCTCGGTCAGCATGAGAGACAATGCAGAGACATATCAGTCAACTGCCAACAGTGACATATAGTCAACTGAAACAACTAGCCCGCCTTGGTATAGGTTACGACGCTAGAGAAGAACTCACGCATGGCCATTCTTTAAGAGGCATCATGCAGTTATACTACTGCCTTTTTCACACATCACAATATCCGAGGCATGACCGTAGCCATCCTCAATTCCTTGATATTAGGGTACCAAGTTGTCCGTGCATACTCAACATTATACGTTTTTAGTTTCCTATAGGAGTTACTTGTTTCACCACCCAATAAAATCTGACATTGGAATGGTTCTATGGCATAGGGAAACTACATGATTAGGGTTTCACTTGATTAGTTTTACCAATTGAGTGAATTCAGGATTCATCATACAAATGGGCATACAAACCCTAATTCAATTCTAGCAAGAATTGATATATAGCAACTCCAAAATATATAAAACGTATGAGACATTTTGTTCCTCATCTCATCATAACATGATACTATTCACTTGCCATTCATGAGACTAAACTTGTCATCATAATATCATAGGATATAAAACCTTAGCACAAAATCAAAGGGTGTCAACCCTTGTCAACATAAGAGGATTACACCTCATTCAGGGCTCAACCATGCCCAAAGGTCATTAAGACCATCATACCATTTCCTACAAGTTCATCATTATCTTTCTATGCCTTATAACAAGGCTCAACTACATCACCACACATGTGATACACATGTTCAGCATAGTTTGCATTAACGAACTAAAAGATGTTCACATGATAACATTGCAGGGGTATCTTAGCAATTAATAGCATTCCTTTATTATATCACACATAAGGAAGCTAGGTATAATTGGCCATCATCACACTTCTAGAGTAAAACTTTAGCATAAGAAAACATAGATAATTAGCTACAATTACCACCAGTTAAACACATTCGAGTTTCAATCAGTCATTAGGAGGGATATTCCTTCATTATATTAATCATTCATGGAAAAATAACATGATTACCACCATTCTCTACTTTCATTAGGGTTAGGTTTATCATGGTAGGTTACATTCAAGTTATAGTTCGGCATTCATTCACAAACATTAACCCATATCATCCCCATATAACCTTGGATGCATAAGGCACAACATCATCATCACATTCCATACCATTCCGAAGTATGGATCCACACATAACTCAATATGTAACCATTAGGTTATAGTATACTAGAGTTCTACAACAATAAGAGAGACTCCATTATTCTATTATTACACTAAGTATGGCTGATCATAGTAAATCATCATCACCTAAGTTCATTAGGATTAAGTGTAACAAGCTATACCCCATTAGGGTTACATATCAACAGAATATGGTCATTATCCATTCTATTCATATGAGGGAAAAGGTAAGACTACTTTATTAAAGGCAAACCTCCATTGGTTCCAGTATCATTCAACCCATATCACCATACCACAACATCATCCAAAACCATTGGATGTTGAAAATGTAAGACCATTAGTTATTTACATAAGTAAACACCATAACAAAGCATATGTAAAGCCATTGAGTTGTACCCTTGAAAGAGTCACTATTAAACCCTAAACATCCCCTATTTAACAACATAAAGGGGCACCATATGTTGTGGGGTTGAATCCCATCATTTGTTGTACATTTTAAGTAAGACATCATAACAACCATCAAGATCCTTAAATTGATCACATGAAGGAAACCATCATATTCAGATTATTAAAACTCACATGTAATACTATAGATTTCAATGCAAACCATCAGATGTTGAAGCATCTAATCTCAACCATTGGATCAAGTCCATTAATAGAAACTATTAGATGAAGAAATGTTAGATCCTAACCATTGGATCAGGTTCATATCTCAAAACCATTAATTGGAGTAGAGGTCTAACCATTAGATCAATTATTGAACCAAGAAACCATTATTTTAGGGTTTAATTGATGATACAATTACATACTTAACTCACCATTGGTGGTGATGACCTAATACACCATTTATTGTGATCATTAAGTCGCCATCAATTGTTAGAACAACACTATATTCATTTAACACAATTAGATGTTAAGCTAATGTCATCATTGATTGATAGCATCGTTAGGATACTTAGTGGTTGATCATTAAGCTTCTAATTGAGCCAAAACTTGACCTAAGGGGTGACCATAGGTTGAAGATAGCAACACCATTGGTTGTTAAGATAGCAACAACATCGGTTGTTGCATAGTATCCCCATCAGGTCATGTGGTAGTGAAGGAAAAAGCTTGCAAACCCTAACTTAGACTATCGATTGTTAGGTGCTTAGCACCATCACTTGTGTTACCAACCTGTCCTAGATCATATTCTACCTTAGGAAGGACGTGCACCTATTTACAAATTCATTTAGAACTAGAACAGAAGAGGGAATACCATAAAAATTTGAAACCCTAAACAAGCATGGTTTCTTTATACTTAGATCATCACTTTTAAGCATAAACATGAACTAACAAGCTTTTAGTAAGAAATATAAGTGAAGAAGGTTATAAAACTCGCATCTACAGAGAAGAACAAACTTATTGAAGCAAGAAACTTGAGTAAAGAAGGCAAGAAAACCCATGTTTCAGCTCTGAACTCGACCAAGTAGGCACTTTTCTCCACAAAGAAGCAAAACCCTAGAAGAAGAAGCAAGAAAGGTATATTCTTGAGTTCTAGAGCAACTTCTACCATGGAACATCAAGGTTACAACCTGGAAAAAGGTAGGAGGAATAAAAATAGGAAAAGAAATATAGAAAATAAGGGGATACTTATTTTTTTAGGTCAAGATCACCAAGAAGGAGCTTTAGAAACCCTAAAGGAAGAAAATCATAACCCTAGATGCTTCTACCAATAAGATCCACACCTTCTTCTTCCTTAGACAAGTCCTCTATAGAAGAACATAGGAAAGATGAAGCTCTTATAAGGAGGGATTTGGTAGAAAGAAAAAGTTTCCTTTTGGTGCTTAAGGACATGTATGTAAAACTTTAGGATAAAGAAAAACTTGAGGTGTCCTAGTAGCTCTCCATGTGTCCATGGCCTTCAACTATTAAGGATATACAAGCAGACACACAAGAAGCTGACCCACTATTCATTGAGACCTACTTTCCCATCATTTTTTGGTTTTCCAAGCCAAAAAAATAAACCCTTGGTTGATAGCCCCTAAACGTAGCTCATCCATAAAGGGGTAAATCCTAAAATACCCTTGAAGAAAACACCTCAAAACCAAGGTTGGTATGGGATCACAATGTCTCAAAAAGCTCAAGAATGATAATTTAAAGTTCAGGGACCATAATGCATGTGATAACTTGTAAATAAAACCACTCAATTGGGTAAATTGCATTAAAGTCGAAAATGTGCATAAATTGCATAATTTGCACAAACATTGTCCAAATTTGGACCAAATTTGAAACTAAAGCTTGTCACATTATGTGATTTCCTAGGACTTGATTGAAAGTGAGCACACAAGCCAACACTAAACATTATATCAGGTCTATAGGTAGTTAAATAAAGTAAACTTTCAATCATAACTCTATAGAGCTTCTCATCAACCTTTTTTCCTTTCTCATATCTATCAAGATTGATGGTGTTTGACATGGGGGTATCTATTGGCTTGGTGTTCTCCATCCCAAGGTGCTTAAGTAGTTCACTGGTGTACTTGCCTTGGTTGATGAAGTTTCCATCTTTCTTTTGTTTGATTTGAAAGTGAAGGAAGAAATTAATCTCCCCCATCATGCTCATCTCCAACTCACTCTGCATAAGAGAACTAAACTCCACGCAAAGATCAAGGTCAATTCTGCCAAAGATAATATCATCAACATAAATCTGAATGATCAAGAAATTGCTAGAAGTGTGTTTTAGAAACAAGTTAGAATCCACGTTGCCCATGATATAGCCGTTGTCTAGAAAAAAGATCTTTAGTTTCTCATACCAAGCTTGAGGTTCTTGTTTGAGATCATAGAGAGCTTTTTGTAACAAACAAACATGGTTTGGCAAGTTATCATGTTCAAATCCTGGAGGTTGAAAAACAAATACTTCCTCCTCGATTGTACCATTAAAAAATGCACTTTTAACATCCATTTGATAAAGAAGAAAATTCTTATGACTAGAAAAAGCAAGAAACATTCTAATTCACTCAAGTCTAACTATAGGTGTACATGTTTCATCAAAATCGATACCTTCCTACTAATTGTAGCCCTGAGCAACTAACCTTGCTTTGTTTCTTACCACTTTTCCACTTTTAGCAAGTTTATTACAATAGACCCACTTGATGCCAATGATCTTTCTATCACTTGGTCTTAGCACAAGAATCCACAATCGGTTCTACTCAAACTATTCCAACTCTTCTTGCATGTCTAGGATCCATTCATCATCCTTGAGAGCTTCTTTGATATCTTTTGGCTCAAGCTGAGAGACGAAGGCTCGATCTTCTTATTCTTTGTTGTAAGCAGCCTGCGTCTTCACCATTTCAAAAGGATTACCAATGATGAGCTCTTTAGATGATTCTTTGCAAAGTGGGGGTTTTGATCCTTCTACTCTTCTTCTTTCTCTTCTTCATCACCTAACACATCTTTTCCTTTATCGACAATGTTGAGTTATTTTAAGGGAGGAATCACCTCATCTGCAACATCATCATTAACAACATTCTTAGAAATATAGGGGTCAGTCTCAACAAATCTAACATTGATAGATTCTTCCACTTTACATAACACAAAGTTAAATACTATATAAACCTTGCTAGTAGTTCTATAACCAAGAAAGAAAGCCTTGTAAGACTTCAGATTAAACTTTTCAAGGGAATCCTTGGTGTTCAAAATAAAATAAGGACAACCAAAAACATGAAAGAAATCAATGGAAGTTTTTCTACCACGCCATAGCTCATAGGGCGTTTTCTTCAAAGAAAGATGAGTAAAAACCTAGTTTTGCATAAAACATGTAGTACTTGTCGATAAATCCACACTCATCATGATTTTTAGTCGCCATTGTGGGCCCAATTTGACTCATTACATTCACGTTTATCCCCTAAATATTACAAATTGCAATCTTGCTTCTTGACTAGGGTTTCTGTGATTTCATGCCGATTGAGCAAGCCATGATGGAGACAGATCTTCAAGTGGGGCCCACCCACTAGTTTTGGGCCCACCTTTCTCAGCCCTTTACACCCTTCATCATCAGCACCGCCACCACCTACCCTAGCAGTCTTGACCCTAGCGGTTTCCTCCATTCGGTCTGTTAACCCTTGCGGTCTTGACCTTACTCAGTCTTGGCCCATGTGGTCTTGCACCTCCACTCAAGCGATCTCCAAATCACTAGGACCTTAGCGGTCCTCAAACCGCAAGGAGCAGGCCATGCTACCACCACATATCGTTTTTGCCTCGTGATCCTGCCCTCGCACCTAAGCGCTCCTCAAACCACGAGGAGCCCTAGCGGTCCTCAACCCACAGCAGACTTCAAACGATGCCAACGACCACCACTCCTCTCCAACGCGCAAGGAGTAGCGACGATGCCACCAGCTTCTCCTCTGCACCGCACTCACCTGTGACTTCACCTGCAACTATCGCCACGATGGCTCATGTCAACCCCCCATCAACCATCTCATCTGACCACTCAGTCTTGCCTCTCGCTCTCGACCCATTCGGTCTTGGCCTTGCGGTTTCGACCTCTCATTCTGCCCTAGCAGTCTTGGGCTCTCAATTTCATCCATACGGTCTTCAAGCCCTCATGGTCATAACCTACTCTTCATGATCTGCCCTCTCGGTTTCAAGACCAATTGGGCTGCGATCATCTTTAAGACCGCATGGAGCACCCCCCAGTAAGATCGCATGACCACCTACCTGCACCCGACAGCTCCTGCAAGCACCTCCCAGCCTCCTCTCCTTCTCCACCTCTTCTCTGCTCACTGCGACTCCATGACCTCCTCTTTGGTATCTCCTTCCTCACCGTCAACGGCAGAGCCACAACTCCAAGACCGCTAGGAAGCTGCCATCCTGAGTCTGCATAGACTCCCACCTCACCTTCTCTTCCCTTGAGATCGCATGTAACCCTAACCTCACGCCTCCACGACCTACATCCCTTCCGTCATCCTTATTGTGACATGCTCATCACCGCCTTCCTTCTCCACTCACACCTCGTTCTCCACCTGCCGCCGCTCCTCCTTCTCAGTCTCTAACACACAGCAATGCACACTCCCTATCCTCCTGCCATCACGACAACAACCCCACAGCCGCGCCATCTAAACCGCAAGGGGTTCCAAGCGATTTCCAAACTATGAATCCAGCAACCAAGGATAGTGAAGGATGGTCAATCGGTTTCCAAACCACAAAGGAAGCCACCGATCTCCAAAACTGTCAAAATGGCTCATGATCTCAAAAATAGGAGAAGAAGTGACCATCTGAAACCGTGAGGAAGTAAGCAAACACCAAGACCATGAAGACGCAGACCGTGAGAACCCTCTCAGTTTCCAAACTGAGAAAGATCCTAGTGGTCTCCAAGAACGGGAACAGCTAACCGGTTTCCAAACTGTGTGAAGAACACTCACGATCCCAAACTGTGAGGGATTATTAGGAGTCTGAACCGTGAGGAATTAAGAGGAGTCCAAACTGTTTAAGACTCCACCCAAGACTATAAAAAGGACTTAAAAGGTCCTCATTTGGGGGGGGGGATCTGAGATGCTACCAGGATACCTGAACATAGGCCCGACCCCTAGAAATGGATCTTGATCCATCACTCTTCTCCATGATCCATCTACGTGCATCCATGCTACATACGCATCCAAAGATTGCTCCTCCTGCTATGAGCAAGGACGACGAGAAGAGAAGGAAGGTGGAGAGAGAGATGGTATGCCCAATCTGCCTTGGTGGTTCTTCCTCCTCTTCAAGATCTTCTTTGATGTGGCATAGAAGACTGTATCTTCACTGAGCTATGATCATCTTCTACATCATGCTCATGGCAGAATCTTCCCTCTCTCTTGTTCTTTTTGTTCCTCGCATCATGAGCGAGTAGTTCCTTTTCACTGGGGTGTGGGGACTAGCCCCACTACCCATGCTTATATGTCTTTTCATAAAACATTCCATGGCATGTATATAACTTTTCATTTCATTGTTAATCGTCGATGTGTGCTTGTGGATTGATCACCTGCTTGCATTTATGTTGTTCGTTCCTATGTTGTGAGAACTTCAATATGTAGGATTTGAATGTCGATTAATGCAGTTGACTCCCTAACGAGAAATTATATGGGATTCCCTGAGGTCGTAAGTGTGTGATCTGTAAGGGGACGAGCCATCTAGCCCACGGTGATGCTTTTGTGTGCCTAAACATCCTAACAGAGGGCCACAACTTCAGTTGGATATCTGTATCTTTGGAACCGTAAGTGCATGATCCAGATGGCGATGAGAAATATGATGCCTAAGGTGATGCTTACGCGAACCTAAACATCCTTTCGGGAGGATTCACAACAGTTCTATTTGGATAGTTAGATCTTTCCTGGATGTTTGTGATTGGATAGGTATGCATGTGTAGTGGTCGTAAAACCTAGGACCACCCCAGTGATCTTCATCATTAATCTAGATTCAACTTTAATTATGATCTTTACTTTGCTTGCACTTAGTTTAGTTAAAACTCAGATCAACCTTTGTTCTAAATATTAGCCTTACTTGACTAGACTAGACTAGCAACAATTCTTAAAAACATTGTCCCTTGGGATTCGATCCTTAACTATACTACGATAAGACCCGTCCGCTTGCGGGTGGTATTATTGTACAGGTTTTGGTTAAAAACTCAGGGATTTCAACCCCGAGTGAATTTGTTAGTGCGATAATAGACCACGTCAAATTCTGGTGTCATTGTCGAGGACAACAGAATCAACAAGTCAAATTAGCTCTTTTAAGGCTAATCTAGGATTTTGCTTTTTCTTTTCAAACAATCGATCATTCACTTGAATTCAGTTCTACTCCGCCTGTCTCACTTTCGAAAGATCTTTCCATCCTAGGTACCCCCAAAGACTAGTCATGCACCGCTCGAATAGTTTTGGACTCTCTGTTAGATTTGACCCTGAGATAGATAGAACCTTTCGTCATCAGAACAGACAGAACCAAGAAAGAATGGCCCAAGAGGAGGAAATAGCTTGAAGAGTAGCTCAAGCCCTTAATGCGCAAAGAGAAAGGCTTATGCAAGAAGCCAGAGCTACAGTTCAAGAAGAAATCCAAGCAGTACAAGCACCAGCGCAAGCAGCATAATTATAGAAGGACCTTAGAGAATTCTCAATCCCTAAAGATACTGACGTTCATCACCCAGTGCAACCTTGTTATACCCTGATCTCACAATTACCACTAATCATCAGATTAGGGCATAAATAGAGGATTTAACGTAATACAAAGATCACCCTTAACATTTTTCTTTTCTTAATCACTTAAAATTAATTTAAAGGAAAATATTATGACTTGGAATAAACTAAAATTTTACTAAACTGCGGAAGCAACTACTGTTAACATTTCTAGGTAGATAAAGTAGATTTACACATCATATTACATTTTTCATGTGGAATATAAAGCACAACAAATAACTTAAAACTAGTTTACATGTTACATTACATTCTCTCTCTACCACATCACATGCCCAAGGACCAAGGGGAATGGACTAAGAGACCTCTATCTAACTATGAACTATCTTCTAAGAACTTGGATGATAAGATCCTTCAGCTTCATCGTGCTGACGCTGACCTAAAAAATGTTTCAGTAGGTTGGTGAGCTACTGGCTCAGTGAATAGAATTTCACCCAACCATCACAGATAACTCATTTTATGTTTATTAATTGGAATGAAATACAAGATAATACTATACTGAGTAGATCCAAACAATATAATTTAAATGACAGGAGATGTCAACATTTCATTAAGATAACAACTGCTGCAAAGCTATAGATACGATTAAATAACAGAGAATAATAAAATTTCATTTAAAGGACAATTGTTGTGAAACTAACTCAAATCTTTCTTAACTCTTTAACTTATAAGAAACTTTGTGAACCTATATGAACATATTTTATCTTATGCCCTGATCATATGCAGTGTACTCTACATATGAAGACTCATAACGAACTACAATCCCATCGTACAAGACTTAACTGACACCCTGTGATAGCTAAGTCTGACTACTCTCCTGGTCTGCAACAGGGAAACTGGCTCTCTGGCCTCGACACTCCTATTATTCTGTAAACTGGACTCCTCCTCTAAATTGAGCACACAGGAAGAGAGTCAAGCCACCTATTGGCTTTTCTGTACTCTCGTGCCACCAGGACTTCTGGTTGATGTTGGACACGCTTTTTTGTACTCTAGGGCCACCAGGACTTCTGGTTGATGTTGGAAACTGCAAACTGTAATTTAAGGAGACTTCCACTAGGGCTTTATCCCACATGCCACCTGATAGCACGTTCTGGGCCCCGTATACTGGACTCTGCCAGGGTTAGGTCATTTCACCCCTAAGGCGCAGACCTCACATAGGGGTTCTACAGTATCAGGGCCCTTAAATCTATAATTTTATTATTTCTTAGAAAACTCTTACTATGTTGAACCTTTTTCTTACTTATACTCGGCTATGGTATTTCTATGGTATCTCATCTATTTAATTGCAGTTCAAATCACAACATGAATATCATTCTAGACCTGATAGAGCAGTATACTCAAAAACATTGTAATTTACTGAGTAATCCATATACCATGCATGCAGGCAGATTGAAATTTCTTAAATAAACTAAACTCATATCAACTTGGATCATATACACTAGAATTATACAATTGATCATCATAACACACTAACAAGAGTTAATTACTTGATATATTAGAAATCATCAGTATCACTTGTAAATTATCTATAATTCCTCTAAAATCGACATCAACCCAAATTCTAAGTTATGCATCACATAACTCAATTAAAAGTCAATTACTTGTCATGGCACGAATTATTAATAATAATAGGGAATTTCAACTGATATCTTTGAGGAACGTGTCAATTTGTATAAATATTAAATTATTCACCTTAAATATAACAAAGAGTATACCATTAGGTTTTCTTTGAATATTTTTCATGTCATCGTCATTTCTTTGAAATCGAGCATCTATTAACTTACTAAAAATGTACAGCCTGGGTTTATACCCAAACTGTGTCGTTACTGGTCATGTGATACTGAGTTCAACATTTAATCAAGCAATTTAAGTTTCGATCAATCATGTATTTTCACTAATCCAAATCACACATATCAATTAACTAATTAGCGTCATGCAAACGTTAATAAATAAAATGTGCAATTAGAAATTGAGTGACGCTGAAACTGCCCGACACCTGGGTAAATGTTGACATCTGTGAATGATACCGATATCAACCAAAATGTCTGATTATTAGAGTTATACTTGTGTTAGAGAATGAAATTCTACTCACAGTGGGGGAGGTGACCGCAGTTCAACTAGAAATGCATCTAGAGTCATGTTTCTAGGCGTCAGCAGGGTCGTCTTCTACCTTGGGTGCCATGGGTCAGACCTGCTACTACAAGCAAGTAGCTCTATGCTCGCACAGGTTGAAGAGGGCTTGGCTAAATGTCACTGATCATGGCTAGTTGACTACAAATTCATGATCTGGACCCATGGTCGAGCCCATTGGCGATGTTTGGTGGTGCTTTGTTGCGCCCTAGCAGCCCTTGGCTGCTACTTCACTTAGTTGCTACTACTGCAAGGTAGGGTGCCACCCCTAGCTGATTAGGGCATCCATGGAGTGAGGAAGAGGATAGAGGGGACAAACACTACAGATTTGAGCCTAGGCCTCAAGGCCAGAGCCAAGGGGATCGATTCAAGGTATTGGCTGCGCCCAAAAGGGCCCTTGGCCGGTGCCCTATAGCTGGCTATTGTTTCTGCTTGGCTGGTCGGCGCCCTTGCTGGTCGAGCTGCTATTGGGCAAGGGAAGAAAGGGAGGAAGGGAGGAGGAAGAAGAAGGAAAGGGGTGGCGCCAAGATAGCTCGCCCAAGGAGCCCTAGATTCACCCCTGCTCCACTCCTCTACTGCGATCGGGCAGCTTGCTGCTTGGGTGTCACTTCAAGTAGTGGTCTGTTTGTTCGGGAAGAATGGGATAAGGGTAAGGGATTATAACTTATGGGCAATTTGTAGTATAGGTCTAAAGAAATAAAAAATTCTATAACATTTGTCTCAAAGGTCCAAATCGAGTGATTTCTTTTGCAAAATTTCAAGCATGAGATCCACTACAACCTCAAAGCATAAAAACATAATAACTAAACTATCTTAGATAGGTTAATCATCTTAGGTAATTAACTTAATAATTAACACTACAGTTAACATTAATTACATTAAATGAATCAATCTCGACTAATGATTCACATCTTAGATTATCTTGATTAACCATGATGTTTAACAAGGTACTTAGCACTAATCAAGGTACTTATTGACTAAGCTTAGAGTGGGTCATAAAAAACCTCCTCCTATCAACTCTCCAAATTTTGAGATAAGGGCACACTGGATCACCTTGCTTCAAAATAGCCCATTCTATGGTAAGCAAGGAGAAGATAGTCAGGAGCATCTTCTGAGGTTTATTGATCTATGTGCCATGACAAAGAAAAATGGAGTATCTGATGATGCCATCTGACTCCGTCTCTTCAAGTATTCTCTTACGGATAGAGCTATAAGTTGGTACAATTCTTTGCAATGCGAACCCATCACCACTTCACCTATGAAATCTGGGGATGTATAACTCAATTCACTCAGGTCCCTAGAGAATCCCTTGCTGAAGTATGTGAAATATACAAAGAGCTTCTACGCAAGTGTCCACACCATGGAATTCCTAAGAATTAGCTCATTGAGATCTTCTATAGGGTTGTAGACGATGATATTAAGAGGTTCTTAGACTCCTCATCTGGAGGAAATTTCATGCGTCAGAGTTATGACAGCTCATGGAAGGTTGTCACCCTTGGAGCTAAAAATCAAGATAATTGGGGCAGATTAGTAGGAAAAGGAGTGTTAAAGGTAGCTATGGATGAAGCTATTCCTAAGTACAAGTCTATCACTGAATCCCTCAAGCTCTTAGTTTCCAAACAAGACCATCTTGAATAATCTCTTGCTGCCTATGAAAGAAGACGCTCACCCCATCAACAACAAGAATAGATCAAGTCAGCTTCATTGTTCTGCGAAGCATGCAAAGGCACTGATCATTCTATGCTAGCCTACAATGTTATCTATGATGTTGTTCTAAGCAACACTTATGGCCAAGGAGATAATGGTCAAATGGAAAATCTTAATGTTGTTAACACCATCCCTGGTCAAGGTTATTACAATCTGATCCAGAACAAGAACCATCCTGATTTTCAATTTGGAAATCCTTCAGGAGCAGAAAACTCCCAACAACTTGGTTCAAACAACCAACAACGAGTTCAGCCAGGATTCCAGTACAACCAACAACAAAACTTCAAAAATCAAGGAAACTTTAGAGGTAACTTCCCGAATAGGAACTACAACAATTATCAGAACAATTCTCAGTTCCAAAATCCCAACCAAGTCCCTTACTAGAACCAACAACAAGGGCAACAAGTCGGTCCAATCTCCCCTGATGACAAGCTGACAGCCATTGAGAAGATGTTGCAGTCACAGCAGACTATGATAGCTAACCAGCAATCCCATCAGAATGCTATTGAATCTCAACTAGATCAACTTGCAACTAGCATGAAGCCACCTGCTGGAGACTTTGTTGGCCAACTAGAGAACAATCCTAAGCACCCAGAGCAACTAAAGGTTGTCACCACCAAGTCTGGAAAAGACTATTCTGATCCTCCTGCCAAGATGCATGTGGTTCTTATAGACAAGGATGACTCTGTGATTGTCCAAGACTCTACAACACCTGAGTCTCAACAAAAAGGGCCAGTAACTGCTAATAAGACAGATGAGAAAGTTCTAAAAAAACTACTATTAAATAAATAGAAATACAAGAGCCAGATGTGCCAGTGTACAAGCCTCGTCCCTCTTTCCCTGCTCGTTTAAAGAAAACTAAGCTTGATACTCATTTCAAAAATTTAAGGAAGCTATGAAAAAGCTTCATGTTGATATACCCTTTCTAGATGTGTTGGCTAAGATACCAGCCTGGATGAAGTACTTAAAGTCTCTCCTCACTAGGAAGTATATAACCAAAGAGTATGAAATAGTGAAGTTAGCAACAACCACATCCGATATCATCCAGAGTAAGATGCCCAAGAAGCAGAAAGACCCAGGATATTTTGGGATTTCATGCCATATCGGTGACTCTTCATGTAAGAGGGATTGGCCGATCTTGGTGCTAGTATCTCCATCATGCCACTTAGCCTTTATAAAAGTCTAGGATTTGCTGAGGTTCTCCCAACCAGCATGACCATACAACTTGCAGATAACAATGTAACTCTCCCCTTGGGAATTATTGAGGATGTACCTGTCAAGGTAGGAAAAGATTCCTATGTTTCGTGTGACTTTGTCATCATGGACATAAAAGAAGACGCTAGATACCCTCTCATATTTGGTGGTCCATTCCTTGCCACTGCAAGAGCTCTGATTGATGTTGAAGCAGGAACCTTGCTTCTTTGACTAGGTAAAGAAACTCTCGAATTCAAAGTTTTTGAAAGTATGCAAAGAACAAGCATGCAAGAAGAAGTCTACTTGATTGATTGCATAGAGCATATGTCACTCCTCGTGCAAGAGGATTATGAAGAAGAAGATCCTTTAGGAGTGGATCTGACTAATCCAAATGCAAATAGTTTAGTTGACAAACAAGTGAAAATTTGTGTTCTCTACCTCGACACTACAGGAGAAGATCCTTAAGCCAAATTTGAGGAACTCAAGGCTGTGAATGTTACTGAAGAACCGTGTGAGAAACCAGAAGCCCCTCAAATGAAAACCCTACTCGAGGGATTGAAGTACATGTTTTTAGATGACCTTAAGGTCTGCCCAGTCATCATAAATTCAGATCTAATGGCAGAACAAGAAGATAAACTCCCGACAAAACTAAAGGAAAGAAGAAAAGCAATCAGCTACAAGATGATCGAGTGATCTCACCGGGGACAGTTAAGTGTTTTGTATGCACAAAATCCCCATGATGGAAGACCACAAGAAGACTGTCGAACATCAATGAAAGCTAAATCCAAATATGAAAGAAGTAGTTTTCCATGAAGTTATCAAATTGCTTACTACAGGGATCATCTATCCTATATCTGACTCACCATGGGTAATTCCGGCACGTGTTGTCCCAAAGAAAGGTGGAACTACTGTTATATGGAATGAAGACAATGAACTCATCCCCACTCAAACAGTCACTGGAGAGAGGATGTGTATCGATTACAGGAAGTTGAACAAGGCAACATGAAAGGATCATTTCCCGATGCCTTTTCTTGATCAAGTCATAGAGCGGTTGGCTCACCAAGAATATTTCTACTATCTCGATGGTTACTATGGATTCTATCAAATTCCTATACATCCAGAGGACCAAGAGAAAACAACTTTTACTTGTCTGTTTGGAACATATGCCTTTAGAAGGATGTCATTCGGCCTCTGCAATGTGCCTGCAACTTTCCAGCATTACATGGCATCTATATTTGTTGGTCTAACTGAAACTATTATGGAAGTTTTATGGACAATTTTTTTGTATATGGAGATCCATACAACTCGTGCCTAAAGCACCTCTCTCTTGTCCTTAAACGGTGTGAAGAAGCACATTTTGTGTTAAATTGGGAGAAGTGTCACTTTATGGTAAAGGAAGGCATTGTCCTTGGCCATAGAGTCAGCAGTAGAGGGATTGAAGTAGACAGAGAGAAAATTGAAGTGATTTCCAAACTCACTATCCCAAAAAATGTAAGAGAGGTTCGTGTGTTCCTTGGTCATGCAGGTTTTTACATACAGTTTATAAAGGATTTCTCCAAGATAACCAAGCCGATGACGAATTTGTAACTAAAAGACGCTGATTTTCATTTCGAAGAAGAATGTGTCAAGAGTTTCAACAACCTGAAGCATGCCCTTACAACAACACCCATCATCAGAGCTCCTGATTGGGATCACCCATTTGAAATCATGTGTGATTCCAGTGATTACGTTGTGGGTGTTGTTTTAGGATAATGTATAGAGAAGAAACATTATGTGGTCTACCATGCATCAAAAACCCTCGATGAAACTTAGAGGAACTATGCAACTACTGAGAAGGAACTCCTTGCAGTCGTGTATTTCTTTGACAAGTTCAGATCCTACCTCATTTATTCTAAATTCATTGTCTACATAGATCATGCCGCTATCTGTTACCTGCTAGCGAAGAAAGATGCAAAGCCCAGGTTGATCAGATGGATTCTCCTCTTGCAAGAATTTGATTTGGAGATAAGAGATAAGAAAGGTACACAAAATGTTGTAGAAGACCACCTCAGTTGCATCCACACTCTAGAAATCGAGAAGATCTCAATTAATGATTCTCTTCCAGATGACCAACTTATGAAAATTTCAGAAGCTACCCCTTGGTACTCGAATTATGTGAACTACATTGTCACTGGTGTCGTCCACCCTAAATGCACTGGAAATGCACTAAAGAAATTCATGCATGATGTGAAGCAGTATCACTGGGATGAGTCGTACCTCTTCAAGCTCTATGTTTATGGTCTCTACAGACGTTGTATCACTGAGGAGGAAGCCCAACTTATCTTAGAGAAATGTAATTCAGGCCCAGTTGGAGGCCATATGAGTTCTAAGAAAATTGCTTTGAATTTTTTTCAATGTGGGTTCTTTTGGCAAACCATATCCAAAGATTCCTACAACTTTGTTCTAGCATGTGATAAATGTCAAAGAATAGGTAACATTACAAAGAGAGATGAGATGCCTCTTAAACTGTGGCAAGAAGTCGGGATTTTTGATGTTTGGGGAGTGGACTACATGGGTCCATTCCCATCCTCACACAAATTTTCCTACATCCTAGTCGCGGTTGATTACGTCTCAAAATGGGTAGAGGCCATACCAACTGTAACTAGTGATTCCAAACCAGTTATTAAAATGTTCAAGGATATTATTTTTCCCCATTTCAGAGTCCCATGAACTGTGATATCCGACAAAGGTTCTCATTTTTGGAAAGAAGATTCGAAGTGTTGCTGAGGAAATATGGTGTGACACACAAGGTAGCCTCCCCCTACCATCCACAAACATGTGGGTAGGTAGAAGTTTCTAACCGTCAACTCAAGGCTATCTTGGAAGAGACAGTAGGTCGCAAATGAAAAGATTGGCCAGTAAAAATCAATGACGCCTTGTGGGCCTACCAAACTGCATTTAAGACTCCTCTTGGAACTACACCATTTCGATTAATCTATGGAAAGCCATGCCACCTGCCTATAAAACTCGAACACAAAGCATGGTGGGAAATCAAACAGCTAAATTTTGACCTGAAGAAAGCTGGCCAAGCCAGGATTCTGCAACTTCAAGAACTGGATGAACTCCAGATGACAACTTATAAGAATGCACAAATCTACAAACAACGCACAAAGCTTTGGCACGATGGTCATCTGAAAAGAAAGGACATTCAAGTGGGAGACTAAGTTCTACTGTTCAACTCAAGATTGAGGTTGTTCCCAGGAAAACTCTGTTCTCATTGGTCTGGACCTTATATTGTCAAGACCATGTACCTGCATGGTGCTTTCATTTTATGGAGTGAACAATTAGGAGAATTTGTGGCTAATGGCCAATGCTTAAAGAGATATTTCACCTCAAGTGACATAGGCACCGAAGCAATGTTTGATCTTACCAATCCAGCGTATCCACCAAAAAATTGAAGGATTCACGTCGAGCCATCACCGTAAAACAAAGGCACTTGTCGGGAGACAACCCGGTCAATAATTTCATTTTTACTTTTAGTTTTGAATTAGAAAAATTTCCTTAATTTTGTTTTCACTTTTTAGAAAATTTTGCACTGAACAGATATCACATCACATGATGCTATCTTAAGTTCTGACTAGTCTTCATTTTTGAGATTTTTAGATGGAGGACGCGTGCTGATTGGAACGCAACCACATCTGGTGGACCAACCGGCATGAATTTTCCCGTCCATCTTGGATTTAGAGTTTTCTCAAGACAAGCAAATTTCTAAGTTCAGGGTGGAGTGTGGGTGGTATGTACTTTACTTTCCACTCACTCCTATCTATTTCAGACTTAAGATCTCATCGTTCAAATTTTGACTAAAATTTTCAAAAAAATCTAGGTTTTCAAAGAAATTGAATAGAAACTTGATGAAATTTTGACGCTTTTCGTTTCAATAAAAGCCATTACCTAGCTGGCTAGTTTCTCTCTCTCTATGTATTTTGAATCATTATACCCTCCTTATTCGAAGCAAATCCTCAAGAGGACCACTTTTTGAAACTAACCTTTTGATTGAAATCATCTTGTGAAGCTTATGAATCCTAACATCATGATCCTTTTTGCAAAAATGGCAAGTGTCTGTCAAACTGATAGGGATCAAACATGTCGTGCTTCCTAACTGACAAGTGGAACAATAGCATGGAATCTCCACCAGATCCTCATCAAGTCATTATTTGAGCAGAGTACGATAAAGAAAATGACTCAGTGCATTGTATTGTAAATCAAGTTGCATTCTGATCTGAACTCTCTTCTACACTTCTTCTATCATCTTCTTACCCCTCCATCCATCAAAAAGAAACAAAAAATAACCAAAATAGTGACAAACCCAATGTTTGGAGTGGCACGTCATCTCTCTCTATATCCACTTCTTCCATACCCCTCGCTATTTAATAGGGGCATACCCCCAAGAAAAGATGCCAATGCACACACAAAAAATTGCAATCTCGAGTCGAATAGAGGAGAGATTCGCACAAAAATGCAATCAATGTAATTGCAACCATATAATAAATCTCAAGTCAAATAGAGGAGAGATAATCAATTTCCTTCCATACCACCCTTCACTCCTTTTTCCACCTAAAGGCACAATGAATGCTTCCTCTACCCTAAAAAACACTAGTGTCAGATCAGGTGCACACTTGTTGTTTTGTGGGTATCTCTGGAATCTTACGAAACTCTTATAAATGCTTATTGTTGGAAAAGATGAGGAAGAAGTGATGTTGGAAAACAAACTCAGGAATGAAGATAGGGTAAGATGTATTCAATGATCTCAGGAAGTTGAGATTCTTAGTCATACTGAGCAGAAAGGAAACAATCATGATGTGAAGATGAGGCAATTGCATGAGTTGAAATCATTCATTTGGCAACTGTTTCAGATTTGGTGTTACTCGAGGACGAGCAACATTTAAGTTTAGGGTTTTTTGATAAATCCACATTCATCATGATTTTCAGTCGCCATCGTGGGCCCAATTCGACTCATTACATTCACTTTTATCCCCTAAATATTAGAAATTGCAATCTTGCTTCTTGACTAGGGTTGTTGTGATTTCATGCAGATTGAGCAAGCCATGATGGAGACAGATCTTCAAGTGGGTCCCACCCACTAGTTTCGGGCCCACCTTTCTCACCCCTTTACACACTTCATCATCAGCACCACCACCACTTGCCCTAGCGGTCTTGGCCCTAGCAGTCTTGACCCTAGCGGTTTCCTCCATTCGGTCTATTAACCCTTGCAGTCTTGACCTTACTTGGTCTTGGCCCATGCGGTCTTTCCCCTCCGCCCAAGCAGTATCCAAACCGCTAGGAGCCTAGCGGTCCTCAAACCTCAAGGAGCAGGCAGTACTACCACCACCTACTATTGCTTCATCATGATCCTTCCCTCGTGCCTAAGCGCTCCTCAAACCGCGAGGAGCCCTAGCGGTCCTCAACCCACAGTAGACTTCAAATGACACCACCGACCACCGCTCCTCTCCAACATGCAAGGAGCAGTGATGATGCTACATGATTCTCCTCTGCCTGTGACTTCACCTGCAACTATCGCCACGCTGGCTCATGTCAACCCCCCATCAACCATCTTGTCTGACCACTCGGTCTTGCCTCTTGATCTGGACCCATTCAGTCTTGGCCTTGTGGTTTTGACCTCTCATTCTGCCCTAGTGGTCTTGGGCTCTTGATTTTTTCCATGCGGTCTTCAAGCCCTCACGGTCATCACCTGCTCTTCACAATCTGCCCTCTCGATTTCAAGACTGATTGGGTTGTGATCATCTTTAAGACTGTATGGAGCACCCCCCAGCAAGATCGCATGGCCACCTACCTGCACCCGACGGTGCCTGCAAATGCCTCCTAGCCTCCGCTCCTTCTCCACCTCTTTACCTCTCACTATGACTCCATGGTCTCCTCTTCAGTTTCACCTTCCTCGCCATCGACGGCAGAGCCACAGCTTCAAGACCGCTGGAAGCAGCCATCCCAAGTCCATACAGACTCCCACCTTGCCTTCTCTTCCCTCGAGCTCACCTGTAACCCTAACATCATGCCTCCATGACCTACATCCATGTCTTCATCCTGATCGTGACTGTGGCATACAACTCATAAAACTAGATTAACTAATGCGGAAGCGTTTTATTAGCAGCGGAATTACTGAAAATCACTAAAAATTAAAACCATTTATCAAGGGATCCATTCACAGGAAAACTCTTTCATTCTGAACCGAAGTATTTCAAGTACATACTAGTTCACTAGTACATCTCTCGTACTATTTCCTCTCGAGAGTTACAACATTAACTGCCCTGTTAAACTGTACATCAGCAGTATAAAAATCTCGAGGCATCAAGCCAAAATCTCAGATCGAATTGTCAAAGCACTAACTCCTAGGACCCGAGAGTATAGAGACAACTCATAGGACTAACTATACAAAACCAGACAGCCAATGTCTCCACCTGATGGATCACTACTGTCCCTGAGGTTGTTGCTACTGCTCTTCCCCCGCAGAAGAGTTTATGCCTTGTCGTGTGCTTCTACCTAAAATCGTTAAATCCCACGAGGGTGAGACAATTATAAAAATTGCTTCAGCGGGATATATAACTCTCCGCCAAAACATTATCATTGCAGTTTAATAGAAATAAACTGAGCAGTGACATAATATAAATCAATAGCAGATGAATCAACATCTATGCAGATTAGGGCATCATTCTTATGCTAGTATTACGGCTATAACCTGATTAGGTAGCATGTATCATATTCAATATGAATTAAAAGAACATAATTAACACTTATGTATCAAGGACATGCTAAGCAGTATAACATCAACCAGAGGTTCTCGTATTTTAATCCTATGCAAATATGCTACATGGATGATTATATTTTGCATACATATTTAAGCTCTGAGGAGATGAGGTATACCGCTCATACTCCAACCGACCATTTCTAGAATCTAAATTGGTACCATAATTAGGTCAATGGAAGAGATGGATTCCCATGACCTCCCACATCCCGGTCAGTACAGGACCACAAGTAGGACTATGTCGACTGCTCAAATAGCTTTCTAGGGTATACTGGAACTTCGCTATAGAGTTACAGCGTCAACTGCATTCTCATAGGCAATCGAGAGCATTAATGCTTATCTCCATCGACCCGACATAAAATATCATTGGGAGATTAATGATACATCTATCCCAACCATCGGGAGATTTATGATACATCTATCCCGGCACATGAAGGATTGAGAGGTTTGATGTTTACCTTCCCACAATCTCTTCACAAGGATGTAAGGATATTTTTGCCCATTTACCCCCACATATTCAGAATATGTGAACTCCAGGAATTCTATAGGAAAACCTGTTTCACCATCACCAACTTCTGACGATGATGGATCTATGGTCAGAGCACTACGTGAACAGTTTTCACTTGATAAATTAAGTACATTTGCATATTCTTTTAGCATCAGGCAAGTTCTCAAACAAAACTTATTATGACAATGCTATAAAGAAACATGTATTATTTTCATCAAATACTCAACTGTCTTTAAAATATATTGGGAATTCAGTCCCTTATTTCAAAACTGGGAATTCTCATCCCTTCACAATTTCATCACCATAATCATATGGCCCTGGGTAATTAAACCCTTGATTCATCATTAAGCATTGTTACCACTTTTCCAGGTAACCATCACCTTCAGGTCAATTGACCAAGGCAAACATGATACTTGCTATTACAAGCATCACACATGGTACTTGAGGCCCATTAACTCTCTTGTTACCTCTTACCAGGCAACAAGGTATATTATGACACTCAAGGCACAATCATAATAGTGAATTAAACAGCATAGCTCATACCTGGCTATGATCACGATTTCAACATACATGCATGGTTAGCATAGATGATAACAATGATATCAATTGCATATCAGAACCATGTACAACAAATATGAATTCACTATTCATGGGTAACACCACTATTCCCTTACCAGGGTTAGGGTTTCCCATTTCATGTTATATGAGGATAATCATCCCATTATCACATTAAAGATATGGTTTATCACCATATTGCCCAACATTAGGGTTTGTTAAGAATTACATAGAATTACCCTGGATTTGAGCTTCACAGCACATTAAACATCAGGGTTTCTCATGAAACCATCCTTCGTTAGGGTTTCACATCAAATTCACCCTATGGTAGGAACTATATTTAATAATCCACAACTAGGGTTTACTATTCATCCCAATTAGGGTTTCGTGTCCTATTACCCATAATTAGGGTTTATTATTCATCTCGATTAGGGTTTTGTATTACATTACCCTAAATTAGACTCACATATATCATCACCCTGGATTAGGGTTACAACCATACCCTAGATTAGGGTTACAACCATACCCTGGATTAGGGTTACAACCATACCCTGGATTAGGGTTTCAATTATAATTGCTCTGAATTAAGGTTAAGGTTCAATAACCTTGTCAATTAGGGTTTATGTTCATGATTAGGGTTTCATGATCTCTTTACTTAAGAATCATACCCTTAATCACCACATGAATCATACTCATGTATCAATTCCATATTATCACCCTCTCAACTTGATTAGGTTACATCAACCCTTTAGTCAAGTTCATACAACTATGATTGACATAGTGTACCAAGTCATTGTTCTTATAAGCAATTAGGGTTTATCCCTTAATTGACACTAATCATTAAGGTACTATTAGGGTTTTTATCCTTTGTACCTTCATTGATTATCATTACTAACCATCATTGGATTATTGGAACTATCATTACCTTCAACATCCAAGTGATTGAACCACATTGAACTCCATTCGATTTTGAAGGTTTCACCACCAAACGGTTTTGAAACCGTTTGCCACCAAACGATTTTGAAACCGTTTGACCCCAAACGGGTTTGAAACTATTTGCCCCCAAACGGTTTCAAGACCGTTTGGTCTCAAACGTTCTCAAGACCATTTGGGCAAAATCAGTCCCAAAACTACAAGGGCTCACTAGGTCATTCATCAATCCAATCGATTTCCAATTGCACCATTGAATTGACTATTGGTTATTCAATTGAAGGATTCATCAATCAAAACCATTAGATCACCATCCATGGGTCAAGGATCAACCACTAACCCACCAAACGGTTTTGAAACTATTTGGTCCCAAATGGTTTCAAGACCGTTTGGGCTCAAATGGTCTAAAGACCGTTTGACCCAAGTTGTCTTGAAATCGTTAGGACCAATCAAGGATTCTTCAATCAACTTGATTAGGGTTTCCAATTGAAGGATTGTACACACATTGAATCAACCAATTGAGTCCATTGGATCATCATCCAACATGTAAATAAGTTCATACCTCAAACGGTCAACTAAACCAAATGGTCAACCCCTTCATTCGGTTTGGAGTCTAATTCACCAAATGGTTTGCAAATCGTTTGGTCTCAAACGGTTTGGGGAAACTATTTGGACCAAAGGTTGAAGACCGTTTTCTCATGTTCTTGGTTGAAGTGTGTTCTTGTGAATAGGTTATTATCTTCAACCTTTAGACTTAGGAAAGCTACTGCCATTTCCATGGTAACTCCATTAATCAAGCAAGACTATTGCAATACTAACAATTAAATCAATTGTATAGAGAAATCGAATTCAATGACAAATATTAAGGGTTTAAGTTATATAACCCGCCTTCAAATCTGATCCCAAGCTCCAAGTTTCATGGCTCCAATGGTGATTGAAGCTCTAGCAACCTCCCAAGGTCATTTCTCAAGCTTTTGGAGTGAAAGGATCGGCTAGGGTTGAAGATAGAGTGAAGAAATGAAGGAATCATACATTGTTTTATGATTTTCACCATGAAATCAAGAAGAACGAAGGTCAAAGACTTACCAACGGGTTGGGGGCGTCCTTCCTGATGTTCTTAGCTCTCTTGGTTGATTTTTCAAGCAAGGAGAAGAAAGGAATCCGAAAAGATCCTTAGGTGGGTTGGAAAAGGCTCTTTTATAAGAAAAATCAATGAGAGAGAAAATGTTTTATATAAATCCTTTAATTCCAAAATTATTGCCACCTCTTCCTCCTTGTTTAAGTTGCATGCAAAGGAAACTCTATCCCACCGAGCTCCCTTTCATTATCCATGGATTAAGGGAAAAGAAATTAAGCACCTTAATCCCTTATAATATTAATATATTTTTTTTGAGTGGGAATTCTTTTCCTTATAATAAGGTGAGTGGAGTTTTCACCTCCTTCAGATATTTTGTGGTCCTTGAAAAACTAAAGGACGTCCACACACATCTGAATTTCACCATTTTAATTTTGTTTGAAGGTCCTTCAATTTTTTTTTTTGCATTAATTGCATTAATGTTTCCATTATGCTTAAATCTTGATTATTATAATATCAAGATTCTCTTGCCTCCAACTTAATTCAAATGAGGCGCCCCTCTCATTTTCCTTGTTCCACATGATGCCAATAAATATTAGGGACCTTATTGAAGTGGTAATTTACATATTGCACCCTAGGTTTTGGGTAAATTGCACATTACACCAAAACTAGGTTTTCATGCACAACCATTGCTTTATCAGCTCTTTCTTGGAATTTAGGCTATCACAAGCCATACCTCTGCATCATCTTCACTTTCATGATGCTTTAACACATGAGTAACATATTATCATGCACAATTTGCAAATAGACCCCTCAACTTGGGTAATTTGCACATTAGTCCAAAATAGGCAAAATATTGATTTCAACAATATTCAAAAAGGACTAAAATTGTAATATAAGTTCCTCTTGAGCCTTAATTACTTTTAAAAAGGTAAGAGCATGCATATAATCACTTTTATTAAGCAAAACACCTAGGGTTAATTCATAACCCAGGTCAGGATGTTACAACGACCTTCTTGTCGTTGCCTTCCTCCTCCGCTCACACCTCGTGCTCCACCTGTCACCGCTCTTGCTTCTTGATCTTGAACACATAGCAATGCACCCTCCCTAACCACCTTCCATCATGACAAAAACCCCATGGCCGCACCTTCCAAACCATGAAGGGCACCAAGCGGTTTCCAAACTGTGAAGCAGGCAACCAAGGATAGTGAAGGATGGCCAATCGGTTTCCAAACCATAAAGGAAGTCGTTGGTCTCCAAAACCATCAGAATGGCTCACAATCTCAAGAATAGGACAAGAAGTGATCATCCGAATCTGTGAGGAAGTAAGCAGTCTCCAAGACTGTGAAAACGCAGACCGTGAGAACCCTCTCAGTTTCCAAACTGAGAAAGAGCCTAGTGGTCTCCAAGACTGAGAAGAGCTAATTGGTTTCTAAATCGTGTGAAGAATGCTCACAATCCCAAACCGTGAGGGATTATTAGGAGTCCAAATCGTGAAGAATTAAGAGGATTCCAAACCATTTTAAGACTCCACCCACTACTATAAATAGGATTTAAAGGGTCCTCATTTGGGGGGGGACCCGAGACACCGCCAGGATGCCTGAACACAGGCCCGACCCCTAGAAAGGGATCCCCATCCATCATTCTTCTCCATGATCCATCTACGTGCATCCACGCTACATACGCATCCAAATATTTCTCCTCCTACTGCGAGCAAGGATGATGAGAAGAGAAGGAAGGTGGAGAGAGAGAAGGTCTACCCGGTCTGCTTTGGTGGTTCTTCCTCCTCATCTAGATCTGCTCTGACATGGCATAGAAGACTGTATCTTCACCGAGTTGCGATAATCTTCTACATCATTCTCATGGCGGAATCTTCCCTCTCTCTTGTTCTTTTTTTCCTCCAATCATGAGTGAGTTGTTCATTTTTGCTGGGGTGCGGGGACTAGCCCCGCTGCCCATGCTTATATGTCTTTTCATTAAACGTTCCATGGCATGTATATAACATTTCATTACGTTGTTAATTGTCGATGTGTGCTTGTTGATTGATCGCCTGCTTGCATTTATCTTGTTTGTTCCTATGTTGTGAGAACTTCTATATGTAGGATTTGAATGTCGATTAACGTGGTTGACTCCCTGACGAGAAATCGGATGGGATTCCCTGAGGTTGTAAGTGTGTGATCCGTGAGGGGATGATCCATCTAGCCCATGGTGACGCTTCTGTGTGCCTAAACATCCTAACGGAGGGCCATAGCTTCAGTTGGATATATGTATCTTCAGAATCGTAAGTGTGTGATTCGGATGGCGATGAGAAATCGGATGCCTAAGGTGATGCTTATGTGAACCTAAACATCCTTCCGAGAGGGTTCATAGTAGTTCTATTTGGATAGTTAGATCTTGCTTGGATGTTTGCTATTGGATATGTATGCATGTGTAGTCGTCGTGAAACCCGAGACCACCCCAGCGATCTTCATCATTAATCTAGATTCAACTTTAATTCTGATCTTTACTTTTCTTGCACTTAGTTTAGTTAAAACTCAAATCATCCTTTATTCTAAATATTAGCCTTACTTGAACTAGACTAGACTAGCAACGATTCTTAAAAACGTTGTCCCTTGGGATTCGATCCTTAACTATACTGTGATAAGACCCGTCCACTTGTAGGTGGTATTATTACACAGGTTTTGGTTAAAAACCCAAGGATTTCAACCCCGAGTTAATTTGTTAGTGCGATAATAGACCACGTCACTTGTGACAACCACTATAAAACCAGCATCTTAATCACACAAAACTATGCAAAATTAATCATTAGCAGTGGATTGTCGAAAATCACTAAAAATTAAAACCTTTTTGCCAAGAGATCCATTACCAGGAAACTCTTTTCAGAAAGAACCAAACCATATATACATCATGGTTCACTTTGTACATACATTGTTCCATCACCTTGCAAGGATATCAGATAACAGTTGATTTTTCATAATATACATAGAAGCAACATTACGCATCGAGGCATACTAGCCAAAATCTCAGATCGATTATAAAACTCTTTACACACTATCTCCCAAAGGACATGAGAGTATAGGGATGACACATATGACTCTATATCTACAAGAAACATAATAGCACATTCAACCTAATATGTTATTGTTGTCCTTGTTGTTGTTGCTCACCTTCTATTGCACGATCTCTACTTCCTCGTGCACATCCACCTAAAAAGTTGTGGAACCCATGGGGTGAGACAACAAGTCCCAGCGAGAGATATAACTCTCCACCAATAGTATTATTATCATAATTAAACTCTTATGAATGAGAGTAGAAGAAACCTGTACTGAATTAAACAAGTATAACTGCTCATTATATGTAGAGTAGAGAAAACTCATCATCCTATTTGTTTAGATATCTATAACTGAGTAATAGATCATTTAATCACTTTTAAATGGAATATGAAAAACATGTATAACTGTTATAAACTAAAAAGTATCGAAATAAAAGAAAGTATTCAACCAATGTTTCCATATTTGATCCTTAAACAAATACTCTACATGGATGATTACATGTTTAAGCATTCCATCGTATTATGCCCTATGAAGATGGGAATATACCTTCCATCTCCAACTGACCACTATGAAGTTAGCATCAGTACCATATAGGTATATGGAAGAGTCAAAATCCACGACCTATCCTTTCTCAGTCAGTACGAGAGTATTGGCAGTGACATTATGAGTCTATCTACATTATAGCTAGCCTGGCATATAGAGGCTCTTTTTACAGAGATACAATGTGTAGCATGTTCTCTATTTAGGGTATGACCTACAGTCAATCCTGCTTGTATATATTGATTCATGGCATGTATCCATACTCTTCTTAGGGTATGGCTTTACCGCCAATCTCAATGTTGCTTTAGAGCTACGGCCTACAACTACACTCTTTTTAGGAAGATGTCTCAAGGCCAAATCCTGGGGTTTGAAGGAATCAACGAAATACTCATCTTGCACCCTCGCATATTCAAAAATATATGCTCTAAGTAAAACTCATTTCATCATTCAGCAAGTCCTGCCACTGAATGATTTTATGGCCAGGGCAACTACATTTTTAGTTTACTTGATAGATTAAGTGCATTACATCATCTTTTAGCATCAATCAAGTTACAAGTATGAAGTTTAGATAAATACTACATAAAAATATGTAACATGTCTTTCAAGAAATCTTGTATCATTTGAAACATATCTTGTTATACTTATCATGGGATCGCATTCCCCTGAACACAGTTTTGGGAGTCTCATCCCTTCAACATTATCATTATCATGATTATATGGTTGGGTATCAAACCCTCAGATCATTATTGAATAGTGTCACAATCATCTCTAGGTCATCATACCCACATGTAATTCATACATCTTATAAAAGTATATAACATGGCTCACAAGGCCTTATATAATATTTATTATGCTAAATCATCACAACTCATACCTGGATATGTTCATCATCTCATAGTACATGCATGGTTAGGACTTCATACCAAATGCAATATCAAGTAAATATAATGACCATGTCATAAATAGAATCATTCAAATTGCAACCCTCTCATAATTAGGGTTAGGGTATTCCCTTGTAACTGATTTAGGGTTTCCAAATGCATATTTATAAATCAAACCCATATTCACATTATAAGAGCTATATAATTTCCATAAAAGTTCAAACATACTTCATCAAATATCATCAATTGATTATCATCATGAATTATTACCTTTCTCATGTGAGTAGTACAAGTTTCTCTGTCATCCTTACTAGGATATTGACTTCAACATACTTATTACATTGATTTAACCTTATTTAGGGTTATCAACCTAAACTTATTAAAGTGTATTCATCTCATTACTTATGATTCATTCATTGATTATATTCAAGATGTATTGGCCTACACTCATCAAGGTGTATCAGCCTCCACTTTAATTGTTACAACCTATTCCTAGCTTTGCGGGTAATCCTCGAGTTTTAAGATAATCTTAATGTTTATCATGTTTTGTCAGTAATATTCTATGTTGTGCTTTTTCTTAACTTTAGTACCTTAAATACTTGTTTGAGAAACTCATAATCATCACTTAAGCATACTATAAAGATCCAAGTTGGAGTTAATATAGCATTAACCCGTACATGTGTGCAAGAAGAGAGTTAATGACATTGGAGAAAATAATAAATAAATTATTTTTCATTGAATATATTATCAAAATAATATTTTAAGATTGTAGATAATTCAATTACCAATCCAATAAAAAACGAATGAACCAAATCGGAGTTAAAATGAGTGAGTTATGCCCTTTTTAGAAAGCATGTATTGAGGACCGCGACCGACGCTGCATCGACACCATGACCACGACGCTGTGTCGACACCGCGACCCGCGATCTGTACCACAACTGTGACACTGTGTCAACACCGCGACCGCGATGCTTTGTCAATACCATGACTGCGGTATACACCGCCCAGGATAGAAAATCATAAAATGATCTTATCTCAAGCTATACTTATCTGTTTTCAACGAAATAAAGTGTGTTGGAACCGCGATTCAATCATCTATCATCCTAGACATCTTTCTATATGAGGGGGCAACTTGGAGGGAGATTTTTGGTGGAATGTTTGGGGAAGAACGTGAAGAATAGTAGAAATCAAAAGGGGTTGCTATAAATTCAACTTGGTAAGTGGTTTTAACTGTGAATTCCTTCTTCTCTTCACTTCCCCTTGATCGAAACCCTTGATCCATTGATTTCGAGGTTTGGTTTAACCTCTAATCTCATTTTCTACCTATAGTAGGCCCCGTTTAGGGTTGTAAGGAAGAATAAATCACATATTTTTCTAGGATCTTGATATGGATTCGAGATCTTCAAAGACGGACTATGTTTTTAAGGTGTTTTCACACCTTAGACCGAGTGGGTACTTCCTTTAAACAGTAGATTGCATGAAAATCAGTTGAATCATTAAGAATTTTCAATTCATTAGTATGCAAGTACAACCCTAAATGGTCGATTTGATCTAGCTTTTTCAAGTTGTTATGAAATGGATTAGTTAACTGTTATGATGAATTTCAGATTATGAAATCACATTAGAAATTATTGCAATCCATTGAAATGAGAATTCTTAAAGTAATCGTAAAGGTTACATGAATATACTGAAATCTAAGTCGGCTATGACTGAAATTGTTGTATAATTGAATAAAGAAATTTGCCTAGTTGAATATCCTTGGTTATGAATGATTGTTTTATTTGTATGTGTATTACATATGTGTCAAATAACATCTTGGATTTCATTCGATGATATCAATGTTTGCTTGATATATCAGTAAGGAGGGTGAAACCCTAAATGAATGGAAAGTTGGAGGTTTGCAATTTGACATCTTGATTCAATGTTATTCATGATGCTATGATGTATTCAATCCTTATGAGAGTTATGTGATAAGTGAATGAGGTAAATGAAACCCTAATGATAG
The DNA here is from genome assembly GCA_963693085.1 of Alisma plantago-aquatica. Taxonomy (NCBI): domain Eukaryota; kingdom Viridiplantae; phylum Streptophyta; class Magnoliopsida; order Alismatales; family Alismataceae; genus Alisma; species Alisma plantago-aquatica. The sequence goes on from OY856413.1 coordinate 782,916,150, forward strand.
GGTGTTTAGTGAAACAAGTATTGTGATATCAATGTTTCTCAATTTGAGATGTGGTGATGCTTAACAGTTCAGTTGTGGTAAATGTTATCATATGGTTTATGAAATTAATGGTTTACAAAGATGAACAAAGATATGTTGATGTGATGATTGAATTGTGAAATTAAAGAGTGAATTAGACTTATAGATGCCATGAACATTGTAGAATCCTCACAGGATGAGGCTTGCGATGTGAGGAGGAAATGGCTTCCCGACTGGAGTTAGTCCAGATTGAGGAAATCTGGAGCGCACCAATAGGGTGCGGGGGTCTTGACCAGTAGGGCAGACTCCTTAAAGTTGTATGGTACCCAACACCAACCGGTGATGTCGGTGGTACCCTGTGTAACATGTTGAGTGATTAGTGGTCAGTAGGTCCACTGATGCATAATAAGTCTGAGGGATTTGACTCACCGCTTGAGTACCCAGGTTGAGAGGTGGAGTCTGATATATCTGGCTACTCCCATTAGCCACCGAGAGGCATACGTGTCAAGGCCCGCTGCAGATGGGGTCTTACTCAAGAGATAGGCTTAGGAACTCGGGCATGCTTCTAAGCCTTGTACAGTGAGATCGTAGCTTGTTGCGATTCTTTCACATGTTTTGGTACACCTCATGTGGGTTTAGGGCATAATAATATGAATGAGAGGTTAAACAAGTGTGCGCAGTTATTCAATTATTCATGTTATGTTTCTGAATTATTAGTTCTCTTTATGATCAATCAAGCATGTTCATATATTGGTTCACTCTTGTAGATATCTAGAGTATCCTACCATATCTATGATTATTAATGATTAGACTCTTTAAAGCTTACAGTTTTTATAATTGATATCAATTGCTCAACAATATATCTATAATTATATAAGTGCTTTAAACTGTTTCTTTGAAGTACTCATTCACTAAGCGAGTAGGCTCACCCCTCTACTCAAAATTTTTAGGGAAATCACATAGACATTGAAGAAGGTCAAAGCATCAGAGTAGATCTAATGTAGGAGTTAAGTATGAGATTAGTTGAGTTCAGTCAGTCCCTATCATTCTAGGTCCTTGTATATATGTGAGAGAATTGTAAATGATGTTTTGTATTTTTTTTTCCTTAAAAAGAGGGAATGTATCTGATTGTCATGTCATATCTACATGGAAGTGTGAGAAACAGAATGAATGTATGGATGTGTATTATTAATGTTGAGATCATATTAGAGTAATCAAAGTTTAATTCTCTTGTAAAGTTTGTTTATGTGATTGAATGTGAAAAAACAAAGAGTTTGAAATATAGGAAAAGAAGAAAAAAAAATGGGAGTGAACTTTGTATTCACTACTACAGGAATAGCATTCATTGTCTCTTTTCTGGGCGTCGGTTATTAAGGAAAACCGACGCCTATCATATAAGGCGTCGGTTGTTTAAGCAAACCGACGTCTATATTCGAAGACCAACCAGACACGGGTACCGCTTTGTATTAAGCGTCGGTTGTTTATAAAAAACCGACGCTAAAAGTCGCCCGCGAAATCCATTTTTCGATAAAAAAAATAGTGTCATTGTCAGCGTCGGTTATATACCTAGAAAACCGACGCCTATGTGCGATGAAAATTTGCGCCGAAAATGTCACTTTCAGCGTCGGTTATCCTTATATAACCGACGCTGAAGGTGGTTCCCGCCAAACATTTTCATGAAAATATCGTCCAATTGGACGTCGGTTGTTGCAAACAACCGACGCTAAAGATGTTTAGGCGTCAGTTGTTGTAAACAACCGACGCTATTTGGGAACTGCATAACCTTCAATCGCCCGACTCTTCCCCTTTCTTCTGTTTCATTGCGAGCGATTTCTCTGCTGCGGCGATTTCTCTGCGGCGATTTCTTCTCCAGCACCATTTCTCTGGCTAGTTTTTTTCTCCGGCGCCCCCTCTCCGGCGCCCCATCTCCGGCGCACCCTCTCCGGCGCCCCTCTCTGGCTAGTTTCTTCTCCGCCACCCATGCTGCCCGCCTTGCTGCTCCAATCGCCCTGCGCCGCCGCCACGCCTGAGAACCGGCGCCGCCGCCACGCCTGGTGCCGTCGCTTCGCGTGCCTGCCCAGTGTGCCGCTGCCTGCCCACCTGCCTGCCCACCTACCAGCTTCGTCCAGTGTCACCCGCCGCCCTAGCTCCTTTCTTCCTGCTCACGCCCGGCGCCACCCCCTTCTTCCTGCTTCGACCACCACTGTTGGGAGCTCGCCTATTTGTCCGTCGCCGCTAACGAAAGGTATGTAAGCTGAAATAATTGGGTACTGCTGTAATGCATCGAAGTAAATATCCTATTGCTCTTATATAGTAGTAATGCATGATTAGTTTTACTGATTTCCTTGCTGCTTTCAGTGATTAATGATTGGTACTACTGGTTAGTATTACTTTAGTGATTACTTTAATTCAACAATTCATAGTTTGTTATTTACAATTACTGATCTGCTTGCCGATTTTAATGATTAGAGATACTGATTAATAGTAAGTATTGATAAATACTTAGTTAATTACTGATTTGTTGATTAGATATGTATAGAAGTTCCTTATAAATATATTTTTTATATACACATACATGTAATTTTGTATAAAATACATGATGTAGTGTGATCTTAAATCCTAGAGTGTACCCCTTTTGTTCTATGATGGTACCTATGACCCTAAATACATCCATAAGGGTCTATTGTATCCTAAAGAAGATTTATTTCTTCCTTCTGCCCTAATTTTTATATGGATCTTAATCTTATATCGCTTACTCATAAATAAGGAAATATCCTCCCTTATGACCACCTTGATGTGTATGTCCCATATAATCCACATGTTGGACCCTAATGATACAAATTTTTTATGTTGAAAACGAATGTATGTTTCAAGTGTTGAACCTAATGTTGGACAATGTGTTTGTTATAGGTGGTACACATTTATTATATAAGAATGACATCACATGTGTTTATTGGCCTAGAAAGTCAACAATCATTGTTCTTTATATTACTTGTACATTGGTATAAATTAGAATGAACAATCACTAAATTATATACTATTTGTATGGAGTCCGGCTTCATTGTGGATATCTATTATTGTGTTTGTTGGCCTAGAAACCCGTCCAAGATTGACTCACTAGGAGTAAATCTTGGATAGTCCCCGGTTTGGGACTGTTCTTGAACACCTAATCTCACTTAGGATGTAAGTGTATAATGTGTATTGGGTTTTCGAGAAAATTATGGTAGCATTTCCCCGTTTGTTCTCTAAGTACATATGTACTTAGAGAACAGTGGGGAAATACTGCCGAAATTTTCTTGAAAACCCAATACACATTATACACTTACTAGTGAGATTAGGTGTTCAAGGATGGGATAGGTGGTACACATTTATTATATATAAGAATGACATCACATGTGTTTGTTGGCCTAGAATGTGAACAATCATTGTTTTTTATATTACTTGTACATTGGTATAAATTAGAATGAACAATCACTAAATTATATATTGTTTGTATGGAGTCCGGCTTCATTGTAGATATCTATTATTGTGTTTGTTGGCCTAGAAACCCATCCAAGATTGACTCATTAGGAGTAAATCTTGGATAGTCCCCGGTTTGGGACTGTTCTTCAACACCTAATCTCACTTAGGATGTAAGTGTATTATGTGTATTGGGTTTTCGAGAAAATTTTGGTAGCATTTCCCTGTTTGTTCTCTAAGTACATATGTACTTAGAGAACAGCGGGGAAATGCTGCTGAAATTTTCTTGAAAACCCAATACACATTATACACTTACTAGTGAGATTAGGTGTTCAAGGATGGGATAGGTGGTACACATTTATTATATATAAGAATGACATCAAATGTGTTTGTTGGCATTTCCCCGTTTGTTCTCTAAGTACATATGTACTTAGAGAACAGCGGGGAAATGCTGCCTAATCTTTTCCTAATATATACTTGTTTCCTAATATATACTTGTTTTCTCTGATCATAGAATGGATAGATCATGGATGTCCATTCGTAATTGTTGCACCCCAGAGTTTATATATGGTCTTGATCAGTTTATTAGATTTGCCGAGGAACATAGGAAAAAACCTACAGATAGGTTCTACTGTCCATGTAGGCATTGCGGTAACAACTTGAAAGTCAACACTGGTGAGGAAATCAAAAGTCATGTCATGTGCAACGGGATTGTACAAGGCTATACAGAATGGCACTGGCATGGAGAGATTTCAAAATTGAAACCAGTAGATGTCGATAGCAGTGCTTGGGTGGAAGAAGAAATTGCCTCCGATGACGTAAATGTGAACGAACCAGTTCCAGCAGACATCGTTGATGTGATGCTGGATAGTTGTAGGGTAGAGCACACCGATCCACCTCCTATCTTTACAAACATTGTGCATGATGCTGAGATACCATTATACACAGGCTGTGCTAAGTTTATGAAGCTTAGCGCTGTGTTGAGATTGTATAAGTTGAAAGCTAACAATAGATGGAGCGACAAAAGCTTCACTTCATTGTTGACTTTGTTGAAAGAAATGCTTCCTGAAGGAAACGAGCTTCCAATCTCAACATACCAGGTAAAGAAAATGTTGTGCCCAATGGGAATGGAGGCCAAGAAGATACACGCATGCCCGAATGATTGTGTATTATTTCAAAAGGACTATGTAGATTTGAAAGATTGTCCAAAATGTGGTGCGTCACGGTATAAATTGACGACTTCGGGAGAGTCCAAAACTGGTTCTCCTGCCAAGGTGTTGTGGTATCTACCTATAATATCACGGTTTCAACGCTTGTTTGCAAATCCGAAAGATGCAAAGAATTTGAGGTGGCATGTAGATGTTAAGAAAAATAATGATGGGATCCTACGACATGCGTCTGATTCCCCACAGTGGAAGAAGATTGATCTATTGTACCCTAAATTTGGTGAAGAAGATAGGAATCTAAGACTTGAGCTTTGTACAGATGGGATGAATCCGTACGGGACATTGAGCAGCCAACATAGCACTTGGCCAGTCATGCTTGTTATATACAATCTTCCTCCCTGGATGTGTATGAAAAATAAGTATGTTATGTTGTCATTGTTGATATCGGGCGCTAAACAACCCGGAAATGATATCGATGTTTATCTTGAACCTTTAATTGATGACTTAAAGAAACTTTGGGCTGAAGGTGTGATGACCTATGATGCTTCAGCAAGAGAGACATTTCGTTTGCACGCTATGTTGTTTTGCACTATTAATGACTTTCCATCATATGGGAATTTGTCTGGATATAGTGTCAAAGGAGCTAAAGCGTGTCCTATATGTGAAGAAAACATTGATTCAATAAGACTAAAACATGGCGGCAAGACTGTATATCTTGGTCATCGAAGGTTTCTTTCAAAATTCCATCCATACGTACGAAGCGCAAAGCATTCAATGGATGGAATGATGAACGGAGTGCACCTAAACCTATACCAGGGGATGTTGTTTATGAAAGAGTAAAAGACATTGTCAATGAATTTGGTAAGAAATCACAATGTAGTATGGCCACACGGAGTGACAATTCTTCATTCAAGAAGAAGTCAATATTTTGGGATCTTCCTTATTGGAGTTCTTTGACAGTCAGGCATTGTATCGATGTAATGCACGTTGAGAAAAATGTCTATGATAGCATCATTGGTACTCTATTAAATATACCAGGTAAGACTAAAGATGGGATAAAATCCAGACTGGACCTACGTGAAATGGGAATAAGGTCAGAATTAACAGAATTACGTGAAATGGGTAATAAAAGAACATACTTACCTCCCGCTTCTTACACGTTGTCTAGAAAGGAGAAGAAAACTTTTTGTGAATGCTTGGTAAATGTTAAGGTGCCACATGGTTACTCATCCAACATCCGTAGATTGGTATCAATGAAAGATCTGAAGTTGATAGGTCTTAAATCTCATGATTGTCACACTCTAATGCAACAAATATTGCCCGTGGAAATTCGATCTATATTGCCGAAGCATGTAAGGTTTGCAATTACCAGACTTTGTTTCTTTTTCAACAGTCTATGCAGCAAAGTTATTGACCCTGATACTCTCGATAATTTGCAAAGAGAAGTGGTTGTTACCCTATGTCAGCTTGAGATGTATTTCCCTCCTTCGTTCTTTGATATCATGGTACATCTTGTTGTCCACTTGACTAGGGAAGTGAAAATGTTGGGACCAGTTTTCTTGCATTGGATGTATCCCTTTGAACGATACATGAGCATTTTTAAAGGTGATGTTCGAAACCGTTATCGGCCTGAAGGGAGTATTATTGAAGGTTATGTGGCGAGAGAGGTTATGGATTTTTGCAATGACTTTCTCAGTGGTAATGACACTCCTGATAATGACAAGAATATTGAAGAGGGCAAAGGAATTTTGGGATCACGGGTGAAAGTAATCAGCCATGAGCAGTTGGAACAAGCTCACTTGTATATTTTACACAATTTGGATGAAGTGAGTGTTTATATCGAGGAACATACCAATTTCATAAAGAGACAACATCCTCGAGCAAGTTCAATGTGGCTTGCTAGAGAGCATAATAAGACTTTTACTAAGTGGTTTGAAGATAAAGTCTTACATCAACTATCTCAAACACCAAATGATATTACAGAAACTATCAAATGCCTCGCCTTTAAACCAAAACCGAATGTTATGTCTTATGAAGGGTTTGACATTAATGGATTTACATATTACACAAAGTGCCAAGATGATAAGAGTGTCGTCCAAAATAGTGGGGTCACTCTTCAAGCGTCGACTATGTACTTTGCAAGTGCAAAGGATAAGAGTCCACGTGAAGCTAAAATGTCATATTACGGTGTCATTGAGGACATTTGGGAGTTTGAGTACATAGATTTCAAAATTCCGCTCTTTAAATGTAATTGGGTTGATAACACCAAAGGAGTTATAGTGGATGAATTGGGTTTCACTTTGGTGAACTTTGAAAAGATTGGCGAGAAGGGTGAACCATTCATATTGGCATCACAGGCGAAACAAATATTCTATATCGATGATCCTACAAATGATAAATGGTCGGTTGTTCTTCATGGTAAAAGACAGTTCATTGAAGATCCTATAGATGAAGAAGAGTACTATGATAAGTATGATGACTCCAGTCCATTCTCAGTTGGGTTGCCCACTCCACAAAATATTGAAGCTAATGATGACTTATATGTGCGCGGAGATCACAATGAAGGATTGTTAATTGATAAAAGATCACAATTTTAGAGACATGTATGTTAATATAAATGCTAAATGTTTGCCTTTTTCTAGTTAGTACAAATGCTAAATGTTTGCCTTTTTCTAGTTAATACAAATGCTAAATGTCTGCCTTTTTCTAGTTAATACAAATGCTAAATGTTTGCCTTTTAAATGACATTTTCAGATGGCTGACCATGATGAGCATGATGTCCATGATGAGCATGAAGTCCATGATGAGCATGTTGTCCATGATGAGCATGGCGAGGATACTAATGTAAGTTCGAAAAACATATCCTGTATTTCTATAAAATTCATTATCTTCTAGTTATGTCATATATCCTATATTTCTATATTGGGCTAATTTAGTGTGTTTATTTTTGTCAAATTTTAGGTTGATGCACCTGTACCCACTGAAGCACTGGAGCAACTTGATGCGTAGCACCAAACACTTAACAAGAAAAGGGGCATCACTCTGTTGAAGAAGTTATTAGCGCTAAGTGGTAGTGGATCCAAATTGGTGGTGGAGTTTGATAATGGAGGAAATCCAATTGGAGTGAACCGCAATGATTTTGTAAACTATCTTGGGTGTACCACTCGGAGCCATTGTGGTGTTAAGTATGATAATTGGCATAAAGTTCCTCAAGGGAAAAAAGACTTGATATGGAAGGATTTATGCGTGAGTTATTATTATTTGCAATTCTATTTTGTAGATTACATATTCTATTATTTGCAATTCTATTTTGGATACTAGTTAATAACATTTCTATTTTACAGAATCTGTTTACATTGGATGAGAAGTTGCATCGTAAAAATGTGATGCAACGTGCTGGAAAGATGCTTAGGAATTATAGGACAAATCTGAACAGAGAATACATAAAAGAGGGTGATAAGAAGAAGAAGTCAGCCCTTGAACAATGGAACTTCTTGGACAAAGAAGATTGGGACAATTTTGTTGCTTCAAGAAAATCTGAAGAATTCAAGGTATTAGGCGTCACTCCCAATTTAATTAATATACATTGTATTCACCTATTCAAGATTAACATTTAGTGCTACTAACCAAATCATTAATGTGCATACTAACTAGGCCCTCAGTGACGCACAAAAAGCAAGGCGTGCACTGAATGTGCATGACCACACTATGGGTCCAAAAGGCTATGCAAGCGTTCGCCAAAGACTACAGGCAGAGTCTGCGGCTACTCAAGAATCTGCTCCTACTCAGGAGTCTGCCACACCCATGCCTCGCCATGATATCTGGATAGCTGGCAGGCAAAACAAGAAGGGTGAAATAAAGAAGCCTGTAACTGCTGAGGCGGCTGCAAAAATGGTAAAATACAACTCTTAGAGAAATCGTTTGAATATTGATTATTTGTGGTGTTAACTTACCAATTTCTATTTATGGTGATTAGCGGGAGCTGCACGAGCAGAGGAAACAAGGCACGTTCATCCCTCAGGGCACAAGGGATGAATTGACAGTTGCTCTGGGCAACCCAGAGCATCCTGGACGTGTTAGAGGTGCCGGCGCTGGTGTTGGCATCAAAGCATTCTTTGGGCCATCCCAGTGCAAACCCAGAGCGGGACTTTCTCAAGAAGAGGTAACCTATTCTTTTTTTAGAATGTTACTGCAAAAGGAAATTAATTAATAAGAAGCTAATGTTTCTTTTATCCATGTATAGGAGAATAAGAGAGTTGAGGATTTAGTTGCTAAGAAGGTCAACGATGTAGTTGCTGAGAAGGTCAAGGAAGAATTGCTGCGGTGGCAGGCATCTCAGGCTTCCAATACGCCTATGGCGACCCACTCTTCTCCTGATGCACAGACTGCGAGTAATCCTGGAGACCCATCGCCTAGCACGTCTGTTGTAAGTATTGTTTATGACATTGTAGTTAGTCTTTTCAAGTTGTTATGTTTTCAAGATGATATGTATATATGTATAATATTCTTTACGTAAATTTGTAGGCATTGAAGCCATGCCACTTAAGAATGCAAGACTACGTTGTTGCAGAGGCGCAGGCTTACCCGTCCCTTCCTGGGGCAATGTTTCACGGGACTCCAATGCCACAGGGTAACGTTCGTGTGAGCCCGATACGTGTGTTACCCGATTGGAGAGAAGCTACATTGCCATATCCCCACCCGGATATTGATAGACTTGCTGATGCAGAAGGCGGGGTGATATTGTGGCCCAAAGCAGATGTCGTCTACACGACTGAAATTGTAAGATAAATTTACATTGATTTAGACTGTTAATGTGTATATATGATGTCAATTGATCTGAAATTATATGTACAGGTTAAAAAGAAGACACCAGGAGCACCTAGGCCTCCACTTCCACTTCCCGCATTACCCGATTGGGTTCCAACTGACCTAACATACCCGTTAGGTCCTGGTTGTAGGGGAATGGGATGTTGGCTACGGGCACATAATGTACATTGCCCTATAATTATTTCTTTAGATGCAGATTATGCAGGTCAATCATACGATAGCTCTTTATTTATACAAGATATTATTGAGCTATTTATGTATGATTGGCTGAATACATCAATGATAGAGACATGGATAAGGTGAGATCTTGTTTATACATCCATATACCTTGTGTAAGATCCGGTGATCTGGTTTCTTATATATTAATGCATACGCCTATATGTTTTGCAGCTACTTAGTCGAAGATCATTGCAAACAATTTGCATTTGATCATTTGGGATTTTTGATTCCATCATTGATTAGTTTGGTAGCTAAAGACCCTGATAATGTTCAACAATACTGTATAGATGCTTTTACAATTTTTGGTCAGCAAAAGAAGACGATAATAATAGCTCCATTCAATGTCAAGTAAGTTTACTTTATTTATAATTTGGACTTAAGAAAATTCCATTTTTATTTTGCATTTTGAGTTATTAATTGTTAACTTCTTACCTCTAGCGGTAGACATTGGGAGTTACTAGTTATTGTCCCCGGGACATTCACTGTTTATTATCTAGATCCTGCGGGGAGTACATTGAACCCTAAAATTGGACACGTAATGAGAATGCCATTATTCTGGTGAGAAATATTTCATTTTTATATCCGTTAACATCTTTTATTACATTACTATTTACTTATGCAATTTACTGTGTTATATTAACATGTAGGGGTTTAGATGCATTCAAAAAGGCTGGAGGAAAGGTCCCAAGGAAAAAGAACCAGCCAATAAATTGGGAGAACGTACAAGTAAGTTCCCGACTCCCCGACTCCAATGTATATATCATTGATGTGAATTGTGCTTAGTTGTATTATTTTTTATGTTTCAATTTATAGTGTGCTACACATGACAATGGATGGGCATGCGCATACTATGTGATGCGATTTATGCAGATGATTATCAAACATGTCGCATTGGACATCGATAGCATACATGAGGTATTATATATAGTCTCATTAGTTAGTATGAAATATATCAATCTTATTTTTATATTATTACTTATATATATACATCATTCTCTTTGCAGGTGTTTAAAACTGACCACTCTATAGGTAAATGCTTAAAATATATACATGCTCCATATACGATGGAAGCATTAAATGAAGTAAGAGAAGAATGGGCAAAAGCCATACAAGCAGTGGCAACTGTAAGATATAATTGGGATGTTGATAGTGATAATGAATGATACTTTGTAAATGAATATTTCTGAATGTTAATACATTTATTTGAATGTTTCTATATGTGTGAATGTGAGAATTGAATTGATGTCTGAATGTATGTACTTGTGTGAAATTTTCCTTGTGACTTTTGCAGGTTTGCGGCATATTTGTAGGCTGATATCAATGGATGTCGTAAACCTGCAGTTCAGAAAACTGAACTACAGGTTCTCATCCTGCTGACCAGCCACAGCAGGCCTGGAAACTGATATGAAAAAAATATATATAAATAGGCGTCGGTTATTTATAGAAAACCGTCAGCAAAGACCTACAGCGTCGGTTATGTATAGATAACCGACGCCTGATGTGGCCAAAGCAGTCCTGGAAATGGCGTCGGATATTTGTATCGAACCGACGCCTATTTAAACAACCAGGCATTGGTCTTTTGGTATATAACCGACGCCAAAAGGGTTCGCGCCACAGAAAACGGCGTCATCTAGGACACTTTATGCGTCGGTTATCTACTAAAAGACCGACGCTACATGGAATATAGGCGTCGGTCTTTTAGTAAATCACCGACGCAGAAAGTGCCCTAGATGACGCCGTTTTCTGTGGTGCGAACCCTTTTGGCGTCGGTTATCTACTACAAGACCGACGCCTATAGGTTAAATAGGCGTCGGTTAAAAAACCGACGCCGAAGTGTTCGACCTTTAGCGGCGCCCACATAGGCGTCGGTCGGAAACCGACGCCAAATGGGGTTAAAAGACCGACGCCAAAGGCCGTTTCTGTAGTAGTGATTAAGTATAATCTTCAAATTTATGCCCTAATCTCATGATTAGTGGTAATTGTGAGATGCGGGTGTGACAATAATTTTAGTATCAGAGCTTAGGCTGAGTCGTCACGAACCATTAGGATAGAAAGTCAGAGTTATTAGTGTGGTAGTTAAGAGTTGATGTGTCTATAGCTCTGGGAAGTCTAGGTGTTTGGATACCTTGGCCCGATATCTAGATACCTAGGTTCACCAGTATCAAGATACTCCGTCTTTTCTTCTCTGAATGCCCTGGCCATGTATGTAGAGGAAGGATGGGCTAGAGAGAAACCCTAGAAATCTTAGGGTTAGGAGACCGGAAAGTAATGAAGGAGTAAGAGATTAAACATATAATGTGATACAACTCATGCTTTATATTGCTTCTTTGATTGGAGATCAATAGAAATGTTCTTATATGTATGAATTCAGATTATCAGTTTGTAGAATATATATGGTTCTCTTATATTGTTGTGTATCATGAAGTGATTCAGTTATTGTTTATATTCTTTGTATCAAGTAAACCAGAAGTTATGTTTAAATTAGTTTGCCCTAAGTGGATATTCTTTCCACATGTTTGAAATAAGTAGGAGTTGGTTAATCTTGAGTAGCTCTTGCCTTCAGGACTACAGGTTCAGCCTGGTCCGGCTAGCAGGATGTGTTACTGGGATCTAATGACTCCTATTAAAAATTTAATAAGAGTAGACTCTGGATAAATTATACCCACATCATAGTGAGAATGTTCATACACTAAGATGTTGAAACATATGGGAAAGATTAGAATAGCTAAGAATCAATTGGAATTGATATATGAGATCCAACTTTGGGGCCTCATATGAGAAACCCTTAATTGGGAATAAAGGAACACAATATAAGGTTTGAATTAAGTTAAGATTGGTATCATATAAACTATAGATATGAAATATGGAATAGATATGAGAAAAGTATGTATGGGCCAAGATAGTAAGAATCAATCATGAGGAATGGATCATATAATCGAGTAAAATGCTTTTATGTACTCCAAAGCAAAGGGAAAATAGAAGAAAAGAGTTAAGTATAGGATAAGTACATAGAAGTGAAGAGTCTTCAAAAGAGTTAAAGTAAAGAGAATTAGATGAACATGTAAATCATGAGACTAGGATAAAAAACTTAGTTGAAACAAAGAGAAATGTTAGAAATGATGAGCTTGATTAAGGAATGAGGGTTATGATATAATTGAGAGCATGGAATGTATACCTTTATTATAAAGTTTAATACATTCATCCTTACTACCTTTAGATTCTAAGTCTCTATAGAACAACAAACTAGTTTCTAAAAGAAGAACAAAAGTGTAGCTAAACAAATGAATAAGTCATACAAAGGTAAACTATATTTAGGAAGGAAAAAAAACTTGATTGAAAGAGAAACTAAGTTTGACCTATGCATGAGCTATTTGATTTAAAATGAAGGATATGTAATGTATTAAACGGACTACAAAAAAACTATGATTAGGCTATATTTATTTTAATTACAACTCTATTACATGTAGCTAAAGCTATTTTTGGCTATAAAATATGTAATTGTAACTAAAGTAAGTGTAACTAATCCTATAGATTACACATAGCTACACATTCTCTCTCCTATTAGATGTAAGTACGATAAATATAGCCAAAGATTCATTTTTCAAACTAAATGATGAGCCAATTGGAGGGAAAATTTCACCAAATTCCATATCCCCCATGCACCCCCGCGCGCCCCCATCAATCGCAGAATCGCTGCATCCTCTCCCAATTTCTGTCCAACAACTATTGCGGGAATCCTCCCTTGTGAACCGTCCCTGCGAGAACTCAAGCTGGGTCGACATTGCCCCCTTCGGTCCTCTCCTCAAGCCATCATTTCCAATCCTTCACCAGGCCACTACCACCAAGAGGCTCCAATTGCGGTCTGCCATCATCCTATCCCGTCGTTGTTCCCCTTCGCCCTTGCCAGTATCATGAAGGTGATCTCTGGGAAAGCAAGTTATATATCTTATCATTGTCATTCTGGCATCATCCCTCCTCCAAGATCTCTTCACTGCCATTGTTGCTTCTGCTCAAGCTAAGACTGCCACTACCCTATTTCCATCCGCTGCTACTGCTCTGGCCAGTGCCTCTGTTGCTCACTGTCCAGGTCATCTCTATTTCCTCTTCAGGTAAAATCCTTGGTACAAAAAGAAATTAAGCATTTTGATATTATATCTTTCTATAAACATGTATCAAGCATATGTTAAGGTATTCCAGTTACAAAGTTATAGACAATAAAATGGTTGTTGTGCAAAATGAAGATTTCATTATTTCTAGTAATCCCATTTCTTTTAGGTGTATTAGTTGCAAGATATTGTCTTCCAACAAAAGCAGTAACAAAAGGGGGTGACCCCTTTTAGGTGAATGTTAAAGGTTCTTTCCATAGATGGAGATTATTATAAAGATCATTAGTTTCAAATTGATGTGCCAGTAATGTACTGGATCGTTTGGGCAAATTCGAAGGTTAGCCACATTTATGTGGGTTATTTGGAAGAAGCTTAACATCACTGTAGGTGTGGGAAGTAAAAATATCTAGTGTTAATGGAGATATCTGTAATCATCTTTCACGTAAGTTGTAGGTTTCCATCTGTCCTAGAGGATGTCCTCAACGTCAGTCTATTCTTTGATTTGGCTGATTATTATGTATCTCCCAGGTTGTGTATTAACCCAAGCACTCAGAACTATTGAAACAAAATCTTGTCTATTATTATTACAATCTATTTCTCTGTCTTTTATTTTACGATACCTTCTTAAAGTGTGCTTTGCTCCTAAACCTATTTTATATTTAAGGCTTGTAGTTCACTGAGCTAGGATTTTGATTTTAGTTCTCTGGATATGGCTTCTTGTTGATGTAAAGTGCATGTTCCAGTCTTAGAGTGTCCTCATATGTATCAGAAATGGGGGGAAATTTAGCTATTGCTTCAATAGATCTGACAGAAATTTAGTCTATTTCTTCTGTAGCTACTAGAGAAATATGTTATAAGTCTTTAAGGGATTATGACGACTCAAAGTAACCTGATTAGTTTTAAGTCCAATATCACTCATCCTACATGCCAGATGCCGACAACACATTATCCTCATGTCAATGCTTTAGATTGACTCTACAGTCTAAAGTATTACCACAGGTTGTGTTGCAATAGTTTCATTTGTTGCATATCATCTTAATAGATGGTAGAAATGTTGTATTGCCTCGATGTCATCTTGGCTAAAGTAGAATTGACCATCTACTCATCCTCAATTTTCTTTATGTAGAAGGCAAGAAGTCTGACCTGCACTATGATCTCCTTTGCTTTTGTTTCTAGTATAAACATGTTGGCAACTATATGTGTGTTCACTAGAAAACAATTCTCAAGCTGGAAATCCAGAGGAAATGATTGAAGAAGCAGATGACACCTCTTTCTGACTTTGGAACAACCTTTAGTAGATGATTATGAAAGGACAATAGAATATGGAGTTTATCATGCTATCAACATATATCTTAAGGTATACATGTTTTTTTAAAATTAAGCTATAAGCTCCACATCCAAATCCATTAAATGACTTGATATATGTTCTTTATGGTAAAATGTTTCCCTGAGTTTCTCCAGATTGATACCTTTCTTCTGGTCCAGTCAATTTGAAATATTAAAAATAAGGTGGGTACATAGTTTGCCTACTCATCAAAATCAAAATTGAGTGAGAAACTATCTTGTTTACTATTAGTGATTTTAGGACAAGAATGTATTTGAATTATATTAAAATTTCTTGTCTCTGTGTATTTTACGTAGTATTTTAGAATGTATTTTACATAGTATGTTAACACTATACCTATGAATTGGTGACAATGGGGAAATTACCTTCATTTGTAGTAGATCATTACTTCATGAGAGGACTAGCATTGACGTGAATTTTCATTTTCATTCACAGTGTCGTTTTCAAAAGGATCTCTACTCCAATGAAGATTCGCATTCACAATCTGACATCGAACCTCCTATGATGCCTATTTGGGAAGAGAGTGAAAAACCACTAGAGGGGGTTGAATAGGGTTTTATAAATATTTTAACAATAATTCAACTCAAGCAACCACAATCGAAACTTGAAGAAGGAGGCAAGGTGTTTAGAGTGGTTCCACCCTTAGCAAAAACTAAGGGAGTCAGTCCACTACCCAATTGTTTCCAATTGGGATTTTGAAAGTATTTAAATTTTATTACCTCGCAAGGATGTTATATAAAATTACAAATACTTTCACCACCCTTTATACAGTCTTCACCTAGAAGTAGTCCCACCAACCTCGAATCAACCTTGTTTGAAGTAACTTCAAGCTCCCCCTTGAAGTAGCCTTCCTCTTGAAGTAGCTTCTCATTGAGACAGCCTTCTTGAAGTAGTCCAAAGTCCTCCTTCTCCACTAAGAAGATCAAACCCTCTCCAATCTGCAGCCTCCAACCCTAGGAGTAGCAAGGAGAGTATAAGCAATAAGAAAGAACAAGAAGGGAAAATGGAAATTACAATTACCGTTGTAGCACAAGGCTTGATTTCCTATATCAAGCATTTTGATCTCCTAACCAATGTGTATGGAAGTGGAAGTGCAGTGTTTAGGGGATTCTAGCATGTAGGGCATGAATTTGTAGTAATGGAAAGGATTAGAAAATGCTAGAGTTGCCCAATTGCTCATAAGAACAGATTGCCAATTGCAAGTATGTATGCTCAAGTGTTGCACAAGTGTGTGTTGGGCGTCATAAGGCATGTCCTATTTATAGGAATGGCCTATGAGTGCTTAAGGACGTTCTAGAAACTTTCTAGGGGGTTCTTAGTGCTTAACTAGCCATTAGTTGTCCACTAATTGCTTTAGCAACGGCTAGTTAATTAATTCTGAAAAGTGCAGACAGAGACAATCTCGGTCGAGAAATTGTTGATTGAGAGTCTTGTCGGTCGAAGTCTTTGTCGACTGAGGGACAATCTAGATCAAGTGTATATAACGTTCGATTCCAACTCCCAACTACCTTGTCTACTGTGTCAAACGGCTATTTGGGTCAATTCTCGGTCGAGGAGTTTGTCGACCGAGAGCGTCTCGGTCGAGGAGTTTGTCGACCGAGAATGACTCTGTTTTAATGTTTTGAATTATGTACTAAGTGTATGTATCAGTGTGCAGTTGTGACACTATTGTAGGGAACGACATATATAAGTGTTGTGTGTGGCTAGGGAAGATCTAAACACTTGATTTACATGATATCTAAGTACTTGTACATTATATACTTGTACAAGTTTTTACATTTGATTGCAATCATGAAATTTAAAAATTGTGAGCATTTAGATCTCCAAAGTTTGTGTCATCCACTAGTTCCTGCAACACTCAAATAGCACGTTAGATCCACAAGAATGAAATGTTTGTCATTTTCATAACAAAGGGATTTTGATGATGTCCATTTAGGCAACAGAGAGTTCACGAGTCATATGCAAGGTTGCATGCCTGATCCTTTAGCACTAAAGATAAAACTCATTTAAGTCATTAGCCTTAGATTTTCAAATTAATGTTTTTTATTCTAAATCAATTCCTTGATATTCTAGTTCTTAAATGCAGGGCCATGATGTGCTGAATTGATGGACTCATTTCTAGATATTTGGATTTATAGATTCTTCAACCTAATGGTTATGATTGTGGCTTTTGGCTATTGTTATAAATTAAAAATGTGGTATATGACCTCTGTTATGGAGCATATGAAAATTCTAGCTGCCTATTAAGGAACATTTAGGCTAAGGCACTTCAAGCCAGAAAGCATCCAAGGATCAACACTAGGCATCCACCATAGGCTGTTCCACTGTAGATGGGGTAAAAACATAATCTTGTAGGTTTTCATAGAGCAACCAAGCATCCTCCAGAGCATTAAAAGTTAAGAGGTCTTCTACAACTTGAGTAGAAGGACTCAAGGTCTATGAAAGAGTATTCACAGCATGCCTAATCGAGCATTTTTCACATGTGCCTCCTATAGTTTCAATGTATTGTCATCATGGTGCTTTACTTCATAATGGGATTCTAACTACATGCAAATTACATGCTAATGTGTTTCTTTTTGGTTAGCTATAAAATGAAGCAACAGTCTGGGATGATAATGCTTTTTGTCAATTATAACCAATCAAGTCTAATCTCAATCTAGATACATGGATCTTGAGAGAAAGGCTTCCTACAGTAGTTTTGGAATTGGAAATTGATCCCCTACATTTCTGAGGGAAGGTAAGAAGCATCAAACTTTCTCCACATTTTTAACAATAGCAGAAGCATCAGATTTCTCCAAGTGAGATTGGTATTTTTTATATGTTAGTGGGGGATATAACATTTTACATGTAATGTTATAATATCTTATAGTAGGTATGTTTTATCATAACAGAGAAATGAGTTAATGGTATATTTTATATAATCTTGATGATTTTTCTCTATTAGTCATTCCCTTATCAACTATACATTTACTAAAAGAATTACCAATGCAAATGGCTTCTAAATCTTATTGGTGGAAATATTTGTTGATACTTCCTTTTGTTATTGATGTAGTATGCATTTTGTTGCTTGATTTTAAGGCTACCTTGTTTCTCTAGATGGTCTTCTCTCTGAATCATCTCTATTACATGATCGTTCTTTGTCTATCATGGAGTTTTTTATTTGCTAAAAACCAGTCCATATTACTCATAGATGTAGCTTGAATACTAGTAGATATGTTATATTTTGCATTATTCATAATGACTAAGTGAATATGCCTTTGCATTTTATTCTTTCTTGAAAGGAGTTTTCTTGATTACGTGTACAAGTTATACATTCTTGATACTATCTGGATGATGGCCTCATTTTATTCTCTAGTGATTCAAAAAGTTGACAAAAGGCTTCTTTATTTATCCTTGTCATCTTATGCTATGAAGAGTATCTAATGAGAGAAATGTGTTGTAGTGATTGTTGTAATATTGTGAAGCATAGTCTTATGATCTTTTGTATGTTACTATATGATGAATGATGAATGTATAGTCATAATGAGAGAAATGCTAGGGCTATGATGAGGTGTCTTTGTTGGATTCTTTGCCATTGATTCATCTGACTAAAATTGTTTTCCTTCACCAATGGTCTTGAATGTTGCTTAGTTTCTGCTGCATATTCAACATTTTTGTTATTTCTTTTCCTTCTTCTTTCAATTCTCATTGTGTATGTCTCATATGCTTATGTCTTTTTTTCTTTTCCTCACTGTCTATGCTATTGCAGGTGTGGGCATTAGTATGAACAACAGGATGAGTAAAGACTTGGAAAAAAGCAGACGCCTAGAAAAAATAGTAACATGGCGCTCTGTCTTTATGTTTTCTCCTCTACATGCATGATTAGTTGAACACTAACATAGGTTGATCACTTACATAGGTGGTCCTTGTTTTCTTTGATATACTTTGAATTATGGATTTCATTAATGCCTAATTTCTCATGACCATACGTTCATTATTTATCCATTATATATAGATGTCATAGCCAAATGTGTGTGTGATGCAGGGCACAAAACCAAACTGAAAGGAGAAAAAAGCATGTTGCCTCCCCAACAAGTAGTCATATTGACATGGATCTAACCGATCTTCCCTACAACCACCAATTTCACACATGATATTACACGTTGATAAGATGAGTTTTTTGTTGATTGTCTGGAGATCATTTAATGTAGTGTAGAGACATTTCTAGGACAACATAGTAACCGCTGCTTCAGGATTTCTATATACTTTAGAAAGTGTTGATTTGATAATTTGATTGCAAAAGAAACACAAGATTGAGTTTCTCTTGATGGTTTCTTTATGAAAAAGTTTTAGAAAAGATTTCTGAGAAGTAGTTAATACCATATGAGTATAGAAAAGGTCAGTTGCAGGAGAGGTCAAAATGTTAGATGACATTTCCAGGGCTCGTAGTTTTCTGCTCATGAATTATGCAACTAGTTATATATTTGAGTACGATTGTTAACACCCAGAAGGATCGGGTAGTGGATAGAAGGAGGAAAACAAGCCTAATTTCATTTGTTCCTTTTATTCAAAGACTAAATCCATGGTAAGTATTTCTGCCTGAGCATGTGAATTCACTAGTGTTCTATATAATTTTATGCTATTTGTTAGTACAGTTTGTTTTCCAATGAAAAAACTAATCATTTTTTTATTTGGAAAAATTTGATTACCCATAAGTTTTACCCACTCCGTGAAGCAACCTGAAAATATGATAGGAACACTCATCAAGTAGATGGAACTAACCACCCATGACATTACTAAAAATAAGACCAATCATTGATGGACTAGTGAGGTACTGACCTATTGGAGTTGCTTTACAAAACGTGGGTCAACACCTCATTTTCTTTCTTTGGCCCACTTTCCCTCTATTGTCTTCTTGAGATAGTCTAGCACTCCTTGTTCCATAAGAAGGCTTTGTCCTGACCTTTTATAATTTATGAGTAGCACCATCTTAGACCTTGTTTTGATATATATGGAAGTGAAAATCATAATTTTTGAGATCACATCAAAAGGGAAATTCATGTGCAACATGCAATCATTTGTCAAGCTGGTGCTATTGGGACACTTGTCAGAGTCCCATCTATTGTTGTTTAATCAGTCTATGAGGATAGGAAACCTATAGATGAGCATTTAGGTCTCAAATGAACAAAATGTGGTCTTTAAGATACCTGCTATGAGGATAGGAAACCTTTTGAATGCTTAGAGCATAAGCCTTTCAACTTTCCTGTCTTCATCATTGTCATAGGAAACTGCGGTAATCTACTTTGCCTTAGAGAACTTATCTCCAATCCCAACTTCTTCTACAACCACTCTCACACCTTCCCCTAAAATAATCTTGATTCCTACCTATATCTCAGTTCTGCTTGGGTACCTACTCCTCTGTACATTCTTGTCTACCCTACTTTCTTTCATTCCATCCTCCACTGTCTCTACTCTTCTGCATGCCTTCTCTCTCCACTACCTCCTCTTCCATCTGTTTCCTACCTTCTTACTGTTGCAAGCACCAACAATAGAGAAGATTTGGTCATAACAGCAGTAGGGATATAGGATACATATAGAGGAAGAATAATGGAGGATACGTGGGTGGGTGGGTGGGTGATGGGTGAGGGGAAGATGAGTGGGTGGAAAGTGTAGTAGTAAGTAGACCAGAATTATTTCTATGTCTATATTTTTTAACTGTACCATGATTCAAAACTATCAAGTTTGTCCAATTGAAATTATTTATTTACCTAACAAAATTTTAGTGTGTAATAACAACCAATGACACAAAGAATGTTGAATCTTGTACCCTGAAGTTGTATGGGCTAGTATGACATCATGTATGTAGATATCAGTTGTCTTGCTGTTCAAATTGGTATGAATCAAGTTGTTAACGTTACATGACATTTCAGTCATGTTCTTTTTGCTAGATGTCTTAATATGGAAGTCCATATTAAATTATAAGATACCTACATGCATTATATTACTTCACTTTAGAGGTACTATACATTATAATTTTTCTATTTTTTTGTGTTAATGTATCACCCATATTCTCTGTTTTCTTATTTTTTATTAAACTTTGTAACAAAGTACATGCTAATTGGACTTGAACATACTCATTTTTTGAGTGATTGTAATAGAGTATGGAAAAATTGCTACCAAATTCTATTTGAAGTATTGAAACATAATTTAGTTCATTTTCATTTTTTTATGATCTCTACCTAACAGTATGCATTTAACATACAGCCACATAGGCATTTGGTACATCCATGTATTATAAACACACATCATACTCATTCTTATTGGAAAGCCTATTAACAATATTATATTGGTTGTAGGGTACTAGTGCACTGATTCATATTTATGTGTATACTTGAATTTGTTGTGATTGTTATGTGCAGTAGATATCAACATCAGGTTCAGCATTTTGATGGGCATCATTTACTTTATTGCTTGGTCATATATATGATAAGAACTACTGACTGGTGCAGTTGAGGAATATTCTTGTGGTTTGTTCTGTGTGTTGACTTATTTATCTATTTGATGCCCATGATTCAGAAGTCCTACTGATCTCTACGACACTTTTTTCTTTTTGATGGCTTCGATGCTGCATTTGCAAAGGACTTCTATCTAATATGTTTATAGCAATGATGGGACTATAATGTTGGGTTTGCTGGTTTCTCCCTATTCTCGAATTCCCAAGGGCCTGATATAACTTATCCTTTTGATATGTGATCTTGTGGAGCTTTTCTTTGATGATCTGAAATCACCTACAAAGGGTTGTTGTCTATTGTTGGTTAAAGCCTCACCACTTTATGTTTATTCATGATGTGGCTTTCCATTTAGGGGAATGTTCTGATGGTTGTTGCAAGTCCACCATCTTTGTGATGCTAGATGGAGAGTGGATGACTCCAGCAACGAGTAAGTGTTTTCTAATGCTATAAAATAATTTGATAGGCATAGTGATTTTTAGTTATATTATGATCTCCTTTTCCTAGCACATTGATTTTCATCTATGCAGATTGGTACCTCTTTCTTCAAGTGCATGAAACTCTTATCTTTCTGTCCACTATTTTCTATAGAGCTTTCTACTTAGCTACTTGTAAAGACCATCCTTAGACATTTGTATTGCTATCTGAATTTGAGAATGTAAGCCAACATGTTCTTTTCTTGATATTTTTAAAGCTCCTAAAAAATGTGTATATGCTGCAATGGCATTTAACAGTTCACAACTAAATTTCAGCAGGAATGCACTGGATGGATATTATGCTAAATACCAAGTGTTTAATAATATTTGTAACTTCATATGAATATCGAATCATAGTAATCATTTTAATGTTGTTTTATGCCTCGAATTTGGTGTCTTTCCACTTTGTGAAGGTTCCTTTGTTTTCCAAATAATATGTTTCACAAAGGATGTAGTAAAGTTTGGGGTTTAATATTGCCTCTAAATTAGGCTACCTGTCTCACTAGAATATGATTCCATTTTGGCCAACTAAATTGTTTTTGTTTCTGTACTTCATATATCTATTGGAAACTAAGTTATTCTATAGTGACATAATTTTTGTGCTAGTTCTAGCTTGTTCTGTATCCACATGATGGCAGAATAAGCTACATAGGGTACCCTTGTATCACATATTCATTGTTCCTCATTATTTCAAGAGTTGGTCCAGACAAGAATTTTGGTCACTACATAGGAGAACTATAATTGGTCCAGACAAGAATTTTGGTCAAATCTGACTCAGTTGCTAGCAATCATTAGCTCCCATCTGTTGAATGTCCATATGAAATAAAAAACAGAGTCCCAAGGCAAACCTAAATCTGTATGAATAGATCTATTTTCATACTTTGGTAGCAAGCTTGCAATAAAAAAACGTGGTGAGTGTTTTCAATGGCATCTCCACAAAGACTGCATGCCCCAAATTTTGTAATATGTCTTGATGCTACCTAGATGATAGTTGGGATATGCTTAGAACAAAAGTGGCATAGTAAATGACATATATTAGGAGGAGATTTTGGATTCTATGAGGTTCTGAGTTTCTATGATTTGTTCTTGACGTCCAAACCAATCAGGTATTTCCTTTTGTAACCAAGAAAATAGGCTAAGTGAATGGTGTAGTTCCCATTGAATGTAGGAAGACTATATAATTCATTAATGTTGTGGTTACATATGGGTATATTCAATATGATACCTTTATCCACATTGTTAAAGAGTTCATTGAGCTTTTCTAGATTCTTGTTGTGATGTACATGAACCAACAGAACCTTCACATTCAGAATGTTGATCTTATGCATGTTGTCAAATGTGGTGCATAAACTTTGATGTCTAGAAACCACATGTATTTCCAAACATTCATCTTGTTTTTATTGCTTAATCACTTTTCTTGCAGTGGGAGGAAGAGAAAACATATTTTTATGTATACTTGTAGGATTGACATTCAAACAAACACATGGTGCTTTATTTTCTTATTTTTTTTAAGACACCTTCAAATATAATGTTTTAGATGTTATTTCTTATGACTGTAGTCACTTCTACCAAAATTACCAGTTAAACTAAAACATAAACTTTTCATTTCTTGATTGATACACTTGATCAATTAATTTTCATTTTTATTGCAATTGTTGTTGTTTGTGATTGTTGGAGCATCTTTTCTTTCCTACTATGCAGTTTTTGTGCTATTATTCTGTGAAGCAAGTAGAGTGTGGTCTTTACTTCTTATTGTTCCTTGTTCTCCTCTGGTGTAGTGATATCCTATTACTGTGGTTGTTGCAAGTGGTGAAGATGGATGAATAATATGGTTGCTGGCTGGTTGATGATTCAAAATGCTCTTGTTTAGTCTAGATCAAGATTGACAACATGAACTAGTCCTCCATGAAGATTTTCTTGATTTCATCCATTGATTGTATTGCTAATGCAATTTCTGTAGTATAGTGGTTCAAATACTAAGTTTCCATATGCTTTCTCGTATAATTCATTGTGATGTGTTGAATCTAGATACTGATTGGAATATCAAGAGCTATGGGACTGATTTCAACTATCTTTTCATCTATCTTTGAATAATCAGTAGGTATTGCATGCCCATTCCTGGTTCAACTTCTTGTTGAAAATGATCGGTGCTTGAAGATTGATTGCATCACATTCTGGAATCATTTTTCTAGATCCCAGTGCCACAACAACTTAAATACCCAACACGGTGGCCTCCACTTCAATAGTAGAATCATCACATAGACCATTGATCTTCCGCTAAACTACAGCAAGGATTTGCCTTTATCATCTCTGATCATGGTACTGAGAAATGCACCATTCATTATAGTCCATCCATAAATTTGGGTTGATCTTTAGGAAGTCAGGTCCAGAGGGTAACAACACCCAGGGAAGTTGGTAGCTAGAGGGAAGAATGAGACTATGTTGGTGTACCCAAATTGTAATCGACCACAAGAGATTTAGTACGAACAACTAAGGTGGGCAGGTGTGGTTGCTTATTATTGAAGATGAAAATCATTACTCCCAGTCTAGTTGGTCCAACATCTTCCACAAAGATGCAAAATCTCATCATTATTCAGGCTTAGTTTCCACCACTTGAAGTAGTATAGCTTCATACATTATTGATGTTATTGCTCATATATTAATTAAAATTTGTTTTCATTATGCTTTCTTCTTATTTATCTTGCTTTTCTTCTTATGTTACTTGCGTGCGCAACAGAGAATGTTTTCAGGTCTCAGTGAAGTTCAAATCAATAATGATGATGCCCTAGAACTCCCATTGATTGCATCAAGATGTTCTTGTTCTGATGATCCAACTGCAACTAGTAATAGAACAATATCTTGTACAATGAGGGTTATATCATCTAAGTTGATTCTTGGCAAGATGTCAATTTCCATGAAGGTGATAAAATCTCACTATTGGGAACTTCTTTTAAGGTAACTAGTAGGTTGTATTAGCATTTATCAATGACATTACTGTTACATACCATCATGGTGGAATTCTAATGGGGTTCACATTCTAGAATCTTCAATTCCAAAGACTTTGAGCCTGAATGTTGAATCTTCTGTGCCACTACCTCAAAACATGAATTCATTAGCCCGTCAGTTGAAAGACCAAGATTCATTATCCTCTCAATCTAGTGGTCACTCTCATCAAGAAGCTGGAGGAATGATAGTCTTTGATCAGTCCATTTCTGTGCAGTTTGGTACTATACTCTCCTTGACAATACAATGTTTATCAATGTTATCATATTTGTTGACGATACAAAACTACAAAAAATGAGGCCTTTCTGTAGGATATCCACAAACTTTACCCTTTGAAGTTTAAATTTGATTTTTTATCCATTCTGTTGAAGCTGATCTCTATGCCTTACACACCACTCAAGTTTTTCTACACATTTCCTACAAATTTCAATCCTCTAGGTTAGGTTCTGATTGTTCATATGGGTGGTCGTGACAATGATGCTGACTCCCAAGGTACTACTTCGATAAGGTAGGTCTACTATAAATTGGATATATTAGATGGATTAGTTACAAAGTTATCATTCAAAAGTAGTGAAGGAAATCTCAATTATTACAAATTCCATCTGCTACACACCATAGATATAAGCATATGCAATTTTTCAATAATTATGCTTATACTTTCAAGTTACAAAATGCACTGTATTGAAGATAAGTCGTCATACCAAAGCAAGTAATGTGCCTCGTTTCAAATATAGAATAACACATTTTATCTAAAATATATGATTAATGCACTTTGTATCATAAAAGAATAAAATAAGTAAAAGTAAAGTTTTGTTGAATCAATAAGCAAATTCGGTAAGGTAATAAGTCAAATAACATTAAGTAAGAAAGGTATAAAGCTTCTAAACAATATATTATTTTCCATATTCCTAAATAGTATATTCTTTTGCATCACTTCATTTTCTTTGCTCACTATTTTCTCAGGCAGGAAACTCTATTTTTGGCCATACATCAAGGTGAAAATAATTATCATTATTTTAAACAAAAACGCAATATGATGCAATGAAAAAGTGTGATCAAGGTTTGGGATACGGTTTCTTGGATAAAGCAACACTACAGCCTACGAGCACATATACAATGGCGAGAGGTAATATCTTGTGGGATAGGTGTATCCTTTTCACAGTGCCGCTGATCAACTCTCGATACCATCGACAGGACTGTCGATGGTATTGACAGACGCTCTTATGTCATTGTGATAAACTCGATACCATCAACTTCTATCGATAGTATCGACGGGGATGCAGGTTGCTTCACGGATGGTCGGCGATGGATGATGGACACTCATGGACATCGGCAGATGGCTATTGATGATAGTAGCAGCAGCGGCAGCTATTGCTGCTTGCTGATAGGCGGTGGAAGATGGCTGCGACACCTACCCACAACGGCGGCTACTACGCCTGGCTTGGGAAGCGGCAGTGGCTGGGCGGATGCTACGGCAGATGGTGGTGGCGTTGGCGTCGGGTCGGCGTTGTTGTGATGGACGCATTAGAAGGAGCGATGAGTTATGATGGTGATAGTGGCAGCAACAGTTTTTTTGTTGTTTGTTTCGGATGGCGGATGGAGATTGCCGCTGGATATGGCGGCTAGAGAGAAAGGAAAGAAATAGCCATGTAGGCCGGATTTTCCTAGCAAACAGCTGACCTAGGCCATGGCAATGGCCGCCCGCAGGCGGATAGAGCCCGCGGTTTCTCTCTTCAGAGAGAGGAGCGACGATTGCTGCAAGGGAGAAGTCGGCTGCTTGGAGGGAGAGAGAGGGAAGCAGTGGCGCTAGGGTTCTCTCAAGATGGGACACACTCTGATGCCATGTGAAATATAAGAATTGAACGAATGTAATTGTGATATTTACAAAGACTGATGACCTCTCCTTTATATAGGAGAGGAGAGACGCCCTATTACTTAGGACCCCCACCCTATTACTTAGGACCCAAGTAAACTAGACGGGCTGGAATATAAAGGCCCACTAAACTAATTATCCTATTAACTAATAGACTAATATGGACTCTCTAACATAAATCATCTCAATAACTATGGTTTTGTAACACTAGTACTAGTGGTGATTCAAGATTTTTCCTTCAAGAAGGTTATCTATAAATGCTTTTCATTTGTCTTTAAGGGAGACCACTGGGTCAAACTACCAAATTCATTCAAATTTAGAATTTGTCAGCCAGAGCATGTTTGCTTTCTTCGGTCTATTAGGGCAGTGTTACAGAAACAATACACCAGTTCCACAGATCACACACAAATACAATTTAATTATTTTTCTATGACATTACAACCCACTACATCCATATATAATCATATGTTATTCAACTATGCAATTTATATGAAGATGGCCCAAAAAGTGGCAGGTCCAATATAACACCTTAAAAGCCTATGAGGTGGGAACAACTTGCATTGAACGAACATAAACAGTTCTATCTCATGTTTTAGTTTATTGCTTCTTTTGGTTGATGATAGTGACTGCTTGACTATTGAAATTTGAGTGAGGGTTATGGAGCTTGCTAGCTACACTACATGTGGTGGAGACAGATATTTCTATACGTAAGTACATGAAGTTATGTACATTGTTACCAGGAACAAACAAGTGTAACTTCATGTTGTTTACACAGTCATGATTGTTTCTGTAACTTACCAGGAACCACCATGGAAGAGTCATGATTGTACACATTCTTAGTGTAACTTCATAGTAGTTTCTGAGGAACATCCTATGGTTGGTTTCTGGTTTCATGAGACTAAATCAGGTTTATAATAGCTCTTGATGTTCTACCAGGCCCCAATCAGATGGAACTTGATATCATATTCAGCCTTGGCGTGAGTCTCTCATTCTTGGCCTCTTTGATATCAATGATGGACGTTTTCCATGTACTTGCTGACATGTTCTGTATTCCATCTATATTAATCTGGTAAGACATAGTTAGGCCATGCATACAACTTTGCATTTTTTATAGTATTGTATCATGATGTCAAAATTATTTCACTAAAGTCTTTTCTTTCCAGCTCTCAGTTGGATACTGAAATTTGTTTCAAATTTTAGTGTTGTTGGGATGCATCATAGTTGAAATGCAAAATTGATCCTAAGGAATCATTAGTGCTGGCTCGAAAACATTTGAACTATGATTATAAAGATGATCAAGTAGAATCTATTTACACAAAGCTAGGAACACTTTTGAAAATGTTACCACACATCCTACTACTAAAGGTACTGGCATACTTGAGAAGATTGATAGTCTTTCATTAGCTATATCTCTGTGTTCTAGATTTCGTCAGCATACTCAGTTCTATGCTCATTTGCCTAACCAAGGGCTTGATGTGAATCCACTTTAGAATAAACTACTGAGGATAAGCATAGAGAAAGACTCATCGGATCACTTTCACAATGATCTGGTTTGTGGATTATGTACATAATACTACTTTTTGTGTTAGTTGTTCACCTATACTAGTTATTAAGTATTAGTTATGTTGGTACTAGAAGAGACAAAAACTTATATCCTAATATGAATCTGAGTTGGGAAGTTAAAAATGAAATATAAGACGTCTCTTCATGAAGTTGAGCTGGTATTTTTAGAAAATGTAAATTCTCTTATCATATACAAGAAGGTATCTATGTTAGTTTTCCTTTTTTTTCTTGTTCATCTTCTTCCCATTCTCATTGGCTTGGTTATTGTTGTGAATGCCATGTGCTATTGTAGATGTCGTACCTTTAGACACAATGCTGCAATTTCAGTAACACAGTGGAAAACCACTGCCACAAAACCCCCTCCCCCCTTTACTACCCTTGTCGACCCCCTGCTATTGTGTGTGCTTCCTTGTGATGTAGTTATATCATGATAAAAAAATGATTCCTCCTTAGTTTATATGGAAAATACTTCCATTTTATACAAGATTACAGTCCTTCACCAACTTTAAATGTAGGAAATAGAGAATGAGTTACATCATTTCTTATTTTCTTCACTTGCAGGCAAGGTAAATCTTTTAGTAGCTTATATTCAGGTCAACTGCTACTACTCTATGTATGTAATATACTCCATCATTTCATTACATGTATGAAGTGATGAAATTTCTATAAAAGCCTCTTGAATTAATATTTCATACTTTTTCCATGGAAAAAGGAAGACTGCCTTAGCTTCTGGGGCGGAGTGTGCTACTATTTTACGTGCTTTTATAGTTATGCAGCTGTTGTTTTTTCTTTTCCCCACAACTGCAATGGCACCTTTACATTTTTGAAGTCATCATCTGTGTTAAATTTCTCCCAACCTTCCTTTGGAGGCTGCTATGCTTGATTTTACTTTTCTTGTGAGCTCATTAGATTCATCCTCTCCTTTTTCTAAGCATCTACAATATTTTGCAGCAATACTCCATGGGTTGTAACCTTCTTGATTGATCATGCCATCATCCATACATAATAGAATCTGGACCACAATATTTTCAACATTAATGTGAAAATAATGTAGAACTTGCATGAATTAGCATCTACTGGAAATGAAATTGGGCATTTTCAATATTGGCACTCTTCTTAGAAGTAAATGTTAGTAATCATCATGAACTTGCATCAATCAGACCCCTGTTGATCCATCTGTGAAACTGTACCCCGTCTGTTGATCCATTTTGATGCTCCCTATGTGTGTGTCTATCTTCTTATCCAGTTAGAGAGGCAATCCAAAGAAAAAGAAGATGCCCCATTGGTTGGAATGCATCAGGTATATTGGTGTTATTTAAGCTTACACAATCTCAGTTTACAAATGTTCAATAATTTCTAAAAAGACATTGTAACTTGTTTACTATTGAATGTCGCATATTCCTTTCTTTTGCCATCTATAGGGCCTCGAATATAATCAAATGTTCTCCATTGCCTCCAATAAAGATTTGTCTTTGAGGAGTGCTTCTCTAAGTGCATGGAGGATGTCTAGAGAATGAAGTAGCCGACTAAAAGTTATCCATTATCCAGGTAGGCATCCTATCTAGCCTACAAAGCAACAAATTAGTAGAATCTTAGCATGTTGAATGGAAGCTAGGTGTTAGGGCTCATAAGTAATTATCTATCAGCGGATACTACAACTCCAAAATTGTTATGTATTTTCTGAATGAAAGCAATACTCTCTAGCATCTTTACTCATCTGAGCTCGCAATCTATGGTATATTTTTCATCATCACCTACTATTTGCCATGATATGATGTGTTTTAATATAGGGAGGCGTCAAATACATGATTCAAGGCTGGACGTGAGAGATCTTGATGTATTCGTGCATGAAACCCAACGTTCTTATGAGTTATGATCCAGGTGGAAATCTTCCCAATCCAGAAGGGATAAAGAAGGTAGGACACTAAACTCTACATGCTTCGTTGTGGAACAGTTTCCTCACTACAACCAAAGTTCAACGTTCAAACAAAAGAATAGATGATGCCCTCTGCTAAGTTCACTCTTCACATAGAAAAATGGATGTTTCCCTGTTCCAAAATGCCTCAAATTTCATTTACTGATTTGAATGTGAACTTCTTCCTTGCATCAGGTCTTCTTTGGAAAGAGTAATGCATTAGTATTATGCATACTTTTTGTTATTTCTATTGGAGATTTGTATGTTGGCCTTTCTACGTTTAGCTTTGAAGTGTGCTTAAAATGTTGGTTTCCTGGTTCCACTTTAAGTTGTACGACTTGCCCAATTATCAATTTATGAGGTCCAATGCAGTTTGATATATTAATAGTTTGATACTCCTAAATTACTAGTTTGATACACCTATTTTTTGTATATTAATAGTTCCTTAGCAGCTAACTTGATATTAATATGTATCTCAGCAAAGAGTAGCACAAGAAACAATAGCTCATAAAGATGAGGAGTTGAGAGCTTGGTTTGCGCATGTGTATAAGAAATGACTTTGCAATCTGGTGCTAACCCTACTCAACAGTGATGAGAAGCTAAAATAATTGATTCTAAGCTAAGAGAAAGAACATCTTCACAAGAGGGCATCCCTTCTTGACCAAGTCAAGATTTTCTTGTTTATACTTTTTAATCCAGCACATGCTCTTCTTCATGATGGTGCATCAACAACAAGAGCTCGAACAAAAGAAGAAGACAATAAGGATGCTAAACCTGGCCAAGAAAGACACAACTCTTTTGCAAAGATGTTAGTAGACCACTGAATCATTGATATATGTATATGCTTTTTTTTGTACACATTGTGTAATAGGGGCAAGGTATACGTCCTCCCCATGTACATTTGACGCTTCATTATAAATAAAAGTAAGATTGTTGGCATAATGAGCATAACTTGTTCTAAATACTACAATTTTGTTACTAAAAGAGCTTGTATACTAACAAATTACACTATATATATATATATGAATAATTGAATTAAGCATATATGTATGTGTACTAAATGGCACTACATATGTAGCTAGATGCATAATCAACTACATATATTTGTATATAGTAACTGCTGCCTTTCGCTACAGATTAAATACATATAAAATGTATTAACTTCATGTTTTTGCTACATACTGACTGCAAATGCAATCGTAGTCATACATTTAGCTATAATTACACTTACATTTAAACATGTAAGGACAATATCTAGTTACGCTTCTGATTACATATGAATTTGTAGCGAATGGATTATCTAACTACATATTTTTAAAATATAGTTAAAGGCTTTAGCTATACGAGCATATACTACAATTTGTATATGTAAAGAAATATGTAGTTAAATCCTTTAACTACAAAATATGGGGTTTTCGCTACAATTTTTATTTATAGTTACTATAAAGACCATTTTTTTGTAGTGACGTGAGGTGAAACTAGTAGAGAGATTATTGATTTAGAATTTCAACTTCACTTTAGTAAGAGGATAAAAAGAAATATGTGCAACATGGTATACATGATCATACACATGAATAAGCAACATGATCATAAGAGAAAAAAATTATAAGTTAAAGATGACAGGTGGAAGAGTATTATAAGGTAAGAGGATTATGGAAAGTAAGGAAGGGTTTGAAACATGATGGAGTAATATAGATTATAAAAGAAAGAGGTTAGGAGACTCAATCAAGTGCTAGTTAGTCAAGTATCCTTGTTGATAACTAATTAAACCTACATATGACAAATGTATTAAGGGAATGTTTGAAGATAAGAATTCTAAGTCTCAGAATCATCTTCTCTTTCATATCTTCCTTAATTAGATAAATGTGGGAATGAAGTGATAAGAAAATGAATCATATATGATGCATAACCACCATGATAGAGACATCTAATGAATGTAATAATGACACACAATATGATGATGAAACCCTAGCAGGGTAAATTGAGAATGTAATCTATCTGAATGGTCAAGTAAGAGAAAGGAAATTCAATTGATAAGATAAGGAAGACTTTAGTAAAACTTGTGAGAACCAAAGTTTGACTTTCAAATTAAGGGAGCAAAGTCACACCACAATAACGTCATGCTACTAATAAAAACCAAACCCTAGAATGTTTAGAGTTGTATTAGTTCAAGGGTTTTCACTAGTGATTTGACCTTGAATACTAGCATGTCTATAATACAAGATCATGAAATATGCACTATGAGAAGTAAACTAGCACTGATAGTAATCCTAGATAATCTGGAAGGTTGATGAACAATATGAAAATGATTCAGAGCAAAGGGTAAGAAATAAATTTGAAATGTAACAAGTGTGTTATGAACAAAAGGAGAAGTGCAAGATGAGCAAAGTGTAATCTAAAACAAATTCTTGCAGTGATATTAAGAATGATGAATAATCTATTCTTACCTTGTATGTTTCAATTTTAGGGATGTTTATTCTATATGATTAAAAGGAGAAGGATAAGTAACAAGAAGTAAGTAGTAATGAATGAGGAAATAAGAGAAAATAATGGCTTTCAGTGATACATGAATTTGTTTTTAGAAGTGTAATTTGTTGAAGGTATAATGAGGGATGTAAATTGGTTCCACGTATGGTTTTAGTGTACTTGTGCAAGCAATATGTTAATTAAAGGTATTTGATAGTTGTAGTCATTCATACCAGTAACCCATCTTAGTATTGTACAATTGTAGTATGGTGATATGGATTGAATGATGATAAAACAAATGGAGGGTTACCCTGAATAAGGTAGTCTTACCTATTCACTCATATGAATAGAAGGGATGATAACCATATTGTATTGATATGTAACCCTAATGAGGTATGGCTTGTTATACCTAGCTTTAATATAACTAAGTGATGGTAATTGGGTATGAATAGTCTTTGAATGACTAATACAATCATGGAGTACTATGTTACTGTTGTTGAAACCCTAGTATTCTATAACACGATGGTTACACATTGATTTATTTGTGGGTTCATACTTGAGAATAGTATGGAATGTGATGGTGATGGTGATGCTTCACCTTATGCATCCATGATCCAATGGGGATGTCGTGAGTAAAGGTTTGGGTATAAGTGATGATTAACAACATTAATATAATTTATCTTATTGAACCTAATTCTAATACAAATAGATAAAAATGAGTATTCATGTTTAACATGCTTATATGATGGAAATGTGGTGGAATAACCTCCTTAATATGATCATAACCTTAATATGTTAATTGGTGGTTATCATAGTCACATGGTTGATACTTTCTTATGCTAAATATGTGCATTATGAATATGATGAGGGTTAATCATATCTAGATTCCTTGCATTTTGATGTGATAAAGAAATGTTCTTAATGTTAATATAACCCTGCTATGATTATTTATGAAAATCTTCTAGATCATTTATGCAATATTGTGTTGATCTGGTGTATTATATGTAAGTGATGTTGTTGAGACTTGTTATAAGGCATGCAAAGATAATGATGATCTTGCATGGAATATTATGATGGTCTCAATGACCTTTGGGCATGGTTGAGCCCTAGATGAGGTGTAATCCTCTTGTGTTGATAAGGGTTGATACCCTGTGATATTGTGAAAAGGATTTATATCTTATGATAGTATGATGAGTAGTGTGGTCTCATGAATGGCAAGTGAATAGTACCATGTGATGATGAGATGAGAAATTATGTTTCACACATTTTATATCTTGTAAAAGTTGTGATTTGAAGAGGAACAAATGACTCAATGTTGAAAATAAAACTCTAGATTGTAGTATTCGAAAGCTTAAAAAGAGAGAGATATCATTAGTAAAGATTCTTTAGAGGAAGGAGTAGAAGAAGTTACTTGGAAGGTAGAATTGGAGATGTTTAATAAGTATCTTTTCCTCTTTTAGCAATTTCGAGGTGAAATTTTAATTCGAGGGGGAGAATTGTTACAACACGTTCCTAGCTTTGCTGGTAATCCTCAAGTTTTAAGATAATCTTAATGCTTATCATGTTTTGTTAGTAATATTCTATGTTGTGCTTTGTCTTAACTTTGGTACCTTAAATACTTATTTGGGAAACTCATAATCATCACTTAAGAATACTATAAAGATCCAAGTTGGAGTTAATATAGCATTAACCCATACATGTGTGCAAGAAGAGAGTTAATGACATTGGAGAAAATAATTAATAAATGATTTTTCATTTGAATATATTATCCAAATAATCTCATAGAATTGTAGAGAATTCAATTATGAATCCAACAAAAAAAGAATGAACCAAATTGGAGTTAAAATATGTGAGTTATGCCCTTTTTAGTAAGCATGTATTGGGGACCGCGGTCGACGCTGCGTCGACACCGCGACTTGCGGTCTACACTGTGACTGTGATGCTACGTTGACACTACGACCGTGATGTCGCGGTCTACACCGCGACCGTGGTCTACACCGCCCAGGACAACAAATCATAAAATGATCTTATTTCAAGCTATACTTATCTGTTTTCAATGAAACAAAGTGTGTTGGAACCACGATTCAATCCTCTATCATCCTAGACATCTTGCTCTATGAGGGGGCGACCTGGAGGGTGATTTCTAGGGCAATTTTTGGGGAAGAACGTGAAGAACAACATAAATCAAAAGGGGTTGCTATAAATTTGACTTGGTAAGTAGTTTTAACTGTGGATTCCTTCTTCTCTTCACTTCCACTTGATCGAAACCCTTGATCCAGCAATTTAGAGGTTTGGTTTAACCTCTAATCTTGTCTTCTACCTACAGAAAGCCCCATTTAGGGTTGAAAGGAAGAAGAAATCACGGATTTTTCTAGGATCTTGATATGGATTCGAGATCTTCAAAGATGGGTTACATTTTTAAGGTGTTTTCACACCTTAGGGTGAGTGGGTACTTCCTTTAAATAGTATATTGCACAAAAATTTGTTAAATTATTAATAATTTTCAATTGATTAGTATGCAAGTACAACCCTAAATGGTCAATTTGATCTAGCTTTTGCAAGTTGATATGAAATGGATTAGTTATCTATTGTGATGAATTTTAGATTATGAAATCGCATTAGAAATGATTGCAATCCATTGAAATGAGAATTCTTAAAGTAACTGTAAAGGTTACATGAATATACTAAAATCTAAGATTTTCGAATATGACTGAAATTATTGTATAATTGAATAAAGAAGTTTGCCTAGTTGAATCTCCTTGGTTACAAATGATTGTTTTATTTTTATGTGTATTACATATGTGTAAGATAACATCTTGGATTTCATTTGATGATATCAATGTTTGCTTGATATATCAGTAAGGAGGGTGAAACCCTAAATGAATGGAAAGGTTGAGGTTTGTAATTAGACATCTTGATTCAATGTTATTCATGATGCTATGATGTATTCAATCCTTATGAGAGTTATGTGATAAGTGAATGAGGTAAATGAAACCCTAATGATAGGGTGTTCAATGAAATAAGTATTGTGATATCAATGTTTGTCAGTTTGAGATGTGGTGATGCTTAACAGTTCAGTTGTGGTAAATGTTATCAGATGGTTTATGAAATGAATGATTTACAAAGATGAACAAAGATATGTTGATGTGATGATTGAATTGTGAAATTAAAGAGTGAATTAGACATGTAGATGTCCTAAACACTGTAGAATCCTCACAGGATGAGGCCTGTGTTGTTAGGAGGAAACGGCTTCCCGACTAGAGGTAGTCCAGATCGAGGTAAGATGGAGTGCACCAGTAGGGTGTGGGGGTCTTGACCAGTAGGGCAGACTCCTTAAAGTTGTATGGTACCCAACACCAATCGCGGATGTCGGTGGTACCTGTGTAACATGTTGAGTGATCAGTGGTCAGTAGGTCCACTGATGCATAATAAGTCTGAGGGCTTTGACTCACTGCCTGAGTACCCAGGTTGAGAGGTGGAGTCTGATATATTCAGCTGCTCCCATTAGCCGCCGAGAGGCAGACGTGCCGAGGTCCGCTGCAGACAGGGTCTTACTCAAGAGATAGGTTTAGGAACCTGGGCATGCTTCTAAGCCTTGTACAGTGAGATCGTAGCTTGTTGTGATTCTTTCACATGTTGTGGTACACCTCATGTGGGTTCAGGGCATAATAAGATGAATGAGAGGTTAAACAAGTGTCCGCAGTTATTCAATTATTCATGTTATGTTTCATAATTATTAGTTCTCTTTATGATCAATCAATCATGTTCATATATTGGTTCACTCTTGTAGATATCTAGAGTATCATGACATATCTATGATTGTTAATGATTAGACTCTTTAAAGCTTACAATTTCTATAATTGATATCAGTTTCTCGGCAATATATATGTAATTATATAAGTGCTTTAAATTGTTTCTTTGAAGTACTCATTCATTGAGCGAGTAGGCTCACCCCTCTACTCACAATTTTTAGGGAAATCACATGGACATTGAAGAAGGTCAAAGCATCAGAGTAGATCTACCATAGGAGTTAAGTATGAGATTAGTTGAGTTCAGTCGGTTCCTGTCACTCTAGGTCCTTGTATAGATGTGAGAGAGTTGTAAATGATGTTTTGTATTTTTTTTCCTTAATAAGAGAGAATGTGTCTGATTGTCATGTCGTGTGTACATGGAAGTGTGAGAAACAGAATGAATGTATGGATTTCTATTATTAATGTTGAGATCATATTAGAGTAATCAAAGTTTAATTCTCTTGTAAAGTTTGTTTATGTGATTGAATGTGAGAAAATAAAGAGTTTGAAATAAAGGAAAAGAAGAAGAAAAAAAGGGAGTGAACTTTGTATTAAGTATAATCCTCAAAGTTATGCCCTAATCTCATGATTAGTAGTAATTGTGGGATGCGGGTGTGACATTAATCCTTGTGTATGCCTAGACATATCAAATGATATCAGTTTAGGGATGCTAAGAGTAGTATCGTTTGTATGGTGCTTGAGGAATATCGGCCATAGAGTATACTTGTGTGTCAGCCATACCATCAACTTATGTATCGACCACTCTATATCTTTTTGTATTGGCCACCATATCTTTTTGCATATCAGCCACACAATTAACTAAGGTGTCAAACTCACCTTCAACTAGGGTATCAGCCTCACCTTCAACTAGGGCATCAGTCTAACCTTCAACTAGGGTATCGACCTCACCTTCAACTAGGGTATCAACCACCTCAATCAAAGGGTGTGTCATCCACCCAACATCAACTAGGGTATTGACCTAGCTAACCCTTTGATCATCGGCCATTTCTCACTATTGGGTGTCAGTCTCTAGGGTTATGGTTTGTATTGGATGAATCCTCATTCAACAACTTAGTTCTTTCACCTATCGGTCTCAACACCTTTTTGTGTATCAGCCAAGGCTTCTAAGAAAGTATTGACCATACTTCCACAAAGTATGTTGGGCTAAGGGTATCGCACATCACACATGGGTTAGGCTAAAGGGATATCGGATTGTGAGTGTATCGGATTAGGGTTAGAACTAACCATATTGACTCCTACACTCAACCAAAACATCCTAGTTTAATATTATATCTTCACTTATACACCTCTTAGTCATGGAAAGCTAATGACTTTGAGGCATATCATTTTTAGAACATCTAACATATCGACCTAACAACAACATATTGCTTTAAAGCATCACAAGTCATATCGACCATCCATGTGATAGTGCAAGCATGTATGTGTCGACTTAGATATCTTCTAGATATCAGCCTACCTTATTATTAGTATTTTAGTGAAACGTTAAACAATTAAGAGGTCAATATTTCTACTCATGAAATCAAACCAAAAGTATAGGAGTTCATGTGTATCAGTTTTCATACCTATACCCTTGTATCAGGTTAGGGTTTCCCATAAACCAATATCAGTTTATGCATATCGGTTTCATCATCTTCAAGCTCAAACTCTTAGTCCATCACTACTCTAGTTCATGGACAACAGCCCCATATATTCATTAGAACTCATATAATCATCGTTCAAACAAGAAAAGTCAAAGTAGAAAAGGAATCACCAAGTATTGCATGATAGAAGGTGAATAATAATAAAATTGGGTTCAAGGTATATAACCCGCCTCAAGGTCAACTCATGAGCTTCAAGCTTCAAAGATCCACGTTCCCAAGGTTGAAGATGACTTATCAAAAGTTCAAGACTCGATCACAACACTTCTATGTGAAAGAAGATATCATAATTAGGAACTGGGTGAAGAAACAAGAAGGAAAGAATCATGATCCAAGAAGCAAGGTCTTTCGAAAGTTGAAGATGATCATGTCTCCACCTTAGGCAAGATTCTTAGCCTTCTCTTTGTTCCTTGAGCTCCTAGGATCATCCTCCAAGCAAGAGGTAGTAAAGGAGTCGAAAGTTTTACTATGAGGTTAAAAGAGAGGTATATATAGTTGAGGTTTAAGAAAGAGAGTGTGTATAAGGTGTCATCACTATGTACACTTAAGTGATACATGTCCATGCATGGTAACTTCATGCAACCATAATTATCTTGCCATGAAAAACTCTTGAGGATAATTCATAGATAAGATATCAGTCATTTGGGTATCTTGCTTGACAAGATATCATCACCCAATCTTTCTTTATGAACAAATTGATTCAACTTTTGCAAGGGAAATGTAAATCGATAGGCTTCACCTACTTGATGTTCTTAGCCCATCATGAACACCTTCAAAGGTTAACAAACCAATATGGGACCTCCTCTATGGCCTCCAAGCTGATAGGCACTCCCATATACACTTCAAAACTCGATACGACCTCATCTAGGGTTCAAAACACTCAACACTTCTTTGTTTCTTTCACCACAAAGAGTGTTATCATTGAACCAAGACTCAAACAAGGTGTCCCCTTCTTTATCTTTCCTCTAGTTGATGCTAAGAGAGAGAAGTAACATTATAAGGGTGATAATTTGAACATAAACCCCTCAAGTGGGTAAATTGCAATTATTACCAAAGGTATCTGACGTGTATTTTACTACGCGCTAAAAACGCAAGTGTACACGTCGAGTAGTACAGGCCTTGTGAGGCCCGAGTCGAACACAGGGATACTCGGAAATGTTGGAGACTCCTACTAACTATTTGCGATCAACTAAGCTGAATAACAAATTGGGGTTGTTGAATAAAATTAAAAGAAACTAAAAATAAAACAAAGCAAACAATCGATTAAAGGTTAATTTAATCAATTCAAAAGGATATCTTTAGGATTGCAGTTTCACCGCGGTTTTTCATTGTATTAGGTTTTATATAATGCCTCACTCTTCTCTCTCTATCTGGGTAATGGCCTGAAAACAGAATTGCCCACTGTCGTGGTACAATTCACTATCTAGGTTTAGGTCGGTTCCACTGTCGTAGCAACCTATACCCTAAACTAGATGCATTATGAACGATCTCTCAGTGTCCACCATTAATTTTACACCACCTTGGTCAAGGGATTTGTCGATTAATGTAGATTTTGTCTCTTTTCAACCATTAATCCTTCTTTCAAAGTGATTAAGGGTATTAGGTTATTATTATGGTGATCAAGCATAACAATATATGGAGAAAACGAAACTATACCACGGGTTTAAGAGAGAAAATATGAATTACTATTATAAAACTGTCATACAATGAATCCTCGGGCTACTCCCGGTCCTAAAGATGAAGGGGATTAGCCCCGCATGTTCATCTCACACAAGTACATGGTAGAAATAGGGGAAATCATATGAAAAACGTGAATTGAATGGGAAAACCCCTGAACGGAGAAGAACCGGTTGATCCTTTGCGTAGAACACGTGATTTCTCGCCTCTCGGTGCTGAAATCCGTCCTCGGCAGCGTCCGGATCGACTGGTATGAACTTCTGGCCTCCGTTCTCCTTTCCACTGCTCCTCGGTACTTGTGCAATGGCTAATCCGATCTCCCCCCCCCCCCGTCTGGGCGGCCGTCCTTAGGTATAAGTCCCTAATTAGGTCGTTAATTAACTCCAGCCGTCCGATTGAGATCATTAGAAAGCAAACTCATATCCTACGGCGTCGATACCATCGACGCGAGTCGATCGTATCGACCCGCTGCAGTAGCGAACCCTTCCTTTGTCGTGCCCGACATCATCTCGATACCATCCACACGGGTCGATGGTATCGACTTCCTTTAGGCGTCAGTTTTGTCATTTTTTGACGCTGTAGCCTCCGTGCGTCGATGGTATCGACTTGGTGTCGATACTATCGACTGCTTCATCGCCAACAACCTGAAGATGACTCGATACCATCGACATCAAAGTCAATAATATCGAATTTTTCCTGCTTCTTTCGGCTGGAAACCTGTGACCATGTTGATGGTATCGACTTCCGTCGATGGTATCGACGGAAGCAAATACTCGTTTATTCTGAAATTCAAAGACAAGATCACATCAATTCACACAAATAATAATAATTTGACAATTAATGCTCAAAATGATGAAATAAAGGGGATTTGACATAAAATAGTGGCAAAGACCAAAATGGATGAATTATGTAATATTAACCATAAAAATGACAAACTAAAGCATAAAACACATATAAAACAGGTCTATAAATGCGACTCAAAATCATCGCATCAAACTCCCCTAAGCTTGAGCGTTGCTCGCCCTCGAGCAACTAATCCTTAGAATAGAATTGCTAATGTCAACTGAAAAACAACACATCACAATCAACATCCCATATGACTCCCATCGGACATTCACATACCGGCCCTCTCTAACCACGGAACAGTAATTACCCTAAAGGCGACAGTAATCATCCATAAAAGAAATTGACCTCAAAACTGATGAACACTATCACATAAGGCAGTTAACATAATAAAACTCACCGGTTCAGCCTTGGTGCATCTTGTGATCTCCTATACTACGTTACTCGCCCTGACTACCATCTATATGGAAGCAGTTCTCCTGATGTACATTAGTGAGGAGAAATTCACGGTGGCCTACCAGTCCGAGCAACGGGTGGATGAAAATGGGTGGCTCATGGAAGAACGTGGAAGTATTGTACAGTTTCAACCTGCATAAAACAAAAATGTCCTATATGATGCAAATGCACATGAAAAATGTCCTAATGCCTAAAATTGGGTGGAATGATGCATGCACTAACCATCCGTCTCAAAATGAGATGGATATCGAGTTAAGTTACATCATGTACTCAATTATCCTGAAATGCAGGTGATATTGCGTTCCTTTCTCCTTCTTATTCTACTTTCTTCTAAATAACTCTCTTTTTTCATTGTGCAGATTTTTCAGATTTGTTTTTCTTTTTCTTTCTTCTTTTCCAGCCCTTATATCCATAATTGCTTAAAGATAATTACATTGGGCTAATTTTTCTTCATACTCAGAAATTTGCACTAATGAGAAGGTATTGAACAATTTAATTCACCATTGGAGAAAAATTGAGATACATGATATACTTTACGCATGAAAATTATGAATGCAACTACATGGCACGCACCTAAGGGTAATGTGCATGTATCACTATTCTAATTTTTTTCTTCTTTCTATTTATGCAGAATCGTATAGACAATTGCAATGCAAGTCCTATCTAGATGCTATGCAAGCAAAAAGAGTTAAAATTGTACTCTACTTCCAATTCTTGGGTGGATTATGGAAACAATGAAGTGGAACGATCACAAGACTAGATGACTGAACCTTAGAAAGATATTATGTGTCCCTCCTTACTGACCTGTGTAGTAGTTTAGGGGTTCTCTCTTACATCCAATTAGAGTCTCATTACCATCTGGTCAGTTTAGGCTCAAACAACCATTTCCGTCCTCTTTCATGAATCATTAGGGATACAGTTGTGACATTTTGTTTTAAAGTTGACAAAACCAATCATTTTCATAGGATATGTGCCCAAGGCAAAACAAGACAAGCTTTGCACATGTACAGAAATTTTTAAATTCTCTTGATTTTTCCCATGCACAAATAATGAGATGACAAAAACTTTATGACATCCACGATTACACTAGATAGCATGTGGATCCTACAAAAACTAAAAATACAAGAAAACAAATAACAAGCACAAAAGCAATAATGCTAAAAACTAAAAACAATAAAAGATAAAGCTGTTCCAACTACCCCCCTAAGCTTGAATTCGACTATGGCCTCATAGTCCAAAAACAAACTTAAAGATTGGAACAGTGATACCGGATCATTCTTGTTGTGGTGGCGGAGGCCGATATTGCGGCGTCGTGGGGTCCCAAGACGGGTATTGCCCCTGAAAGGTCGGATCATATTGGGGCATCGGAGGAGGTTGTGGGTACCCCCCAAAGTAATTCTGGCTCCAGTAATGATCATAAAACGGCTTCTGCTACTGCTCCATCCTGTGCAACCGATCGTGGATGTTCTCTTGATTGGAGAAAAGAAGGCGCTCATTCTCAAAGATCGCCTGCTGGTTGACATAGAGTCGGTTGGTGGTGTCTTGAATACCAGCATAGGCAGCTGTGTGGTTATGCTGCGTCTGCTGGATGTCTTGAAGCATTGTGTACATCCCTTGCATAGAATAGACATCCTCGCTTGGTTGCGAGGGCTGTGGTGGTGGAGGCCAATGCGGAGAAGATGAAGATGCACCCGGATGCATCCTAGGGCGCTTCTGGGGTGCCACTCGTGATC
Organism: Alisma plantago-aquatica; assembly: GCA_963693085.1. Lineage (NCBI taxonomy): Eukaryota > Viridiplantae > Streptophyta > Magnoliopsida > Alismatales > Alismataceae > Alisma > Alisma plantago-aquatica. The sequence goes on from OY856413.1 coordinate 782,959,232, forward strand.
GAAGAGGTGTGAACGCCTCTTCCTCCTCTTCTGCCGCCTCGTCATCGTCGCCACCATTTTTGTCACCGTCTTCTTCATCGGAATCGATGGCTATGATTGGCCACCAGAAATGATGCGCGCCGTCAATGTTGAAGATGGGGTCGGGTAGAGAACACTCCTGATATGTTTGATTTACGTGGCAGTGTGTGAACGCCATGCCATCTCAGAGAAGAATGAGATTGAACCGGTGTAAATGTTGCAAGTTCACCTTGCTCTTAGTAGATAGAGGAGTGAGGGTCTGGAATTTCAAGTCGAGGTATGAATCCAGCTTGGTGATTAGCCCGCCGAAGTGAATCGGCGCTTTCCTCGTACTCCGCTTCACCGCCAAAACTCGTTGCAGAAAGAAGGCATCCCAGTTGCACTCTTGTTGCGTCAGGAGCTTGTAGAGAAAGAAAAGGTCAGGCTCCTGAAACTTGCTAAGGGCTAGGTCGCCCCGAGCAAACAAGGTGGAGCTCAACATCCGGTGCAAGACCCAGACAAATGGGTGCTCGAAGTCGGCTACCGCGGCGTTGTGGTAGCTAACCGACTTCCCTTGTGGCACCATCACCAACTCGGAGAAGAGAGCGTCGTAGTTGGTGCGGTTATCCGGCCGCCTGTAGTCGTACCGTGAGTGATTCCAGTTGAAGATGTCATTGAACTGCTGGAGGGTGATGGTGTTGTCGCGGTTGTACAGCCGAAAAGACACCCTGCCCTTTTCCCACTCGCGGTCGCTTGCTGATATCTCATTGGGCACAACACAGACGTCCAGTGACACCATGAATTCCGCCACCAGCTCTTTGTACGTTGGCCACTCGCCGAAAAATGGCTGGCCGTCTTCATGGTACTCAAGCTCATCGTGTCCACGGCCCGTTTGGTGGGCCTGCCCCTTCAGTACGTAATCCAGATTTTCCTTGAAGCCAAGATCATTGATCATCTCTGGATCCACGTAATGGGTGGGCTCGATCTTGCGCTTCAGGATTTCTTCGTAAACCTTCTTCACATCCGTGGATGGGTGGACAAGTCGAGGACGTGCGACCGATGATGGCGGTGGTGGCATGAACTCGGGGATGTCAATCATATGAGCGCGTGAGGAAGAAGCTCCGGTTGTATGCACCATTGTTGCGACGAGAAAAGGATTAGAAGAAGAGCTCAGTGAAGATGGAGAATTGAATCTCCGCTCGGTGAAGATCGTCACTCGGTGCTGCTGTTCTTCGGGTTTGGATGGCTCGGGGAAGTGCTCGGCGCAAAGGAAGAAGAGAGCTCTGAAGGTGTGACGTTAAATGACGTCATGAATCTCCTTATATAGACTTGGCCGGCGCCACTGTTGGTCTGTCGATACCATCAACGCGAGTCGATGGTATCGACACCTGTCGATGCTATCCGCCTCCCTCGCGAGTATCGACGGTCGTCGATGGCTGGATCTTGAAACCCAGATCGCTAACGTGTCGATACCATCGACATGGGTCGATGGTATCGACGCTGCACCCGGATCGATGACGTGGAAGCCGCGATCGCCGTCGATGTGTTTGCGCGGATCGGTGACATGGATGGTCGATACCATCGACTTGGGTCAATGGGATCGACTTTTCTTCATTGCGACACCGCCACTTTGCATTTCACCTGTAACCATGTCGATACCATCGACGAGGCTGTCGATGGTATCGAGTTGACTGAGACAAATTGGTCTGCACTTCTCCAGAGATCTCGATGGTATCGACTCCTATGTTGATACTATCGACTTTTCCTTCTCGACCACCTGTAGGTATGTCGATACCATCGACGAGGCCGTCCATGGTATCGACTCAGAACAAAATATGTAGTCGTCAACCTATACCCTTGTCAATACCATCGACCAGTGTGTCGATGGTATCGACTCTGCCTCAGCCTGCACAATTAACAAACGGATCACGGTATCTTCTTTACACTAAAAATTGAACAAAAATAAAGCAACCTACGATTATAAATAAACTATCCTAATGTACCGATGGTTGGGTTGCCTCCCAACAAGTGCCCTTATTTAACGTCTTAGGCTAGACGACTTGAAGCTCATCATCTTGGAATTTTGGGGCATGTGCTTAGAGGATCGTGCAGTAATTTAAATTCAACTCGATCTCCTCCAATTCCCAAGGACAATGTACCTCTCCCTAAGGCAGTCACGACATCCGTCGTTGCTTGAAAAGGTCTTCCTATAAGAATTTCACAACTTTGGAGCGGTGGCATATCTATAACAACAAAATCCACCGGGAATATAAATCGATCCACTTTGATGAGAACATCTTCACATACTCCATATGGTCTCACTAAAGACCCATCCGCCAATTCAATTTTCGCGGCCGACTTCTTGATTTCTTTTAACCCAAGTTTCTGAAATGTCACCAGAGGCATGAGATTTATGCTGGCGCCAGAATCACATTGCGCTTTAGGAAAATGTCAACCACCTATTGAGCAAGGAATGTAGAAGCCTCCTGGGTCTTTCCTCTTCTTTGGCGAACTCCCGTGAATCATAGAGCTCACCGTCTCATTCATCCGAAAAATATCACCGTCTTTTATCCGCCTCTTCTTATTGATGATTTCCTTGATGAACCTCCCATAGGCGGGCACCTTCTCGATCATCTCCACTAATGGAATATTGATGTGGAGTTTTCGGAATATTTCCAAGAATTTCCTAAAATGACGATGCTCTTTCTTTGACTTTGGATTGACCAGTTTTGAAACATCTGCTGCATCAACACGCCTGTGAGGTGGCACATATGAGCTTTTCGGGGTCAACTCCCCTAAGCTTGCTTCAATCACTCCCTCTGACGCGGGCTTTGGCGAGACATCATCAACAGTAATAGCTTGTTGTGGTTCCTCTCTCGCATTCTATGTTTCCACACGTGCACAAACAACCTTCAATTGTTCTTCTTGCCTAGATGGAGATGCAATATTCATAACTCGTTGTGATTTTCTGAAGAAAGGGTTTCTGCCCAGCAGTCCATAGTAAGTGCGTGGATACGGTATCGCCGGTGACGCTTGTGTATTAAAAATCATTTTTCTTTCTTCTTTAGCTTCTTGCACCTGAGATTCCTCCTCATTTCTTACCACAGACATATACTTGACCTGATGGTGTGCTTGGGCCAAGTTTGCATTCTCGGCCGGTTTCTGTTGATTGGCGTGCTTGATGGCCGCCACTTCACTGGAAATCTGTGCCACAGTGGTTTCTAATGCCCGCATCTGTGCTCCATGGCTTTGTAGCGTCTGCCCAAATTTGGTTAGAATATCACCTTGAGATTGTAGTTGTTTACCAAACATAGCCATCATCTCCTGATTTTGCTGCACCATTTGACTAAGTAATTCAGTGTTCTTGTCCTCCACTCTAGGTTGTGGCTTGGCATCCGGATCTTGCAGAAAATTATTCAGATCCTTCCATGAGAACTTTTTGTCCTTTCTCCATGCATAGTCATTGTTTCTATAGCCCTGTTGTTGCATAAATTTAACTTGGGCTTCCTCATCCTCAGATGCATCTTCCTTAGCTAGCAACTTCTTGGCTAGAATATCTAACTTGTCGTTCAGCTCCTTAATTACTTTGGATTCACCTGCAACTCTGACTTGCTCCACAACGCCTCTATCACCCCATGACTATTTCCTAGCCATGTTCTTTAATATCTCCCAACATCTGGTATCCGATTATTCAAAAAGAATCCCGACCCAGCTGAATCCAGATTACTCCTATCGTGCTCGGAGAGAGCAAAATAGAAGATCTTCACCTGTGTTTCTTTATCCAGCCCGTGATGTGGGCACCTCCTCAGCATGACCTGAAATCTCTCCCAGGTCTCCGAATATGTTTCACCGGACTGTTGAGTAAAGTTGTGAATCTTCCTGATCATGTCGTTAGTCTTCTCAGGAGGGAAGAACCTCTCAAAGAAGACCTCCACCATATGGTCCCAGGACTCCACAAATTCGTCATCTAGGTTGTGTAGCCATTCTCGCGCAATTCCCGCTAGTGAACTCGGGAAGAGCTTCAAGTAGAGCGCAGTCTACGGAAATCTGTCAATTTTCACCATATCGCAGTTCTCCACGAATTGACTCAGGTGCGCGACGGGATCCTCATTTTTCAAACCATGGAAAGCGTTAGACTTCACCAAATTAATTAGAGCCGGATCAATCTTATACGTCGGTATATTGATTGCTTGCTTCTTTATCGGCCCTTTAGAAGCAGATGTGGAAGAAGCTTTGATCTTTGCCTAAATCGTTGGTTCGTCGGCCATCTCTTCGTGTTCGGATTCAGAAAGTAATTCCACTTGATGGTCTTGACTGTGGTCACCCTCGTCTTCTGAACCTACTAGTGGAACCTCCGGTGCGTGCCGCGCGTAGTTGGTACTACGCGTCTGCACCATACACAGTACCTGAAAAATAGGAAAATCAAATTTAGTACAGTGCTTGAACAATTATTAAAAATTTATAGAACAATTTAAAAATATTTGAAGTTGTTTCAAAATAAAAATAATAAAAATGTGGCCTAGAATGGCCACTCGTAGCACTCAAAGTGCCAATAATTCGTCGTATCCCCAGCAACGGCGCCAAAAACTTGATGTGTATTTTACTACGCGCTAAAAACACAAGTGTACGCGTCGAGTAGTACAGGCCTTGTGAGGCCCGAGTCGAACACAGGGATACTCGGAAATGTTGGAGACTCCTACTAACTATTTGCGATCAGCTAAGCCGAATAACAAATTGGGGTTGTTGAATAAAATTAAAAGAAACTAAAAATAAAACAAAGCAAACACTCGATTAAAGGTTAATTTAATCAATTCAAAAGGATATCTTTAGGATTGCGGTTTCACCGCGGGTTTTCATTGTATTAGGTTTTATATAATGCCTCACTCTTCTCTCTCTATCCGGGTAATGGCCTGAAAACAGAATTGCCCACTGTCGTGGTACAATTCACTATCTAGGTTTAGGTCGGTTCCACTGTCGTAGCAACCTATACCCTAAACTAGATGCATTATGAACGATCTCTCAGTGTCCACCATTAATTTTACACCACCTTGGTCAAGGGATTTGTCGATTAATGTAGATTTCATCTCTTTTCAACCATTAATCCTTCTTTCAAAGTGATTAAGGGTATTAGGTTATTATTATGGTGATCAAGCATAACAATATATGGAGAAAACGAAACTATACCACGGGTTTAAGAGAGAAAATATGAATTACTATTATAAAACTGTCATACAATGAATCCTCGGGCTACTCCCGGTCCTAAAGATGAAGGGGATTATCCCCGCATGTTCATCTCACACAAGTACATGGTAGAAATAGGGGAAATCATATGAAAAATGTGAATTGAATGGGAAAACCCCTGAACGGAGAAGAACCGGTTGATCCTTTGCGTAGAAAACGTGCTTTCCCGCCTTTCGATGGTGAAATCCGTCCTCGGCAGCGTCCGGATCGACTGGTATGAACTTCTGGCCTCCGTTCTCCTTTCCACTGCTCCTCGGTACTTGTGCAATGGCTAATCCGATTTCCCCCCCCCCCGTCTGGGCAGCCGTCCTTAGGTATAAGTCCCTAATTAGGTCATTAATTAACTCCAGCCGTCCGATTGAGATCATTAGAAAGCAAACTCATATCCTACGGCGTCGATACCATCAACGCGAGTCGATGGTATCGACCCGCTGCAGTAGCGAACCCTTCCTTTGTCGCGCCCGACATCATCTCGATACCATCGACACGGGTCGATGGTATCGACTTCCTTTAGGCGTCGGTTTTGTCGTTTTGCGACGTTGGAGCCTTCGTGCGTCGATGGTATCGACTTGGTGTCGATACTATCGACTACTTCATCGCCAACAACCTGAAGATGACTCGATACCATCGACATCAAAGTCGATAATATCGACTTTTTCCTGCTTCTTTCGGCTGGCAACCTGTGACCATGCCGATGGTATCGACTTCCGTCGATGGTATCGACGGAAGCAAATACTCGTTTGTTCTGAAATTCAAAGACAAGATCACATCAATTCACACAAATAATAATAATTTGACAATTAATGCTCAAAATGATGAAATAAAGGGGATTTGACATAAAATAGTGGCAAAGACCAAAATGGATGAATTAAGCAATATTAACCATAAAAATGACTAATTAAAGCATAAAACACATATAAAATAGGTCTATAAATGTGACTCAAAATCATCGCATCAGTATCATATAAAGCACAAACACTTTGCAAATAAGTTCAAAATTGAGAAATAAACTCTTCTCAAGTCTTAATTACTTTTCAAAAGATTAAGACAAGGTTCTAAACAACTTACTTAGGAAAAACTTCTAGGGCTATCACAAAACCCAGGTCATGGGTGTTACAGTACTGACGGCTTCGACCCAAAACTTCTTTGGAGTGTCATACTCTGGAAGCATATTCCTAGTCATTTCTTGTAGAGACATATTCTTTCTCTCTACAACACCATTTTTTTGAGGTGTTTGAGGTGAAGAAAAGTTATGTGCATAGCCGGATGCCTTACAAAACTGTTCAAATAGATCATTGTCAAATTCTCCCCCATGATCACTTTGGATAGAAACAATTTGGAAAGACGCTTCATTTTCAACTTATTTGTAAAAAGTCAAGAAAACATCAAGAGAATCCCTTTTTGAAATAAGAAAGAAAGTCCAAGTATATTGAGAAAAATCATCGACATATACAAGACAATACTTGCTACCACGAAGCGATTGTGTGCACATTGGCCCAAATAGATCAATGTGAAGAAGCTCAAGAACTTTTTTATTCTAAGGACTCCTTTGGATTTGAATGAGGACTTGGTTTGCTTTCTTTGGGTACAAGGTTTGGCACTCCTCATTCTTTTCAAAATCCAATTTAAGAAATCCCTGAACCACGTCCTTCTTGCTCAACTTCTTCATTTTATGCATATTTCCATGGCCAAGCCTACGGTGCCATAAAGAAATATCATTCAAATTGGCAACAAGACATCTATCAACAATAGGCTTAATCAAGTCAAGCACAATAATATAGAGATTACCATTTCTAGTTCCCTTATATAAACATTGTAGGAGAGGGAATCTAGAAGCAAGCATTCAAGTAAGGTAAAAAGGACAAGATAACATTATCACAAAGTTGACTAACACTTATTAAATTGTGATGTAGGCCATCCACAAGATGTACATTCTTGATGCGAAGTGAATCACCTACATCCCCCTCACCTATAATCTTATCTTTATCATTGTCACCAAATGTAACCGACCCTCCTTTCTTCTTTACGAATTTGTTGAAATGGCTGATGTCACTGATCATGTGATTTGAGCAACCACTATCACCAACCCATTTTCCTTTTACCTACAAGAAAGGAAGATGTCAGTTCTCAACGCAAGATTTGGGATCTGGTGTTAGCTTGGGGACCCATTTCAGGTTTGGGTTGGTCCCCTTCTCTCTATATGTACAATAAGTAGAGTAATAGTCACCACTCTTGTAGTGCACATAAACCATAGGGTTCTTAGATCTAGAGGACTCTCTGATGTGTATTTTACTATGTGCTAAAACACAAGTGAACGCGTCGAGTAGTACAGGCCTCTGTGAGGCTCGAGTCGAACACAGGGATACTCAGAACTATTGGAGACTCCTACTAACTATTTGCGATCAGCTAAGCTGAATAACAAATTGGGGTTTGTTATCAAAATTAAAAGAAAATAAAAATGAAACAAAGCAAACAATCGATTAAAGGTTAATTTAATCAATTCAAAAAGGTATCTTTAGGATTGCGGTTTCACCGCGGGTATTCATTGTATTAGATTTATATAATGCCTCAATCTTCTCTCTCTATCCGGGTAGTGGCCTGAAAATAGAATTACCCACTGTCGTGGTGCAATTCACTACTTAGCTTTAGGTCGGTTCCACCGTCGTAGTAACCTATTCCCTAAACTAAGTGCATTACGAACGATCTCTCAGTTTCCACCATTAATTTTACACCACCTTTGTCAAGGGATTTATCGATTAATGTAGGTTTCATCTCTTTTCAACCGTTAATCCTTCTGTCGAAGTGATTCAGGGCATTAGGTTATTATTATGGTGATCAAGCATAACAATATATGGAGAAAACGAAACTATACCACGGATTTAAGAGAGAAAATATGAATTACTAATATAAAATTGTCATACAATGAATTCCCGGGCTACTCCCGGTCCTAAAGATGGAGGGGATTAGCCCCGCATGTTCATCTCACACAAGTACATGGTAGAAATAGGGGAAATCATATGAAAAACGTGAATTGAATGGGAAAACCCCTGAACGGAGAAGAACTGATTGATCCTTTGTGTAGAAGACGTGCTTTCCCGCCTCTCGGTGGTGAAATCCGTCTTCGACAGCGTCCGGATCGACAGGTATGAACTTCTGGCCTCCGTTCTCCTTTTTCTCGCTCCTCGGCACTTGTGCAATGGCCAAAACCGATTCCCCTTTGTCTGGGTGGCCGTCATTAGGTATAAGTCCCTAATTAGGTCGTTAATTAACTCCAGCCGTCCGATTGAGATCAATCTGAATCCAACGCATATCTGACGGCGTCGATACCATCGACGCGAGTCGATGGTATCGACCCACTACAGTAGCGGCTGGCTGCAAACCCTTCCTTTGCCGCGCCCTTCATCATCTCGATACCATCGACTCGGGTCGATGGTATCGACTTCCTTTAGGCGTCGGTTTTGTCGTTTTGTGATGTTGTAGCCTCCATGTGTCGATGGTATCGACTTACGTCGATAGTATCGACAGCTTCCGCGCCAACAACCTGAAGGTCTCTCGATACCATCAACTTGAGCGTCGATGGTATCGACACTTTGTTGCTCCTTTCGGCTGGCAACATGTGGCCTTGTCGATGGTATCGACTTCCGTCGATGGTATCGACGGAAGCAAATACTTGTTTTTCCTGAAATTTGAAGACAAGATCAAATAAATCCACACAAATAATAATAATGTGATAATGAATGCTCAAAATGATGAAACTAAGAGAACTTGACATAAAATGATGGCAAAGACCAAAATGAGTGAATTATGCAATATTAACCATAAAAATGACTAATAAAAGCACAAAACACATATCAAACAGGTCTATAAATGCAACTCAAAATCATCGCATCAAACTCCCCTAAGCTTGAACATCGCTCGCCCTCGAGCAACTAATCCTTAGAATAGAATTGCAAATGTCAACTGGAAAACAATACACCAACCCAACATCCCATATGACTCCCACTGAACATTCTCAAACCGGCCTTTCCTAACCACAGAACAGTAATTACCCTAAAGGTGACAATAATCATCAATAAAAGAAATTAAACTCCAAACCGATGAACACTATCACATAAGGCAGTTAACATAATAAAATTCGTCGGTTCAGCATTGGTGCATCTCGTGATCGCCTATACTACGTTGCTCGCCCTAGCTACCATCTACATGGAAGCAGTTCTCCTTATATTCATTAGTGAGGAGAAATTCACGGTGGCCTACCAATCCGACAACGGGTGGATGAAAATGGGTGGCTCATGGAAGAAGGTGGAAGTATTGTACAGTTTCAACATGCATAATACAAAAATGTCCTAAGTGATGCAAATGCACATTAGAAATGCCCTAATGCTTAAAATTGGGTGGAATGATGCATGCACTAACCATCCACCTCAAAATGAGATGGATATCTAGTCAAGCTACATCATATACTCAATTATCCTGAAATGTAGGTGATATCATGTTCCTTTCTCCTTCTTATTTAACTTTCTTCTAAATTCTTTTTTTTTATTGCAGATTTTCAGATTTTTTCAGCCCACATATCCATAATTGCTTAAAGATAAGTTTATTGGGCTTTTTCTTCATACTCAAAAAAAAAATTTGCACTATTTAGAAGGTATGGAACAATTAATTCACCATTAGGGAAAAATTGAGATACATGACTTACTTTATGCATGAAGATCATGAATGCAACTACATGGCATGCACCTAAAGGTAATGTGCATGAATCATTGTATTTTTTTTCTTTTTATGCAAAAGTATGGAAAATACCAATGCAAATCCTATCTAAATGCTATGCACACAAAAAGGAATTAAAACTGCACTTTACTTCCAATTCTTAGGTGGATTATGGAAAAATGAAGTGGAACGATCACAAGACTAGATGACTGAACCTTAGAAAGATATTATGTGTCCCTCCTTACTGACCTGTGTAGTAGTTTAGAGGGTTCTCTCTCTTACATCCAATTAAAGTCTCATTACCCTTTGGTTAGGTTAGGCTCAAACAACCATTTCCGGCCACTTTCATGAATCACTAGGAGTATAGGTATGAAATGTTGTTTTAAAGTTGACATAAGCAATCATTTTTGTAGGATGTGTCCCCAAGGTCAAACAAAACAAGCTATCCAAAGACACAAAAATTTTAAATTACCCTTAAATTCCCCATGCACTAACAAACAAGATGACACACTTTTATGACATCCACAATTTACACTAGATAGCGCGTGGATCCTACAAAAAGTAAAGATGTAAGAAACAAATAACAATGCCAAAAACTAAAACAATAAAAGATAGAGTTGTTCCAACTACCCCCCTAAGCGTGAATCCGACTATGGCCTCATAGTCAAAAACAAACTTAAAGATTGGAACAGAGATACCCGATCACTCTTGTGGAGGTGGAGGTGGCTGCGGAGAAGTAGGGTCCCAAGACGGGAACTGCCCTTGGAAGTTCGGCTCATACTGGGGCATTGGTGGAGGCTGTGGATACCCACCAAAATAGCCCTGACTCCAGTAGTGGTCGTAGAATGGCTGTTGCTGTTGCTCCATCCTATGCAGCCGATCATGGATGCTTTCTTGATTGGCAAAAAGAAGGCGCTCATTCTCGAAGATCGCCTGCTGGTTGACGAAAAGCCGGTTGGTGGTGTCTTGAATACCGGCATATGCAGCGGTGTGGCTGTGGTGCGTCTACTGAATGTCTTGGAGCATGCTGTATGATGCATGGGTTTTGAGTCACTTTTATAGGCTTATTTTATATCTGTTTTATGCATGTATTTGTCATTTTCTTGATTATATTTGCATAATTCACTATAGTTGGCCCTTAAACTCTTTTTGCATCAAATTATACTTCTTTTATCATATTTATATGATTTTATATAATCCCCGGACTTATACACATGTTTCGGCACTTTTTCAGGCACTTTTGCATTGTCCGGAGTCGATACTATCGACCCCCAGGTCGATAGTATCGACATTTCATCAAAAAGCAACCCCAAAATGCGATCTTGGAAGGAATAACCTGTGCCATGGTCGATACCATCGACCTTGGGGTCGATACCATCGACAGCGTCGGGATCTGGCGATTTTCAGCACTAAAACGGAGCGTTTTAATCCGACGGTTGAGCTTTTTCGGAGCCGTAAAGTGGTCCTATGACCTAAGAAGAGCACGGACGGCCCGAGGGGAAAAGGACGTTGTGTTGCACAACATCCAAGAAGGAGAGAGAGAGATAGGAGACGAGAGACGAAGGCCGTCAACTGAGCGATCTGAGCACCTCCGACGGGCGATTTTGCTGCCGGAAGACTGCAAAACGCATGTTTCTCGAGGAGGATCTCCAGGAACACCTTTGTATCAGGGGTTACACGAGTTTGCTCCATGTTTCCCATGTTTTTCTTCTCTACTCCTCTGTCTTTCATTGAGATGACCATGCGGGGCTAATCCCCTTTGTCTTTAGGACTGGGAGTAGCCCGGGGAATGCATTGTATGACAATTTTATATTAATAATTCATATTTTCTCTCTTAAATCCGTGGTATAGTTTCATTTTCTCCATATATTGTTATGCTTGATCACCATAATAATAACTTAATGCCCTTAATCACTTCGACAGAAGGATTAACGGTTGAAAAGAGATGAAACCTACATTAATCGATAAATCCCTTGACAAACGAGGTGTAAAATTAATGGTGGAAACTGAGAGATCGGCTGTAATGCGCTTAGTTTAGGGGAATGATTACTACGACGGTGGAATCAACCTAAACCTAAGTAGTGAATTACACCACGACAGTGGGTAATTCTGTTTTCATGCCACTACCCGGATAGAGAGAGAAGATTGAAGAGTTATATGAAACCTAATGCAATGTTGACCCACGGTGAAACCGAAATCCTAAAGATATCCTTTTGAATTGATTAAATCAACCTTTAATCGATTGTTTGCTTTGTTTTATTTTTATTTTCTTTTAATTTCGACAACAAACCCTACTTTGTTATCTGGCTTAGCTGATCGCAAATAGTTAGTAGAAGTCTCCAATAATTCAACGTATCCCTGTGTTTGACTCGGGCCTCACAAAGGCCTATATTACTCGACGCGTACACTTGCGTTTTTAGCACGTAGTAAAATTGCGTCAAGTTTTTGGCGCCGTTGCCGGGGATACGGCGAATTGTTGGCACTTTGAGTGCTACGAGCGGCCACTCTAGGCCAAATTTTTTTTTTTATTTAGATTGAAACAACTTCAAATATTTTTAAATTGTTCAATAATTTTTATACTCGTCATAGCACTGTATTGAACTCGAATTTTCTCTTTTCAGGTACTGTGCATGGTGCAGACGCGTAGTACTAACTACGCGGGTCGCACACCAGAGGTTCCGCTGTCGGGACCAGAAGACGAGGGCGAATATAATCAAGACGAGTTGGAGGATATAAATTCTGAACAGGAACACGAAGAGATGGACGAGCCACAGACAATATGGGAGAAGATCAAGGCTTCTTCCTCGTCCTCTTCCAAAGGGCCTATAAAGAAGCAAGTGCTGAATATTCCGAAATACAAGATTGATCCAGCTTTGATCAACTTGGTGAAGTCTAATGCCTTCCACGGGCTCAAAAATGAAGACCCCGTCGCGCACATAAGTCAGTTTGTGGAGAATTGTGATATGGTAAAGATCGATAGATTTCCACAGGACGTGCTCTACTTGAAGCTCTTCCCGAGTTCACTAGCGGGAATTGCGCGTGAATGGCTGCATAACTTAGATGATGAATATGTGGAGTCTTGGGACCACATGGTTGAGGTCTTCTTCGAGAGGTTCTTTCTGCCCGAAAAGACCAATGACATGATAAGAAAGATCCACAACTTCACTCAACAAGTAGGCGAGACTTATTCTGAGATCTGGGAGAGATTTCAGATCATGCTCAGGCGATGCCCGCATCATGGGCTGGATAAGGAGACCCAAGTGAAGATCTTCTATTTTGCTCTCTCCGAGCATGATAGAAGCAACCTTGATTCAGCTGGTTCCAGATTCTTCTTGAATAACACAGACACTCGATGTTGGGAGATCTTGAGGAATATGGCAAAGAAGCAATCCTGGGGCGACAGAGACGTCGTAGAGCATGTTCAGGCTGTGGGGGAGTCAAAGGCCATCAAAGAGTTAAATGATAAATTAGACCTTCTTGCTAAGAAATTGATTGCCAAAGAAGATGCAGAAGACGATGAAGAAGCTCAGGTCAAATTCATGCAACAACAGGGCTATAGAAATAATGATTATGCTTGGAGGAAGGATAGGAAGTTCTCATGGAAGGATCCTAACAATTTCCTACAAGATCCGGATGCAAAGCCACAACCGAGAGTTGAAGATAAAAGCACTGAGTTGCTTAGTCAAATGGTGCAGCAGAATCAGGAGATGATGGCTATGTTTGGTAAACAATTGCAATCTCAAGGTGATATTCTAACCAAGTTTGGACAGACGCTGCAAAGCCATGGAGCACAAATGCGGGCATTAGAAACCACCGTGGCACATATTTCTAGTGAAGTGGCAGCCATCAAGCACGCCAATCAACAGAAACCGGCCGAGAATGCAAACGTGGCCCAAGCACACCATCAGGTCAAGTATATTTCTGTGGTAAGCAATGAGGAGGAATCTCAGGTGCAAGAAGCTAAAGAGGAAAGAAAAATGACGTTTAATACGCATGCGTCACCGGCGATACCGTATCCACGCACTTATTATGGACTGCCGGGCGGAAACCCTTTCTTCAGAAAATCACAGCGAGTTATGAATATTGTATCTCCCTCTAGAGAAAAAGAACAATTGAAGGTTGTTTGTGCACGTGTGGAGACATCGAATGCGAGAGAGGAACCACAACAAGCTGTTACTATTGACGATGTCTCGCCAAAGCCCACGTCAGAGGGAGTAATTGAAGCAAGTTTAGGGGAGCTGGCCCCGAAAAGCTCATATGTGCCTCCTCACAAGCGTGTCAATGCGGCAGATGTGTCAAGTCGGGACAATCCGAAGCCGAAGAAGGAGCACCGACACTATAGGAAATTCTTGGAAATATTCCGCAAGCTGCATATCAACATTTCGCTGGTGGAAATGATTGAGAAGGTTCCCGCCTATGGGAGGTTCATTAAAGATATAATCAACAAAAAGAGGCGGATCAAAGATACTGATGTATGCAGGATGAATGAAATGGTGAGCTCAATCATTCTTGGGAGCTTACCAGAGAAGAAGAAAGACCCGGGGAGTTTTTATATCCCATGTTCAATAGGTGACCAACATTTTCCACAAGCACAGTGTGATTCGGGCGCCAGCATTAATCTTATGCCTCTGTCCACATTTCAAAAGCTTGGGTTGAAGGAGATAAAGAAATCGGCGGCAACGATTGAGTTGGCAGATGGGTCCATTGTAAGGCCATATGGAGTGTGTGAGGATGTACTCATCAAGGTAGACAGGTTCATCTTCCCGGTAGATTTTGTTGTCATGGACATGCCACAGCTCCAAAGTTGCGAGATGCTATTGGGAAGGCCGTTCCAAGCTACAACTGATGTCATCGCTGCCATTGGGAGAGGTACATTGACCTTGGGGATTGGACATGATCGAGTTCAATTCAAATTGCCACATGACTCATTGGAGACATCTCTTGACAACCCAGGTTAAAGGTATCTTTATGTCAAGCCTAGGACATTAAACAAGGGCGCTTGTTGGGAGGCAACCCAACTTTAGGTTCAATTTTATGTTTGGTTATGTTCTTTTATGTTTATGTACTTAGTTTTTGCTTAGGTTTTGATAATTTTTGTAAAAATGGTACCTTAACTCGTGTTTTGAAGTGTGCAGAATGTTAAGGTCGATACTATCGACACCCATGTCGATAGTATCGAGTTTGGAGAAGTAAACGCTGAAGAAAAGTCGATACCATCGACCCTAGGGTCGATAGTATCGAGATTCCTGAAGATTTACAGAAAAATTGGTGCCAGTAAAGTCGATACCATCGACCCTAGGGTCGATAGTATCGACACTTTTGAGTTCCCAGGCTTTTAGATGTCTCGATTCAACAAAATCGCTGAGTCTGGGTCGATACCATCGACCTTGGTCGATGGTATCGACACCTGCAGGACAGCTACATAAAACAAGCCGTAAAAGGTATCGAAATGAGATTTTTTCGAACCGTTTTTTGCAGAGGAAAGATGGATGAAGCAAGTCACGTCTTAGAACCACTAAGACACAAAAATGGGCCACAAAAAGGAGGGAGATAGCAAGCATCACTTGGTCTACTTGAGCATCTGACCATCCTTCTTCACCACACTTCAAAGCGAACGGTACCGTTGTTCCACCTCTTAAGTGAGAATGTTGACTATGAGGCCATAGTCATATTCAAGCTTAGGGGGGTGTTGGAACAACCCTCTATCTTAGTTTTTACTTACTTATTCATGTTGATTTTACTTTTGAGATATTAGTTGTTTTTATTTTTAGGTTTACCGCTTTTGTAGGATCCACATCTATCTAGTGTAATCGGTGGAGCAATAAATGCATGGTTTCAATTGCAAGTTTTACTCTTGGGTTGTGTGCACATGAAAATATGAGCATATTGAAAACTTTTTGAGCTTATTCTTATGAGTAATTGAGTGGCATAACTGAGGAAGTGCTTGGGTGAGTCAGCTTCAGGATACGGGGACATGAATGACCATCTTTATTGTCCAAGGAAAAGTGATTGACAAGGATGTTTGAGCCCAAACCGACCAAATGCTAACGTGACCTTAGACTAAAGTTTAAGAGAGAAATCCTTTAGTTACCCTGTACACAGGTATTTAGAGAGGGACATATGATATTTTCGAAAGGTTCTGTCAATTAGTCTTGTGATCTGATCCACCGCAATTTCATTCACACTCCACCATAAGAAATGGGAGCACATTACTGTCTTTCACTCTTTGATTGCATACCATGTAGATAGGTCTTGCATTACAACTATTTTCACATTTTTTGCATGAGAATGAAAAAAAAAAGATAGAGTAGTTATACATGCACATTATCCTTAGGTGCATGTCATAGTAGTTGCATAACTGTCATTATGTAGTTGCATTTACATCTTTTGAGCATATTGTACACCATGTATCTTATGTTACTCTGAAAACATTAAAGGTGATGAACTTGTTCCATACCCTCCAAATAGAATGCTTCAGATGCACAAGTATGTAACAAGAAGTGAGCCCGACAAATAATTCATTGTCATCTATGAAAATTAGGGCTTGAAAAAAAAATTTGAAAAAAAAATTGAAAAAAAAGAGAAGAAAAAAGAAAAAAAAAGAATTGAGAAGTAAGTAGGAATGAGAGGGAGAAAGGAACATGTTCTCACTTACATACTAAGAAGAATAAGCACATGGTGTAGTTTTCTTAGATATTCCATCTCACCTTGAGATGGAATGATAGTGCATGCATCATTCCACCAAAAATGTAACATTAGGACATTTTCACTTGCATTTTGCATCATGATAGATCATTAATTTTTGTATTGCATGATTGACTATTATGTGCTTCCATCTCTTCCACAACCACCTATCCCATCCACCCGTTTCTCTAATCGGTAGGCCACCCATGATATTCTCCTCATTTATTAATATCAGGAGATCTGCTTCCATTTAGATGGTAGTTAGGAAATGAGCAACGTAGATAGGAGATCACAAGATGCATCAAGTATGGACCTGATGAGTTTATCATATTAACTGCTTTAATTGATAGTGTTTCACTGATTGGGGGATAGGCATCTTTTACATAGGTCTTTGGTCGCCTGGATGGCAGTTAGTGTTCAGTGGTCAATGAGGGCCGGTTTGTGGAAAGAAAGTGTGGATGATGTAGATTCATTTCATGTATTTATGTCCTGTTGCTGACTTATCTCAACCAGATCCAAAGTTTTGTTGCTCGAGGACGAGTAAGGTTTAAGCTTAGGGGAGTTTGATGCATGGGTTTTGAGTCACTTTTATAGGCTTATTTTATATCTGTTTTATGCATGTTATTGTCATTTTCTTGATTATATTTGCATAATTCACTATAATTGGCCCTTAAACTCTTTTTGCATCAAATTATACTTCTTTTATCATATTTATATGATTTTATATAATCCCCGGACTTATACACATGTTTCGGCACTTTTTCAGGCACTTTTACATTGTCCGGAGTCGATACTATCGACCCCCAGGTCGATAGTATCGACATTTCATCAAAAAGCAACCCCAAAATGCGATCTTGGAAGGAATAACCTGTGCCATGGTCGATACCATCGACCTTGGGGTCGATACCATCGACAGCGTCGGGATCTGGCGATTTTCAGCACTAAAACGGAGCGTTTTAATCCGACGGTTGAGCTTTTTCGGAGCCGTAAAGTGGTCCTATGACCTAAGAAGAGCACGGACGGCCCGAGGGGAAAAAGACGTTGTGTTGCACAACATCCAAGAAGGAGAG
Organism: Alisma plantago-aquatica; assembly: GCA_963693085.1. Classification (NCBI taxonomy): domain Eukaryota; kingdom Viridiplantae; phylum Streptophyta; class Magnoliopsida; order Alismatales; family Alismataceae; genus Alisma; species Alisma plantago-aquatica. Next base: position 782,976,934 of record OY856413.1, read on the forward strand.
AGAGAGAGATAGGAGACGAGAGACGAAGGCCGTCAACTGAGCGATCCGGGCACCTCCGACGGGCGATTTTGCTGCCGGAAGACTGCAAAACGCACGTTTCTCGAGGAGGATCTCCAGGAACACCTTTGTATCAGGGGTTACACGAGTTTGCTCCATGTTTCCCATGTTTTTCTTCTCTACTCCTCTGTCTTTCATTGAGATGACCATGCGGGGCTAATCCCCTTTGTCTTTAGGACCGGGAGTAGCCCGGGGAATGCATTGTATGACAATTTTATATTAATAATTCATATTTTCTCTCTTAAATCCGTGGTATAGTTTCATTTTATCCATATATTGTTATGCTTGATCACCATAATAATAACTTAATGCCCTTAATCACTTCGACAGAAGGATTAACGGTTGAAAAGAGATGAAACCTACATTAATCGATAAATCCCTTGACAAATGAGGTGTAAAATTAATGGTGGAAATTGAGAGATCGGCTGTAATGCGCTTAGTTTAGGGGAATGATTACTACGACGGTGGAATCAACCTAAACCTAAGTAGTGAATTACACCACGACAGTGGGTAATTCTGTTTTCATGCCACTACCCGGATAGAGAGAGAAGATTGAGGAGTTATATGAAACCTAATGCAATGTTGACCCACGGTGAAACCGAAATCCTAAAGATATCCTTTTGAATTGATTAAATCAACCTTTAATCGATTGTTTGCTTTGTTTTATTTTTATTTTCTTTTAATTTCGACAACAAACCCTACTTTGTTATCTGGCTTAGCTGATCGCAAATAGTTAGTAGAAGTCTCCAATAATTCAACGTATCCCTGTGTTCGACTCGGGCCTCACAAAGGCCTATATTACTCGACGCGTACACTTGCGTTTTTAGCACGTAGTAAAATTGCGTCAAGTTTTTGGCGCCGTTGCCGGGGATACGGCGAATTGTTGGCACTTTGAGTGCTACGAGCGGCCACTCTAGGCCAAATTTTTTTTTTATTTAGATTGAAACAACTTCAAATATTTTTAAATTGTTCGATAATTTTTATACTCGTCATAGCACTGTATTGAACTCGAATTTTCTCTTTTCAGGTACTGTGCATGGTGCAGACGCGTAGTACTGACTACACGGGTCGCACACCAGAGGTTTCGCTGCCGGGACCAGAAGACGAGGGCGAATATAATCAAGACGAGCAGGAGGATATAAATTCTGAACACGAACACGAAGAGATGGACGAGCCACAGACAATATGGGAGAAGATCAAGGCTTCTTCCTCGTCCGCTTCCAAAGGGCCTATAAAGAAGCAAGTGCTGAATATTCCGAAATACAAGATTGATCCAGCTTTGATCAACTTGGTGAAGTCTAATGCCTTCCACGGGCTCAAAAATGAAGACCCCGTCGCGCACATAAGTCAGTTTGTGGAGAATTGTGATATGGTAAAGATCGATAGATTTCCACAGGACGTGCTCTACTTGAAGCTCTTCCCGAGTTCACTAGCGGGAATTGCGCGCGAATGGCTGCATAACTTAGATGATGAATATGTGGAGTCTTGGGACCACATGGTTGAGGTCTTCTTCGAGAGGTTCTTTCTGCCCGAAAAGACCAATGACATGATAAGAAAGATCCACAACTTCACTCAACAAGCAGGCGAGACTTATTCTGAGATCTGGGAGAGATTTCAGATCATGCTCAGGCGATGCCCGCATCATGGGCTGGATAAGGAGACCCAAGTGAAGATCTTCTATTTTGCTCTCTCCGAGCATGATAGAAGCAACCTTGATTCAGCTGGTTCCGGATTCTTCTTGAATAACACAGACACTCGATGTTGGGAGATCTTGAGGAATATGGCAAAGAAGCAATCCTGGGGCGACAGAGACGCCGTAGAGCATGTTCAGGCTGTGGGGGAGTCAAAGGCCATCAAAGAGTTAAATGATAAATTAGACCTTCTTGCTAAGAAATTGCTTGCCAAAGAAGATGCAGAAGACGATGAAGAAGCTCAGGTCAAATTCATGCAACAACAGGGCTATAGAAATAATGATTATGTTTGGAGGAAGGATAGGAAGTTCTCATGGAAGGATCCTAACAATTTCCTACAAGATCCGGATGCAAAGCCACAACCGAGAGCTGAAGATAAAAGCACCGAGTTGCTTAGTCAAATGGTGCAGCAGAATCAGGAGATGATGGCTATGTTTGGTAAACAATTGCAATCTCAAGGTGATATTCTAACCAAGTTTGGACAGACGCTGCAAAGCCATGGAGCACAAATGCGGGCATTAGAAACCACCGTGGCACAGATTTCTAGTGAAGTGGCAGCCATCAAGCACGCCAATCAACAGAAACCGGCCGAGAATGCAAACGTGGCCCAAGCACACCATCAGGTCAAGTATATTTCTGTGGTAAGCAATGAGGAGGAATCTCAGGTGCAAGAAGCTAAAGAGGAAAGAAAAATGACGTTTAATACGCATGCGTCACCGGCGATACCGTATCCACGCACTTATTATGGACTGCCGGGCGGAAACCCTTTCTTCAGAAAATCACAGCGAGTTATGAATATTGTATCTCCCTCTAGAGAAAAAGAACAATTGAAGGTTGTTTGTGCACGTTTGGAGACATCGAATGCGAGAGAGGAACCATAACAAGCTGTTACTATTGACGATGTCTCGCCAAAGCCCACGTCAGAGGGAGTAATTGAAGCAATTTTAGGGGAGCTGGCCCCGAAAAGCTCATATGTGCCTCCTCACAAGCGTGTCAATGCGGCAGATGTGTCAAGTCGGGACAATCCGAAGCCGAAGAAGGAGCACCGACACTATAGGAAATTCTTGGAAATATTCCGCAAGCTGCATATCAACATTCCGCTGGTGGAAATGATTGAGAAGGTTCCCGCCTATGGGAGGTTCATTAAAGATATAATCAACAAAAAGAGGCGGATCAAAGATACTGATGTATGCAGGATGAATGAAATGGTGAGCTCAATCATTCTTGGGAGCTTACCAGAGAAGAAGAAAGACCCGGGGAGTTTTTATATCCCATGTTCAATAGGTGACCAACATTTTCCACAAGCACAGTGTGATTCGGGCGCCAGCATTAATCTTATGCCTCTGTCCACATTTCAAAATCTTGGGTTGAAGGAGATAAAGAAATCGGCGGCAACGATTGAGTTGGCAGATGGGTCCATTGTAAGGCCATATGGAGTGTGTGAGGATGTACTCGTCAAGGTAGACAGGTTCATCTTCCCGGTAGATTTTGTTGTCATGGACATGCCACAGCTCCAAAGTTGCGAGATGCTATTGGGAAGGTCGTTCCAAGCTACAACTGATGTCATCGCTGCCATTGGGAGAGGTACATTGACCTTGGGGATTGGACATGATCGAGTTCAATTCAAATTGCCACATGACTCATTGGAGACATCTCTTGACAACCCAGGTTAAAGGTATCTTTATGTCAAGCCTAGTACATTAAACAAGGGCGCTTGTTGGGAGGCAACCCAACTTTAGGTTCAATTTTATGTTTGGTTATGTTCTTTTATGTTTATGTACTTAGTTTTTGCTTAGGTTTTGATAATTTTTGTAAAAATGGTACCTTAACTCGTGTTTTGAAGTGTGTAGAATGTTAAGGTCGATACTATCGACACCCATGTCGATAGTATCGAGTTTGGAGAAGTAAACGCTGAAGAAAAGTTGATACCATCGACCCTAGGGTCGATAGTATCGAGATTCCTGAAGATTTACAGAAAAATTGGTGCCAGTAAAGTCGATACCATCGACCCTAGGGTCGATAGTATCGACACTTTTGAGTTCCCAGGCTTTTAGATGCCTCGATTCAACAAAATCGCTGAGTCTGGGTCGATACCATCGACCTTGGTCGATGGTATCGACACATGCAGGACAGCTACATAAAACAGGCCGTAAAAGGTATCGAAATGAGATTTTTTCGAACCGTTTTTTGCAGAGGAAAGATGGATGAAGCAAGTCACGTCTTAGAACCACTAAGACACAAAAATGGGCCACAAAAAGGAGGGAGATAGCAAGCATCACTTGGTCTACTTGAGCATCTGACCATCCTTCTTCACCACACTTCAAAGCGAACGGTACCGTTGTTCCACCTCTTAAGTGAGAATGTTGACTATGAGGCCATAGTCATATTCAAGCTTAGGGGGGTGTTGGAACAACCCTCTATCTTAGTTTTTACTTACTTATTCATGTTGATTTTACTTTTGAGATATTAGTTGTTTTTATTTTTAGGTTTACCGCTTTCGTAGGATCCACATCTATCTAGTGTAATCTGTGGAGCAATAAATGCATGGTTTCAATTGCAAGTTTTACTCTTGGGTTGTGTGCACATGAAAATATGAGCATATTGAAAACTTTTTGAGCTTATTCTTGTGAGTAATTGAGTGGCATAACTGAGGAAGTGCTTGGGTGAGTCAGCTTCAGGATACGGGGACATGAATGACCATCTTTATTGTCCAAGGAAAAGTGATTGACAAGGATGTTTGAGCCCAAACCGACCAAATGCTAACGTGACCTTAGACTAAAGTTTAAGAGAGAAATCCTTTAGTTACCCTGTACACAGGTCTTTAGAGAGGGACATATGATATTTTCGAAAGGTTCTGTCAATTAGTCTTGTGATCTGATCCACCGCAATTTCATTCACACTCCACCATAAGAAATGGGAGCACATTACTGTCTTTCACTCTTTGATTGCATACCATGTAGATAGGTCTTGCATTACAACTATTTTCACATTTTTTGCATGAGAATGAAAAAAAAAAGATAGAGTAGTTATACATGCACATTATCCTTAGGTGCATGTCATAGTAGTTGCATAACTGTCATTATGTAGTTGCATTTACATCTTTTGAGCATATTGTACACCATGTATCTTATGTTACTCTGAAAACATTAAAGGTGATGAACTTGTTCCATACCCTCCAAATAGAATGCTTCAGATGCACAAGTATGTAACAAGAAGTGAGCCCGACAAATAATTCATTGTCATCTATGAAAATTAGGGCTTGAAAAAAAAATTTGAAAAACAATTTGAAAAAAAAAGAGAAGAAAAAAGAAAAAAAAAGAATTGAGAAGTAAGTAGGAATGAGAGGGAGAAAGGAACATGTTCTCACTTACATACTAAGAAGAATAAGCACATGGTGTAGTTTTCTTAGATATTCCATCTCACCTTGAGATGGAATGATAGTGCATGCATCATTCCACCAAAAATGTAACATTAGGACATTTTCACTTGCATTTTGCATCATGATAGGTCATTAATTTTTGTATTGCATGATTGACTATTATGTGCTTCCATCTCTTCCACAACCACCTATCCCATCCACCCGTTTCTCTAATCGGTAGGCCACCCATGATATTCTCCTCATTTATTAATATCAGGAGATCTGCTTCCATTTAGATGGTAGTTAGGAAATGAGCAACGTAGATAGGAGATCACAAGATGCATCAAGTATGGACCTGATGAGTTTATCATATTAACTGCTTTAATTGATAGTGTTTCACTGATTGGGGGATAGGCATCTTTTACATAGGTCTTTGGTCGCCTGGATGGCAGTTAGTGTTCAGTGGTCAATGAGGGCCGGTTTGTGGAAAGAAAGTGTGGATGATGTAGATTCATTTCATGTATTTATGTCCTGTTGCTGACTTATCTCAACCAGATCCAAAGTTTTGTTGCTCGAGGATGAGCAAGGTTTAAGCTTAGGGGAGTTTGATGCATGGGTTTTGAGTCACTTTTATAGGCTTATTTTATATCTGTTTTATGCATGTATTTGTCATTTTCTTGATTATATTTGCATAATTCACTATAGTTGGCCCTTAAACTCTTTTTGCATCAAATTATACTTCTTTTATCATATTTATATGATTTTATATAATCCCCAGACTTATACACATGTTTCGGTACTTTTTCATGCACTTTTGCATTGTCCGGAGTCGATACTATCGACCCCCAGGTCGATAGTATCGACATTTCATCAAAAAGCAACCCCAAAACGCGATCTTGGAAGGAATAACCTGTGCCATGGTCGATACCATCGACCTTGGGGTCGATACCATCGACAGCGTCGGGATCTGGCGATTTTCAGCACTAAAACGGAGCGTTTTAATCCGACGGTTGAGCTTTTTCGGAGCCGTAAAGTGGTCCTATGACCTAAGAAGAGCACGGACGGCCCGAGGGGAAAAGGACGTTGTGTTGCACAACATCCAAGAAGGAGAGAGAGAGAGATAGGAGACGAGAGACGAAGGCCGTCAACTGAGCGATCTGGGCACCTCCGACGGGCGATTTTGCTGCCGGAAGACTGCAAAACGCACGTTTCTCGAGGAGGATCTCCAGGAACACCTTTGTATCAGGGGTTACACGAGTTTGCTCCATGTTTCCCATGTTTTTCTTCTCTACTCCTCTATCTTTCATTGAGATGACCATGTGGGGCTAATCCCCTTTGTCTTTAGGACCGGGAGTAGCCCGGGGAATGCATTGTATGACAATTTTATATTAATAATTCATATTTTCTCTCTTAAATCCGTGGTATAGTTTCATTTTCTCCATATATTATTATGCTTGATCACCATAATAATAACTTAATGCCCTTAATCACTTCGATAGAAGGATTAACGGTTGAAAAGAGATGAAACCTACATTAATCGATAAATCCCTTGACAAATGAGGTGTAAAATTAATGGTGGAAACTGAGAGATCGGCTGTAATGCGCTTAGTTTAGGGGAATGATTACTACGACGGTGGAATCAACCTAAAACTAAGTAGTGAATTACACCACGACAGTGGGTAATTTTGTTTTCATGCCACTACCCGGATAGAGAGAGAAGATTGAGGAGTTATATGAAACCTAATGCAATGTTGACCCACGGTGAAACCGAAATCCTAAAGATATCCTTTTGAATTGATTAAATCAACCTTTAATCAATTGTTTGCTTTGTTTTATTTTTATTTTCTTTTAATTTCGACAACAAACCCTACTTTGTTATCTGGCTTAGCTGATCGCAAATAGTTAGTAGAAGTCTCCAATAATTCAACGTATCTCTGTGTTCGACTCGGGCCTCACAAAGGCCTATATTACTCGACGCGTACACTTGCGTTTTTAGCATGTAGTAAAATTGCGTCACTGTACATGCCCTGCATAGAGTAAACATCCTCGCTCTGCTGTGAGGACTGCGGCAGTGGAGGCGAATGCAGAGAAGATGATGAAGCACCTGGATGCATCCGAGGACGCTTCCGGGGTGCTACGCATGCTCGAAGAGGTGTGAATGCCTCCTCTTCCTCCTCAGCCTCGTCGTCCTGTCCATCGTCACCGCCGTCATTGCCGCCTTATTCCTCATCGGAGTCGATGGCTATGATTGGCCATCTGAAATGCTGTGTGCCCTCGATGTAGAAGACGGGATCCGGCAGCGCACACTCCTGGTAAGCATGGTTGACGTGGCAGTGCGCGTACGCCAAACCATCCCGTAGAAGAATAAGGTTTGAACGGTGCATATGTTGCATGTTCACCTTACTCCTCGTGGAAAGTGAAGTCATGGTGGAGAAGTTGAGCCCGAGGTAGTGCGCCAACTTGGTGATGAGCCCACCGAAATGAATCGGGGCCTTCCTCATACTCCTCTTTACCGCCAGAACTCACTGCAGGAAAAATGCACCCCAGTTGCATTCTTGTCGCTTCAGGAGCATGTAGAGAAAGAAGAGGTCGGTCTCCTGAAATTTGCTCAGCGCCAGATCGCTACGAGCAAAGAATGTGAAACTCAACATCCGGTGTAGGACCCGGACAAATGGGTGCTCGAAATCCGCTACCGCAGCATTGTGGTAGCTCATTGTCTTGCCCGCCGGCACTGTCACTAGCTCGGCGAAGATTTTTTTCATAATCGGTGCGGGAGTCCGGTCGCCGGTGATCGTGTTGCGAGTGGTTCCAGTTGAAGATGCTGGTAAACTGCCTAAGAGTGATGTTGTAGTCGATGTTGAACAGCCGGAACGACACTCGGCCCTTGATCCACTCACGATCAGTAGCAACTACGTCGTTGGACACGACGCATACATCAAGGGACGCCATGAATTCCGCCACCAACTCTTTGTAGGTGGGCCACTCGCCGAAGAATGGTTGACCATCCCATGGTACTCTAGCTCGGCTGGCCTTCTGGTGGTGTGGTGTGCTTGACCCTTCAGCACATAGGCCAAGTTGGCCTCGAATCCAAGATCGCGGATCATATCCCGGTCCACATACTGGGTAGGCTCGATCTTCCGCTTCAAGATCTCTTCATAGATCTTCTTCACCTCCGTGGATGGGTGAACCAGGCGCGGACGTGATACTGACGCAGTAGGGGGTGGCACGAACTCCATGGTATCCATAGGATTCGCTCGGGAGGATGATGCTCCGGCGACGTGCACCATTGTTGCGAGAGAAACGGGATTAGAAGAAGAGCTTGGGGAAGATGGAGAATTGACTCTCCACTCGGTGAAGATCTTCACTCGGTGTTGCTGCTCTTCGATCTTGGATGGCTCGGGGGAGTGCTCGGCACAAAAGAGGAAGATCACTCTGAAGGTGTGACGTCAAATGACGTAATGACTCTCCTTATATAGACTTGGCCGGCGCCACTGTTGACCCGTCGATACCATCGACGCGAGTCGATGGTATCGACACGTCTCGATGCTATCCGCCCCCCTCGCAAGTATCGACGGCTGTCGATTGCTTGATCTTATAACACGGATCGCTCTTGTGTCGATACCATCGACGCGGGTCGATGGTATTGACGCGACACTCGGATCGATGACGTGGACGCCGCGATCGTCGTCGATTTCTTTGCGTGGATCGGTGACATGGATGGTCGATACCATCGACAGGTGTCGATAGCATCGACTTGGCTTCATTGCGACACCGCCACTTTGCATTTCAACTTGTAACGATGTCGATACCATCAACGAGGCCGTCGATGGTATCGAGTTGACTGAGACAAATCGATCTGAACTTCTCTAGAGATCTCAATGGTATCGACGCCTGTGTCGATACTATCGACTGTTGTTGGGCGACCTGCCTGTATGTGTGTCGATACCATCGACGAGTCCGTCGATAGTATCGAATCAGAATGAACTCTGCAATTGTCAACCTGAACCTATGTCGATACCATCGACCTGAGTGTCGATGGTATCGACTCTGCCTCAGCCTGCACAATGAACAAATGGATCAAGGTATCTTCTTTACACTAAAAATTGAATGAAAATAAAGCAACCTATGATTATAATTAAACTATCCTAATGTACCGATGGTTGGGTTGCCTCCCAACAAGCGCCCTTATTTAACGTCTTAGGCTAGACGGCTTCCGGGCATCTCATTCATCCGAAAGTGTAATGAGTTTAACCTCATTCAATTTTCTCTTGTAATTCTCACCAAAATACAGCTTTAACCTCTGTCCATTCACCAAGAACGTGGCATCACCATCACGCACTAAAATCGCGCCGTGTGGTTTTACCTCTTCCACCACGAACGGTCCACTACACCGGGACTTCAGCTTCCCGGGGTGTAACTTGAGTTGGGAGTTGAACAACAAAACATTATCTCCCTTCTTGAATGTGCGCAACTCAATGTGGCGATCGTGGATTAGTTTTGTGCGCTCCTTGTATATCCGGGCATTCTCATATGCCGTCATCCGTAACTCATCCAGCTCATTCAACTCAAACATTCTCTTTCTTCCTGCTTCATCATAACTTAGATTTAGCCTTCTAAGCGCCCAATGGGCCTTGTGCTCCAACTCCACTGGTAGGTGACAAGCCCGGCCAAACGCCAACCTAAAAGGCGTAGTGCCTATAGGTGTTTTGTAAGCCGTTCTGTATGCCCACAGTGCATCCAGTAGTAGGGCACTCCAATACTTCCTTGTGGATGCCACCCTCCGCTCTAGAATCTTCTTGATTTCACGGTTTGAAACCTCCACTTGGACTTGAGTCTGCAGATGATATGGGGTGCCAATGTTGTGCTTGACCCCATATTTCTTCAATAATGTCGAGAATTTCTGATTCCTAAAGTGTGTACCCCCATCGCTTATTATCATTCGGGGTATCCCAAACCTACAGAAAATATTCTCTTTCACAAACCTGCACACTATAGTAGAATCATTAGTCCTTGTGGGGATTGCTTCCACCCACTTCGACACATAATCAACGGCTAACAAGATATATAAATTGGAGTTCAAGGACACAAAGGGTCCCATGAAGTCTATGCCCCACAAATCAAATACCTCAACTTCCTGAAATACATTCAGGGGCATCTCCTGTCGCTTCGATATATTACCTGCTCGCTGACAAGGATCACATTGCCTCACAAAATCGTAGGCATCCCGAAACAAAGTTGGCCAATAAAGGCCGCTTTCCAACACCTTAGCTGTTGTTCGCGAACTGGCATGGTGTCCTCCCATAGGTGATGCATGGCAATGATGGAGAACACTCTCGTACTCCACTTCAGGCACACACCTGCGTAAGATACCGTCCATGCATTGCTTCAAAAGAATTGGATCATCCCAAAAATAGTATCTTAAAGAATGAAAGAATCTCTTTTTCTCCTGATATGACCAATCTTCCGGGATGATCCCGCAAGCCAAATAATTAACAATTTCAGCGAACCAAGGCTCTTTAGAATTAATTTTTAAAAGTTGTTCATCGGGAAACATCTCAGTTATGGGTATATGCAAATCTTTTTCATCCACCCTATCTAACCTAGACAAATGATCAGCCACTACATTCTCAATTCCAAACTTATCCTTGATTTCAATATTAAATTCCTGTAAAAGCAAAATCCACCTAATGAGTCTAGGCTTTGCGTCTTTTTTCTCCATCAAGTATTTTATTGCAGCATGGTCAGTCCATACAACTACTTTAGATCCAACTAAATACTGCCAAAATTTTTCGAAAGAAAACACGACGGCAAGTAATTCTTTCTCAGTAGTTGTATAATTCAATTGAGCATCATTCAGAGTTTTGGAAGCATAGAAAATCACAGAGGGCTTATTATCCACCCGTTGCCCCAATATGGCTCCTACTGCAAAATTCGAAGCGTCACACATCAATTCGAAGGGTTTTGTCCAATCCGGCGTTTGAACAACTGGGGCAGAAATCAATTTTTCTTTCAAAACATCGAATGCATGAAGACACTTATCGTTAAAATCGAAAACCGCATCTTTCTCCAAAAGTTCGGATAAGGGTTTTGCAATTTTAGAAAAATCCTTTATGAATCGCCGATAGAACCCGGCGTGTCCCAGAAAGCTTCTCACCCCTTTTACAGAATTTGGTGGGGGCAACTTGGAAATCACCTCTATTTTCATCGAGTCTACCTCAAGACCTTTGCTAGACACCTTGTGTCCTAGCACTATTCCCTCTGTCACCATCATGTGACATTTCTCCCAGTTAAGGACCAAGTGTGTGTCCTCACAACGCTGCAACACTTTGTCTAGGTTATAGAGACATTCATCAAACGATGCACCATAAACGAGAAGTCATCCATAAAAACCTCAAGACAGCGCTCTACCATGTCAGAAAATATGGCGAGCATACAGCGTTGAAACGTCGCTGGTGCATTACATAAACCAAACGGCATTCGACGGTAAGCAAAAGTCCCATAAGGACAGGTGAACGTAGACTTCTCTTGATCCAAAGGATCAATCGAGATCTGGTTGTACCCCGAATATCCGTCTAGAAAACAAAAATGCGACCGACCGGAAAGGCGTTCTAAAATTTGATCAATAAACGGTAAAGGAAAATGATCCTTAAGTGTGGCGGCATTCAGACGACAGTAGTCAATACAAACTCGCCACCCAGTTACCAGTCGGGTGGTGACAGGTTCATTCAACAAATTTTTAGTGATAGTAATTCCCCCCTTCTTAGGGACTACCTGTGTGGGACTCACCCAGGTCGAGTCTGATATGGCATAGATAATCCCTGCAGCAAGAAGTTTGATGACCTCCTTCTTCACAACCTCCATCATGCTCGGATTTAAACGTCTTTGAGGCTGAATAACAGGCTTGGCTCCCTCCTCGAGCCGAATCTTGTGCTGACATAGAGTAGGGGAAATCCCCTTGATGTCTGCAATAGACCACCCAAAAGCTCCACGGTGGTTCTTCAGCACTATCAGCAATTGCTCATCCTCGTCCGCACTCAAATAAGCAGATACGTTCACCGGTAACTTGTCTTTCTCAGCTAGAAAGACATACTTGAGATGCGGGGGCAACAGCTTCAATTCTAACTCTGGCGGGCTGATAAGAGATGATTGCAGCGGTGGGGGAAGTACACCTAAATCTTCATAATGCCTCGCATAGAAGCATGGAAGCATCTGAAGCATTTTAGCGCACTCCTTGAGTGATTTACTCCGCATCCAACATAGGTAACATTCAACAAACAAGCCTCTAACGGAAATTCCGGATATGCATCAACAACAGAAATAGCAATCACATCATCCTCCCAAGAAGGCGGAATGTCCTCATTCTCATCATTCGGAAATCCCACAGCTTTACACAAAGAAACAACCTTAGTTTGCTCCATGATATCCACAGCTAAGGTTTCATTATCCATCTTGCTCATCACATGAGCCATGTCCAGAAATGGTTTTCCAAGGCAGAGTGAGATGTTGTGATCCATATGTTTCACCATATTACATTGTTCTTTTTCTTTAGAAGACGCAGTGCTAGAGGGCATGACCATCTCAAAGCGATCATCTGCTATGCCCAAGGTCAAGCGACCTCTTCCCATCTCTAAGATCATGTCGGTTGTAGCTTGGAAAGGATGTCTAAGTAACAACTCGTTGCCATGCTCATCATGCATCTCCATAACCACAAAATCAGCCGGAAAGACAAATCCATCCACCTTTACTAAGACATCTTCACAGATTCCATAAGGCTTCACCACAGAGTTGTCGGCCAATTGAATAGTCATATTGCTCGGCCGTGACTCCTTCAGTCCCAACTTTTTGAATGTCGAAAGGGGCATTAAGTTGATGCTCGCCCCTGAATCACATAGTGCTTCTCCAAATTTAAACTTCCCGATATAGCAAGAAATGTTGAAACACTCTGGATCCTGTCTCTTTGGCGGTAGGGTGCCCATAATGAAGGCACTCACTTGCTCCTTTAGCACAGCAACCTCAGTGTCTGGTATTTTCCTCTTCTTGGTAATGACATCTTTTAGAAACTTCCCTTATGAAGGGATTTGTTCAATGGCTTCCAATAACGGAATATTGACTGAAAGCTTCCTAAAGCTGTCCAAGAATTTCTTGAACTGTGCATCTACCTTCCTTGCCTTCGCACTATTCGGATAAGGGACCGGAACAGCTTGTGCCCTTTGATGGGGTGGCACATAAGGCGTCTTTTTCTGTGGTTCCTCCTCAGCAACCTATTCTTCAGTACCATCCACGGCTATGTCTTCAACTTGCCATATGACTGGCGTGGGCTTCCCCTCATTGGATTTACCTTCAACTTCATCTTGCGGTGTACTTGTTTCATCCATTCTTGGATTCAACACTTTCTTGCCGCTTCTCAGCAGAATAGCCTTAGCTTGCTGGTTTCCCCCGGGAACATTGGTATTCCCCGGAAAACCCAGATGTGTTGGTTTCTTCAAACTAGCTATTTCAGCTGCCATCTGCGCCATGGATGTCTCTATGGTCCTCATTTGAGCCCCATGGCTCTGCAATGTCTGCCCAAATTGATTCATGTATTCTCCTTGTTGCTTGATTTGCTGCCCAAATGTGTTCATTAACTCTTGATTTTTCTTGATGACCTGATTGAGCAACTCTGTGCTCTTGTCCTCTACAGCTGGCGCGGGCTTGGCTTCCGGATACTGCAGAAAATTATTCGGATCCTTCGATGAGAACTTTTTGTCCTTTCTCCATGAGTAGTCATTGTTCATGTACCCTTGTTGTTGTCTCATGTACTTGACTTGAGCCTCATCCTCGGACTCATTTTCTTCTTTTTGCAGTAACTTCTTTGCGAGAAGATCCATCTTCTCATTCATCTCTCTCATTGCCTTTGATTCACTGGCAACTCGTGCTTGCTCAACTGGGCCTCTCTCTCTTTCTCCCCAAGACTGCTTTCTAGCCATGTTCTTGAGTATTTCCCTGCATCTTGTGTCAGTATTGTTCTAAAAAAATCCCGACCCGGCTGAATCCAGATTACTCCTATCATGCTCGGAGAGAGCAAAATAGAAGATTTTCACCTGTGTCTCTTTGTCCAGCCCGTGATGCGGACATCTCCTCAACATAACCTGAAATCGCTCCCAGGTCTCAGAATATGTTTCACCGGCCTGTTGGGTGAAATTGTGAATCTTCTGGATCATGTCGTTAGTCTTCTCAGGATGGAAGAACCTCTCAAAGAAGACTTCCACCATATGGTTCCAAGACTCAACGAACTCATCGTCTAGATTATGTAGACACTCTCTTGCTACTCCCGCCAAGGAACTTGGGAACAGCTTGAGGTACAATGCATCTTGTGGAAACCTGTCTATTTTTACCATGTCGCAGTTCTCAACGAACTGGCTGATGTGTGCAACAGGATCCTCATTCTTCAGCCCATGAAACGCGTTTGATTTCACCAAATTTATCAACGCTAGATCGATCTTATATGTCGGTATGTTGATCGCCTGCTTCTTTATAGGCCCCTTTGAAGCTGATGAGGAAGAAGCTTTGATCTTCTCCCATATGGTTTGTGGCTCGGCCATCTCTTCTGGTTCAGATTCAGAATCTACCTCTTCTTGGTACTCTTGCTCAGAATGCTCCTCGTCCTCAGGTCCCGAAAACGGAACCTCGGGTGTGCGATTGTCGTAGTCTGTACTACGTGTATGCACCATGCAACGTACCTGAAATGAGAGAATTCGAGTTCAGTACTATGCTCAGACAAGTATAAACAATTATAGAGAAATTTAGAAATATTTGAAGTTGTTTCAAAATAATAATAAAAATGTGGCCTAGAGTGGCCGCTCGTAGCACTCAAAGTGCCAACAATTCCGCCGTATCCCCGGCAACGGTGCCAAAAACTTGACGTGTATTTTACTACGCGCTAAAACGCAAGTGAACGCGTCGAGTAGTACAGGCCTCTGTGAGGCCCGAGTCGAACACAGGGATACTCAGAACTATTGGAGACTCCTACTAACTATTTGCGATCAGCTAAGCCGAATAACAAATTGGGGTTTGTTATCAAAATTAAAAGAAAATAAAAATGAAACAAAGCAAACAATCGATTAAAGGTTAATTTAATCAATTCAAAAAGGTATCTTTAGGATTGTGGTTTCACCGCGGGTATTCATTGTATTAGATTTATATAATGCCTCAATCTTCTCTCTCTATCCGGGTAGTGGCCTGAAAACAGAATTACCCACTGTCGTGGTGCAATTCACTACTTAGCTTTAGGTCAGTTCCACCGTCGTAGTAACCTATTCCCTAAACTAAGTGCATTACGAACGATCTCTCAGTTTCCACCATTAATTTTACACCACCTTTGTCAAGGGATTTATCGATTAATGTAGGTTTCGTCTCTTTTCAACCGTTAATCCTGCTGTCGAAGTGATTAAGGGCATTAGGTTATTATTATGGTGATCAAGCATAACAATATATGGAGAAAACGAAACTATACCACGGATTTAAGAGAGAAAATATGAATTACTAATATAAAATTGTCATACAATGAATTCCCGGGATACTCCCGGTCCTAAAGATGGAGGGGATTAGCCCTGCATGTTCATCTCACACAAGTACATGGTAGAAATAGGGGAAATCATATGAAAAATGTGAATTGAATGGGAAAACCCCTGAACGGAGAAGAACAGATTGATCCTTTGTGTAGAACACGTGCTTTCCCGCCTCTCGGTGGTGAAATCCGTCTTCGGCAGCGTCCGGATCGACAGGTATGAACTTCTGGCCTCCGTTCTCCTTTTTCTCGCTCCTCGGCATTTGTGCAATGGCCAAAACTGATTCCCCTTTGTCTGGGCGACCGTCATTAGGTATAAGTCCCTAATTAGGTCGTTAATTAACTCCAGTCGTCTGATTGAGATCAATCTGAATCCAACGCATATCTGACGGTGTCGATACCATCGACGTGAGTCGATGGTATCGACCCACTACAGTAGCGGCTGGCTGCAAACCTTTCCTTTGTTGCGCCCTTCATCATCTCGATACCATCGACTCGGGTCGATGGTATCGACTTCCTTTAGGCGTCGGTTTTGTCGTTTTGCGATGTTGTAGCCTCCATGTGTCGATGGTATCGACTTACGTCGATAGTATCGACAGTTTCCGTGCCAACAACCTGAAGGTCTCTCGATACCATCGACTTGAGCATCGATGGTATCGACACTTTGCTGCTCCTTTCGGCTGGCAACCTGTGGCCTTGTCGATGGTATCGACTTCTATCGATGGTATCGACGGAAGCAAATACTTGTTTTTCCTGAAATTTGAAGACAAGATCAAATAAATCCACACAAATAATAATAATGTGATAATGAATGCTCAAAATGATGAAACTAAGAGAAATTGACATAAAATGATGGAAAAGACCAAAATGAGTGAATTATGCAATATTAACCATAAAAATGACTAATAAAAGCAGAAAACACATATCAAACAGGTCTATAAATGCGACTCAAAATCATCGCATCACTCTCCATGGAAGATAGGAGGCCCCTTGCTCTTTTTCTTACCCTTTCCCTTGTTCTTTCTCTTTGGAGCTCCCCCTACATATCCCAAACCACTTATACCATCTTATATGGTAGAGTGATCTAGAAATTCAATTAGGGACTTCTTCTCCTTGAGAGATTTCTGCAAGGAATCTCTTAGTTTGTGATTATCATCATTAAGAGTAATGACGGTAGAAGATAAGCTAGCAAGATCATCTTGTACATGAAGTAAGTCGGCCTCCAAATAGAGGGCTTTAGTAGGATAAGAATCTTTTTCTAAAGTAAGACTAGCAACTTCATGACTAGGAAATAAAGGTGTAGAAGAGAGATCATTAACGTAAACAAGCAATCTAGCATTTTCAGTTCTAATCAAAACAATCTCATCAAGATAGACTCTATTCTCATCTTTAGTAACATCACAAGCAAGCTTATGATCATCATTTTCAATTTTAAGTAAAGCAAGCTTATCTACTAGGGCTTGGTTTTCTCCCTTAAGATGATTTATGTTCTTAAGATAGATACGATTCTCTACTTCAACTTCATTATATTGGAGCTCAAGTTCAAGAAACTTCTCTTGCAAGGAATCAATTCTATAAAGATGCAACTTCTCATTTTGATCATAAATGTTCATTTTAGAATACAAATCATCCATGATCTTTCCTAGACTTTTCTTTTTAGACTTTCATTCGACATAAGATGAACAAGAAACATTTAACGTGTCAATAAAAGTTTCTTTGGATAACTCATGCAAGCTTACCTGACTTACCTCACCAATGTCTTCACTTGTGGAGGCCATGAGTGCAAGATGGCATTCTCCTTCATCGGAGCTTGATCCACTTCAAGAGGATTCTTCCCAAGACGCATGAGATGCATCCTTTCTCCTCTTGTCCTTCTTATCCTTCCTCTTGTACTCGCCTTCCTTCTTGTATTCATCCTTCTTCTTGTGGATGCTCTTCTGGTAAGCCTTCTTGGCCCTTGGGCATTCATTCTTGTAATGCCCCTTTTGTCTACATTCATAGCATCTAGGAGTTGATGATGAAGAAGACTTTCTCTTCAAGTGCTTTCCCTTGATGTAGTTTTCTTCATGATCACTAGGGACATCATCTTCACTATAGGAGGGTGGAGAGGACCGGTAAGCAAGTTGTTGTTGGAGAATCATTGTCTCCACTTGATTTTTGAAGGCATTGTCTGTGATCTTATTCTTTGATTCCTTCTACTCTTGCTTGGCATCCTCTTCTTACTTGTCTAGACTTGGCTCAGGAGCTTGAATTTTGCTAATGAGCTCCTCAGTAGCAAGTCACCAAGACTTCTAACTTCTTCAATTGAAGTCACCTTGGGTTCCCATCTCTTGGGAAGAGACGTTAGGATCTTGGAGTTGATAGTTCCTCTATCCAAGGTGTGGCCCAAAGCAGCCAACCCATTGATGATGGTGTTGATCCTTGTATACATCTCATAAACTCTTTCCTTCTTGCCCATCTTGAAGTTCTCAAGAAGTCCATTGAGCATATAGATCTTTGACTCTTTGACTTGTTGTGTGCCTTCATATGTAATGAACAACTTTTTCAAATTGCATAGGTTGTGTCACAAGTTGATATTTGGTTAAGCTCACATCATAGATTGTGCATATCACCTTGGCATTGAGCTATGCCTTCTTGAGTGTAGCTTCATCCCAAGTAGCTACATCACCCGTTGGCTCCTTGTAGGGTGCAATCATCACCTTCCAAATGTCAAAATTCATTCCTTGAAGATAGAACTGCATCCATTGTTTCTAATAGAGGAAATTGGTGTCGTTGAAGACTGGGGGTCTCATGAAGAATCCTCCCTCTAGGTTGAGTGACCCAATTAAGTTTTTGTTATGACCGCATCTGAGCTTAATTGGTAAACTAGGGTTTACCTGGATGATTATATGATTAATTGGATTGATCATTGCTTAAATCTAATTAATGATGATAATTCAATTATGATTTTTTTAACCTAATAAGAATGTTAAGTGTTCTATTGTTTGAGAAATTAGGATTTGAGAAATATAAGCCCTATTTGGCTGAAATTAGGGTTTTTATGGTACATGAGTATGGAATTTGATCAGGATAGCAGTGTGGTAAATGATTTTTCATATTTTCTATAAATTTAGTATTTTATTTAATTTTGGATATGATATGTATAACTCAATCATGCATATTGGAGAAAACGTTTAGAATATTTGAGTGTTCTTTGAATGTGGTTCTCGGTCGAACTATACTTCAACCAAAATGCTGATAGAGTGCTTTTTAGTAGTGTATTTTTTATTTTTAATTATTTATTGGTAACATAAAATGATCTTAATTTTAACTGGAGATCTGATACTCAATCATAAACAAAATATAAAATTTTAGTAATTTTTGGATGCGTTTAGACCTTATCAGTAGACGAATTACAGTAACTAACATTTCTGCAGAATTTTGGATAGTAGTGAACTATTCGATTTTTATTTATTTAATGTAAGCTTGGAATGATCCCAAATTTTAATTAGATCTTTGTAACTCAATTATACACAACATTCTAAATTCTCATAATTTTTGGATAAATTTTTATCTCTGAAACACATGAATTCACAGAAACATTTTTATGACAGAACAATCTGCTGAAATAAGAAAAAGTTTAGTGAGGGGTCAATGTGCAATTAACCCAAGCAGCTCAATTGCTCTATATGGTCAACCTAACACACAAGGAGATCTCATAATTCTTGATTCAATCCATAGAAACAAAATCCTAGAGAGAGAGAGAGAGTTAGGGTTTGAGAGGAGAAATTGATGGAGATGTTGACCTAGGGTTTTGCGATCCGAGGAATGATGAAATCATGTAAGTTTAGCTTCTTTGGATATAGTTTCATGGTGAATCTTCTCTCACATTTCAAAATTCCATCCCTACTTTGATTTGATCCAAAATGGTATCAAAAATTCCCCTTTTCTCACTCTTTCTTCATAATCCCTCATTTTTAGGGTTTCCGAGTTGAAAGGAAGAAGAATTGGGTGAATTGCTAGGGATTTGATATGGATTTGAGATTTTCATATATGGGATACATTTTAAGGTGTTTTCACACCTTAGGGTGAGTGGGGACTTCCTTTAAATAGTATATTGCACAAAAATTGGTAAATCAACCATAATCTTTAATTACTTTGTATGTGACTACAAACCCTGAATTGTCTATTTGTTCTAAGTTGTTGCAAAATGATATGAAATGGATTCTTCCTTTGTTTGAATGAATTTCAGATGATAAAATCATATTAGAAATGTATACAATGCATTCTAATGAGAATTCCCTAAGTATTCGCACAGGTTATAAGAGTAAATTGAAATATATGGAATTTGACTATGACTGAAATTTGTTGTATAAATAAATAGAGAAAGTTTCTTATCTTGATCCCCTTGGTTTTAAATGATTTTTATCTAAATTCATAGTACATATATGTCAGATAATATCTTGGATTTCATTTAAAAGTGAGTAGTGTTTGTTTGGTATCTCAGTGAAGAGGGTGAAACCCTAGATGCGAGGAAAGTTGGATATTTGCGAATAGATATCGTGAAATCCATTTGAAGGGATTTTCTTGACATGATAGACTTTATTTATTCAATGTTATTATTGATGCATGATATCCCAGTGAATGGCATGGAAACCCAAATTCAGCTCAGTTCCAAGGTTTCATATATATTTTGATTTTATATGATTTTTTGATAGTAGTCTTTATTCAATAAATGTTTATGTCGCATGAAATCTTTATGGGAGCCATGGGAATAAGTTGTTGCCTAGTGAGAGGTGACAAGATGTGTGATGGCCTTGTGAGCCATGAGAATACTTATACAACCAGTGAAATGAATACATTGGTCTAAGGACCTAGAGGTAATGGTTACATGTTACAGAGGTAACAATGCTATGTGATGATCTAAGGGTTTGAATATACCCAGATCCAGTAATTATGATAATGATGTGAAGGGATGAGAATTCCCAATAATGTGATAAGGGATTGAGATCCCAGGTATCATGTGTTGTAAAGATTTGAAAAGTACGAGATAGATGTAATACACCTTTCTTTGTAGCATTTGTTGTGATTAAATGAAACCCTGAGGGTAGGGTGTTCAATGAATCAAGTATTGTGATATCAATGTTCTCAATTATTATTAATAATTCTTGTCATGATAAATAATTAACTCTTAATTGAGTTATGAGATGAACAACTCAAGATTTGGGTTGATATGCACGTTCTTTTAGAAATTACAGATAAGTTGTAGGTGTTATTGATGATTACTCATATGTAAAGTAATTAACTCTTGTCAGTGTAATAAGATGATAAATTGCATGATTCTAGTGTGTATGTGCCAAGTGGACATGTAATCTATTTATTTAAGAATTTTAGTCTTCATGCATGTATAGTATGTTGATTACTCAATATATTATAGTGTTTTAAATATACTGCTCTGCCAAGTTTAGAATGATATACATGTTGTATTATAACTTCAAATAAGTAGACACAACACTATAGAGACACCAGAGTCAAGTACAAGTAAGAGAATGGTACAATGTAGAAAGAGCTTTCTAGGAATAATAAAATAATAGACTTAGGAGCCCTGAACATCGTAGAACCTCTATGTGAGGTATGTGTCTTAGGGGTGAAATAACCTAACCCTAGTAGCGTCCAGTATACGGGGATCAGAACATGCTATCAGGTGGCACGAGGGATGAAGCCCTAGTGGAATTCTACTTAAATTATAGTTTTCAGTGTCCGACATCAACCAGAAGTCCTAGTGGCACTAGAGTATAGAAAAGCCAAGAGGTGGCTTGAGTCTCCACCTGTGTGCTCAGGTTAGAGGAGTCCAGTTTAGGCCAGAGAGACATTTCCCTGTTGCAGACCAGGAGAGTAGTCAGACTTAGCATTTCACAGGGTGTGTCCACTAAGTCTTGTACGGTGTGATCGTAGTGCACTACGAGTCTTCATATGTAGAGTACATTGCATATGATCAGGGCATAATAAAATGAATGAGAGGTCAAACAAATGTGTACAGTTATTGAATTATTCTTTGTATGTTTCTGAATTATTAGTTCTATTTATGATCAATCAAGCATTTCATATATTGATTCACTCTTATAGATATTTAGAGTATCCTTCCATATTTATGATTGTCAATTATTAGACTCTTTAAAGCTTACTATTGTTATAATTGATATCAATTTCTCAAAAGTATATCTATAATTATATCAGTGCTTTAGACTATTTCTTTGAAATACTTATTCACTAAGCGAGTAGGCTCACCCCTCTACTCACAATTATTAGGGAAATCACATAGACTTGAAGAAGATATCATTGCATCAGAGTAGATCTGCCACAAGAGTTAAGTCTGAGTATAGTTAAGTTCAGTCGGTCCTTGTCGCTCTAGGTCCTTGTAAAGAAATAAGAGAGAGTTGTAAATGATGATGTATAACATTATTCCTCTTTTAGCAATATGTGTGAATCAGCAAGTCTTATGTGCTTAAAAGTATGAGGAACATAATGAATGTTCATACATGCATTTTTACTGTTGAAATCAGATTGAGAAATCAATGTTTAGATTCCCTTGTAAAGTTAGTTTATGTGGTTCAATGCAAGAGAACAAAGAGTTTTGAAAGAGAAGAAAAAGTTAAGGGTGATCTTTGTATTACGTTAAATCCTCAATTTATACCCTAATCTCATGATTAGTGAAAATTGTGAGATAGGGGTGTAACAACTTGGTATCAGAGCTTAGGTTGAGTTGTCAGGGACCATTAAGTTAGTAAGTTAGAGTCATAAGTGTGACTGATAGGAGATTTTATGATGTTAGCTCTGTGTATTTGAGTATTTGGATATTCTAGCTCGGTATCTGAGTACTTGGATCAACCAGTATCAGGCTACTCTGTCTATTCTTTCATGTATACCTTGGCCAAGTATACAGTGGAAGGATGGGTTAGAGAGGAACCCTAGAAATATTAGTGTTAGAAACAAGATAAGTAACATGAATTAAGAGCATAAATATAAAATGAGATAGAACTTTCATTTCATATTGTTATTTTATTGGAGATGAATAGAAATGCTCTTATATGTTTGAATTCAGATATTCAGTATTTTGAAATATATATGGGTCTTTAAGATTTGTTGTACACTATGCAGTTTTAGCATTTATTGATTACATTCTTTGTATCAAGTAGACTAGAAATGATCTTTGAATGAACTTTCCTAAGTGGATATTCTTTCCACATATTTGAGATTAATAGGAGTTGGTTAATCTTAAGTAGCTCTTGGCTTCAGGACGGCAGGTTTGGCCTGGTCTGGCTGGAAGGATGCATTACTGGTATCTAATGACTCCTATTAACAATATGATAAGAGTAGTCTCTGGATAAATTAAACCCACATCATAGGGAGAATATACATACACTAAGGTGTTGAAACATATGGGAAAGATTAGAACAGCTAAGAATTAGTTGGAACTGATATCTGAGACCCAACTTTGGAGCCTCATATGAGAAATTCTTAATTGGGAATAAAGGAACACGACGTAAGGTTCAGATTAAGTTTAATGATTAATATTATATGAACTCTAAATATGAAGTATGGAAAAGATATGAGAAAAGTATGTAAGGCCCAAGGTAGTAAGAATCAATCATGAGGAATGGATTATATAACTGAGTACAATGTTTTATGTACTCCAAAGCAAAGGAAAAATAGAAGAAAAGAGTTAAGTATACGATAAGTAAATATAAGTGAAGAGTCTTCAGAAGAGTTAAAGTAAAGAGAATTAGATAAATATGTAAATCATAAGACTAGGATAAGAAACTAAGTTAAAACAAAGATAAATGTTGGAAATGATGAGCTTGATTAAGGAATGAGGGTTATGATATAATTGAGAGCATGGAATGTATACCTTTATTAATAAGTTTAATACATTCATCCTTACTACCTTTGGATTCCAAGTCTCTATAGAACAACAAACTAGTTTCTAAAAAAAAGTGTAGCTTAACAAAATGAATAAGTTATACAAAGGTAGACTATACTCAGGAAGGAAAAACTTGATATAAGAGAAACTATGTTTCACCCATGCATGAGCCGTTTGATTTAAAATGAAGGATATGTAATGTATAAAACATGAGTTGAAACTAGTAGAGATATTATTGATTTAGAATTTCAACTTCACATTAGTAGAAGGATAAAAAGAAATTTGTGCAACATGGTATACATGATCATACACATGAATAAGCAACATGATCATAAAAGAAAAGTAGAAGTTAAAGATAACAGGTGGAAGAGTAGTATATGGTAAGAGGATTATGGAAAGTAAGGAAGGGTTTGAAACATGGTGGAGTAATATAGATTATAAAAGAAAGAGGTTAGGAGATTCAATCAAGTGCTAGTCAGTCAAGTATCCTTGTTGATAACTAATTAAACCTACATATGACAAATGTATTAATGGGATGTTTGAAGATTAGAACTCTAAGTCTCAGAACTGTCTTCTCTTCCATATATTACTTAATGAGAGAAATGTGGGAATGAAGTGATAAGAAAATGAATCATATTTGATGCATAACCACCATGGTAGAGGCATCTAGTAAATGTAATAATGACACACAATATGATGATGAAACCCTAGAAGGGTAAATTGAGAATGTAATCTATCTGAATGGCCAATTATGATGAAGGAAATTTAATTGATAAGATAAAGGAACTTTAGTAAAAACTTGTGAGATCAAAAGTTTGAATTTCAAATTAAGGGAGCAAAGTCACACCACAATAACGTCATGCTACTGATAAAGGACAAACCCTAGAATATTTAGAGTGGTAGTAGTTCAAGGGTTGTCACTAGTGATTTGACCTTGAATACTAGCATCTCTATAAAACAAGATCATGAAATTTGCACTATGAGAAGTAAACTAGCACTGATAGTAATCCTAGCTAATCTGAAAGGTAGATAAACAATATGGAAATGATTTAGAGCAAAGGATAAGAAATAGATTTGAAATATAAGAGGTGTGTTTTAAACAAAAGGAGAAATATAATATGAGTAAAGTGTGATATGAAATAAATATTTGCAGTAATAGCAAGAATGATGAATACTCTATTCATACCTTGTATGTTTCAATTTTAGGGATGTTTAATCTACATGATTAAAATGAGAAGGATAATTAGCAAAAAGTAAGTAGTAATGAATGAGGAGAGATATAAGAGAAAACAATGCCTTTTAGTAATATGTGAATTTTTTTTTAGAAGTATAATTTGTTGAAGGTATATTAAGGGATGTAAATTGGTTCTACGTATGATTTCAATGTACATGTGCAAGCAATATGTTAATTAAAGGTGTATGATAGTTTAAGTCATTCATACCAGTAATCCATCTTAGTATTGTAAAATTATGGTATGGTGATATGGGTTGAATGATGATGGAACAAATGGAGGGTTACCCTGAATAAGGTAGTCTTACCTATTCACTCATATGAATAGAAGGGATGATAACCATATTGTATTGATGTAACCCTAATGAGGTGTAGCTTGTTATACCTAGCTTTAATATAACTAAGTGATGGTAATTGGGTATGAATAGTCCTTAAATTACTAATACAATTATGGAGTACTCTGTTATTGTTGTTGAAACCCTAGTATGCTATAACGTGATGGTTACACCTTGAATTATGTGTGGGTTCATACTTGAGAATAGTATGGAATGTGATGGTAATGCTTCACCTTATGCATCCATGATCCAATGCGGATGTCGTGAGTAGTAATGTACAATTTTTGTTGAATCTAGTCTTTTAACTCAAGACTATTTTGCTATTTGAGTAGCACAATAGTAAAATTCAAAAGAACATGGTGAACTCTCTTTCGTGATTTAGAGATAATACATAACAATAGTACATATTTAACAGTATGAATTGAGATAGTTGGATCAGATTATCGATGTTGAGGTAACACCTCAAGAGTATGAAAATATTGAAATGGTTATTTCTCTCTCTATACTATGATTGATTGTGGCATAGAGAATTTGTTTGTTATCATTGAGAACTATTTCAAACATGTTGTGATTTAGTAAAGGAATAAAGGACTTAATGTTAAAAACTACATTCAAGTATGAAATACAAGAATATAATGACATGTAAGATTTCAAAAGCTTAAAATAAACCTTGAATGTACTTTACTTGCATATTTATGTTTCGGGGATGAAACCTTTTGGGGGGGAATTGTTATGACCGCATCTGAGCTTAATTGGTAAACTAGGGTTTAACTGGATGATTATATGTTTAATTGGATTGATCATTGCTTAAATATAATTAATGATTATAATTCAATTATTATGTTTTAAACCTAATAATAACGTTAAGTGTTCTATTATTTGAGAAATTAGGGTTTGAGAAATATAAACCCTAGTTGGCTGAAATTAGGGTTTTGATGGTACATGAGTATGAAATTTGATCAGGATAGCAGTGTGATAAATGATTTTTCATATTTTCTACAAATTTTTTCTTTTATTGAATTTTTTATATGATATGGATAACTCAATCATTCATATTGGAGAAAATTTTCCTAATATTTGAGTGTTCTTTGAATATGGTTCTCGGTCGAACTATACTTTGACCAAAATGTTGACAGAGTGCTTTTCAGTAGTGTAGTGTTTTATTTTTAGTTATTTATTGGTAACTCCAAATGATCTGAAATTTTAATTGGAGATATGAAACGCAATCATAAATAACATATAAAATTTTCATAATTTTTGGATGCATTTAGACCTTATAAGTAGACGAATTCCAGTAATTGACATTTTTGTACAATTCTAGATAGCAGTGCACTATTTGATTTTAATTATTTAATGGAAGCTTGGAATGATCTAAAATTTTAATTTAAGCTTTATAACTCAATTATACACAACATTCTAAATTCTAATAATTTTTGGATAAGGTTTGATCTCTGAAATACACGAATTCACATAAACCTTTTTATGACAGAAAAATCAGTTGAAATAAGAAAAAGTTTAGTGAGGGGGCAATGTGCAATTAACCCAAGAAGCTCAATTGCTCTATATGGTCAACCTAACACACAAGGAGCTCTCATAATTCATGATTCAATCTAGATAAATGAAATCCTCAAGAGAGAGAGAGAGAGAGAGAGAGTTAGGGTTTGAGAGGAGAAATTGATGGAGATGATGACCAAGGGTTTTGCGGTCTGAAGAATGATGAAATCATGTAAGTTTAGCTTCTTTGGATATAGTTTCATGGTGAATCTTCTCTCACATGTCAAAATTACGTCCCTCCTCTAATTTGATCCAAAATGGTATCAAAACTTCCCCTTTTCTCACTCTTTCATCATAATCCCTCATTTTTAGAGCTTCCGAGTTGAAAGGAAGAAGAATTGGGTGAATTTCTAGGGATTTGATATGGATTGGAGATTTTTAGATATGGGATACATTTTTAAGGTGTTTTCACACCTTAGGGTGAGTGGGAACTTCCTTTAAACAATATATTGCACGAAAATTGGTTAAATTAACCATAATCTTTAATTGCTTAGTATGCGACTACAAACCCTGAATTGTCTATTTATTCTAAGTTGCTGCAAAATGATAAGAAATGGATTTTTCCTTTGTTTGAATGAATTTCAGATGATAAAATCATATTAGAAATGTATACAATGCATTCTAATGAGAATTCCCTAAGTATTCGCAGAGGTTATAAGAGTAAACTGAAATATAGGGAATTTGTCTATGACTAAAATTTGCTATATAAGTAAATAGAGAAAGTTGCTTATCTAGATCCCCTTGGTTTTGAATGATTATTTATCTAAATTCATAGTACATATATGTCAGATACTATCTTGGATTTCGTTTAAAGTGAGTAGTGTTTTTTTGGTATCTCAGTGAAGAGGGTGAAACCCTAGATGCAAGGAAAGTTGGATATTTGCAAATAGATATCGTGAAATCCATTTGAAGGGATTTTCTTGACATGATAGACTTTATTTATTCAATTTTATTATTGATGCATGATAACCCAGTGAATGGCATGGAAACCCAAATTCAGCTGAGTTCCAAGGTTTCATACATATATTGATTTTATATGATTTGTTGATAGTAGTCTTTATTCAGTGAATGTTTATGTCGCATTGAATCTTTATGGGAGCCATGGGAATAAGTTGTTGCCTAGTGAGAGGTGACAAAATGTGTGATGGCCTTGTGATCCATGAGAATACTTATACAGCCAGTGAAATGAATACCTTGGTCTAAGGACCTAGAGGTAATGGTTACATGTTACAGAGGTAACAATGCTATGTGATGATCTAAAGGTTTGAATACCCAGATCTAGTAATTATGATAATGATGTGAAGGGATGAGAATTCCCAGTAATGTGATAAGGGATTGAGATCTCAGGTATCATGTGTTGTAAAGATTTGAAAAGTACATGATAGATGTAATACACCTTTCTTTGTAGCATTTGTTGTGATTGAATGAAACCATAAGGGTAGGGTGTTCAATGAATCAAGTATTGTGATATCAATGTTCTCAGTTATTATTAATAATTCTTGTCATGATAAGTAATTCACTCTTAATTGAGTTATGAGATGCACAACTCAAGATTTGGGTTGATATGTACGTTCTTTGAGAAATTATAGATAAGTTGTAGGTGTTATTGACGATTACTCATATGTCAAGTAATTAACTCTTATCAGTATAAAAAGATGATAAATTTCACGATTCTAGTGTGTATGTGCCAAGTGGACATGTAATTTGTTTATTTAAGAATTTTAGTCTGCCTGCATGTATAGTATGTTGATTACTCAGTATATTATAGTGTTTTGAATATACTGTTCTGCCAAGTTTATAATGATATACATGTTGTATTATAACTTCAAATAAATAGACGTGACACCATAGAGATACCATAGTCAAGTATAAGTAAGAGAAGGGTCCAATGTAGAAAGAGCTTTCTAGGAATAATAAAATAATAGACTTAGGAGCCTTGAACACCATAGAACCCCTATGTGAGGTCTACGCCTTAGGGGTGAAACAACCTAATCCTGGCAGTGTCCAGTATACGGGGATCGGAACGTGCTATCAGGTGGCACGGGGGACGAAGCCCTAGTAGAAGTTTTCTTAAATTATAGTTTGCAGTGTCCAACATCAACTAGAAGTCCTGGTGGCACTAGAGTACAGAAAAGCCAAGAGGTGGCTTGACTCTCTGCTTGTGTGCTCAGGTTAGAGGAGGAGTCTAGTTTAGGCCAGAGAGTTATTTCCCTGTTGCAGACCAGGAGAGTAGTCAGACTTAGCATTTTCCGGGTGTATCCGCTAACTCTTATACTGTGTGATTGTAGTATACTACGAGTCTTCATATGTAGAGTATATTGCATATGATCAGGGCATAATAAAATGAATGAGAGGTCATAAAAGTATGTAAAGTTATTCAATTATTCTTTGTATGTTTCTGAATTATTAGTTCTCTTTATGATCAATCAAGCATTTCATATATTGATTCACTCTTATCGATATTTAGAGTATCCTGCCATATTTATGATTGTCAATTATTAGACTCTTTAAAGCTTACTGCTGTTATAATTGATATCAATTGCTCAAAAGTATATCTGTAATTATATCAGTGATTTATATTATTTCTTTGAAGTACTCATTCACTGAGCGAGTAGGCTCACCCCTCTACTCACAATTTTTAGGGAAATCACATAGACTTGAAGAAGATATCATTGCATCCGAGTAGATCTGCCACAAGAGTTAAGTCTGAGTATAGTTAAGCTCAGTCGGTCCTTGTCACTCTAGGTCCTTATAAAGAAATAAGAGAGAGTTGTAAATGATGATGTATAACATTATTCCTCTTTTAGCAATATGTGTGAATCAGCAAGTCTTATGTGCTTAAAAGTATGAGGAACATAATGAATGTTCATACATGCATTTTTACTGTTGAATCAGATTAGAGAAATCAATGTTTAGATTCCCTTATAAAGTTGTTTTATGTGGTTCAATGCGAGAAAAAAAAGAGTTTTGAAAGAGAAGAAAAAGTTAAGGGTGATCTTTGTATTACGTTAAATCCTCATTTTATGCCTTATTCTCATGATTAGTGGAAATTGTGAGATCGGGGTGTAACAATTTTCGTCCATCTTCTCATCTTGTGGGAGATGTGTCGAAAAATAATGTGGCTCTAATACCACTTGTTGGATCTTAGGGCTCTAGAGGGGGGTGAATAGAGCTTCAAAACATCCACAAGAATAGTTAGACCTTCAAATTATATCAACTAGGAACAATTGCTAAAGTGAATTTGATGGCAATATAAGAAAGCATAGCAAGGATGAGAAAGAATGAAACAAGCACTTGAACAAGTTGTTTTAGAGTGGTTCCACTCTCTAAACTAGGAGAGAGTCAATCCACTACCTAGAGAGGTCAAGCTCTAGGATTTCTTAACCATGTCTACTCTTTATATTCATTTATAAGAGTTACAACATATGACCTTCCTTTTATGTGACTAGGATACCCACCTTCCCCTTGAGGTCAAGGGAGCCATCAATCTTACAATCAAGGTCTTACCTACCCAAGAGCTAGTCTTCTACCTCACCAAGGTCTTACCCACTCTTGCAGTCAGTTGGATTCCTTCACCAAGGAGATCCCCTTCTTGCATGAGTCTTCGGCCTTGAAGGATTTATCCACTCAGCTCCTTAGATCTTCTATCTTTTCCTCCTCCTTCACTAGGAGAAGCTTGATGAACCTTATTCTATAGCTTGAAGAAGCTTGCACCTTCTCCTTCACTCAGAGAAGTTTTCACCAACAAGATCTTTGAGAAAGGGGTTGGGAAAGGAGAAGCTTGAGAGCTTTACAAGCATACAATGAGGTATTTCTCTCGCACAGATCCTACCTCACTCATAATGACCAATTGAAGTGTAATAAAGAGAGAGAAAGGGGCTCAAGTAGATTGGATGCACTCAAGTATAGCAAGGAGCTTGAATAGCATGAAGGAGCAACCTTGTAATGGATTCCAAGAGTCCTATATATAGATGAGGGTGTCCACTAGAGTGTGGGAATACTTATGAATGTTTTCTATCCATTTTGAGGGTTGAAACATATATAATTTTGACTTTTGCAACTCCCCGACGGCTAGAATCACCTTTTTTATGTTTTCTGTATAGTACATTTGGTCAAATTTCAATAAAGATAACTTGACTGATCACACTATGTGACAAAGCCAATTTAAACCATTGGTTAAGTTTGTCATGGTAGAAACTCGACCGATCCACTTAAATCAGTTTTGTTCTGTAGAGGGATCGGGCGAGTTATGTGAGTGTGCAACTTGACCGATCAAGATCATTCTCAAGATCCATTAAGGATTGGTCGAGTTTGTAAATCAACCGACAAACACCCTGTAATGAATTTTACAAAATGATTTTTTAGTGCTCAAACATTCAAATTAAGTGTCCCTAATTTTTTCTCATCTTAGTTACAAGTCATATCGTCAATACAAATGATTACAAAAATTATCTAAGGTGATTTGGAGTGTTTTCTAAAAACGTATATTTGTATTGCTTTTGACTTGAACTAAAACAAGCTAGAGCTTGATTGGTTTGATCCTTTTCATGTATCTAATGTCTGAATCAATCTCAAACAAACATATTAGATACATATGAATGGAATTGTTAAGTCATTATCAAAATATAGACAATGTATAACACTTAGTTCAACAATTATTTCCTTTAGAGTTTGTCTTCGACATTGAAGTTCTCCATGTATCATCATGTGGTTTAAGAACATCTTTTAGGTGATTAACGTGAAGGAGTCTCAGAAATAGGTGATGTTTGTATAACATTCCTCCTTCCCAAAGGTAAAGTGATGTTTTGCATGACTCTCCTCCTAGATCTAAGTGAAATATATGTGTAGGTGTAGTAGTTTAAGTTAGACCTGTCAAAATGGGTCAAAATCCGCGGGCGCCCATGGGTCGACCCGTTTAAGTTGGGTTTGGGTGGCAACATTTGCCACCCACTGAAAATCACCCAAACCCATACCCACCCGTTTATTAAGCGGGTTTCGCGGGTGATCCGCGGGCACCCACGGGTGACCCAGTTAATTGAAGCAAATATATTATATACATAATATACACATACACCTATTAAAAGATGTTGCTTGTTTTGTACAAGTTAATTCTTTACCTGTATTCTCTTTATTTTGTGTTTGCAATATGTAATAACAAGTACTTGTAATATTAGGAATGCCTAATGTTACATGACAAAATTATGTATTTTTCTTTTGATATTTATCTATGAAAACTACATCGACTCCTAATTTATATCAACATACAACTAGCTGCTACTTTTTCATATATCAAAAACTAATCGAATAGTTTGACGTCAAACATAGTAGTTGGTTGGTTCTTTTGCACTATATTTGACATAAAAACAATAGTTACAAGCTGTTTCAAATATTATTTTTAGTGTTAAAGAAAGCAAATGGTAACTTATTGTTGATTGTACACATTTTATATGGGCATCCGCGGGCAACCCGCAACCCGCTAGGTCGGGTTTGGGTGTGCTTTTCTTCCACCCGTTTAGAAGTGTATCTTTTTGACCCGCACCCGCCAGACCCGCACCCGCAATGACCCAACCCAAACCCAACCCACCCACCCATTTGACAGGTCTAGTTTTTAAGTATCATTTGTCGTCTTTGTACGATCAAGTCCGGGCATCTTAGTTTATTTTTGTAATTAGATGTACACCGTGCTTGAGATCTTGACATACGTGCAGGACCTTTTGTTCTGCAATTATACGAGTTGTTAGATTTTATACTTACGGTTCGAGTTGTATATGTATACGTGAATGTGTGGAAGGAATCGCGATACAGATGCAACTTGTATATGAATTGTGGAGAATTTTGTTATAGTTATAAAGGCTTGTCATGTTACCGCTCATTTTCTTGTTCATCAAAATTTTATTACGTGGTTGTGTGATATTATGACAAGTTTTTGTGTTGATTACTTTAGTTGATCTAGTCTGGGATTTATTCTTAGTCTCGATTTTGTGGTGGTGGGACGCTATAGAAGAAAAAAAATTAGAAAACTCATTTCATCACATGTTAGTAACATTCAGTAATGATTTAAGGTGTAGCCTAGTCCATGTTCAACAAAAGATAAATAAAGGCATTGCGTACTCCATGTATACACCAGACCAATAAATCTGAACTCATTTTGTCACATGTTAGTAAACATTTAGTAATGACTAGTAGTTCCCCTATTTTAAGGCACAGCGGACCAACAAAAGATAAATAAAGGTACAGTCAACAAATTTGAACATGTTAGTAATCACCAGTAGTTGCCCTGTTTTAAGGACGGCCATGTCCCATGATTGGCGCTTTGCTAGGCCCACCATCCATCACGCCATTTCGTTATCAGAGATGGCAAAGGAGCACACGACATGGTAATCCGTCCACGCAATGGAAAGCTTGTTTAATTGAACATCCAAAAACAAAAACCCCACCAGTCCCATGTCCGCACTCGGGGGTAAAGGTTTGTTTGGATAAAGATGCTATCGCGATCATCGTCAACAAACAACATCACCGTCGGAGATAGTGGAGGGGGGACACAACAGCATCACACACAATGATGCAGGGGACCCCGCACGCACTATGAAAGAAAGGGACGGGTCGAGTAAAAATGAGAACCACCACCACTACCGTCCACTTATTCGTTCCGTCTATGACCGAACATCCTTCCCTTGCTGCTCCTCTTACTTCTTGGTGAATCGACCGCCACCCTTCCCTTCTTCTCCGGAGGGCCTCCCGTGCCGACCTTTGTCGGAAAGCTTAGACTGTGACCATGCAACTCAACCCAATACCTCCACCACCAACACGACGGTCCCCGTTGATAGGGATGGAAGGAAAGCGTCCTTCGCCGGCCCTACCCCGAAACGAAACAAAACAAAAACCATGTCTTGCTCTGGACTAAATGGAACAGATGTCAAGGACAGAGGGAGAGGAAGTGAATAGCTAGTTACTCATCGTCCTCCTCCTTATTTGGCTGCCGTGTTAAACAGCCTCCACCACTACTAGATTCGTACTCACAGCCTTACACCAAACAAGCTAACAAACAATTAGAAAGCCGGGTGCTTCTTTTTCTACATTAACAATCAGAAAACCAAGCTTGCACAGACACATCAACATCAAGGATGATGCGCACATTTCCATCCATCCATATCCAAGTGCTGTTGAGCCAAAAAAAAAAAGAAGAAGAAAAGCCAGACAAGGAAGAAGAACAACTCTGGGTGTGTGCGGGTGGCAGCCAGAGGAAGAAAGGAACATGTCAACTGTAGTAGCAGTAGAAGTAGTAGTACTAATTAATAAGCTGTTGTCTGCGTGCAGCAAGTAAACGAGAGATGTGGATGGATGGCAACAACATGTAATCGTGGCAACTGGCAAAAATCAGAAAACAGTCCAAACATGGACAGAAGGAACTACTTCTGCAAGTATGATGATGCTGCCATTTTGTTGTCCCTTCAAGTCATGATGATTCTTCATTCATCATTCTCTTCATGCAGTGGCTCTTTTCGGTTCAGCAGTGTCCGGAGAAGACGAAGACAAGTCACGGGGGTTTTCCTTGTTCCTTGTGCCAGCAGCAGTAGCGACTCCCAGCTGAAGTTGGGCACGGAAGCAGCAAGAAGACAGTCGTCACACACAGGACAGCGCAGACGAAGGTGTGAAAAGAAGTATTTCGTTGAGTTTGGCAAGTCGGGTTAGACAAAAATGTAAAGGTAGATGCAAAGGCAGTCAAAGCACAGGGCAAGTTGTTGTGTTGTGTGGTGGAGCTTTAAACTTACCGACAGCGACGACGGCAGGTCAGAGCTCTTGAGCACGCGCAGCCTTTTCACTGTTGAAACAAACATCCTGCAAGTAGCACACACGAGTACTGTTTGTTATTATGCCAAGACCACTTTGGATTCTTGCATTATTGCCAGAACAAGAGTGTAAAAGTCTGCTTTACTCTACAGTAAACACATGAATGGTAAAATGAAAGAATTTGCTACACACTGAGAGAGCATTCTGGACTTACTTCATAGTTTATCCCAGCATCTGTAGAGGAAGACACCACGTGAAACCCTGTTTTAACTAGTTAATTAAATTATTATGCTTTCTTTTTTTTATTATCCCTTTTATTTACCACCAGAAGGGAATATTGGCAGCAATAGCCCTGCTTTCTTTGGTTTCTGAATTCCTGATATGAATCTACCAACAAAGCTGCACAGCTTTTACAAGTGGGAAGGGGTTTGAATTCTAGCAACGCTGACAATATATGCCTTGTGGACTCAATCATGTCTCACTACACGACAACCATGAGAAAGAAGGAAGCAACAAACAAAGCGACGATAAACTAATCGCCGTCGACCAACAAGCAGGCGAGCAGGTGCAAAGCTAAAAGCCAAGCAGACAGAAAGCAGGGTCTGTGGATTAGTTTATTATACGTGTGTTAAAAAGACAATTAGCTGATGCATATGATACCAGGTTTTATCCGATTGCGAATCACTAAAGCCGCGTTTCACGGGCGTGCGGCGGGCACAAAAAAAGCAGATAATCTGGAAGAGCAGCATCGTCATCGTAATTGGTTTTATTAATTAATCACAGAAGGAGGCTGGCGGTTGGGCCGGTGGCAGGCACCCACCACCCATCGGTCATTCCATTGGGTTTTAACAGCAGCAGCAGGGGAAAAGTAGGTTAATAAGGGAGAGGACGACTTACTCCCAGGGAACATCCCCAACCAATACCCTGTCCCCTTCGTTGTCCTCGTACACCAGCGTGTACTCGCCGCTGCCGTCCAGGAGGCCCGTGATGGCCGGGGTGTTGTCCTGCTGCTCTGCCGACGACGAGCAGCTGGTGCTGGTGCTGGTGCTGCTGCTACCACTTCCGGCGTGGTCCTTGATCATCACCCTTTGTGCTGTCCAAAAGGAAGAAACAAAAGGGTTTGAGGGAATATTAGGAAAAAAGATTATTACAGTAAAAAAAATAAAAGCATCGGCCGACCTTTGTTGGATTCAAGTAAAAATATATAGCACAAACAGAAAGAAAGCAGTTCGTCTTTTACGAATTAATTATTGGGTTAATCTAGCTGCTGCTTTCGTTTAAACTAGGGAGTACAGCTGGGAGGGAATCAAAATGATCTTTTTTGGGTTTGTTACTATAGATGCTTAAACTTATCAAAAATAATCGCAACAACGCCGGTTGTGTAATCTTAAGCATTAATCACGGGGTAATCCATAAGCTAGCTGGTGTTTATCATCTAATGAAGCAGAAACCCGGATAAAACAGAGGCTTTAGTTTTTTGTTTCCCGCATGCATTACATTACCTGCTAGCAAGCCCCGGAACAGCTGGTCCACCGCGGCGGAGAGCCCTTCGTACCCGCTGCATGCGCTGAGGTCGACTTTCCGGCCGATGGGTACGCCATCCATGTTGATCTTCACCAGCATGCTCTTGTTGCTGCCGCCCACGGGCTGCTTGTCTCCAGGTGATGCGGCGGCGTCATTCTGCGGCGAGGACGAGGGTGGTTTCGAGGAGCTGGCTGCCGCGGCGGTGATGTTCTTGCGGAAGGACCGGACAGGCGGCCATCCGACCACCGGCGGCTGGGAAGGCCGGGACTGGGTTGTTGTGAAACTAGAAAGATAATAAGAGAAAACACACACAATTAGAACCACCTGAGGGGTGGGTTTAAACGCATGCAGCGCGGGAAGGAATCATAACTCGTTATGATTCAAGTCCGACAGCGCAATAAATACACAGGTGAACGTGGTAGAGGGAGCAGTCGTGCTGGCAGATACCTAGTCTGAGGCCTGCTGTTGTTCCCAGCAGCAGCCGCATTTGCAGAGGAAGGGGATGCGGCAGCAGGCCGGTGCTGTTGCTGCTGCTTCTCACCACAATCGGCAGCAGCAGCCTTGTGCGTTGCACCTGCTGCTGCTTCTTCCTTGGTGACAACACCCGAACCA
Organism: Alisma plantago-aquatica; assembly: GCA_963693085.1. Taxonomy (NCBI): domain Eukaryota; kingdom Viridiplantae; phylum Streptophyta; class Magnoliopsida; order Alismatales; family Alismataceae; genus Alisma; species Alisma plantago-aquatica. The sequence goes on from OY856413.1 coordinate 783,013,533, forward strand.
AAGAACCCCACTTTTTGCGGCTGGAAGTTAGCTGGTGGAAGAGGAGAAAACCGCCGCATGTTATCAATGTTGAAACAGCAAAAGAACTCAACTTTTTTTTTCCGATACGTTGTATGTATGTTATCTATGTGATTTTAACTAGAAGTTGGTATACCTTGTCGTTTGGAATCCTCGAGGGTGTCCAAGAAGCCCCTCTTTGCACCAGAGGACGTGTTCGGTCTGCCGGAGAAGAGACCAAGGGAGAGAAGAGAAGACGGATCCCCGACGATATTCATCCTTTCCCTGCTGCTACTGGCGACAGATGACAAGTCATCTCCTTCACCAGGGGGACCAAGCCTCAGCTCCAGCTGCTTCTCTACCACCCTAGCAGCACCAGATGAATACACGTTGCCTGCACCTCCTCCGCCGCCGCCTCCCCTGTCGCGCACCATCCACTCAGTCTTGTTCGGGATCAGGTCCAGCAGCTGCGGACGCGGCTCGGCCTTGTTCGAGTGGACGACGCCTTCCATTGATCCGCCGCGTGTGTCTGGAACTTGCTTATCTAACTTGTCCTGTTTTTTTGGTGCCGATCGATCGGAGAAGATATCTCCTTTAATTCTTTCTTGCAAGACTGTACTAAGATGCAAATGGCGAGTATCAGCGAAGCTAAGTCCAACCAAACTCGGGCTTTAAGCACGCGCGGGCGTGATCAAAGTATGATCCAGCTGTTAACAACAACGACGACATGCAACAACATCAAGTCAGCGGCTTTGGATGACGGAAACGGGACGCACACGTTAAGACAAGGTCGTGGTAGATCTCGGAAGCGGGCGGAAGAAACGAAAACAAGAAGAAAAAAAACAATCCCACCAGAGGTAGCGGAGAAAGGAGTCAGCGATATTAGAGAGGGAGAGACAAAACGGAGAGAAACCAACCAGACTACCGTATCTTCTTCTTCCTCCTCCACAGCGGCGTTGTGGAAGGCCGCTGAAACCAGCGAATGGAACTAGCTATATAACAACCGCAAAACAACAACCACGACGGCTCTACAGTTTCCTATATATTACCAGACCACCAGCACTATTACCCCCTTCCTCAAGGCAAGACGGAAAAGAAGACCAGTTGGACGGTGCATACCAAGGACGACGACCTCCTGCTGCCTGCTCCCTCCCTGACTAAGCTGCAGGGAAACCTCAAGCACTTTTATTCCTCTCCCTCTCCTCCACCGTCCAAGCTTCTGTTTTCGTGCTGCACTTTTGTTTCCCTCTCTCTCTCTACGCTTTCCTGCTGTTTTTGCCTCCTCTCTTCTGGTCTCTCTTGTTCAACTTTCACGCATGGAGTGTTCAAAACAGGCGGAGAGGCGGGTACGAAGCCAGTTCCCGGTTGTGTGAAGAAAGAAACAGAGTGATGATGGTTATTAGAGAGATTCGCACCCACCAGCACAGCAGGCCGTGGAGCAAGCAAATAAATGCTTGGTGTGGAATGCAGGGGGAGGGACAGGCTGCGACTCACGCAACGTGTTATATATGGCAATTCTTATTTGTGTACAGGGGAATTGTTTTTGTGTGTGTCTGTGTGTGTGAGTGTGAGAGAGAGAAATGAGAGTCTAGATAGAGAGAGAGAGAGAGATCAACGGTAGTTACTAGCCCTTTTTTAGTACCAAGGTTTAACATTTGGGAAGAGTTTTATTTAATAAAATTGTCGGGACTACTGGCCCCTTTTTAGTACCAAGAATATAAGACGGGACAAGGCCCACGAATATCAATGCTTGAGAATAAGGAGGATGTGGCGCCTCTATTCTAGCTTTTTTTTCTTCCTTCTTTTTTACCAACTCAGGATGTGGCGCTCCACTTACATTTTGTAAACGGATCTAATGTGAAGTGAATAGTGCTCTATCTAATATATGAATATGAATATGAAAAAATAATTAAATCTGATATCTGATTCGATATCATATGTTAACATCTCAATTTGATCTGAACAAACAATATCTTAATTCAAATAAATATTTTCAAAATTTAAGATTTGAATCTAAACTAAATGTGCAGATTTTGTTTAATTTCAGCACACAAGATACACAAATACTCTCATCTCAGGTTGGCAACCCACAACATGCAACAAATACTACATTTATTTTAATTTTTGCATGTGGTATTGAAACGAAACTTGCACAGTGTTAGTTGAAAATACACACAGATTGAACAGATGGAGCATGAAATATTAAAAACCAAACCCCCCACTCTGTATTCATCTCTCTTCCAACTCTCTCATCATCAGACTAGTCGTCGTGGCGCCAAAACCACTATACTTATGCCGCCATAAGTCTACTAGAATGTCATCGTGCCACACCTTCAAGTTCAGCATGTCGCACCTGCACCGCCTACAATCTTGTAGTTCTCGTGCTCGTGATGTCGTCGCACCCGCACTCTTAGTGTCGTTGCAACCGCGCCCACGCTAGTGCCACACCCGCAATAGTTGTCGCAACCACGCCGTTGTTCCACATCACTATCCTACCCAATGAAACTCTATCCTAGAGAGGAAGAGGAAGGACATGGGATTGTTGGCCACCTAGACTTGTAATATATAGATATTATATTTGTAATATGCATATTTACTCACTGTGATGTATTAAAATTAACTTGTGCATAATAAAGTTGTAATATAAAGCAAAAAAGAATAAAGCATTTTGATATTTTATCATTTTTATAATGTTTGTATTGTTTTTTTTAGGAATGTATCTATGTATGAGGCATATGTTATTATGTGGTTATGCATACATGATTCTACAAATATAAAACATAATGAATTGGTACGGTTACCATTTATATCATGTATAATTTTTATTTTTTTTGGTGCAAAAATAGACATTAATAGGCATAATTTTTAAATTACACTAAAAATGTGAACATACATATAAATATATGTTTCACAGTTTTTTATTGATATGTACAATAAGTGGCAGAAGGTATGTGTTAGATTTGAGAATGTTGGCTATGCATATAGAAATTTAGAAATACATATTTGAAAAAAAAAATCATTCAATCTGCTATCTGACCCGATATCCAACAGATATCATATGTTAACATCTGAATTTTATCTGAACAAATAATATCTAAATTCTGATAACATCCCATTTGAACTTAATAATATACATTTAAAGATAATAAATATTTTATATATAAAGAACGTTGATATTACATTATATAAATGACAAAGTGTTCATATTCTTATATTTTATATAAATAATATATATTTGATGATATATGTATGTATTTTTTAGATTCGACTTTATACAAAAATATCCGGTATTCGATTCGAAATTTTCGGATCTGAAATTCGATATTTGAAATCAGATTTGAATTCTACGGATGTCGAATATTTCCAAAATTTGGGATTTGAATCTGAATTGAATGTGCAGATTCTAGATATCCATTTACATGCTTAATTCCAGCACACAAGATACACCAATATTCTCATCTCAATTTTAGAACCCGCAACAGACAACAAATACTACCTATATTTTAATTTTTGCGTGTGGTATTGAAGGAAACTTGCACAGTGTTAGCTAAAAATACTGTTGGGCCTACGGCCCTTTTGTTTTTTCCATCCCATTAGGGCATGCGTGTTGTTTGCGATGCTGAGGTTATAAAACCCTCACATCCACGCAGCCGCTAAGTGGGCATAACACATCCGCAAATCAAAAGCAACGCAACCGCCGCTTTCTCAATTATTCATGACAGAGAGAAAAGTCAAGGAAGAAGAAAGAAGAGAAAGGAAAGAGGGTGACACCACTCTGGTTCTCTTCCCCAGTATACACCGAGTTTTCGATCACAGCCTACATTCTTATTCAGTCCGGGTATTCTCTGCAAGGAGGTGTTGTTCCGGGAGGCCATTTGGTGAGGTGACGTATTGGTTTAGTATTATCTGTATCTCTTCCTTTTGCTCTGTATTCCTCAAGTTTTGGGTCTAAACTTGAGACGAACATTGTAATCTGTTGATTAGTGGATTTTCTCCTTTGGGCTTTGACCCCGTGGTTTTTTCCTCACACATTGTGGGGGTTTTCCACGTAAAATTCTGGTGTTCTTGTGGTTGCCTATTTTTATATTATTTTTGCGTGCCTAGTCCATACGTGCAGGTTATTCTGCATCTTTTTGGCCTGCATCAACCCTTTCAAGTAGTATCAGAGTGTGGGTTGGCTACGTGGACTACATGGATGGCGCAAATAATATGGTAAAATTGACGGCATCAAACTGGCCGATGTGGAAGATAAAGATGGAGGATTTGCTTTACTACAATGATCTTTATGAACCGATTCAGGGAGATGCGAGTAAGCCAGCGGATACAAAATAGGAGGACTGGACAAAGATGAACAGAAAATGCATGGGCTTCATCCGATGCTGGGTTGACGAGTATGTCTTCCACCACATCGCCAACGAGACAAGTGCCCACTCTTTGTGGAAGAAGCTCGAGTCGTTGTACGAGAGGAAGACTACAGGGAACAAGGCATTTCTGATTAAGAAGCTCATCAATATGAATTTCAAGGAAGACAACAATATATTAGTGCACCTGAATGATTTTAAGAGCATGGTGAATTAGCTAGCCATGATGGGTTTGTCACTTGATGACGAGTTGCAGGCGCTACTACTTCTTGGTTCTTTACCTGACAACTGGGAGACCTTGGTGATTTCTACTAGCAACTCTGCTCCATACGGGAAATTGACTTTGGATTTGGTGTCCAATACCTTGCTGAATGAAGAGACGAGACGACACAGCTCAGTAGAGACGTCAGTTTCACATGCCCTTGTTGCTGAGGATATGGGGAGGAGTCAGAGTCGTGGCCAGGGTGGTGACAAAGGAAAGTCAAAGCACAGGTCAAAGTCCAAAAGTAAGGTAGTTTGTCATTACTGCAACAAGTACTAGTACATAACCGACCTTTAGTGTCGGTTATTTAAGGCCTTTAGTGTCGGTTTTAATGTGACATCTATGTGGGCGCCGCTAAAAGGCCAACTGTTAGGCCTCGGTTCTCAAACTGACGCCACAACCCTTCATGCGCCACTGAAAACACGCCAGCAGGGGGGTATAGGCGTCGGTTCTTAACTTTGAAACCGAAACCATAAACCTTCGCGCCACAGAAAGGGCGCCATCTAGGGCATTATTAGCGTCGGTTTATTAGTGATAACCGATGCCATCACACCAGCTGCCACGGCCGTGCTGGCCAGCATGACCGTGTTATTTGGCCCGTTGTCACGGCCGTGCTAGCCAGCACGGTGATAACGCCAAATTTTGTGATGTTTTAGACTATTTTTCTGCTATCAAAATTGCCCTTTTAAACTGTTTTCCTCTCTTTTATATGTACTTTCGCAATAATTGGCCAAACGACGCTCTTAATCTAATATTTCCATCTTTTGTAGAGTTTTTCCTCATTTTGGTACATTTTGCCATCAATGAGGCCGTACCGGCCCACAAATAAGCTCCACCTGCATCGGCCTTCCAGATGCCCGATACGATCGCTGCCCGATAGGGTAGCGCAACACAACGACGCGCGACAGAGGGATGCCGCGCAAGAAGAAACTGACAGACGACGTGTCTTTTACCCTACAGGGAGCCGAGCTCGCCACGACAACCCAAGCTTGTCGCGCAACACAGGCCACCCACCGGCAGACGCCGCCCTTCACGTGACCGACAGCCGACATCCATGTGTCGAGCGATATGTGTATCGGCCGTCCACCGACCCCGCGAATAAGGAGGACATGTGGCGCTTCAAGCACCATAACTTTCCCCAACCGCTGCCTATAAATAGCAGCTACAGGAAGCCGAAAAGACAGGTCAGAACCTTGAGCAAATATTCGGAGGAAGCTGCGAGAGCAGAAGTATCGCGCCTGAGTGTCTGTGCCGGGCAACTCTAGGTGAGCTATTCCTCGTCCCGAGAGGGAGGGGATGGTTCACTTAGGACTGTCCCGGGCGACACTGCAGACCGATATCGGCCAACGTGGATGAGCGACACAAGTGCCCGACATAGATGCATCACTACTAGCCTGACACGATATCGAACCCGATACGCTTCACCCGTCATGGCGTGCCGCCCGAGAGGGTGCTGCCCGACTTGAGCGTATCAGCCATGGTCCTTGAACGATACAATCGGCCATCACAGTGTGCCGCCTGAGAGGGTGTGCCACCCGACACTATTATATCGGGCTAGGCTCCTGACCGGTATCGTGCTGGAGAGCCGCTGTAGTCAGTCGTCCTTCTACATCAAGAAGGCGACCTCTATCTTTATTTCTATTATTTAATTCTTTACTTATGCATTGTAATTAAGACCCTTTTTGTTTATGGAAATGGAAGAGTTTAATTATCTGTTGTTGTATGCTTGGCACCCTTGTTGGATGGATGCTACGTTTAATATCTGAACTCTAGCTTGCATGTTGCATCGCGTTCCGATTAGCTATCAAATTGCGTTTTCCCGTCACAACATCTTTGAGAGAGGTGTTGTGGCTCTAGTGTTTGGTCCAATTCTGGAGTACGAGAGTGCCCGGAATCAGAGTTGCTTCAGTAACATTTCACTCTAACTTAAAGTCCAGCAACCTCGAGAGTGGTGTTGATGCTTAGTTAGAGGTACCCGCTCTGAGAGGAGGGGTACAGGATGTTCATGCTGCCACTTGTTTTACCAGAGTTTTCTCCTTCGTACCTTGCGATAGCTCTAGTATTATCTCTCTGTTTCTGTTGCATGAAAACCCCTAAAAACGGCTAAATGCTTAAAATCTAAGTTTTCCTTGTAACTCCAGTTGGAGATAGGGTTTTCTCTTGTTTTATCATTCTTGTTCTGTTGTTCCCTTTTGGGAACTTTATCATATCTCTACCCTTGCCAGAGTGTAGCGTGTCGATTTTGAGTTCTCAACACTACCACTCTCGTCCTTGTGTTCGACCCCGTAAACAAAGTTGTGGGGGCCTAGAAGGATTCGGGTTATAAATGTAAAAGCTCGACTACCTCATATCCGCCTCCAATTTTAGGACGCACGATTTAGGCCGGTCACACAACCGTGGTGTCTGGGCCGCTGCCACGACCGAGGTTGTTACAACCCCAACTTTTGGGTTCATTTGGTGAGAACTGTAATTTCTCATATTAAAGATAATTGAACAAAGAATGGTATAATTTATTTTGAATACATGGATTTTGTTTACAATAGCCTTGATGTTTGTATTGTGGGCTGTATTGGCTATTGGGCCCAAATAATAAAGAAAATTCAATTAGTAATTGAATAATTGAATATTTGAAAAAAGGGAAATATGGAAACGTTTAGAGGGCACATCCAAAGAGGATTCCATGCCTCTTGGGTTCCTTGGGTTCCAAGGAGTCCAAAGTTGCAAAGAAAAACAATAAGAAAAAGAAAAGATTAATTAAGTATTTCTTTATTAAGAAAGAAATCGGAAAACAATGGTAAAAGGTGGAAAACAAGTGAAAAGAGGTATAATTGAGTTATCCTTAGTGGAATTTCATATTTCAAGAATTCCTAATGGTAAAAGGAATACTAATGAGGAAAATAAAAGAGAAATAAAGAGAAATCCTCAAAAAGAAATATTTTAATAATAAATACACATGATAATGAAGAATAATGCATTTAGATGCATCCAGAAGGGTAATGAGTATCCAATAAAAAGGATTTCGAATTAATGGAGTGTCTTGGGATCCAAGGAGTCCCAATAAAGAGGAAAGAAAGAGAAAATACCAAAATTACAAAATAAAAGGATAATGTGATACATTATTAATGAATTTTGTGTTGTTTTTCAAAAGGTGGTATTTTCTATTAAAAGAAAACATGGTTTCGTGACAAATAACTAACATGCAAGATTAAAGAGAATAAGGGAGAGGAATTTCGAATTCCAAAATATCCATGCAAGAAGGAATATCAAGGAAGTAGGAGATAATGAAGAGAGAGAGAGAGATGATTGCTTCAAAACCAAGGAAAGTGTGTTTCCTTTCGAGTTTGGGACTTGAGTCCTCATGAGGCATGCCTTAGGGATTCATACTCCACCCTATAAAAGGGGTAGACCCCTGGATCGAGCTCTAGAGAATCCCAAGGATTCTTCTCTCTCTCCCATCGTCTTCCTTATGTGTAAACCCTAGAGAGGGTGTAGACCTATCCTTGGAGCAACGAGGGTTAGTTTGGTGATCCTGTTGGAGGCTATAAGGTCCCACGACCACCTGGGAAGGATCGGGCATCACCACCTCGCCGTCGTCTTTGTGCAAACATTGCAGGAGGACTGCAATGTGACCGCGGGTCACAGGACCTGTACTCCTGCACCCGGCCCTCCGGGCCACCGGTCGGAGCTTGGGCAGGCGTGGAGGTTGACGTCGGAGGTAGGGTGACCGTCGCCGATGACCCTCGAGGTCCAGGGAGGAAGATGAAGTCGCACCATGGGCGGCTAGGGCAGTCGCAGGATGAGTTGCGTAAGGTTGAAGACGGAGATGGCATTGGACAGAAACGCCCCTCCGCGGGCTGAAGCGCTGCCCACTTACGCGGGGGAAATTTTGAAAATCAACTATGTTCCCAAAAACACAAGGCACGTTGCATGGAAAGGGGACACATGGCGCCCTCTGATTGGCCATAGTAAGTGGAATTTGCTAAATTCATAGTAAATAATTGGTAGGTCGAATAAGGACATGTTATACATGAAAGTTGATCAGAAAAACGTGAAGAATCCATTAAAAATATAATTGAAGCATGATTCCTTTTGAAATTCAAAAAGTAATGGAAGATATCAACTTTAATGTATTATTGTTTAAAGAACCCTATTTTGATATGATTAATGTGATTAGTAGGGTTTAATATATAATTAAAGTTGATATTAGCTTGTTAATGATAAAAGGGACATTAGGAATAAAAAGAATGAACTTTGCACATAATTTGCTTAATTTAGAGTTTATGTACATAAATAGGCTTTAATGGGCCTTGAAACCCTAATGTTGATAATTAATGGCTTTAATTATTCAATTTCATGTATCAAACTGAGTTTTCATGGTTATAAGCTATTTCGAGCAGTAAAGTTCCTAATTATGGATAAATACCCTAAATGTAGTAATTAGGGTTTTCTGATGAATAAAATATAGAATTAATGGTAAATCGAGTTCATATGTGTTTTGGACCATAATGAACTATAAATTGATGATAAATGTGTATAATGATCTTATCATGGATTAAAGGGATAAAAATAGTAGCTTTAATGTAAAAGAGGCTTAACGAGCTTAATTAATGGTTAATTATGCCTTTAATCTGGAATTATGGATTAGATGTGGAAATAATTAGGGTTGGTAATCAATTGTATTAAATTAGGAAACCCTAATTGCAATAGAAACCCTAAAAGTGAATTAGAAACCCTAGGAAGTGAGCTAGGTTTAATGGATCTTGATGACATGAATAATAAAAAGGGAATTACATGATTATTTCAGGATCTTGTTGAAAATGCTTGCTTGCTTGGATTCTTATTTGCATGGATATTTCTGTTCAAATCTTCAGATCAGGTATGTGGTTAATTATGAATAACCGCCTTAGTTTCTCGCGGATTTTTCAGATGGTTAATCACATTGAATGCAAATCATCTGTTGGATGTTCATACTTGCAAATCATAAAGTCATTATGATTATCACATTAAAAATAGAAGTATGTATTCTCGCACCTACCTGCCACCCTGATGGATGATGCCAAAGGTCAGGCCCAGATGGGTAGACCAATGGACACCTTGAGTGGTGACCCCAGGCACCAAGCTCGGGAATGAGAAGGTGGCCTATGATATTGCATGACTAGTGGACACCATGAGGGGTGACACCCAGGCACCAAGCTCGAGATTGAGAAGGTGGCCTTAAGTCATTGGCAAAGGGAGCCCTAAGGTGGGTATGCCAGGGTTAGGGCAAAAGCGGTGGAGAATGTCATACTGAAAAGTGTAATTTGGCTTGTTAATTAATTTGATTGTTATTATTAAATTGTTATCCATATTTGCAAGTTTTTTGTTGTTCCCACATACCAGTATATTTCGATATACTGACCGACATTTTGTTTGTCGGCGTTTTAGGAACAACATTTGGAAGAACAAACAGTAAAGTGACACATTGTGGAAATAAGAAATAAAGTGCAAGGAGGATTAGATAAATAATTCAAGCTCTGGATAGATAGATTTACAAAGTTTTCAAAGGTAAGTAAAGTTTTAATTTTATACCAAATTCCAGTTAGTTAGTAGAATTTCATAATTATTATTGATCATTTGTCGAACCTTTGATCCTATTAATTGAATAATGGCTCTGACCTTCGGGTCTCCCTTAATTGGGGGTTACGGGGAGGCGGGGTCATTACAATTGGTATCAGAGCATAGGTTCCTCACTTAATCGTTAATAATTATTAAATTTTACAAACCCCATAGAACCCAAGGGAGTTATTAGAGGATTGTCCGAAAGATTGAGGTGTCTAGAAAAGGATCACGTCCAGGGGCTGGCAATATTTTCCTCCGCACCGCTAGTCGGAATACGGGGACTCTCGGATTGTGTGACTGCCTGGCCGATGTCTTAGGATATGACTCGAAATAAGATACCTTTAGGACTCTCTCATCTTGTTCATCCCTTCTCAACTCAAATTCTGTTAAGGACCTTAAGGATTATGGTTTTCTCTCTTCTCCTCACCCTCTTGAGGTATGGGTAAGGTTAATAAGGTCTAAGGAATCCTCCACCAAATTAATGAAAAGAATGTAAATAAGATGTCATGGACATAAGCTTAATAGATTAAGCGCAAACTAAAGAATAGATACACGCTTAGGTCGTATGATATAAGTTGTCATTGCCCTCAGGAGAGACCTGAGGCTAGACCTTCTTGTCAGGAGGATGAGTAGAGAAAGTGAGTCTTTGAGGTAGAGATCTCCATTAAAGTAGAGATCTAGCACATCCTTTAAGGATGATGTTAACCCTAACCCTAAGTGGAGGTTAGAGAGAGAGATGAAATGATGAGTTAGATGACATGGTTGACTGGGTATTTGGATAGATATGCTTTTGGATTGTCATATGAGCCATGAGAGGTTGGATGACCTAGCACCTTTGGCAACCCAACCCTAGGAAGGGTCGAGCATGTTTGAGCGAAGGATAGCTCCTTCATGGATGAAGTTAATAGAACCCTATCGGCTTGTGCAGGTAGGGTATAGCTTGCACCCAGAGTACGTCAGTAATTGTAAGGACCCTGACCTTCATTTAGGGTTTACCCTGTTTGTTTTACCTTGATGCTTTGGTGCTTGCTAATCACTTTTAGTGGTGATTATGGTTTGGTTGTGCTTTGTTGAGAGTTGGAGGTGTAACTTGCAAATAACCCAAGTCTAGGGTTTGTGAACAAGTTTGCCATCTTGTGAGGTGTTCCTCTCTCTCTTTGCTTCCTCTAGTATAGAAAGGAAGGTTTGGGCTCGTTGCTTGGAGTTCTTTTGGGCTTGGTTGAGCTTGTTGGTCCTTGAGGTGCTTTGGTTTGGTTTGGTTGCTCCTTGTATCGGGCAAGAAGGGAGTGTGTCACCCATGGTGCTGGTGGTGTGTTTCTCATGACCCTTGACCAAGCTTTGACCTCATTTGTGTCACCACTAGTGGATACTTGGCGCTTGACGCTTGCATGTGGCAATGACCTTAGACATGTGTTTAGGGCTTGCTAGAGTGGTGGCTAGTGCACTAGGACAAGTGTCCCTAGGTGGGCGACACCTTGCTTGGCTTTGCTTTGTTTTCTCCATCAACCCCATCTATATATGTGTTCTTTTCCTCCTGCTAAGGATCCTTTAGTCTCTTGGTTCCTTCTCCACCTTGGTGCACGATATCCTCCTCTTTTGCAAGCTTGGTGGACGACACCCTTGGATGAGCTAGCTTGGTGGCCGATCCTGCCTTGGAGCTTTCTTCTTCCTTGGAGCTTGGAGCTTGCTTATGGCGGGTTCAATAACTCCTAACCCTAACTACTCTATCTCTTTCTATGATCATGTTTATATGTTGTTAGTTTAGAACCCTGCTTAAGTATCCATGTTGGCCGATCCTTGTGGTTTAGGGTTTCATGGTGGGAAATTCTCCTTTCTCTCTTTGGTCTAGAGGAGTGAGCTTGAGCTCCTAGTTTCATGAGCAACACCCCTCTTTCCTAGTCGATTGAGGTGAGCTTGTGTTCTAGTTGCTTGAGCAACACTCTCCTCTCACCATGGACTTGAAGGGTGAGCTTGGTGATAATGGTGACTCTTTCTAGGGTTTTGGGTGTCCTTGTGCTTGAGGTAGAAGACGATCATATGAGTTGTACCTTGGATGTTTTGGGCTTGGGGAGGTGCTTCCCGACAACCCTCTTGACCTAACCCCCTTGCATGAAACATGTGTGATGGTGGTGGACGACACCCTTGTCTTGGTGACGGGCATCACAATACCACTTTGCCCTGTGACAGCCGTTAGGCCATGGTATGAGTGGCTGGAAAATGGGTCTTTGATAGTAACTTGAGCAGTGCCCTTGGACGATACCTCCTGTGGGATAACCTTGCCCGATATATTCTTGGGACAGGTTTCTAGAAGATAGTGACAGGCGTCACCTTGGCCTTGTATCGGCCGATATACACCCTATGACAGGCGTTGCAGCTGAGATGCCCGACACATCTGTTGCCTGATAGGCAAGGTGCACAGCAGACTCTAACGCAGCGTTGCGTGTTTCTTGTGACAGCCGTTATACGATGAGCGTCATGAGATGGACATTAGATGCGGGCTGGCTGCCCGACACAGCCTTAAGTGAGGGTTCTTGGTGCTTTTAGTGAGGGTTCTACCCACATATATATGTCGTTTTACTCAATGGCAATGGTTATGGTAATGCTTGCTTATGCAACTCCATATCTTTATACATGAATATGACCACCTGGATTATTGGCAGTAAGTTGAGATAATGATAAGCATATAGTATGGTTTGCTTAATGATGTGTCTTATGCACACGATCATCAGTTGATATATGATTGATATAGAATATTGATAGCATGGTCCTCTGTTAAGCCTATGATTATTGTGTACACTAACCATGCAGGTGATGCATAGCCAAGTAAGAGGCTATAAGGTATGTATATGATGAGTAACATTTCTTTGAAAGTCACTCTTGATGGTGAGATAACATGTATGATGTGTGACTGAAATACTAAGGATTGCTATCCCATGATGATGACGTAAGCCTTGAGAGGCAGTGGTAATATATGAAGAGGGATTGAGATCCCATGGTATGTGATGATCCTTGAGATGGGTTTGGATGATTGGCAAGAGGCTAAGTGATAACATGTAATGTTGGATCCTTGTGATGGATCAAGATGATGTGATTACAATAAAAGCATAATGTTGAGTTTTATGTTATTTATTCTTGTTATAGTTTGCATGTTATACAACTTGGTTGAATCTTGGAATCCATATAAAAGATACTAATTAATCACAGTGGAATATATCATGTAGTTGCCATGGTCATAGATCCATCATCGTCAGGAGCTGGTGATGGTGAAATAGGTTCTCCTACGGGTTAACCCGGAGCACATATTGTTGAATATGCGAGGTTTCTCCTAGCCTAAAGTGAGGAGGTAAGAGTGCAACTTCAGTTGTAGACTCGGGATATGTGATGAGCATGGTGAACATGCCCATGGCTCTGTATATGTGATATGAAGAGCATGAATGCGTTCATGGCTCAGAGCACGGTGAACAGGCCCGTGGCTCAGAAATACTAGCGCCGTGACCTGTACCGAGGTGGGCTAGAGGATGGGTAGCCTATGGAGCTGACCCTGTGGCTGAGGGCACTTAAGCATGAGACTGCGGTCCTGCTTGTGTTGTACTCGTGTACTGACCACGAGGTGGGAGGTCGTGGAGTCCGACTCTTCCATGTGACCTTGTATGGCACCGACTTTGGGTTTCGCAACTGAAGGTTGGATTTGAGCGGTACGGCTCACTTCCTCAGAGCATAATAAAATGTAATCCAGCCGAATAATATTTCTTGCTTAAGGAAAAACACGGAACATTGGTTGATGCCTTGCTTGTGTAATTAATCCTATTATACATACAGTTACTTATATGTTTCTCATGTTATGCGATAAGATCTTATAATATTATGTTCCATAAAGAGATAGTTGATGATATGTCTTCCATACAGCCTGGTAAGCTTGATGGTACGAATAGCCTTGCGGTATAGACTGTTATTATTCTATGTTTTACTGTTTATCTTCTGTTGTTGCTTCATCCTTCTGGTTTTATAGTTTTGGCGGGGAGTTATGTTTCTCGCTGGGACAATGTTCGATTGTCTCACCCCGTTGGGTTTTCAGGTGTTCGAGCTAGATGTGGTGGTGGTCGTAGAGTTGCGGCCGAGCAGCAAGACGAATAGTAGAAGGCAAGCGATGGATATGCTGCTGTTTTGGATGTTTTGTAGTAGAGTCTAGAGTCATCCCTGTACTCTCAGGTCCTTGGGAAGCGTTTTGACGTTGTTTCACGATGTATGGCTGTTGAACCTTTGTATATCCTATTGCGGGCCGGATGTGAGCCCTTATGTATATAAACATGTGATGAACTCATGTGATGGGTGGACAGTTGTTCCTCTAAGCTGTGGACAAGTATCGAGATCTTATATACGTTATATAACCTGTTTCCTTGCAGGAGGAGGACTCAGATGTAAAAGTTTCTTAGTTTATCAGCTTTCCACAATCAGTTTTAATTAACTCGTATTTTTGGTAATCTGTTGTTATGGTGATTTCCGCACGTTTTCGCGTAACACCTCGCTGTCTGTGTGATAGTGGGATGTGTTGCCACAATAATGTTGATAGTAGGATGAAACCCTGGATAAGGAATCATAATGGATGGCTTATGAGATAAGCATAAGGGGTTATGGATAATCTTGAGTAAACATAAGTTCGAGCATAGGATTCACTCAATTAGGGGAATTCTTATGAGCTTGATCCTTCATGAAGAAAGGACCTCTTATAGAGAGGTTGGTTGTAGGATTAGCTCTAGAGAGAGAGCAGACCTCGAGCAAGAAGGTTGGAAGCCTAAAACCCCGAAACTTGAGGAACAGTGGGGAGTTGAGGATGATGCGACCTAAGTGGATGATAGTGGTTGCCTTATGCGTGACCCCTGGAGGCTGATGATATCTTAGTTATCTTTAAAGGAAACAAACCCGGGAGAGAGGATGATGCTTCTGGTACCTATGGTATAAGTAACTACCTGTTGGATGAGATAAAGAGTGCCTTAGACCCTGAGGAGGTTTAAGTAACCTGTTGTGAGGTTTTATACCTAGTTGAATGTCCTTGAGGAGGACTCAACTCTTAGGTATTGCTCATATAAAAGGATCATGGGAGTACATGACATACCTTGGACATGCTTGATTCGTGGTTAAGAGATTGAGCATGCAGTTGGATATCCAAAGGAGAACCTAGGGTTCCTAGGCCTAAGAGGGGAAGCAGTGTATCCGATGCTCATGATGAGATTTGAGTCCCTATAGTTTCGAGCATGGTACTCCTCATGTGTAGAGGTAAAGGAAACCCCTTAAGTTAAGGGTATGTTTGATGAACCCTTCACGACTAAGTTGATCTAATGTTGAGGAAAGAGAACCACTATGACCTAGCATGGTTTAATAGGTGGTCTACTTGTGCCCTAGTAGTTGTTGGGTTAAGCATACTCATGTGAATATAAACCCTAAGGATGTTTGTGACCTTGTTGTCAAGGTGTAGTTTCCTCCCATCCTGGGAGAGGGACCCTTTGGTAGGGAGTTTACCAGTTTGGTTGGTTTTGAGGTAACCTAAGGAGGTTTCATAGGATCTTAAGAAGCTAAGTGAAGAGTACATGGCATGAGAATGAACCTATAGACCCATAGATAACCATCTCTAGGTGCATGTGGATGTGTTACCATGGAGGTAACCGATATAAGGCTTGACCAAGGTAGGCAGGTTGCCATGATCCCTATGAAAGGATGAAAGTCAGCCCATGAATGCAGGAAGAGAGATGATGAATGCTTGGGTAAGGTTCTAAGTTGGACATGTACTATAATAGAATCCTAAGTCTATCCTAGGGTCAGATAGGGATAAGACCGATGGAAGAAGGAGTCTCCTAATTCCCTAGTTGCACATGACCATAGGGTCGGGAGGTAACAACTATCATTGTCTGAGGGCCATGGGTTAGGAGATTCATCACCTTCATGAACTCATGGGACCCAAAGGGCTAATGAGTAGGACACTCTCTAGATGCATAAGGGAAAACGGATGACCCCAAAAGTGTCGGCACCCTATAGACCTAGAGGAGATGACTAAGGATTGTGTGGTGACCCAAGTAGGTTCGAGACCAGTTTTCCATGGAAGTAACTTTGATATCATGATGTTTGTGATGTAGAGACATAAGTTACATGTTTCGACTTAGAAATGAAGGTGTACTGGCAATGTGGATGTATCATCTCTAGTCTTGGAATAGGAAGAACTTTGTGTTTGGACAGCCGCCAAATGCTTATTTCCTTTTGTTATGAGAGGGAGAGATGGGACAGTATGCATGCCATACACCAAGGATAAAAGATGGTGCGAGTTGGAATGTGGCTAGAGATGATAACATACCTTGGCGGAATGAATGATACATGGATGGTGTACAAACACCAAGAAGTATTAAGATGATCACCTTGTAAGGATGTTCCTAGTAGAAGTTTTGTGGTATTTGCAAGTTATACAAGGTTGCGTTTGATCACCAGGTGGATGAGCTCAGAGTTTCTTGATGAAGAAAAACTTAGAGTTTGAACTGAGATGATAAGAATAATACATGGAGGTGTATGTCTTCGACATTACCTAACACCTAAGGATAAGAAGGGGTAATGAATGCTTTGGTTGAGATATAGCTGCCTAGTTTAGTTGGAAGCTATAAGAAGTTGAGATTGTTATGCTAACCTTAAGTTGAGAAAAAGAGATAAGTTTGGCTAACACTCAGATATAATGAGATCTGTTGAACAAGATTAGTGGTTGTTTGGATAGCCAGCCTAGTCCTTGATGTGGTAGAAGGATGGATACACTTCTTTGGATAGGAAGGTAATAAACCCTGATGAGAATGGTTTAAGGAATTGACCTTAAGGAATCATGACATACCGGAGATCATGATTTTAAGATCACCATATATCGTACTACGAAGATAGTAAGTGACAGTAGTACTGTGGATGCTTAAAATGAAGTTGCATGTGGCATGTGTCCATGCAAGCCAGGGGTGAAGGACGAACAACAGTAACCCAGTGCATGGATATAAAGTATAAAGATTTCCCGAGAAGGGATGGGAGTTCATCACTATAGATGTTGTGAGTCTCCCCTAGACCAAGGAAGGACATAATGCAATATGGGTTATGGTAGATCGCCTTACCTAGATGACATGAGAAAGGAAGAGTACTATCACAGGACAGATTCGGTTGAACTACTTATAAGAGAGAGATGGTTCAACTACACCATGATGTGAGTTCAAAAGTTCTTGGGTATGACCTAAGGGTTCACTTCCATGAGGTGGAAGTAGAAACATGAAAAACTCAATAATAGTACAGTTTATCATCCCCATACTAATGGACAGTATGATCTAGACTAGAGGGTCTGATGAGAGCACGTGTGCTCATTCAGGATGATACATAGAGACAGTTCTTAAGATGTGATGTTAACCACCATAGCCTTTATCGGGATGCAAGAAGTTCTAAAGGGAGGTTGTGTCGGTCACCACTTCATTAAGATGATGTTGGTGAAGGAGGCCTCACGAAGGTCAGAAAAGAACCATAGTGTGTGTAGATGAAGTCGCTTTGATCGTGCAATGGCTGAGAGAGAGCCCAGTGGTGACATGAGTCATGAGTTGATGCAAAGCAGACTGACATGCAGTTCACTATGGGAGAATATGCGATGTGAAAATCCGACCCCTCTAAGCTACAGCTAAGAAAGCTGAGTCCCCGATATATGGGTCCATTTGAGATGGATTGGTGGAGATGGTTGTGTTTAGCCTTGCCCCTCAGGATGACATGATGTGTAATGTGTTCCATGAGTCCGATCTTGAGCACTATGTGAGGGTACCCAAGCCATGTCCTGAGCCTTGAACCTATTCAACTTTTGAGAGGATGAAATGTCCAGAGTCACCTATGAGGGTATGATATACCAAGGTAAGAAAGAACTCAGATGGAAGAATATGAGATGATGAAGGTTCTTGGGAAGCACCATGGAAAGGGTGATGCCACATGGGGGCCCTGATGGACGTATGAAAGGCTTATCCTGAACTGTTTATTTGCTTGATGGAATTTTGAGGGCAAAATTCGTATAAGAGGGGAAGGATGTTACAACCCCAATTTTTGGGTTCATCCGATGAGAAATGTAATTTCTCATATTAATGATAATTGAACAAAGAATGATATAATTTGTTTTGAATACATGGATTTTGTTTACAATAGCCTTGATGTTTGTATTGTGGGCTTTATTGGCTATTGGGCCCAAATAACAAAGAAAATTCAATTAGTAATTGCATAATTGAATATTTGAAAAAAGGGAAATATGGAAACCTTTAGAGGGCACATCCAAAGAGGATTTCGTGCCTCTTGGGTTACTTGGGTTCCAAGGAGTCCAAAGTTGCAAAGAAAAATAATAAGAAAAAAAAGATTAATTAAGTATTTCTTTATTAAGAAAGAAATTGGAAAATAATGGTAAAAGTTGGAAAACAAGTGAAAAAATGTATAATTGAGTTATCCTTAGTGGAATTTCGTATTCCAAGGATTCCTAATGGTAAAAGGAATATTAATGAGGAAAATAAAAGAGAAATAAAGAGAAATCCTCAAAAAGAAATATTTTAATAAGAAATACACATGATAATGAAGAATAATGCATTTAGATGCATCTAGAAGGGTAATGAGTATCCAATAAAAGGATTTCGAATTAATGGAGTGTCTTGGGATCCAAGGAGTCCCAATAAAGAGGAAAGAAAGAGAAAATACCAAAATTGCAAAATAAAACGATAATGTGATACATTATTAATGAATTTTGTGTTGTTTTTCAAAAGGTGGTATTTTCTATTAAAAGAAAACATGATTTCGTGACAAATAACTAAAAGGCAAGATTAAAGAGGATAAGGGAGAGGAATTTCGAATTCCTAAATATCCATGCAATAAGTAATATCAAGGAAGTAGGAGATAATGAAGAGAGAGAGATGGTTGCTTCACAACCAAGGAAAGTGTGTTTCCTTTCGAGTTTGGGACTTGAGTCCTCATGAGGCACGCCTTAGGGCTTCATACTCCACCCTATAAAAGGGGTAGACCCCTGGATCGAGCTCTAGAGAATCCCAAGGATTCTTCTCTCTCTCCCATCGTCTTCCTTACGTGTAAACCCTAGCGAGGGTGTAGACCTATCCTTGGAGCAACGAGGGGGTTTGGTGATCCTGTTGGAGGCTGTAAGGTCCCACGACCACCTGGGAAGGATCGGGCATCACCACCTCGCTGTCGTCTTTGTGCAAACATTGCAGGAGGACTGCAGTGCGACCGCGGGTCGCAGGACCTGTACTCCTGCACCCGGCCCTCCGGGCCACCGGTCAGAGCTTGGGCAGGCGCAGAGGTGGATGTCGGAGGTAGGGTGACCGTCGCCGATGTCCCTCGAGGTCCAGGGAGGAAGATGAAGCCGCGCCATGGGCGGCTAGGGCAGCCGCATGACGAGTTGCGTAAGGTTGAAGACGAAGATGGCATTGGATAGAAATGCCCCTCCGTGGGCTGAAGTGCTGCCCACTTATGCGGGGGCAATTTCGACAATCAACTATGTTCCCAAAAATGCAAGGCACTTTGCATGGAACGGGGACACATGGCGCCCTCCGATTGGCCAGAGTAAGTGGAATTTGATAAATTCATAGTAAATAATTGGTAGGTCGAATAAGGACATGTTATCATGAAAGTTGATCAGAAAAATGTGAAGAATCCATTAAAAATATAATTGAAGCATGATTCCTTTTGCAATTCGAAAAGTAATGGAAGATATCAACTTTAATGTATTAATGTTTAAAGAACCCTATTTTGATATGATTAATGTGATTAGTAGGGTTTAATAGATAATTAAAGTTGATATTAGTCTGTTAATGATAAAAAGGGACATTAGGAATAAAAAGAATGGACTTTGAATGTAATTCGCTTAATTTAGAGTTTATGTACATAAATAGGCTTTAATGGGCCTTGAAACCCTAATGTTGGTAATTAATGGCTTTAATTATTCAATTTCATGTATCAAACTGAGTTTTCATGGTTATAAGCTATTTCGAGCAGTAAAGTTCCTAATTGTGGATAAATACCCTAAATGTAGTAATTAGGGTTTTCTGATGAATAAAAGATATAATTAATAGTAAATCGAGTTCATATGTGTTTTGGACCATAATGAACTATAAATTGATGATAAATGTGTATAATGATCTTATCATGGGTTAAAGGGATAAAAATAGTGGCTTTAATGTAAAAGAGGCTTAATGAGCTTAATTAATGGTTAATTATGCCTTTTATCCAGAATTACGGATTAGATGTGGAAATAATTAGGGTTGGTAATCAATTGCATTAAATTAGGAAACCCGAATTGCAATAGAAATCCTAAAAGTGAATTAGAAACCCTAGGAAGCGAGCTAGGTTTAATGGATCTTGATGACATGAATAATAAAAAGGGAATTACATGATTATTTTAGGATCTTGTTGAATATGCTTACTTGCTTGGATTCATATTTGCATGGATATTTCTGTTCAAATCTTCAGATCAGGTATGTGGTTAATTATGAATAACCGCCTTAGTTTCTCACAGATTTTCCAGATGGTTAATCGCATTGAATGCAAATTATATTTTGGATGTTCATACTTGCAAATCATAAAGTCACTATGATTATCACATTAAAAATAGAAGTATGTATTCTCGCACCTACCTGCCACCCTGATGGATGATGCCAAAGGTTAGGCCCAGATGGGTAGACCAATGGACACCTTGAGTGGTGACCCCAGGCACCAAGCTCGGGAATGAGAAGGTGGCATATGATATTGCATGACTAGTGGGCACCATGAGGGGTGACCCCCATGCACCAAGCTAAGGATTGAGAAGGTGGCCTTAAGTCATTGGCAAAGGGAACCCTAAGGTGGGTATGCCAGGGTTAGGGCAAAAGCAGTGGAGAATGTCATACTGAAAAGTGTAATTTGGCTTGTTCATTAATTTGATTGTAATTATTAACTTGTTAGCCATATTTGCAAGTTTTTGGTTGTTCCCATATACCAGTATATTTTGATATACTGATCGACGTTTTGTTTGTCGGCATTTTAGGAACAACATTTGAAAGAACAAATAGTAAAGTGACACATTACGGAAATAAGAAATAAAGTGCAAGGAGGATTAGATAGAATAGTTCAAGCTCTGGATAGATAGATTTCCAAAGTTTTCAAAGGTAAGTAAAGTTTTAATTTTATACCAAATTCTAGTTAGTAGAATTTCATAATAATTATTGATTATTTGTCGAACCTTTGATCCTGTTAATTGAATAACGGCTCTGACCTTTGGGTCTCCCTTAATTGGGGGTTACCGGGAGGCGGGGTCGTTACAGAGGTGGCCAGCACGGCTGTGGTGTCTGGCCTCATTAGGGAAATCAACGTCGGTTACTAGTAGGGAAACCGACACTAGGATCATAAGTGTCGTTTTATTATTGATAACCGACGCCACATCACATGCATTAGGTGTTGGTTATAATTATTTATCCGACACTGTAATCATTTGTTGTTAGTTTTAAATAAATAACTGACATCTATTTCATGTTTTTTTTCTTATCAGTCTACAGGCCTGCTGTGGCTGGTCGCAGGATGAGAAACATGCAATTCAATTATGAACTGTAGGTTTTACGACATCCATTGATATCAACCAAAAACATGCCACAAACTTGCAAAATTAACAACATTAATTTTCACACATTTAGCAACCTGCAGTTCCATTCGATTTTCACAGATGTAGAAACAATAATGTAGCAATTGGCAGTTCCATTCATTTTCATATTCACACATGTAGAAACATTCATATAGCAGCCAACAATTTCATTCACATATGTAGAAACATTCACACATGTATAAACATTCAGACACATGTAGAAACATTCAGACATGTAGAAACATTCACACATATTATAATTCAGAAATTCATTTACAAAATATCATTCTTTAGTCATTATTCGCTATCAACATCCCAATTATATGTTAAAACCCCCACTACTTGTATGGCTATTGCCCATTCTTCTCTTACATCATTTAATTCTTCCGTCGTATAGGGAGCATGTACATCTGGTAAGGCCTTTCCTATAGTGTGGTCAATTTTAAACACCTGCAAAGAGAATGATGTATATATATCATTAATAATATATAAATAAGATTGATATATTTTATATTATCTAATGAGACTATATATAATACCTCAGGAATGGTATCGATGTCCACTGCGGCATATTTGATAATCATGTGTATAAATCGCATCACATAGTATGCACATGATAATCCGTTGTCTTGTGTAGCACACTATAAATTGAAACATACAAAATTATAAAAAATACAACTAATTAAGCACTGTTCACATAAATAATATATACATTGCAGTCAGCAACTTACTTCCACATTTTTCCAAATTATTTGCTGGTTCTTTTTCCTGGGGACCTTTCCTCTAGCCTTTTTGAACTCATCTAAACCCCTACATGTTAATGTAACATAGTATATTGCATAATTAAATAGTAATGTAATAACATATGTTAACGTATATGAAAATGAAATATTTCTCACCGGAATAATGCCATTTTCATTTTGTGTCCATATTTTGAATTCAATTTAGTCCCCTTAGGATCTAGATAATAGACAGTGAACGTCTCGGGGACAATAACTAGTAACTCCCAATGCATACCACTAGAGGTAAAAAGGTTAAAAATTAATAACTCAAAATCCACAATAAAAATCTAATTTTCTTAAGTCCAAATTATAAGCAAAGTAAACTTACTCCAAATTATCATTGTCTTCTTATTTTGACCAAAATTTGTAAAAGCATCACAGCAGTATTGTTGAACTGACGGAGGGTCTTTAGTTACTAGACTAATCAAAGATGGAATAAAAAATCCTACATGTTCGAATGAAAAATCTGCACATATCTTGTCTAAGTAGCTGCAAAACATGTATCACTACTACAGAAATAGCATTCAGTGTCGCTTTTCTGGGCGTCGGTTATTAAGAAAAACCGACGCCTAACATATCAGGCGTCGGTTGTTTAATAAAACCGACGTCTATATTCGAAGACCAGCCAGACACGGGTACCGCTTTGTATTAAGCGTCGGTTTTTTATAAACAACCGACGCTTAAAGTCGCCCGCGAAATCCATTTTTCGATAAAAAAAAATAGTGTCATTTTCAGCGTCAGTTATCCCTCTCTAACCGACGCTGAAGGTGGTTCCCGCCAAAAATTTCCATAAAAATATCGTCCAATTGGACGTCGGTTGTTTCAACCAACTGACGCTAAAGATGTTTAGGCGTCGGTTGTTGTAAACAACCGACGCTATTTGGGAACTTATAACCCCCCGCGATCGCTCGACTCTTCCCCTTTCTTCTGTTTCATTGCTACCCTATTGCGGCGATTTTCCCTGTTGCGGCGACTTTCCGGCGCTTCTCTGCTGCTACTGCTCTCCGGCGCTTCTCTCCGGCGCCCCATCTCCGGCGTCCTTCTTCTCCGACGCCCTTCTTCTCCGCCGCCCCTGCTACTGCTGCTGTCCGCTCGTCGCCACCGGTCGTTGCCCACCGCCCCTGCTCTCCTCTAGTCGTCGCCGCCAGTAGAAGCAGCTACGGTGCTGTCGTCGTCACCTCCGCCCCCGCCGGTAGAAGCAGCTTTACTCGTGCTGTCCTCGTACAAGGTAACCCACAAACCTTCACCACCTTTTTTGTCCTCTGCCTTGCTTTTCTCTGCCGCCGCCAACCTAGAACTCACGCAGGCAGCGCCTAAGTAGGTGCCAGGGCACGCCTAGGGTCCCAAGCCCAGGTGCCCTGCCTAGATAGGCCTCTGGGCAGATGCTTGGGCGGCGCCAGGGCACGTCTAGGCTGCACGTCTAGTGGATTTTTTGCTAAAAGTTATTTACTGATTGTGTTTATTTAATAATGTACTGATACATATGTGATATACCAATCTGATAGTCCATGATAGAACAAAACATAATGATGTTGACTGCAACTTTGTGTGTCATGCTATTCTTAATTAAGTGTATATTTACTTCATAATTGAATGTTTAAGTAAGTTATAGATATCTTGATGATGAACTGTAATGCACACATGTGACATGTTTGGAATGTAAATGATGAACTGTAATGCACACATGTTTAACTTATTTTATTGTTGAGTATATTGAGAATCCTAATCACCCTTCTTGCTTAATGATGAACTGTAATGCACACATGTGAATGCTTGGAATTTAAATGATGAACTTTTCCCTAAATTGCCAATCATGCTTTTAAAGACATCAATAATCACCCTAATTTGAAGAACTAGGATTTTAGGTATAAGAATGACAACACATTATTTGTTGGCCTAGAAACCCGTCCAAGATTTACTCATTAGGAGTAAATCTTGGATAGTCCCCGGTTTGGGACTGTTCTTGAACACCTAATCTCACTTAGGATGTAAGTGTATAATGTGTATTGAGTTTTCGAGAAAATTTTGGTAGCATTTCCCCGTTTGTTCTCTAAGTACATATGTACTTAGAGAACAGCGGGGAAATGCTGCCGAAATTTTCTTGAAAACCCAATACACATTATACACTTACTAGTGAGATTAGGTGTTCAAGGATGGGATAGGTGGTACACATTTATTATATATAAGAATGACATCACATGTGTTTGTTGGCCTAGAATGTGAACAATCATTGTTTTTTATATTACTTGTACATTGATATAAATTAGAATGAACAATCACTAAATTATATACTGTTTGTATGGAGTCCGGCTTCATTGTAGATATCTATTATTGTGTTTGTTGGCCTAGAAACCCGTCCAAGATTTACTCATTAGGAGTAAATCTTGGATAGTCCCCGGTTTGGGACTGTTCTTGAACACCTAATCTCACTTAGGATGTAAGTGTATAATGTGTATTGAGTTTTCGAGAAAATTTTGGTAGCATTTCCCCGTTTGTTCTCTAAGTACATATGTACTTAGAGAACAGCGGGGAAATGCTGCCAAAATTTTCTTGAAAACCCAATACACATTATACACTTACTAGTGAGATTAGGTGTTCAAGGATGGGATAGGTGGTACACATTTATTATATATAAGAATGACATCACATGTGTTTGTTGGCCTAGAATGTGAACACTCATTGTTTTTTATATTACTTGTACATTGAAGGATTGCTAATTGATAAAAGATCACAATTTTAGAGACATGTATGTTTATACAAATGCTAAATGTTTTCCTTATTCTAGTTGATACAAATGCTAAATGTTTTCCTTTTTAATGAAATTTTCAGATGGCTCACCATGATGAGAATGATGTCCATGATGAGCATGAAGTCCATGATGAGCATGCTGTCCATGACGAGCATGGCGAGGATACCAATGTAAGTTCTAAAAACATATCCCGTATTTCTATAAAATTCATTATCTTCTAGTTATGTCATATATCCTGTATTTCTATATTGGCTTAATTCAGTGTGTTTATTTTTGTCAAATTTTAGGTTGATGATGCACAACTACCCACTGAAGCAATTGAGCAACTTGATGCGCAGTAACAAAAACTTAACAAGAAAAGGGGTATCACTCTGTTGAAAAAGTTACTTGCGCTGAGTGGCAGTGGATCCAAATTGGTTGTGGAGTTTGATAATGGAGGGAATGCAATTGGAGTGAACTGCAATAATTTTATAAACTATCTTGGGGTTGTCACTCGAAGCCATTGTGGTGTTAAGTATGATAATTGGCATAAAGTTCCTCAGGCGAAGAAAGACTTGATATGGAAAGATTTATGCGTGAGTTATTATTATTTGCAATTCTGTTTTGTAGATTACAAATTCTATTATTTGCAATTATATTTTTGGTACTAGTTAATAACATTTCTATTTTACAGAATCTGTTTGCATTGGATGAGATGTTGCATCGTAAAAGTGTGATGCAACGCGCTGGAAAGATGCTTAGGAATTACAGGACAAATCTAAACAGAGAATACATAAGACAGGGTGATAAGAAGAAGAAGTCAGCCCTTGAACAATGGAACTTCTTGGACAAAGAAGATTGGGACAATTTTGTTGCTTCAAGAAAATCTGAAGAATTCAAGGTATTAGGCGTCACTCCCATTTTAATTAATATACATTGTATTCACCTATTCAAGATTAACATTTAGTGCTACTAACCTAATTATAAATGTGCATACTAACTAGGCCCTCAGTGACGCACAAAAAGCAAGGCGTGCACTGAATGTACATGACCATACTATGGGTCCAAAAGGCTATGCAAGCGTTCGCCAAAGACTACAGGCGGAGTCTGCGGCTACTCAGGAGTCTGCGGCCACACCCTTCCCTCGCCATGATATCTGGATAGCTGGCAGGAAAAACAAGAAGGGTGAAATAAAGAAGCCCGAAACTGCTGAGGCGGCTGCAAAAATGGTAAAATACAACTCTTAGAGCAATCATTTGAATATTGATTATTTGTGGTGTTAACTTACCAATTTTTTTTTATGGTGATTAGCGGGAGCTGCACGAGCAGAGGAAACAAGGCACGTTCATCCCTCAGGGCACAAGGGATGAATTGACAGTTGCTCTGGGTAACCCAGAGCATCCTGGACGTGTTAGAGGTGCCGGCGCTGGTGTGGGCATCAAAGCATTCTTTGGGCCATCCCAGCGCAAACCCAGAGCGGGACTTTCTCAAGAAGAGGTAACATATTCTATTTTTATAATGTTACTGCAAAAGGAAATTCATTAATAAAAAGCTAATATTTGTTTTATCCATGTATAGGAGAATAAGAGAGTCGAGGATATAGTTGCTAAGAAGCTCAACGATGTGGTTGCTGAGAAGGTCAAGGAAGAATTGCTGCGGTGGCAGGCATCTCAGGCTTCCAATCAGCCTATGCCGACCCACTCTTCTCCTGGTGCACAGACGGCAAGTAATCCTGGAGACCCATCGCCTAACACGTCTGCTGTAAGTATTGTTTATTACATTGTAGCTAGTCTTTTCAAGATGATATGTTTTCAAGATGATATGTATATATGTATAACATTCTTTACGTAAATTTGTAGGCATTGAAGCCATGCCGCTTAAGAATGGAAAACTATGTTGTTGTAGAGGCGCAAGCTTACCAGTCCCTTCCTGGGGAAACGTTTCATGGGACTCCAATGCCGCAGGGCTACATTCGTGTGAGCCCGATACATGTATTACCCGATTGGAGGGAAGTTGAGTTGCCATATGCCCACCCAGATATTGATACACTTGGTGAGGCAG
The DNA here is from genome assembly GCA_963693085.1 of Alisma plantago-aquatica. Taxonomy (NCBI): domain Eukaryota; kingdom Viridiplantae; phylum Streptophyta; class Magnoliopsida; order Alismatales; family Alismataceae; genus Alisma; species Alisma plantago-aquatica. Next base: position 783,040,969 of record OY856413.1, read on the forward strand.
AAAGCGGGGTCATATTGTGGCCCAAAGCAGATGTCCTCTACACGACTGAAATTGTAAGATAAATTTACATTGATTTAGACTGTTAATGTGTATATATGATGTCAACTGATCTGAAATTATATATACAGGTTAAAAAGAAGACACCAGGAGCACCTAGGCCTCCACCTCCAATTCCCGCATTACCAACTTGGGTTCCAACTGACCTACAATACCCGTTAGGTCCTGCTTGTAGGGGAATGGCATGTTGGCTACGGGCACATAATATACTTTGCCCTATAATTGTTTCTTTAGATGCAGATTATGCAGGTCAATCATACGACAGCTCTTTATTTATACAAGATATTATTGAGCTGTTTATGTATGATTGGTTGAATACATCAATGATAGAGACATGGATAAGGTGAGATCTTGTTTATACATCCATATACCTTGTGTAAGATCCGGTGATCTAGTTTCTTATATATTAATGCATACGTCTATATGTTTTGCAGCTACTTAATCGAAGATCATTGCAAACAATTTGCATATGATCATGTGGGATTTTTGATTCCATCATTGATTAGTATGGTAGCTAAAGACCCTGATAGTGTTCAACAATACTGTATAGATGCTTTTACAATTTTTGGTCATCAAATGAAGACGATAATAATAGCTCCATTCAATGTCAAGTAAGTTTGCTTTATTTATAATTTGGACTTAAGAAAATTCCATTATTATTTTGCATTTTGAGTTATTAATTGTTAACTTTTTACCTCTAGTGGTAGACATTGGGAGTTACTAGTTATTGTCCCCGGGACGTTCACTGTTTATTATCTAGATCCCGCAGGAAGTACATTAAACACTAAAATTGGACACGTAATGAGAATGGCATTATTCTGGTGAGAAATATTTCATTTTTTATATCCATTAACATCTTTTATTACATTACTATTTACTTATGCAACTTAGTGTGTTATATTAACATGTAGGGGTTTAGATGCATTCAAAAATGCTGGAGGAAAGGTCCCAAGGAAAAAGAACCAGCCATTGTCTTGGGAGAACGTAAAAGTAAGTTCCCGACTCCCCGACTCCAATGTATATATTATTGATGTGAATTGTGCTTAGTTGTATTATTTTGTATGTTTCAATTTATAGTGCGCTACACAAGACAATGGCTGGGCATGCGCATACTATGTGATGTGATTTATGCAGATGATTATCAAACATGCCGCATTGGACATCGATACCATACATGAGGTATTATATATAGTCTCATTAGTTAGTATGAAATATATCAATCTTATTTTTATATTATTACTTATATATATACATCATTCTCTTTGCAGGTGTTTAAAACTGACCACACTATAGGCAAACGCTTAAAAAATGTACATGCTCCATATACGAGGGAAGCATTAAATGAAGTAAGAGAAGAATGGGCAATAGCTGTACAAACAGTGGCAACTGTAAGATATAATTGGGATGTTGATAGTGATGATGAATGATACTTTGTAAATGAATGTTTCTGAATGTTAAAACATGTATTTGAATGATTCTATATGTGTGAACGTGACAATTGAATTGATGTCTGAATGTATCTACTTGTGTGAATCTTTTTATGTTAATTTTGCAGGTTTGTGGCCTGTTTGTAGGCTGATTTTAATGGATGTCGTAAACCTGCAGTTCAGAAAACTAAACTGCAGGTTCTCATCCTGCTGACCAGCCACAGCAGGCCTGCAAACAGATTTATATAAAAAAAAAATAGATATAGGCGTCGGTTATTTACCGATAACCGTCAGCACAGACTTACAGCGTCGGTTTTTTGTTGAACACCGACGCCAAAAGTGTTCGCGCTACAGGAAATGGGAGTCATCTAGGACACTTTTCTGCATCGGTTGTTTAGTATATAACCGACGCAGAAAGCGTCCTAGATGACGCTGTTTTCTGTGGCGCGAACCCTTTTGGCGTCGGTGTTTTATAATAAACTGACGCCTTTATGTTAAATAGGCATCGGTTTTTTAACCGACGCTGAAGTGTCCAACCTTTTAGCGGCGCCCACATAGGCGTCGTTCAGAAACCGACGCCAAAGGGGGTTAAACAACCGACACTAAAAGGCACTTCTGTAGTAGTGTATTACGAATGCCTTAATAAATAAGAAACAAGATCACCAGATCCTACACAAGGTATATGGATGTATAAAGAAGATCTCACCTTATCCATAGCTCTATCATAAATGTATTCAGCCAATCATATCAAAACAACTCCAAAATATCCTGTATAAATAGGTTGCTTTCATATGATTGACCTGCAACATCTGCTTCTATAGAAACAGTTATAGGGAAATTTATATCATGTTCGCCAAACCATATTGCCATACCCCTACAATTAGGACCTAACGGGACAGGTAGGTCCTGTGGAACCCAACTTGTTAATGTAGGAGGTGGAGGTGGAGGCCTAGATGCTCTGGGTGTCTTCTTTTTAACATGTATATATATAATTTCAGATCAATTGACATCATATACACACACTAATAATTTAACGTAATGTAAATTTACCATACAGTTTCAGTATAGAGGACATCCGCTTTTAGCCACAATATCACTCTGCCTTCTGCCTCACCAAGCGTTTCACAATCTGGGTGGGCATATGGCAATGGAAGATCCATCCAATTAGGGAATATATGTATCGGGCTCACACTAAAACGACACGATTCATAAACCACGATATAAACTCAGCGGAAGCATTCGATTAACAGCGGAATACAAAAATTCACGAAAAATTAAAACTTTTCGAGACAAGATCTTGAAGACATGAAACTTCTTTCATAAAAGCAAGGTAACAGTTTACATCTCTATTAAACCACTTCTCAAGTGATTACATACAACAAAATACAAAATCTCAGATTAACAAACTCCAAGGACCTGAGAGTACAGACACGACATAAGACTATCTAACTACATGACTTAGCAGTCAGTATCTCCACCTGAGATTCACTGCTGCCCCTGGTGCTCATGCTGCTGATACTGATCACCTGCAGACTGGTTCCTTCGTCCTCGGCGACCACCTAAAAAGTTGAAATCTACGGGGTGAGACAATTTTAAATAATTGTCCCAGCGAGAGTTATAACTCTCCGCCAGAAGCTTTATTATAGCAATCACAGATCAACATAAGCAATAAAGCTTTAAAGTAATCAGCAACATATTGTTATCAAGTAGAACAACAACATTTAAGGAATATGAAGAACATGTATACTAAATAGTGTAACCATCAATCATTGTATCTCGTAGTTCAACCTAAGCAGATATGCTACGCGGTTGATTATGTTTTACAAACATTATTATGCCCTACGGAGATGAGGTATACTGCTCATACTCCAACCGATCACTTATTAAGTCGCATCGGTATCATACATAGGTCATCAAAAGAGCCGGATTCTTATGACCTCATCTTCCTCAGTCAGTATGAGGATCAACATGCAGGACATCTAGTGTCTCTCCTACTATAGCTTACTAGGGTATTCTGGTACTTCGCTATTAGAGTCACAGTGGCATTCTGTACTCTCTTCGCCATCGAAGGATTTCTTGTTTATCTCTCATCAATGCAGTACAAAAGAATTCCTCATGAGATTAGTGTTATATCACCCCGGCATAAACACATAGTGAAGGATTGATAGATTAAGATACATCTACATCAATTCCTACACTAGGATGTAAGGGTATTCACATCCATATTCCCCCACATACTCAAAAGTATGTGATCCAGGAGTTCCCTTAGGAAAACCTGTTTCACCATCATTTAACTCCTGACAATGATGGATCTATGATCAGGGCTCTACATGGTATGATTATACTTGATTAGTTAGGTACATTTCAGTATTCTTTTTATCATCATACATGTTCTCAAACATTAATCATTAGAACAGCAGCTATGAAAGTAGAATACTAAATGTATCAAGTCTAACTCTCATCAATTATCATTTCTCAATCATCTTATCACAAGTCATCTGACAAGCATGACCTTGATGATACTCATGGCTCTCACAGCCTATCATTCTCATAAGATGCCACTTACTAGGCATCAGCATATGTCATTATTCATAAAGCTAATAACATGCTTTCAATGAATATGAAATCATAATCCTTACCTGGATATGATCATCATCATGTATAAGAACTTGCATAGTTAATTCAACTAATAATAGTAAGCAATTCATATCAAAAGTTGTACCGGTTAGGTTCCCTGATTTTCACCAATAAGGGTTTACCATTCACATTACATGTCATCATCCTAGAATTAGGGTTTACTATTCAACTCATGGTGAATTGATCTCATAATATCACCATGTATGAGGAACGTCATCATTAAAGCCCTCAGATAAGATTAAGATTCACCAATTATCATATTTAGGGTTTCCATGATCTCACATAAGTGGATCATACCTAATCTTGCATATTCGGGTACATTGAAGGTATTTTACTTGAGTTTTGAACATAAACGGTACTTTCTCTCTCCTCTCACTAGTAGATGGTGATTAAACCACTCTAGATAGGTTGGGTCAAGTCATCCTTGATTAACATAAACCAAAACATCACTATCAAGTGATTAGGGTTTGATTAGAACAAGGTATCATTCAAATTAACCCCTCAAGGGCATTTTGGTAATTTACCCATTGATCATCATCATGGGTCAATTCATTAGTCACTTAATACCTTAATGTCTTTAGTTACCATTAGAGTTTAGATTAGATCATCATTGAACCATTTACACCTTCAAGTGATTAAGTATACATAAACTTGAAAGTCTCCAATTGGTTTAGGGTTTAACCTTCAATCTTCAACCCATTTAGGTTTTAAACGACCTTGAACTCGTTTAATCTCAAACGACTTTGAACCCATTTGAGCCTTAAACGAGTGTGGACCCACTTGACCTTAAATGGGTGTGACCCCATTTGACCTTAAAGGAGTATGAACCCGTTTGGCCTTAAGCGAGTGTGAACCCGTTTGGCCTTAAACGAGTGTGAACCCGTTTGGCCTTAAACGAGTGTGAACCCGTTTGGCCTTAAACGAGTGTGAACCCATTTGGCCTTAAACGAGTGTCAACCTGTTTGAGCCTAAACGAGTGTCAACCTGTTTGCCCAAAGTTTGACCAAAAACCAAGTCGGTTGGATAAGGGTTGAACCCTAAATGGATCTAAAATCAGCAATTTTATCAATTCATCAACCTATTGAAATTGGACCCTAAAACCATCAAATTTCCTTAACCCTAGACCTCCAAACGATCTTGGGGTGTCACTAAACGAGTGTGAGACCGTTTGGATGAACCCCCAAACGGTTTTGAACCCGTTTGGGTCCTTCAACCCAAAACTCAACAAGATCAATACTTGAAATCAGCAATTTCAACCCGATTAGGGTTAGGGTGTTGAAGTGCCTTCAACTCTCAATTGGTTAGGAATTAGTTTATAATTCTTTGTAGAATTGAAATTCAATATATTATCAACAGACCCTCAAACGGTTGTCCCTTGGTCAACCCTATCAAATGGTCTTGAGACCGTTATGATCCAAACGATCTTGCAAGATCTTTTGAGATCAAACGGGTTGAACCCGTTTGACCTTAAACGGTTTGCAACCGTTTGGACCAAAAGGGTCCCAGGTCATTTGATAAAGTTACCTAGGAATTCACGCCCATCATCCTCAACCTCTGTTCAGGTCGGTTACACCACCGTTTTGCTTGCAAAAGTGCAAGGAAGAAGGGAGGTGGAAGAAGAACTAAGCACTAAAAGTAAGAACAAAGATATGCATAATAAAGCTAGGAGTTTGGAGTTATAAAACCCGCCTTAAACGTGGTTCCTAGAGCTACAAGCTTCTAAGCTTCAAGCCTTTAATGGAATCTTGAGATCCACAGGTCATCCAAGGTTATTTCTTCAAGGAAAAGTTGGGAAGGATCGGCTAGGAAGAGAAAACTAAGTAAGATAACCATGAAACCAACCTTGTAACCTGGTTTCTTCCATGAATTCGAGCAAGATGATGATAAAAGCTTACCTAGATGAACTTGGTCGTCTTCCTCTACTCCTGAGCTCTGTCCTAAGTTGGTCTAATCAAGGGAATAAGAAGGGAAGAAAGGAAACGTTGCCTTTGGTTGCAAAGGAAAGGATCATATATACTTTGAGGTTATTTTCATCATAAGGACAACTTACTCCTCCTTTTCAAAACTAAGTCCTTCCTTTCTTTTAGGCACGTCCCTCCTCTTCATATCTAAGGTAAAACTTCTTCTAAGACCAAGGACTAAAGGCAAGGAAGGTCAACTTGTCACTATGGTGCACATATACATATAAGGGTCTCCTTTACTTACAACTTTGGTGGTTTAATTACAAAGGTATTTCTTATAATATGATTATTCAAACGAAGTGCCTCCTTCATTATTATAACTTTAAATGATGTCAAAAGTCATAAAAGATGTTCTAGATGGTGTATTTTATAAGTTGCACCCCACATTTGGGTAAATTGCACTTTAACCCAAATTAGGGTTTTTTAAGCATAAAGATCATTCCACAAGCTGCATCTTGATGCCCAAGCTTGGGAAATCCATCTTACCTCATCATATCCACTCATATGATATCTCATCATCAGAGGAACATCTTAACTTGTGAAATTTGCAAGTTAAACCCCTTAACTGGATAATTTGCACATAGGTCCCTGTATTACCACACAATACTACAATCATTGTTTAAAAGGGACAAAAATGAAAATGTATGTTCCTTAGGAACTTAATTACATGCCAAAAGATAATCACAAGAGTTTAATTACATATTTAGGCAAAACACCTAGGGTTAGTTTATAACCTAGGTCAGGGATGTTACAAATTATCCACCCCTTACAAGGATTTCGTCCCCAAAATTGATAAAACGTATTAAGAGAAAAGAGCAGGGTATTTCCTTCTCATCTCATACTCTAGTTCCCAAGTGGCTTCTTCAACACCACAGTGGTTCCAGAGGACTTTCACAAGGTTTATATCTTTCTTCTTTAGCTTTTTAATTCTGTTATCAAGGATTGACAGTGGTCCTTCCTCATAAGTTATATCTTCATTCAATTCTATTTCCATAGGTTGTAGAACTGACTCGGTATCAGGATGACATTTCCTTAACATAGAAATGTGGAACACAGGGTGTAGATTTTGTAATTCTGGTGGTAACTCTAGTCTATAGGCTACCCTTCCAACCTGTTCAATGATTGGATAAGGCCCCATAAATCTAGGAGCTAACTTTCCTTTCCTTCCAAAGCGAAGGACTCCTCTCCAAGGCGAGACCTTGAGATACACTCTGTCTCCAACCTGGAATTCTAATGGTCTACGACGCTTATCGGCATAAGATTTCTGCCTATCCTGTGCAGTCTTAATCTGTTGTTGTATCACTTTAATCTTCTCTGTGGTCTGCTGCACAAGATCATGACCTAACAACTGATGCTCACCAGTCTCATACCAACACAAGGGTGATCTACAACGTCTACCATACAAAGCTTCATAAGGTGCCATATCAATACTTTGCTGATAGCTATTGTTATAGGAAAACTCTATTAGGCTTAGGTGTAGATCCCAACTCCCGGTAAACTGGAGAACACATGCTCTCAATAGGTCTTCCAAGGTCTGTATAGTCCTTTCCGAATGTCCATCAGTCTGTGGATGAAAGGTTGTACTAAACCTTAACTGGGTGCCTAAAGCTCTATGCAACTGTTCCCAAAAATGACTTGTGAACTGGGGACCTCTATCAGAAACTATAGTGACAGGAACTCCGTGCAAACGCACTATCTATTGAACATATAACTGGGATAACCTTTCAGCATAATAGGTTGTTTTGACAGGTAAGAAATGAGCTGTCTTTGTCAACCTATCAACTATTACCCAGATGGAATCATGTCCTTTGCTTGTCCTAGGTAGGCCAACAACAAAGTCCATGGTCACATGGTCCCACTTCCACTGTGGTATGGGTAAAGGTTGCATTATCCCTACAGGCTTCTGGTGTTCAACTTTAACTTGCTGACACACAGGACACCTCATCACAAATTCTGCAACATCCTTCTTCATCCCGGGCCACCAATACATATCTTTCAAGTTCTGATACATCTTGGTGCTTCCTGGATGCATAGCATACATTGAAGAATGAGCTTCTTCCAGGACTAATTTCCTCAAGTTGTCTTTATCTGGCACTATCATCCTCCCATGATAACATGCTACTTGATCATCTGAGTCATGGAAACCATCTCGCTTCTCATCACCATACTCTGACCTAATCTGCTGAACTGCAGTATCATCCTGTTGTGCCTCTTTGATCTGCTCTCTAAGGGTAGGTTTGATATGCATCTCAGCCAACAACCTGGCTAACAATGACACCTTCAACTGTACATTGTCTTGCCTTAAAGAGATAAGCATATCTCTCTTAGAGCATAATAAAGAGTTTAGTTGTGCTCTATCCATGGTTGATGTTGCTGATTTCCTACTCAAGGCATCTGCAACCACATTGGCCTTCCCTGGATGGTAATCAATTGTACAATCGTAGTCCTTGATTAACTCCATCCAGCGACGTTGTCTCATGTTAAGTTCATGCTGAGAAAATATATACTTTAGGTTCTTGTGATATGTGAAAATTTGGAATGTCTCTTCGTAGAGATAATGTCTCCAGATCTTCAAGGCATGAACCACCGCAGCTAACTCCAAATCGTGTGTCGGATAATTCTCTTCGTGTTTCTTAAGCTGTCGGGAAGCAAAAGAAATCACTTGTTTATCCTGCATCAACACGCATCCGAGTCCATTCTTGGAGGCATCACAGAAAACTATGTATCCTTTGCCTTGCTCAGGTAGCACAAGTACAGGTGCACTTGTCAACCTCTCTTTTAGTAATTGAAAAGATTGGTGGCACTTATCGCTCCAGTAAAAAGGAACTTCCTTCCGAGTCAACTTAGTCAAGGGTAAGGCTATGGAACTAAAGTTCTTAATGAACCTTCGATAATAGCCAGCTAACCCCAAGAAACTACGAATCTCCGTCGGTGTCTTCAGTTGTTCCCATTGTAGAACAGATTCTACCTTTTTAGGGTCAACACGAATACCCAAAGCAGATATCACATGTCCAAGAAAAGATACTTCTGGTAGCCAAAACTCACACTTGCTAAACTTAGCATATAGTTTATGTTCCCTTAGCAAAGTTAGAGCCTGATGAAGATGTTGTTCATGCTGCTGAGCATCTTTACTATAGATCAGAATGTCATCTATGAAGACAACAACACACTGATCAAGGAAAGGTCGGAAGATTCTATTCATGAGTTCCATAAATGCAGCCGGTGCATTAGTTAGTCCAAACGACATAACTGTGAACTCATAGTGACCATACCTTGTTCTGAAAGCAGACTTGGGTATGTCACTTTCCTTAATATGAAGTTGATGATATCCAGACCTCAAATCTATCTTTGAAAAGACGGTTGCACCACACAACTGGTCAAAGATATCATCAATCCTCGGCAGAGGGTACTTATTCTTTAATGTTACTTTATTTAATTGTCTGTAATCAATGCAAAACCGCATTGACCCGTCTTTCTTTTTAACAAACAGAACCGGAGCACCCCAGGGTGAAGTGCTCGGTCGGATGAAACCCTTCTCAAGCAACTCTTGAAGCTGCTTTTTGAGTTCTGCCATCTCAGCAGGCGCCATCCTATACGGTGTCCGGGCTATAGGTTGGGTATCTGGGATCAAATTGATTTCAAAATCAATTTCCCGAGGCGGTGGCACACCTGGAAGTTCTTCAGGAAACACGTCTTCGAATTCCCTGACTATAGGAACTTCAACAGGGTTAGGACTCTCCATAGTAGTATCTACCACATGGGCCAAGAATGCATAACATCCTTGCCTCATCAACTTATCAGCAACCATAGCTGACACAAGACAGGTGGGTAGAATCTTTCTCTCTCCTTGAAAGATCCATGTGTTGCTTTCATCAGCAAACACAACCTGCTTGGATTCACAATCCAAGACAACCCTATACCTTTCCAAGGTATCCATCCCAAGGATTATATCAAATCCTTGCATCTCAAGTGGTATAAGATCCACTTGAATGCGATGATCAGAAAAAAGAGAGGATGCAAGGAGAGCATACCTATTGCAACACAACAGACCCTCTCAACGGAGTCTCTAGCAACAAGCTATCTACCCTATGACTGACCGTCATATTGCAGTTACGAATCACTCTTCGAGTGATTAAGGAGTGCGTAGCACCCGGATCAATCAAAACATATACAATATAGGATTTATACATATCAGAATATAAAAGTTCCATCTGACCTGCCACAACCCGTGGATTGACCACTGCTTCTGGTGGGTTTATAGCATAGAACCTTACTGTCGCCTGAGGTTGAGTTGGTGCTGAAGACCCGGCTTGGGACGCCTGTTCGCGTCCTCTAGCTGTTCCTTGAGACTTCCTTCTCTGTGATCCCTGTTGATTCTGCCTCTGAGGCTGTGTCACACTGACAGGCCTAGACCTGCAGTCCTTCATCAAGTGTCCCACCTTCCCACAGTTGTAGCAGCTTCTTTCCAGTTGTTGTGGTCTGGGTGGTCCTGTGACTGACATTGATGCTGAACTGTGAGTCTCTTGTAGTGGTAGGCTTCGTCCTCTACCTCTACTGGGGGACCACTGTGTCTGAGAACTAGATCTGGGTGGTGGAGGTGTAGGTGCAGAGAATCTAGGCTTCTTAAAGTCTCTAGATGAAGAACCCTGGAACTGCGAATATCTCTTATGGGTTTATCTCTTCTCGACTACGGATTTCTCTATCCTTTGGACTGACTCAACGAAGGTAGCAAACCTCTTCCGACTCTCTAGGGCGGACACAGGAGTAGTCAAGTCGGCGTTTAAACCCTTCTCGAACCTTCTAATCCTATCTTCTTCTGTGGCAGCCATGTGCGGACAGAATCATAGCAACTCCATGAACTTAGCTTCGTACTCACTAATGTTCACCATGCCTTGTCTCAATTTCTCAAATTGTGAGATCTTCTCGTCCAGGAATGTCTTTGGAAAGTATCTGTTGACAAATCCCCGATGAAAATCTTCCCACGAGATCTCCACTCCAGGCCTCTTCTGCTCTTCCATGGTCCACCAGTGACCAACACTTCCTTTGAGAAGATAGACAGCATGTCTAACCTTCTCACCTTCGGGGATGTTCAAGATTCTGAAAGCTTTCTCTAACTCGGTTAACCACAGATCAGCATCTGCAGGATCAGCTGTTCCAAAGTACTCGATTGCTCTGACACGACGAAGTCGCTCGAATGTCTTATCGATACCTTGTCCCTCAGACTGGACAGGTGCCCTAGGTGCAGGCATGGGCATCCTGTCGGTGATGTGTGTCATGGCAGTCATAAACTGCCCGAACATGGTTTGAACAGCTGGGTTTCCCATGTCAGCTGGGTCAAACTGAGGTGGCTCCATAGGTGGCTCAGGTACGGGTTGCTTTATTTCTAGGTTCCTTGCACCTTCTCGAGGTGCAGCAACACTACTTTCTGCCTCGTACTCCTCCTGTGGTCCAGACATCCTTAATTATCTTCTTCTCCTGAGGAGCAGAAAACTCTATTAGATAAGAAAGAAGTGCTAAGAATAGACTCGACATTCTAAGTCTTATGTCTCTGTAGACTCAGCAAACCTAGAGCTCTGATACCACTCGAAAATGACACGATTCATAAACCACGATATAAACTCAGCGGAAGCATTCGATTAACAGCGGAATACGAAAATTCACGAAAAATTAAAACTTTTCGAGACAAGATCTTGAAGACATGAAACTTCTTTCATAAAAGCAAGGTAACAGTTTACATCTCTGTTAAACCACTTCTCAAGTGATTACATACAACAAAATACAAAATCTCAGATTAACAAACTCCAAGGACCTGAGAGTACATAGACGACATAAGACTATCTAACTACATGACTTAGCAGTCATTATCTCCACCTGAGATTCACTGCTGCCCCTGGTGCTCATGCTACTGATACTGATCACCTGCAGACTGGTTCCTTCGTCCTCGGCGACCACCTAAAAAGTTGAAATCTACGGGGTGAGACAATTTTAAATAATTGTCCCAGCGAGAGTTATAACTCTTCGCCAGAAGCTTTATTATAGCAATCACAGATCAACATAAGCAATAAAGCTTTAAGGTAATCAGCAGCAGATTGTTATCAAGTAGAAAAACAACATTTAAGGAATATGAAGAACATGTATACTAAACAGTGTAACCATCAATCATTATATCTCGTAGTTCAACCTAAGCAGATATGCTACGCGGTTGATTATGTTTTACAAACATTATTATGCCCTGCGGAGATGAGGTATACCGCTCATACTCCAACCGATCACTTATTAAGTCGCATCGGTATCATACATAGGTCATCAAAAGAGTCGGATTCTTATGACCTCATCTTCCTCAGTCAGTATGAGGATCAACATGTAGGCCATCTAGTGTCTCTGCTACTATAGCTTACCAGGGTATTCTGGTACTTCGCTATTAGAGTCACAGTGGCATTCTGTACTCTCTTTGCCATCGAAAGATTTCTTGTTTATCTCTCATCGCTGCGGTACAAAAGAATTCCTCGAGAGATTAGTGTTATATCACCCCGACATAAACACATAGTGAAGGATTGATAGATTAAGATACATATACATCAATTCCTACACTAGGATGTAAGGGTATTCACATCCATATTCCCCCACATACTCAAAAGTATGTGATCCAGGAGTTCCCTTAGGAAAACCTGTTTCACCATCATTTAACTCCTGACAATGATGGATCTATGATCATGGCTCTACATGGTATGATTATACTTGATTAGTTAGGTACATTTCAGTATTCTTTTTATCATCATACATGTTCTCAAACATTAATCATTAGAACAGCAGCTATGAAAGTAAAATACTAAATGTATCAAGTCTAACTCTCATCAATTATCATTTCTCAATAATCTCATCACAAGTCATCTGACAAGCATGACCTTGATGATACTCATGGCTCTCACAGCCTATCATTCTCATAAGATGCCACTTACTAGGCATCAGCATATGCCATTATTCATAAAGCTAATAACATGCTTTCAATGAATATGAAATCATAATCCTTACCTGGATATGATCATCATCATGTATAAGAACCTGCATAGTTAATTCAACTGATAATAGTAAGCAATTCATATCAAAAGTTGTACCGGTTAGGTTCCCTGATTTTCACCAATTAGGGTTTACCATTCACATTACATGTCATCATCCTAGAATTAGGGTTTACTATTCACCTCATGGTGAATTGATCTCATAATATCACCATGTATGAGGAACGTCATCATTAAAGCCCTCAGATAAGATTAAGATTCACCAATTATCATATTTAGGGTTTCCATGATCTCACATAAGTGGATCATACCTAATCTTGCATATTCGGGTACATTGAAGGTATTTTACTTGAGTTTTGAACATAAACGGTACTTTCTCTCTCCTCTCACTAGTAGATGGTGATTACACCACTCTATATAGGTTGGGTCAAGTCATCCTTGATTAACATAAACCAAAACTTCACTATCAAGTGATTAGGGTTTGATTAGAACAAGGTATCATTCAAATTAACCCCTCAAGGGCATTTTGGTAATTTACCCATTGATCATCATCATGGGTCAATTCATTAGTCACTTAGTCCCTTAATGTCTTAAGTTACCATTAGAGTTTAGATTAGATCATCATTGAACCATTTACACCTTCAAGTGATTAAGTATACATAAACTTGAAAGTCTCCAATTGGTTTAGGGTTTAACCTTCAATCTTCAACCCATTTAGGTTTTAAACGACCTTGAACTCGCTTAATCTCAAACGACTTTGAACCCATTTGAGCCTTAAATGACTGTGGAACCACTTGACCTTAAACGGGTGTGAACCCATTTGACCTTAAACGAGTATGAACCCGTTTGGCCTTAAACGAGTGTGAACCCGTTTGTCCTTAAACGAGTGTGAACCCGTTTGGCCTTAAATGAGTGTGAACCCGTTTGGCCTTAAACGAGTGTGAACCCGTTTGGCCTTAAATTAGTGTCAACCTGTTTGAGCCTAAACGAGTGTCAACCTGTTTGCCCAAAGTTTGACCAAAAACCAAGTCGGTTGGATAAGGGTTGAACCCTAAATGGATCTAAAATCAGCAATTTTATCAATTCATCAACCTATTGAAATTGGACCCTCAAACCATCAAATTTCCTTAACCCTAGACCTCCAAACGATCTTGGGGTGTCACTAAACGAGTGTGAGACCGTTTGGATGAATCCCCAAATGGTTTTGAACCCGTTTGGGTCCTTCAACCCAAAACTCAACAAGATCAATACTTGAAATCAGCGATTTCAGCCCGATTAGGGTTAGGGTGTTGAAGTGCCTTCAAATCTCAATTGGTTAGGAATTAGTTTATAATTCTTTGTAGAATTGAAATTCAATATATTATCAACAGACCCTCAAACGGTCGTCCCTTGGTCAACCCTATCAAACGGTCTTGACACCGTTTTGATCCAAACGATCTTGCAAGATTGTTTGAGATCAAACGGGTTGAACCCGTTTGACCTTAAACGGTTTGCAACCGTTTGGACAAAAAGGGTCCCAGGTCATTTGATAAAGTTACCTAGGAATCCACGCCCATCATCCTTAACCTCTGTTCAGGTCGGTTACACCACCGTTTTGCTTGCAAAAGTGCAAAGAAGAAGGGAGGTAGAAGAACAACTAAGCACTAAAAGTAAGAACAAAGATATGCATAATAAAGCTAGGAGTTTAGAGTTATAAAACCCACCTTAAACATGGTTCCTAGAGCTCCAAGCTTCCAAGCTTCAAGTCTTTAATGGCGTCTTGAGCTCCACAGGTCATCCAAGGTTGTTTCTTCAAGGAAAAGTTGGGAAGGATCGGCTAGGAAGAGAAAACTAAGTAAGATAACCATGAAACCAACCTTGTAACCTGGTTTCTTCCATGAATTCAAGCAAGATGATGATAAAAGCTTACCTAGATGAACTTGGTCGTATTCCTCTACTCCTGAGCTCTGTCCTAAGTCGGTCTAAGCAAGGGAATAAGAAGGGAAGAAAGGAAACGTTGCCTTTGGTTGCAAAGGAAAGGATCATATATACTTTGAGGTTATTTTCATCATAAGGACAACTTACTCCTCCTTTTCACAACTAAGTCCTTCCTTTCTTTTAGGCACGTCCCTCCTCTTCATATATAAGGTAAAACTTCTTCTAAGACCAAGGACTAAAGGCAAGGAATGTCAACTTGTCACTATGGTGCACATATACATATAAGGGTCTCCTTTACTTACAACTTTGGTGGTTTAATTACAAAGGTATTTCTTATAATATGATTATTCAAACGAAGTTCCTTATTCATTATTATAACTTTAAATGATGTCAAAAGTCATAAAAGATGTTCTAGATGGGGTATTTTATAAGTTGCACCCCACATTTGGGTAAATTGCACTTTAACCCAAATTAGGGTTTTTTAAGCATAAAGATCATTCCACAAGCTGCATCTTGATGCCCAAGCTTGGGAAATCCATCTTACCTCATCATATCCACTCATATGATATCTCATCATCAGAGGAACATCTTAACTTGTGAAATTTGCAAGTTAAACCCCTTAACTGGATAATTTGCACATAGGTCCCTGTATTACCACACAATACTACAATCATTGTTTAAAAGGGACAGAAATGAAAATGTATGTTCCTTAGGAACTTAATTACATGCCAAAAGATAATCACAAGAGTTTAATTACATATTTAGGCAAAACACCTAGGGTTAGTTTATAACCCAGGTCAGGGATGTTACACACACGAACCCAACCAGCTGGTAATGGAGACCCATGAAACATTTCCCCTGGTAGGGATGGGTAAGCCGACGCCTCTACAACGACAAATTCTTTACTTTTTAAACGACATGGCTTCAACCCCTACAAATGTTTGTGTAAATAATGTTATATACATATATACATATCATCTTGAAAACATATCATCTTGAAAAGACTAGTTACTATGTCATAAAAATACTTACAATGGATGTGCTAGGTGGTGGGTCTACATGATTACTCCCAATCTCTTTAGTAGGAGTAGAGCGGGACGCCTTAGGTACTGTTTGCTGAGTGGTAGTCAGAGATGCATGCCACTTTCTCATTGCTTCTTCAATTTTCCTATCAACTATCTTATCTACCTATACATGGATAAAAGAAATGTTAGCTTCTAATTATTGAATTCTCTTTTACAGTAACATTATAAAGAAAGAATAGGTTACCTCTTCTTGTGAAAATCCCGCTTTTGGGACATGTTTGTGTTGGGATGGCCCAAAGAACGCTTTGATGCCCACACCAGCGCCTGCAACCCTAACACGTCCAGGATGCTCTGGGTTACCCAGAGCAACTGTTAATTCATCCTTTGTGCCCTCAGGGATGAACTTGCCTTGTTTCCTCAGCTCGTGCAGCTCCCGCTAATTGCCAAAACAAAAATTTGTAATTAAGTAAACACCACAAATAATCAATATTCGAACGATTGCTCTAAGAGTTGTATTTTACCATTTTTGCAGCCGCCTCAGTAGTTGCGGGCTTCCTTATTTCTCCCTTCTTATTTTGCCTCCCAGCTATCCAGACATCATGGCGAGGCAGAGGTATGGTACCTATAGTAGAGGACTCCTGAGTAGAAGTAGACTGAGCAGTAGACTCAGCCTATAGTCTTTGGCGAATGCCTGCATACCCCTTTGGACCCATTGTGTGGTCATGCACATTCAGTGCAGGCCTTGCTTTTTGTGCCTCACTGAGGGCCTAGTTAGTATGCACATTAATGATTTGGTTAGTAACACTAAATGTTAATCTTGAATAGGTGAATACAACATATATTAATTAAATTGGGAGTGACACCTAATACCTTGAATTCATCAGTTTGTCTTGAAGCAACAAACACATCCCATTCTTCTTGGTCTAGGAAGTTCCACTGTTCAATGGCTGTCTTCTTCCTCTTGTCACCTTGTTTTATGTATTCTCGGGTGAGATTTTTTCTATAGTTCCTTAGGACTCTCCCACAGCATTGCATCACGCATTTACGATGCAACTTTTCATCCAATTCAAATATACTTTGCAAAATATAATTGCTATTAACTAGTATCCAAAAAATTAGTAATCTACAAAATAGAATTGCAAATTAATAATAACTCACGCATAAATCCTTCCATATTACTTCTTTCTTCCCCTTAGGAACTTTATGCCAAGAATCTATCTTACAACCACAATGGCTACGAGTAACATACCCAAGATATGAAATAAACGAATTACGATTCGCTCCAATTGCATTTCCTGCATTATCAAAATCCACAACAAGTTTGGGTCCATTTCCCCTTTGCGCTATTAACTTCTTCATCATAGTGATGCCCCTTCTCTTGTCAACTTTTTGGTGCTGCTCATCAAGTGCCTCAAGTGCTTCAGAGGGTACATGTGCATCATCAACCTAAAATATGACAAAATAAACACACTTACATGATATAACTATAAATGGACATGTAGATATAAATATATGATATATTTTTAAAACTTACATTGTGAGGCAGCGCATTGATGTCCTCACCCTCACAGTAATCATCGACATGGTCATCAGAAGAATGCTCAGCCATCTGAAAGTTCACATTCACATTATAAAGTTCACATTGTAAAGTAATTCACATTGTAAAGCTCACATTGTAAAGTTCACATTCACATTGTAAAGTAATTCACATTGTAAAGTTCACATTGTAAAGTAATTCACATTGTAAAGTTCACATTCACATTGTAAAGTAATTCACATTGTAAAGTAATTCACATTGTAAAGTTCACATTTAAAAAATAAAACATATAAAAAAATATAAACATGCCTCTAATATTGCGAATTTTTATCAATTAACAATCCTTCATTGTGATCTCCGCGCACATACAAGTCATCATTAGCTTCAATATTTGTTGGTGTTGGCAACCCAACTGAGAATGGACTGGAGTCATCATACTTATCATAGTACTCTTCTTCATCTATAGGATCTTCAATGAACTGTCTTTTACCATGAAGAACAACCGACCATTTATCATTTGCAGGATCATTGATATAAAATACTTGTTTCGCCTATGATGCCAATATGAATGGTTCACCCTTCTCGCCAATCTTTTCAAAGTTCACTAAAGTGAAACCAATTGAGAGTTCCAAACTGGGGACTATCCAAGATTTACTCCTAATGAGTAAATCTTGGACGGGTTTCTAGGCTAATGAGTACATATCCACTACATGTATTTGCTCACTTACATTACATCACTCACAATTAGAGCATTATTAAATATTAAATCAAGAATTCAATAGTTTCAAACATGCAATAATTCACAATTAAAGCGATAAGATTCACTTTGTACAAACATACATGGCATAATTCAGGCACAATAGCAGGTGTGGTCATTGACCCGATTCAACATTATAAGAATAATTTTAGAAGAGTAATAATATTTCCCAATTGAGAGTATATGAATTGTCCAACAATTGGAACAAGAACAAGGTATTGTAAAAATTGCCTCATTATGGGAAAAATTAGTCATAATAATGCCCAATCATGGTTAAATCAAATAAAATATCACTTGGGTCTGAGCAAAAATTAATATCTCAAAGATTAATATCACCTACGCATGAGATTATGCTAGAGTTAATATTATGTCTTCTGTAGTCATTTAATCTAAAAAACCACTCCCTTTAAACAATTAGCCACACAAATACACACAAATGTAGATGCATGTTCATCATCAAGATAATCATTACACACAAATGTATCTATCCGATTATAATTGAGCAATATAGCACAAAATCAGCCAACACAGCCATACTATGTAGCACGGCCGTGCCAACCTGCGATTTCACACACCATCATCGGTTGCGGAGCAGGGTACCTGCTTGAGGGTGGAGGAAGAAGAATAGAGCAGGTACCTTCGACGACGTCAGCGGGGAGAATAGCAGCAGTGAGCGGCGATAGTGCGGGGAGAGCAGGCCGCCGGAGCAGGAGAGAAGGCCGGCGGTGCAGGGAGAGCAGGCCGCCAGAGTAGGAGAGAAGGCCGTCAGAGTAACGAGATGGGGGCAGAGGGCAAGAGGCGGTGGAGGTGGGCAGAGGACCAACAAGCAGCTGAGTAGCACGTGGCAGGAGCAAGCGGCGGAAGAGGTGGGGGCAGAGGAGAAATCGCCAGACCAAACCCTGGAGTAGCACGAGAATGAATGAAATAGAGAAAGGGGAAGAGTCAGGCTCACGCGGGTGTTGTTAAGTTAACAATAGGTGTCGGTTCTTAAATAAAACCAACACATAAAACTAAAGGTGTCGGTTCTACAAACACACCGATACTTATTCTCAATGATAGTCGTCAGTTTTTACTAGACAAAAACCGACGTCTATCTACATATGCCGATTAAAAAAATTGTTCTCGATTAATAACCATAGTCATAAGTTTCTTTTGAAAACCGACGCTCAAAGGGTGTGAAAAATTTCCCAGGAACAACACGGTAAAACCCATAAGCGTCGGTCATTGTAGTAAAATTGACGACCAAAATGTGCCCAATTTCTATCTCGCGAATAACCTTTCATCGTCGGTTTAATAGTTAATAACCGACGCCATATGTTAAATTTTGGAGGTAATTTTTTTCACTGGAAATTTTGGATTTGGCGGTTAATTTTAGGCGTCGGTTTATTATTAGGGAACCGACACTGAATAAAAGCGATACCCATGTCTGGCCGCCCTTCACAGATAGATGTCAATTTTTTTATTAAACCGACGCTTTAGGTTTTAGGTGTCGGTGTATTTATACAACTGATGCCATTAAAAGTGACGTTATAAACCATTTTTGTAGTAGTGAAGCCAGGTCATATACAAAAATTCTATAGGCAGTGCAAAAAGGAAATTAAAGAAGGAAAGAAGAAGGTGACAGATGATGATAGCAACAGAGCTGCATTCGTTACAGATGCTGAAGAGGTACTCACATGTGGAGTTTCCATGGGACATTGTCTACATATCAACGACAACACTGAGTGGGTGTTGGACACCGATGCTTCATACCACATCACTCCTCACAGACACTTCTTCTGCTCCTACAAGTCTGGGAACTTTGGAATGATGAAGATGGATACTAAAAGCTATGTTAAGATTCGTGGGAGTGGTGAGGTGCGTATTGGGACCGAGTTGGGTTATACCATCTTACTGAAGAATGTTAGACATATTCCTGAAGTTGATTATAACATTATTTCTGGCTATGGTATCGACATTGAGGGCTTTAAATATCATTTTGGTGACTTGAAAACCGTTGTTACCAAAGGACAATTGGTCGTGACTAGAGGCAAAGTTTGCTGCACTTAGTACAGGATGAATATAAAGGTTTGCACTGACAATGTCAATGTTGTGGACAGTTCAGGTTCTCCAGATTTATGGCACAAGCGGCTTGGACACATGAGTGAGAAAGGATTATAGGGGCTTGCAAAGAAAGATTTGATCCCCTGTGATAAAAATGTGACTCTTGACCCCTGTGAAAGTTGTTTGCTTGGGAAGCAAAAAAGGGTCTAGTTCAGTGCTTAGTCTGAGAAGAAGTCTAATGTGTTAGACATGATTTATTCTGATCTTTGTGGTCCTATGGAAGTCAACTCCTTGGGTGGAAGTAGATTCTTTGTTACTTTTATTGATGACGCATCTAGGAAAGTGTGGGTCTACTGTTTACAGAGGAAAGATCAGGTCTTTGACACTTTCAAGAAATTCCATGCCATCGTTGAAAGGGAGACATGTAAAAAGCTCAAGTGTCTTCGTTCTGACAATGGAGGTGAGTATACTTCCAAGGAGTTCAAGTCTTACTGTGAAAGATCTAGCATACGACATGAGAAGACGGTTCCTGGTACCCCACAACACAATGGTTTGGCTGAAAGAATGAATAGAACCATTATCGAGCGAGTCAGATGCATGATGAAGAATGTAAAGCTACCTAAGGAGTTTTGGGCAGAGACTGTAAACACTGCTTGCTACTTGATTAACAGGTCACCATCGGTTCCTTTGGATTTTGACACTCCAGAGAGTGTGTGGACAGGGAAGCCAACTTCTTATTCTCACCTTAGAGTGTTTGGGTGCAAGACATTTGCACATGTTCCTAAGGAGCAGAGGCAGAAGCTTGATGACAAATCCTTTCCTTGTATTTTTGTTGGCTATGGTGACGAGCAGTTTGGTTACAAGCTTTGGGATCCAGAAAATAAGAAGATAATCAGATCCAGATATGTGATTTTCTTTGAGGACCAGATGTTTTCTGATACAGTGATGACAGAGCCTGAGAAGGTAAAAGATGATACTGTGATTGATGTGTCAATTCCCTCTCTAGTCCAACAGAATGGTGATGCAAACCATGTTGAGGATGACAAGATCCCACACGATGATATGGCAGAGGATGATCCTGATATAGATAGCGTTCATGATGAGGAGGTTCTTGAGCAGGGGGAGCAACCTCAATCAGTAGATCTAGGAGGTCCACAACTGAGGAGGTCTACTAGAGAGAAAATGGCGTCTACTAAATATTCTGATAAAGAATGGCCATTGATCACAGAAGAGGGGGGGCCAGAAAGCTATGAGGAAGCAAAGTCTCATCAAGACAAAGATAAGTGGCTGCATGCAATGCAAGATGAGATGAACTCATTGAAGAAAAATGATACCTATGAGTTGTGAAACTTCCTGAAGGCAGAAAAGCTTTAAAGAACAAGTGGGTCTTCAAGCTAAAGAAAGATGGGAGTGATAACACTGTGAGATACAAAGCTAGACTTGTGGTGAAAGGCTTTGTCCAAAAGCAAGGCGTTGACTTTGATGAGATATTCTCTCCAGTGGTGAAGATGGCTTCCATTCACACAGTTTTGGGCTTGGCAGCTAGCTTGAACCTTGATATTGAGCATCTTGATGTGAAGACAACCTTCCTCCATGGTGAGCTAGAGGAAGAGATTTATATGCAGCAACCTGAAGGATTTATAGTGAAAGACAAAGAACACATGATTTGCAGATTGAAGAAAAGTCTCTATGGGCTGAAACAAGCACCAAGGCAGTGGTACAAAAAGTTTGATGCATTCATGCTGAAGCAAGGTTACCACAGGACCGAGGCAGATCATTGTGTTTACTTCAAGAGATTTTTAGGTGATAGTTTTATTATTCTCTTTCTTTATGTTGATGATATGTTGGTTGTTGGCAATGATGCTCAGATGATTTCCAAGTTGAAGAAGGAATTGTTTAAGTCTTTTGACATGAAAGACTTGGGACCAGCCAAACAAATTCTTGGCATGGACATCAGGCGTGACAGGAAAGTAATGAAACTTTAGTTCAACATGAAGGGGGCGAAGCCAGTTGAGACTCCCTTAGCCAGTCACTTCAGACTGAGTAGAAAACAATCTCCTTCTACTGAGTAGGAAAAGCAAGAGATGACTCACATACCCTACTCTTCTGTAGTAGGAAGTCTTATGTATGCTATGGTGTGCACTATGCCTGATATTGTACATGCAGTTGGTGTGACTAGCAGATTTTTATCTTACCCTGGTAAGGAGCATTGGAATGCTGTAAAATGGATACTCAGATATTTGAGAGGCACATCTAGTGCTTGCTTATGCTTTGGAGGGGCACCACCAGTTCTTACAGGTTTCACAGATGCAGATTTAACAGGTGATCTTGATCACATGAAGTCTACCTCAGGGTTTCTATTCACTTTTACAGGGGGAGCTATTAGTTGGCAGTCTAAATTGCAAAAGTGTGTTATTTTATCAACTACTGAGGCAGAATATATCACATCTTGTGAAGCAGGGAAAGAAATGATTTGGCTCAAACGTTTCTTACAAGAACTGGGTTTGACACATGATGAACATGTTATCTACTGTGATAGTCAGAGTGCCATGGACTTGAGCAAGAATTCTTCTTTTCACTCCAGGACAAAGCATATTGATCAGATATACCATTGGTTGTGTGAAGCTATCAGTGATGATCAGTTGAAGCTGAAGAAAGTTCACACTAACGACAATCTTTCTGATATGTTGACGAAGGCAGTTCCTACAAAGAAGCTTGCTACTTAGAGGAGTTGTGAGGATAGTCTCCCCTTTGGGCTGGAGGGGGAGATTGTTGGGCCTACGACCCTTTTGTTTTTTCCAACCCATTAGGGCATGTGTGTTGTTTGCGCTGTTGAGGTTATAAAACCCTCACATCCACGCAGCCGCTAAGTGGACATAGCGCAGCCGCAAATCAAAAGCAACGCAGCCGCCGCTTTCTCAATTGTTCTTGATGGAGAGAAGAGTCAAGGAAGAAGAAAGAAGAAAGAAGAAAGAAGAGAAAGGAAAAAGGGTGACACCGCTCT
This sequence comes from Alisma plantago-aquatica, assembly GCA_963693085.1. NCBI lineage: Eukaryota > Viridiplantae > Streptophyta > Magnoliopsida > Alismatales > Alismataceae > Alisma > Alisma plantago-aquatica. Next base: position 783,064,350 of record OY856413.1, read on the forward strand.
AGTTCTCTTCCCCGGTCTACATACACCGAGTTTTCCATCACAGCCTACGTTCTTGTTCTGTCCGGGTATTCTCTGTAAATAGGTTTTTTCTGGGAGGCCATTTGGTGTGGTGACATATTGGTTCGATATTATATGTATCTCTTCCTTTTACTCTGTATTCCTCAAGTTTTGGGTCTAAAATTGAGACGCACATTGTAATCTGTTGATTAGTAAATTTTCTCCGTTGAGTTTTGACCCGTGTTCTCTCACACATTGTGGAAGTTTTCTGCGTAAAATTCTGATGTTCTTGTAGTTGCCTATTTCTATATTATTTTTGCGCCTAGTCTATACGTACATGTTATTCCACATCTTTTTGACCTATATCAACCCCTTCAAATACACACATAGCAAGAAGACAAGGAGATGGAGCACGGAATATTAAAAACCAAACCCCCCACTCTCTATCCATCTCTCCCCCGACTCACTGTATCACCTGACTAGTCATCGTGGAGCCAAAACCACTATTGCACTCGTGTCGCCATCGAGTCTACTAGAATGTCGATGCGCCACACCTTCAAGTCCTGCAAGTTACGCCTGCACCGCCTACAATCTTGTTGTTCTCGTGCTCGTGATGTCGTCGCGCCCGCACCCTCGCCACCGCGGCAACCACGCCCGCTCTAGCGCCACGCCCGCAATAGTTGTCTTATAACCCCGTTGTCTTATAACCCCACTGCCGCAACCACCTCATTGTGACGCATCATCATCCTGCCCAATGAAACTCTATCCTAAGGAGGAAGAGGAGGGACATTGAGATTAGTTAGCCACGCAGAGTCGTAATATATAGATATTATATTTGTAATATGCAATATGTATATATACTCGCCGTGATGTATTAAGATTAACTTATGCATAACAAAGTTGTAATATAAAGCAAAAAGAATAAAGCATTTTGATATTATATCATTTTTATAATGCTTGTATTTTTTTTAGGAATGTATGCGTGTATGATGCATATGTTATTACGTGGTGTTATGCATAAAGAATTTTACAAATTTATAAGCATAATGAATCGGTATTGTTACAGTTTATATGATGTATAATTTTTTATTGTTCTTTGGTGCAAAACAGACATTAATCGACACAATTTTTCAATTACGCTACAAAATGTGAATATATGTGTGCGTGTGTTTATATATTTTTATTGATATGTACAATAGGTGTCAAAAGGCATGTGTTAGATTTGATAATGTTGGTTATGCATATAGAAATGTAAATGTTAGAAAAAATAATATATTGGCATTGTGTTATTTAAAACATGTCAAATCTTAATTAAGTCCAAAATTTTGTATTATTTTTGTCTTGAATAGCAAAATTTTAAATTAATAATTTATACAAGATGAACGTGCAACATTTGAATTATTCTCACGAACAACAAACCCTTTACATACTGTTAAAAAATATCATCATTAAACAAATGACTTTTAGTAAGATTTTATTGAGTAAATAATATTGTCTTGGAAGTATATTAGAGGATGATACGATATTATATAATAATTTTATTTTGTCACACAAATAAAAAAATAAATACTTGTCTGATATCATGTGCTAAGCTAAATTATTATGAGTACAATTGATTATAATTGTTTGTACTTCTCTCAACAAAATTAAGTATTATTTTACACTTAACAACGAAACATATAGAAATGTGATTGTACGCGGGTCACATTATATTAGGCGTAGAAGTGGAATGAGTGGGAGGATGAATAAATATAATTGGATGATTGGTGGATGATTGGACCACAGCATTTGTTGTCGCAGCTGTATTCCTACAGCCATGCAGTTGCAGCCCACTAGCAGATTGCTCACATACAAGAGTCTGTTGCATTGTGTTAAAGGTGTATATATGGGCAACTATACTTTCTAATATGACAATGTTTAGTAAATAGTAATATCTTAGAAGTATATTAGAAGATGAGATAATATTATCTAATAACACTAGTACATAACCGACTTTTAGTGTCGGTTATTTAAGGCCTTTAGTGTCAGTTTCTAAGCGACACCTATGTGGGCGACGCTAAAAGCCCAGCCGTTATGCGTCGGTTCAAAAACCGACGCTAAAACCCTTCGCGCGCCAACGAAAACGCGCCAGCATGGCACTATAGGCGTCAGTTATTACCTAAAAAACCGACGCCATATACCTTCGCGCCATAGAAGGGCGCCAACTTGGGCACTATAGGCGTCGGTTATTAGCTAATAACCGACGCCATATAAGTCCCAACACGACCGTGCTGGACAGCACGGCCGTGGTGTCTGGTCCGCTGCCACGGCCGTGGTGTTAAGGAAATAGACGTCGGTTTCTATTACAAACCGACACTGTAACTATTTGGCGTCGGTTTAATACAAATAACCGACGCCTATTTTTTGTTTTTTTTTCTGTCAGTTTGCAGACCTGCTGTATGGCTGGTCGCAGGATGAGAAACCTACAGTTCAGTTATGAACTGCAGGTTTTACGACATCCATTGATATCAGCCAACAACAGGCCACAAACCTGCAAAATTAACAACAAAAATATTCACACATTTAGCAATGCAACATGCAGTTCCATTTGATTTTCACATTTAGAATCATTCATGTAGATAGAAATCTGTAGTTCCATTCATTTTCACATTCACACATATAGAAACATTCATATAGCAACCAATAGTTTCATTCATTTTCACTCAGACACATGTAGAAACATCCAGACATGTAGAAACATTCACACATATATTATAATTCAGAAATTCATTTACAAAATATCATTCTTTAGTCATTATTCGCTATCAACATCCCAATTATATCTTAAATCCCCCACTACTTGTATTGTTGTTTCCCATTTTTCTCTTACTTCATTTAATTCTCCCTTCGTATAGGGAGCACGTACATCTGGTAAGGCCGTTCCTGTCGTGTGTTCAGTTTTAAACACCTGTAAAGAGAATGATGTATATATATAATTAATGAGCTATAAATAATATTGATATATTTTATATTATCTAATGAGACTATATAATACCTCAGCAATACAATCGATGTCCAATGCGGCATATTTGATAATCATGTGCATAAATCACATCACATAGTATCCACATGCCCATCCGTTGTCTTGTGTAGGACACTATAAATTCAAACATACAAAATATTAAAAAATACAACTAATTAAGCATTGTTCAAATAAATAATATATACATATATTGCAGTCGGGAACTTACTTTTACGTTCTTCCAAATTATTGGCTGGTTCTTTTTCATGGGGACCTTTCCTCCAGCCTTTTTGAACTCATCAAAACCCCTACATGTTAATGTAACACAGTAAATTACATAATTAAATAGTAATGTAATAACATATGTTAACGGATATGAAAATGAAATATTTCTCACCGGAATAATGCCATTTTCATTATGTGTCCATATTTTGTATTCAATATACTCCCCTTAGGATCTAGATAATAGACAGTGAACGTCTCGGGGACAATAACCAGTAACTCCCAATGCATACCACTAGAGGTAAAAAAGTTAAAAATTAATAACTCAAAATCCACAATAAAAATGTAATTTTCTTAAGTCCAAATTATAATAAGCAAAGTAAACTTACTATACATTGAATGGAGCCATTATCATCGTCTTCTTTTTTTGAGCAAAAATTGAAAAAGCCTCACAGCAGTATTGTTGAACTGACGGAGGGTCTTTAGCTACTAGACTAATCAAAGATGGAATCAAAAATCCTACATGTTTGAATGCAAAATCTGCACATATCTTGTCTAAGTAGCTGCAAAATATGTATTAATTACGCATGCATTAATAAATAAGAAACCAGATCACCAGAATAAACAAATATATATGGATGTATAAAGAAGATCTCACCTTATCCATAGCTCTATCACAGATGTATTTAGCCAATCATATCGAAACAACTCTAAAATATCTTGTATAAATAGTTTGCTTTCGTATGATTGACCTGCAACATCTAAATCTATAGAAACAGTTATAGGGCAATTTATATCATGTTCGCCTAACCATATTTCCATACCCCTACAGTTAGGACCTAACGGGACAGTTAGGTCCAGTGGAACCCAACTGGGTAATGTAGGAGGTGGATGTTGTGGGTGTCTTCTTTTTAACCTGTATATATATAATAATTTCAGATCAACTGACATCATATACACACACTAACAATTTAACGTAATGTAAATTTACCATACAATTTCAGTAAAGATGACATCCGCTTTTAGCCACAATATCACTCTGCCTAGTGCCTCACCAAGTGTTTCACAATCTGGGTGGGCATATGGCAATGGAAGATCCATCCACTTGGGGAATATATGTACCGGGCTCACACGAATCCAACCAGTTGGTAATGGAGACCCGTGAAACAGTTCCCCTGGTAGGGATGGGTAAGCCGACGCCTCTGCAACGACATATTCATTAACTTTTAGACGGCATGGCTTCAACCCCTACATATTTTTGTGTAAAGAATGTTATATACATATATAAATATCATCTTGAAAACATATCATCTTGAATTAAAAAACTAGTTACTATGTCATAAAAATACTTACAGTGGATGTGCTAGGTGGTGGATCTATAGGATTACTCCCAACCTCTGCAATAGGAGTAGAGCGGGATGCTATGATAGGTACTGTCTGCTGAGTGGCAGTCTGAGATGCCTACCACTTTTTCAGTGCTTCTTCCAGTTTCCTATCAACTAGCTTATCTACCTATACATGGATAAAAGAAACGTTAGCTTCTAATTATTGAATTTTCTTTTTACAGTAACATTATAAAGAAAGAATATGTTACCTCTTCTTGTGAAAGTCCTACTTTTGGGACATGTTTGCGCTGGGATGGCCCAAAAAAAGATTTGATGCCCACACCAGCGCCTGCAGCCCTAACACATCCAGGATGCTCTGGGTTACCCAGAGCAACTGTCAATTCATCCCTTGTGCCCTCAGGGATGAACTTGCCTTGTTTCCTCAGCTCGTGCAGCTCCCGCTAATCGCCAAAACAAAAATTTGTAATTAAGTAAACACCACAAATAATCAATATTTGAACGATTGCTGTAAGAGTTGTATTTTACCATTTTTGCAGCCGCCTCAGCAGTTGCGGGCTTCCTTATTTCTCCCTGCTTAGTTTGCCTCCCATCTATCTAGATATCATGGCGAGGCAGAGGTGTGCTACCTATAGTGGAGGACTCCTGAGTAGCAGCAGACTGAGCAGTAGCCTCAGACTGTAGTCTTTGGCGAATGCCTGCATACCCCTTTGGACCCATTGTGTGGTCATGCACATTCAGTGCACGCCTTGATCTTTGTGCCTCACTGAGGGCCTAGTTAGTATGCACATTAATGATTTGGTTAGTAACAGTAAATGTTAATCTTGAATAGGTGAATACAACATATATTAATGAGATTGGGACTGACGCCTAATACCTTGAATTCATCCGTTTGTCTTGAAGCAACAAACGCATCCCATTCTTCTTTGTCCAGGAAGTTCCACTGTTCAGTGGCTGTCTTCTTCCTCTTGTCAGCTTCTTTTATGTATTCTCGGGTGAGATTTGTCCTACAGTTCCTTAGGACTCTCCCACAACGTTGCATCACGTATTTACGATGCAGCTTTTCATCCAATTCAAATATACTCTGCAAATTTGAATTGCTATTAACTAGTATCCAAAAAATTGGTAATCTACAAAATATAATTGCAAATTCATAATAACTCACACATAAATCCCTTCATATTACGTCTTTCTTCTCCTTAGAAACTTTATGCCAAGAATCTATCATACAACCGCAATGGCTGCGAGTAACATACCCAAGATATGAAACAAATGAATTGCGATTCACACCAGATGCATTTCCTGCATTATCAAAATCCACAATAAGTTTGGGTCCATTGCCCTTTTGCGTTATTAACTTCTTCATCATAGTGATGCCCCTTCTCCTGTCAACTTTTTGGTGTTGCTGATCAAGTGCCTCAAGTGCTTCAGATGGTACATGTGCATCATCAACCTAAAATTTGACAAAACAAACACATTTACAAGATATAACTATAAATGGACATATAGATATAAATATATGATATATTTTTAAAACTTACATTGTGAGGTGGTGCATTGATGTCCTCACCCTCACGGTAATTATCAGCACGGTCATCAGGAGAATGCTCAGCCATCTGAAAATTCACATTCACATTGTAAAGTTCATATTATAAAGTAATTCACATTGTAAAATTCACATTGTAAAGTTCACATTCACATTGTAAAGTTCACATTATAAAGTAATTCACATTGTAAAATTCACATTCACATTGTAAAATTCACATTCACATTGTAAAGTTCACATTCAGAAAAATAAAACATATAAAAACATTGTATAAACATGCCTCTAATATTGCAATTTTTATCAATTAACAATCCTTCATTGTGATCTCCGCACACATACAAGTCATCATTAGCTTCAATATTTGCTGGTGTTGGAAACCCAACTGAGAATGGACTGGAGTCATCATACTTATCATAGTACTGTTCTTCATCTATGAGATCTTCAATGAACTGTCTTTTACCATGAAGAACAACTAACCATTTATCATTTGCAGGATCATCGATATAAAATACTTGTTTCGCATGTGATGCCAATATGAATGGTTCATCCTTCTCGCCAATCTTTTCAAAGTTCACTAAAGTGAAACCCAATTCATCCACTATAACTCCTTTGGTGTTATCAACCCAATTACATTTGAAGAGCGGAATTCTGAAATCTATGTAGTCAAACTCCCATATGTCTTCAATGACACCGTAATATGACATTTTAGCTTCACGTGGACTCTTATCCTTTGCACTTGCAAAAAACATAGTCGATGCTTGAAGGGTGACCCCACTGTTTTGGATGACACTCTTATCATCTTGTCGCTTAGTGTAATATGTGAATCCATTAATGTCATACCCTTCATAAGACATAATAGTCAATTTTGGTTTAAAGGCGGGGCATTTGATAGTTTCAGTAATATCATCTGGTGTTTGAGATAGTTGATGTAAGACTTTATTTTCAAACTACTTAATAAATGTCTTGTTATGCTCTCTAGCAAGCCACATTGTATTGGCTCGAGGATATTGTCTCTTGATGAAATTGGTATGTTCCTCGATATAAACGTTCACTTCGTCCATGTTGTGTAAAATATACAAGTGACCTTGTTCCAACTGCTCACAGCTGATTACTTTCACACGTGATCCCAAAATTCCTTTGCCAAATTGCTCGTCAATATTCTTGTCATTATCAGGAGTGTCATTACCACTGAGAAAGTCATTGCAAAAATCCATAACCTCTTTCGCCACATAACCCTCGATAATACTCCCTTCAGGCCGATAACGGTTTCGAACATCACTTTTAAAAATGCTCATGTATCGTTCAAAGGGATACATCCAATGCAAGAAAACTGGTCCCAACATTTTCACTTCCCTATTCAAGTGGACAACAAGATGTACCATGATATCAAAGAACGACGGAGGAAAATACATCTCAAGCTGACATAGGGTAACAACCACTTCTCTTTGCAATTTATCGAGAGTATCAGGGTCAATAACTTTGTTGCACAAACTGTTGAAAAAGAAACAAAGTCTGGTGATTGCAAACCTTACATTCTTCAGCAATATAGATCTAATTGCCATAGGCAATATTTGTTGCATTAGAGTGTGACAATCATGAGATTTAAGACCTATCAACTTCAGATCTTTCATTGATACCAATCTACGGATGTTGGATGAGTAACCCTGTGGCACCTTAACATTTACCAAACATTCACAAAAAGCTTTCTTCTCCTTTCTAGACAATGTGTAACAAGCGGGAGGTAAGTATGTTCTCCGATTTCCCATTTCACGAAATTCTGTTAATTTTGACCTTATTCCCATTTCACGTAGGTCCAGTCTGGATTTTATCCCATCTTTAGTCTTACCTGGTATATTCAACAAAGTACCGATGACACTATCACATACATTTTTCTCAACGTGCATGACATCGATACAATGCCTGACTGTCAAAGAACTCCAATAAGGAAGATCCCAAAATATTGACTTCTTCTTGAATAAAGATTTGTCACTCCGTGTGGCCATAGTACATTGTGATCTTTTACCAAATTCATTGACAAAGTCTTTTACTCTTTCATAAATAACCTCCCATGGTATAGGTTTAGGTGCACTCCGTTCCTCATTCAATCCATTGAATGCTTTGTGCTTCCTACGATACAGATGGAATTTTGGAAGAAACCGTCGATGACCGAGATATACAGTCTTACCGCCATGTTTTAGTCTTGTTGAATCAGTGTTCTCTTCACATATAGGACACACTTTAGCTCCTTTGACACTATATACAGACAAATTCCCATATGCTGGAAAGTCATTAATAGTGCAAAATAACATAGCATGCAAATGAAATGTCTCTCTTCGTGAAGCATCATAGGTCATCACACCTTCACCCCAGAGTTTCTTTAAGTCATCAATCAGAGGTTCAAGATAAACATCGATGTCATTTCCAGGTTGTTTAGGGCCCGATATCAACAACGACAGCATTACGTACTTATTTTTCATACACAGCCAGGGAGGAAGATTGTATATAACAAGCATGACTGGCCAAGTGCTATGTTGGCTTCTCAATGTCCCGTACAGATTCATCCCGTCTGTACAAAGCCCAAGTCTTAGATTCCTGACTTCTTCACCAAATTCAGGGTAAAATAGATCAATCTTCTTCCACTGTGGGGAATCAGACGCATGTCGTAGGATCCCATCATTATTTTTCTTAACATCTGCATGCCACCTCAAATCCTTTGCATCTATCGGATTGGCAAACAAGCATTGAAACCATGATATTATAGGTAGATACCACATCATCTTGGCAGGAGAACCAGTTTTAGACTCCCCCAAAGTCGTCAATTTATACCGTGACGCACCACATTTTGGACAATCTTTCAAATCCGCATAGTCCTTTTGAAATAATACACAATCATTCGGGCATGCGTGTATCTTCTTGGCATCCATTCCCATTGGGCACAACAATTTCTTTACCTGGTATGTTGAGATTGGCAGCTCGTTTCCTTCAGGAAGCATTTCTTTCAACAAAGACAACAATGACGTGAAGCTTTTGTCGCTCCATCTATTGTTAGCTTTCAGCTTATACAATCTCAACACAGCACTAAGCTTCATAAACTTAGTACAACCTGTATATAACGGCATCTCAGCATCATGCACAATGTTTCTAAAAATGGGAGGTGGATCGGTGTGCTCTACCCCACAACTATTCAGCATCGCATCAACGATGTCTACTGGAACTGGTTCATTCACATCTACGTCATCGTAGGCAATTTCTTCTTCCACACAAGCACTGCTATCGACATCCACTAGTTTCGGGATTGAAATCTCTCCATGTCAGTGCCATTCTGTATAGCCTTGTATAATCCCGTTGCACATGACATGACTTTTGATTTCGTCACCAGTGTTGACTTTCAAGTTGTTACCGCAATGCCTACATGGACAGTAGAACCTATCTCCAGGTTGTTTCCTATGTTCCTCGGCAAATCTAATAAACTGGTCAAGACCAGAAATAAACTTTGGGGTGCAGCGATTGCGAATGGACATCCATGATCTATCCATTCTATGATCAAAGAGAAAACAAGTATATATTACAACAAGATTAGGGTCTAGGGTTAACAAATACATGTGATGTCATTATTATATATAATAAATATGTACCACCTATCCCATTCTTGAACACCTAATCTCACTAGTAAGTGTATAATGTGTATTGGGTTTTCAAGAAAATTTCGGCAACATTTCCCCGCTGTTCTCCAAGTACATATGTACTTAGAGAACAAACGGGGAAATGCTGCCGAAATTTTCTTGAAAACCCAATACACATTATACACTTACATCCTAAGCGAGATTAGGTGTTCAAGAACAGTCCCAAACCAGGGACTATCCAAGATTTACTCCTAATGAGTAAATATTGGACGGGTTTCTAGGCCAACAAATAATGTGTTGTCATTCTTATACCTAAAATCCTAGTTGTCATTCAAAGCATGTCACATGTGTGCATTACAATTCATCATTAAGCAAGAAGGGTGATTAGGATTCTCACCAAGAACGGGTTTTGATTTTCTATACAATTTTATAAAAAATGCACATGTATGCATATATATACTATACTTTTTGGAACCTTTATACATATCTGAACACCCTAAATAACCATACTAAACACCCAAAGACTTTATAACACAACTATAAAACAATGATTATAGCTAAACTATTAAACAATAGACTTGTCACACATAAAACACCCTATACAACTATAAAACAAAAAAGTATTAAGATATGTATGATACAATAACTATTTTGCATCACATTACAGCAGACTTATCATTGATACCTTACTAACTTATTGCTACATTTACATATCATCACTTGATCAAGTTACCAATAAGTAAATAACTTAAAAAATAAAATAAAAAAATGCCCAGCAGTAGCCTGGGTAGCACGGCCGTGTGGTCGGCCAACACAGCCACGGCCGTGCCAGCCCACACGGCCGTGGTTGCTGTTGGTAAGGAGAGGGAGAAGAAAGAAGAAGAGCAGGGCCGAGCAGAGGAAGAAGGAAGAAGGCCGTGGTTGCCTTGGCACCGGCCAAGCAGCCGCCGGAGCAGAGGAAGAAGGAAGAAGGCAGGGCGGGCATACCTTGAGGGTAGAGGAGAGCAGCTGCCGGAGCAAGGAGAGGAATGGCGGTGGAAGGGAGAGCAGCAGGAGCGGCGGCGAGGGCACGGAGCAGGGGCGAGGGCACGGAGCAGGAGCACGACCGCCGATGAGCACAGAGGGCAGGAGCAGGAGCACGACCGCCGGTGAGCACAGAGCAGCGGCGAGGGCAGGAGAAGGAGCACGGCGGGCGCGAGCACGGAGCAACGACCGGCGGGGGCGAGCAAGAAAATCACCGGACCTAACTGAAATCGGGAATGAAACAGGGAAAGGGGAAGAGTCGCTCGCGCTGTTGAGCTATTAAGTTGAAAATAAGCGTCGGTTATTCAAAATAACCGACAACTAAACCAAAAGTGTCGGTTCTTTTCCAACAACCGATGCCTATACTAGATTATAGTCGTCGGTTTTTAACTAAAAGACAACCGATAACTATTCCTGTCCCGCGAATAACCTTTAGTCATCGGTTATTCATTTATGAACCGACGCCATATGTCAAATTTTGGAGGTAATTTTTTCACTGGAATTTTGGTTTTGGCGGTTGATTTTAGGTGTCAGTTTTTTATTAATTAACCGACACTTAATAAAAGCGGTACCCGTGTCTGGTCAACCTTCATAGATTGGATGTCGGTTTATGTTATCAACCGACACTGTAGAGTTTAGGTGTCGATTTATGTATACAACCGACACCTTGAAAAGTGACTTTATAAGCCATTTTTGTAGTAGTGTAACTTTATAAATTTATTATAGAAATATAAAGAACTAATAACTTGTCTATCTAAAGGTATTATGTTATGAGTACAGTTGTTAATAATTGTTGGCAGTAGTTTGAACAAATTTAAGTATTACTTTTGGACTTTACAACGAAATATGTAAAAATATGATTATGTACATGTTGCGTTATATTTAGTTTAGGAAGTAGAGGGAAATTGGAAAAGGAAAATACATTACTTTATTAGTGGGAGGGGGAATAAATAGAAGTAGTTGGTTGGTAGGTTATTGGGCCCAACATGTGTTGAAAAAGTTACATGCTTACAATCATGCAGTCCACTAGCAAACTTGTCACATAGAGGAATGTGTCGCGACATGTTAAAAGATACATATATAGGTTATTGTGCATATTCCTAATGTGGTGTTATAAATTTCGTAGAGGATGTGTGTTATGAATATTCTATTCTATAATAATTAGAAGTAAATATGTACATGTAGGGGCTTGATGTAATAATTCATAAATATGAAGTTTTCAGGATCGTCTATGTTTATGTGTTATTTCATTATCACCTCCAATATAAATATCAAGGCAAAAATACAAACATGTGCACTTGCCAATTAACAACAAAAGTAAACATTCTATAAAATTATTATTTAAGTAGTAATTAAAGTGATTTTTTAATTTGCGACGAGTGTATATGTTAGGTAATAAGTTTAAGGGTAGTGAAGTGTTGATTTATATATAATTAGCTGTCATGATCTATGGTGGAACGTATACCCAAGGGTAATCTCTATAAAATCATACATGTATCCATTATGGAACACGTCTCCATAGACTTTGTATATCCCAAAGGACATGCATCCAATTTGGTCATACCATGTTTTGATGGGCATGTGCACAATTCATGTTACCATTCTAGATTTGGGTCAATTTTACGTCTAGGATGCTAAAATGTTATGCTCAATGTCTAGACAATGTAGCCATTATTCATTTTCCATATAATAAAAAAATTTGAAGATAGTTTGAACAAATATATGGTTACATATCAATACCACATATGAATTCGCATGGAAGGGATGAGATTCAATCTATGACATTAAAGTTTATATATACAAATGGGTCATTCTAATTTATTACATATAGTTTGGAGGGCTTGGGGTGCAATATATTTTGGGTGTTTTGTATAATTGTTGAGATTACTTCATATTCAATAACAAAACATGTAAAGTAATTGGGTGTGTGATTGATTGAGTATCACTACAGAACAACATGAATTAGCTACAATTTCTCTAACTACGTCTGTTCCATTTGTAGTCAATAACTATTATTCTTTATATATTAAAAAAATGTAAGTAATACAAATATAGTTAATGGTAATGGCTACAAAATTGACTACAAATCTCATTTGAACTCGTATAACCTTCCTGTTGATGCCCATTGTAAATAACTATTTAATTTTCAGGGGTGACGGTGCAACTTGTTGCCCTCCTACTTTCAAACCAGAAATACATATATGTATCTTTATGTATACATTTTAAAAATTGTCCATCTAACTTTTCACTAGTTTTTTGGGTGACACCAACATTGTAATCCACTCATTTTTACCCCGCGCGCGCCCCTGTCCGGGCCTCTTTCTCTCACGCGATTGCGATCAATCTTCGTAACCGGTCTTCTCACGATCGCTTCTTATCTTCCGCGCGTAACCCATCTCCGCAGGCTGCGCTCAATCTCCGCACTTTGCCCTACATCCGCACACTGCAACTACCTCATCCTCCCTCCGATCGCATTGTGCCCCCCAGCGGCCATCGCCCACTGCGTTCTCCCAGCTGCAGGCCGTCCAAGGAAGGCTTCAGGGTGAGGAACCCCTGATCGACATCAACGTCCAAGGAAAGCTTCTAGCAGGCAGCCGTTTCTTCCCAATCGGTTAGCCACTTCAAGTTCTCTTGGTCTCAGATCATCACTCTATGGCCGTCCATGAAGATTCATCCTAGCCGCATCCGACACTCTATCTTCAAAACCACTCGCAAGGTCCCCCTTACACTCCCATTGTCCCCGCCCACAAATGCAAGTCAATTCCCTGACTTGCGGTCCTTCTCACGACTATATTTTCCTATGCTAGGGTGTCTTCTCCAACTGTCGACTCTCCTCCAACCACCTGTAGCTTGCGCCCTCTCACGAAAGTCATCCAATAGTGGATGTATATCTCTTGATTAGCTCAAAGAATCAACTTAAGGGCACAACTGCTCCTCTTCCTCGCAGTTGGATTCATTTTCCGTCTCCAAACTTTGACCATGTTTGTGTACTTTATGGCATATCTATATATTTTTGGAGGGAATCATGAACAAATATATAATCAATGGCCTGAATATATATGCCAACCATTATTTTTGTATGATATCATAGGTTTCAACTGCATCAACTGATACATGACTGAGTTTTACGTCTATAATCTAAAACATTAAAGTAGAAATAGCGAACAACTCAATCTCCTACTCAATATCTGTCCAATAGATAATTACCATAACTTCATGTTAGACTCCATTCATGCCATATGATGCCTTTCTGCTATTTGACGTACATTGTGCATGTATCGAAACTTGGCACACTGCTTAAATATGTTGACATCTGTCAGGTTACCCTCTTCTTGGGCAATAAAAAACAATGGCTTATCTTCCGTTAGGCATCAAAAGATGGGGAACATTGATTTATACAACGACATAAATAGGATTAACAAAGACAAACCTTGGCATCCAGTAGGGATGGCATTGTTTTTTAATCTAGTTTTATCCAAAAAGTCATATGGACCTTACATTAACAAAAAGTAAATGGGGACTATTTAGATTAGGAGTATAGTTAATTAGTAAAATAGGTTTCCACTATTGATTCTATTTTAGTTTCTTAAAAGACAATGATTTGCAAAGATACAATTTATGATTCATCTATATATTAATGCTATTAGTGATACCTCCTAAATGGAAACTTACAAACGTTTGTTGCAACCAACTTGCTAGCCCATTGAATATGATTTAAGAATTAATATTTCCATTATGGAAGCATATGTTAACAAGCAAAAACAAAGGGAGAGATATTAATATTTCCATTACTAGAATACATGTCATGTGCATATATCAATGCATGTCCTTGTGTGTGATAGTGTCAACCCATGTGTGCATGTGGTGAATGAGCATGGTGTTTGAATCATTATGCATTATTGTGTGACTTCTAACAACAAGATATGGAACAAAATGAAAACTTGTATAATGGATAACAAATTTTGAGTGAGGAATTACCTTTGGAAGAAGATAGGTGAGGCCAATGTTGGGGTGGTTTAGGAATAGATATATTGAGAAGACTAACAAGGAGAGAAGAGAGGCCACAACCACTAATTCGTGTGGCTGAGAGGATATTGAGAAGTGGATGAATGTGTGTAGAATGTGATAAGGATTCTTAGTAGAATTGGGTTGATGGATACAGATAGATCCCAAAAGGTTCATACTTTGGATGCGAGACAGAATTTGGGGTAGTCGCTAGGAGACGACTCTTCAAAAAATTGTATTTCAACTAGAAAATAGAAAAATAAATTTTATTTTATGCAATTGTAGTTATAACGCCTCATTTTTTACAGTTCCTATACGTCATCTAGATAAGGATCACATACATTATGTAGTATATAGGATGCTAGGTACATCATACGTCCAGAGACTCAACTTTCTCCTACATCATATATCTACAGCTCACTTGGTTCAATTTCTGTTCGCAAAAGACTGTCAAAGAAATTAGTGTTGTTTCTAAACAACAAGTTTCAATCTGCACCAACATTTTCAAGTTGCTAATTCTAACTCAGAGTTATTTTGTTTTTGCCTAGGAACCATCCAAATGCAACATAGTAACCAATAATGAGAGATAAATTGGTCTACCAGACTAGAAGGCCATCCATGTTTGTATATATTAAGTTTTTGACACCAAAGTACAAGAAATGTGTTTTATGTCTTTGTATGTTGTAGTTTCATGAATTTCATCTACCATATCCCTAGCTAACTTCTTAAGCTCCGAGTTTCATGTTCCTTGTTCATGCATTTCCAGCCTATATATAATATTAAAAAAATTTAAAGACTCCATCCTCACAAGCAATAAACCATTTGCATGTCTTTTGATGGTGATTATATTATCTATTGTGTGTTTGAGACACGAAATCCATCCTCACAAGCACTTCACTTTGAAAAACATATAGCAAATCGCTGTGTAATTTAAATAGCAGATGATAACCGGAATGCTTCACTCGTGGTGATACATACCTCTTAGCCCGTTTCTACCTAAGAATGGCATCAATAACTCATAGCACATCTTGGACACCCTCAGTCTTGATATGGGTGAATGCATTCACTATTTCCATAGTGGAGACTCTTGTAGAAGAGCTAATGTCAACCTTGAAAGTCCTCGCACCATACACTTTGTCAGACCATTTACCATTACCTTCCTCGGGGCTTATATTGCTTGGATGCCCATCCCTGACAAGCATGTGACAAACAAACAGAGAAAAGAATTAATACATCATTAAAAACCTGGTAGTGAAGTGAAACATACATGGGCATTGATAAGGATTTCTTTGGACAAGACCTTACAGAAGAGTCCTCCAAAACAACAAAAAACTCCATGTTATTCTATGGTAATGGACCGACAATGAACAAAGCTTTCTTTCCATTATAAGTGAGTTTTATTCCTGCAAGCTCTTTATGTAGGTCTCACAGAGCATGTTCGTCACCTTCCTCCCAATCGCTTTTCCCTAAATGCACCTTTTTCCACTATCATTTGGTGTGATTGATACCTTCATTTTATAAACAATGAATTCTATGACCATGAGTAAACAAAAAATTAACAAAAGCAACCAAAAAGACAAATGGGGGTAAAACAATAATAAACTATCAAAAGAAAGTAAAGGGAAGGGAAATTATTGCACATGCATCATTGGAAGGGCTTGGGTGAGCCGATATGGGTGGCGTTGACACTCCAATCGGCATAAAACAATCTTCTATCATTTCTAGAAGATATTACTTAGCTAAGAGATTGATAAAAAGTCATACTTTCTCAGTTATATCATCCAAGCTAGCAGCAAAAACTAAGACATGTATTCCTCTCTCCTACTGATGGTTTGAGCATTTGTAATGGGAAACTACTAAATTCTACATTATTACGTGAAAGTAAAACTATTAAGAGCATGTACCTCTAGAAATTCAAATAGTTTGGACACTCCAACCCTAGATGCAATCCCCACATACTAGGCAGATATAGAAACATGCTTAGGCATGCACTCGACATCAATTAAATAAAGAAATTAAGTGTGCATGTCATCCATATGAGAGATACCTCTACAATTTTTCTATGTACAAAAATCTAAGCCCCAATCTTGAACTAAATCATCCTGCATTCAAACTTTACAATGTGAATGATAGCAAACATATTATATAAAAGATATGAAACCCATCAGAAAGTTATATGCTCAAGTTGGAGGTTAGTATCTCAAATGCATCACAAGGAGGAAAATGAGGAGCAGAGTCCATCTTATCATTTGCTTTGCTTCATCACACTCTCATGCATTACTCATTTTGTCTACTCATACTCGTCCCATTTAGAAGTTTGGTCATCATAATGGAATAGTGTAACTGTAAAACTTTTAGAGAGCTGCAACAAGTGATGATACTTGGTAAATACAAAATGAAATTGTCTTATGAAGCAAATAGAGATGATGCCCAAAGGAGAAAACAACTTCATGGTCTATATATTCTCAAAGGGATACATCACAATATCAATTAGTTTTCTTCTCCATGACTAGAGTTGGAAATCCAATCCATGCAACCAATTTTTCCCATAAGTCAAAACACATCTAGTGTTGAAGGCTACACTTAGTATAAAAAAAGGAATTAGAAAAATACAGATTACAGGGGAAGCAGTAGACCTAAAATAGTATTCGAAGAACAAAAAAAAAAGAATACTTTTCAAGAAAATGGCCCAAAAAATACCCAAAGAAAAAGAAGGATCTATTTAGGATATACCCATATGATTTGGATTGAGACTTAGATGATGATCATAAGAATGACAATGCTGAACCAAAATGTGTGAGTTTCTACTTATATTCTATGCCAACATGTATATTTTGGCTATCAATATTTGGATATTTTAGAAAAGTAGTTGCTTCCACTTCTTGGTAATTGTTTGCATGGGGAACTCAAATGTGTAGACAATGAAACCATAATGATCCATATTGGCCTTTTAATGAGGCTGGGCCTATACATTTACAATACTAACATCGATGTCACCTACTCCACACTTTGTTATCAACATAATATTTCAACCATAAAGTGTGAAATCAAACTATAAATCAAAATATCCAATACAAGTTTTTCACAATCAACTATATTTGTCTCCCATCATGAACTTGGATTAGGCCCTTCAATCATAAAATGGGAGTCAAAATTCAAAAGCACAAATAATTAAAAGACATAAGGATGTATTATTAATTGAAATGTCAACTTTGTTTATAGCCAATAAAAGATATTCATTAATTTCCAACGTCTGTGCATATTTAAGCTGAGTATTGTGTTCGTACCAACATACAAAGTTAATAAAACTACACTTACCTTCATCAACTAGTCATCATATCGCCTTTATAATGCACTACTAAGTCCTACCTTTTACCCATGTCGCCTTTAGCATGCACTACTAAGTCCTACCTCCATTCTGACCATGCTACAGCACAAGCAACACAAACAACACCAAATGAGAAAGAAGACATGTATAGTATTTTAGTTTGGTCCTTACAGGTTGTTTTCCATATTAAGGTACTGAGTGATTATCTATACTGTCAAGTACTTCATTCCTATCCCCTGGTTTCAACTTAAATCCTGTAGATGCTATTTTTCCTCTTTTCTATAGGTTTAGAATAAAGTTTTTGTTTGATGTAAAGCTTGTCAATTCATTCGATATAGAAAGGATCATCATCTGAACCACCATTACAACATTGTTTTCCGTTTCTCTTTCTACATAAGACCGTGATATGAATATTCTATAGTATTGGTTAACATTTAGACCTCTTTTATGGCAAGGCTCCATTTCACACTTATGTATGTGATGTTCTCTAATATGCAATGATGCATGGGAGGTTTCTGTTGGCTCTTTCTATGATTTACAACTAGCTAAAAGAGCTAGGGAGAATAATTTTCAACCATATCAATGATGGCTAGCCTACTTGTAATAGATTGCACCTTTGTTGTGGGATTAATTTTCCATGTTTTCTTTTTAGGTATTTTACTTTGAAAAAGACACACGTATTAGAAAAGGATGATTTATTATTTGGTTTTCCTGATATAAGTTGTTTCACTCTTAATGCTTCTATCAGGGAACTTCATTGCACTAACTTTCTTTACTAACATATGGATTTGAAAATGTATCATTTATGACATTTCTTAGGCCATACCATATTGTGCAGTGATACTTTGCTCTTAGTTTTAATTTCATGGTGACTCATCTCATGTGGTGGGCGAACCATTATTACATGTCAGTTCATTACGTTGCTAGTAAGATTTGAAATAAATCATGCTAGGGGTTAATAACTTCATGTGCGAGCTTTCTCATAGGTTTATAGATTAGGAGTGACTGTAAAAGGTGGGACAATCAAAGCAAGGCTATCACTTTTTGGCAATAGTAGGTAGTGAAGTTGAAAATCAACAAACAATGGCATTCCAGATTAAATATCCATCCCATGCCACATGCATTTTTATTCCCTCATGTTTCTATGTGGGAGTGCCCAACACTCAATTTACTAACTTAGTTATGGTGGTATGGCAAAATAAGGCTTCCAAGGAGCTACCTTGACAAAATGAAGCTTGTCCTAAGAAACAAGTGAACCACCTATCTCTTGCTATTATCTACAGAAAATCTTCACAAGAGCTTCTTGTTACCAAACCAGATTAGTGGTTCCAGAAATCTCATGTGAGGGTTTAGTACGCACACCAAATCCATCACTTTGTCCATGATTCTTGTTGGAATTACCAGGAACCTTAATTGATAACTAACTGAATATATTCCATGTTTCTTGATGCCTTAAGAAGGAACCTTGGCATATGCAACAACTGGAACAAATAAGTTTGAAAGCTCCTGGCATGGCGGGAACATTTTCATAAGCAAAACCTCCTGCTCCTAATTTTTTGGGGAGAATGGCTTGGGTATGCAGATCGTTTCTGATTATTCCATTTTTTATTGCAAACATAAACTTTTGTTGGTGCTACTAATGGTGTCTTAACAAAGTTTTCTATGAATGACAACATAGTTGTGCCAAGTTGTACATGAAATTTTCTTGTTGTATATGTTAAAAAGGTGAGCAACGATTTTGTTTTAGCTCATATATAGCTCTCTTTTGTCTAAAGGACATTTTTTTACTAGTTGGGTGGGACCAATTTGACGTTTGTACTTAAGATGACACTAGAAACTCCACTTTTTAAAATATCACAACTTCAAATTTTCAAGTAATGGGTCTTTGTACTTTGGTCTAACATTTTTTCTTGTTCAGTTCACATTCTCCATCAAGAAAGGTGGATAGGATAGTGAAACTTAATGTATGCAATAAATTCTCACCACTAACTATAATGTTTGATATATTTGTATTGAATCATTCTCAATCTCTTCTCCTTCTTGTGTTTCTTCACTACAACGACTAGGAGTATGGTTTTTCATTCACCCTATGGAGGGCCTCAAGATTTTGAGCATATATTTGTAGATGTGCGTGCTCAGTGCATTGAATCATCCTCAAGCTTTTGTAGGTTGCTCCTAAATAATCCAATTGACATATTACCTCATATTGGCTGTTTCTAAATGGGTTTTCTCCATTTGCATACTTGGGTTGAGTGCATCAAGCTTTGATATTCTTCTTCACACCTTGGGCAGGGAGAGGACAAACCTACATCCCCTCTCACTCACTCTATGTTGGTGAGTGATGACTTGTATTCAAGTTTCCACATAACTAGCTTCTGAAAGATGGGGATGTTCATTACCTATATAGCTTTCCAGTCTCCCTCAGTGGGTTGTGTCTTTCCTTTTACAACCAGGTGATATTTTGACTTCACTGAAAATATCCCAGTATTATATATGTTCCTAATCCATTTGTCATTACCCAAGTTTAGGCTCTGGGGGATTGTTTCAATAAGCTCAATGCTTTGTTACTAGAACCAATGCCATATAGCTTACTAAGTTAAAGCTTTGTTGATAAATGCTTCAAAGAGTCAGTTTTCATATACATTTTGGTTCTAGTCTTATAGCTTTTAACATCCCCTAAAGGAGAAAAAGTAGAAGCCAAATTCATGACATGACATGGTTGTAGGAAACTGAGGCTTAAGGAAGTCTCTGCTATGACATGGTTCTCCAAATAACTCAGAAAGATATCCAACATTTCTTCATCTTCATTGCACCAACTTCTATCCAAACATTTAAGCGTGCTTATAATATTAGATCTTTGATGATGATTCCAATTGACATATCTTCCTCCCCATTCAGTATGGTTTCAAATCTCCTTTGTAGTTTAATGCATCTGGCTCAATGTTCTTGTCATATGCCTCCTGCAGAAGTCTTTGTAAGTGTTCCAAGTAATTTCGGTACCTTTCTTGTTTGGATCTTATTTTTAGTGGATTCAATATCCCAATGCATTAGTTTTCCTTGTGCTTTCTACAAGGCTTCCCCATATTCAAAGATGTATTCCAGTGCATAAATAACTATCGATTAAAAGTATTCATCCTGCCATGAATATTTTATTTTAATGCTTAACATGATGCCCGTGACCTGTAAGATTTGGTGAATTGCACATTGACCATATTTACTATACCCATAACGACATCATTTCCTTTTTAAGGTGTTATTGTATGGGCATATTTGTCTCACTAGATATATATGTTCATTCTTCATTTTATTTCATTTTTTGTCCTCTGTCTCATCTGGTTAGTAGTCTATTTCAATATGTCATTAACTTGGGCCTCACCAATATTGGTTACTTTACTAAGAATGTAGTTAATTCGTTTCCATTTTGTATCTCATCTTATCTAGCTAAGCCAACCTCAATAATTCTTTAACTTACATAAAATAAGAGTATGGTTCAAGTTATATTAAATCTGGAGTACTATTTTTAGTTCTTGTAATGCTTCTAGAATGATAAATTTACTTCTCTATGGTTCTGTTTCAAAATTTTGAATTTATGTTAAACTTGAATTGTAATACTCTTACACGTGCTAAATTAATAATTAGATATGTATGACAATGTGGAGAAACACCAAATTTGAGTTTGAACAAAGGGATTAATAAAGAGAGGACATGAGGAAACCTTCTTGGCATCTATTTAAGAACCACAATCAAATCTTATATATTCATATGGTAATGTAATAGATGTTCACTAGTGTATGGTTGAAATGCATTATAATGGCAGCGTGCCTACATCTATATATTTAATTTTTCCTCTTTTTTATTCATATGATGATACAGGAGGCGGTGGACCCACATCATAGCCAGAAGACGTGCAAATAGTCAAGCATTTAGTGAGATATTGGTACCTTTTGTGATAACCCTTTGGCGGGAAAACCCAGTCAGGAGACTTATCAGTTGATGGAGCGCAAGGCCATGTGAATATGAGACCAGCCGATGGAGTTTTCCTAGGTTGGATATTTGTACAAATTCTAGTTTCTAGCGAATTCAGAGCGTGGTTATAACCTTTTATAGACATCTAGAATCAACAGGTTAGTTCATTTGGTTCTACAGAAGGATTATTTGATGGAGGCTTTTTCTAAATGACCATATAATAAATAATACTCGAGGACCCTCTTCCCCTCTTCTTCTCGTTATATGAACCTAAACCTATCTTAGGAGCTACTGTGATGATCCATCTAGATCCAATAATTGACAAGATGATCTGTCTAGGTTTAGTGAATGATTATCTTATTCTGGCACAGAGAAGCCCTTAATGTGGACATCATATTCACAAACATTATATATGTTTCTCATTCAAGAACTTCAGCAATATGGTATGTATCTTTTGATAATCTCTTATTCAATTATCTTAGAGTGATTTTCTTGTGATACCTACATAGCTGTACATATATTTGGTTTCTTTAGTTAGCTTGTTGTCTTTTTGCTGGCTTTCTTCTGATATGTGCTGTTGGGGGGTTTGTTGCTGAAGTTCTAGTATTTTCTCTGTCCTAGTCACATTCTTCTCTTGCTATTGGAAAGATACTCTCTTCTTATTTTTGAGAGGTTGGGTCTTTTGGTTTCCCATTTTTAGAAGCAATGATGCTTCTCAACCCAACTCATCTAAATTTGAATTACTTTAATCTCTTAAATAGTTTATGCTCATGAATTTTTTTTTTCCAGTTTAGAGATGACTTATTCTAGTATTATGCTAAGATACTAATCCTCTACACCGTCTCCTTGTTAGTGTATCTAAGCATGTAACAAGGAATTCTAGTTTGAAGAAACTTACACATCTCTTTTATTTGTTATGTGACAATAAGTTGTTTGCATGGTATGAATGGAATTAGTCAATTATACTAACCAATTCATTCTTGAGACGTGGCATTGGACACCTATAGGGTTCCCTTTTATGCTCAAATATCTCTGTACAACCTAAAGTTTATTACCCACCTACATGTATCTTGATGTCTCATTACACACCTAGCAGGATAGCACCATAATTTATCCATGCATTGCGTCCAACAACCTTCTGCAGTCTATACATACCACCAAGCACACACATTTTGCTTGCTACACCCAGTGGATAGCTCTCACCATGCTGGTAGTCACTCTCCCCACTTCCACCATGGTAGTGACTTAGTGTTTGTCGTTGCCATGTCCACATACGGTCTGTCTACTAGTTAATTTTCCATGTCTTCTGGTGGTCATCTCCTTTGCAAATGATGAAGTGCCCTTGAATGTTTTTTTTCCAGACTATAAATATATACCAACCTTACAAGGACTTTGTAAATGTAGTCAAATGAAGTGATTCTATATCCTCTCATCTGTTAAATGGTTTTAGTCATGTGCCCTAGTGATTCTCTTGTAAGTTTATCAACAAACTATACTATGGAACTACCTTCCACTATTTCTATTCTCATTTGTGTTTTGACCTACTTTATGTGGTTGATATATAATACAATAATATTTTGCTTCCACTATGTAGGAAGATGTCTGTATATTAGATCCAAGCATTTGATTCCATTTTACTCGAAGAGGTACCATGTCAGAGAAGGAAAATGTCTTTAGAAATAGATATTGATTAATGACACACTACCTAAACAAATAGTTTAGAATGAGGCTTGCAACTGAACTTGGTTTGTAATGCAAACTTGTGTCTATTTTTCTTTGTATTTTCCATACTTTCAAATCTGTACTGGTTAGTAGGAGGCATTTGCTCAACTACTACTTGGCATGAGGCTTAGATATAGATGTCAATTCTAAATGGATGACCCCCTATATAATTTCTCTTCTTCCTTCTTGATGATCTCATTTGGGGGGATCCTGCTCCTACATTTTTGGTTGCGTTGTGGTTTATCACTGTGGAGCATGATCTATCTTTGTGTCAAGGGAGGTTGTTAGCAGCTGTCGCACATAATGATCTGGTTTGATTCTATGGCAGTTTTCTCAATTTTTTTTCTTATGTATGGACAGTACAAGGAGTATAGGATAGATAACTATATTATCTTGTCCATTTTGTGTTAAGAAATAGATTTGAAAAAGGCTCTTGCTTTAGACATAAAAGAGCTGGAAAAGGCTCTCACTTCAGACATAAAAGTGTTAATTCTCAAATTTTCCTCTCTGTTCTTAGATATACATTTGGTTTCTCTCGATTTGAAATTGTTAACAATGCTCATATTCATGGTGTAGGGAGCTATTCCTATTTTTATTTTAGAACTAATATTTGTATGTCTATAGTCTTTAAGTAGTTCTATGAAAATGATATAAGTATCAAGTTCTTTTTGTAATGTTAAATTTTGATTTGAGAAGATTGCCATACATGAAGCAATGTGATTCGAATCTAGAAAATATGAAGGACTCCCAAGTTCCAACCATGGCGCTTATGGTACACCTCTCAAATAATTTAGCTTTAACATTTACAGACCTAGAATTAGCTAATCGAGATAACAGTAGTCGGATAATATATAGCAGTAGTTTGGCATTATGGGGGAAAGCTCCCATGAGGGTTGTTAAGTGGATAAAACAACCTAAAAATGCTCACCCAACTGATGATACTGACACTCAAGAATATCAAGTCTATATAATGTTGGTTCCATTTACATCAACTTATCCAATGATGGATGCCCATAACTGAGATGAAGTTGCAGGGGAAAGCTTGAGTGAACTGCTCAGTAGGTCTAGTTTAGTACATTACTTCCTTGTAGAGCTCTGAAGGCCTTTTGTTGGACAAGTGATTGTACAATGGACTGGTGCATAGACCTGTATAGAGTACTAGTATGAAACAACTATTAAGCTATCCATAAGGGAGTGCCTTTGGAACCTTTATTTGGCATGAGTTGTCGGTTTACCCTCTACTAGAGTGACTACAGTCATTACATAAAGGATGAAACATCAATGCCTAAAAGAATGATCTAAGTTATAAATGAAATGAATTGTTTTGGTGTCTGTGGTGATGTATTAGTCAAATAGCAGTTTAGCCTCTATTAAAGCAACCTCCACTTTACTATAAGCCTCGTAAATTTACTTCTGTAGATCTATTTTGAAATTTTCTTTCAAATCCGTAATATTGGTTATTCTATTGTTTTAGGCCCCTACTATTTTATCCAGGATCCACCCATTTGAAAGAAGAGATGCTGCAAACATTCCCTAAAATATTGGAAGGAATTTATGCAAAAATTTTGTATTTGATCATCAACAACAGTCACGTTGTTCACACTGCTTGATTCTTGCAAAATCATTAGAAATAAAGCCCAAAAAAAGTTCTTATTAATAAAATTTCTGGGATCTTCAAGTTCAATTTCACAAGACATCAACTTCACTTCAACTTCCATGGCCTCCTTTGGGTAAGTTGTCTCTTACTTCTGATTCATTCCCAGGCTTTTCTTTATAACGTTTCACCAGTCTTGGAGTTTTTCAACTCATTAAAGATAACCTTATGCTGATGTCCATGTTTGTTACCATCTTTTTCAAGTAATAATGCCCAGTTACCTTCAGAGTAAGTGCTAACATGGTGATTTTGATGTTTATAATACCTTATACTGGACACTAGCAAGTTCATGTTCACTTCTATTCTCAATATTGTTATCAGATAATTGTGTGTGAGCATTTGATTCTGACTAGAAAATGAAAAGAACTGAGACGACCCAACACCAAATCAGACTGTCACATTGTAATTAATTGTAGAATTAAACATTTGCAGTGGATTAACAAAAATCACTAAAAATTAAAACCATTTTCAAAGAGATCCATTTCCAGGAAACTCTTATAACAAGAACCAAAGTATTATATACATTCTGGTCCTCAAAGTACATACAATGTACCTTCTCTTCTTGAGAATTACATACAACAGTTGCTTTGTTAAATCTACACATAAGCAACATAAAACCTCTAGGCATTCAATGCCAAAATCTTAGATCGATCATAGAAGTACTAACTACAACTCCTAGGACCTGAGAGTACATAGACGACTCATATGACTCATATTTACAAGACACGACAGTTAGTATCTCCACCTGAGATGTTATTATTGTCCCTGATGCTGCTGTCCTTCCCATGTTGTAGGGTTTCTACCTCCTCGTCCTCGTCCACCTAAAAATGTTGGATTCCACGGGGGTGAGACAATTGAAAATTGTCCCAGTGAGAGATATAACTCTCCACCAGAAACATTATTATTGCAGGTAAATAGTAATAAACTGAGTAGAGGAATCTTTATTACACAACAAGATTTAATCATTATTAAGCAGAATAGAGCGGTATTATCTTTTAAAGAATTACAATTATAAATGATAAAGTAGTATATCATCTATTCATTTTAATAAGAAATATGAAGAACATGTATAACATCTATCCATTTAGGATACAATAAGTAATGTAACATCAACCATTGATTTATGTAATTCATCCTTAAGCAAATATGCTACACGGCTGATTATATTTTACAATCACACTTATGCCCTAAGGAGATGAAGTATACCGTTCATGCTCCAACCGACAACAATTACATAAGCATCGGTACCATATAAGGTCAATGGAAGATCCAGACTCCATCACCTCATCTATCTCGGTCAGTACGAGACCACATGCAGGACATCTCGTGTCTCTTGCTAAAATAGCTTTCTAGGGTATATTGGCAACTTCGCTATAGAGTTATAGCCCGTAGCATATACTCTCTTTAGGATATGGCCCGTAGCCAATGCCTGGTATTGAGGAGTCATGGCCCATATCCATACTCTTATTGGGATATGGTCCACAACCATTCCTGTACATATGACATGGCCCACAGTCATTCCTATGAGGCGTAAGGATATATTTGCCCATTACCCCCACATATTCAAAAATATGCATTCTAAGAGTTCCCATAGGAAAACCTGTTTCACCATCACCAACTACTGACGATCATGGATCTATGGCCAAGGCTCTACATGATAAGATTTCACCTGATTAATTAAGTACATTACCATATTCTTTTAGCATGAATCAATATTTCAAACAAGAATTATTATGACAAATGCTACAAAGAAACATGTAATGCTTCCATCAAGTACTTTTCAAAACTTTATATAACATTGGGATCTCAATCCCTTATCTCATTACTGGGAATTCACATCCTTCATCAATGTCATCATCATGTTTACTTAATCTGGGTATTCAAACCCTTAGTTCATCTCTGAACATTGTTACCACTTATCAGGTAACTTTTACCTGCAGGTCATCTGACCAAGGTATTCATGATACTTGTTACACAAGCATCTCACATAGTTCACCAGGCATATTCAATTTCATGTCACCTTTCACTAGGCAACAAATAAAATAATATCTCATAAGGCCCATTAACATCATGTTTCATACCTAGTTATGCTCATCATCTCATGATACCTGCATGGTTAGTATACTTGATAACAACCACATCCATTACATATCAACATTATGCAATACAAAGATAACATCACTATTCCCTTATTAGGGTTAGGGTTTCCCATCTTTATCAATTAGGGTTTCACATAACCTCACCCTGTACTAGGGTTTCACATAGCATCACCCTGTATTAGGGTTTCACATAGCATCTCCCTATATTAGGGTTTCACACAACATCACCCTGTATTAGGGTTTCACATAACATCACCCTATATTAGGGTTTCACATAGCATCACCTTGTATTAGGGTTTCACATAACACCACCCTGTATTAGGGTTTCACATAACATCACCCTGTATTAGGGTTTCACATAACATCACCCTGTATTAGGGTTTCACATAGCATCACCCTATATTAGGGTTTCTCAACCCATTATTCAAATTAGGGTTAGGGTTTTCTATATTTATTAATTAGGGTTTCAAGATCACATTATTAAAGATCAAACCCTAAATCAAAACTCCATGCATCTTGGAGAATGCATTGATATTACAATTAGTATCCAAAACATATTTCATTGTTCCACATGTCTAGACTTACATAATACCTTTGTAAGTATTCAAATAAACTTATGAATTATAATTTCCCTTATTGATTAGTGTTTCCATTATCCATTTATTAGGGTTTTATGATTACCCCATTAATCTAAACCCTAAGTCAGTGCTTCCACATATCTTGGGGCACATAGCAATTTTTAAGTATTAAATCATACTTATCAATGTTCCATGTACTTAGGAACACACAACATCATCATCATACCTTATTAGGTTGACTTAACCTCTCACTAAATACATACACCTATGTTTATCACAGTGTATTGAATTTCTCACCTTCATAGGCATTGAATGGTAATCACTCTAGTTATGTTAATCACTTAAGGATTTTAGAGGTACTTCCATTGAAATCAACCTTGAGTTACTCTTCAACTATTTACATGGTTTGAGTCAATTAGACCTTCAAATGGTTTGTACCAATTGAACCTTCAAACGGTCTTGAAGTTGTTTGACCTTCAAATGGTCTGGGACTGTTTAGACCTTCAAATGGTCTTGGACCAATTGACCCTTCAAACGGTCTTGGACCAATTGACCCTTCAAATGGTCTTGAGGTCACTTGACCTTCAAACAGTCTTGAAGACCGTTGGATCTTAAACGGTCTTGGTTTAATTGAATCTCCAAACGGTCTTGAACCTTTTGTACCTCCAAACGGTCTTGAGGTGCTTGACCTCCAAACGGTCTTGAGAATTGATCAACCCTAAATGGTTTGAGACCGTTTGATCTTTAATTGATTTGAATATTGATTAACCCTAAACAGTTTGAGACAGTTTGATTTGAATATTATTTAACCCCAAATGGTTTGATATCATTTTGTCCTCAAACGGTCTGAGACCGTTTGGTCATTTCAGCTTGAAACCGTTTAACCCTAAATTAGGGTTATGATCTCAATTGATTTAGGGCTTTGCAACCAATTGAGCTAGGGTTCTAAAATCAATTGAATTTGATTTGTTTGAAGTTATTATAACATGAAATCAATCAATCCTTGAACCTATTGAAACCATTTAGTCTCTAACGGCTTGAAACCGTTTGCCCTCCAATCGGTTTTGAAACCGTTTGGTCACCGAACAATTTGAAACCGTTTGGTCTAAAACTGTTTGAAACCGTTTGACCAACACAAAGTGAAACCATTTTCTCATGATATTTCTTGAGGTGTGTGCTAATATTATGTCATCATCATCAAGCTTCATACCTCCGATTTCTATTGCCATATATATGAAAAATTCAGCAATTATTCAAGAAGAAATAAAGGATCAACATATGATGAGAAATTGAAATCAATAACAACATCAATGGGTTCAAGTTATATAACCCGCCTTCAAAGTAGCTTCAAATATTCAAGCTTCACGTCTCCAATGGTGAAAGAAGCTCCTTCAACTATCCAAGGCTCATTTCCAACTTCTTTGGATGCAAAGGATGGCCAAGGTTGAGCATTGGATGGAAAAGAGAAGGAAATCAATGTTGAAATCTGATTTCAACCATCAATTAAAGGTTGAAGATGATCATGTGGCTTACCTTTAGATTGGGGAACATTTTCCTCCTTCTCCTAAGCTCCTTGGTCGTCGGCCAAAGCAAAGAAAGAAAGTGGGTTGTAAAATGGCCTTTCAAGTAAGGAGAAAATTGAATATATGTAATTGATTTTCTAGGAGAGAGAAAGTAGGGAAAATCCACCCACTTTCTTGCCACATGCCCCCTCCCTTCCTTGACTTCGAAGCCATATTCCTTCACCTTCAATTTCCTCTCGTTTATCCTTGAACTAAAAACAACAATTTAAGCACCTTAATTAATATAATACTATTATTTATTTTTAGTGGACATTACTTTTTAATTAACAAATGTGAGTGGGTTTCTTCACCTACTTAGGATATTTCGGTGCAAATCAAGGCATTTGGACGTCCTTGCATTATAGGATTTCAACCACAACCTTTTTAGTTGATGGGCTCTTCAATTAATATATTTATTTTTGCTTCAAAATAAATTAGGGTTTCAATTATGCTTAAATCTTGATTATTTTATTATCAAGATTATCTCTCCTCAAATGTGGTTCAAAAAGACACCCCTTTCTTTTTATTTTCTCTAAATAATACCAAGAAATAGTAGGGACATAATAAAAGTGGTATTTTACATATTCAACCCTAGGTTTTGGGTAAATTGCAAATTATACCAAAACTAGCATTCAATGCACAAACATCATTCAAACAAGCTCCTTCTTGGACCTTAGGCTTGTGGAAGCCATACCTCAGAATCATTCTCATTCTTATGATGATATAACACTTGAGGAACATTTATCATGTAACATTTGCAAGGTAACCCCTTAAATTGGGTAAATTACACTTTAGTCCAAAATAGGTAAAATATTGTTCCAATATTATTCAAATAGGACCAAAATTGAAACATAAACTCTCCTTTAGCCTTAATTAATTTTCAAAAGATAAAGACAATAATCTAAATGACTTACTTAAGTAAAACTTCTAGGGCTAAGCCTTAGCCCAGGTCAGGGATGTTACAAGAACTATCGAACAACATGTTCCCATCCTTGTCAATCTTTCCTTTGCTCACCTTACACCATCCCCATCCTTGAGCTCTACTTAACTTCATCATATAATTCCCAGTAACATCATTCATGATCCTTTGATTGATAGATGTGAATACTTTTTTCTTCTTCTTTTTGTCAGATTTTCTGAATGATTTGAAATATGGGGCTGGTTGGCATCTTATGAAGAGTCCAAGTGTAACGAACCCGTCTCCCGGTAACCCCCAATAAAGGGAGACCCGAAGGTCAGAGCCGTTATTCAATTAACAAGATCAAAGGTTCGACAAATAATCAATAATAATTAATAAACTTTACCAACTAAACTGAAAACTGGTATAAAATAAAACTTTTCTTACCTTGGAAAAACTGGGATTTCTAAACTTCAATCCATGAAGATGCTAATCTAATGAATCCTCCTGTGCATATTATTTCTCACTTAGTTCCACATATGCCACTTTACTGTTTGATCTTTTCATTTGTACCTAAAACACCGACAAACAAAACGTCAGTCAGCAAGAAGCTGGTATGTGGGGGAAACAATAATTGTGCAACTATATTAACAATGTAAACAACCAATTATCATTTAACATTCAAATTACATTTTAAGCAATACTACTCAATCCCTTTCTATCCCCTTCCTCTGGGCTGTCCTTGGAGTGGACATGGATACTACCTCTCTCACATGGTAGATCTTCATTAAACCCCGCATGATCCTACATAACAGGTAGATCAATACCTAGGGTTGAGTCGCATGGCACTACCCACAGATAGTCCAATCTCTAACTCAATGTGACTTGATGGACCTACCTCATTGGTAGCCATTTACTAAGTCATATAATGACCTGATGAGCCTACCCCATTGGTAGCCTTTTACTAGGTCAACCCATTAAACTACAGAGGGGGACTGGGATCTGAGCTAGTAGGCATAACTCTTATGTGATAGTCATATTCACATTAGGATTTGCATGAATTAAAACATCCAACAGTTTAATTCAAGTCACGATGGAAACTTCGACAAAATCCCAGAAAACTAATTCGGGTAGTCATAAGCGTAACCACATACCTGTTATGTAGACTTGAATGCAGGAATAACTCAATCAATCAGGAATCAAGCAAGCACACACACACAATTTGTTCCTGAAAAAGGCATTCAATTTCTATATCATTAATCATGCCATCATGACTCATTAATTCTAATTGTTTCCTAGGTTATTTGTCCTTTTTAGGGTTTTGATCATAATTAGGGTTTCATTTCCTTTTTATTACTTTTACTTTACTTTTATCAAATTATACATAATACCCTAATTTTCTTGTCTTATTATCCATTAAGATTCTTAAGATCAGGTTTGGTCCATAAAACCCTAATTTTCGGATTACTCTATCTTTCCTTTTCTTTTTCTCTAATTTAGGGTTCTTAACCATACTAGTCAACATTTTGAATTAAAAACCCTAAACATGAAATTCTATCATCAAAACAGGTTAAAAACCATCTTAATCATTAATCAAGTAATTCATGTTCGAATTAACATATTTGCAAGATTAAACATATCTTTTATCAACTATTAAGGTTCCTAACCACAAATTAATCCCTTTTCTATTCAAAATATGCACTTTTGCAAAAAGAGGTATATTTAGGCTTTCAAACCATTTTTAATGCATTCCTCATATTTTTCTGATAATTTTTCATGTATTGACTTTTTACATCCGAGTTTTCTATCACTAGATACGATTTTTCCAAGATAATTCCTTTTTAGATATATATATATATATATATATATACAATTTTCTAGAAAAAGGTAGGGCCGCCCGATCCATGGGCCGCAGATCTACTTAGGATCTGATGGCCACAGATGCACGTGCCCTCAACACAGTGATCAAAGGGCCTAAAAGACGTGACTACCCTTACCAGCAATAGAGGCGCCGGGGGGGGGTAAGGCTGTAATTTCGCGGATGACTCCTTCTTCAACCTCGCGTAGTAGCAGCTCCGATGATGGTCAACTCGAGGGTTGACTTGGAGCTTTCGGCCACCAGTGAGCACGCAACTTTATAGGGAGCTCCGCCTCCCTTAGCCGAACTCGATGACATGTTCAATTGGCCACCCGATCCTCTCCAAGGCCACTCCCTTGCTCGCCAGATTTCGACAGGGTCTGCTATGCAGACGAGGGTCTAGGTTAGACTTGTTGGCGTAATTGAAACCGCAAAAAAGACCCTGGTACTCCTCCGTAGGGTTTGGACTAACAAAAAGCAATGCTGGTGCCTTGGATCACCCTCCCCTATTTATAGGGTCGAAGCAGGGTCCTGCCCAGTTGGGCGTTTCCTGGTTTGGTGACAAAATCCAATAAAATTAGGGATGTATCCCTTCAGCTTGCTTTCCCGAATTCAATGGGATTATCATCAGACTTTCCAACCCAAAGGATTGCGAGGAAACCAAGAGGGAAAGTCCCTCTCTTATCTCGCAGAAACATAGTCCCAGTGGGACTCAGGCGAAGAGCGCCCAGCGTTGGATTAGGATCCAACCGATCAGATTACTCGCGTTCAAAGCAAAGGAAGGTTTTATTCTATTAATTCAGAATTAATTCCCAAATCGAATATAACTTGCAAAATCAATTTCTCCCAAATCATAATTCCTTTCTTTCTCAAATTTTAAGGAATGTTTCGTCCTGTCATTATCTAACTTTGTATGAAATTTGGGAAACAGATTGCAATGGATGAGAAGGATTACTTCTTTCCCAAGTTAATCATTAATTAATCCAAATTAATTTATATTCCTATTCCTTTTGCCATTATATTATTATTTTGAAGGCACATATTCCCATATTGGGGAATATTGGTTTGCCTTTATTTTCTTTTAATTATCAATTTCTTATATTTCCCTTTTATTAATCAATTTCTTTTCCTTTTTAATTCTCTTTTTAAGGATTTCTCTTCATCTCTCTTCTATTTTCCTATTGGAATTCATTTTAACATTAGTAATCCTTGGGATACAAAAATCCACCAAGGATAACTCAATTATACCTCTTTTCACATATTCTCCACCTTTTATCATTATTTGCAATTTCTTTCTTTAACAAGGAAATACTTAATTGGTCTTTTCTTTTCTTATTGCATTCTCTATGCAACTTTGGACTCCTTGGAACCCAAGGAACCCAAGAGGCAAGAAATCCCTCTTTGGATTTGCCTTCTAGAGGTTTCCACATTTCTATTTTCTTATTTACTCAGTAATAGAATTTTCTGTTGTTTTTTTCTTTGTTATTGGGCTCAATAGCCAATAAAGCCCACAACACAACCATCAAGGCTATTGTAAACGAAAACATGCATTCAATCAAAAGACATCATTATTTGTTCATTTATCTTTAATATGAGAAATTACATTTCTCAGCAAATGAACCCAAAACTGGGGTTGTAACATCCTCCCCCTCTTATAAGAATTTTGTCCTCAAAATTCAACCAAACAAACAAACAATTAAGGATAAGACTTTTCCATGTCCATCAGGGCTTCCATGTGGCTTCACCCTTTCCATGGTGCTTCCCAAGAACCTTCATCATCTCATATCCTTCCATCTGAGTTCTTTCTTACCTTGGTATAACATACCCTCATAGGTGACTCAGGACATTTCAGCCTCTCAAAGCTGAATAGGTTCAGGGTGCAACACATGACTTGGGTACCTCACATAGTGCTCTAGATCGGACTCATGCAACACATCATGTTATCCTGAGGGGTAAGGCTAAACAAAACCATCTCCACCAATCCATCTCAAATGGACCCATATATTGGGGACTCAACTTTCTCAGCTGTAGCTTAGAGGGGTCAGATTTTTACATCACATACTTTCCTACAGTGAACTGCATGTCAGTCTGCCTTGCATCAACTCACGACTCATGTAGTCTCTGGGCTCTCTCTCTTAGCCATTGCACGATCAAAGCGACTTCATCTGCACACACTGTGGTTCTTTTCTGACCTTCACAAGGCCCCCTTCACCAACATCATCATACTGAAGTGGTGACCGACACAACCTCCTTATATAACTTCTTTCATCCCAATAATAAGTTATGGTGGTTAAGGTCACATCTTAAGAACTTCCTCTTTGTATCACCCTGAATGAGCCCACATGCTCTCATCAGACCCTCTAGTCTGGATCATACTAACCATTAGTTAGGGGTGATAAACTGTACTAACATTGAGTTTTTTTCATGTATCTACTTCCTCCTCATGGAAGTGAACCTTTAGGTCATACTCAAGAGCTTTTGAACTCGCATCATGGTGTAGTTGAACCATCTCTCTCTTTTATGTAGTCCAACAGAATCCGTCCCTTGACAACATTCTTTCATTCTCATGTTATCTAGGTATGGCGATCTACCATAACCCATATTGCATCTTGTTCTTCCTGGTCAAGGGGAGACTTACCACCATCCATAGTGGATGAACTCCCATTCCCTCTCTGGGATTCTTAACCTCGAAGTCAAAGAACGGGGTTACTGGTATTCGTCCTTCACCTTTGGCTTGCATGGCCACATGCTACATGCAACTTCACATCAAGCAGCCCAAGTGCTACTATCACTTACTATCTTTGTAGTATCACGGTGTTTGGTGATCTTAAAACCATGATCTCTGGTATGTCATGATTCCTCAAGATCGATACCTCAGAAACCCTAAACCATTCTCATCAGGGTTTCATCACTTTCCTTTCCAAGGAAGTACATCTGAGGTTCTACAACCATCCTTGTATTATATCACGGACTAGGCTGGCTAACCAACAATCATTTACTTGATCAACCGCTATTGATATATCTGGGTATTAGCGAAACTTATCTCTCTTTCTCAACTTAAGGTTAGCCTAGTAACCTCAACTTCATCCAGCTAAACTAGACTACTATATCTCAACCAGAGCATTCATTATTACTTCTTATCCTTGTGTGTTAGGTAATGTTTGAAGACATACACCTCCATGTATTCTAATTATCATCTCATCTCTAAGTTTGTCTTCATCAAGAAACTCAGAGCTCTTATTCCTGGAGATCAAACTCACCCTTGCATATCTTGCAGATTCCAGATAGCTCATGGTATCACATCCTCACAAGATGATCTCCTTAAAACGCTTAATGGTTGTAAACCATCCATGTATCATTCGCTCCCCAAGGGTATGTTATCATCTCTATGCTATCACCTCACATCATCTTGATCCTTGGTGTATGGCATGCGTACTGTCCTATCTCTCACTCCCATAACAAGAGGAAATAAGCATTTGGCTGCAGTCCAAATACATAGTTCTTCCTGTTCCAAGAGTAGAGATGGTACATCCCACCTTGCCACTACACCTTTAAATTTGAGTTGAAATGTGCCACACATGTCTCCACATAACAAACATCATGATATCAAAAATTGTTTTCATGGACAACTGGTCTCGAACCCACTGGGGTTTACACACAATCCTTGGTCATCTCCTCTGGTTTTATAGGGTGCCGACACTTTTGGGGTCATCCCTCTTCACTCATGCATCTAGAGAGTGCCCTACTCATATGCCCTTTGGGTCCCATGAGTTCAGGAAAGTGATCAATCTCCTAACCCATGGCCCTCAGACAAAGATAGCTGTTACCTCCCGACCCTATGGTCATGTGCAACTAGGGAATTAGGCAACTCCTTCCATCGGTCTTATCCCTACCTGACCCTTGGATAGACTTAGGATTCTAACATACTACATGTTCAACTTAGAACCTTACCCAATCCTTCATCATCTCTCTCTGCATTCATGACTGGCTTTCATCCCTTCATAGGGGTCATGGCAACCTGCCTACCTTGGTCAGGCCCCATATCGGTTACCTCCATGGTAACACATCCACATGCACTTAGAGATGGTTATCTATGGGTCTACATGTTCATTTTCATACCATGTACTTTTCACTTAGCTTCTCAAGAAACCTCTTTAGGTTACCTCAAAACCAACAAAACTGGTATACACCCTACCAACGGGTCCCTCTCCCAAGATGGGAGGAAACTACAACTCTTGACAACAACGTCACAACTATCCTTAGGGTTTACATTCACATGAGCATGCCTAACCCAACAACTACTAAGGCACAAGTAGACCACCTAATAAACCATGCTAGGTCATACTTGTTCTCATCCTCAACATTAGATCAACTTAGCTGTGAGGGGTTCTCAAAGATACCCTTACCTTAAGGGGTTT
Source organism: Alisma plantago-aquatica (assembly GCA_963693085.1). Lineage (NCBI taxonomy): Eukaryota > Viridiplantae > Streptophyta > Magnoliopsida > Alismatales > Alismataceae > Alisma > Alisma plantago-aquatica. The sequence goes on from OY856413.1 coordinate 783,101,193, forward strand.
CCTTTACCTCTACACATTAAGAGTACCATGCTCGAAACTATAGAGACTCAAATCTCACCATGAGCATTGGATACACTACTTCCCCTCTTATACCTAGGAACCCTAGGTTCACCTCTGGGTGTCCAACTGCATGCTCAAACTCTTAACCACAGATCAAGCATGTCCAAGGTATGTCATGTACCCCTATGATCCTTTTATATGAGCCATACCTCAGAGTTGAGTCCTCCTCAAGGACAACCAACTCGGTACGAGGCCTCACAATATGTTACTGAACCCTCTTCCGGGTCTAAGGCACTCTTTGTTTCATTACAATAGGTAAACTCCTATACCCTAGACACACCAGTACTAGAAACATCATCCTCTCTCTAGGGTTGGTTCCTCTAAAGGCAACCACTATCATCCACTTAGGTCACATCATCCTCGACTCCCCACTGTGCCTCACATCTCAGGGTTTTAGGCTTCCAACCTCCATGCTGGGTCCTGCTTTCTCTCTCCAGAGCTAACTCCACATCCAGCCCTCCTACTAGAGGTCCTTTCTCCATGAAGGCTCAAGCTCACAAGCATACCCCTACGTGGGTGAAGCCATTGTTCAACTCATGTTTGGCTCAATATTATCCTTAGCCCTTTATGCTCATCCCATAAGCCATCCTTCATGTATACTGGCTAGGGTTTCAACCTACTGCCATCTACTGACGTACTATGGGTGCAAGCTATACCCTACCTGCATACGCCCATAAGGTTTCTATGGGTTCTCCTCTAACCTCATCCATGAAGGAGATATCCTTCACTATGGCATGCACGACCCTCTCCAGGGTTGGGTCGCCCAAGGTACTAGGTCATTTACCCTCTTATGGCATCCCAAAGGCATGTTCAACCAAACACTCGGTCAACCATGACATCTAACTCGTCATGTCATCTCTCTCTCTAACCTTCACTTAGGGTTAGGGTTAACATCATCCTCAGAGGATGTGCTAGGTCTCTACTTTTAATGGAGATCTCTACCTATAAGACTAACTCTCTCTACTCATCCTCCTAACAAGAAGGTCTAGACTCAGGTCTCTCCTGAGGGCAATGACAATTCATGTCATACGACCTAAGCATGTATCTATTCCTTTACACTTACTCTATTAAGCTTATGTCCATGACATCTTACTTACATATTTTTTATTAATTTGGTGGAGGATTCCTTAATCCTTATCAACCTTACCCATACCTCAAGAGGGTAAGGAGAAGATAAGAAACTCTAATCCTTAAGGTCCTTAACAGAATTTGAGTTAACAAGGGATGAACAAGATGAGAGAGTCCTAAAGGTATCTTATTTCGAATCATACCCTAAGACTTTGGCCAGGCAGTCACACGGATCCGAGAGTCCTCGTATTCCGACTAGCGGTGCGGAGGAAAATATTGCCAGCCCTCGGTCGTGATCCTTTTCTAGACACCTCTGTCTTTCGGATAATCCTCTAATAACTCCCTTGGGTTCTATAGAATTTGTAAAATTTAATAATTATTAACGATTAAGTGAGGAACCTATGCTCTGATACCAATTGTAACGACCCCATCTCCCGGTAACCCCCAATCAAGGGAGACCCAAAGGTCAGAGCCGTTATTCAATTAACAGGATCAAAGGTTCGACAAATAATCAATAATAATTAATAAACTTTACCAACTAAACTGAAAACTGGTATAAAATGAAACTTTTATTACCTTGGAAAAATTGGGATTTCTAAACTTCTATCCATGAAGATGCTAATCTAACTAATCCTCCTGTGCATATTATTTCTCACTTAGTTCCACATATGCCACTTTACTATTTTTTCTTTTCATTTGTACCTAAAACGCCGACAAAAAAACGTCGGTCAACAAGAAGCTGGTATGTGGGGGAAATAATAATTGTGCAACTATATTAACAATGTAAACAACCAATTATCATTTAACATTCAAATTACATTTTAATAAATACTACTCAATCCCTTCCTATCCCCTTCCTCTGGGCTGTCCCTGCAGTGGACATGGATACTACCTCTCTCACATGGTAGATCTTCATTAAACCCTGCATGATCCTACCTAACAGGTAGATCAATACCTAGGGTTGAGTCGCATGACACTACCCACAGATAGTCCAATCTCTAACTCAATGTGACTTGATGGACCTACCTCATTGGTAGACATTTACTAAGTCATATAATGACCTGATGGGCCTACCCCATTGGTAGCCTTTTACTAGGTCAACCCATTAAACTACAGAGGGGGACTGGGATCTGAGCTAGTAGGCATAACTCTTAGGTGATAGTCATATTCACATTAGGATTTGCACGAATTAAAACATCCAACAGTTTAATTCAAGTCACGATGGAAACTTCGACAAAATCCCAGAAAACTAATTCGGGTAGTCATAAGCGTAACCACATACCTGTTATGCAGACTTGAATGTAGGAATAACTCAATCAATCAGGAATCAAGAAAGTGCACACACACAATTTGTTCTTGAAAAAAGCATTCTATTTCTATATCATTAATCATGCCATCACGACTCATTAATTCTAATTGTTTCCTAGGTTATTTGCCCTTTTTAGGGTTTTGATCATAATTAGGGTTTCATTTCCTTTTTATTACTTTTACTTTACTTTTATCAAATTATACATCAAACCCTAATTTTCTTGTCTAATTATCCATTAAGATTCTTAAGATCAGGTTTGGTCCATGAAACCCTAATTTTCGGATTACTCTATCTTTCCTTTTCTTTTTCTCTAATTTAGGGTTCTTAACCATACTAGTCAACATTTTGAATTAAAAACCCTAAACATGAAATTCTATCATCAAAACAGGTTAAAAACCATCTTAATCATTAATCAAGTAATTCATGTTCGAATTAACATATTTGCAAGATTAAACATATCTTTTATCAACTATTAAGGTTCCTAACCACAAATTAATCCCTTTTCTATTCAAAATATGCAATTTTGCAAAAAGATGCATATTTAGGATTTCAAACCATTTTTAATGCATTCCTCATATTTTTCTGATAATTTTTCATGTATTGACTTTTTACATCCGAGTTTTCTATCACTAGATACAATTTTTCCAAGATAATTCCTTTATATATATATATATATATATATACAATTTTCTAGAAAAAGGCAGGGCCGCCCGATCCATGGGCCGTAGATCCACTGAGGATCTGACGGCCGCGGATGCGTGTGCCCTCAACACAGCGATCAAAGGGGCTAAAAGACATGACTACCCTTACCAGCAATAGAGGCGCGGGGGGGGGGTAAGGCTGTAATTTCATGGACGACTCCTTCTTCAACCTCGCGTAGCAGCAGCTCCGACGATGGTCAACTCAAGGGTTGACTTGGAGCTTCCGGCCACCAGCGAGCACACAACTTTGCCGGGATCTACGCCTCCCTTAGCCGAGCTCGATGACAGGTTCAATTGGCCACCCAAACCTCTCCAAGGCCACTCCCTTGCTCGCTGGATTCCGGCAGGGTCTGCCATGCAGACGAGGGTCTAGGTTAGACTTGTTGGCGTAATTGAAACCATAGAAAAGACTCTGGTACTCCGCTGCAGGGTTTGGACTAACAAAAAGCGATGCTAGTGCCTTGGATCACCCTCCCCTATTTATAGGGTCGAGGCAGGGTCCTGCCCAGTTGGGCATTTCCTGATTTGGCGACAAAATCCAATAAAATTAGGGATGTATCCCTTCGGCTTGCTTTCCCGAATTCAATGGGTCAGTAGACTTTCCAACCCAAAGGATTGCGAGGAAACCAAGAGGGAAAGTCCCTCTATTATCTCGCAGAAACACAGTCCCAGTGGGACTCAGGCGAAGAGCACCCAACGTTGGATCAGGATCCAACCGATCAGATTACTCGCGTTCAAAGCAAAGGAAGGTTTTATTCTATTAATTCAGAATTAATTCCCAAATCGAATATAACTTGCAAAATCAATTTCTCCCAAACCACATTCCTTTCTTTCTCAAATTTTAAGGAAAGTTTTGTCCTATCATTATCTAACTTTATACAAAATTTGGGAAACAGATTGCAATGGATGAGAAGGATTACTTCTTTCCCAAGTTAATCATTAATTAATCCAAATAAATTTATATTCCTATTCCTTTGCTATTATATTATTATTTTGGGTCCCTTGGACCTCAAGGAAACCCAAAGGCACAAATTCCCATATTGGGGAATATTGGTTTGCCTTTATTTTCTTTTAATTATCAATTTCTCATATTTCCCTTTTATTAATCAATTTCTTTTCCTTTTTAATTCTCTTTTTAAGGATTTCACTTCATCTCTCTTCTATTTTCCTATTGGAATTCATTTTAACATTAGGAATCCTTGGGATACGAAAATCCACCAAGGATAACTCAATTATACCTCTTTTCACATATTTTCCACCTTTTATCATTATTTGCAATTTCTTTCTTTAACAAGGAAATACTTAATTGGTCTTTTCTTTTCTTATTGCATTCTCTATGCAACTTTGGACTCCTTGGAACCCAAGGAACCCAAGAGGCACGAAATCCCTCTTTGGATTTGCCTTCTAGAGGTTTCCACATTTCTATTTTCTTATTTACTCAGTAATAGAATTTTCTTTTGTCTTTTTCTTTATTATTGGGCTCAATAGCCAATAAGGCCCACTACACAACCATCAAGGCTATTGTAAACAAAAACATGCATTCAATCAAAAGACATAATTATTTGTTCATTTATCTTTAATATGAGAAATTACATTTCTCAGCAAATGAACCCAAAATTGGGGTTGTAACACCAAGAGTACTAGTCAGTGATTGGCCCTGATTGGCATCTTATGAGGAGTCCATGAGTCCACGAGTATTGGTCAATTTTAGCTTTTTTGTGTTAGTTTTGTTAGTAATAAAAAAGATGATGTTAGGGAGAACGTTTTATACCTATGTCTATGCTTGGGATGTTGGTGACCCACTTTAAGGACTAGTAGGTATGTTCTAATTGAAGGTTTATCGTTAGAAAAAGAAACATATGCATCACCAGAACAATCATAAATCCCACAAAACGTATAGCCAGGTAAAATTTCTCTATTTCCAAAAAGATATAATAGATGACAACATGATTGCGATAGTTGGTGTAGCAATATGGTTGAATCTTGAATATAAATTCATGATTGGATTTGAAAACTCAAACTCCATGGGTTAGTAGGGATTATAAATCGGGTCTATAAAGTAGTCATCTATGTGTGGAAGGATCCTCACAAATGTGATAGAGATATAACAAGACTTTCATTGACACTAACGATTCATTGAGAATTTGGTTGTGTGGGAGGTAATGGTATTCCTGAGGAGCTGCTTCCAGTCATAACTTGGGCTCAACATGAGTTCAATTACCCAATGGGCTAAATGATACTCTTCTTAGGTTGGCTATGTTCTATAGGAGTTCTGCACACATTTGAAAGATATCTATAGGTTGTAGAGTTGTCTAACTTGATGATGATGTCTCTAGGTTCTGTAGTAACTGTGAGCAAGCCTTATATGTTGGCCTACATCTCTACTTCTAGGTCATTTGAACATGCATATTTCATAACTCCCCCTATTTCTAGAGATCCATTTGTCCCTCAACTTAAAACTTGTAGCTGCTAAGAGATCCATCTACAGTAGCATTGCCATCAACATTTAGTTTGAGCATACCTTTGGGTAGTGCAGTTCATGTCATCATTTCTAGGGGGAAATCACAATAGCTTGAATCCTTTTTAAAACATGTGTGGTGAGGAGAACCTACATTTGATGTCATCAGATCATGACAACCCCATAACTCATCATTTACAGTCTATTAGAAAAATAGAGGAGGTAAACGAAATCTACAAACCAACTTAAGGATGAGTGAACAACAAATCCTCATAAGCAAAAAGAACATCAATTATCTAGTTAGAAAATTTAACGATAAGTGAACAACAACTCCATCCATTTGTAGTTCATGTTTCATCATTTTTTGATAATTTGAATGCTCTTATACTGATAGTTCAGTTTAATTTGTTATTTTCGTCCTTTTAGTTTATGCGGCGTGGTGTAGGCATTGCCATAAGTTGGCTCCTATTTTAGATGAAGTTTCTGTATCATTTTAAGACTATATAGATGTACTTATTGCTAAACTGGTCTACCACTTTTCTTTGATGTATCTATGATTGGTATATATATTGCCTTTGAGCTGACTACCTAAGGAGGCAGCTGATTATTTGTTCCATGAAAAATGCTTTAGCGACGTCCCCGAATCCACTTGAATGATGGATACTAGGTTTGCAGTAGATGATATATGACTCTACATGCTTTCCATACTTTCTAACTAGCTACTATGAAAAGAAGATTGACTGTTCTTCCCTCTCCTTGTTGCTTTTAGATTACAGAAGGTCCACACCTTTGGTTGATTGAAACAAAGGTGTACCCTTTTATCTAAAGGTACTACACGGACACCTTTGACTATTACAGGATGAACGAGTACCCACTTCTAATAACCTTGCTGGGTAGTGGATTCACACCACTAAAATGGTTGCAACACCTCATTGCTGAAGACAGTGTAGCTTTTACATAGCCAGGTACTAGATAAATGATGACTCCATCAAGTAAGTTCCCTTCATCTTCTTCTATTAGCAACTAGATAATGAATCATTGGAAACTACATGTTGCTGTCTTGAGATGGACACATGTAGTGGTTAGCTGTGGTATCTTTCCCAAAGTTTATTTGATCAGTGATACTATGATCTTTATGTACTCTTCTTGTTAATGATTATTAACTAACCATTGTTTAAAATTTGCAATTGCTATAGCTTGTCCTTAGTGGAACCCTGCTGCATAAGCTACATCATCATCAAGTTGAATAAATAGTGTGCCAAACATAACTGGGTATTCCAACCTATCTTAATTTTGCCAAACTTAGGTTGGAATACTCTATTATGTTTGGCACATTATTTATTCAACTTGATGGTGATGTAGATTCTATTTGGTATAATAGGAGCTTAGCAGGGTTCATCAGTTGCTATAGATGTTGTTAATTAATATTTACTAACCTTATTTGTGTATGTGCATTGTAGGGATGTTTTATTCTTCAGACCCTGTGATTGTTGATGGTCAATCGTTGGGATTTTTTTACATAATACACCATTGTATATTGAAAAAATGTATGACTTGATCTATATATTCTTTGCTTCTCTAGGTTCCTATAAGTTTGATGCAAATTCAGAATTCAGATACTATTTGAGATGTCAGATAACTTCTTTACCACTTTGCTCCTATGTATAATCAACACAGATGGTGATGGTGGACCAGACCAAGTCCTAAAATGGTAAAAAATCTACACTAAACAAATCATCTCTTGTCATCTACCTTTCTTTATGTGATTAACTATTGTAGGTTCATATTCTATCCATGCTTAAAGATTGTACTACTTTGAGGGAAGAGAAGGAATGATAGAGATTGCGAGTAAGGTGCAGCTTAAAAATGAATGAAATAATTATTCTGTTCTATGACTACAATTTTGATCCATATATGATGCAGGATAAAAAAAAGGCATCAATGTCAACTTATTGCTAAACAACAATCCCTCTTTAGGTCTAGACAACAAAACAGAGTACACAGAAGATTCCTAGAACATCTATGGATGGTCCAAGTTGTAATTGAAAGATGTCACTGAGGGGCGATGCTACAATATTCAAATCAAGACTTCTTCCATTCAACAAAATCGACCCACTCATCAAGGAAATCGGATGAAGGGCCAACGTGTCACAAGGTCACAACTTTGTGCAACACAAGATCCCATGCTATTGCCAACTCATTGAACAAAAGGAGAAGACAACAATGATTCTAAAGCTGGTCGAGAAAGATACATACTCTTTTTCCAAGATGCATGTAGACCTCACTGAATTTATTAGTATATGTATATCCTTTTCTTTGTACACATTATGCAATAGGGGCAAGGTATACATCCTCCCCATGTACATTTGACGTTTCAGTATAAATGAAAGTAAGTTTGTTGGCATAAAGAGCATAACTTGGTCTAACTACTAAAAATTTGTTACTAAAAGAGCTTTTGGACTAATTACACAATATATGAATAATCAAACTATACATATATGTATATGTGGCACTACATATGTAGCTAGTGCATAATCCGACTACATATATATGTGTGCAGTAGATGTTGCCTTTCCCTACACATTAACTACATATAATTTATATTAACTTCATGTTTTTGCTACATACTGGCTATATTTACAATTGTAGGCATACATTTAGCTATAATTGTACCTATATTTATATATTTAAGGACAATATCTAGCTACGCTTCTGGATACATATGAATTTGTAATGAATGGATTATATAACTACATATTTGAAAAATATAGTTAAATGCTTTAGCTATACGAGCATATACTACAATTTGTATGTGTAAAGAAATATGTAGTCAAAGCCTTTCTCTACAAAATATGGGGTTTTCGCTACAATTTTTTTTAATAGTTAAATACCTTTTGTTTAGTAGTGTATCAAACAAAAACAACTCTTTTAGCTTGTTTTCCACACTCACATAACCTTGACCTAACTTGTGTGTGTGATTGGAAATGCATATTTATCACACGTGGGATTTATCTATCTATCCAACTATTTAATATATAAGGTATGCATCTTTCATAAAATAAAGTTTTCAATGAATTTTTAAAATATATAATAATATAAGATTTTTTATTGATTTTATTAATATATATGTATATATGTGCGATCATACCAACAAAAATGCATTGAATTCTATCAGAACTCCACAGTTAAGCGTTCTTGGCTGGAGTAGTAGTAGAATGGATGACCTCTAAGTATATATATGTGATTTTATTTATTTTGAAAAACATCTACTTCTGTGTCATATATGGACTGATGAGAAATATAAATATGTTACACGGGTCTGACATATGATAAAACTTTTCAATCAGTATTCATCCTTGAACCCCACCAATGGCCCAATTAATAATATGGGCTTGAGTACGAGTCTACCAAACTATGGTATGACATGTTAGACACACATACTAAGTACATATGGATTTTGAGAAAGTTTATGGCGCACAGGGATTTTAACCCTTGGGCCATGTTCAGAGCATATGTCCTGGCAACTAGTTATTTTCACATTGTCATTCAATATCCACAAACTTCTTACTAGGTAATTATAGAAATGACGTATGAGAAGACGTCTTTTTGTAATTTCATTAATGATACTCTTATAAAATTATTCATTTATGTTATTAATCATCAAAACAATCATCTTGTTTCCCAAAAGAATCAATATTTTTTGTTATGTGTTTGTCTTAAAAGTGGAAAATATAAGGTTTGTAAAAAATCTATGTTCATGACTATTCTCAAAGGCATTTTAGGATTTTAATAAAGATTAAAAAGAAATTTTAATAAAGTTTATCCAAGACATTTAATATAAAAAATAATTTGAGACTTTAAGAGCCTTTATTTTTGAGAGATACATCTCTTTGTATATTTTAAATATATGAATGGTTATATATAGCTATATATGTAATAGTAGGAGCATATAGGTTTTTGGGTCTGAGTCTAAGTTGGCACAGGCATAACCCGTACAAAAATCTATGTCAGCATTCCCACCATGATCCACCTATGTAGTAAAATGTAAGTCTTAGGTTGAGTTATGTGGGTTAGGACATAGGCTAAATCATTGTGGCCAGATTAGATGTTTACTTATGTATATAACACATTGGGGTGGACTTGGTCAGGTGAAGTCTGGATTGATCCTAAATCATAGACCAAATTACATACAGTGATCTGAAAATTTTCCAGACCAGACTTGACTGCTAAAAGGGTATAGATCAAACATAACTTTACCAATAAAACGTGGTAAAGTTTGGTTAAATTTGGTCTAAAGCCACAACTACCTAGTATTTACTAGCCACACGCTTAAATGACAATCGATAAAAAATATTCAGTAATAATTTGATTAAACTTTGAAGTCAAATTATTGGTGTTTTTTAATAAAAAGGCATACTTTCCTAACATGAAATAAATCTTATTATATAGATATTAAATTATTTTTATATATGACATGAAATTAATAAATTTTAAAAAAAAATATATCAACTATAACATTGATAAAAGACATTTGCATCACCAATAATAAATGTAATGTTGAGATTATTTGAAACATTTTCTATACATCAACTAAAACTTTGACGAGTATAATTTACTTGACTATATATATAGACACACACATGCACATATATAGAGTTTTTCAAGGTTAGTATGATCAGTTAACTATTTGTCCAAACTATGACCATACCAAATAAGGATAGTCTGAACATATTTCAAAGCAAACTTGACCACAATACCCATCCAGACCAAACTTAACCAGTTAATTTGGTCAAGTTTGGTTCGGTTTGATGGTCAACTTTGATTTCTTATCTAGCCCTAATAACAGACACGACTCTTCATTCTTGATCAGATAATATAAGGGTCTATCCTTGGTTATAAAAATTATACCATAAAATGCATCATAGCGTTCTACAACTTTTCATATATAATATAAAACATATGAAATATTCATAATTATAAATGTAATAAACAAATGGTAGCTAACTGTTGGATTCTAGGATGGGTGATTGGATTATCTAGAGGGGGGGTGAATAGAGATGAAAGAACTTAAACAAAAATTATTAGACCTTCAAATTATATCTCAAGATAAGGTTGCTAAATAGGTAATTTGATGTGCAACTAAACATACATAGCAAGGATGAGAGAGATTGAACATGCATCAATTAACAAGCTATGTAGAGTGGTTCCATACTTCAAACTAGAAGTATGTCAATCCACTACCTAGAGAGGTCAACCTCTAGGATTTCTAAGATGTATACTCCTTATATTCACTTATAAGAGTTACAACATATGACCTTCCTTTTTCGGGACAAGGATACCCTACCAAAGGACTTACCTATCCAACCAAGAGTCTTCTACCTCACCAAGTACTTACCGACTTCACAAGGAGTCTTATGCCTTCACCAAAGACTTACCCACTCTTGCACAAGTCTTCAGCCTTTGAGGAATTACCCACTCTTCTTGAATCTTCCACCTTTGACTTCACCATTGCCAAGTAGAAGCTTTCTCCAAGGACTTACCCACATGAGAAAGGAGTCATTTGCCTTCACTAAGGGCTTACCCACTCTTTCTCTAAGTCTTTGGTCTTGTTATTCACCAAGGGACTCCTTCCCTTGTTCTTCTTCACCTCTCTTAGCCAAGAGAGAGAATCTTCATTTTCAAAGTTGAAATGAGAGATTGGGAGGTTATGGAAGTGAGAGCCTCACAAGATATGTAACATCCCTGACCTGGGTTATGCTTCAACCCTAGATGTTTTGTTTAATAAAGTTAATTATATGCTTGCTCTTATCTCTTGAAAAGTAATTAAGGCCCAAGAGAAACTTATGTTTCAATTTTAGTCCTTTTTGAATAATGTGAAAACAATGTTTTGCCTATTTCAGACTAAAGTGCAAATTACCCAAGTTGAGGGGTTAACTTGCAAATGTTACATGGTAAAATGTTCCTGAAGTGTTTAAGCATCATAAGGATGAGAATGATGTAGAGGTATGGCTTGTGGTAGCCTGAGCACCAAGAAAGAGCTTATTGAGCAATGTTTGTGCATTAAAACCTAGTTTTGGTGTAATGTGCAATTTACCCAAAACCTAGGGTTCAATATGCAAAATATCACTCCTAGAGAGTCCCTAATGTTTCTTGGTATCAATTAGAGATAAGAAAATCAGAGGGTCATCTCATTTGGATCTCTTTGGAAGAGAGAGAATCTTGATATTAAAATAATCAAGATTTAAGCATAATTGAAACCCTAATTCAATTTAATGCAAAAATAAATATATTAATTGAATTGCCCTTCAACCAAAAATGAGATGATTGAATTTATATAAGTGTGGACATCCTTGTGACTTTCAATGGCACTGGAATATCTAAAGTGAGTAGAGAGCCCACTCACATTAGTAAAAGGAAAAGTAATATCCACTCAATTTTGGATATTATTATTATATTGATTAAGGTGCTTAATTTGTTTCCTTTAATTCATGGATAATGAAGAGGAATTACAAGGTGGGGGAGATGTCTTCATATTCAAGGGATGGATGGGAGTATGTGGCACCAATTTTGGGAGTTGAAGGAACTATTTATCACTTTATCTCTCATTGAAATTCCCTTATATACATCCCATTTTCAACCCACATGAAAGGCTTTTTCGATTCCTTTTTCTTTCCTTGCTTTGGCCATGCACAAGGGAGCTTAGGAGAAACAGGAGGACGTGCCCCAACCTGTAGGTAAGCTCCATAACCATCTTCAACCTTGATTTCATGGTGGAAATCGAAATTCAATGCTTAATTTCTTCTTTTCTTCATTCAATCTTCGACCTTAGCCATTCATTTCACTCAAAGACTTGAGGATGAGCCTTTGGAAGTTGAGGAAGCTTCATTCACTATTGAGAACGTGAAGCTTGAAGCTTGGATCCAATTTTGAAGGCGGGTTATATAACTTGAACCCTTAAATGTCATTATTGCTTGCAATTTATTCATCATGTGTTGAACTTTTCTTCTTTCTCGATTTCCTTATTGATTAGTTGTTGAAATCACCATAAGAATCACAATTGATTTCGAAGGTTTGAAGCTTGAAGATGATGATGTCATCTTAAGCATACACCTCAACAAAGGAATGGGCAAACGATTTTTAAAACCGATTGAGCTAATTCAGTTTCAAAACTGATTGAGTTGATTCGGTTTGAAAACCGAATGGGTAAATTACCTCAAGACCAAATGGATAATTGAACCCAAGACCGAATGTGTAATTTACTTCAAAACCGAATGGGTAATTGAGTTCAGAACCGAATGGGTAATGGATCTCAAGATCGAATGGGTAAATTGAACTCCGAAACCGTTTGGGTACTTTGACCGTTTGAAGGCGTTGACCGTTTGGAGGTCAAGTACCTCAAGACCGTTTGAGGTCAAGTAGAGTCATGGATGTATGGATATCTAAGGGTTACATTTTGATCCCATTTCAATGGTCTCAATGTTGGATGGTTCAATGAGTGCAAACCCAAAAATCGATTGATTGATTAAAGGAAACCCTAGATGTTCCTTTTTGTTTCAAGGTGGTTTGGACCAAACAGTCTTGAGACCGTTTGAGTCCAAACGGTCTTGAGACCATTTGGGATCAAATGGTCTTCAGACCGTTTGATGGGAAAAAAGTCTCAAAACTGTTTGAAGTTTAAGGAGGTCAAAACCGTTTGAAGGTTCAAAAGTATCAAAATCATTTGGAGATCTAATAATCTCAAAGCTATGAAAGATCAATTAACCTTATGATTGTTAATGATGTTTATCAAAGATAATTATAATGGTTGTACCTTTAAGGTACTAGGGTGATTAGTATCCTTTTAGGGGTTGAACTTTTCTTCTTTCTCTATTTCCTTTTTGATTTGTTGTTGAAATCACCATAAGAATCACAATTGATTTCAAAGGTTTCAAACTTGAAGATGATGATGTCATCTTAAGCATACACCTCAACAAAAGAATGGGCAAACGGTTTTCAAAACCGATTGAGCTAATTTGGTTTCAAAACCGATTGAGTTTATTCGGTTTCAAAACCGAATGGGTAAATTACCTCAAGACCGAATGGGTAATTGAACCCAAGACCAAATGGGTAATTTACTTCAAAACTGAATGGGTAATTGAGTTCAAGACCGAATGGGTAATTGGCTTCAAGATATAATGGGTAATTGAGTTCAAAACCGAATGGGCAATGGATCTCAAGATCGAATGGGTAAATTGAACTTCAAAACCATTTGGGTACCTTGACCATTTGAAGGCATTGACCATTTGTAGGTCAAGTATCTCAAGACCATTTGAGGTCAAGTAGAGTCATGGATGGATGGATATCTAAGGGTTACATTTTGATTCCCTTTCAATGGTCTCAATGTTGGATGGTTCAATGAGTGCAAACCCTAAAATCGATTGATTGATTAAAGGAAACCCTAGATGATCCTTTTGGTTTCAAGGTGGTTTGGACCAAATGGTCTTGAGACCGTTTGGAGGGCAAAAAGTCTCAAAACTATTTGAAGTTTAAGGAGGTCAAAACCGTTTGAAGGTTCAAAATTATCAAAACCATTTGGAGATATAATTGTCTCAAAGCTATGAAAGATCAATTAACCTTATGATTATTAATGATGTTTATCAAAGATAATTATAGTGGTTGTATCTTTAAGGTACTAGGGTGATTAGTACCCTTTGAGGGGTTAATAGTTGCTGCTTAAGTAAGCAATATCTCAACACACTATGCTAACCCTAAATGTGTGTACTTGAATGAAAGGATGACCTAATCTAATCTAGCTTGAAGTAATAAACATCCTAGAGAGAATGAGAGAGAGAGGAATTCATACATGGATGATAATCATGTAGTGATTAATCCTCAACACTCTCAACATGAATAAAATATGTACTTAGGGTATGATCCTTGATAAAGGGACCATGAAACCCTAATCGAGAAGGTTGATGTACCCTAACACTAATTTAGGGCAACGATAGGTGAAACCCTAATTTAGGGTAATGGTGTAACCCTAATCTAGGGTGATGATATGAGAAACCCTAATTCAGGGTATTTTAATGAAAAACCCTAATTTAAGAGGATGCTTCATGAAAACCCTAATTTCAGGAAAAAGCTATATGAATCCCTAATGTTTGGGGGAAATGTTATAAGAAACCTTAATTCAAGGGTGATGTCATGTGAAACCCTAATCAAGGGTGATGTCATGTGAAACCCTAATCAAGGCTGATGCCATGTGAAACCCTAATCAAGGGTGATGTCATGTGAAACCCTAATCAAGGGTGATGTCATGTGAAACCCTAATCAAGGGTGATGTCACGTGAAACCCTAATCAAGGGTGATGTCATGTGAAACCCTAATATAGAGATGTGATGTGAAACTCTAATCCTGGGTAATGTTATGTAAAGCTATATGAATCCTACCCTAATTTAGAGTGGAGGTATGTGAAATCCTAAATTTGGATTATAGTGCATGAAACCCTAATGTTGGGTAATATGATGATAAACCATAACCCTAATTTTGGGTAATGGGATGAGTATCCCTAATTGACATGAATTTGAGAAACCCTAACCCTAATGAGTGAATAGTGATGTTACCATTACATTGCATAGTGTTGATATGTAATTGATATAACTGTTATCATGTGCACTAATCATGCAGGTATCATGAGATGTTGGACATAGCTAGGTATGAGCTATGATGTTTTATTATTGAAATTGTTTTATGGGCCTTGTGAGCCATAATGTGGTTTGTTGCCTAGTATGAGGTAACAAGAGATTAAATGGGATTGAGAGCCATGTGAAATGCTTGTATAGAAAGTATCATGTTTACCTTGGTCAAGATGACCTGAAGGTATTAGTTACCTGATAAATGGTAACAAGTGATTTTGATGAACTGAGGGTTTGAATACCTATATTCCATAATCATGATGATGAGATGTTAAGGGATGAGAATACCCCTGATGTGACAAGGGATTGAGATCCCAATGCTTTATAAAGCTTTGAAAAGTACTTGATAGAAGTATTAAATATTCTGAGTAGCAATTGTTATAATGATTTATGTTTGAAAACCTACCTGATGCTAAAAGAATATGGTAATGTACTTAATTAATCAAGTGAAATCTTATCATGTAGAGCCCTGAACATAGATCCATCATCGTCAGTAATTGGTGATGGTGAAACATGTTTTTCCTATGGAAATTCCTGGAATGCATATTTTGAATATGTGGGGGTAATGGGTGAAAATATCCTTACGCCCCATAGGAATGACTGAGGGCCATATCCTATGTACAAGAATGGTTATGGACCATATCCCAATAAGAGTATGGCTATGGGTCATAACTCCACAATACCAGACATTGGCTACGTGCCATATCTTGAAAAGAGTATATGCTACATGCTATAACTCTATAGCGAAGATGCCAGTATACCCTGGAAAGCTATTTAGTAGAGACACAAGATGTTCTGCATATGATCTCATACTGACCGAGACAGATGAGGTGATGGAGTCTGGCTCTTCCATTGACCTATGTATGGTATCGATGCTTTACTTAATCATGGTCGGTTGGAGTATGGGCGGTATACCTCATCTCCTCAGGGCATAAGTATGATTGAAAAATGTAATCAACCGTGTAGCGTATTTGCTTAAGGTTGAAATATGAGAATCATTGGTTGATGATATCTTGCTTAGTACATCCTAGATGGATAGATGTTATACATGTTCTTCATATTCCTTATGGACAAATGATATGATGTTTTATCAATTATATCTGGGATGCTTTAATAAGGATATTGCTCTAATCTATTTAGACACTGATTTATCTGCTGAAGAACATATATGATTCTTCTGCCCAGTTTTATTCAGTTAATTACAATAATAATGTTTCTGGGAGAGAGTTATATCTCTCACTGGGACAATTTTCAATTGTCTCACCCCTGTGGGATCCAATCGTTTTAGGTGGACGAGGATGAGGAGGCAGAAACCGTACAACAGGGGAAGGACAGTAGCAACAGGGACAACAATAACATCTCAGGTGGAGATACTGGCTGTCGTTTCATGTAGAAATGAGTCCTATGAGTCATCTCTGTACTCTCAGGTCCTAGGAGTTAGTAGTTAGTGCTTTTATGATCGATCTGAGATTTTGGCTTGATGCCTCGAGGTTCTTATGCTGTCTGTACATAGTTTTTAACAGAGCAATTGATACTTGTAACCCTCGAGAAGGGATGGTACAAGATTTGCACTTTGTGAACCAGAATGTATGTGTAAATTAATATTTTTGGTTCTTGCTATAAGAGTTTTCTGGAAATGGATCTCTTAGTAAATGGTTTTAATTTTTAGTGATTTTCAATAATTCCGCTGCGTATGTTTAATTCCGCAAGTAATGTGACGGTCTCATCTGGTGTCGGGTCATCTCAGTTTAGTGGTATCAGAGCTCTAGGTTTGTTGAGTCTACAGAGACATAGGGTTAAGGTTGTTGAGTCTGTTCTAGTGTCTTCCAGTATATCTGATAGTGTCTTCTGCTCATATAGGAGGAGAAGAAGAACTTAAAGATGTCTGGATCACACGAAGAACATGCTGCTGAGAACAACATTGCTGCACCAGGAAGAGGTGCAAGGGATCAGACAAGGGAGGAACAAGAACCTGAACATCCCCAGCTTAACCAAGCTGCACTGGTAAACCCAGCTTTCCATGATCTGTTTGGGCAGTTCATGGCAACCATGATGCATATGGTGGATAGGATGCCACCACCTGCATCTAGGACACTAGCCCATAATGAAGGATAGGGGGATGACAAGACTTTTGAATGACTTCGCCAGGTTGGATCCATAGAATATGCTGGTACATCTGACCCAACAGATGCTGACATGTGGCTGACCGAGCTAGAAAAGGCCTTCAGAATTCTTAATATCCCAGAAGCTGAGAAGGTTAGACATGTAGTGAAACTTATTAAAGGGAGTGCTGGCCATTGGTGGATAATAGAAGAGGACAAGAGGCCAAGTGTTGAAATCAGATGGGAGGAATTCCGACGAGAATTCGTCAGTAGAAACTTCCCTAAGATGTTTCTAGATGAGAAGATCTCTTAGTTTGAGCGGATAAGGGAAGGACCGCTGAATATTAGTGAATATGAAGCTAAGTTTATGGAGCTTATGTGGTTCTATCTGTATATGACTACTACAGATGAGGAGAGGATTCAACATTATGAGAATGGGCTGAATGCTGAATTGACCACTCCTGTATCTGCTTTGGAGATTAGGGAGCGGTTTGACACCTTTGTGGAGTCCGTGAGATGGATAGAAAGGTCCATGACTAAGAAGCGTCAGGCTCACAGTAAGAAGGTGTATACATAGTTCCAGGGATAGAGGTCTGAAAGTTTTAAGAAACCAAGATTTTTTGCACCAACAACACCACCAAGGTTCAACACCCAGACACAGTGGACATCCAACAAGGGTAGAGGTCGTAGTTTACCACTGAATAGAGTTCCTAGTACAACATCAACATCAACAACTAGTCATTTTAGACTATATCAAGAGAATAGAACATGTCACCAGTGTAGACAGGCAGGACATTTAGTGAGGGATTGTCTAGTTGGAAACACAATGGTGACTCAACCTACGAGACAGAGTTAGCAAGGCTCTCAGAGGTGACAGATTTTGAGTGGCGCTAGAGGAAATGAACAAGCATCCCAAGCTGGTTTGTCGACAGCCAACAACCAAGCACAGGGTCAATAGCAAGAAACGGCAAGATTCTATGCGATGAATCAACCCGAAGCAGTAGTCAACTCTCGAGTTGTGATAGGTTAGATGGAACTATTTCATTCTGATGTCTTCATCCTACTTCGTATCTATTTTAATTGATCCGGGTGCTACACATTCTTTTATCACTCGAGAAGTGATCCTTGATTGCAATATGACTGTTAGTCATAAAGCAGATAGTTTGTTATTAGAAACTACTCTGATGGGTTCTATAGTGTTGCGGGAGGTGTGTTCTCCCTGCATTCTTTCCTTTTTTGAACATCGCATTCAGGTGGATCTTATACCACTTGAAATGCATGGGTTTGATATAATTTTTGGGATGGACACCCTAGAAAAGTATAAGGTTGTCTTAGATTGTGAGTCCATGCAAGCTGTGTTCACTGATGATGGTGACACATGGATCTTTCAGGGAGATAGAAAGATTCTTCCAACCTATCTTGTGTCATCTATGGTAGCTGAGAAGCTGATGAGACAAGGATGCTTTGCATTCTTGGCACATGTGGTTGATACCACAATGGAGAGCCCTAATCTTTCTAAAGTTCTGATAGTTAGGGAGTTTAAAGATGTGTTTCCTGAGGAACTTCCAGGTCTTCCTCCGCCCTGAGAGATTAATTTTGAGATTAATCTAATCCCGGGCACGCAACCAATAGGACAAACACCGAAAAGAATGACACCTGCTGAGATGGCAGAATTCAAGAAGTAGCTGCAAGAGTTGCTTAAGAAAGGTTTTATTCGACCGAGTACTTCACCATGGGTTCTCCGGTTCTCTTTGTTAAGAAGAAGGACGGATCGATGCGGTTATGCATTGATTACAGACAGTTGAATAATGTAACCATAAAGAACAAATATCCTCTGCCGAGGATCGATGACTTGTTTGATTAGTTGTGTGGTGCAACTATCTTCTCTAAGATAGATCTGAGGTCGGGATATCATCAATTGCGTATCAAGGAGAGTGACATACCTAAGTCTGCCTTTAGGATAAGGTATGGTCACTATGAGTTCATAGTTATGTTGTTTGGACTAACTAATGCACTAGATACATTCATTGAACTCATGAATAGAATCTTTCGACATTTTCTTGATTTGTTCATAGTAGTCTTCATAGATGACATTTTGATATACAGTAGAGATGCTCAACAACATGATCACTCCATCAGGCTTTAACTTTGCTAAGAGAGCATAAGTTGTATGCTAAGTTTAGCAAATGTGAGTTTTGGTTACCAGAAGTTTCTTTTCTAGGACACATAATATCTGCCTCAGGTATCTGTATTGATCCTAAGAAGGTAGAATCTGTCCTGCAATGGGAACAACCAAAGAAACCGATGGAGATACGTAGTTTCTTAGGACTGGCAGGCTATTATAGGAGGTTCATTAAGAACTTCAGTTCTATAGCTTTAACCCTAACCACATTGACCAAGAAGGAGGTTCCTTTTGTCTAGAATGACAAGTGTCAACATTCTTTCCAGCTGTTGAAAGAAAGATTAACAAGTGCACCTGTGCTGATGTTACCTGAGAAAGGGAAGGGGTACATAGTTTTCTGTGATGCATATAAGAATGGTCTAGGATGTGTGTTGATGCAGGATAATCAAGTGATTTCTTTTGCCTCTCGATAGCTTAAGAAACATGAGGAGAATTATCTGACACATGATTGAGCTAGCTGCCATGGTTCATGATTTGAAGATCTGGAGACATTATCTTTATGGAGAAACATTCTAGATTTTTACGGACCATAAGAATCTAAAATATATCTTCTCACAACACGAGTTGAACATGACACAACGCCGCTGGATGGAGTTAATCATGGACTACAATTGTACAATTGATTATCATCCAGTGAAGGCTAATGTAGTGGTTGATGCACTAAGTAGGAAATCATCATCACCAACCTTAGATAAAACACAGTTGAACTCCTTACTGTGCTTCAAACGAGATATGCTTATCTCCTTGAGGCAAAACAATATACACCTTAAGGTATCGTTGTTAGCCGGGCTGTTAGTTGAGATGCAAGTGAAACCTTCTCTGAAACAACAGATTAAAAAAGCACAACAAGTTGATGCTGTAGTACAGTAGATCGGGTCAGAGTATGGTAGTGAGAAACGAGATGGCTTTCATGAGTCAGCGGATCAAGTAGTATGTTACCATGGTAGGATGGTAGTACCTGATGCCAATGACTTAAGGAAGTTAGTCTTGGAGGAAGCTCATTCTTCAATGTATGCAATGCATCCAGGGAGCACCAAAATGTATCATAACTTGAAGGATATGTATTAGTGGCCTAGATTGAAGAAGGATGTAGTTGAGTTTGTTATGCGGTGTCCGGTGTGTCAGTAGGTTAAAGCTGAGCATCAAAATCCCGTAGGAACAATGCAACCTTTGCCTATACCGCAGTGGAAATGGGATCATGCGACCATGGACTTTGTGGTTGGTTTCCTTCCTATCAAAATAACCTACAATGCTGAGAAGCTTGCACACATATATATAGATGAAATAGTGCGGTTGCACGGAGTTCCAGCTACTATCATTTCTGATAGAGGTCCCCAATTTATGAGTCATTTTTGGGAATGACTACATAAAGATTTGGGTACGTAGTTAAGGTTTGATACTTCCTTTCACCCACAAACAAATGGACAGTCTGAGAGAACCATTCAAACCTTGGAGGATTTTCTTAGGGCATGTGTCCTTCAGTTTGTAGGAAGTTGGGATCTACACCTGGGCTTGATAGAATTTGCTTACAATAATAGCTATCAACATAGTATTGATATGGCACCATATGAAGCATTATATGGTAGACATTGTAGATCTCCTTTATGTTGGTATGAAACAGGAGAGTACCAACTTTTGAGTCCTGAGCTTGTGTAGTAGACAACTGAGAAGATTAAAGTATTACAACAACAATTAAAGACTGCACAGGATAAACATAAGTCATACGCTGACAAACGGAGAAGACCCTTATAATTCCAAGTTGGAGACATAGTATATCTCAAGGTCTCACCTTGGAAAGGTGTCCTTAGATTTGGGAAGAAGGGAAAGTTAGATCTTAGATTTATGGGGCCTTATCCAATCATTGAACAGATTGGAAGGGTATCCTATAAGCTAGGGTTGCCACCCGAGCTGCATAAGTTGCATCCAGTATTCCATATCTCCATGCTGAGGAAGTGTCATCCTGACACAGAGTTAGTTCTGCAACCTGTGGAGGTAGAATTAAATGATGATATATCATATGTTGAAGGACCTATGATGATCCTTGATAAAATAATTAAAAAGCTGAAAAAGAAAGACACATGTCTTGTGAAAGTTCTCTGGCATCACCGTGGCATTGAAGAAGCTATGTGGAATCTAGAGGAAGAGATGAGGATGAAGTACCCTTCTCTTTTTCTCTTGATGATTTCGGGGACGAAATCCCTATTAGGGGTGGATAATTTGTAACATCCCTGACCTAGGTTATGCTTTAACCCTAGATGCTTTATTTAATAAAGTTAATTATATGCTTGCTCTTATCTCTTGAAAGTAATTAAGGCACAAGAGGAACTTATGTTTCAATTTTAGTCCTTTTTGAATAATGTGAAAACAATGTTTTGCCTATTTTGGACTAAAGTGCAAATTACCCAAGTCTAGGGGTTAACTTGCAAATGTTACATGGTAAAATGTTCCTCAAGTGTTGAATCACCATAAGGATGAGAATTATGCAGAGGTATGGCATGTGGTAGCCTGAGCACCAAGAAAGAGCTTATTGAGCAATGTTTGTGCATTAAAACCCAGTTTTGGTGTAATGTGCAATTTACCCAAAACTTAGGGTTCAATATGCAAAATATCACTCCGTGAGAGTCCCTAATGTTTCTTGGTATCAATTAGTGACAAGAAAATCAAAGGGACATCTCATTTGAATCTATTTGGAAGAGAGAATCTTGATATTAAAATAATCAAGATTTAAGCATAATTGAAACCGTAATTCAATTTAATGCAAAAATAAATATATTAATTGAATTGCCCTTCAACCAAAAATGAGATGATTGAATTTATATAAGTGTGGACATACTTGTGACTTTAAATGGCACTGAAATATCTAAAGTGAGTAGAGAGCCCACTCACATTAGTAAAAGGAAAAGTAATACCCACTCAATTTAGGATATTATTATTATATTGATTAAGGTGCTTAATTTGTTTCCTTTAATTCATGGATAATGAAGAGGAATTACAAGGTGGGGGAGATGGCTTCATATGCAAGGGATGGATGGGAGTATGTGGCACCAATTTTGGGAGTTGAAGGAACTATTTATCACTTTCTCTCTCATTGAAATTCCCTTATATACATCCCATTTTCAACCCACATGAAAGGCTTTTTTGATTCCTTTTTCTTTCCTTGCTTTGGCCATGCACAAGGGAGCTTAGGAGCAACAGGAGGACATGCCCCAACATGTAGGTAAGCTCCATAACCATCTTCAACCTTGATTTCATGGTGGAAATCGAAATTCAATGCTTAATTTCTTCTTTTCTTCATTCAATCTTCGACCTTAGCCATTCATTTCACTCAAAGACTTGAGGATTAGCCTTTGGAAGTTGAGGAAGCTTCATTCACCATTGATAACGTGAAGCTTGAAGATTGGATCCAATTTTGAAGGCGGGTTATATAACTTGAACCCTTAAATGTCATTATTGCTTGCAATTTATTCATCATGTGTTAAACTTTTCTTCTTTCTCGATTTCCTTTTTGATTAGTTGTTGAAATCACCATAAGAATCACAATTGATTTCGAAGGTTTGAAGCTTGAAGATGATGATGTCATCTTAAGCATACACCTCAACAAAGGAATGGGCAAACGGTTTTCAAAACCGATTGAGCTAATTCAGTTTCAAAACCGATTGAGTTGATTCGGTTTGAAAACCGAATGGGTAAATTACCACAAGACCAAATGGGTAATTGAACCCAAGACCGAATGTGTAATTTACTTCAAAACCGAATGGGTAATTGAGTTCAAAACCGAATGGGTAATGGATCTCAAGATCGAATGGGTAAATTGAACTTCAAAACTGTTTGGGTACTTTGACCGTTTGAAGGCGTTGACCGTTTGGAGGTCAAGTACCTCAAGACCATTTGAGGTCAAGTAGAGTCATGGATGGATGGATATCTAAGGGTTACATTTTGATCCCATTTCAATGGTCTCAATGTTGGATGGTTCAATGAGTGCAAACCCAAAAATCGATTGATTGATTAAAGGAAACCCTAGATGTTCCTTTTGGTTTCAAGGTGGTTTGGACCAAACAGTCTTGAGACCGTTTGAGTCCAAACGGTCTTGAGACCATTTGGGATCAAACGGAATTCAGACCTTTTGATGGGAAAAAAGTCTCAAAACTATTTGAAGTTGAAGGAGGTCAAAACCGTTTGAAGGTTCAAAAGTATCAAAACCATTTGGAGATCTAATAGTCTCAAAGCTATGAAAGATCAATTAACCTTATGATTGTTAATGATGTTTATCAAAGATAATTATAATGGTTGTACCTTTAAGGTACTAGGGTGATTAGTGTCCTTTGAGGGGTTAATCTTTGCTTCTAAAGGAAGCAATATCTCAACACACTATGCTAACTCTAAATGTGTGTACTTGAATGAAAGGATGACCTAATCTAATCTAGATTGAAGTAATGAACATCCTAGAGAGGATGAGAGAGAGAGGAATTCATACATGAATGATAATCATGTAGTGATTAAACCTCAACACTCTCAACATGAATAGAATATGTACATAGGTTATGATCCTTGATAAAGAGATCATGAAACCCTAATCGAGAAGGTTGATGTGCCCTAACCCTAATTTAGGGCAATGATAGGTGAAACCCTAATTTAGGGTAATGGTGTAACCCTAATCTAGGGTGATGATATGAGAAACCCTAATTCATGGTATTTTAATGAAAAGTCCTAATTTAAGAGGATGCTTCATGAAAACCCTAATTTTAGGAAAAAGCTATATGAATCCCTAATGTTTGGGGGAAATGTTATAAGGAGACTTAATTCAAGGGTGATGTCATGTGAAACCCTAATCAAGGCTGATTTCATATGAAACCCTAATCAAGGGTGATGTCATGTGAAACCCTAATCAAAGGTGATGTCATGTGAAACCCTAATTAAGGGTGATGTCATGTGAAACCCTAATCAAGGGTGATGTCATGTGAAACCCTAATCAAGGGTGATGTCATGTGAAACCCTAATATAGAGATGTGATATGAAACTCTAATCCTAAGTAATGTTATGTAATGCTATATGAATCCTACCCTAATATAGGGTGGAGGTATGCGAAATCCTAATTTTGGATTATAGTGCATGAAACCCTAATGTTGGGTAATATGATGATAAACCATAACCCTAATTTTGGGTAATGGGATGAGTATCCCTAATTAACATGAATTTGAGAAATCCTAACCCTAATGAGTGAATAGTGATGTTACCATTACATTGCATAGTGTTGATATGTAATTGATATAACTGTTATCATGTGCACTAATCATGCATGTATCATGAGATGTTGGACATAGCCAGGTATGAGTTATGATGTTTTATTATTGAAATTGTTTTATGGGCCTTGTGAGCCATAATGCGCTTTGTTGCCTAGTATGAGGTTAAAAGAGATTAAATGGGCTTGAGAGCCATGTGAAATGCTTGTATAGCAAGTATCATGTTTACCTTGGTCAAGATGACATGAAGGTATTAGTTATCTGATAAATAGTAACAAGTGATTTTGATGAACTGAGGGTTTGAATACCCATATTCCATAATCATGATGATGAGATGTTAAGGGATGAGAATACCCCTGATGTGACAAGGGATTGAGATCCCAATGTTTTATAAAGCTTTGAAAAGTACTTGATAGAAGTATTACATATTCTGAGTAGCAATTGTTATAATTATTTATGTTTAAAAACCTGCCTGATGCTAAAAGAATATGGTAATGTACTTAATTAATCAAGTGAAATCTTATCATGTAGAGCCCTGACCATAGATCCATCATCGTCAGTAATTGGTGATGGTGAAATAGGTTTTTCCTATGGAAATTCCTAGAATTCATATTTTGAATATGTGGGGGTAATGAGCGAAAATATCCTTACACCCCATAGGAATGACTGAGGGCCATATCCTATGTACAAGAATGGTTATGGACCATATCCCAATAAGAGTATGGCTATGGGTCATAACTCCACAATACCAATCATTGGCTACGGGCCATATCCTGAAAAGAGTATATGCTACAGGCTATAACTCTATAGCGAAGATGACAGTATACCCTGGAAAGCTATTTAGTGGAGAACAAGATGTCCTGCGTATGATCTCATACTGACAGAGAGAGATGAGGTGATGGAGTCCGACTCTTCCATTGACCTATGTATGGTACTGATGCTTTACTTAATCATGGTCAGTTGGAGTATGAGTGGTATACCTCATCTCCTCAGGACATAAGTATGATTGAAAAATGTAATCAACCATGTAGTGTATTTGCTTAAGGTTGAAATAGGAGAATCATTGGTTGAGGTTATCTTGCTTAGTACATCCTAGATGGATAAATGTTATACATGTTCTTCATATTCCTTATTGGACAAATGATATGCAGTTTTATCAATTATATCTGAGATGCTTTAATAAGGATATTGATCTAATCTATTGAAACACTGATTTATCTGCTGAAGAACATATATGATTCTTCTGCCCAATTTTATTCTGTTAATTGCAATAATAATGTTTTTGGCAGAGAGTTATATCTATCGCTGGGACAATTTTCAATTGTCTCACCCCTGTGGGATCCAACCTTTTTAGGTGGACGGGGATGAGGAGGCAGAAACTGTACAATAGGGGAAGGACAATAACATCAAGGACAACAGTAACATCTCAGGTGGAGATACTGAATGTCGTGTCATGTAGAAATGAGTCCTATGAGTCGTCTCTGTACTCTCAGGTCCTAGGAGTTAGTAGTTAGTGCTTTTATGATCGATTTGAGATTTTGGCTTGATGCCCCGCGGTTCTTATGCTACCTGTATATAGTTTTTAAGAGAGAAATCGATACTTGTAACCCTCGAGAAGGGATGGTACAAGATATGTACTTTGTGAACCAGAATGTATGTGTAAATTAATATTTTTGGTTCTTGCTATAATAGTTTCCTGGAAATGGATCTCTTAGTAAATGGTTTTGAGTTTTAGTGATTTTCAGTAATTCCATTGCTTATGTTTAATTCCGCTATTAATTACACTGTGATGGTCTGATCTGGTGTCGGGTCGTCTCAGTTTAGTGGTATCAGAGCTCTAGGTTCGTTGAGTCTACACAGACATAGGAATAAGGTTGTTGAGTTTGTTCTAGTGTCTTCCAGTATATCTGATAGTGTCTTATGCTCATATAGGAGGAGAAGAAGAACTTAAAGATGTATGGATCACATGAAGAACATGTTGCTGAGAGAAACATTGCTGCACCAGGAAGAGGTGCAAGGGATCAGACAAGGGAGGAACCAGAACCTGAACATCCCCAGCTTAACCAAGCTGCACTGGAAAACCCAACTTTCCATGATCTATTTCGGCAATTCATGGCAACCATGATGTTAGGGACTTCCAGGTGTTCCTCCGATAGTTAGGGAGTTTAAAGATAGTTAGGGAGTTTAAAGATGTGTTTCCTGAGGAACTTCCAGGTGTTCCTCCGACCAGAGAGATTGATTTTGAGATTAATCTAATCCCAGACATGCAACCAGTAACACAAACACCGTATAGAATGGCACCTGCTGAGATGGAAGAACTCAAGAAGCAGCTACAAGATTTGCTTGAGAAAGGTTTTATTCGATCGAGTACTTCACCATGGGGTGCTCCGGTTCTCTTTGTTAAGAAGAAGGACAGATCGATGCAGTTATTCATGGATTACAGACAGTTGAAGAAAGTAACCATAAAGAACAAGTATCCTCTATCGAGGATCGACGACTTGTTTGATCAGTTGTGTGGTGCAACTATCTTCTCTAAGATAGATCTAAGGTTGAGATATCATCATTTGCGTATCAAGGAGAGTGACATACCTAAGTCTACCTTTAGGACAAGGTATGGCCACTATGAGTTCATAGTTATGTCGTTTGGACTAACTAATGCACCAACTGCATTCATGGAACTCATGAATAGAATCTTTCGACCTTTTCTTGATTAATTCATAGTAGTCTTCATAGATGACATTTTGATATACAGTAGAGATGCTCAACAGCATGAGTAGCACCTCCGTCAGGCTTTAACTTTGCCAAGAGAGCATAAGTTGTATGCTAAGTTTAGCAAATGTGAGTTCTGGTTACCAGAAGTTTCTTTTCTAGGACACGTAATATCAGCCTCAGGTATCCGTATTAATCCTAAGAAGGTAGAATTTGTCCTGCAATGGGAACAACCAAAGACACCGACAGAGATACGTAGTTTCTTAGGACTGGCGGGCTATTACAGGAGGTTCATTAAGAACTTTAGTTCTATAGCTTTACCCCTAACCACATTGACCAGGAAGGAGGTTCCTTTTGTCTGGAATGACAAATGTCAACATTCTTTCTAGCTGTTGAAAGAAAGGTTAACAAGTGCACCTGTGTTGGTGTTACCTGAGCAAGGGAAGGGGTACATAGTTTTCTGTGATGCATCTAAGAATGGTCTAGGATGTGTGTTGATGCAGGATAATCAAGTGATTTCTTTTGCCTCTCGACAACTTAAGAAACACGAGGAGAATTATCCGATACATGATTTAGAGTTAGCTGCTGTGGTTCATGCTTTGAAGATCTGGAGACATTATCTTTATGGAGAAACATTCCATATTTTCACAGACCATAAGAATCTAAAATATATCTTCTCACAACACGAGTTGAACATGAGACAACGCAGCTGGATGGAGTTAATCAAGGACTATGATTGTACAATTGATTATCATCCAGGGAAGGCTAATGTAGTGGTTGATGCACTAAGTAGGAAATCATCATCACCAGCCTTAGATAAAGCACAGTTGAAATCCTTAGTGTGATTCAAAAGAGATATGCATATCTCCTTGAGGAAAAACAATATACCGCTTAAGGTATCGTTGTTAGCTGGGCTGTTAGTTGAGATGCAAGTGAAACCTACTCTGAAATAGTAGATTAAAGAAGCACAACAAGCTGATGTTGTAGTACAGCAGATCGGGTCAGAGTATGGTAGTGAGAAACGAGATGGCTTTCATGAGTCATAGGATCAAGTAGTCTGTTACCATGGTAGGATGGTAGTACCTGATGCCAATGACTTAAGTAAGTTAGTCTTGGAGGAAGCTCATTCTTCGATGTATGCAATGCATCCAGGGAGCACCAAAATGTATCATAACTTGAAGGATATGTATTGGTGGCCTGGATTGAAGAAGGATGTAGCTGAGTTTGTTATGCGGTGTCCGGTGTGTCAGCAGGTTAAAGCTAAGCATTAAAAGCCCGCAGGAACAATGCAACCTTTTCCTATACCGCAGTGGAAATGGGATCATGTGACCATGGACTTTGTGGTTGGTTTACCTAGAACAACCAAAGGTCATGATTCCATATGGGTGATAGCTGATAGGTTGAGTAAGACATCACATTTCCTTCCTGTCAAAACAACCTACAATGCTGAGAAGCTTGCACAGATATATATAGATGAAATAGTGCGATTGCACGGAGTTCCAGCTACTATCATTTCTGATAGAGGTCCCCAGTTCATGAGTCATTTTTGGGAACGACTACATAAAGCTTTGGGTACACAGTTAAAGTTTAGTACTCCCTTTCACCCACAAACAGATGGATAGTCTGAGAGAACCATACAAACCTTGGAGGATTTTCTTTGGGCATGTGTCCTTCAGTTTGTAGGAAGTTGGGATCTACACCTGAGCTTGATAGAATTTGCTTACAATAATAGCTATCAGCACAATATTGATATGGCACCATATGAAGCATTATATGGTAGACATTGTAGATCTCCTTTATGTTGGTATGAAACGGGAGAGTATCAACTTTTGGGTCCTGAGCTTGTGCCTCAGATAACTGAGAAGATTAAAGTAATATAACAACAATTAAAGACTACACAGGATAGACAGAAGTCATACGTCGACAAGCGGTGAAGACCCTTAGAATTCCAAGTTGGAGACAAAGTATATCTTAAGGTCTCACCTTGGAAAGGTGACCTTAGATTTGGGAAGAAAGGAAAGTTAGCTCTTAGATTTATGGGGCCTTATCCAATCATTGAATCGATTGGAAGGGTAGCCTATAAGCTAGAGTTGCCACCCGAGCTGCATAAGTTGCATCCAGTGTTCCATATCTCCATGCTGAGGAAGTGTCATCCTAACACAGAGTTAGTTCTGCAACCTGTGGAGGTAGAATTAAATGATGATATATCATATGTTGAAGGACCTGTGATGATCCTCGATAAAAGAATTAAAAAGCTAAAAAAGAAAGACATATGTCTTGTGAAAGTTCTCTGGCATCACTGAGGCATTGAAGAAGCTACATGGGAGCTAGATGAAGAGATGAGGAGGAAGTACCCTTCTCTTTTCTCTTGATGATTTCAGGGACAAAATCCCTGTAAGGGGTGGATAATTTGTAACATCCCTGACCTAGGTTATGCTTTAACCCTAGATGTTTTGTTTAATAAAGTTAATTATATGCTTGCTCTTATCTCTTGAAAAGTAATTATGGCCCAAGAGGAACTTATGTTTCAATTTTAGTCCTTTTTGAATAATGTGAAAATAATGTTTTGCCTATTTTAGACTAAGTGCAAATTACCCAAGTTGAGGGGTTAACTTGCAAATGTTACATGGTAAAATGTTCCTCAAGTGTTGAAGCATCATAAGGATGAGAATGATGCATAGGTATGGCTTGTGGTAGCTTGAGCACCAAGAAAGAGCTTATTGAGCAATGTTTGTGCATTAAAACCTAGTTTTGGTGTAATGTGCAATTTACCCAAAACCTAGGGTTAAATATGCAAAACATCACTCCTAGAGAGTCCCTAATGTTTCTTGGTATCAATTAGAGACAAGAAAATCAGAGGGGCATCTCATTGGATCTCTTTGGAAGAGAGAGAATCTTGATATTAAAATAATCAAGATTTAAGCATAATTGAAACCCTAATTCAATTTAATGCAAAAATAAATATATTAATTGAATTGCCCTTCAACCAAAAATGAGATTATTGAATTTATGTAAGTGTGGACGTCCTTGTGCCTTGCAATGGCACAAAAATATCTAAAGTGAGTGGAGAGCCCACTCACTTTAGTAAAAGGAAAAGTAATATCCACTCAATTTTGGATATTATTATTATATTGATTAAGGTGCTTAATTTGTTTTCATTAATTCATGTACAATGAAGAGGAATTACAAGGTGGGGGAGATGGCTTCGTATGAAAGGGATGGAGGGGAGTATGTGGCACCAATTTTGGGAGTTGAAGGAATTATTTATCACTTTCTCTCTCTTTGAAATTCCGTTATATACATCCAATTTCAACCCACATGAAAGGCTTTTTCGATTCCTTTTTTCTTTCCTTGCTTTGGCCATGCACAAGGGAGTTTAGGAGAAATAGGAGGACGTGCCCCAACCTGTAGGTAAGCTCCATAACCATCTTCAACCTTGATTTCATGGTGGAAATCGAAATTCAATGCTTAATTTCTTCTTTTCTTCATTCAATCTTCAACCTTAGCCATCACTCAAAGACTTGAGGACGAGCCTTTGGAAGTTGAGGAAGATTCATTCACCATTGAGAAAGTGAGCTTGAAGCTTGGATCCAATTTTGAAGGTGGGTTATATAACTTGAACCCTTAAATGTCATTATTGCTTGCAATTTATTCATCGTGTGTTGAACTTTTCTTCTTTCTCGATTTCCTTTTTGATTAGTTGTTGAAATCACCATAAGAATCACAATTGATTTTGAAGGTTTGAATCTTGAAGATGATGATATCATCTTAAGCATACACCTCAACAAAGGAATGGACAAACAGTTTTCAAAACCGATTGAGCTAATTCGGTTTCAAAACTGATTGAGTTGATTCAGTTTCAAAACTGAATGGGTAAATTACCTCAAGACCAAATGGGTAATTGAACCCAAGACCGAATGGGTAATTTACTTCAAAACTGAATGGGTAATTGAGTTCAAGACCGAATGGGTAATTGACTTCAAGATCGAATGGGTAATTGAGTTCAAAACCGAATGGGTAATGGATCTTAAGATCGAATGGGTAAATTGAACTTCAAAACCGTTTGGGTACTTTGACCATTTGAAGGCGTTGACCGTTTGGAGGTCAAGTACCTTAAGAACTTTTGAGTTCAAGTAGAGTCATGTATGGATGGAGATCTAAGGGCTACATTTTTATCCCCTTTCAATGGTCTCAATGTTGAATGGTTCAATGAGTGCAAACCCTAAAATCGATCGATTGATTAAAGGAAACCCTAGATGATCCTTTTGGTTTCAAGGTGGTTTGGACCAAATGGTCTTGAGACCATTTGGGATCAAACGGTCTTCAGACCATTTGGAGGGCAAAGTCTCAAAATCATTTGAAGTTTAAGGAGGTCAAAAATGTTTGAAGGTTTAAAAGTATCAAAACCGTTTGGAGATCTAATAGTCTCAAAGCTATGAAAGATCAATTAACCTTATGATTGTTAATGATGTTTATCAAAGATATTTATAATGGTTGTATCTTTAAGGTACTAGGGTGATTAGTACCCTTTGAGGGGTTAATCTTTACTGCTTAAGGAAGCAATATCTCAACACACTATGCTAACCCTAAATGTGTATACTTGAATGAAAGGATGACCTAATCTAATCTAGCTTGAAGTAATCAAAATCCTAGAGAGGATGAGAGAGAGAGGAATTCATACATGAATGATAATCATGTAGTGATTAAACCTCAACACTCTCAACATGAATAGAATATGTACTTTGGGTATGATCCTTGATAAAGAGATCATGAAACCCTAATCGAGAAGGTTGATGTGCCCTAACCTTAATTAGGGCAATGATAGGTGAAACCCTAATTTAGGGTAATGGTGTAACCCTAATCTAGGGTGAGGATATGATAAACCCTAATTCATGGTATTTTAATGAGGAACCCTAATTTAAGAGGATGCTTCATGAAAACCCTAATTTCAGGAAAAAGCTATATGAATCCCTAATGTTTGGGGGAAATGTTATAAGAAACCTTAATTCAAGGGTGATGTCATGTGAAACCCTAATCAAGGGTGATTTCATGTGAAACCCTAATCAAGGGTGATGTCATGTGAAACCCTAATCAAGGGTGATGTCATGTGAAACCCTAATCAAGGGTGATGTCATGTGAAACCCTAATCAAGGGTGATGTCATGTGAAACCCTAATATAGAGATGTGATGTGAAACTCTAATCCTGTGTAATGTTATGTAATGCTATATGAATCCTTCCCTAATATAGGGTGGAGGTATGTGAAATCCTAATTTTGGATTATAGTGCATGAAACCCCAATGTTGGGTAATATGATGATAAACCATAACCCTAATTTTGGGTAATGGGATGAGTATCCCTAATTGACATGAATTTGAGAAGCCCTAACCCTAATGAGTGAATAGTGATGTTACCATTACATTGCATAGTGCTGATATGTAATTGATATAACTGTTATCATGCGCACTAATCATGCAGGTATCATGAGATGTTGGACATAGCCAGGTATGAGCTATGATGTTTTATTATTGAAATTGTTTTATGGGCCTTGTGAGCCATAATTTGCTTTGTTGCCTAGTATGAGGTAACAAGAGATTAAATGGGCTTGAGAGCCATGTGAAATGCTTGTATAGAAAGTATCATGTTTACCTTGGTCAAGATGACCTGAAGGTATTAGTTACCTGATAAATGGTAACAAGTGATTTTGATGGACCGAGGGTTTGAATACCCATATTCCATAATCATGACGATGAGATGTTAAGGGATGAGAATACCCCTGATGTGATAAGGGATTGAGATCCCAATGTTTTATAAAGATTTGAAAAGTACTTGATAGAAGTATTACATATTCTGAGTAGCAATTGTTATAATGATTTATGTTTGAAAACCTACCTGATGCTAAAAGAATATGGTAATGTACTTAATTAATCAAGTGAAATATTATCATGTAGAGACCTGACCATAGATCCATCATCGTCAGTAATTGGTGATGGTGAAATAGGGTTTTCCTATGGAAATTCCTGGAATGTATATTTTAAATATGTGGGGGTAATTGGCGAAAATATCCTTATGCCCCATAGGAATCACCGAGGGCCATATCCTATGTATAGGAATGGTTATGGACCATATCCCAATAAGAGTATGGCTATGGGTCATAACTCCACAATACCAGGCATTGGCTACGGGCCATATCCTAAAAAGAGTATATGCTACAGGCTATAACTCTATAGAGAAGATGCCAATATACCATGGAAAGCTATTTAGTGGAGACACAAGATGTCCTGCATATGATCTCGTACTGACCAAGACAAATGAGGTGATGGAGTCCGACTCTTCCATTGAACTATGTATGGTATCGATGATTTACTTAATCGTGGTCGGTTGGAGTATGAGTGATATACCTCATCTCCTCAGGGCATAAGTATGATTGAAAAATGTAATCAACCGTGTAGCGTATTTGCTTAAGGTTGAAATACGAGAATCATTGGTTGATGATATCTTGCTTAGTACATCCTAGATGGATAAATGTTATACATATTCTTCATATTCCTTATTGGACAAATGATATGTTGTTTTATCAATTATATCTGAGATGCTTTAATAAGAATATTGCTCTAATCTATTTAGACACTGATTTATCTGCTGAAGAACATATATGATTCTTCTGCCCAATTTAATTCTGTTAATTGAAATAATAATATTTCTGGCAGAGAGTTATATCTCTTGCTAGGACAATTTTCAATTGTCTCACCCCCGTGGGATCCAACCTTTTTAGGTGGATGAGGACGAGGAGGTAGAAACCATACAATAGGGGAAGGACAGCAGCAATAGGGACATCAATAACATCTCAGACGGAGATACTGACTGGCGTGTGATGTAGAAATGAGTCCTATGAGTCGTCTCTATACTCTCAGGTCCTAGGAGTTAGTAGTTAGTACTTTTATGATCGATATGAGATTTTGGCTTGATGCCTCGAGGTTCTTATGCTGCATGTACATAGTTTTTAATAGAGTAATTGATACTTGTAACCCTCGAGAAGGGATGGTACATGATATGTACTTTGTGAACCAGAATGTATGTGTAAATTAATATTTTTGGTTCTTGCTATGAGAGTTTCCTGGAAATGGATCTCTTAGTAAATGGTTTTAATTTTTAGTGATTTTCAGTAATTCCACTGCTTATGTTTAATTCAGCTATTAATTACACTGTGATGGTGTGATCTGGTGTCGTGTCATCTCAAGATATACATGTAGGACTAGCTCTCTTATAATTCTCCTACTCACTCTTATGGATGATGCAAGTGATTAAGCTTAGCAAGAGAGGAGGCTATAGAATCACTCAACTATATAATAGGGACCTTCATAGTGCTTGTCTTGAATGATCAACCTTGGAATGAAGCCTAAGGGGTCCTACTTATAGTTGGGGATGCCTAGAAGCCTTTAGGAATTCTTAAGGTTGAATATTAGCTGTTTGGGATGTTGCAACAGATATGTTTTTTGAATTTTGCAACATTCCAACGACTAGAAATACTATTATGCACTTTTTTGTACAGTGTGATCGGTTGTGTTTCTATAAAGGTAACTCGACCGAATGCACTATGCGACAAAGCTAATTTGACCAATCAATCGAGTTTGTCTTGGTAGGAACTCGATCGATAGATTAAATCAATTTTGTTCCAGTGCAGTGGTAGGTCGAGTTCTGAGTATAGGAAACTCGACCGATCAACAACATTCTCAAAATCCATCAAGGATCAGTCGAGATTGTAACTCGTTCGATAAAGTGTTTGTAATGAATTTTGGAAAATGTCATTAAAGTGATTAAATATTCAATTTAAGTGCTCCTGATTTTTTCTAAGCTTAATTACAAGTCATACAATCATTACAAGTGATTTACGACATGATTCTAATGGATATACATCATATTCCAAAAAAGTGCACTTGCATTGACTTTGAGTTGTCTTTTCTCCAATTTGAGATAAGCAAGTTAGGGCATTTAAAGTGTGTCTATACCTAATCTGATATCACTCAAGTAGAAGCATTAGACATACATAAATGGAATGGTTAGTCATCATAAAAAAGGGTTCCATTGCATAGTATATAGCCATTAAATAATTTCTAACTATATACCTTGGTTCTATAAATGGAATGGTTAATCATCATCAAAACAAGGCTATATAATATTATTTAGGCCTTGAGTCAACATTGACTAAAGTGACCTTGAGTCAACACTAACCCTCTCCATAGCATATGTTAGTGCCTTTCTTTAATAATAAAAATAATACTATAAGTTGCATTTAAACCCTTTACAACCCTTATTATAAGGTATATGTATAAATTGAGCCCAGTTTGTAATTTGAAGAAATAAGTAAATATATTACATCCAATACATAAGAAATATTTTGTAATTTGATAAAATTAATATGAATATTTAAACTAATGCCCCGAATGTACTTTTTATATATTTTGAAAAATGTATAAGTATCATACACATATTGAGTCCATGCAACTATAAATCAAACCACATCTTAATTTAAATAATTTCTGACCATTTTATAGAAAAAGTTAGGTAGAATCGTTTTCTCCATTAAATCATTGAGCAAATTATGGAAATGGGTATTTTCTATTCATTCATCACCATTGCATTTCAAATGCAACCATCAAGATAATGCCATACAATGTGTGTACACTATTACACAACTTGTACAAAGTCATATATATGCAACACAACAAATACTAACATACACAACCTATACCATAGTCTACTAAAAGTGAAGGGAGTATAATGAAAGCCTACCTGTGACCTGGAGTATAGGGAGGACTCTAAAAAACCAACCAGACACCCAAGATAATATGGGGTCATTTAATCATGTAGGGTTGGCTGCTGTAGTGATTGGACATTCAACATAGGTAGATAGTTCTTAATAAATTTAAAACATCTAAACAACTCATTTTAGACACATAGTTTAGGTGAGTGAAAGAACATAGAGAAATATAACATGTACATTGTATTTAAAATGTGAAATCAAATTAGAGACTATAATCTAAATAGGAACTACATTAATTATGACATAATATTAATCAATTGGCATTATACAAGTTGCATTTGGTATTTAAAGAAGGACAGGTAACTAGAAATAACATATCAAAGGACTGTATTGATTGTGTAATTCCTATTTACCAAATTTTACTTTGTCTTGATTAGCTTATGTTGCACCCATCAAGCTATAGTCAATTGGAGAAAAAGTTTCTACAACATACTATAATGGCCTTGGGATTCTGGCACTACTATGACTACTAGATTAGCATATTACATAAAAATATAGGTTACACCAAGTTTGCCTTTGATTTAGCCACCTTATGGATCAATTGTTGACTTGAGAGTTATACATTGCCCATATTTTGATAATGACTTAACCATTCCTTTCCTATATATCTAATATGTTTGTTCAAGATTGATTTCAAGCTTTAGGTATATGAAAAGGATCAAATTACACAAGCCCTAGCCTGTCCAAGTTCAAGTCAAATGCAATGCAAGTGTGTGTTTTGGTAAATCACTTAAAATGACCTTATATGATTTTTGTAATCACTTGTATTGATGATATGACTTGTAACTTAGATGAGAAAAAATCAGGGACACTTAATTCCATGGTTTAATCACTCAAATGTCAATTTAGAAAATTTGTCATAGGCTGTTTATCAGTCGCGTTGGAAACTTGACCGATCCTATGATGAATTTTCTAAAGATGACCCATCGACCGAGTTGCACACTCACAAAAGTCGACCGGCTCACTGAGAAAAACTAATTTTGGCTCATCGGTCGAGTTTCCCAGAACAAACTCAACTGATAGTTTGAAAATTGGCTTTGTCATTTAGTGGATCGGTCGAGTTACCTTTATTGAAACTCGACCAAATGTACTGTAGGAAAAACTTAGAAAATATGATTATAACTGTTGGTGAGTTGTTTTGGGAAAAAATAGATCTGTTGCATCTTGGAAAATGGCTATATTTCGACCCTAAGTGATCCCACACTCAAGGGAACACCCCAGCTATAAATAGGACCCCTTGGAGTTCATTCCAAGTTTTGTTCATTCATGCTATTCTAAGTCCTTTCTATAGTTGAGTGTGTTGCAACTCTTTGAGCTCCTTTCTCTCTGTAGTTTATACTTCATTTCGTGATTATGAGTGAGATAGGCCAGTTGTAAGAGAGATACTTCCTTGTGCTTGTAAAGCTCTCATTTTGCTCCATCTTCCCGACCCATTTCCTCCATGAAGCAAAGGTGAAGAAAGATACTCCGAGTGAAGGTGGAGTTGTTGTCATTCTTCTTCAAGGTTATAAAAGAAGTGAAGATCTTCTACAAGTGAAGGAGAAGGCAAAGGCTGAAGATCTAAGAAGAGTGGGTAAACCCTTCAAGGATGAAGACTTGTACAAGAGTAGGTAAATCCTTTGGTGGTCTTGTGTTGTAACTCTTATTGGTGAATATATAGAGAAAAGTACCTACAAAGTCTTATAGGTTGACCTCTCTAGGCAGTGGACTGACTCTCTCCTAGTTTGGAGAGTGGAACCACTCTAAACGACCTTGTCAAGTGCTTGCTATGAATTCCTCTCATCCTTGCTATTCTTGTTAGTTAGGACTTCAAAGTGCACTTAAGCTATTGGTTTTGTTTGATACAATTTGAAGGTCTAATCTATCTTGTGAGAATATTTGAAGCTCTATTCACCCCGTATGGAGCCCTAGATCCAACAAGTGGTATCACAACCAAGGATCTTCTCCAACAATCTCCCACGAGATGAGAAGATGGGCAACGATCTACTTGGTTCTCTCAACCTAGAGGGAAGCTTCTCCAAGCGTCCCCTGGTCTTTGATGGCACCAACTTCCTCTATTGGAAGAGGTGTATGCAATTCTACATTCAAGGCATGAACTTTGACATGTGGAAGGTGATGGTCACACCATACAAGGAGCCAACCAGAGATGTTGCAACATGGAGTGAATATACACTCAAAGAAGCCCAACTCAATGCCAAAACCATAAGCATCCTCTATGCAGTCCTTACCCCAATGGAGTTCAACCAGATCTCATCTTGGGACACCACGTATGAGATTTGGGATAGATTGGGCATCACTTATGAGGGCACAAAGCAATTCAAGGAGGCTAAGATCTACATGTTGAACAAGCTTCTAGAGAACTTTAAGATGGGCAAGAAAGAAGGGATTGTAGAGATGTACTCAAGACTCAATGTCATCATCAGTGGGCTGGCTGCATTGGGCAACACTTTGGATAGAGGTGTAATCAACTCCAAGATCTTAAGGACTCTACCAAAGAGATGGGAGTCAAAGGTCACCTCCATTGAAGAAGTGAGGAGCCTTGGTGACATCCTAACCAAAGAGCTCATTAGCAACCTCCAAGCCCATGAGCCAAGGCCTGACAAACAAGAAGAAGATGCCAAGCAAGAAGAGAAGGAAGCCAAGAAGATCAAAGATAGTGCTCTAAAAGCACAAGTGGAGGCAGTCATCCTTCAACAACAAATGGCTTTTCGGACTTCTCCTTTCTCCTCTAGTGAAGATGATGGACCAAGTGAGCATGAAGCCAAATACATTAAGGGAAAACACTTCAAGGGAAAGCAAGCCTCCTCCTCTCTACTTCTAGAAGCTACAAGTGTGGATAAAAGGGGCACTACAAGAGTGAATGTCCCAACTCAAGAAAGTCACACCACAAGGGCACTCAAAGAAGGAAGAGGAGTATAAGAAGGAGAGAAAGTACAAGAGGAAGGACAAGAAGGATAAGAGACACAAGAATGTAGCTCATACATCTTGGGAAGCTTCATCCTCAAGTAGCTCAAGCTCCGAAGAAGATGGAGAGTGCCACCTTGCACTCATGGCCTCTACTAGTGAAGAAATTGGTGAGGTAAGTGAGGTAAGTGAGGTAAGCTTGCATGAGTTATCTTAGGAAGCTATTATTGAAATTCTTGTCTCTACCCGTTCATCTTTTTCTAAATGTAAATCTAAAATAAAATGGTTAGGAAAAATTATTAATGATTTGTATGCTAAATTGGAAATTCTTGATCTTAATGAGAAAACTCATCTTGAGAGCATTGATAACTTGCAAGAGAAATATCTTAAACTTGAGCTCCAATACAATGCAGTTGAATTAGAGAATGGTGTCTACCTCAAGGACATTGAAACTCTTAAGGAAGAAAACCAAAAGTGACTAAAGGAGCATGAAACTCTAAAAACTGAAAATGGTGAATTTAAGCTTCTGGTTGATGCTCGTAGGGATGAGAGAAATGTCTATATTAAGGAATTTAAGTGATTAAATATGAAAATGCTAGGTTGCTTGGTCAAGTTAATGATTTATCTTCTAGACCTATCTTGCTCAGTTATGATGCTGCTTCTATTTCTCTTATATTTCTCTTGAGAAAGATTCTTATTCAACTAAATCCCTCTATCTTGAGGCTGGCCTTATTCACACTAGAGATGATATTGCTAGTTTATCTTCTACTATCATTTCTCTTAATGATGATAATCATAGATTAAGAGCGTCTCTATAGAAATTCCTCAAAGGGAAAAACTTCCTAAATGAAATCATTGACCATTCTACCAAACAAAGTGGTACTAGTGGTTTGGGATTTGCAGGAGGAGCACCAAAGGGTAAGAGCAAAGCCAAAGGTAAGAAAAAGAGCAAGGAGACCTCTTTCTTTGTAGGCGTGTCTTTTG
This sequence comes from Alisma plantago-aquatica, assembly GCA_963693085.1. Lineage (NCBI taxonomy): Eukaryota > Viridiplantae > Streptophyta > Magnoliopsida > Alismatales > Alismataceae > Alisma > Alisma plantago-aquatica. The sequence goes on from OY856413.1 coordinate 783,141,406, forward strand.
GAACTAAGAATCCAATGGTTTGTTCTTATTGCAAGTGTGACGATCATTACTCTACTTATTATCCTTACAATCCTAAGGGGACCAACCCAAAGATGAAATGGGTCCCCAAGATAACTCTGGATCCCAAAGTTTGAGTTGGGAACTGACATTCTCCTTTCCTGCAGGAAAAAGGAAGATGGATTGGTGATAGTGGATGCATTAAGCATATGACAGGTGAAATAAGCCATTCCAATTACTTCACCAAAAAGAAAGGGGGTTCAGTCATCTTTGGGGACAATAAGAATGGTAAAGTCAAAGGTGAGGGTGATGTAGGCGAATCCTTGTGTATCAAGAATGTTCTCTTTATGGATGGCCTACATCACAATATAATTAGTATTGGTCAATTATGTGACAATGGTTACCTTGTGTTATTTACTTCTCCTTTAAATGCTTGATTCTAGATTCTCTCACCTACCAAGTTATATATAAGGGAACTAGAAGTGGTAATCTTTATGTTATCATTCTTGACTCTATTAATCCTATTGTTGGTGGATGCCTAATAGTCAACTCAAATGATATTTCTCTTTGGTATCGTCATCTAGCTCATGTAAATATGCATCAGTTGAAGAAGTTAAGCAAAAAGGACTTGGTCAAGGGACTTCCCAAATTGGATTTTGAAAAGGATGAGGAATGTCAACCTTGTACCCAAGGAAAGAAAACCAAGTCCTCCTTCAAATCCAAAGGAGTCCTTAGTACCAAGAGAGCTCTTGAGCTTCTTCACATTGATCTATTTGGACCAATGAGAACTCAATCGCTTTGTGGTTCCAAGTATTGCCTTGTTATTGTCGATGATTATACTTGGACCTTCTTTCTCATTTCTAAGAGTGACACACTTAATATTTTCTTGATCTTTTATAAACCAGTTGAGAATGAAGCATCTTGCCACATCATTTCGTTCTATAGTGATCATGGGGAAGAATTTGAAAATGATCTTTTCGAACATTTTTGTCAAGAATCTGATTATGCACACAACTTCTCTTCACCTCAAACACCCCCAACAAAATGGGGTTGTAGAGAGGAAGAATAGGTCCTTATAGGAGATGGATAGGACCATGCTTCTAGAGTATGATACTCCAAAGAAGTTTTGGGCTGAAGTTGTCAGTACCTCATGTTTTGTGCAAAACTGGCTTTTTACACATCCATCTTTTAAGAAACCCCCCTATGAGCTATGGCGTGGTAGGAAGCCTTCTATCGAGTATTTCCATATTTTCAGATGTCCTTGTTTTGTTTTTAATACGCAAGATTCTCTCAACAAGTTTGATCTGAAATCTTACAAGACTTTCTTTCTTGGATATAATAGTACTACTAGCAAGGCTTGTAGAGTATTTAATGTTGATCTTATTAAAGTAGAATAATACATAAATGTTAAGTTTATTGAGATTAACTGTGATGACCCCACCCATCGATATCCCCCAATTAAGGGAGACTAAGAGGCTAGAGTCATTAACCCAAAATAGGATCATTGGTTTTGCAAATAATAAAAAATAATTAATAAATTCTACTACTACTAAGCTTAAAATAAGATAAAAAATTCTTTTCTCATACTTTCCAAAATATACGAATCGAGGACTTTACCTAGATAAGATCTATCTATCTACAATCCTCCAATTCTTTATTAAGCTTTATTCCATCAATGTCACTTTAAAGGAATATCCATTTTATAATAAACCTAAGATACCGACAAACAAAACGGCGACCACTATAATGAATTATACTGGTATGTGGGGGAACCAATAATCTTGTATTTAATTGTAACAACATATTGCAAGCAATTATGATTTAACAAAACAAACATTACATTTTAAACATAACTACTCTATCCTTACATATCCTTGCCTCTGTGCTATCCCTACAGTGGATATGGATACTACCTCTCTCATATGGTAGACCTCAACTAATCCCCATGATCCTACCTTACAGGTAGATCACTACATAGGGTTGTGTAGTCAAATGGTCCTACCCAATGGTAGACTAACACATCAACTCACGATAACCTCATGATCCTACCCCACGGGTAGACCATGTACTAGGTCATCTATCTCATCATCATCAAGGCTACAGAGGAGGACTAGGATCTAAGCTAGTCATGCACATATACTTATGGTGATAGTCATAGTCACTTATAGTCGCATGAAATAAAAGTCAACCAAGCAATTATTCCAAGAAACCAATAAAAACCTCAAAAATCACTATCGAACTAGAGCGATTTAACCATAAACATAACCACATACCTATTCTTAAGAAAGAGAATCCAAAATCAACAAGATATCCAAGCAATCACCTAATACAAGCAACCCTTAATTCCTAAAACATATAGATTACTTAATGTCACTATCATATTCTACACAACTTCCTAATGACATGAAGATACTTTCTAAGGCTTTCAAGTCTCCTTAAGGTTCATTAGGTTATCTTAGGTTGCTGTATCCAACTTTACCCTTTTTTAGGCTAACAACTCTAAAATAGGTTTCTTATATACAAAAACCCTACTTATTCCAATTATCCTCATTAAAGGGCTCTTTAATCTCAAACCAAATTCAGGATCATTATATCTCTGTTTTGTATTTAGATTTTTGGATTAAAACCATAAAAACCCATATTTTCCAAAATTAGGGGTTTTAAGGCCATTAATGCATAATCATGTGTATAAAACCCTAAAATGATCATAATATCATCTTTTTCAGATTAAATACTTCCTTTAATTCTCAATAGGTAAATAATACTCAAAATAACCAAAAAGAGATATTAAACCTGACTTCCATCTCAAATTAGGGTTTTAGCATATTTTAATGCATTAAAAGTGGTAACTTCATATACTTTTTGAATTATAAGAGTTATAAAGTTTCAAACCTATTTTTATTGGATTCTACATATTTTTCTAATAGAAAAGCACTATCTACTTTATTTTTTGGCTAAAGAATTGATTTTTAACGAATTAAACAAGATCTACTTTTTTTTCTAGAATTTCTGACTAGAGAGGAAAAATACCTTTTATTTTTCGAAAAACGGCAGCCGTCAGACATCAAGTCATCATAGACCGATCAAAGATCAAGTGGATCACTTTGATCACATCCATTCATGATTTTTGAAGTGCGGAACAACCTGGTTCGTCGACCTGTCTCGGCTGTCAGTAGTTGACTCAGATCAAATGGCCCACGTCCTTCTTCTCCACTGAAGTAGGGTGCTTTGACCCGCGGTGGTCCTACGACAGTGAGCTCAGTGAAGAAACTTGAATTAGGGAACTAGGGGTACAAGGAGGTGCAAAAGTAGGCCGATCAGTCTCGTGAGGGTCGACTGAGGTCGGGGGTAGCCCTATTTATAGGGTTTGTGTGGGCTATTAATGTTTCTGACCCCTTACTGTCACCCTTGCTCTGAGAAGTTTGGATGTTTAATCTAGAAACCTACAAACCTCAACAAACTTAGGCCTAAAGTGTTTGGAATCCTCTCCCAAACTGAACTAGACAATCTTCTCGTCCGCACATGGAGTGGATTGCGAGAAAATTGAGATGAAAATCTTACTTCTCTCAGCCTCTTTCCCAGTTCTACTAGAACTAGGTGATGCACAGTTTCCATTGGATATTGGATCCAACAGGCCATGTCACGCGCACCAAATCAAATAAATTGATTAATTTCTCAGGAATAATCGTGCCATTTATTAACATTTCTCTCACTTTAGGAAAATTTGTTAAATTCATAACTCTCAAACCATGGCTCCTTTTAATCTCAAATTTTGGGGGGAACTCATTAATGATTTAATCTACTTGATTTCAAAGTTTGGAGTCATAATTCGTAAGTAAAAGAGATTTTTCTTCATGTGAAAGTTATCACTTAATAAAGCATATTTTATTCATATTGCCTCTCTCATACTCTCTCATTTTATTTTATTTGGATTCCTTATATCTCAAGAAACCATGTAGAGTTCAAAATATCATCCATTATAGTGAATCACACATCTTTCCACATATTTCTTATATTTTTCATCTTTATTTCAATTTCCTTTCTTATTTTTGCATTATTTGTTTTCCTTCAACTTTTCCTTCCTCTTTTCTCATCTTGGACTCACTAATACAATAGGTTCCATGAAAACACATGCAGAAGGAAAAGTTTCAAAAGAAACCCATATATTTATCATAAGTCATACAATTTACAAGCAAATACATTCTTTGGAAAAATTACATTTACAACTATACAAGCAAAAATCAAGGTTGTAACATCCTCCCCTCCTTATAGGAATTTTGCCCCCAAAATTCAGTCAATCAAACAAAAATTTTTGGGTATGCCTTATCCATTTCTATCTTCAGCTCCCATGTGGCTTCATCCTCTCCATGGTATTTCCAAAGAACCTTTACCATCTCTATATTTTTATTCCTGAACTCTTTCGCCCTGGTATCCAGTACCCTCACAGGTGACTCAAGATATGTCAGTCTCCCTTGGAGCTCAATAGGTTCAATGCTCAGCACATGGCTCGAGTCCTTCAGATAGCGTTTCATATCAGACACATGGAAAACATCATGAATCATACTATACTGAGGGGGTAAGGCAAAAAATAAGCAGCTTCACCAATCCGTTCCAAAATCTCAAACGAACCCACGTATCGGGGACCCCACTTTCCTCTATTCTTAGCTATAGCTCAGAGGGGTCGTATTTTCAAAAACACATGCTCTCCCATGGTGAACTGCAAGTCAGTCCGCTTCACATCTAGATAAGACTTCTATCGATGCTGGGCTCTCTTCAGCCTTTGCTTGATCAAAACGACTTTATCTGCATACACCTGAAGCTCATCTGACCTCAAAAAGGTCCTCTCACCAATGTCATCCCAATGAAGTGGTGACCGACACGGCCTCCCATAGAGAGATTCATACAGTGTCATCTCGATACTGGCTTGGTAGCTATTATTGTAAGAAAACTCAGTGAGCAGAAGGTATTGCTCCCACGATCCACCCCAATTGAGCACACAAGCTCTCAACAAATCCTCTAAAGTTTGGATTGTACTCTCTAACTATCCATTAGTCTAGGGGTGATATGTTATACTGAACTTTAGTCTAGTACTGAGTTCCTCTTGTATCTGCTTCCACAACTTGGAAGTGAACTTTGAATCGCGATTAGAAATGATCAAACTCGAAACACCATGCAGTCCTACAATCTCTCTGATGTATAGTTCAGCTAAGTCTGTCACTTTGGCAGTGGTCTTTAAGGCAAGGAAATGCACCAACTCGGTAAGGCGATCTACCACAACCCATATTGTGCCATGAACTCTCTTGGTCTTGGGAAGACCCACCACAAAGTCCATGGTGATCTATTCCTATTTCCACTCAGGAATCTCAATCGACTGTAGCAATACGCTGGGTCACTGGTGTTTAGCCTTCACCATCTGGGGCATGAGACAACTGGCCACATAGGCTGCTATATATCTTTTCATTCAGGGCCACCAAAAGTACCTTTGCAGATCCTTAAACATTTTAGTAGTGCCAGGGTGTACCGTGTACTTTGAACCATGAGCTTCTTGCAAGATACAATCCTTCAATGACAAATCTACAAGAACCCAAATATGACTCTTGTAATGGATTCTGCCATCCACTCCTACTGAGAGATGGGTGTGAGGTTTCTCTAATAAACCTTTCATCTTATCAAGCTATGGACTGGCTAACTGGGTAGCTACCAACTCGGTTAACATGTCTGGTTTAATCTGTATATTAGCCAAACGGACTCGGGCCTCTAACGGTTATGGAGTCCACTCCACAAGATCTTCTAGCTTCCTCCACTGGCTAGATAAGATAGCTGCACACCTGAGCTATTTCCAGCTAAGAGCATCAGCCACAACATTTGCCTTTCTCAGGTGATAGGCAATGACGAAATCATAGTCCTTCATATATTCCATCCATCGTCTCTGTCTCAGATTTAGGTCCTTCAAAGTTAGGATATACTTCAGGCTCTTGTAGTCGGTGAAGATTTCAAAGGTGGCTCCATCTAGATAGTGTCACCAAATCTTAAGGGCATGTATAATTGCAGCCAACTCTAAATCATGTGTCGTATAATTCACTTCATTGGGTTTGAGTTGCCTAGAGGCATAGGCAACAACATGACTATTTTACTCTAGCACACATCCAAGTCCCATCTTTGATGCATCGGTGAAGATCATAAAACACTCGTTACCAGATGGTAGAGTCAACACTGGAGTCGTAGTCAACTTTTCCTTTAACTCTTGGAATCACGCTTCACATAGGTCTGACCATACAAACTTCTCATCCTTCCGAGATATCTTGGTAAGAGGTAAAGTAGTCTTTGAGAAATCCTTTATGAAGTGCTGATAATATCCGACCAATCCTAGAAAGTTGAGGATCTCTAAAGGATTCTTCAGTGCTGGCCATTCTCGAACAACCGAAACTTTAGATGGATCCACTGAGATGGTCCCTCCGGATATGATGTGTCCAAGGAACATGACACGGTCTATCCATAACTCGTATTTCAAGAATTTCCCGTAGAATATCTGCTTTCTCGAGATATCAAGGACTCTACCTAGGTAGTCTCAGTGTTGCTCTAGGTCATTAGAATAAACCAAGATGTCATCTATGAACACTATGACAAACGCGTCAAGGAAGGGTTGAAATACACTGTTCATGAGGTTCATAAACACACTCAGGGAATTGGACAACCCAAAAGGCATAACCACAAACTCCTAGTGGCATAGTGGGTTCTAAAAGCAATATTCGGGATGTTCTCACTCTTGACTTGCAACTGGTGGTACCCCAACCTCAGGTCAATCTTTGAAAAGACTCAGGCTGACTTCAACTAGTCAAATAGGTCATCTATATAGGGTAAAAGGTATTTGTTCTTAATGGTAGCCTGGTTGATCATCTAGTAGTCTATGCACATTCTGAGTGACCCATCCTTCTTCTTCACAAAGAGAACTGGTGCTCCTCATTGTGATGTGCTAGGTCAGATAAAACCCTTATCTAGTAGTTCCTGTAGTTGTTTCTTCAACTCGAGCAACTCAGTAGGGGCCATCCTATAAGGTGATCTCGAAATAGGGTTCGTCCTGAAAGCTAGCTCTATTGAAAAGTCTACCTCTCTCTCATGAGGGATCCCAGGAAAATCAACCGAGAATACATTTGCGCAGTCCCTGACTACCTCTATTTCCTCTAAGGGTTGCACCTTAGGTTCCAGCTTGGTAATGACTGCTAGGAAAGCTTGACAACCTTTGGTTATCATCCATTCTGCCTTCAAGGATGACACATATAGGCTGGTGGTAGCATCCTTCCTACCCCTAATGGTGAACGATGGGTGACTTCATCTTTTTATGATTACCTTCATTTCCCTACAATCAATATTTGCCCTATAGGTATAAACCCAATCCATACCAATGATCACATCAAAGTCATTCATGTCAAGGAGGATAAAATCTATAGGGAACTCATGATCTCGATACTTAACAGGTATCAGTGGAGTTTTCAAAAGGGATGTAAAGATCTGACCACTTGGGGTTGTGACATCCAAAATATACCCTAAATCCTTGATATCTAAACAAAGCATAGTTGTGAGATTCCTCAAAATAAAAGTATTAGTAGATCCAGAGTCAAATAAAGCTTGTACATTGTGTCCCATGACTTCAAGCATGCCTACATTGTTTTTTACCATACATTAGGCTACTACATGTTTATATTAAAACATAAAAGAAAATTCTAAGGGTTATTACCCTCTATCAACCGATTAGCATTAGATTGAGCCTCCTCATTGTCAATAGAAAAAACTTGAGCTTGTCTTTGTTCTCCAGTAGGTGGGGCTACAACTACAGGTTGGGATTCTACAAGCTGGGCTGCTACTGGGCCTGGGCCCTTTGGGTCTGGCAGAGGGTAGTTGGCTTGAAGGTGTCCTTCTTGTTGGTAATGGTAGCAGACTCTCATCTTGTAGCAACACTCACCTGAATGCCATTTTCTGTAGGTATGACACCTGGTCCAGTTGTTCTCATGATGGGGGTTTCCTTTACCTTGGCATGATTGTGTCCTTATCCTTTCTTGTGATTATTCTTCTAGTCACGGGTACCTTCAGTGAAACCCAAATATCCTTTTAATGGGTTCTGAGCAGACATCACCGTCCTCTCCATGTCCATGGCAGTGTTGTAGGCTTCGGTGAAGGTGGTTGGTTTACTCGCCATCACATGAGACTTGATGGTAGGGTGAAGGCCCTCTACAAAATGGTCCACTCGTCTTTCCTTAGTCATCATGTGCCTAAAACATTCCAGGATGCAAAACTTACAGCCAAAGTCTATGACATATAGGCTACCTTGGATCAGGTTGGTGAACTCTCTTTCCTTCTCCTTCTTAGTTGAGGTGGGAATGAATTTGGCTATGAAGATAGTCCTGAAGTCGGTCCATGCCATTGGGTTTGCATTCAAATCTCGACCCATGATGTGGTTCTCCCACCAGATCTGGTCTGCTCCTTCCAAGAGGTGAGAAGCAAATAGGACCTTCTTATTCACATGTACCTCCAGCATGCAGAAACCATTCTCAATCGCTAACAGCCAAACATCTTCTTTATCGACCACTTTGGTCTTATCCTCTCCCTAGAACTTCTCAATGTTCATCTTGACAAAGTCCAGAATGGTGACTCCAAGTCGGGGACGAACGGAAAGCGATTCAGCATTTTCATCTCTGGCTATATCCCTGAGGGCCTGGGCACTAATGGCCTTAGTTAGCTTCTTCTATTGTTCCATCCATAGAGCATCAAGGGTGCAAACTACCACTGTAGGTCCTGGGCCACCATTCAAGTTCTCCTCAGGCTTGAATTCATCTTCAGACATGTGTTCCTCATTCTGGTCCATCTCTGGGTTGACAAAAGGAACCAGCTTAGGGCCTGAGCCTTCTTCAGAGGCTCCCTCAGGTCTCTTTCTCTTCTTTGAGGACTCGTCACCATGGTCCCTCTTCCTCTTCTTGGAAGATCCCCTCCTCTTGCAGGTAGGCCTACCCCCAGTAGGGTTCTCGGTGGCCTCGAAGGGATCTACTACAATCTTTAAATAGGCCATGTTGTTTCACACAAGCTAAAAATCTTTTAAACACATATTTATAACTTGGAAGATATATAAGCTTTAACTTACATCCATGTCCTCTAAATTACATGTATTTTATTGTTTGGGGGAGGATCCCTTAATCCTTAACACTTTGAATTCCCAACATAGGAGGTGGTGGAGAGAGAGAGGAAACCCTAAGCTCTTAATGGTTCTCTAGAAATAAGAGGTAAAGAAGGGATGAAATTAGATGAGAAGACCTAGAGGTATCTTATTTTGAGTCAATTCCTCAAATTTCGGCCAAGAAGTCACACATAATCTGGGAGTCCTCGTAGACTGACTAGCAGGGCAGAGGAAATATTGTCAGCATCCAGATCATGATCCTTTTCTAGACACCTCCATCATCAGAAAATCCTCTGATAACTCGCTTGGGCTCTAAAGAGTTTGTAAAATTTAATAATCATTAGAGATTAAATGGAAAACTGCACTCTGATATAAAATGTAACAACCCCACCCCTCGGTAACCCCCAATTAAGGGAAACAAAGAGGCTAGAGCTGTTATCCCAAAACATGATCAAAGGTTTTGCAAATAATAAAAAATAATTAATAAATTATACTACTACTAAGATTGAAACAGGATGAATTTTCTCTTTTCTCATAATTTGCAAAATATAGGAATGGTGGGACTTTGCCCCGATAAGATCTATCTATCTACAATCCTCCAATTGTTTATTAAGCTTTATTCCATCAATGTCACTTTAAAGGAATATCTATTTTCTGATAAACCTAAAGTGTAGACAAACAAAATGGCGGTCAATATAATGAATTATACTGTTATGTGGGGGAACAATAATCTTGCATTTAATTGTAACAACATATTGCAAGCAATTATAATTTAACAAAAAAAACTTTACGTTGGAAACATAACTACTCAATCCTTACATATCCTTACCTCTGTGCTATCCCTACAGTGGATATGGATACTACCTCTCTCATATGGTAGATCTCAACTAACCCCCATGATCCTACCTTACAGGTAGATCACTACATAAGGTTTTGTAGTCATATGGTCCTACCCAATGGTAGACTAACACATCGACTCACGATAACATGATGATCCTACCCCAAGGGTAGACCATGTACTAGGTCATCTATCTCATCATCATCAAGGCTATAGAGGAGGACTAGGATCTGAGCTAGTCATGCACATATACTCATGGTGATAGTCATAGTCACTTTATAGTTGCATGAAATAAAAGTCAACCAAGCAATTAATCCAAGCAAATCACTATGAAACTAGAGAGATTTAACCATAAACGTAACCACATACCTGTTCTTGAGCAAGAGAATCCAAAATCGACAAGATATCCAAGCAAGCACCTAATGCAAGCAACCCTTAATTCCTTAAACATATAAATTACCTAATGTCACTATCATATTCTAAACAAATTCCTAATGACATGAGGATACTTTCTAAGGCTTTCAAGTCTCCTTAGGGTTCATTAGGGTTTCTTAGGTTGCTTTATCCAACTTTACCCTTTTTAGGCTAACAACCCTAAAATAGGTTTCTTATTTACAAAAACCCTACTTATTCCGATTATCCTCATTAAAGTGTTCTTTAATCTCAAACCAAATTCAGGATCATTATATCTATATTGTATGTTTACATTTTCAGATTAAAACCATAAAAACACATAGTTTCCAAAATTAGGGGTTTTAAGCCCATTAATGCATAATCATGTGTATAAAACCCTAAAACAATCATAATATCATCTTTTCGGATTAAATAATTTCTTTTATTCTCAATAGGTTAATAATACTCAAAATAACCAAAAAGAGATAATAAACCTGACTTCCATCTCAAATTAGGGCTTTAGCATATTTTAATGCATTAAAAGTGGTAACTTCATATACTTTTGAATTACAAGAGATATCAGGTTTCAAACCTATTTTTATTGGATTCTACATATTTTTCTAATAAAAAATCACTATCTACTTTTATTTTTCGGCCAACGAATCAATTTTTAACGAATTAAACAAGATCTACTTTTTTCTTGAAATTTTGACCAGAGAGGTGAAATACCATTTCTTTTTGGATAAATGACAACCGTCGGATCTCAAGTCATCATTGATCAAGTGAAGATTGAGCGGATCACTTTGATCGCATCCAGTCATGCTTCCTGAAGTACGGATCAACCTGGTCCATCGATCTATCTTGGCCGTCAGCAGTTGACTCAGATTGAAGGGCCCACATCCTTCTTCTCCACTGAAGCGGGGTGCTTTGACCCGTGATGGTCCTGCGGCAGCAAGATCATCGGTGAAACTTGAATTAGGGAACTAGGGGCATGAGGAGGTACAAAAGTAGGCCGGTCAGTCTCATGAGGGTTGACCAAGGTCGGGGGTAGCCCTATTTATACGGTTCGTGTGGGCTATTAGGGTTTTTGACCCCTTGCGGTCACACTTGCTCTGAGCAGTTTGGGAATTTCTTCTAGAAACCTCCAAACCTTGACAAACTTAGGCCTAAATTATTTAGAATCCTCTCCCGAACTGAACTAGACAACCTCCTCACCCGCACATGGAGTGTATAGCAAGAAAATTGAGATGGAAATCTCATTTCCCTTAGCCTCTTTCCCAGTTTTGCTAGAACTAGGCGATGCACAATTTCCATTGGATCTTGGATCCAATGGACCATGTCACGCGTGCCAAATCAAATAAATTGATTAATTTCTCAGGAATAATTGTGCTATTTATTAACATTTCTCTCACTTTAGGAAAATTTGTAAAATTCATAAATTTCAAACCATGGCTCCTTTTAATCTCAAATTTTGATGGAAACTCATTAATGCCTTAATCTACTTGCTTGCCAAGCTTGGAGTCATAGTTTGAAAGTAAAAGAGACTTTTCTTCATGTTTAATTTATCACTTAATAAGTCATATTTTATTCATATTGCCTCTCTCTTACTCTCTCGTTTTCCTTTATTTGGATTCGTTGTATCTCAAGAAACCATTTGGAGTTTGAAATATCGTAAATTATAATCAATCACACATCTTTTTACATCTGTTATATTTTTCATCTTTATTTCAATTTCCTTTCTTATTTATGCATTACTTCCTCTTTTCTCATCTTGGACTCACTAATACAATAGGTTCCACGAAAAACACATGCATAAGGAAAAGTTGCAAAAGAAACCCATATATTTATCACAAGTCATACAATTTACAAGCAAGTACATTCCTTTGGAAAAATTGCATTTACAACCATAAAAGCAAAAATCAAGGTTGTAACACTAAGTCCTCTATTCCCAAAGATATTATTACAAATGTTGATGTTGCAGGTGAAGTAGTTCCTATTCTAAAAGATCTCAATATCACCCAAAAGGGAAGAGGTGGTCACTCAAGAAGAAGAGAAATATGAAGAGACGAAGGATCCAACCCCCCAGTTTGCAAATAATCATCCAAAGGAGTTGATTTTAGGTGATCCATTTGAAAGAGTGAAGATGCAGGTTGCATTCAACAAAGAACAAGCCAAAAAAATCTTCATCTCACTACTCAAGCCTAAGAACGTCAAGGAACTCTTGGGGGTGATGAATAGATCCTAGCTATGCAAGAAGAGTTGGAGAAATTTGAAAAGAACAAAGTATGGACCCTAGTGCCAAGACTAAGTGATAGAAAGATCATTGACACCAAATGGGTCTACCACAACAAGCTTGACCAAAGCAGATTAGTTGTAAGGAACAAAGCAAGGTTAATGGCTCAACGCTACAATCAATAGGAAGGTATAGATTTTGATGAAACATATGCACCTGTAGCTAGACTTCAGTCCATTCATGTGTTGCTTGCCTTTTATAGTTATAAAAACTTTCTTCTTTATCAAATGGATATTAAAAGTGCATTTTTGAATGGTACAATCGAGGAGGAAGTGTATGTGTTACAACCCCTGGGTTTTGAACATGATTGTTCACATAACCATGTTTATTTGTTGGAAAAAGCTCTCTATGGACTCAAACAAGCACCTCGAGCTTGGTATAAGAAATTAAAGAACTTTTTGTTAGATCATGGGTATATCATGGGAAAAGTGGATTCTACCTTATTTCTAAAACACACTTCTAACAATTTTCTTATCACACAAATATATATTGATAATATCATTTTTGGCAGAACTAACCTTGATCTTTGCAAAGATTTTAGTGATCTTATGAAGAGTGAATTTGAGATGAGTATGATGGGTGAGCTCACATTCTTCCTCAAATTTCAAATCAAGAAAATAAAAGATGGGAACTTCATCAACTAAGGCAAGTACACAAGTGAGTTACTCAAGTGCTTTGGGATGGATAACACCAAGTCGATGGACACACCCATGTCAAACACCGCCAAACTTCACAAAGATGAAGAAGGTGAGAAGGTAGATGAGAAGCTCTATAGAGGTATGATTGGAAGTTTACTTTACTTAACTACCTTTAGACCTGATATAATTTTTAGTGTTGGCTTGTGTGATCAATTTCAATCAAACCCTATGAAATCACATCTTATAGCTGTTAAGAAGATTTTAGGGTACTTAGCCAAAACCCAAAATTTTGGACTATGGTATCCCAAGTCAAGGGACTTTATTCTTACTGCTTATAGTGATGCATATTATGCAGGGTGCTTAATTGATAGAAAGTGCACAAGTGGCACTTGCTTTCTCCTAGGACCATGCTTGATGTCTTGGTTATCCATGAAACAGCGCACTTGTGGCATTATCAACCATCAAGACTGAATATATTACAGTCGGGAGTTGTTGTGCCCAGGTCCTATAGATGAAGCAAATGTTACATCCTTGAAATTCGTGGATTCCAAGCCTAAATGAAAATAGGGAACATATAGTAATGAAGGGTTTTGAGGGATCTTGGTAAATGATTCCAAACCCCAGAGTCATAATAAATGTTCAATGCAAGTCAATCATGTGCTTTTTTTCATATGTGTTCATGAAAGGCTAATATAAGATGCAATGATGATTATAGCCTTAGATTGGTAACACAGGAATATGATTAAGATCATGGAGCCTTTGGAAGGCCCAAGATGTGGTTCATGGTCCTTAGGGTCACTGCTTAGCCCAATTAGATAATTGAAGTGTACATATGGACCCATGAGACATGAATTTAGGATAATGTGGATATTCATGATCATAATAGGTATCCAAAATAGTCACGGATGATGGACAATATGAATATAAGATAATGAGAGGATAATTGGAAAGAGAGTCATGATGTGTCTTGCCTCTTCACATATTGCTTGTACATAAAGGAAGAGTTTGGAACAAAAGGAAAGAGGGGATTTCTTTTGTATATCCGAGAGACTTGTGAGAAAAGGTGTATATACATGGGTAAGAAGTCCCACACACAACCCAACCCTATTCTCTCTCTCGACTTCCAACCCACCCCCATGCTCCTCTCTTCTATTGTCTTTCTTGTTCCTAACCTAGGGTTTTGCCTAGGACACATGCATGGACCGCAGAACCCTCTTCTCCTAGGTGGCATGAGTTCCTGGCCTACAAGTTCAAGGGAAACTCTAGGGAAAATAGGTAGGTGTCCTCCTTGCCACGTTCTTCCTTTGTATGACCATGGCTGGACTCTAGTTGGGTGCCGCCATGAGAGCTGAGCACAAAGATGTTGGCCGCAGCAGCCAAGGCGGTCTCTCTAGAGGTGTTACACCACTAAGGGGGCTAGGGAGACCGGTCACTGGTGAAGGGGAAGGAGTGAGTAGGTGAGTGTCCAGGAGGCCAACTAAGCGGCACACAACCCTCCATCTGTTGCATTGCAAGTCTCAAGGAGGATAATCTATAGAAGGGGGGGGGGCTACGCTAGGTCACCCCATCGGTGGCAGGAGGACTTTGTGGGGCCAGGGTGTAAGAAGTGTGAGGTGGAAGGAGGGAGGAGGCCATTAGGGTGCCTCTGGTTGAAATGGTGGACTCTATAGGGGTGACTGAGGAGCGCAAAGTAGCCTACACCATTGGCTCTGGCGCGATGGCACCAGGTCACCTAGTTGGAGCACGACCCTGGTGTGTGGGTAGGAGGATCCACGCTGAGGTAGGTCAGCCCCTGCAGAGGCCTTTCTAGGGTTCGGATCCCCCATCCTCATCGGGAAGCTTCAAGTGTGACTACTGCCATGGTGGATGCACGCGGAGCCTGACTCTTGTGCAGTGTAGGAGGAGAAACAGACCGAAAAGACCAAACCACCCACAGCGCGCAAGGAAGTCGATCTGCCGAGGTAAGGGTATTTAAGTCTTTTAGTTATGTTTTTGAGGACCCGCCTGCATGGGCATGCCGTTGATAGGGTGCAAGGCCATTGATCGACGCCTAAGCCCACGTGGCGCTTTAGGTGGAAGCGAGCGCTGACATGTCAACATGCTATTGGTCCGAATCCAATTAGCTTGAAAAATATGTAGTGAATTATTGGTAACTCTGTTCGTAATAAGTTATATATGAAACTTTCTCAGAAAAATGAGAGGAATCCAAATAAAATACTATAAAAACCTGATTATGCTTCATGTTCCAAAGGTATGTGCAATACATGTGTTAATGTGATTAGTATAAAGGAAAGCCTAGATTTAGGTTAATATGATGTTTAATTGATTAGAATTGGTTATGTTATGTTCATACCTGATCTAGACATATATAATGAGTAAAACCTTGATAATGGTGAATAATGGATGATTCTAGATTAGTAATCTTATATATGTTAATTTAGGATTTGAAACCAATGTACACATCATGATATAATCTTAATGCTAGTAATGTGATCTAGGTATCATGAGTAGTCTTATATGTTTGTGATGATGATTAGGGTTCCACCTAATATGCATAATGGAATTGGTAATCTTAGAAACCATAACATGAGGAGTTAGGGTTTGTAACCCTAATCCCTAGTCCAAACATGAGATAGTCCTAAACCCTAGTCTAGGAGCGCATCTAGATCTGAGTAATGTAATGTGAATACATGGTGACACATATGTAGTTTGTATATTTCAGATTGAATGCGTTGTTGCATGGATGTTTGGATGCACTCTTAAAGTATATGAAATAATCTGCATAGTTTCTGCAATGGCATAAGGTAGGTGATTATGCTTATGAATACCTATATCAAATTCTAAGATTGCCAAAGTTTCTTGATGTGATTGAACGAAAGATGAACTTATTGCTTATTTATTTACTTCTTGCATATTATAAAGTTCCTATGGGTATCATTAAAGTAAATAATAGTATTCAGAACCCTGGGTTAGACTGATCTCAAGGGTAATGCACGTGATCCCCAGAGGGACAATGATTACACCTGAGGTAGTAGACCAAATATGGGTTAGAATATGAAATACGTTTATGTTCTTATATGCAAGATAAATATGGTTTCTTATATATGTACTTGTGATTATTGATTGAACCCACATACCAGTATAGTAATATACTGACCGCGTATTTGTTTGTCGGTGTTATAGGTATCTGATATTGGTTCGTGGACATGAGGGTATAGATAAAGATGTTGAAGACACTATAGTTTAATCATGAAGGTTTAGCCTTAAAGGTTTATCTTCACTCATGTAAAAGTAATCCTTTCCAGAAGCTATGTAACTCCTTAGATGAGCTTTGTATGCAAACATGTAAAAATTTGTTCATAAATGGTAATTGTTTACTATTATATATTATTTCCTGAATATGATCCTGGAATTTATGAGTGATGATATGCGACTTTAAGGTCTTTTAGACACTCAAAAGTGTGGGTCGTTACACAAATGCTCCAAGACTTTAACATTCATTTGATGCTTCTCCTATCTATTGTGATAATGCTATTGCAATTAACTTGTCGTATAATCCTATCTTGCATTGTAGAGTTAAGCATATAGAGGTTCGCCATCATTTTATCCATGATCACATTTCCAAGAAGGATATCTATATCACACATGTGGACACGAAAAATTAGTTGGCGGACATTTTCACTAAACCTCTAGCTAGAGAGAAATTTAACTTTATTAGATCTAAACTACTCGTAACTGGTTTGAATGAATTTGATATGCTTTCTAGCTAGTTGTTATCTATCCTATATGCTTTTACTATGTTTTAATCACCATTGTTTGCTAACATGATAAAAATTAGTTTTTCATGTTCATTTTGTCTTACTTTTAGGTATATTTTGTAAACACTTATTTTATCGCAAAATCGTACTCAATGATGGGTGATTTGTTCCTAAGTATGTTTAAATACATAATGGACTTGAAAAAATAAATTTAATTAGAACTCTAATGGATAGAAACTAGGATTTCAAAGTTAGGTCATGTTGACCATCGGTCGAGTTACCAACTTGTTCGATCGGAGTTTGAGAGCTTTTTTATTGAGCCTATCAGTCGAGTTTCTGAGTTCACAGAACTCGACCGATTGTCCTGCTGGAGAAAATTTAAGATGGGTTCGATTGACTATTCTCCCTCTGAACTAGAGAAAAGTGGTCCAACCTCCAACTCCCCTAAGCTCTCAACCCTAGCCCCGACATTCCTTTCCTTAGCCCTAGTTTGATCTAGATGGATCTCCCTTGACCTTTCCCCTTACTAACCTAGGTCCGTGGATGAGTTTTGGTGGTGATTCTTTATCTTTTTCTCTATCCTTTCTCTCCTTTTTGTCTCTATAGCATCCAATAGGAGGAAGAGGGCCGCCCTTGCTAATGCACCTTCATCTTTGTCTAACTCCCGCTTGATTCTATTTGATGACACTTTCTTCATCTCAAATGAGGCTCTAAATAAGTATAAGGAGCTCCTTACTATGAACCCTTTTCCTTTTCATGCCCTATTTGAGCCTAGACCACGAATATAAGAGGTCATAGATCAAGTAGCGGAGTTGCTTTATGATCCCCATCTCTCAGCCTTGGGTGTTGAACATGCATTCTATAATAATTCCATCACAAGAACCAAAGTCGTTCACGAATTCTATGCAAATTTATGTTAAAATTATGACACCCTCTTACCCCCACCTAATACTCAAGTAGTCCTCACATCTATGATAGCCGGGAAGAAATTCCAAGTCACTGAGGATACCCTAAACATCTTCTTTTCAGGTACTGAAGTAACTGATACCTATTATAAGGATTATCCAAATTATTTTGACTTAGTTGAGCCTGATGCCTTCTACAATAAATATGATCATACTCTCCCTGATATTCATAAGTTATTGAAGAAGACTCAATTCCCATATAGGAAGAAGTGCACCCTTCCCTCCTATTCCTTGGACCTCAAGAGACGCACCCTTTTCCTAGTTGTTAACTGTAATATTCACCCAAAGAATATTCAAACTGAGATTGTAGAAAACACTGCGGTAATCATGTATTGTCTTTTGAGGAACATCATAGTCAAGTGGTCAAGATAGTTTCTCCATCATATGACCTACTTTGACTCAGTAAAGAACACTCGTCGCACCCACCCACCCTACCAAACCCTAATTTGTGGTCGATTTCAGCTTGCCACTGGAAAATCTCTTTTCCATGACCTTCCCAAAAAGGAGTTTGCATGAGTGAGACCACTCTTCAAAAGTCAGTGCCTATCCTATCCTCTACCACACCTGGTGCCTCTACCTTTGCTTCTACTCAAGAACCTCCACCACCTCAGCCTACCCGACCCACCCGTGCCTCATTCCATGTATCTAATGAAACCCTTATGGGATACATGATGCATCAATAGGCATACAAACTTCAAGTTCAAGAGCACCTACATTAGGATCTATGTTCCATCATGTCTAACATGAATACGTCCTATTAACACCCTACACTGCCTACTAGCCCTACCCAGGAGGTGACTATGCATCCTATGCATATGATCACTTTAACCCTACGTCTCCACCTGCACCTTTTGCTGCTGGACCCCTTACTGTTGGTGGATATACCCCTGGTGTGCTACCTCTACCAGCTGGCCCCTTGGCCACTCTGCTTGCTAGACTCGGTAGTTCTACTCCTTCCTTCCCATAGGCCAATGAGATCCATGCTCTTGGTATATCTTGGAATAAGCATAATGCACATTGGCCCGGTCGTGGTTTTGGTCCCTCTACTGATGAAGAGATGTCAGACCAGGATGATGAGGAGGCTGCTAATGAGGAAGCTGATGAGTTTGACAATGATGCTTCTGGTGATGGTTCTGACGGCTTCACTGGTGACTCTGGTGACAAAGATGATGCTACTACACCTTCAGAAAAAGATGACGACTACGAGCCTGACGCTTCTGATGTTGTTGATGATATGGATGATGTAGACATAGATGACCTAGATGTTTAGTTGTTATAGTTTTTAGTCTATTTGCTGATCATATATATCTTTCTAGGCTATTTTGTATTAAAAACATCTAGGCACATGTTCTGAGATGTACTATTTTATTGTCTAGCATTCATCATTTTAGCTTGAAGTTATTTTCTAAGAACTTGCTTTCTGGGTTGTAATCTTAATCCTTTGTACACTTACTCTTTGATTTACTATATCTCATGAGTTGGTGCTCTATTTTACCATATTTTGATTATGACTTAGATTGTTTGTTTCTCTTGTCTTTGTTTGATGTATGCTTCAAGATTGCATATTGTGCATGTATGCTTGGTTGTTCTTGGAGAAGACATGTTTTTGTGCTCTTATACCCCCTTCCTTTTTGATAATGTCAAAAGGGGGAGAGAAGTTCAATGTGTTGAAGCTCAACCATATTACTTTTATTGCCTATGTGATCCTTTTCTTGTTCATTATATGCTTTATCATGTGACTTGCTAAAGGACCATATAGTATATATATGCCATGTTGCTTTGTGTAGATAGACTAACTATGTAGGTAAGAGTAAGAAAAGTTTGAGGGGGAGCAATTCACAATGTTCAAATCCTGAATCCCCTTGAAATTCACAAGGCAAAGGTATAACTTCAATATCCTTTTCAATATGATTGAGGAATGGTTTGTCATTGTCAAAAAGCAGGAGAATGTTGACTTGAGAGTTATACATTTCCCATATTTTGATAATGACTTAACCATTCCATTCCTATGTATCTAATATGTTTGTTCAATATTGATTTTAGGCTTTAGGTACATGAAAAGGATCAAATTACACAAGCCCTAGCTTGTTCAAGTTCAAGTCAAATGCAATGCAAGTGTGTGTTTTGGGAAATCACTCTAAATGACCTTAGATGATTTTTGTAATCACTTGTATTGATGATATGAATTGTAACTAAGATGAGAAAAAATTAGAGACACTTAATTCCATGGTTTAATCACTTGTTGGTGAGTTTTTTTGGGCAAAATTAATTCTGTTGCATCTTAGAAAATGGCTATATTTTGACCCTAAGTGATCCCACACTCAAGGGAATACCCCCATCTATAAACAGGACCCCTCAGAGTTCATTCCAAGTTTTTCTCATTCATGCTATTCTAAGTCCTTGCTATTGTTGAGTGTGTTGCAACCCCTTGAGCCCCTTTCTCTCTCTAGTTTACACTTCATTTTGTGATTATGAGTGAGATAGGCCAGTTGTAAGAGAGATACTTCCTTATGCTTGTAAAGCTCTCATTCCATTCCATCTTCCCTACCCCTTTCCTCTATGAAGCAAAGGTGAAGCAAGCTACTCCGAGTGAAGGTGGAGCTATTGCTATTCTTTTTCAAGGTTGAAGAAGAGGTGAAGATCTTCTCCAGGTGAAGGAGAAGGTGAAGGATGAAGATCCAATAAGAGTGGGTAAACCCTTGAAGGTTGAAGACTTGTGCAAGAGTAGGTAAGACCTTGGAAGAAGGCTAAAAACTCTTGGCAAAGTGGGTAAGTCCTTAGTAAGGTGGAAGACTCTTTGTGTTTGGATGGGTAAGTCCTTTGGTGGTCTTATGTTGTAACTCTTATTGGTGAATAAATGGAGAAAAGTACTTGCAAAGTCCTAGAGGTTGACCTATCTAGGCAGTGGACTGACTCTCTCCTAGTTTGGAGAGTGGAACTACTCTAAATGACCTTGTCAAGTGCTTGCTATCAATTCCTCTCATCTTGCTATGCTTCTTAGTTAGGACTTCAAATTGCACTTTTGTTATTGGTTTTGTTTGATATAATTTGAAGGTCTAATCTATCTTCTGAGGATTTGGAAGCTCTATTCACCCCCCTAGAGCCCTAGATCCAACATCAATGTTAAACAGAGTTTGGAAGGGTGATTCTCTTATGATTATACATGGAGAAAAATCATAGAAATCATACAAATAGAAGAAGGTGATAGATTGAATTTTACACGACATAGCCATTCACATCTCAATATGTCAGTAAGGTCAAAGATTGAGGAGAGTCATTGTAGTTATGTTGATGCATTAGAGTTTTATAGTGGAGTCTAGAGGGGGAGAGCATATATTCTTATGACTATTTAGAATTTATCATTAATTATATGTTACTAGCAAGTATTTTATAAAGAAACAACTAAAGTAAAGGAGAAGCACAAAGGAATAATGAACACAATCATTTTTTGCATTTAAGAAACCACAAGCTTTTCCCAATCCACACCTACTTGGCATAAAAACCATAAGATTATGGAAAACAATTTTTATTGATAGTTGAGATGGAATGTAATATTCAATATGTGTAACAACTAAAAACTTTTACCAAACCATATTGAATATATCCTTTAGAAACAACCTCATGAGATCACCATAGTTTCCTTATAGAGTTTTAGAGAAACCATCTTAACACCTTAATTTGCTTGTGGTTGAAGGAAGGTTACTTCATTTGTCATCATTTCCATGCTGAAGGAGGACCATCACTGCTTGTAGACTAATTGCCACTTCACTCACCTTGATTCACCTCTAGAAGACTTATTCACAACGGAAAGAGATTGGAAGAAGGATATACCACTAAAACTTTATAGGATTATGATGATGAGATTCTCTGGAGGATAAGAAATCATATAGATATGGAGGATGTCTACTTGAGCACAATGTGAGTCACTTAGGCACAAAATGGCTAAAATATTTTCAAATGAAATTGATGGCTCACATTTGTGTCAATGTGATCCAATTTGGTCCCTACATAAATGAATAGACGTATAGAGACTCCCACTATGACATCCCAGGATTTTCAACACTTGACCCATTGTGTGACGTATAAATTAAGACCTTCACCTCGATGAAATCCCCATTTCAAACTCCACACACTAGGCCAAGAAGAAGAAAATCAAGGGAATTAGAGAAAACAATAGTAGCACATGCACCTGAACAAGAAGAAGCCATACAACACAAGCTCACCATTCAACATATAATTATAAAATGAATTATAAAAATTAAAATCACACATTGGACAATAAACTTTTACATATGCACATACTGACACTACAACATGTTGTTCTTGAAAATAGGCCCACCTGTATATCTAATCTTCACACAACTCTCAACTATCATGTAATTTAAGATCATACGTCATTATCACCTAAAGAAGAGATTGCAAGTGGTACATGTCAACACAATATACTAAAATATTATGTTGAGTACACTACATGATTGATATAAATCTTTCATACTATTACTTGGCAACAAGATAAAATTAGAGCTAGTAAGTAATAAGCAAATATAATAATAGGCATACTTAAACAAATATAATTATTAGCAAAAGTGAACACATATTTTAATCACACTTTCTATTACATATCCATGCTTTGACCACATAAGGTTTTTGTAATACCCCTGACCTGGGTTATGGATTAACCCTAGGAGTTTTTCTTAAGTAAGTTACTTACAAATTGATTATAATCTTTTGAAAAGTAATTAAGGCTTCTTGTGAAGTTTATTGTCAAGTTTGAGCTTAATTGAAAACTATTTGTGCATTAATTGATAGTCTGAGTGAAATGTGAAATTTACCCAAGATGAGGGGTTACATTAAAAAATTTCACATATTAAATGTGTTCTAAGTGTTTTAGTATCATAAGAGAGAATATTATGCTAAGTGGTGACTTGTGGAAAGCCTAAAGCCCAAGATATAACTTGTTTGTACTGTGTGCACCAATTTTGGTACAATTTGTAATTTATCCTATATGTGGGGTTGGAATGAAAATTACCACCTCTAGAGTGTCCCTACTCCCTCTATGTATCTTTTAGAGGATATAGAAAGGAGGGGTGCCATGCTTGAGTCACCTTTGAGTGATGATACTCTTGGTAATGAAAAGACCAATAATGAGTTGAAGGTGAAGCCTTATATGTGTTGTATCGAGTGGTGGACTTGATATAGGAGTCCTATTGGCCAAGGATCCATAGTAGAAGTATCATATCGTCTTATTGAGCCTTGGAAAAGGCCATGATGGGAAAAGCACCTCAAGGAGGTGGCCCATGATGAGTTTCAAGATCCTTTGCAAAAGTGTATCAGATTGCCTTAAAAATGAGATAAAGATGGGATAACTTATCCAAACAAGATAATGGAGGACCGAAATATCTCCCCTAGATTATCCTCAAAACTCTTGTAAATAAAGATATGTATGTGTGCATGCATGGCCATGTGTCAACCATGCATGGCCACATTTCATCTAGTAGCATGAGGTGAAGACACCTCTTATATGCTTTATCTCATGAACCCAAGTATATATATTTCACCTTTCACCAAGTTATGAAAGTTTACGATCCTCACAACAATATCCTTAGGAGATATCGTGCAAATCCCTTAGGTATCATTCAAATTATCTCAAAGGATCAAGGAGAGATTGAGCACCAAGCTTTAGGTAAGACTTTGTAAATCTTCAACCTTAGTTAAAGTAGGATATCAAGTTATGAATATTCCTTTCTTTCCTTCTTCACCAAGTGCTTAACTATGGTGATTTCTTGTCTATGGAGGAGTTGTGAACGAGCCTTGGACCTTGGAGAAGTTCATCGTCAACCTTAGGACGTGAAGCTTTGGTTCTTGGAGCTTTGAAGTGTTCATAAGGCGGGTTATATAACTTGAACCCAATCATGTTATTATTTACCACTTAACTTGTTACACTAGATGATTACTTTAAATTCTGCATTTTTATTGAGTAATTAATGATTCCATGAGTTCTAAGAATTTCCTAGAACTATTATTCATAAACTAGAATAGATAGAATGAAGGTCTAGAGCTTGAAGAAGATGGTATCACTTTATAAAGTGATATCGGGTTCAAGCATACAAACAAGTAGCTCATACCCGATATGGTAATATATATGCATCTAGCACGATATGCTTGCACGATATGGAGATGAAGTTCATACATTGGAACACGTTATGGTGTTAACCATAATGCCCTTTTTCATGATATAGACTCCATGCATGATATAGGAATAAGGGTATACTTGTAAGTCAATATGAAACCCTAGTTTGGGTAACCCGATATGAGTGAGAGTAGCAAGTGCTCCTTGCACGATATGATCATGTAATACACCTCTGGTACATGATACCTTGAAGAGCACATCTGATGCATGATAAGATTGATTGAGTATACACTTATGCATAATAGAAGACATGAATTAAAATACAAGGTGTAACCCGATATGGTTGAAATATCTCAACCCGATATGAAACCCAAGATGGGGTAACCCATTATGGAAATAGATGATAGCTCACACACAGTATGAGACATGCCCTTTGCATGATATGGGAGATACACACTTACTTCTTATACATGATACAAGTCTAAGACTACACCTTTTGTACAATAGGGAGATAGTGAACACTCTAAACAATATAGAGTTGGATAACCCTATATAATGGGTAAGTCGATACAAGTGGTGAGTGATACCACATGGATGATATGAATGATATCCCTTCATGTATAGGAATAGCACCTACTCCTATCTTGTGAATGATATGAGGTTCAATTCATACTTCATGCACGATATGGCATAATTTGCCCAATCTGGTGGAAAACCCTAGATGATGGATTGAAACTCGATATACCCTACCCTTTGTGTAATGGATTGTGGTATGAGAAATTCAATAAGACACCTAGCTTGTCAAGTAACTATATGATAAGGTTGATCCTTGAAGGAATGAAGGGATTATGAGTCTAAGGGTCTACCTAACATGGTAACCCGATATGTTACTAGACATGGATACCCGATATGATAATCCGAAATGGAAATCGATATGGTATCTTGTAAATATACCACTCAAATGATACATGATGAGGCATATTCTCTATGCCCGATATGGTGCACACCTTGTGCATGATATGGTATGAAGCACATTGCTTATATACGATATGGGGTCAAGCACTTAGCTTATACCCGATATGAAGTTATCTTGAAATAATAAGAACTAAGTGACAATCAATTTGATATGGGTACATGATATGATGATACACCCTGAAACATGACATGGTGATGTGGTTATACCACATGCCCGATATGAATACACCACATGAAATAAGAATGTATCTTAAAAGCATAATATGTTAACATACACATATCTTGATACCCAATATGGAAGGGACACTTCAAACATACATAATTGATTGAGTGACATATGTTGCAGATTGTGTTAATTGCAATATAAAAGATGATGTGAATTGTTAATGATGAACTATATTCCTCAAAGAGGAGGATTGAACAAAGAGAATGATGTAATGAATATCCTAGTAAGGATGAGAGAGAAACTCATACTTTGTGTTGATAATCATTTAATGATAAATGATGGGAACAAATAAGTATGAATGCATACTTATGATATCAATATATGCTCCTAGATGTGTGGAGCAATGAAGGGGCAAGTTATATACTTGTATAAACAAGTATAATGTTTATGTGGTCTGATGACCTAAAAGATAGTTTTTGCCTAATGAGAGGTGACAAGATGTTCAATGGCCTTGTGAGCCATGTGTTTAGTTGTTGCCTACTAAGCAGTGACAAGATGTTTAATGGCCTTGTAAGCCATGTGTTTAGTTGTTGCCTAGTGAGAGGTGACAAGATGTTTAATCAAACTATGTGAAATACTTGTACAACAAGTGAAATGAATACCTTGGTCTGAGGACCTAGAGATAATGGTTACCTGTTACAGAGGTAACAATGATGTGTGGTGATCTAAGGGTTTGAATACCCAGATCTAGTAATCATGTTGATGATGATGTGAAGGGATGAGAATTCCCAGTAATGTGATAAGGGACTGAGATCCTAAGTTCTAAGTATCTAAATGTGTTTTAAAGATTCTAAAAGTACGTGATATATGTATTACACTTTTTTTGTAGCATTTGTTATGATTAATAATGATAACTTGTTTGATGCTAAAAGAATGTTGTAATCCACTTAATATATCACTAGAAACCATAAAATGTTGCCCTAACAATATATCTATCAACGCCAGAATTTACGGAATGGTGAAATGGGTTCCCCATGGCATAACCCGGAATGCATATTTTTGAATATGTGGGGGGTGTAAGCTTGGACAACCATGTGTGAGCCGATCCCCTTATGACTTGAAATAAATAGGGATTTGGCTGTGTGAAACCATATCTTGGCTCGAGTGCGACTTTGGTCATAGACTCTATATTGAGTACGGTGAATTGGCTCGTGACTCAGAGTATGTTTATACACCATGTCTCAATAATTTCATAACTTGGGACGGTTTTTAGTAGATCCTCCCCTAAGAGAGTACATGCTGACGCAGTAACTCTGAGAAAAGATGCCTAGTACCCTGGCAAGCTCTTCTTACAATGACACAAGATGTCCTGCCAATAGATGACACGAGATGTCCTGCTAAACCCTATGTGGTCTCGTACTGACCGAGACAGCTGAGGTCATGGCAACTGGCTCTCCCATTGACCTTGTATGGTACCGACTTATGAGAAGTTTGTGGTCGGTTGGAGATGAACGGGGTATACTTCATCTCCTCAGGGCATAAGTGTGATGGTAAAATATGTTCAGCCGTGTAGCATATTTACTTAAGGATCGAATACGGAAAACATTGTTTGATGCATAATTCAGTTATACATCATAGCTTGATAGATGTTGTTTATGTTCCTTTACATTCCTTATAAAGTAGATAGATGGTTTATTATTCTACCATGGGTAGATGCATCATTTTATTAAGTAAAGAGATTACTTTATCATGTTTATACAATGAATAATCCTATCTGTTAATATAAAAGAACCCCTGCTCAGTTTTATAATATTTATCTGAAATAATAATATGGTTGACAAAGAGTTATATCTCTCACCGAGACAATTGTCTCACCCTGTGGGATCCACAATTTTTAGGTGGACGTGGATGAGGCAGTGGAGACCTTTCTATAGAGGATAAACAATAGCTGAGGTAGCAGTGACAACTCAGGTTGAGTGTATTGTCTGTCATGTCCTTTAGATAGAAGTCCTATGTGTCGTCTCTATACTCTCAGGTCCTTGGAGTCGGTTCATAATGGTTTCGTGAATGATATGAGATTTTGGCTTGTATGCCTCAAGATTTTATGTTGCTCTAGTATGTGTTTTGATAAAGCAACTGTTATATGTTGTCCTTGAGATAAGATGAAATGATGTACAATGTGAATCATGATATGTATAAGCTTTGGATCTTTCAGTAATAATTTCCTGGAAGAGGATCTCCTTGCAAAATGGTTTTAAATTTTAGTGATTTTTGTTAATACACTGTTTATGATAATTCCACATTATTAGTAGCGATTTGGCTGTCGATTTGGTGGTGGTTGTTACAAATTTCGTATCAAAGCTTAAGGTTTACTGAGTCTATAGAGATATAGGACTAAGATGTTGAGTCTGTTCTAATGTCCTCCAATATATCTTATAGTGACTTCTGCTTATGCAGAAGATAGAGTAAAGCTTAAAGATGTCTGGAGAAAACAAGGAGTACATTGCTGAAAGCAATGCTGCTGCACCAGGAGAAGGTGCAAGGGATCAGGAGAGAGAAGAATGACTGCCTGAGAATCCCCAAGATGATCCAGTTATGATAAGGGATCCTTCTTTTTATACCATTGCTGGGTAGGTTAGGACAGTAGTGATGTGTATAGTGGACTGGGTATTAGTGACACAACCCAAATTACTAACCCCCAATGATGAAATTTTGGACTCTAGCAGGATTCATGATCAACATCAATATGTTGTAGCAATGGAAAATGATGAAAGAATTAGGTTATGAACTAAAATCAAGGTTTGTTACAGGTGTAGCCAGCTTGGACATATCATAAAAGACTGTCCAGAAGAGGATAATGAGGTAGGAATTAAGAAAAGACCTATCCAAACTCGGGAATAGATGCCTAGTAGTTCTAAAAAGGGGAAGTTTTTGGTACCACCAATGCAACCAATGTCTAATGCACCAGGGCAATGGCTACCAACAAAGGATAAAAAACCTGATGTTCCACCAGTTAGAACTCTTGATTTGGCATCTACATCAGTTGTAAGTCCGAAAAGGCCATGGAATTCTTATAAGATGTGTTATGAGTGTAAACATATTGGGCATATTAGATCCTTTTGTCCAAAAAGGAAGGAGGAAATGACCCAACCACCGAGGTAGAGTCAACAAGACTCTCAAAAGCAATGGTCTAGCAGTGGTATACAAGGACGTAGACAGACGTCCCGAGTAGGTCCATCTGCACTGAACAATAAAGCATGACGTTAGAATCAGGAAACGAGGAGATTCTATGAAAAGAATCAGCTTGAGGCAATAATCAATCCACAAGTTGAGACAGGTCAGATGAAATAGTGTCCTTCTGATATGTCATTTCATGATTCTATTTGTTAAATATAAGAAAAGTAGTTGTTATTGAGATTCCTTTGACTAGTCCTATGAGGACACAAGGAAGATGAGGACTTACATTCTGTTCAGTAATCTTTTAAATACTTTATAATTGCTCTTATCAATGGTATAGAGGATGAGGTGTAGAGGTGATGCCTGGAGAAAATCCAGGTATGCTAAGTCCTATGTTTTTGATGATATGAAAAGTAAGGAACATGATAGTAAATAAAGTGCATACCACCTAATATCAGTACTTGTATACCCTGGCCAGGTGTTCAACTATTGAAGATAAGATAGGTATGGAACTCTTAGATTGTTATCTTTCTGATTACTCTGATCAAGTAGTCATTTTGAAACAATCTAGTGAGCATAATGAAACTGGAAATATGACATGGATATTTTTATCACATCCTAAGTGCAATAAATGGAATCTGAGATGATCTCAGATCAATCTGTGTGTATGAGGAAGTAAAAAGTATAATCCTCATGATAAGAGAATGAGAACAAGAGAGATGATCCCTGTTTGATAAAGTGTATGTGAATAGTAAAGATCTTTTCCCATAATGTGGAAATGGGAAATATGGGAAAACTATGAAATGTTCATGAACATGATAAGCAATAATAAAGAAAGGGATGATGATATGTAATCATCCATATAATTCCTATGCAAATGGCAAGGAACCTAAGACAAAATAGGTGTAATTGACACATGAATAGTGAAAGTTCATGTAATAATCTTAGGAGATGATGATGTCTCCTCTTTGATGAACTACCCTGGGTAATGATGGGGTGAAGAAAGGAATATGTTTCTTTCTGTTCTTTCCTTTTAGGAACATGGAAATCAAGTGAGTCTGAAGACACTTGATGTGCATCAGTTAGAAGTGATCTTTTGATGGATACTTAGAAAAGTATCAGTTTGTCTTGGAATTTGGTTCCAAGATAAAGATATGTGTAAATTAATTATGTCCCAAGATAAAAGAAAGATCCTTTTGTAAGTTTGAATTTGGTAATAACAAAAAAGATATGGAAATGATGAGGATATGATGTGTTTTTGACACATGTGAAGGATACCGAGGTAAGAAATTATGGGATCCAAAATGTGCCAGGTGGTATAGGAAAGTAAGAATATAACTCCTGATAAGATCAATAATGTTGGGTTATCTAGAAGGGCCAATCTTGAGATAACTCCAGTGTGAAGACCATATGTTAGGGGTTTATGCTCTGCATAAACATAACATCAATAAGGATGTATTAATTGAAAGAACAATTGTAGAATTATTTTGAGAGGAAGCTTATCAAGCTAAAAAGATTTCTTAGAGTATCCCTATCTAGATCTGTTGAGGCAATTTATTCATAACATCTAGAGATATCTCTGAGATAAGTTCTTCTTTAGTAAGTAAGCTTTCCTTATGACAAGAAAATGTAAAACTAGGAAGATAGTTGGAACGAGTCATAAGAAAGTTTTGTGTTGTGTTAACAGATTAGAGTGGCACTAAAGATGTATGATGAGACTTGTAGTTCTAAGAGTGTGACATAACACAACCCTGATCTTTCCTTGGAAGTGAAATGCTAAAATAAGTGAGGAGTATGGAAGGCTCCCTAGAATCTTGTAGCATAAAAGATGTGAGTCAATAAGGATTGACACCTGAATTATTCAAAGTATAAATAATACTTCTTCAACTTAGAAAATGTTACTTGAAACAAGGTTGACTCCACAGTCAGTAATGGATAGGACAACTGAGTATGAGTCATGTGTGACACATCTTGTGATGATCTTCTATGGAAGGACCTTGTGTTGGTCAAAGTTCTATGGCATCTCTAGCACATAAATATGTTATATGGAGACTTGATGATATGATACATGAATGACAATATTCTTCCTTCATCCAGGATTTCGGGGACGAAATCCTTGTTAGGGGTTATAATTGTAATACCCCTGACCTAGGTTATGGATTAACCCTAGGAGTTTTGCTTAAGTAAGTTACTTACAAACTGATTCTAATCTTTTGAAAAGTAATTAAGGCTTCTTGTGAAGTTTATTGTCAAGTTTGAGCTTAATTTCAAACTATTTGTGCATTAATTGATAGTCTGAGTGAAATGTGCAATTCACCCAAGATGAGGGGTTATATTACAAAATGTCACATATTAAATGTGTTCTAAGTTTTTTTAGTATCATAAGAGAGAATATTATGCTAAGTGGTGGCTTGTGGAAAGCCTAAATCCCAAGATATAACTTGTTTGTACCGTGTGCACCAATTTTGGTACAATTTGTAATTTATCCTATATGTGGGGTTCGAATGCAAATTACCAACTCTAGAGTGTCCCTACTCCCTCTATGTATATTTTAGAGGAGATATAAAGGAGGGGGCTCCATGTTTGAGTCACCTTTGAGTAATGATACTCTTGGTAATGAAAAGACCAATAATGAGTTGAAGGTGAAGCCTTATATGTGTTGTATCGAGTGGTGGACTTGATATAGGAGTCCTATAGGCCAAGGAGCCATATTAGAAATATCCTATCGATTTTTGAGCCTTTTCAAAGGACATGATGGGAAAAGCACCTCAAATAGGTGGCCCATGACGAGTTGTAAGATCCTTTGCAAAAGTGTATCAAATTGCCTTAAAAATGAGATAAAGACGAGATAACTTATCCAAACAAGATAATGGAGGACAGAAATATATCCCCTAGCTTATCCTCAAAACTCTTGTAAAGCAAGATATGTATGTGTGCATGCATGGCCAAGTGTCAAACATGCATGGCCACATGTCATCTAGTAGCATGAGGTGAAGACATCTCTTTTATGCTTTATCTCATGAACCCAAGTATATATACTTCACTTTTCACCAACTTATGAAAGTTTACGATCCTCACAACCATATCCTTTAGAGATATAGTGCAAATACCTTAGGTATTGTGCAAAGTAGCTCAAAGGAGCAAGGAGATCTCGATTACCAACCTTTAGGTAAGGCTTTGGTCATCTTCAACCTTGGTTGAAGTAGGATATCAGGTTATGAATATTCCTTTCTTTCCTTCATCACCAAGTGCTTAACTATGCTGATTTCTTGTCTATGGAGGAGTTGTGAACGAGCCTTGGACATTGGAGAAGTTCATCTTCAACCTTAGGACGTGAAGCTTTGTAGCATGGAGCTTTGAAGTGTTCATAAGGCAGGTTATATAACTTGAACCCAATCCTGTTATTATTTACCACTTGTTATACTAGATGATTACTTTCAATTCCGAGTTTTTATTGAGTACTTAATGATTCCATGAGTTCTAAGAATTGCCTAGACCTTTTATTCATAAACTAGAATAGATAGAACGAAGGTCTACATCTTGAAGAAGATGGTATCACTTTATAAAGTGATATCAGGTTCAAGTATACAAATAAGTAGCTCATACCCGTTATGGTAACATATATGCATCTTGCATGATATGCTTGCACAATATGCTTGCACGATATGGAGATGAAGTTCATACCTTAGAACACAATATGGTGTTAACCATAATGCCCTTTTGCACGATATAGACTCCATGCACGATTTAGGAAAAAGGGTATACTTGTAAGTCGATATGAAACCCTAGTTTGGGTAACCTGATATGAGTGAGAGTAGCAAGTGCTCCTTGCACGATATGATCATGTAATACACCTTTGGTGCACGATACCTTGAAGCACACATCTGATGCACGATATGATTGATTGAGTATACACTTATGCATAATAGAAGACATGAATTAAAATACAAGGTGTAACCCAATATTGTTGAAATATCTCAACCCGATATGAAACCCAAGATGGGGTTAACCCGATATGGAAATAGATGATAGCTCACACATGATATGAGCCATGCCCTTTGCATGATATTGGAGATACCCACTTAGTTCTTATACATGATACAAGTCTAAGACTACACCTCTTCCACGATAGAGAGATAGTGAACACTCTAAACAATATAGAGTTGGATAAACATAGATGATGGGTAAGCCGATACAAGTGGTGAGTGATACCACATGGACGATATGAATGATATCCCTTCATGGATAGGAATAGAACCTTCTCCTATCTTGTGAATGATATGAGGTTCAGTTCATACTTCATGCATGATATGGCATAATTTTCCCAATATGGTGGAAAACCCTAGATGATGGATTGAAACTCGATATACCCTACCCTTTGTGTAATGGATTATGGTAAGAGAAATTCAATAAGACACCTAGCTTGTTAAGTAACTATATGATAAGGTTGATCCTTGAAGGAATGAAGGGATTATGAGTCTAAGGGTCTACCTAACATGGTAACCCGACATGAATACCCAATATGATAATCCTGAATGGAAATTGATATGGTATCTTGTAAATATACCACTCAAATGATACATGATGAGGCATATGCTCTATGCACGATATGGGGCACGCCTTGTGTACGATATGGTATCAAGCACATAGCTTATACACAATATGGGGTCAACCACTTAGCTTATACCCGATATGAAGTTATCTTGAAATAATAAGAACTAAGTGATAGTCAATTTGATATGGGTGCATGATATGATGATCCACCCTAAAACATGACATGGTGATGTGGTTATACCACATGCCCAATATGAATACACCACATGAAATAAGAATGTATCTTAAAAGCATAATATGTTATCATACACATATCTTGATACCCGATATGGAAGGGACATTTCAATCATACGTAATTGATTGAGTGACATATGTTGCAGATTGTGTTAATTGCAATATAAAAGATGATGTGAATTGTTAATGATGAACTATATTCCTTAAAGAGGAGGATTGAAACAAGAGCATGTTGTAATCAACATACTAGTAAGGATGAGAGAGAAACTCATACTTTGTGTTGATAATCATTTAATGATAAATGATGAGAATAGATAAGTATGAATGCATACTTATGATATCAATATATGCTCCTAGATGTTTGGAGCAATGAAGTAGGGTTTGGATATATAATATGAAATTGAAACCCTATTTGACTATAAAGGGAAACCCTAACCCTAATAATGGGAAGGTGGTATTTCTATTATTGCATAAGCCTTGAGGGGTAATTTAAATACTTGTATAAACAAGTATATTGTTTATGTGGTTTGATGACCTAAAAGATAGTTGTTTCCTAGTGAGAGGTGACAAGATGTTCAATGGCCTTGTGAGCCATGTGTTTAGTTGTTGCCTAGTGAGAGGTGCCAAGATGTTTAATGGCCTTGTGAGACTTTAGTTGTTGCCTAGTGATAGGTGACAAGATGTTTAATCAAACTATGTGAACTATGTGAAATACTTGTACAACAAGTGAAATGAATACCTTGGTCTGAGGACCTAGAGATAATGGTTACCTATTACAGAGGTAACAATGCTGTGTGGTGATCTAAGGGTTTGAATACCCAGATCTAGTAATCATGCTGATGATTATGTGAAGGGATGAGAATTCCCAGTAATGTGATAAGGGACTGAGATCCTAAGTTCTAAGTATCTGAATGTGTTTTAAAGATTCAAAAAGTATGTGATAGATCTATTACACCTTTCTTTGTAGCATTTGTTGTGATTAATAATGATAACTTATTTTATGCTAAAAGAATGTTGTAATGCACTTAATATATCACTAGAAACCATAAAATGTTGCCCTGACCATAGATCCATCAGTGTCATAATTTGATGAATGGTGAAACGGGTTCCCCGCGGCATAACCCGGAATGCATATTTTTGAATATGTGGGGGGCGTAAGCTTGGATGGCTATGTGTGAGCCGATCCCCATACAAACTCAAAATAAATGGGGATTTGGTTGTGTGAAACCATATCTTGGCTCGAGTGCGACTTCGGTCATAGACTCTATATTGAGCATGGTGAACTGGCTCATGGCCCAGAGTATGGCTATACGGCATGACTCCGTAATTTCATAACTGGGGACGGTGTTAGTAGATGCTCCCCTAAGAGAGTACATGCTGACACAATAACTCTAAGCAAAGATGCCTAGTACCCTAGCAAGCTCTTCTTGCAGCAGCACAAGCTATCCTGCCAGTAGATGATACGAGATGTCCTGCTAAATCCTCTGTGGTCTTGTACTGACTGAGACAGCTGAGGTCATGGAGACTCTCTGATTGACCTTGTATGGTATCGACATGTGAGAAGTTTGTGGTCAGTTGGAGATGAATGAGGTATACTTCAGCCGTGTAGCATATATACTTAAGGATTGAATACAGAAAACATTGTTTGATGTGTAATTCAATTATACATCTTAGCTTGATAGATTTTGTTTATTTTCCTTTACATTCCTTATAAAGTAGATAGATTGTTTATTATTCAACCATGGGTAGATGCATCATTTTATTAATTTAAGAGATTACTTTATCCTATTTATACAATGAATAATCCTGTCTGTTAATATAAAAGAACCCCTGCTCAGTTTTATAATATTTTTCTGCAATAATAATATGGTCAGAGGAGAGTTATATCTCTCACTGGGACAATTGTCTCACCCCCTGGAATCCACAATTTTTAGGTGGACGTACACGAGGCGGTGGAGACCTTTCTACAAAGGAGAAACAACAACTGAGGCAGCAATGACAACTCAGGTTGAGTGTATTGTCTGTCGTGTCCTATAGATAGATGTCCTATGTGTCATCTCTGTACTCTCAGGTCCTTGGAGTCGGTTCGTAATAGTTTCATGAATGATATGAGATTTTGGCTTGTATGCC
The DNA here is from genome assembly GCA_963693085.1 of Alisma plantago-aquatica. Classification (NCBI taxonomy): domain Eukaryota; kingdom Viridiplantae; phylum Streptophyta; class Magnoliopsida; order Alismatales; family Alismataceae; genus Alisma; species Alisma plantago-aquatica. Next base: position 783,176,820 of record OY856413.1, read on the forward strand.
TCAAGATTTTATGGGGATCCAGTATGTGTTTTGATAAAGCAACTGTTATATGTTGTCCTTGAGATAAGATGAAACAATATTGTACAATGTGAATCATGATATGTATAAGATTTGGATCTTTCAGTAAGAATTTCCTGGAAGAGGATCTCCTTGCAAAATGGTTTTAAATTTTAGTGATTTTTGTTAATCCACTATTTATGATAATTCCGCATGATTAGTAATGATTTGGATGTTGATTTATTGGTGGTCGTTACAATTTTGATGCATTCTCTTGACTCTCCAAGAGTTTGAGATTAAGGCCTTTATGATCGACTACCAATGAGTTAGATCATATGTACAATGTGACAAACTACAAAAGAGTTAAGTCACTTCTAAGCATTGTACTACCAAAGAGTTTAGTTTTTTCATACAATGGAATGCATATCTTATGTATTTATTTGTTTGAATATATATATATATATACATATATATATATATATTGCTTCATGGAAAACTACTTGAGTGTATTTTGCTCCGGAATACACTCGAGTGTATTCTAGCCTAAGTCATATATATATATATATATATATATATATATATATATATATATATATATATATATATATATATATATATATATATATATATATATATATATATATATATATATATATATATATATATATATAGGTTAGGAATTGTGTACCGTCCGGTACATGTATGTTACATGTATCGACCATTAAAATGACATATGTGGAGCATGTTAATAAAATTCAACCATATGGATTGATTTTAAATTATATAGATTAGATGTGTTTAAAAAATCATACCAATATCTTGTATAGATCATGAGATATAACAATATATCATCCAACGGTTTCTACAATTTCTACTACTTACCGTTGATTAGATAACACACAAATTCTTTCATTGGATGATTTATGAATATAAGATGTTGGTGATTTTTTATACACATCTTATCTAAGTGGTATACACCACATCCATAAGGTTGGATAATGCAATTTAATTTTACAATCATCATAAATGAAGGCAGGTGCATGCAAGCTACATGTACTCGGGTACACAATTCTTTTAGCCATATATATATATATATATATATATATATATATATATAGATATATATATAGACACACACACACACATACACACACAAAATGCAATCAATGTAACATATAAGAACATTAAAATGATCTATTATCATATTACAAGTATTTTGTACACAAATAATACAAGTATATTATATAATAAGCCAAGTAAGAGGTAAATTGCACCTTGAAAGAGATATCCTAATCATCACATATTCATGGAATCAACTACCACTCTTGGTCAAACCCTGATTAATACAAGATCATGTAATGTCACTCTATTCCTATCATCTTATCCTATCTATGTCCATTAGGGTTTGACTCATCATAGTTAGATCCCATGATTACTTGATTATCAACTTAGATTTAGATTATTGATATTGTATTCCATATTAGAATAAATTATTTGAATATTTTTTTGTATATAATTTTGTGCACATATTAACTCTTGGTGACATACATTGCTCCAATTAGGCATCACACCATATATCTGAGTCATCACCATATAATCATGAGATTTCATGAATAAAACTGATACATTAGTTAAACATCATGTTCCATATACTATTATGAAAAAATTCTAGATATCCCATCATTTATTGAAAATAAACATATTTATTGCATTTTACTTATGTTATTAACCCTAAATAGCCACATTAAGCAAATTATATGACTTTTAAGTCAAAATCTCATTACATGTGACATTATATGGATTATGCATTAATTTTAGGAGCTACTGACACATTTTCATAATTTTTGTATTCAAAATGCCATTCATTACACATGAGATGAGCATTATATATTTTACTTAATATATAGTATATTTCAGCATATAAATATATATATTTTGGTTCCATATTATTCTCCTATTTTTTCTGAGAATTTCGATAGTTTATTTGTATTTTTTGGATAACTAGGCTAATTACTATGAATTATCTATGCTATGTATGTTTTGGGGCATTTACCTTTCACAACCAATGAGGATACACCATGTGGCCACTGGGGCCCCACTCCTTCTATAGATTTCACTCATGAACCTACATGGTTCAAATTTGAGTCAACTGATCTATGGGTTTGAACCGAGTTCAGTCTCCACTCCTCCTTTCTTTCTCTGCTTGAAGTCTGATTCTTGCGTGTGTCGTCACTTAAAAATGGCCTCCGTAATGGCCATCATCCCTGGCGTGCAATCTAATGCATGATTTATTTGTCATTTTCACATGCTATTTTGTATTGAATTTTGTGAACTTTTTGGTCAAATATCATATTAATGGTACATGATTTACTTTTATTATCATGTGCTACTTATTTTCATCGAATAAGAAAAATTTCTATGCTTCCAAATGATTTTGTACATTTCCAGAGCTTATATTCAGATTTTATGCATTCCAAGTGAATGTATAAGGGTCTACACAACTCAGTACTACCACCTTTGGAGTTGTAGAAATGACACATGCTCAGTTTGGATCAGAAAGGATCAAGAAGGCTCATTAGTATGAACATGCAAGTCGATACTACTGACAATGTTACAGTGTTTTGTTCAAGAATTATTGAAGCAACTCAGTACTATCGACAACTATCTCATTAGTTCCAACAACTTGATTGGTGGCTGCATAATTAGATGAGTCAATAGTACTAATACCCTTTTGATAGTACTGACATGTCATGATTAGGCAGTTTCACAATGTGATCACAAAGAAAATGATGGCGAACCTCTATATGCTTAGCTCTACTATGTAAGATAGGATTAAATGAAAAGTTAATTGCACTAGTATTATTACAATAGATAGGAGAAACATCAAAATGAATGTTATCGTCTTGGAGCATTTGCTTCATTCATAGGACCTGGGCATACCAACTCATAGTTGCAATTTATTCAACCTCGGTAGTTTGTAATGCCACTGTGCTCTGTTTCTTGGAAAGCCAAGACACCAAGCATGGTCCTAGGAGAAAGTAAGTGCCACTTATGAACTTTCTATCAATCAAGCACCCTACATAAGTAAGCAGTAAGAGTAAAGTCCCTTAACTTTGGATACCATAGTCTAAAATTTTGGGTTTTGGCTAAGTACCTTAAAATCCTCGTAACAACTACAAGATGTGATTTCTTAGGGTTTGATTGAAAGTAAGCACAATAGCCAACACTAAACATTATATCGGGTCTAGAGGTAGTTAAGTAAAGTAAACTTCCAATCATACCTCTATAGAGATTCTCAACTACCTTATCACCTTCTTCATCTTTGTCAAGTTTGGCAATGTTTGACATGGGTGTGTCCATCAACTTGGTGTTCTCCATCCCAAAGCGCTTGAGTAAATCACTTGTGTACTTGCCTTGGTTGATGAAGTTCCCATATTTTGTTTGCATGATTTTAAAGCTGAGGAAGAATGTGAGTCACCCATCATACTCATCTAGAATTCACTCTGCATAAGGTCACTAAATTCATTGAAAAGATCAAGTTAGTTTCACCAAAAATGATATCATCAACATGTATTTGTATGATAAGAAAATTGTTAGAAGTGTGCTTTAGAAATAAGGTAGAATCCACTTTGCCCATTATATACCCATGATCTAACAAAAAGTTCTTTAATTTCTCATTCCAAGCTCTAGGTGCTTGTTTGAGTCCATTGAGAGCTTTTTGCAACAAATTAACATGGTTAGGTAAACTATCATGTTCAAAGCTCGGGGGTTGTGCAACATACACTTCCTCCTCAATTGTACCATTTAGAAATGCACTTTTAACATCCATTTGATAAAGAAGAAAGTTTTTGTAACTACCAAAGGCAAGTAACATACGAATGGACTCAAATCTAGCTATAGGTGCATAGGTTTCATCAAAATCTATACCTTCCTATTGATTGTAGTTTTGAGCCACTACCCTTGCTTTGTTCTTTACTACTTTTCCGCTTTCATAAAGTTTGTTGCTGTAGACCCACTTGGTGCCATTAATGATCTTTCTATCACTTGGTCTAGGCACTAGGGTCCATACTTTGTTCTTTTCAAATTGATCCAACTCTTCTTGCATAGCTAGGATCCACTCATCAGCCCCAATAGCTTCATTGATGCTCTTTGGGTCAAGTTGTGAGATGAAGGCGTTGTTGGCTTGTTCTTTGTTGAATGTGGCATGTGTCTTCACTCTTTCAAATGGATCACCTAGAATTAGCTTTTTTGGATAATTCTTTGCAAAAAGGGGAGCTGGATCCTTCTTCTCTTCATCTTTTTTTTCTTCTTGAGTGACCACCCCTTTTCCCTTTTGGGTGATGTTGAGATCTTTTAGAATAGGAATTACCTCACCTGCAAAATCATCATTTGGAACAATATCTTTGGGAATAGAGGGGTTAGTCTCAATAAACTTAACATTTATAGATTCTTCTACTTTAGCAAAATCAACATTAAATACTCTATAAGCCTTGATAGTAGTGCTATATCCAACAAAGAAATCCCTATAAGATTTCAGATCAAACTTGTCAAGAGAATCTTTTATATTCAAAACAAAATAAGGACATCAAAAAACATGGAAATACTCGATACAAGGCTTTCTAGCACGCCATAGCTCATAGGGGGTTTTCTTCAAAGAAGGATGTGTAAAAACCTAGTTTTGCACAAAACATGAGGTACTGATATCTTCAGCCCAAAACTTCTTTAGAGTGTCATACTCTAGAAGCATGGTCCTAGCCATCTCATGTAGTGACTTATTCTCCCTCTCGACAACCCCATTTTGTTGAGGTGTTTAAGGTGAAGATAAGTTATGTGTATAACCATATTCTTGACAAAAACGTTAAAAAAGATCATATTCAAATTCTCCCCCATGATCACTATGGATGGAAACGATGCGACAAGAGGCTTCATTCTCAACTCGTTTATAAAAGATTGAGAAAACATCAAGTGTATCACTCTTAGAAATGAGACAGAAGGTCCAAGTATATCTAGAGAAATCATTGATAATAACAAGGCAATACTTGGAACCAGGAAGTGATTGAGTTCTCATTGGTGCAAATAGATCAATGTAAAGAAGTTCAAGAGATCTCTTGGTACAAAGGACTCCTTTGGATTTAAATGAGGACTTGGTTTACTTTCCTTGGGTACAAGGTTGATATTCCTCATCCTTTTCAAAATCCAATTTGGGAAGTCCCTTGATCAAGTCCTTTTTGCTCAACTTCTTCAACTGATGCATATTTACCTTACCAAGCCGATGATGCTAAACAGAAATATCATTTGAGTTGACTAGTAGACATCTACCAACAACATGCTTAATAGAGTCAAGAACAATAACATAAAGATTACCACTTCTAGTTCCCTTATTTATAACTTGGTAGGTAAGGGAGTCTAGAATCAAACATTCAAAGGAAGTAAACAACACAAGGCAACCATTGTCACATAATTGACTAACACTATTTAAATTTTGATGTAGGCCATCCAAAAAAAGAACATTTTTGATACACAAGGATACACCTACATCACCCTCACCTTTGACTTTACCTTTCTTATTGTCCCCAAAGGCGACCAAACCTCCTTTCTTTTTGGTGAAGTTATTGAAATGGCTTATATCACCTGTCATATGCATAGTGTAGCCACTATCAACAATCCGTCTTCCTTTTTCCAGCAAGAAAGGAGAATGTCAGTTCCCAACTCAAACTTTGGGATACAGAGTCAGCTTGGGGACCCATTTCATCTTTGGGTTGGTCCTCTTAGGCTTGTAAGGACAATAAGTAGAGTAATGATCGTCACACTTGCAATAAGAACAAACCATAGGATTCTTAGTGCCGGAAGACTCTCCAACAAAGAAAGAGGTCTCCTTGCTCTTTTTCTTACCGTTGCCTTTTTTCTTGCACTTTGGTGCTCCCCCTACAAATCCCAAACCACTAGTACCACTATTTTTGGTAGAATGGTCAAGGATTTCATTTAGGAAGTTTTTCCCTTTGAGGAATTTTTGTAGAGAGCCCCTTAGTCTATGAGTATCATCATTAAGAGATATGATAGTAGAAGACAAACTAGCAATATCATCTCTAGAATGAACAAAGTCGGCCTCAAGACAGAGGGCTTTCGTCAAATAAGAATGTTTCTCAAGAGAAATAGAAGTAATATCATTACTAGACAAGATAGGTCTAGAAGATATATCATTATCTTGACCAAGCAACCTAGCATTTTTAGATTTAAGCACTTGAATTTCCTTAACATAAAATCTCTTTCAACCTTACGAGCATCAATAAGAAGCTTAAATTTAGCATTTTCAATTTTAAGAATTTCAAGCTCCTTTAGGCACTTTTTGTTATCTTCCTTAAGAGTTTCCATGTTCTTAAGATAGATACCATTCTCTACCTCAACTCCATTGTATTGGAGATCAAGATCAAGATATTGGCCTTGCAAATTATCAATGCTCTCAAGATGATTTTTCTCATTAAGCTCAAGAATTTCAAGTTTAGCATACAAATAATCAATAATTTTTCCTAATAGTTTTCTTTTATATTTACATTTAACAAAAGAAGAACGGGTAGAAACAAGCATGTCAATAATAGCTTCCTTAGATAACTCATGAAATCTTACCTCACTTACCTCACCAATTTCTTCATTAGTAGAGGACATGAGTGCAAGGTGGAAGTCTCCATCTTCTTTGGAGCTTGAGCTACTTGAGGATGAAGTTTCCCAAGCTGCATGAGCTGCATTCTTGTGTCTTTTCTCCTTCTTGTCCTTCCTCTTATACTTTCTCTCCTTCCCGTACTCTTCCACCTTCTTTGAGCTTCCCTTGTGGCATGATTTTCTTGACTTGGGACATTCACTCTTGTAGTGACCCTTTTTCCACACTTGTAGCATCTAGGAGTAGAGGAGGAGGCTTTCTTTCCTTTGAAGTGCTTGCCCTTAATGTAGTTGTCTTCATGCTCACTTAGGCAATCATCTTCACTAAATGAGGAAGGAGAAGTCTGGCAAGCAAGTTGTTGTTGAGGAATGACCACCTCCACTTGTGCTTTGAAAGCACTACCTTTGATCTTCTTGGCTTCCTTCTCTTTCTTGTCAAGCCTTATCTCAAGAGCTTGGAGGTTGCCAATGAGCTCTTCGGTTGGGATGTCACCAAGGATCCTCATTTGTTCAATGGAGGTCACCTTTGACTCCCATATCTTTGGTTGAGTCATGAAGATCTTGGAGTTTATTACACCTCTATCCAAGATGTTTCTCAAAGTAGCCATCCCATTCATGATGACATTGAGTCTTGAGTACATCTTTGCAATCCCTTCTTTCTTGTCCATCTTGAAATTCTATAGAAGGATGTTCAACATGTAGATCTTAGCCTCCTTGACTTGCTTTGTGCCCTCATAAGTTATGCACAATTTGTCCCAAATCTCATAGGTGGTGTCCCAAGATAAAATCTGGTTGAACTCTATTGTGGTAAGGGATGCATAGAGGATGCTTACGACTTTGGCATTGAGCTGGGCTTCTTTAAGTATAGTTTCCCTCCATGTTGCAACAACTCCGGTTGGCTCCTTGTATGGTGTGATCATCACCTTCCACATGTCAAAGTTCATGCCTGGAATGTAGAATTGCATGCACCTCTTCCAATAGAGGAAGTTGGTGCCGTCAAAGACCGGAGGATGCAAGGAGAAGCCTCCCTCTAAGTTGAGAGAACCAAGTAGGTTGTCACCCATCTTCTTGTCTTGTGGAAGATTATTGGAGAAGATCCTTAGCTCTGATACCACTTGTTAGATCTAGGGCTCTAGGGGGTGAATAGAGATTCAAAAATTCTTACAAGATAGATTAGAACTTCAAATTATATCAATCAAAAGCAATAGATTAAGTGCAATTTGAAGTCCTAACTAACAAGCATAGCAAGGATGAGAGAAAATGAAACAAGCACTTGACAAGGCTGTTTAGAGTGGTTCCACTCTCCAAACTAGGAGAGAGTTAGTCCACTACCTAGAGAGATCAACCTCTAGGACTTTACAAGTGCTTTCCTCTATATATTCACCAATAAGACTTACAACACAAGACTACCAAAGGACTTACCTATCCCATACAAAGAGTCTTCCACCTTACCAAGGACTTACCCACTTTGTAAGAGTCTTCTGCCTTCTTCTAAGGACTTACCTACTCTTACACAAGTCTTCAGCCTTCAAGGGATTACCCAATCTTCTTGGATATTCAACCTTTGCCTTCTCCTTCACTTGAAGAAGATCTTCACCTGTTCTTCAACCTTGAAGAAGAAGAACAACAACTCCACCTTCACTCAGAGTAGCTTACTTCACCTTTGCTTCATTGAGGAAAGGGGTAGGGAATAAGAAATGGAATGAAAGATTCACTTACTCTTTGATTTACTATATCTCATGAGTCAGTGCCATGTTTTTACCATATTTTGATTATGACTTAGATTGTTTGTTTCTGTCATCTTTGTTTGGTGTATGCTTTGAGATTGCATGTTGTGCATGCATGCTTGGTTGTGCTTGGATAATACCTATTTTGTGCTCTTCTACCCACCTTCCTTTTTCATAATGTCAAAAGGGGGAGAGAAGTTCAATGTTTTGAAGATCAACCATATTGCTTTTATTTCCTATGTGATCATTTTCTTATTCATTATATGCTTTATCATGTGAATTGCTAAAGGATCATATAGTATATATATGTCATGTTGCTTTGTGTAGATAGACTAACTATTCAGGAAAGAGTAAGCATAGATTGAGGGGGAGCAATTCTCCTTAAAATTCACAAGGCAAAGGTATTACTTCAATATCCTTTTTAATATGATAATGTTGAATTGAGAGTTATACATTGCCCATATTTTGATAATGACTTAAACATTCCATTCCTATGTATCTAATATGTTTGTTCAAGATTGATTTTATACTTTAGGTACATGAAAAGGATAAAATTATACAAGCCCTAGCTTGTTCAAGTTTAAGTCAAAAGCAATGCAAGTGTGCATTTTGGGAAATCACTTCAAATGACCTGAGATGGTTTTTTTAATCACTTGTAGTGATTATATGACTTGTAACTAAGATGAGAAAAAACCAGGGACACTCAATTCCAAGGTTTAATCACTAAAAAGTCAATTTAGAAAATTTGTCACAAGCTATTTATCCATCGAGTTGGAAACTCGACCGATCCAGTGATGGATTTTTTGGAGAGATCAATCGGTCGAATTGTACACTCACAAAACTCGACCGACCGACTCACTGAACAAAAGTGATTTTAGATCATTGGTCGAGTTTCCTAAAACATACTCGACCGTTAGTTTGAAAATTGGCTTTGTCATTTAATGGATCGATCGAGTTACCTTTATTAGAACTCGACAAAATGTACTGCACAGAAAATGTAGAAAAAGTGATTATAACCATTGGTGAGTTGTTTAGAGTGAGAATAGATCTGTTGCAACTTGGAAAATGGCTATATTTCACCCTTAAGTGATCTCAAACTCAAGAGAACACCCCCAGATATAAATAGGACCCTTGGAGTTCATTCCTAGTTTGTTCATACATGCTATTCTAAGTCCTTGCTATAGTTGAGTGTGTTGCTACTCCTTGAGCCCCTTTCTCTCTCTAGTTTACACTTAATTTTGTGATTATGAGTGAAATAGGCCAGTTGTAATAGAGATACTTCCTTATTCTTGTAAATCTCTCATTCCATTTCATCTTCCCTACCCCTTTCCTCAATGAAGCAAAGGTGAAGCAAGCTACTCAGAGTGAAGGTGGAGTTATTGCTATTCTTCCTCAAGGTTGAAGAAGAGGTGAAGATCTTCTCCAGGTGAAGGAGAAGTCAAAGGCTGAAGATCCAAGAAGAGTGGGTAATCCCTTGTAGGCTAAAGACTTATGCAAGAGTAGGTAAGTCCTTGGAAGAAGGCAGAAGACTTTTGCAAAGTGGGTAAGTCCTTGGTAAGGTGGAAGACTCTTTGTATTTGATAGGTAAGTCCTTTGGTGGTCTTGTGTTGTAACTCTTATTGGTGAATATATAGAGAAAAACACTTGCAATGACCTAGAGGTTGACCCCTCTAGATAGTGGACTGACTCTCTCCTAGTTTGGAGAGTGGAACCAATATAAACAACCTTGTAAAGTGCTTGTTCCATTTTCTCTCATCCTTTCTATGCTTGTTAGTTAGAACTTCAAATTGCACTTAAGCTATAGGTTTTGATTGATATAATTTGAAGGTATAATCTATCTTGTGAGAATTTTTGAAGCTGTATGCATCCCCCTCTAGAGCCCTAGATCCAACAAGTCCAAGGTTATTTTAGTGTTGAATGAGAAGTTGGACTAGTTTGCTAAGAAGTTGTGTGCTAAAGATGGAAATATTTCAGAAGAGGAAGATGATGAGTGAAAGTTTGCATGACAACGACAACAATATAGGAATAAAGAATACTCTTAGTGGAAGGATCCTATGTTCTCCTGGAAGGATCCCAATAATTTCCAACAAGACCCGTCCTAGGCACAATAGACTAAGGCACAATAGGTTGTTGGTCAACAACAGGACATGGGTCCTAGTAGAATTCACCGCATTGAATAGATGTTGAGGAAATTTGTAAATTAAAATGAAGTTCTTATCAGCTAGAATAAAAAAGAACTATAGAACCAAGGAGCATAGATCCACAATATAAAAACACATATTTCTGAAAATGCAGTGGAAGTAGCTTCCTTGAAGAAGCCATCACAACAACAGTTTCTAGCAAACACTAATGAATCTTCTAGACATCAATAGGTCAAGGTGATTTTACTCAGCAGTGGACGAAAATTGCTAAATGAAAAACCATCTAGTTTAGATGTAGGAGAGGCCACATGTGATAAATACAAGTCAATGTCTATAGATACAATGGAACGATATATTGCAGTAGAGGAAAATACAGTTGATGAAAAGGTTGACGAGATAGAGGGAAAAAAGAAAAAAGCCATATAGCCCATATCATCAAAGGAAAGTGGTAAAGTTGGTTCCCTTTCCAAATAGTCTGAAAGAAACCAAGGCGGATCAACAATTTTAGAAAATTCTAGACAACTTCAGAAAATTGCATGTTAATATCACCTTGATTGATGCAATCAAGTAGATCTCTTCATATGAAAAATTTATAAAGGATCTAATCAACAAGAAGATGGGGATAGATGATTTCTAGGTGGTAGTTCTAAAGGAGAAAGTCAGTTCTTTTATGCTGGGTACATTGCCACCAAAAAGATAGGATCTGGGCTATTTTAATAAATCTTGTTTTATTGGGAAAATTATATTTGGAGAGGCCTTATGTGACTCAGGGGCTAGCATCAATCTTATGCCCTTGATCACTTTCTAAAAACTAGGTCTATAGGAGTCCAGAAAGAGAAATATGACTATTCATCTAGCAGACAACTAAGTGGTGAGGCCTTAGGGTATTTGTGAGGATGTTCTTGTCAAAGTGGACAAGTTTGTATTTCCAACAAACTTTATTATCATGGAGATCCAAGATGAGCAAGGCAACAAGCTATGATTGGGGAGTCCCTTCAAAACTACAACTGATATGATTTTAGAAATTGGTAGAGGGATACTAACATTGGGTAACAGAGAAGGGTGATTTGAAATTTTTATGCCTTAACTTATACAGACTGCCAAAGCTAAGGCATAGTGTCTGTTATGACCGTATCTAAGCTTAATTGGTAAACTAGGGTTTACCTGGATGATTATATGCTTAATTGGATTGATCATTTCTTAAATATAATTAATGATGATAATTCAATTATGATGTTTTAAACCTAATAAGAACGTTAAGTGTTCTATTGTTTGAGAAATTAGGGTTTGAGAAATGTAAACCCTAATCAGCAAAAATTAGGGTTTACTCAGATGATTGTAAGCTTAATTAAGTTGATCATTGTTTGAACCTTGATTAATGATGGTAATTAAGTTTTTTTTTTTTTAAATATAACAAAAAGGTTTAATCATACTTTGATCTACATAAATAGGGTTAGCATTTGAAAACCCTAATCGACCCAAATTAGGGTTTTGATAGTACATGAATATGGAATTTGGTCACGATAGCAGCGTGGTAAATGATTTTTCATATTTTATACAAATTTTGTATTTAACGTAATTTTGGATATGATATGTATAACTAGATCATGCATATTGGAGGAAAATTTCACAATTTTGGAGTGTTCTTTGAATGTGGTTCTCGATCAAACTATACTTTGACAAAAATGCTGACAAAGTGCTTTTCAGAAGTGTAGTGTTTTATTTTTAATTATTTATTAGAAACTTCAAATGATCTAAAATTTTAAATTGGGACCTGAAACTAAATCATAAACAACATTTAAAATTTTAATAATTTTTGGATGCGTTTAGGCCTTATCAATAGACGAATTATAGTAACTAACATTTCTACAGAATTCTGGATAATAGTGCACTATTCGATTTTTATTTATTTAATGGGAACTTGGAATGATATAAAATTTAATGTGATTCTTATTACCTCATATATACACAACATGATAAATTATAATAATTTTTAGAGAAGGTTTGATCTCTAAAATACACGAATTATAGAAACCTTTTTATGACAGAAAATTCAGTTGAAATAAGAAAAAGTATAGTGAGGGGTCAATGTGCAATTGACCCAAGCAGCTCAATTTCTCTATATGGTCAATCTAACACACAAGAAGCTCTCATAATTCGTGATTAAAACTAGAGAAACAAAATCCTAGAGAGAGAGGGAGAGTTAGGGCTTGAGAGGAGAAATTGATGGAAATGCTTACTTAGGGTTTTGCGGTCTGAGCAATGATGAAATCATGTAAGTTTAGCTTCTTTGGATATAGTTGCATGGTGAATCTTCTATCACATGTCAAAATTCCTTCGCTCCCCTGTTTGGATTCTAAATCATATCAAATCAAGTCCTTTTCTCACTCTTTCTTCATAATGCCTCATTTTTAGGGTTTCCGAGTTGAAAGGAAGAGGAATTGGGTGAATTGTTAGGGACTTAATATGAGATCGATATTTTTAGGGATGAGCTACGTTTTTAAGATGTTTTAACACCTTAGTGTGAGTGGGAACTTCCTTTAAATAGTATATTGCATGAAAATTGGTTAATTCATCCATAATCTTTAATTACTAGTATGCGACTACTAACCCTGAATTGTCAATTTGTTCTAAGTTGTTGCAAATTGATATGAAATGGATTCTTCCTCTATTTGGATGAAGTTATCATGATAATATTATATTAGAAATCTATACAATACATCCTAATGAGAATTCCCTAAGTTTTCGCAGAGGTTATAAGAGTAAACTGAAATATAGGGAATTTGTCTATGACTGAAATTTGTTGTATAAGTAAATAGAGAAAATTACTTATCTAGACCCCCTTGGTTATGAATGATTATTTATCTAAATTGATAGTACATATATGTCAAATACTATCTTGGATTTCATTCAAAGTGAATAGTATTTGTTTGATATCTCAGTAAAGAGGGTGAAACGCTAGATGTGAGGAAAGTTGGATATTTGCGAATAGATATCGTGAAATCCATTTGAAGGGATTTTCTTGACATGATAGACTTTTTTTATTCAATGTTATTATTGATGAATGATATCCCAGTGAATGGCATGGAAACCCAAATTCAACTCAATTCCAAGGTTTCATACATATATTGATTTTATATGATTTGTTGATAGTAGTCTTTATTCAATGAATGTTTATGTCACATGAAATATTTATGGGAGCCATGTGAATAAGTTGTTGCCTAGTGAGAGGTGACAGGATGTGTGATGACCTTGTGAGCCATGAAAATACTTGTACAACCAGTGAAATGAATACCTTGGTCTATGGACCTACATGTAATGGTTACCTATTACAGAGGTAACAATGCTATGTGATGATCTAAGGGTTTGAATACCCATATCCAGTAATCATGATAATGATGTGAAGGGATGAAAATTCCCTGTAATTTGATAAGGGATTGAGATCCCATGTATCATGTGTTTTAAAGATTTGAAAAGTACGTGATAGATGTATTACACCTTTATTTGTAGCATTTGTTGTGATTAAATGAAACCCTAAGGGTAGGGTGTTCAATGAATCAAGTATTGTGATATCAATGTTCTCAGTTATTATTAATAATTCTTGTCATGATAAGTAATTAACACTTTATTGTGTTATGAGATGCACAACTCAAGATTTGGGTTGATATGCACATTCTTTGAGAAATTATAGATAAGTTGCATGTGCTACTGATGATTACTCATATCTCAAGTAATTAAATCTTATCAGTGTAATAAGATGATAAATTGCATGATTCTAGTGTGTATGTGCCTAGTGGACATGTAATTTGTTTACTTAAGAATTTTAGTCTGCCTGCATGTATAATATGTTGATCACTCAGTATATTACAATGTTTTTGAGCATATTTCTATGTAAGGTCTAGAATGATATTCATGTTTTGATTTTCTAGGAATAATAAAATAGTAGACTTAAGGGCCCTGACACCGTAGAATCCCTATGCGAGGTCTGCGCCTTAGGGATGAAACGACCTACCCTGGCAGTGCGTCCAATATACGGGGGTCGAAACGCACCCACAGAGCGTGCGGGAAGACGAAGCCCTTGAGGAAGTCTCCTAAGAGAAGATAGGTTACCCAACACGAAACAAAGATCCCAGTGGTAACCCAGAGGTACCCACAGAGCATACCAAGATGATGCCCACAGAGCGTCTCAGACTCTCCGCCTGTGTGCTCAGGTTAGAGGAGGAGTCTAGTTTAGGCTAGAGAGACATTTCTCTATTGTAGACCAGGTAAGTAGTCAGACTTAGCATTTCCCGAGTGTGTCTGCTAAGTCTTGTACGGTGTGATCGTAGTGCACTACGAGTCATCATATGTAGAGTACAATGCATATGATCAGAGCGTAATAAAATCAATGAGAGGTCAAACAAGTGTGTATAGTTATTAAATTATTCTTTGTTTGTTTTTGAATTATTAGTTCTCTTTATGATCAATCAAGCATTTCATATATTGATTCACTCTTATAGATATTTAGAGTATCCTGCCATATTTATGATTGTCAATTATTAGACTCTTTAAAGCTTACTGATGTTATAATTGATATCAGTTGCTCAAAAGTATATATGTAATTATATCAGTGTTTTAGACTATTTCTTTGAAATACTCATTCACCGAGCAAGTAGGCTTATCCCTCTACTCAAATTTTTTTAGAGAAATCACATGTATAGTTATTCAATTATTCTTTGTATGTTTCTGAATTATTAGTTCTATTTATGATCAATCATGCATTTCATATATTGATTCACTCTTATATATATTTAGAGTATCTTGCCATATTTATGATTGTCAATTGTTAGACTCTTTAAAGATTACTGATGTTATAATTGATATCAGTTGCTCAAAAGTATATCTGTAATTATATCAATGTTTTAGACTATTTCTTTGAAGTACTCATTCATTGAGCGAGTAGGCTGATCCCTCTACTCAAAATTTTTAGGGAAATCACATGGACTTGAAGAAAATATCATTGCATCAGAGTAGATCTGCCACAAGAGTTAAGTCTGAGTATAGTTAAGTTCAGTCGGTCCCTATCACTCTAGGTACTTGTATAGATGTGAGAGAGTTGTAAATGATGTTTTGTATGTTTGTTTCCTTAATAAGAGAGAATGAAAATGATTGTCATGTCGTATGTACATGAAAGTGTGAGAAACATAATGAATGTATGAATGTGTATCATTAATGCTGAGATCACATTAGAGAAATAAAAGTTTAATTCCCTTATAAAGTTAGTTTATGTGGTTCAATGCGAGAAAATAAAGAGTTTGAAAAAGAAGAAAAAGTTAAGGGTGATATTTGTATTACGTTAAATCCTCAATTTATACCCTAATCTCATGATTAGTGGTAATTGTGAGATCGGGGTGTAACAACTTGGTATCATAGCTTATGCTGAGTCGTCAGGGACCAATAAGGTAGTAAGTTAGAGTCATAAGTGTGGCAGATAGGAGATGTTATGATGTTATCTCTAGGGATTTGAATATTTGGATATCCTGGCCTGGTATCTGAGTACTTGGATCAACCAGTATCAAGCTACTTTGTCTATTATTTCATGTATACCCTGGCCAGGTATACAGTGGAAGGAAGGGCTAGAGAGGAACCCTAGAAATATTAGGGTTATAAACAAGATAAGTAACATGAATTAAGAGCATAAATATTAAATGAGATAAAACTTTCATTTCATATTGTTGTTTTATTGGAGATTAATAGAAAAACTCTTATATGTTTGAATTTAGATATTCAATATTTTGAAATATACATGGGTCTTTAAGATTTGTTGTACACTATGTAGTTATAGCATTTATTGATTACATTCTTTGTATCAAGTAGACTAGAAATAATCTTTGAATGAGATTTCCTAAGTGGATAAGTTTTCTTCCACACATTTGAGATGAATAGGAGTTGAGTAATCCTGAGTAGCTCTTGGCTTCAGGACTGTAGGGTCAGCTTGGTCCGGCTAGCAGGATGCATTACTGGGATCTAATGACTCCTATTAGTAACATAACAAGAGTAAATTCTAGATAGATTAGATCCAAATTCTAGTATAAATGTATATACACTAAGATTTTGAAGTATAAGGGAAAGAATGGGATAACTAAGAATCAGTTGGAACTGATATCTGAGATCCAACTTTGAGGCCTAATATGAGAAACCCTTAATCAGGAATAAAGGATCACAACATAAGATTCTGATTAAGTTTAATCATTAGTATTATATGAACTCTAAATATGAAATATGGAAAAGATATGATAAAATTATGTAAGGGGCCAAGATAGTAAGAATAAATCATGAGGAATGGATTATATAACCGAGTACAATGTTTTTATGTACTCCAAAGCAAAGGGGAAATAGAAGAAAAGAGTTAAGTATTCGATAAGTACATAGAAGCAAAGAGTCTTCAGAAAAGTTAAAGCGAAGAGAACTAGATGAGCATGTAAATCATAAAACTAGGATAAGAAACTTAGTTGAAACAAAGAGAAATTTTGGAAATAATGAGCTTGATTAAGGAATGAGGGTTATGATATAATTGAGAGCATGGAATGTATACCTTTATTATAAAGTTTAATAAATTCATCCTTACTTCCTTTGGATTCTAAGTCTCAAAATCATCTTCTCTTTCATATCTTCCTTAATGAGAGCTATGTGGGAATGAAGTGATAAGAAAATGAATCATATATGATGCATAACCACCATGGTAGAGACAACTAGTGAATGTAATAATGACATACAATATGATGATGAAACCCTAGCAGGGTAAATTGAGAATGTAATCTATCTGAATGGCCAAGTATGAGAAAGGAAATTCAATTGATAAGATAAATAAGACTTTAGTAAAACTTATGAGATCAAAAGTTTGAATTTCAAATTAAGGGAGCAAAGTCACATCACAATAACGTCATGCTTCTGATAAGGACCAAACCCTAGAATGTTTAGAGTTATAGTAGTTCAAGGGATGTCACTAGTGATTTGGCCTTGAATACTAGCATCTCTATAAAACATGATCATGAGATTTACACTATGAGAAGTAAACTTGCACTGATAGTAATCCAGGGTTTAAAGTTAGCTAATCTGAAAGGTAAATAAACAATATGGAAATTATTCGAAGTAAAGAGTAAGATATAAATTTGAAATGTAACAAGTGTGTTTTGAAAAAATAGGAGAAAAACAATACGAGTGAAGTGCGATATGAGATAAATTCTTGCAGTGATAGCAAGAATGATGAATAATCTATTCATACCTTATATGTTTCAATTTTAGGGCTGTTTAATATACATGATTAAAATGAGAAGGATAAGTAGAAAAAAGTAAGTAGAATGAATGAGAAGAGAGATCAGAGAAAATCATGGTTTTTTTAATATGTGAATTTGATTTTAGAAGCATAATTTGTTGAAGGTATATTAAGGGATGTAAATTGGTTCTACGTATGATTTCAGTGTACATGTACAAGCAATATGTTAATTTCAGGTGTCTGATAGTTGTAGTCACTCATACCAGTAATCCATCTTAATATTGTACAATTGTTGTATTCTACTATGGTTTAAATGATGACAAAACAAATGGAGGGTTACCCTGAATAAGGTAGTCTTACCTATTCACTCAAATGAATAGAAGGGGTGATAACCAATTTGTATTGATATGTAAACCAAATAAGGTATAGCTTGTCATACCTAGCTTTAATATAACTAAGTGATGATAATTGGGTATGAATAGTCCTTGAATGTCTAATACAATCAGGGAGTACTCTGTTACTTTTGTTGAAACCTTAGTATGCTATAACCCAAATGGTTACACCTTGAATTATGCATGGGTTCATATTTGAGAATAATATGGAATGTGATGGTAATGATTCACCTTATGCATCCATGATCCAAGGGGATGTCATGAGTAGTAATGTCCATTTGTTGTTGAATCTGGTCTTTTAACTCAAGACTATTTTGCTATTTGAGTAGCACAATAGTAAAATTCAAAAGGTCATAGTGAACTCTCTTTTTTGACTTAGAGGTAATACATAACAATAGTACATATTGAGCCGTATGAATTGAGATAGTGGGATTGGATTATCAATGTTGAGGTAACACCTCAAGAATATGAAAATATTGAAATGGTTGTTTCTCTCTCTATCCTATGATTGATTGTGGCATAGATAATTTGTTTGTTATCATTGGAAACTATATCAAACATGTTGTTATTTAGTAAAGGAATAAAGGACTTAATGTTGAAAACTGAATTCAAGTATGAAATACAAGAATATAATGACATGTAAGATTTCAGAAGCTTGAAATAAACCTTGAATGTACTTTACTTGCATATTTATGTTTCGGGGATGAAACCTTTTTATGGGAGGGAGAATTGTTATGACCGCATCTGAGCTTAATTGGTAAACTAGGATTTACCTGGATGATTATATGCTTGATTGGATTGATCATTTCTTAAATCTAATCAATGATGATAATTCACTTATGATGTTTTATTACTAATAAGAATGTTAAGTGTTCTATTGTTTGAGAAATGTAAACCTTAATCGACAAAAATTAGGGTCTACTTGTATGATTGTATGCTTAATTAAGTTGATCATTGTTTGAACCTTGATTAATGATGGTAATTAAGTTTTTATGTTTTAAATACAACAAGAAGGTTTAATCATACTTTGATCCACATAATTAGGGTTAACATTTGAAAACCCTAATCGACCCAAATTAGGGTTTTGATAGTACATGAATATGGAATTTGGTCAGGATAGTAGTGTGGTAAATGATTTTTCGTATTTTATAAAAATTGTTTATTTAATTGAATTTTGGATATGATATGGATAACTAAATCATGCATATTGGAGAAAAACTTCAGAATTTTTTAGTGTTCTTTGAATGTGGTTCTCGGTCGAACTATACTTCGACCAAAATACTGACAGAGTGCTTTTTAGTAGCATAGTATTTTATTTTTAGTTATTTATTGGTAAATCCAAATGATCTGAAATTTTAACTGCAGATCTAAAACTCAATCATAAATAACATGTAAAATTGTCATAATTTTTGGATGCATTTAAACCTTATTAGTAGAAGTATTAAAGTAACTAACATTTCTGTAGAATTCTAGATGGTAGTTCACTATTCGAATTTTAATTATTTAATGAGAGTTTGGAATGATCTCAAATTTTAAATAAATCTTAGTACCTCAATTATACACAACATTATAATTTATAATAATTTTTAGAGAAGATTTGATCTCTTAAATACACGAATTATAGAAACCTTTTTATGACAGAAAATTCAGTTGAAATAAGAAAACGTATAGTGAGGGGTCAATGTGCAATTGACCCAAGCAGCTCAATTAATCTATATGGTCAGGCTAACACACAAGAAGATCTCATAATTTGTGATTCAAACCAGAGAAATGATATCCTAGAGAGAGAGGGAGAGTTAGGGCTTGAGAGGAGAAATTGATGGAGATGCTGACCTAGGGTTTTGCGGTCTGAGGAATGATGACATCATATAAGTTTAGCTTCTTTGGATATAGTTTCATGGTGAATCTTCTCTCACATGTCAAAATTTCGTCCCTCCCCTGTTTGGATTCGAAATCATATAAAATCAAGTCATTTTCTCACTCTTTCTTCAGAATCCCTTATTTTTAGGGTTTCCGAGTTGAAAGGAAGAGGAATTGGGTGAATTGCTAGGGATTTGATATGAGATTGAGATTTTTAAGGATGAAATACGTTTTTAAGGTGTTTTCACACCTTAGTGTGAGTGGTAACTTCCTTTAAACAGTGTATTGCACAAAAATTGGTTAATTCATCCATAATCTTTAATTCCTAGTATGCGACTACAAACCCTGAATTGTCTATTTGGTCTCAGTTGTTGCAAATTGATATGAAATAGATTATTCCTATATTTTGATGAAGTTTAGATGCTATGATCACATTAGAAATGTATACAATACATCCTAATGAGAATTCCCTAAGTTTTCACAGAGGTTATAAGAGTAAACTGAAATATAGGGAATTTGTCTATGACTGAAATGTGCTGTATAAGTAAATAGAGAAATGTACTTATCTAGATACCTTTGGTTATGAATGATTGCTTATCTAAATTCATAGTACATATATGTCAGATACTATATTGTATTTCATTCAAAGTGAATAGTGTTTGTTTGATATCTCAGTAAAGAGGGTGAAACCCTAGATGCGAGGAAAGTTGGATATTTGTGAATAGATATCGTGAAATCTATTTGAAGGGATTTTCTTAACACTATAGACTTTATTTATTCAATGTTATTATTGATGCATGATATCCTAGTGAATGGCATAGAAACCCAAATTCAACTCAGTTCCAAGGTTTCATACATATATTGATTTTATATGATTTGTTGATATTAGTCTTTATTCAATGAATGTTTATGTCGCATGAAATCTTTATGGGAGCCATGTGAATATGTTGTTGCCTAGTGAGAGGTGACAAGATGTGTGATGATCGATAGTGTAAGACCAAGCCTGACTGTTGGACTACCCTAGCGTCTGGCTCCGGCGATTTTGGGCGATCGTGAGGCGGATACCGTGGCTCCGCCGCTGCCTCACCCCAGTGGGACACTCCGTCCGCTGGGGGCTACCAACCCTCTGGGACCAGTCGTTCACCGGCGGCGGGCGCTGTCCCAATCTTGGTTAGGCACCCCGCCTACCGAGATCTACCCCCGTGGTTCTTTCCGTCGACGATCAGGGTGAGATGCTACCCTCTCCGTTCATGAGAAGGCTCACGCGGCAGAGCGCCATGTTGGCGAGACAAGCCGTCCAAGATAGAAGAGAAGGTTTTGCGATGACAGCCATACCTCCAGATACCGTAATCCAGGACATCCGGCACGTCCTTCGTTCACCAACCCCGGTGACCAATCCGATGGAACCAGAGGGCGGCCGCGAAGTGGGGGCTGTTGTCGTGCAGGTTCAAGGTTCTGCTAGTTCGGCTGTCAACCCTAGCGAGGATACAGTGCCGACGAGGGATGCTTCAACCGAGAAGACGGGTTCCGGAGATCACGATGCGACTGCACGACCCTTCCATGGCGTTTCGTCTACCGCAAGGTCAGGAGGACAGATTAGTAGCCGTCTGGAAGAGGAGGGAGGACAGAGACCTCGGGAGACCCGTAGCAGCGACGACGTGCTGGTCTGAAACCCCAGATCGGCTGTCACAAACCGCGATCCTAGAAGACCATCTCCAGTGCAATGGGAGATAGGGGTACCAAAGAACACGTGCTACAGATGCTTGGGGAAAGGACATTGGCAGTCCCAATGTCAAAACGCCATTGTTTGTTACAAGTGCAGAAGACCGGGTCATGTTGCTAGGCGATGTACCTTCGTCCCTCGTCCTCAACCACCCAACATCTTCTCCATGGAGGATTTCCCGGCGATGAGAACTGGCGTTCCGGCTCGAGGTGGACCTCAACATGTTCCCAAAAGAGTTGCAGTCAATCTCGGACCTGATACAGAAGAAAGGAAGAATAGAGCCGTGGCTCTTGGTCGTGCTGTGGAGATAGCTTGGCAGTCCGGTACTACCTGGGAGGCTTTGGGTCCTATGTTGCAGAAGATGTGGCCGCACGCGACAGATATTTATCGTCATGCTCGTAGCAAAGTTGTTGCCTTCTTTGAATCTAAGGAGCTAGCGATGGATGCTTGTAAAGATGGTAGCTTCCAGTTTCAAAACATCAGAGTTACCCTCAAATCCTTGGAGGACGGTGAGCCTTGCTCCAAGAAGGAAGCTTTATGGTTCTGGATCGCAAATCTTCCTATTGTCTGTCGTGATGATGATGCCATTGATAGTATTGTTAACAGCTTTGGCAGATTGGTCCTTGTTTCGGACTGGATGCGTAACCACGATGACATTTCTGGTATCTTGGTCCTTGTTGAAGCCTTCAGAGAGGATGTACCACAATATGTGGCCCTTACTTATGGCGATCGGAGGTCGGATGTGATGTTGCAGATGGTAGCAAGAGGGAGTCCTAGATCATCCCTTTTCTCACGCACTGAGATTGGCGAGGAGCTAGGTATTCCTATGGAAGCTCTCTCTATCCATAGAACAGCTTACGTAAATGAGGCACCACAGACGGAGGTTCCTGAGAATACAGCCGTTCTCACTGAGTTAGAAAAGAGGGATGAGCAGCCGCTGATTGCCGTTGAAGATAAGCCAGCTAGTGAAGAAGAAAACCAGCAGCAACGTGAGGCACAACACAATAGAGTCGTGTTCGATGATGAAGGGAATAGGGTCCGTTTACAGCTGAGCAGTGTTCGGGATTTCATTCACCTAGGCGATGGGAGTTCACGGGCAGGCCATAATGGCATCAGACGTCGGCCAAGTTTTGCGTGTGAAGAGGGGCCTTCTTCTCAGTTTGATAGTCGAGTACATGGGCAGCGATTTCATGGACACAGAAGACGTTTATCAGAAGGCGAGACCCCGTTCTCGGATGATGACTGGATTGACAGAGACAGTGATGTTTGCCGTGGAGGCTGCTAGCCGTAGTATCATCCTTGTTTCTTCTCTATGGACTCCAAAATCTTATTCTGGAATATTAGAGGAGCGGCGAACAACAAAACTAGAAGAGTCCTGGGCAGACTTTGTAGAAGACACTCCCCGAAGATTGTTTGCATTGCTGAACCTTTCCTACATGCTCTTATTGCGGAGGAGCTTCTTGATATTGTTAGGCTTGACTGGACTTCCAGTAATGAGGAGGAAGGTGGTAAGCTCTGGCTTTACGTTGATAATGAGCTAAACCCCACTGTGGTCCGGAAGAATAGACATCATATTACTCTTAAGCTCAATGTGGCGGACAATCCTGCTTTCTTTGTTACTTTGGTTTACGCGAGCTGCAATCATGTGTCTAGAAGGAATCTCTGGGAGGACATCAACGATCTTTCTCATATGATGGGTGATGAGGCATGGCTGATTACAGGTGATTTTAATACCATCAGAGATAATGCTGAAAAAAGAGGGGGTCTTGACAGAAGCTTCCAAGATATCACGGAGTTCAATTCTTTCATTCATGATGTTAATATGAGGGAGGTTCCTTATGAGGGCAGCAAGTACACCTGGGTTGACAAGCAGTACGGAACCCCTACTATCTGGGAGAGGCTGGACAGATCTTTTTTCAATGAAGCTTGGTGTAATTTTTTTCCTAATGCTTTATCCTCTCACCTTACCCGGTACAGGGTCTCTGATCACTGCCCGATTCTTTACCAGCCTGGGACTTTGAGAAACTGCAGAGGCCGTAGATCCTTTTCTTTTATGCAGATGTGGCTGAGCCATGAGAGTTGTCGTAATCTTATCAATGAGACATGGGATTTGGTTTCGTGGGGGAACCCGTCCGAGTCTTTCTTTTTCAAGATCAAGATGGTCAGAGAAGCCCTTAAGACGTGGAGCAAGCAGACTTATGGTGATATTGAGCAGAGGAAAAAAGATCTGGAAGACATTGTACACACTACCCAGATTGCTTATGATGATAATCCTTCGTTAGAAAATGAAACAAATCTCAGACAAGCGGAATATGAGCTTCAGAAGGTCCTGGATACTGAGGAAAACATCTGGAAAGAGAAGTCTCGTATTAGCTGGCTCAATGAAGGCGAAAGGAACACTAGATTCTATCATGCTATCGTGAAGGCTAAGAGGAAGCATAACAGTGTTCGTAGCTTGTTGATGGACGATGGTTCGTATTTGGATGACCCCCGTGAGATTGCAAATCTAGCTGCTGTGCATTACAGAGACTTCTATAGTGACTGCTCCACGTACGATGATGATGTCCTTGATGAGATGTTGCAGGCTATTCCAGAGATGATTTCTATGGATGATAACAGCTCCCTCACTGCTATTCCTATGGAGGATGAGGTCCGTGCTGCCCTTGCTCAAATGGACACGCACACTGCCCCGGACCCTGACGGTTTCACAGTTCCTTTCTACACTGCTATGTGGGATACCATTAAGAAAGACTTCATGTTGTTGACTGAGATGTTCTTTACTGGCCGTGTTTGTCACCGGAGTCTCTATAGCTGCAGAATCCTTCTTGTTCCGAAGGTCGAGAATCCTAAAAAGATTGATAAAGACTTCCGTCCTATCTCCATTGAAAACGTTTCCTTGCGTATTCTTGCTAGAGTTGTTAGTAACCGCATGGCCAAGTTGATGCCTTCTATTATTTCTGAGGAGCAGGCGGCCTTCATTCATGGCAGGGAGATAACTCATCACATCAGGATGACCAAGGAGTTAATGCATGATATTCACAAGGGCGGACAGCAGCCTAACGTCATGATCAAGCTAGATATGTCGAAAGCTTTTGACAGGGTTGAATGGCCAATTCTCAAGAAGATTTTGATGAGATTTGGGTTCTCAGATGATTTCTGCAAGTTGTGTCTTAGTTTCTTCTCTAATGCGTGGGCTACGGTCTCCATCGGGGGTGAGTATGATGGTTTCTTTCCCATGCTCAGAGGCCTCAAACAAGGGAATGCAATCTCCCCCTTCCTGTTTATCATTTATGAAGAGCTTCTTAGTAGATACATCCATCACATTGATCATGTTCACAAGTTGGAAAGATTCCGCACTCGTGGCAACGGCTCTGCTCCTCTGTTTCTCCTCTATGCGGATGATGTGGTGATGTTCCTTAATGCTCATCCTGACACTTTGCAGTGTGTACATCAGATTATGAAGGCTTATGAAGCAGCTTCTGCACAGAAGATCAATCGTGCCAAATCGATTTGTACTGTGGGCAGCAAAAGTGATGCTACCATCTCCAGCATTGCGCACACTCTTGAGATTGATACTACTGCGGATTCGTTTCTATATCTGGGAGTCAACATTAGAATGGGTAGATATGCTCTTAATGATTTTGAGGGGCTGTTTCAGAAGATTAGACAGAAGGTGGCATCCTGGAAGTCGAGGCTCCTCTCTTTTGCTGGTCGGAAGTTGCTCATTGCACATGTCCTCTCGTCGACGACTGTTCATACTGCTGCTGCCATTGGTATTCCTTGTGGAGTCTCGGATCATATTGACGCTATCCTTGCTCGGTTTCTTTGGGCAGATAGAGAGAATAACCATCGTAAGGCATGGATTGGCTGGAACAAGATTGCAAAGCCTGTGGAGTATGGCGGTTTGGGCCTTCATAATACAAGAATTGTTGACAAAGCTTTCATGGCTAAAGCGTGCTGGGAGATTTTAGCAAAGAACACGATTTGGGCAAGATTCTGTAGAGAGAAATATGCGAGTAGGCCGCATAGTAGATCTGAGTTTTATCTGCACAATGTTAGATACAGTAGTTCTGCTTCTTCTTACTGGAAACATCTTTGGAATCTGTTCCCTACGATTCTTCCTTTCTGTAGATGGAGAGTTGGGAAAGGACTCATCTCTTTTTGGGACTCCCTCTAGTGTGATGAAAGACTCTTTGATCATGCCTTGCATACCAGTGATCGCAACCATCATTTCCTTGTTCGTGACTTCTGGATCCAAAACGAAGGTTGGGACTGGTCTTCTTTGAGGCAGCTTCTCAATGAGGATGGTATTTATCTGATCAAGAAAGCCGACCAGCAGTTAAATGAGGATGATGATATGCTTGTTTGGTGTCCGGAGGTGACAGGTATGTTCTCTATCAAATCTGTGAAGAAGATATTGACTATGAATCAAAATGATGCCCCATCTGCCGTTCAGAAGATTTGGCACCTAGATGCGCCCAAGGCTTGCACGCTCATTTGGAAGCTTTCTCATAGAGCTCTTCCTACTGATGACAACATTATTAGGTGCCATATTCCTTTTTCTTCTAGATGTGAGTGCTGCGATGACCCCAATTCTGAAGATATGGATCACCTTTTCTTCCACAGCTGCCTTGCTTCTGCTTTCTGGAACAAGTTCTCTCTTCTTATTGCTAGAACCCGGCCTCATAATACAGCTGAGCTTTTATCTATCTATTCGCGGGGGAGATCTTCCATTGTTATGGAGTGGATTGCAGCTTGCCTTGCTACGCTTATTCCTTTTTACATTTGGAGATGGAGATGTCGTGCTAGATATGATGGCTATAAGGCGCCCTTTGCCCATGATATGAACTGCTTGATTGCACATCTCAACACCATGTTGAAAAAGAGATGGTTCCGCGCCCTCGCCCAACCAGAAGAACATAGGCGCCTAAATCATCACGGTATTGATGACCCTAACTATGCTCTTAGGGAGGTTCACCTTTTGAGATGGATGACCCCTGACCTCAATTCCTTGAAGATGAACATCACGGTCGGTAGGAGTAGAGACTCTTCCGGTCACCACAGGTGGTGGATGGCTAGTATCACCAGGAATCACCGGGCTGCTATCTGTCAGATTGCTAGAGCATGGTTAACTGCAAATGATCATCTTTCTGCTTCCCTTCAAGCTTGTGCAGTTGGGTTAAAGCTGGCTGAGAACCAATCCTTGCGGATTGCTGTTTTGGAGATTGATGACGAGCATTCTTATCGCATGCTATGGGGCACTGCCTGTGTTCCTTGGAGGGTTTCTCGTA
The DNA here is from genome assembly GCA_963693085.1 of Alisma plantago-aquatica. Lineage (NCBI taxonomy): Eukaryota > Viridiplantae > Streptophyta > Magnoliopsida > Alismatales > Alismataceae > Alisma > Alisma plantago-aquatica. The sequence continues at coordinate 783,203,860 of OY856413.1, forward strand.
TTGTCAGGGAGATAAAGAGCTACATGGAGGACGAAGGTATTGTTGGTTCGCTTGTTCACAGGGCCATCAATTCTATTCCCAGAGAGATTGGTAAATGGGGAGTCCTCAGTCATGATTTGATTGTGATTTCTGATCCTAGTTGTTTTCCGCCTAGAGTTCGTGGCATGGCTCTTCTTGAGAGGAACGACACTCCCTACGTGGTTTTGAGATTTAAGCATCCTTATTGCTCTGGTTGAATTGTTGCTTCTTTATGTCTTGTTGTCGTCTTGGCTGTTCAGTGCTTTTGCTGGGGTCTCTGTGATGTGAGTCAGTCATGTGGGGGTTTGACCTGCACTTTATAAGCAGGAGCTGTACTTGACGTTTTTTAGCTCACACGAGGAGGGTGAGATGAATAGACGACCTCCTGGCTTAACTAAAAAAAAAAATGAATACCTTGGTCTAAGGACATAGAGGTAACAGTAACCTGTTACAGAGGTAACAATGCTATGTGATGATCTAAGGGTTTGAATACCCAGATCCAATAATCATGATAATGATGTGAAGGGATGAAAATTCCCAGTAATGTGATAAGGGATTGAGATCCCAGGTATCATGTGTTTTAAAGATTTGAAAAGTATGTGATAGATGTATTAGACCTTTCTTTATAGCATTTGTTGTGATTAAATGAAACCCTAAGGGTAGGGTGTTCAATGAATCAAGTATTGTGATATCAATGTTCTCAGTTATTATTAATAATTCTTGTCATGACAAGTAATTAACTCTTACTTGAGTTATGAGATGGAAAACTCAAGATTTGGGTTGATATGCACGTTCTTTGAGAAATTATAGATAAGTTGTAGGTGCTACTGACGATTACTCATATGTCAAGTAATTAACTCTTATCAGTGTAATAAGATGATAAATTGCACGATTCTAGTGTGTATGTGCCAAGTGGACATGTAATTTGTTTATTTAAGAATTTTAGTCTTCCTGCATGTATAATATGTTGATTACTAAGTATAATACAATGTTTTTGAGTATATTTCTCAGTCAGGTCTAGAATGATATTCATGTTGTGATTTTCTAGGAATAATAAAATAATAGACTTAAGGGCCCTAACACCGTAGAATCCCTATGTGAGGTCTGTGCCTTAGGGATGAAACGACCTACCCTGGCGGTGCATCCAGTATACAGGGGTCGAAACGCACCCACTAAGCGTGCGGGGAGATGAAGCCCTTGAGGAAGTATCCTAAGAGAAGACAGGTTACCCAACATGAACTGGAGATCCCAGTGGTAACCCAGAGGTACCCACAGAGCATACCAAGATGAGGCCCACAGAGCCTCTCAGACTCTCCGCCTGTGTGTTCAGGTTAGAGGAGTCTAGTTTAGGCCAGGCAACCATTTTCCTATTGCAGACCAGGAGAGTAGTCAGACTTAGCATTTCCTAGGTGTGTTCGCTAAGTCTTGTACGGTGTGATCGTAGTGCACTATGAGTCATCATATGTAGAGTACACTACATATGATCAGGGTATAATAAAATGAATGAGAGGTCAAACAATTGTGTACAATTATTCAATTATTCTTTGTATGTTTTTGAATTATTAGTTGATCAATCAAGCATTTCATATATTGATTCACTCTTAAAGATATTTAGAGTATCCTGCCATATTTATGATTGTCAATTATTAGACTCTTTAAAGCTTACTGCTTTTATAATTGATATCAGTTTCTCAAAAGTATATATGTAATTATATCAGTGTTTTAGACTATTTCTTTGAAATACTCATTCACTGAGCGAGTAGGCTTATCCCTCTACTCAAATTTTTTTAGAGAAATCACATGTATAGTTATTCAATTATTCTTTGTATGTTTCTGAATTATTAGTTCTCTTTATGATCAATCATGCATTTCTTTGTAGGCTTGAGTCTCCACCTGTGTGCTCAGGTTAGAGGAGTCCAGTTTAGGCCAGAGAGACATTTCCCTGTTGCAGACCAGGAGAGTAGTCAGACTTAGCATTTCACAGGGTGTGTCCACTAAGTCTTGTACGGTGTGATCGTAGTGCACTACGATTCTTCATATGTAGAGTACATTGCATATGATCAGGGCATAATAAAATGAATGAGAGGTCAAACAAATGTGTACAGTTATTGAATTATTCTTTGTATGTGTCTGAATTATTAGTTCTATTTATGATCAATCAAGCATTTCATATATTGATTCACTCTTATAGATATTTAGAGTATCCTGCCATATTTATGATTGTCAATTGTTAGACTCTTTAAAGCTTACTTCTGTTATAATTGATATCAGTTTCTCAAAAGTATATCCATAATTATATCAGTGCTTTAGACTGTTTCTTTGAAGTACTCATTCACTGAGCGAGTAGGCTCACCCCTCTACTCAAAATTTTTAGGGAAATCACATGGACTTGTAGAATATATCATTGCATCAGAGTAGATTTCCCACAAGAGTTAAGTCTGAGTGTAGTCAAGTTCAGTCGGTCCCTGTCACTCTAGGTCCTTGTATATATGTGAGAGAGTTGTAAATGATGTTTTGTATGTTTGTTTCCTTAATAAGAGAGATTGCAAATGATTTCCATGTCATATGTACATGAAAGTGTGAGAAACATAATGAATGTATGAATGTGTATCATTAATGTTGAGATTACATTAGATAAATAAAAGTTTAATTATCTTATAAAGTTAGTTTATGTGGTTCAATGCGAGAAAACAAAGAGTTTGAAAAAGAAGAAAAAGTTAAGGGTGATCTTTGTATTACATTAAATCCTCAATTTATATCCTAATCTCATGATTAGTTATAATTGTGAGATCGGGGTGTAACAGTGTCACATGTTGCAGCAGGTCCAAGATAATGTGTCATTATTTCTGAGGAAGACATTTATTTAGATGGCACATGTGATGACAAAAGTCCACAAGGGCACACTAGTGGTGGACATCTTAGACAACATAAAGGAGATATCCTTAACAAATGTGGTTCAACGTCGTGATGATGAAGAAGATGACTTTTTCCTAGTAACAATTGAGGAGACAACCTCTACTGCTCTTGTTCAAGCACATCTGCAACTGCCTTTAGAAGAATGTCTCATGAATATGGTAGATGATTATACTAGACACTGTTCTTTGTAGGAGTGTGTCTTTCTTCTCAAAACCTTGACATGCTACTATACCAGACATTGAGGATCTGGGACCACCCCCACCACCATGGGTCCCTTCTTTGCTAAGTCCCCTAGATTTAGAGCTGAAGCCATTGCCACCTCACTTGAAGTACATTTTCTTGGTAGCATAGGAGAAACTTTCAGTGATAATATTGACCTCACTAAGCGTTCAAGAACAAGAGCAACTACTTGGGGTTTTAAAGAACCACCATGCTACATTTAGTTGGTCCATGGAAGACATAAAGGGGATCTCCCCTAGTTTCTGTCAACACAAGATTAGAATGGAGGAAGGATCCAAAGCTAGAGTACATCCTCAATGTCGACTCAACCCAATAATGACTAAGGTAGTGAAAAATGAGGTAGTGAAACTTTTATCTATAGGTATTATATATGCAATCTCTAATTTGAACTGGGATAGTCCAACCAAGGTGGTTCCCAAAAAGGGGGGGTATAACATTCACTACTAACTCTAATGATGAGCTAATTTCCACTAGACTAGTGACCGAGTGTCTTGTTTACATAGACTATAGATGTTTGAATGTCACCATGCTAAAAGATCATTTTCCACTCCCTTTTATCGACCAAATTTTAGAGCGGCTTGCCGGCCAATCTCATTTTTATTTCCTTGATGGTTATTCAGGATACAATAAGATTTCTATCAGCCACATGATCAACAGAAGTTGACCTTCACTTGTCCTTATGGAACATTTGTGTATTGCCATATGCCATTTGGTCTTTGCAATGCACCGACCACTTTCCAGCGATGCATGCTTGGCATTTTTTCTAATATGGTAGAACAATGTCTGGAAGTGTTTATGGATGATTTTTCAGTGTATGGGAAGACTTTTGATGATTGCCTTGACAATTTAGACAAGGTATTGCAAAAATGCAAGGACACTCACCTTGTTTTGATTTGGGAAAAGTGTCACATGATGGTGAGTGAAGGAATTTCCCTGGGACACAAGGTGTCCAATGAAGGAATGGAGGTAGGCTTGGTCAAAATAGAGGTGATCTCCAAACTGTCTCCACCATCATCAGTGAAGGGAGTAAGGAGCTTTATACAACACACCAGATTTTACCACCACTTTATCAATGATTTTTCTAAGATTGCTAAACCACTCTCCATGTTATTGGAAAAGGATGTTGAATTTACGTTCGACAAGCGATGTTTGAAATATTTCGAGGCTGGCCACACAAACCAAACCACTACTAGCCTTAACAAGGCACTTTGTCCACACTCACGCGCAAGCCATGATCAACTTCCCGACTGGTTACCCATCCTAGTACTACTCCAAGTTGAGCACACTTAACTTTGGAGTTATTTAGTGATGGGCTCCCTAAAAAGGAGGTGCACCTTGGTGATATGGGTAGTCCAATCATTCCTTATAAGATCATTTTATTCGAGGCCTCAAATCATGGAATGTTACAATCTCCCCCACATAGACTTTTGACATCCTCTTCAAGGCTCAACTATATGGCCTCATAATATCACCCCATTTCAGTGCAGACCCAGAATCACCCATGAACACCCATCTCCTGATCACGAAATACCAGTGCAAGGGTGGCTACGTCAACCATGGATAGCCCTTTCCAACATGCCTCGACCGCACGACACAAGACTGGCATGCCACATGTCCATGTGGGACCCACCTACTGGAGGGGTTATGGCTTTGATACCATTTGTAACACCCGAGCCCACTGCCCAAGGCTCTAGTAGAGTTTCAGGAATGACGACTGGCCCCAAAAACCACCACTAACCTTAACAAGACACTTCGTCTACACCCACACGCAAGCTAGGATAAACTTCTTGACTGGTCACCCATCATAGTTGTAACAACCCTGACCTGGGTTATACTTTAACCCTAGGTGTTGTGATTAAGAAATGTTATTAAATGCTTAATCTCATCTTATGAAAAGTAATTAGGCCTCAAGAGGAACTTATGTTGCAATTCTAGTCCTTTTTGAACATTGTTGAAATCAATGTTTTGTTTGTTTTGGACTAATGTGCAAAATACCCAAGTTGAGGGGTTTAAGTGCAAATTGTGCATTATAATATGTTCCTCATCTGTTTAAGCATCATGAGAGTGAAGATGATGCTGAGGTGTGGCTTATGGAAGCCTGAATACTAAGAAAGAGCTGATAAAGCAATGTATGTGCATGAAAACCCAGTTTTGGTGTAATGTGCAATTTACCCAAAACCTAGGGTGCAATATATAAATTAGCACTACAATAAGGTCCCTAATGTTTCTTGTCATCATTTATAGAAACAAAAATGAGAGGGGAGCCTCATTTGAATTAAGTTGGAGGAGAGAGAATCTTGATATTAAAATAATCAACATTTAATCCTAATTGAAACCCTAATTCGATTTTGGGCAAAAATAAATGTATTAATTAGAGGGACTTAAACCAAAATTAAAATGGTTGGATTCAGATGTATGTGTGAAGTCCTTGAGCTTTGCAAGGACCATGAAAATATCCAAGGGAGTGGATAACTCACATACAATTTTATAAGAAAAAGAAATATCCACTCACATATGGATATTAATATAATATGATTTAAGGTGCTTGATTTTCTTTTCTTTAAATCATGGATAATTGAGAGGGATAAAAGGAGAACAAGATAGCCTCATCCCTAAGGAAGATAAGGGGGAAGAGGCGGCCAAACTTTTGGGATTAAATGAATTTTTATAAGGCACTTTCTCTCTCCTTTAATTTCTTATAAAAAGACCCTTTACAAGCCAAATGGAAGGCTTTTTCGACCCCACTTCTTCTCCTTGCTTGGGAAACGACCAAGGGAGCTTGGGAGGATCAGAATGACGACCCCCAACCTGTTGTTAAGGTTCTTGATCCATTTCACCTTGATTCCATGGTGGAAATCGAAAATAAATTATGGATTTCTTCCTATTTTGATCTCCTCTTCAATTCTAACCATTCCTTTTCACTCAAACCTTGAGGACGAGCCTTGGAATGGTGAAAGGAGTTGCATACACCATTTTTTCCGTGGACATGGAGCTTTGGATCTCAATTGGAGGTGGGTTTTATAACTTGAAACCCTAACTTTGCTATTGCATTCAATTCCATATCAAATAATGATCATTTCTACTTTTACAATAATTGATTCGGTTGATTGATGCAATCTCCAGGGAAATCACAGCAGGTTTTGTGGGTTTATATCTTGATGATGATGGAATCATCATAATAAATCACCTCACCAAATATCAAAGCCAAACGGTTTCATTGAGTTGCTCAAACGGTTTCCCAAACCATTTGGGAGCAAACGATTTCAAACCGTTTAGAAGCAAACAGTTTCACCAAACGGTTTCAAAACCATTTGGGGGAGTTGAACAAGGGTTAACCGTTTGATAATACTGTTCCTAATTATGTTGGTTGATAACCCACCAAATTTTATGGATTAATTACAAATTAATCATGAGTTGAAGGCTAATCAACTAGGCAAACCTAATTGGATTAAGTGCTGATTTTCAACTTCAGTATTTTAACTTTTTGGGGCAAACGGTTTCAAAACTATTTGAGAGGGTAGAGAAAGGGTTGAACGTTTGAGATTCATGTTCCTATTAATGTTGGTTAATGATTCACAAAATTTTATGGATTAATTCCCAAGGAATCATGAGTTGAAGGCTAATCAATTGGGAAAACCCTAATTGCAATTTGTGCTGAAATTCCAATGTGTTGATTTGAGATTTTGGGTGGATTAGCCCAAACGGTTTCAAAACCGTTTGGGGATCACCCAAACGGTCTCAAGACCGTTTGGGGGTCACCCAAGACCATTTGGAGGTCTAGGGTTGGATATGGTTAAGTGATTGAAGGACAAAAGATATGGTGTTAACCCTAATCGGCTAAGTGTTGATTTTGCATTGGAATGAGTTGATGTTTTGGGCTGATTGAACCAAACGGTTTCAAAACCATTTGGGAATCACCCAAACGATCTCAAGACCATTTGGGTATTACCCAAGACCGTTTGGAGGTGTAGGGTTAAGTATGGTTGACCAATTGAAGATCTAAAGGTACCAAATCACTTTACAATTAAGTGCTGATTTGATGATCAACTCAATAGCTCAAACCCTAATGATTTTTCACTAGAATCCAAGGGCTGGATGAGCCAAACGGTCTCAAGACCGTTTGGAGCTCATCCAAATGGTCTCAAGACCGTTTGGAGGTCACCCAAGACCGTTTGGAGGTCTAGGGGTGAGTATGGTTAAGCAATTGATGATCCAATGATACTATGTTAAAGTGTAATCAATTGCTGATTTGGTAATCAATCCAATGATCCAAACCTTAATTGGTTGACTTGGATTTTGATTATGTGATGGGAAAACGGTCCCAAGACCGTTTGGTGGTCATCCAAACGACCTCATGACCGTTTGGGGTCAGGTCATGTTCAATTTGGATGATGGTTCAATGGTTTCAAAGTAACTAATCTTGCATTGATTAGTGTTGAAGGATCATCGATTCCAAACCCTAATTCAATTGATTCAAACCCTAATTGAGGACTAATTGAGGGTCAATTGAGGGTTAAATCAGCTGAAGGTTGACCTATTTAACTCAATTGAAGTATGAGGATAGGTCCAATTGATGATTGGTTCCCTGAATTCAATGATTGAAGGAATCAATATTGAGAACCCTAAACCGATTGGTGTTTTTGAGACCATCTTTGGTCCATGCGGTTTTGAGGAGGTTTGGACCAAACGATCCCAAACTGTTTGTGCCCATGCGGTTTCAAAAGTCAAACTTGGGCAAACGGTCTCAAGCACCACCTTTACCAAACGGTTTCAAACCGTTTGAACCTTGAAGGACCAAGACCGTTTGGGGCTCAAGTAGTCAAAGTTGATTGAGGACTCAATTGGTTAATCCACTTACACACTTGTTGTAATTGAGGACTCAATTGATCAATTCAATTGGATACCTTATGTAATGGAGGTCCAAGGTGATTTAATCTCTTGAGAATAGAGATGATGAATGATTAATTGATCCAATGATGATTAGTAATGATGATAATTGAAGGTACAAAGGTTGAAACCCTAATAGTACCTAAGTGATTAGTGCCAATTAAGGGATGAACCCTAATTACCTATAAGTTCAATGACTTGGTACACTATGTCATTCATAGTTGTATGTACTTGATTGAAGGGATGATATGACCTTATCAAGTTGAGATGATGTTAGCATGAATTCATAACATGAATATAAATCATGTGGTGATTAAGGGTATGATCCTTAAGTAGAGAGATCATGATACCCTAATCATGAATATATACCCTAATTGACAGGGTTATGGAATTCTAACCCTAATTGAGGGTAATTCTAAATGTAACCCTAATCCAGGGTGAGGATATAGCCCTAATCTAGGGTAGTGATGTGTGAAACTCCAATTTAGGGAAATGAGATGTAAAACCCTAATTGGGATGAATAGTGAATCTCTAATTATGAATAATTGAATGAAATCCTAATGGAGATGGATTGTAGACCCAAATTGTGGGTGGATATAGTGGAAATCTTAATTAAGGATGATTCCATGTGAAACCCTAGTTGAGGGTGAATCCATGAGAAACCCTAATTGAGGGTGATTCCATGTGAAACCCTAATTGAGGGTGAATCCATGAGAAACCCTAGTTGAGGGTGAATCCATGTGAAACCCTAATTGAGGGTGATTCTATGAGAAACCCTAATTAAGAATTAACATCACATAATGTTCTGATGTTATGTTGTGATGAGAGGCCCTAAGAAGGGTGAAGGAATATGAGACTCTAATGTAAGTCATTATACATAAAGCCCTAATCCTGGGCAATATGACAATGGATCATAATTCTAATTTTAAATAAGGATGCAAGGAAATCCTAATGATGAGATAAAAGAAATGACCTTATAAAGGTGAAAAATTTCATGTGGTTGATTATATGTAACCTAATTGTAAACAATGCCTTTAGCATTAGACAAGTCCATATCATTAAATATAGATGGACAATTCTAATGTGTGGCCTATGTATTATATGCTAAAGGTGAGAGTTTAGTAATGGAATGTATTAAGAGGGAAATACCTTAATATAAGATAAGCTGGTTAACTCAAGAGAGTCTGTAATGATGAGAAAGTGATACAACAAGATATGATAGTTATCACATTCAACACTTCAGGGTTTATATACCTGGATACACTCCAAATCCAATATATTTGGGTAAGAAACATATGAAGTGTGTTATGCAACTATTACAATGAAATGTAATGAGTTGTTGCACCTTGATGAGTGTTAATTAATGTAACCTTGAGAATGGGGTTAAGCCCAAATGATGTGTATGATATAATCATACCATGATGAGGATGAGAAATGAACTCATACCTTGAATTGATGATCATTAATGCTATATGATGAAAGTTATGTTCTTGAATAATTAAATATGATATCTTTGAATGCCCCAGAGGTATGGATTAATGAATTAAGGGTTGGATAGATTATATAATCATGAAACCCTAATTAATGAGAAAAGGGGAACCCTAACCCTGACTTGGGTAAATGGAATGATAAGCCCTGTTTGATAGTAAACCCTAATTCCTGGAAAAGGAATAATGGTGTTACTATTGTATCACATGATGTGATGAATATCTTGCATGACTGTTATCATGCCTAATAACCATGCAGGTATGATGAGATAATGAACATAGCTAGATTTGAGCTATGACATTTATATAATAAACGTTGATTGACATTATGAGCCTTAATGTTGTTGTTCCTTAGTAAAAGTAACAATGTGTAAGGATTCTATGAGTCATATGAGCAAGTTGTTGCCTAGAAAGAGGTGATAAAATATTTCATGGCCTTGTGAGCCAGGTGTGATGCTTGTGTAACAAGTATCATGAATGCCTTGGTCTGATGACCTGAAGGTGATAGTTACCTGAAAAAGGTATACTAATGCTCAATGATGAGTTAAGGGTTTGAATACCCAAAACCATATGATTATGGTGATGAGAATGTGAAGGGATGAGAATTCCCCGTTTTGAAATGAGGTACTGAGTTCCCAAGGTCTTTGAAAGACTGAAAAATATCTGATGAAAGTAGTACATGTCTCTTTAAAGCATTGTTGTAATAAGTTATCTTGAGAACTTGACTAATGCTAAAAGAATATGCTGATGTACTTAATTTAATCAAGTGAAATCATATCATGTAGAGCCCTGATCATAGTTCCATCATTGTTAGTAGTTAAATGATGGTGAAATAGGTTTTCCTAAGGGAACTCCTGGAGAGCATACTTTTGAGTATGTGGGGGTTATGGAAGCGAATATCCTTACGTTCTAATGTAGGAATTGATGTGAGATGTACTTTAATATCTCATTCCTTCATTATATGTACCGGAATGGATGTATCACGAATCTCCCGATGATTAGGTTATATGTCGTACACATCTCCCAATAATGTTAATGTCGGATCGGTGGAGATAAACACAAAATCTCACGATCGCGAAGAGAGTGTAGCACGCCACTGTAACTCTGATAGTGAAGTTGCCAGTATACTCTGGAAAGCTATATTTAGCAGAGATAAAAGATGTCCTACATGTGATCTGACACTGACGGAGATGTGGGAGGTCATGGGAATCTGACTCTTCCATTGACCTTGTATGGTACCGATTTCGACTTCACAATGGTCGGTTGGAGCATGAGCGGTATATCTCATCTCCTCAGGGCATAAGTGTGTTTGTAAAATGAAATCAGCCGTATAGCATGTTTGCTTAAGGATTGAATATGGAAATTCATTGGCTGATGTTACATTTCTATTATATATCTATAGTTCATTGATGTTGTTCATATCTGTTGTATTCATTACAAGTATATGGATGAATTATGAGTCTACCATGAGTAGATGCAACGTTATCCTTGAAAAAGGAGATTACTTCACTTTGTTCATACAAGTGATTTACCTGCTGTTAATTATATATATATAAATCCTTCTACTTAGTTTATTTTAATAAACTGCTATAACAATGTTTTGGCGGAGAGTTATATCTCCCGCTGGGGCAATTTACAATTGTCTCACCCCCGTGGGATCCAACTTTTTAGTTGGATGCAGACAAAGAAGCATAATCTCATTACTGGGAATAGACAACAACAATGACATCAAGGACAACAGTAATATCTCAGGTGGAGATATTGCCTGTCAAGTTATGTAGTTAGAAAGTCCTATGTGTCGTCTCTGTACTCTCAGGTCCTCGGAGTTTTTAGTCAGTGTTTTATGAATCAATCTGAGGTTTTGGCTTGATTCCCCGAGATTCGTATACTGTCTGTATATAATGTTTATAAGACAATTGATGATGTAATATTTGAAAAGAGACGATACATGTTATGTACGTTTGAACCAGAATGTAAATGTTATGCAATGGTTCTTGTTGGAAAAGATTTCCTATGTGAGGATCTCTTTGCAAAAAGTTTTAATTTTCAGTGATTTTCAATAATCCGCTGCAAATAATTTTCTTTCGCATTAGTTAATTATGTTTTCACGAGACGGTCGCTACAATAGTACTACTTCAAGTTGAGCACGCTTAACTATGGAGTTCTTTAGTGATGGGTTACCTGAAAAGGAGGTGCACCTTGGTGATATGGGTAGTCTAATCATTCCTTATAAGATCCTTTTATCCGAGGACTCAAATCCTGGAATGTTACAACACCCGTTGTCCAGGATCTAGATTGGAGTCAACCTTTTGAGCTGATGTGTGACACATCAGGTTACGCAGTAAGGGCTGTACTAGGCCAATTTTGAGATAAAGTCCCTGTTGCCATTTATTATGCGTCCAAGACTTTAAATGATGCCTAACTGAATTACAAAACAACTAAAAAGGATTTGTTGGTGGTTGTTTTCTCTTTTGAGCAATTATGTCAATATTTGACTGGGGCTAAGGTTTTGGTATGGACAGATCATGCAACCATTAAATACTTATTGTAGAAAAAAGATGCCAAGCCCATGTTGATTATGTGGATCTATCTTTTGTAGGAATTTGATACAGAATTTAAGGACAAAGCCGTGGCAGATCTTCTTTATAGGATTGAATGGGTGGATGAAAAGGATGTTGACATACCTATTGTGGAAGAGTTCCCTAATGAGAAGCTCTTTTCTATGAAAAGTAAAGACCCATAGTTCACAAACATTGTGAACTATTTGACATGTGGAGAGCTACAAGGAGACTGGGGATACCGGGAGAAGAAACATATTCTTCTACTCCTTAAGGTATTATATATGGGATGGCCCCATCTTGATCTAGAAGTGTAGGGATGGTATTCTAAGGAAGTGTGTGCCAGATTGTGAATTCTAGAGTATTTTGGTACATTGTCATTCTTTACCTATAATAGGTCATCATCTAGGACTATGACTAAAGTTTTAGAATGTGGTTTTTATTGGCTGACAATTTTTAAAGATGCATTCAATTATGTTCGTCATTATGATGCGTATCAATGCGTAGATAATATCTCAAAAGGACAAGAAATGCCTCTAAATATCTTTTAAGAAATTAAGGTGTTTGACTTATGGGACATAGACTTCATTAGTCCTTTTGTGTCTTCAAATTCCAATCTTTATATATTACTTGTTGTGGGCTATGTATCTAAGTGGGTGGAAGCAATTCCAACCCTCCCCAATGATGCCCAGGTGGTTGTAGATTTGTGAAGGAACACATGTTTTATAGGTTTGGGGTGCCCAGGTTGATGATTAGTGATGGTGGATCTCATTTCACTAATAGGAAGTTTGGGGATCTTTTGAGAAAATATGGGGTGAAACATAGGTTAGGTACTCCATATCACCCCCATACTCAAGGACAAGTTGAAGTGTCTAATAGGGAGATCAAGAAGGTTTTGGAAAAGAAAATGTCAACCAACATGACTAATTGGAGCATGTTGCTCAATGATGCTCTTTGGGAGTATAGGACCACTTATAAAACACCTATAGGTACTACTCCTTTTAGGTTGGTTTATGGGAGGGCTTGTCATCTACCTATAGAGCTGGATCATAATGCTAAGTGGGCTCTGAGGAAATGAAACTACAATTTGGATAATGCAAGAGGAAAGAGATTGTTAGAGTTGAATGAATTGGATAAGCTTAGGTTTGATGCATATGAGATCTCAAGAATTTATAAGGAGAGGACTAAGTAATTTCATGATTGCCATATTTTGCATAGGGGATTCACTCCAGGACAAAAGGTCCTTATGTTCAATTCTATGTTGAAACTAAATCCTAGTAAGTTGAGGTCTAGATGAAGTGTACCTTTTGAGGTGATTGAAGCATTCCCCTATGGAGCTGTGGAGGTTAGCAATGGGGATGAGCCATTTTTGTCAATGGCCATCATCTTAAGTATTACTTTTGGGGAGATGTGATAAGGAAGGAGGATGAGTTGAAGCTATTTGATCTTCACTGATCTCATGGGCTTAGGATCGTTGAGCCTGTGATGTAAAATAAGGGAGCTTGTTGGGAGGCAACCCAACTATCTTTAATGTTCTTTACATTCTAATTTGTAGTTTTGTAGCTGTAATTTCTATTTTTATTAAGATTATTATAAAAAGATACCTTGATACATTTGGTGTAGTGTGTAGGACTGAATATCAGTCAGAACTATCAACATTTTATCGGTACTACCGACAAGGTTACATGGAGAAAAGATGGAGTCGACTGCAAAAGTCGATACTACCGACCGCTATCTCGGTGGCACCGACAACATCATAGCGAATTCATGCAATTTGAGAAAATTAACTCGATACTACTGACCACTATGTTGGTAGAACTGACTTTCTATAGGGAAGAGGGTTGATAACTGATGAGGTCTCAGTACTACCGACACTTTGTCGGTAGTACCAATAAAAAATGCACCCCAGGTTTGAGACATTGAATTCCCACTTGGAAGCTTTGACTAAATTTGAATGAGTCAGCACTACCGACAGCCATTTGGTACTACCCCTAACGTCAAAAATCCTTGGGAGTGCCAACAAACGATCGAGATCAGCCACATCTAAAGATCGATAATACCGATCAGTGGGAATGTCGATACTACCAACATAGGGTTGGTACTACCAATGAAAGAGGATCCGTATCATCAAAATCAGCCAACCGAGACCATCGATACCACCGATCATGCAGATGCATGAAGAAAAGTCAATACTACTAATACATCATCGGTAGTATCGATGCAAAAATAGAGAGGCAAGCCCAACTATAGAATGAAAGAGTGTGAATCATTTCTCTTCACACATTCTCTACTCCTCTTCAAGAAAGTTTGTGCAGGAATCTTCGGGCATTTAGACTCTACACTGATCTCTCTTTTCTTAACCTCTTTCTTGTTTTGGAGATGGCACCAAGGCGCTAGACTTCTTCATCGGTGGGGGTTCCAAATTTGGTTCCCAAACTAGACCAAATATCCCATCCCAACACTGACATTAAGAAGATATACGAGGAGCTCAAAAGAGGGAGTTCCACACAACACAGTACAAACACCGTGAGTTCATTTCCTCCATTGACTTTGCCCACATCATACACATGGTTTGCAAATGTCAAGGGCTGGTGGAAGACCATCCCTTCTTCAGTGACTGGCTGACATACCCATCTCTCATCAACAAGTTCTTGACATCACTGGAGGTCTGCATCATCCTCGGGCATGGGGATGGATGGAGGGGAGGAATCATTAGTTTTTGTCTCAACAACACTGACTACACCCTGACCCTGCAATATTTTAATTCCATACATGAATGTCCATGTAAAGAAGACCACTACTACCCTGACAATTTCGACTTCAAGGTGGCATGGGAGTTATTGTAACAACTACCAGAGGGCCAACACATCAATTGGCATACCATATCCATCAACAACATCCAATATCCTTTTGCTTATATACTCCATCACCTCATCACCAACACTATTTTTCCTAGGTCCTATCAAGGGAAGGGGAAAACCCAATACGTTGACCTCTACTTTCTTTACAAGCAACTGGAGTTAGGAAACAAAAGTTTGGACTTCAACACCTTCTTTATTCTTTACATGATGGGAGTCAAGTGCCAGGTGGGGAGGAAACCTCCAATTCATTTTGGAGGATTGATCACACCAATAGCCTTCCATCTCAACCTTGACATCTCCACTCTCAAACCAATGAAGGCTGCCCAAAAGCTTGATCTCAAACACTTCAAGAAATCTAGGTCCGTCAACACACGCCTGAATACTATATATGCATGTTGTACAGTAGGCATGCAATATAAGCAAAGGGTGCTACTAGATGATGTCTTTGAGCTACAAGGAATCTACCTCATGCGGTGGCATGTTGATAGTTCATCGGAAAAGGAGGAACAAGAGGCAGTTGAAGAAGAAGTCCAACAACAGGAGCACAATGAAGAATAAGAGGAAGATGAGGTGGAACCAACCATCCTAGTCACAAGGAGGCTAGTTCCACGCAAGCTGTGTCGACCCAAAATAAATCAAGCCATCACGAGTAATAATTGTGGAATAAGAATAAACAACAGATTAACAAAAATCACTAAGAATTAAAACCATTTTGTAAGGAGATCCAATACTAGGAAACTCTTACAGAGAGATCTAAAACTTATACATATCATGATTCACATTGTACATACCTTGTTTCATCTCATCACGAGGACAACATATAACAGTTGCTCTGTCAAAACATATACTAAATCAACATAAAACCTCGAGGCATTCAAGCCAAAATCTCAGATCGTTCATGAAACCATTACATACAGACTCCAAGGACCTGAGAGTACAGAGACAACACATACGACTTCTATCTACAAGACATGATAGATAGTACACTCAACCTGAGCTGTGACTACTGTCCCAATTGTTGTTCTCCTTCTGTAGAAAGGTATCTACCGCCTCATGCATGTCCACCTAAAACTTGTGGATCCCACGGGGTGAGATAATTGTCCCAGCGAGAGATATAACTCTCCACCAACAATATTATTATCATGGGTAAACAATATAAATATGAGCAGAGGTTCTTTTATATTAACAAGTAAGATTAATCACTATTATAAGTAGAATAGAGTATTCTCTTCTCTTAAAATAATGCATCTATCTATGGTAGAGAGATAAATCATCTATTCACTTTACAAGGAATATAAAGAAACATGAATAACATCTATCCAACTACAATGTATAAAAGGAGTGTACAACAACCAATGTCTTCTGTATTTGATCCTTAGGCAAATACACTACACGGATGATTACATATTACAATCACACTTATGCCCTGAGGAGATGAAGTATACCGTTCATGCTCCAACCTACCACGATTACGTTAAGCATCTGTACCATACAAGGTCAATGGCAGAGTCGTTTGTTAAGACCTCACCCATCTCAGTCTATACGAGACAACTTAGCAGGACATCTCATCTCTCCCCTGAGTTCTATCTTTCCACAACTCTTGATAAAGATCTCATTGACCTAGATATCTCTCCTTCCTTTCCTCCCATTTTATCCACAAGCACCTCCACTGCTCCCCATTGCAGTCTTCACATGAGTCTACCCAAACTGGATGAGTAACCACAATCATTAGATCTCAGTCAGTGGTAACCAAAACCTACAATCAACAACCCCACCCTCCTTATCTTCTTACTCTATTGTGCATTTTCCCAGAGCAGATTCTCACTCAACTACATGATCGCCATACAGGTCAACGGTTGGCCATAGATCAACAACCACACCTTATATTTTTTTTTGCAATTCTCCTCTTTCTGCTAGAAAATCCAAGAAATTATCCAAAACTTCCAAAAGTCACATATTTTGATTCCTAACTCCAAATATTATAAGCAAATACTCTACAATTATCAGTAAAACATGATAGTTTCACTAAAAATTATTTCATAGGTTGAATCCAATTTATCTTCCACTGATAGACTTAAACATCATACCCGTGATCATCTATTTTGACTAGTGACTCCACCATGGAAATTTATAACTTTGAAAGCCTAATTATGAATAGCTATTTTATTGTGAATTTGATTCACAATAAGATGACTTTGACCAATCTTGAGAGTGAAACCTAATCTTGATGTCTTAATATCAAGTTGATGATTATGTGTATTAAATGAAAATGGATTAAGATTGTGTTTTCTCACCCCTAACCTTGTGGGTATTGTGCCTGATTATGTTCAAATCTTATGATTTCCCATTTTCAAAATCTTAAATACCACAATCTTTCTAACATGCTAATATCCGATCTCATAAAATGATTAAGTTGACTCCTTGATAATGGTTAAGGGTTGTACCTAATATGACCTAGATTTGAAACCATCTTTTGATATTGATGAATTATTTCGATAAAGATTTTGTCTTGAAACTACTAAAAATGGATAATGTTGGAATGGATGTGTTACCCCAGCTAGATTTAATATAGGATTCTAACTCCTTAAACTTGGTCTTTAAGAACCCCTAATAAGGATGACTCATATATTCATGCACATATTTATGTGTTATAACCTTTCCTTGATCTAGCTTGATATGACGAGATCTTTATTGTGACTTGCAAAAGGCACACCTTTATCTTGTTATGATCACATGTGGTGTTGTTTGGTTGTATGATATGAATATGACTTCTACTTTAGCATTTAGTAAGTTATTCTAACTATGTGACCTTTTATGTTATGGTGTTTTTTTTCTTGATATATAGTTATCTTTGAAAGAACCTTGAATATAAAAGGATGAATCCACTATACATTGATATTTACTCTTAATATGCAAATATTTCCCCACCTTTGGGTGTAGACAAGATTTAAGGCATGGGTGCAAACAAGTTCTCGCCTAAGGGTGTTGAAAGGGCCTAATGTACATCAAACACAAAAAATATACACCTATGGGTGCAACAATGGATCCAATTTGAAGGTAAAAAGACCCTCACCTAAGGGTGTAAACCGGCTCTAATACCTCGACTATCCTCCAATCTATGCAGCAAAGAAAAAAAATGCTATAAATTGCTTGATGGAAAATGTGATAAAATACATAGTGATTTAAAAAAGATTAAATCGGTTTAAAGCAAAGTTTATCATGTTTTCTACCAAGAGTTTATATTTTTATGCAATTTCACATGTTTCATTGATATCTTACTTGTGACACATTGTGCACTTAGCTATGAATTTTGTCTCGTCATTCTTCAAACTAGGCTGCTAATACATATCTTACAGATTGTGGTACATCTTAGTACTACCTAGATGCATAGCGTACATTGAAGAGTGAGCCTCTTCTAAAACAAACTACCTCATATCATCGATATCTGGCACCACTGTCCTGCCATGGAAGCACATTGTCCCATTCTCATACTCATGGAAGACATCATGCTTCTCGCTGCCAAATTCTACTTAGATCTGTTGTATCATAGTATCCTAAGGTTGTGCATCTCTAATCTACTACCTCAATGTAGGCTTCACCCGTAACTGTGCCAATAGACCTGCTAACAAAGACACCTCCAACTGTGCATTCATTTGACATAGGGAGACCAACATGTCTCTCTTATGACACACCAAGGAATACAACTGCACCTTATCCAAAGATGACAAGAAAGAGGACTTCCTGCTCAAAGCATTTTCCACCACATTCACCTTCCTTAGATGGTAATCTATGGTGCAATTATAGCTTTTTATTATCTCCATTCAGCGTAGCTTCCGCATGTTCAACTCCTACTTCAAGAAGATGTGTTTTACATTCTTGTAGTCAGTGAAGATCTAACACTTCTCACCATAAAGGTAGTGTCTCCAAATCTTCATGGCACGGACCACCACTTCAAGCTCTAGATCATGTATTGGGTAGCTCTCCTCATGTTTCTTAAGTTGTCCTGAAGCAAAAGAAATTACATTCTTGTCTTGCCTCAACATGCAACCCAAACCATTCTTTGAGTCACCATAGAAGACAATATGTCCTTTCCCTTGTTCTAGAAGAACCAACACTGGTGCACTAGTCAACTTCTCCTTCAAAAGCTAAAAAGAATGCTGACACTTGTCATCCCAGATAAAAGACATACCTTTCCTCATCAACTTTGTTAGGTATAACACTACTACACTGAAGTTCTTGATAAACCTTCTATAATATCCTAACAAGCTAAAGAAATTGTGAATCTTTATCAACGTCTTCGAATTCTCCCATTCCAACATAGTTTGAACCTTCTTGGGATCCACATGCACACCTTCAACAGATATCACATACCCAAGGAACGACACCTCCTTCACCGAAAACTCACACTTACTGAACTTAGCATACAACTTGTGTTGTCTCATGAAGGTCAATGCCTATCGTAGGTGCTGCTCATACTATAGGCTATCTCTGGAATATATCAGGATACCATTAATGAACACAACCGTGAATTGGTCAAGATAAGGCCTAAATATCCTATTCATTAGGCCCATGGATGTTGTGGGTGCATTGGTTAGCCCAAACGGCATAACCACAAACTCGTAGTGACCATACCTAGTCTTGAAAGTTGACTTGGATATGTCATCCACCTTGATCCACAACTGATGGAATCTTAACCTCAGATCTATCTTTGAGAACATTGTGGTGCCTCACAATTGATCAAACAAATCATATATCCATGGCAAAGGGTACTTGTTCTTGATTGTCACCCTGTTCAATTATCGATAATCGATGCACATACTCATAGATATGTCCTTCTTCTTAAAAAATGGAATGGGAACACCCCAAGGGGACGTTCTTAGTCTAATAAATCCATTCTCTAGCAACTCCTACAACTGCTTATTCAATACTTGCATCATGGTGGGTGCTATCTTGTACGGTGACTGCACTATCAACTGTGTACCAGGAACCAGATTGATCTAAAACATCAATCTTTTGTGGTGGGGGAACACCAAGAAACTCATCGAGAAATATGTTCTCAAACTCTCAAACAATGGGTACCTCCTGGATACTAGGATCCCTCACCTTAGTACCCACCAAATGCCTTACAACCCTACCTCATTAGCCTCTCTGCTATCATAAATGACACCAGACACATCATAAGGATCTTCTAATCTCCTTGGAAAACCTATCGAACATCACTGTCAAAGAACATCGCCACCTTGGAACTACAATCCAAGGCCACCTGATACTTCTCCAAAATATACATTCCAAGGATCACATGAATCCATGCATATCAAGTGCTATTAGGTCCACTTGAATGTTGTGTCCTAAGAAAGAAAGAACATAAGATGGACACACCTCACGTAACTCAGCAGAAACCAACCAAAGCAATTTCTAAATGAAGACTATCAACTCTACGATTAACATGCAAAGAACAACTAGCTATCACTTCTCTAGTTATAAAAGAGTGTGTCGCACTCGAGTCAACTAAACATATATAAAGTAGGAAGAAGACAACTTAGAATGAAATAACTCCATCTGACCTGTCGTGACCCATGGGTTGACTACTGCTTCCGGTTGACTCATGGCATAAAATTGAGTTATTTCCTGGTGGTGCCCCCTTTCTCTGCTATCATGTCTAGACGAACCATCTTGTGACACCTGACCGCATCCTCTGCCACTGCCACTATTGAACTGTTGCTATTGCGACCCTTTCTAACTCTATCTTGGTTGTTGTGTCAGTTCCTCATCCCTCATCAGACAAAATGACTTTAGATGTCCCTGCTGTCTACACCTATAATAGGTCCTGGTGTAAAATTGCGGCCTAGACGACCCTATCACTGATACTAATGCCACACTATGAGCTTATGCCGGTAGAAAACTATGACCTCTACCTTTGCTCGATGACCACTGTGACTGTACCACCGACCTTTGTTGTGACTGAGGTGCTGAAAACCTAGGCTTCTTGAAGCCTGTCCCTAAAATTTTTTTGGTCTCTTCTTAGTGTTTGCCTCATGTTTCTCTATTGTTGACCGCTCTATCCTTCTTACGGACTCAATGAACAGCACAGACTATTCCCTATTCTCCAAAGATGACACTGTCATTGTCAACTCTAAGCTCAAATCCTTCTCAAAGTGCCTGATCCTCCCCTTATCTATCGTAACCATATGTGGGAAAAACCTCAGAAGTTCCATGAACTTGGACTCATACTTGTTGATCGTCATATATCCCTATCATATCTTCTCAAACTTTGAGATCTTCTCATCAAAATAGGTCTTTGCGAAGTATCGACTCACAAACTCCTGCCGAAACTCCTCCCAACTGATCACCACTCCAGGCCTCTTCTTCTCCTCAATCGCCCACCAATGGCCAACACTACCTTTCAAAAGGTACATTGCATGCTTAACCTTATCCTCTTCATGGATATTAAGGGTCTTAAAGGTCTTTTTCAACTCTATCAACCACATGTCAGTGTCTGTCGGTTCTTCTGTACCAACATACTCCAACGCCCCACCTGCCTTAACCTCTCAAAGGTCTTCCCAAAACCTGGGATCCCACATTGGGGACAATTGCCCTTTCTTGGGGTACGAGCATTCTATCCACCATATGTGTCATCGTGGTCATGAACTATCCAAACATGGACTAAAAAGTGGGATTGGACACAATTTCTAGGTTGAACTGAGGCATCTCCAGACTCCATCAAAGCTTGCCAAACTCTTGGCACCACCTCCTAGTGCAACAACACTACTCTCAACATGTTCTTTGTGTTCTCCAAACATATGTTTTCCCTTCTTCTTCTTCTTGTTCATCTGCAGAAGAAGAAGTTGCGATCAGATATGTTGGATACATAAGAAAATACAAAACCCTTATCCTATGTCCCTGTAGACTCAGCGAACCTAAAGCTCTAATACCAACCAAACTATGATATACTGGTCACACAAAAGCAAGATTACTCAAAACAAAGGGAGGAATTATCAACTAACAACCACATTACCATAGAACATGGTAAATTAAAATAAATTACAATGCATCATCTCAAAAAGGAACATATCACATCTGAAACCACAATCTTGTGCCACCTAAGTCATATATCATGAAAAAAGATATTACATATCATTGTTCACTAGCTGACTTGCTACAACCTATTACATATGATAACTTGTCCGTGTATGCAAACCATACATGTACAATTATAGCATATTGCCAAAAACTCGTAATGATGGACAACAACTACAAAACACCCCCAAGGACAAGAGGTGATGACATATAGGACTCTACTACAAAACACTAGCAGCATATCCAACCTTCAAACAACTACTACTTCTCTACTGCTCACCCTCAACTACACAATCTCTACCTCGTCATGTACGGCCACCTAAAAGATGTGGAAACCCACGGGGTGAGACTAAAGTATCAACAAGAGATATAACTCTCATACAAAACTATTATTAACATGAATATACTTAAGTAGGAAATATAACATTATTATTAGAATGAGCAAATTTAGAAAAATGAATTAAGCAAAACTTGGTAACACATATTAAGCAATTTAAGCAGCTACAACTGATCAGTAGAACATCATATACTTTTATAAGGAATATGCAGAACATGTATAGAGTTATCAACTAAATAGTATAAGAAGCAGGGAAAGGGGTCATCCAATGTGAATCGTATTTAACCCTAAACAATTATACTATGTTGGCTAATTGGACATCTATAAATCCCTTTGTTTTGATTATGACAAACATTTCATTCTTATTAATCTAACGAGCTACTTGAGTATGCAGGACTAAGATGGATGGCAAAGCAACTAGGGAAAATCCACAAGCTAAATTGTTTATATTTTCATGCAATGTAATCATTGTTGTAAAAACTTGTACAAATATATAATGTACAAGTACTTAGAATTGCATGTAAATCAAGCGTTAGATTTTCCCTAGCCAAACACCATAGTTAGACATGTCATCCCATTTAATTAGGATCACCTTTGCACACTCACACATATAATTAGTGCCTAAATTGAAACCTTGAAACATGATCATTCTCGGTCGACAAACTCCTCGACCGAGACACTCTCGGTCGACAAACTTCTCGACCGAGAAAGATCCAAAGTAGCCGTTAGACACAACAGACAAGTTAGTTGGCAGTTGAAGAAAGACGTTGCAAATCACTTGTTCCAGAGAGCCTGTCGGTCGACAAAAGTTCGACCGAGTAGGTGTCTCGGTCGACCATTTGTCGACCGAGATAATCTCTGACAGCAACTGCAGAATAAAGTAATTAGCCGTTGTTAAAGCAACAACTTTGTACCTAACGGCTAGTTAAGCACTTAGAAACCCCTAGAAGTTGTCTAGAACGTCCTTAAGCATACTTAGGCCATTCCTATAAATAGGACAAGCCATAGGACACTAGAATTCACTTGTTACATTTGAGAATACACTTGAGCATACTTGAGCAATCTATTGCAAGCAATTTGAGCACTGTGATCATTTGTCTACATTCTCCTTAGCTCAATTTCGTGTCCTATAGGCTAGATTCTCCTATCCACAGCAATCACAAGTTCACACACTTGGCTAGGAGATCTATATGCTTGATCTAGGCATATCAAGCCTTGGGCTTAAAGGATAAGTTGTAATTTCCTTTTTCTTTCTTGTTCCTTTTTATCTTTTGTACTCTCCTTGCTACTCCTAGGGTTGGAGGCTGCGGATTGGAGAGGGTTGACTTCTCAGGTGGAGAAGGGGACTTCAAGCTACTTCAAGAAGGCTATCGCAAGGGAAGCTACTTCAGAAGGCTGGTGCAACGGGAGTTGGTGCATCTACTTCAAGGGAAGGCTGCTTCAAGGTTGGCAATTACTTCTAGGTGAAGGCTGCTTGAAGGGTTTAGGAAAAGAGATTGTATTTTATGTAAATTCCTTGAGAGGTAATAAAATAAATTTCTTTTCAAATCCCGGTTGGGTAAGCAACCGGGTAGTGGATTGACGGCTATAGTATTTTCTATAGTTGGAACCACTCTAAACCTTGTGTCTCCTTGTCCATTATTTTCATTGTAGTTGTTTGAGTTCAATAATTGTTAAATTATCTATAAAACTCTATTCACCCCCCCTCTAGTAGTTTTCAATTGGTATCAGAGCGAGGCTTCAAGGAACCCTAACAAGGTCTTGAAGAAATGGGTGATGGAATGCTCAACAACCTCAACATTGAAGGGACTCTTGTTGCTAGGCCGCCGGCATTCGATGGAACAAACTACCAATACTGGAAGAGAAGGATGAAGTTCTACTTCCAAGGCGTCAACTGGGATCTATGGAGAATGGTATCTACTCCTTATGAATTCCCTCAAAATGACTTTGCGGAATGGGATGCAAACACGGTAAAACAGGCCCAAATGAACGCAAAAGCTGTAAGCATTTTATATTGTTCTATTTCTGTAGGAGAATTTAATAGAATATCAAATTGTGATACAGCGTATGACATTTGGCATAGATTGTCCATCACTTATGAGGGTACAGCCCAAGTCAAAAATTCCAAAATTAGTCTGCTTAAAACAAAGCTTGAACATTTTCGTATGGATCCAAATGAATCTATTAGTGAAATGTATTCAAAATTCTCTACTATTGTTAATGGTTTAAGTGCCTTAGGAAAACCTGTCCTTGAGGAAGATCAGGTATCAAAAATTCTTCGATCACTTCCTCCAAAGTACAAGCCTAAGGTGACAGCCATTGCAGAAGCCAACGACCTCACTCGCCTCAAAATGGAACAACTCATTGCTAATTTAGAAGCCCATGAAGCAGATCTAGAAGAGGAAGAAAGAAGAGAACGTGAACACCAAAGTGGGAAGAAGAAGGATGTGGCTCTCAAAGCCTCAAAAGTCGTCACACAAGAAAGTGAGGAGTCAAGTGAAGAAGAAGAAGAAGCCTTAATCGTCAACGGTAAGAAGTACAAAAGGTTTAAATCTAACAAAATTTCTAGTTCCTCTACTCCCAGGTGCTTTGAATGTGGGAAGAAAGGGCATTTCAAAAACGAATGTCCCAAAGCAAAGAAGGGAAAGAAAAGCTCACATAAGAAGAAAGGAGAAAAAGCCTATAAAGCTGCCTGGGATGAGTCAAGTGACAGTGAAAGCGGAGAAGAGGTGGAATGTCTAATGGCAAGAGAAGAAAATGAAGACTCTCAAGAGGTAAGCCTAGTTGATCTTCCTAAAGAAGAGTTAATTACTAGTTTACAAGAAACTCATGATAAGTATGTTGATGCCAAGAAGAAACTAAAGAAGGCTATAAAATCAAATAATGAGCTCATTGCCAAACTAGATGAACTTTCTTATGAAAAGAACAACATTGATCTTGAAAATGTATCTTTAAAAACATCTTTAGATGATTGCACTAGAAAGCTACTCAATTTAGAAACCAATGTTGATCTTCTATCAAAAGAAAAGACTGATTTGCTAGCTAAACTACAAGATTATCAAACTCAACCTATCTTGTGCAACCATTCGGACTATGATAATATTGTAAAAGAAAAGGATTCATTGTTTTCTGATTTAAACCAACCCAAAAAGACCCAAACTATGTTTGTACCCAAGAACACAATGACTAGAAAGAGAAATGAAATTGACTCTATTACTTGTCATTTCTGCTTACGTCTTGGACATTATTGTTTTTCATGCCCCTACAAGACTAAGGAGTCTGACTTAGTTTGTATCCCAAAACCCCAAACTTAGAAGAATGGAATGTAGTTGAGATATGACCAAATGCTTAATTTTGCTATTTATATTGTCTTATCTCAACAAAAGGTGCTATGCTTATTGTTTTTTTGCATTGCTGAAACAGAAACTCTGTCGGTCGAAGTATTGTCGACCGAGCTCTAGGTCGGTCGAAGTATTGTCGACCGACTGGATGTCTTTAACAAATCAAAAATTTACAGCACCTATTTCGGTCGAAAATTGGTCAACCGAGAAATGTTTTGTGTTTTTGCTTGTGATACAGTAACCTGCTCGATCGACAAATTGTCGACCAAGACAAATATCGGTCGAACAATTGTCGACCGACTGGTTTTCTGTATCAGAACTTTTATATACATAAGCACTTAAAAATTTCTAACCATATCGGACCATCACATGGGTACCAAAATCTACATTCTAATGCAGGAATTGGTAGTTGACAGTGGCTGCTCCAAACATATGACCGGGAACAAGGACGCATTTCAAACTTTTGAAGAAAAGAAAAGTGGAACGGTCACCTTTGGAGACAATGGTAAGGGCAAAATCGTTGGAATAGGTAATGTTGGAAAAAATCTCGAAATTAAAAATGTTCTACTTGTTGATGGATTGCATCATAATTTAATAAGTGTAAGTCAACTATGTGATAGTGGTTATGATGTGTTATTTAACAAAACCTGCTGCAAATTATTGATAGAAAACACTACAAATGTCGTTTATGAAGGAAATAGAGTTGGAAATCTTTATATCCTTAAACCAAACTCTATGAAATCAGTAGTAGGTAAATGCTTGCTTGCAAATGAAAATACCTTACAACTATGGCATAAAAAGCTGGGACATGCTAGTTCACATGTTATTAAAAAGTTAGTGAAATATGATCTTGTTCGTGGATTACCTGCTTTGTCTTTTGATCAAGTTGAAAATTGTGAACCCTGCACAATGGGAAAGCAAACCATAACATCTTTTAAATCAAAACATGTACTTAGCACCAGTAGATCCTTAGAATTAATTCATATGGACTTATTTGGACCAATGAGGACACAATCTATTGGTGGTAAACGATACTGTTTTGTTATTGTTGATGATTATAGTAGATATACATGGGTACATTTTATTGCAACTAAAGATGATACTATTCATGTCTTTATGCAATTTTGTTCCAAGATTGAAAATCTTTTACAACATAAAATATGTACCATTAGAAGTGATCATGGTGGCGAATTTGAGAATCATACATTTGAGACCTTTTGTACATCTCAAGGGTATACTCATAATTTTTCTGCTCCACGTACCCCACAACAAAATGGTATAGTTGAACGGAAAAATCGATCCCTACAGGAAATGGCTAGGACCATGATGCTTGAACACAACACACCTAAAACCTTTTGGGCTGAAGCTGTAAACACTGCTTGTTATGTGCTTAATAGAGTAACTATTCACTCTCATTTGAAGAAAACTCCATATGAAATATTACACTCTAAGAAACCTAGAGTTGACTACTTTCATACTTTTGGCTCCACATGCTACATTTTAAATACCAAAGATGATAGAGACAAGTTTGATTCTAAATCACACAAAGCATTCTTCTTGGGATATTCCACTTCTAGCAAAGCCTTTAGAGTATATAACACTATCTCTAGAAAAGTTGAGGAATCCATTCATGTTTCTTTTCATGAAGAATCGAAGTCTGAAAATCTAGATATCATTGATCTCACTAATCAATTCGAAAATATAACCATTTCCAATGATAGTGAGAAAATTCCTATATCCGATCCCCAAGGCTTATCAAGGATCATCCCCAAGAACTAATTATTGGAGATCCAAATGATAAAGTCAAAACTCGGTCATCCTTCAAAGATGTTGCAAACATGGCTTTTGTTTCTATCATTGAACCTAAGAAGATATCCGAAGCTCTTAAGGATGATTACTGGATAATAGCCACGCAAGAGGAGTTAAATCAATTCACTAAAAATGATGTATGGGATTTAGTTCCTAAACCACAAGATAAAACTATCATAGGAACTAAATGGGTGTTTAGGAATAAGCTCAATGAGGCAGGAGAAGTCATAAGGAATAAAGCTCGGTTAGTAGCACAAGGATATAATCAACAAGAAGGAATAGATTTTGATGAAACATATGCACCCGTAGCTAGACTTGAAGCTATTAGGATGTTACTAGCTATTGCTGCCCATAAAAACATTAAGCTATATCAAATGGATGTCAAAAGTGCATTTCTAAATGGCATCATACAAGAAGAAGTTTATGTTGCTCAACCACCTGGCTTTGAAATACCAGAAAAAGGTGACCATGTTTATAAACTTAAAAAGGCACTTTATGGTCTAAAACAAGCACCTAGGAATTGGTATGAACGGCTCAAGACATATCTTTTTGATAATGGTTTTTCTATTGGAAATTCAGATTCTACTTTATTCTTCAAAACATATGCATCTGATTTCCTAGTTGTGCAAATATATGTTGATGATATTATTTTTGGAGCTTCAAATGATTCATTATGCACACAATTCAGTGACATTATGCAAAAAGAATTTGAAATGAGCCTCATGGGTGAACTAACATTCTTTCTTGGTTTTCAAATTAAGCAAACACCTGCAGGAATTTTCATAAGCCAAGAAAAATATACTAAAGAACTTTTAAAACGTTTTGGGATGGATCAATGCAAACATGCTACTACTCCTATGGCTACCTCTATCAAAATTGATAAGGATGGAAATGGGGAACCTATTGATGATTCCTTATATAGAGCCATGATTGGTAGTTTGCTATACTTAACTACTTCTCGACCGGACATTATGTTTTCCGTTGGTCTTTGTGCTCGATTTCAATCCCAACCTATGCAATCTCATTTTCTAGCGGTTAAACGAATTCTTCGATATCTAGCTAGTACTACTTGTTTTGGTTTATGGTATCCAAAAGGACAATCCCTGGATTTTAAAGCATATACTGATGCGGATTATGCTGGTTGTCGACTTGATCGCAAAAGTACTAGTGGTGGATGTTTCTTATTAGGGAGAGCCTTAGTATCTTGGTTTAGCAAGAAACAAAATACGGTTGCCCTATCTACAACTGAAGCTGAATATATGGCAGCCGGGTCTTGTTGTGCTCAAGTGCTTTATATGCAATAGGTATTAAGCGATTATGGTTTTAATCTTCCCTCTACACCTATTTTTTGTGACAACACGAGCGCCATAAACTTAGCACACAATCCTATTTTACACAGCCGGGCAAAACACATTGAAATCCGTCATCACTTCTTAAGGGATCACATCTCAAAGAATCATGTTTCCCTTCATCATGTTGATACGGAAAATCAATTGGCTGATATTTTTACAAAACCGCTTCCACTCGATCAATTCAACAACATTAGGAAGCAACTGCTTATTACTCCTTTGGAAGATGTTTTCTTTGATATCTGCGGTTCTTAAAACGAATACATTTACTTATTTTATTTTGGCTTTTCAATGGACATCTTTTTCATTAGATTTGACGGGATATCTAATTAAGGGGGAGTTTTTATTAAAAATGGTTATCTTTTTTAAATGACAAAGGGGGAGAGATAAATAAAACTATAACTTAGTATTTATGAAAAACTCCATCAATGAGTTTCATAAATATACTCTTGGCTTTACATTGAAAGTTGCTATATTTCCAAATGAACTGGATTCCATGTTCCATAATTCATTGGGAATAATAAGCACACATTTTATAAACAAGAGGAAAAGCTACATAAGGTAATCTTCAGGTATGAAATTCATATGTTTTATATTTCCTTATTTATATTTTGGAAATGTTTGTCATCTTCAAAAAGGGGGAGATTGTTGGCTAACTGGACATCTATAAATCCCTTTGTTTTGATTATGACAAACATTTCATTCTTATTAATCTAACGAGCTACTTGAGTATGCAGGACTAAGATGGATGGCAAAGCAACTAGGGAAAATCCACAAGCTAAATTGTTTATATTTTCATGCAATGTAATCATTGTTGTAAAAACTTGTACAAATATATAATGTACAAGTACTTAGAATTGCATGTAAATCAAGCGTTAGATTTTCCCTAGCCAAACACCATAGTTAGACATGTCATCCCATTTAATTAGGATCACCTTTGCACACTCACACATATAATTAGTGCCTAAATTGAAACCTTGAAACAGGATCATTCTCGGTCGACAAACTCCTCGACCGAGACACTCTCGGTCGACAAACTTCTCGACCGAGAAAGATCCAAAGTAGCCGTTAGACACAACAGACAAGTTAGTTGGCAGTTGAAGAAAGACGTTGCAAATCACTTGTTCCAGAGAGCCTGTCGGTCGACAAAAGTTCGACCGAGTAGGTGTCTCGGTCGACCATTTGTCGACCGAGATAATCTCTGACAGCAACTGCAGAATAAAGTAATTAGCCATTGTTAAAGCAACAACTTTGTACCTAACGGCTAGTTAAGCACTTAGAAACCCCTAGAAGTTGTCTAGAACGTCCTTAAGCATACTTAGGCCATTCCTATAAATAGGACAAGCCATAGGACACTAGAATTCACTTGTTACATTTGAGAATACACTTGAGCAATCTATTGCAAGCAATTTGAGCACTGTGATCATTTGTCTACATTCTCCTTAGCTCAATTTCGTTTCCTATAGGCTAGATTCTCCTATCCACAGCAATCACAAGTTCACACACTTGGGTAGGAGATCTATATGCTTGATCTAGGCATATCAAGCCTTGGGCTTAAAGGATAAGTTGTAATTTCCTTTTTCTTTCTTGTTCCTTTTTATCTTTTGTACTCTCCTTGCTACTCCTAGGGTTGGAGGCTGCGGATTGGAGAGGGTTGACTTCTCAGGTGGAGAAGGGGACTTCAAGCTACTTCAAGAAGGCTATCGCAAGGGAAGCTACTTCAGAAGGCTGGTGCAACGGGAGTTGGTGCATCTACTTCAAGGGAAGGCTGCTTCAAGGTTGGCGATTACTTCTAGGTGAAGGCTGCTTGAAGGGTTTAGGAAAAGAGATTGTATTTTATGTAAATTCCTTGAGAGGTAATAAAATAAATTTCTTTTCAAATCCCGGTTGGGTAAGCAACCGGGTAGTGGATTGACGGCTATAGTATTTGCTATAGTTGGAACCACTCTAAACCTTGCGTCTCCTTGTCCATTATTTTCATTGTAGTTGTTTGAGTTCAATAATTGTTAAATTATCTATAAAACTCTATTCACCCCCCCTCTAGTAGTTTTCATACTATATGGTTATATTACATCTTTTATTATGCCCTGAGGATTTGATTCGTACCACCAAAATCCAACTAACCACTGCTACGTCAAAATCAGTGCCATATAATATCTATGGAAGAGCCAGAATCCATGATCTCACCACACTCCCAGTCAGTATGATAGATAATAAAGAGACATAACAATCAACTTCCAACAACATCATATAGTCAAGCTAATAACACCTAGTCCGACTTTGGTACAGATCACGTCACTAGTGAATAAGTCACACATGTCCATTTTATATAAAGCATCCCGTAGTTTTACCAATTGTTGCCTTTCACATATCACAATACCTGAGGTATGACCACAATTATACTCCATAACCTTTAATTTTGGATGCAAGGATATACCCTTGACTTACGCCCCCGCATATTTGACAATATGCACTCTGAGTTTCCTGCATGAATTGCTCGTTTCACCATCCAACAAGTTCTAACACTGGAATGGATCTATGGCACATGACATCTACATGATTAGGTTTCAATTGATTAGTTATGCCAATTGGGTATCTTTCAACATCAATCAATTTACAACGTACAAACCAAAAACAAATTCTACAACGATAAGTGTACATTACAATGTTAGAAGATATAAAATGTGTG
Source organism: Alisma plantago-aquatica (assembly GCA_963693085.1). Classification (NCBI taxonomy): domain Eukaryota; kingdom Viridiplantae; phylum Streptophyta; class Magnoliopsida; order Alismatales; family Alismataceae; genus Alisma; species Alisma plantago-aquatica. The sequence continues at coordinate 783,235,429 of OY856413.1, forward strand.
AGTTGTAAACTTGTCACATCAACACATAATACTATCCCACTACCTTGTACCGGGCCAACACCACTATCACAATATCCTGGGACAACCATCCCTCATCACATCACTAGAGGATATCACCTCAAACTAGGAACAAAGCCTCGGCTAGGTCATAAGACCCAATCACATTGTTCTTTCACAATCATCATCTCATCATGCCTCATTAAGGCTCATAACCATCACCCTGTGTTATACAAGTGATTCCATAACAATCACAAACAATGATGTTCATTCAACCTGCAACATTAGGTTTACACAAATAGGAGGGCGAAAGTACTTCATTACATGTCATTCATTCAAGCAAGCTCAAGCAATTATGTCATACAATCGAATTAGGGTTAGGGTTTCTCATAAATAGCCAATTAGGGTTTCCATAGCAACATTCAACATCAAACCTAGACACATCAATTCTCACATTCTTTGAGTGTATTAGGTTAAGCATCCTTACATGTGTAGCGACCATCAAGCCATGCAAAAGTAGTGACCATAAAAGACTCAAACATATGCAGCAACCACATGTTACAACCATGTATAACGACCAAACCACCTTACACATATAGTGACAAAACCCCAAACTTTATCAAGGTGTAATGACCGCTAAGATTAATCACATAACGACCATGCCATATAACCTATTTAATCACATAACAACCATGTGATCTAACATACGTTACTGACCAAACATGGTATGCCTAAGATGATAGAGATTGTTAACCACATAGCCCATTGGAGACCACTAATAATAGGGTACATTAGTGACCACTTACCATAGGGGGCATCAACGAATGCTAACTCAAAACATGTATAACAGTCACAACATCAACCAAATAGTAGCGACCAAAAGAGAGTATGTGGTGTCCATCCATCATAATAAGGGTAGTGACCAAACATAGCGACCATCAACCTGGTCACAACAACCTCAAAGTATCATGGACACATGTTGAACAAATCAACAACATAACATCGAAAAGTTCAAACGTCACCAATGAGAAAATACCAAGAAAGATGAAGATCAAAACCCTAAAAAAAGCATCACAAGGGTAATCATGGAGAACTATTGTGAGAGAGGGAAAACCATGCATCCACCTTCATGTAAAACCAAGCCAAAACATGGTATCAAAACCTACCATCAAGATGCATGTAAGAAACAACAACATTCACCATGACTAAGACTTTGGGTACATGAATTAGGGTTTAAGAGAAAGAGCAATCTATACAATGACACTTCAAAATATTAAACCTTAAAACAAGCAAGAATTAGCCATCAATTTATGATCACGTTTTAGAGATTAAATAGTAGAATGCAAGCAAGATAAATGTGAAATAATAATAGAGGGAAGAGTTATATAACCCACCTTAGATCTAATGGAGGGGTTCCAAACTGAAAGAGAACTCTACGAAGAAAGAAGAAGCTCTAGCTTGATATGCAAACTAGGCCAAACAACCTTCTCCTTCAAGAAGAAATGAAAATCATAGGAAAAAAGGGAAAGAAGGAGAGCAAGCAAAGCTCAAGACAGATCAAGGAGAAGAGTCTTCCAAACTCAACCCTATCACACCATGGTAAACTACAGATTTGGCCAATTTGAGGAGAAAGAAGAATATGAAGATAGGGTAAGGAAAATAAAACAGAAAGGTTAGATCACTTGCACAAACCAAAGGGGAGCAAGGATCACCAAATGATCTCCAAGGATGGTTGTTTCACCCTTAGATCCACAATCAAGAGGGAGAGAGAATCGTCTTCAACCTCAAAACCTTGTTCTCCACCAAGCACCAAAGGGGCCAAAGTTCAAGCAAGAGAGGTGAGAGAGATGATGCAAAGTGTTTTGTTGCATGTAAAGAGGAGGACTTATATACTCAAGGGTTAGAAAGAGAGAAGAGGGGTTAGGTGTCATATAAATCATGCCATGTCTCCATAAAACTCATACATACAACCAATAAGCTATCACATCACCAACACCATCATAACCATTGTTAAAAACTAGGCAAGGTAGCAACCACTTTTGGTCCAAGGGACATGTGGACCTCTAAGCATCAAGATGATCAACCAACCTTAGTGACCAAGATGGATATCAATCACCAAGATCATGGAAACTCATAAAACCATATCTACCATTACAAGGCACATCCAAAAGACAATCATATTGGTCGCTAACTCAAGGTGAAGAGTCAGGTATGATCAACACCATCTAGGGCATCCGAACAACCTAAACATATAAAAGATATTGCCACCTTCAAAAAATGTAAACCAAAGTGCCTCTAAGCTCAAATATCATCAATAAGACAAGAAAACCTATATGTAACATCAAGCATGTGACAAATTGTAAGATAAACCCTCAACATTGGTAAATTACACCTTGGTCCAAACAAGCATACTTATAACATAAATAGCTTAAACATCAACCAAACTAGACCAAACTGAAGAAATAATATTTTTAGATATTATTAAGGTATATACAAAGATTAAATTAAGTATTAAGCATCTTATTAAGACAAACAAGCAAGATTAAGTGCTAAGCTAGGTCATGGGTCTTACATTACTTACACATTTGCATGGACAATGTCTTGTCTTTCCCCTATTTGGTAATCTTAAAAGATTTCCCAAATATTCTTGCACACTTAACAATACTACTTTGATGAAGAGGAAATAAGTTAGTTCCAACCAATCATAAGGGATCTTCATAATGTAAATGGGTTTTCATAGTTTTGTAAGAATAATTTGTTATTATATCTTTTCCTAATTTTCCTCGAGACCATGATATAATGATTGTACAGTCCAATCAATATATAAAGAGAAGTTTTATTTGATTCTCATGTATGTTGTGTGTGTGATTTTTTGGACACTTAGAGACTAGTGCTTAAATCCTTATAACACTATGTATTTGGGAAGTGGGACTAATATTAGGATTGGGGTAAGAATAGGATCCATGACAATTGGTATCAAAGTTAGACATACAACCCCTATGTGATGATTATTTAAAATTTCTAAATATCTAATGGACCCATGAAACCAAAGTCCACACCAACTGGAGTGTCTAGGATTGAGAAAAGGGGTTCTGTCTAATAATCACCTCCTATTTGTCTTACAATGGTGGTTGAGGTTCCCCTCTATACTTGGCCCTAGTGGATAAAAAACTGGACCTAAAGGTTTTCCTTTGAAAACCCTAGAGAGTATTCCAAAATCCCATATCTTCCTTAACTTATACTCTAAACCAACGATTAATTGAAGTAGAGTGACACCTTGTCATCTCTCTCTTCCTTTTCTAAGTGTACTAACTTGATCTATACTCTCTCAATTTTGTGTAACATGAGAAACAACCAAGATTTGAAAAAAAATTGTAAATGTATGGATTAATATAATATTTATGTACTCTTGACTCGACCTACGTGATAAGAGTACTATTACTACAAGGTATCTTGTAGATGCCTTCAAAAACCCATAATTAGGGAACATGACCTTTTGGAAGTAAGAAGGTTGATTTGGAGTAGTGCAAAAAGAACAAAATAGCTGATAAGAAGAAAGAAAATGAGAAGGAAAAGGAAGTTGAAAAGGAAAAGGAAGCTGAAAACAAAAATGAAGATGAGAAGGAAAAGGAAGTTGAGAAGGAATAGGAAGCTGAGAAGAAAGAGAGGATGGATTTAGGAAAAGTACCAAAGAGAGGTAGGGGACATCAAGCAAATATGATGAAGAACCAAAACAGGCCCTTAAATGTGATGTTTGGGAGGAAAATAATCAAACACTCATGGATTCCATGATCAAATTATAAAACCATACAACATCATTAGCTCTTGGAGGAAACTATATCAATAAATGATAACCTACCATGGTTACTAATTTTCTAAAGGCGAACCCAAAATCCTTCTTTGGTGGAGATACAAAAGATGTTTTAGACAAGGAAAATTCGTTGTTAGTTTCCATAAAGAATCTAAGTTGAAGTGTGTAACCAAAATATGGTGGGAGAACTATACCCACTTGCAAAATCACATTCAATTGAACTGGGAAGCTTTTTATCCCATCATTAGTGCTCAATTCATGTTTATCTCTATGTTTAAGGAGAAGATAAAATAGTTCCATGACCTTACTCAAGGTGAATCCTCTGTATTAGAGTACACCCAAACTTTTACCTCTTGGGGCATCATGCCACGAACTTGACTAATGTGAAGAAGTTTGACCATTTCATTGAGGGACTCCATGTGTCTCTACAACATGATGTAGCATCTTCCAAATTTACCGCTTTCTAAGATGCCTTTGATCTGCTCCAAAGATGGAGAAAACCCTGGGGGTTGGACATGTTAAAGAACCATGCATAGCTTACCTAAACTAATAAATGTTGGTCTAGTGAATGCTGAGCATAATAAAAACTATGGGAACAAGAAAAGAGACAACAATTACCTTATGCATCGTCTTCCTTAGATTTATGATGATCTAAGAAAAACCTAGGCCAAAACTAGAAAGAAATCTCAACTATGGAAATAGGCACCTGGACTTCGCTGGTTCCACAATCCATTTTATTACTACTACTAGAAGGAAGGAAACTTCAAGAATAAATCCCCCTACCTATCTCCTTCATGGGATACCAATGAAAGCTAGTTAACAAGCAAGAGGAGAAAAAAGGAAATTAGAAATATATTTATTCAACTCTTTTCACAAATGCGATCTTGAAACTATCACATGTCTGTTTGTGTAATCACCCTATTATTTTAGGATCAATTCATCTATCTATGACTTAGAATCCTTTTGATTTCAAATTCAAATTTGTTATTTCTTGATCGAGCATCTTAATTGTGAATGCAAGTTCTAATATCTATGTCTAAATTAACAATAGAGTGTTATTATATGAGATTCATGGAAGTTTTCCTAATATTAGAATTTTGGGGACAAAATTCCTTTAAGGAGAGTAGGATGTGATGAATTACATTTTGCTACCTTTTTCTCCTAATTACTCCCCCCTAAATTACCTTGATTTTGTCACTATTGGTAATTTCTATGATTGATTATCTATGAAGATCTTTGTGGTGAAAATTCATGTATTGGATCAATTATATGCACCTCATTTCATAAAACTCTAGTTTGAATTGATTCTTGAATAACTGTGTTAATACATTGATCTAATTTTGTTATCATGATTTGAAAGTTAACCTATATGATATAACCCATTTGATAAGTGGATGGTATAAACTTGTAATTAATTAGAGTTTTCCTCTAATGGATATGATTTCACAAATTATTTCACCTTAAAACACCCTAGATACCCTTTTTATTCCATTTGGCCTACCCATTTCCCCTAAACTCCTGCGACTTACTATTGATCTATATGCTTCCAATGAATCAAGCATGTATCCCTCATACTGTGCAACTCACCACCCTAGGCCCATGCACTAAGTGCGGCCTAGGCCCTGACCCAACTACCACTAGATATGGATTTAGATGTGATGGGATCATCTTCTTCCCTACACTGGGAGAAAAAGTGGGGACTATTTCCCTAGTTCTTGTTGTCCCCTTTCCTTGCATCATCTCTCCTCCTCTCTCCCTAATTTCTTTCTTTTCTCTCTCATTAAATTGTACTGAGTGCCCCCTGGTTGGCCCCATACCATGCCTTACCTCACCACCAACCCCTCACAAACCCTAATCCAAGCTATTCAAATTTCCCTAACCCTTACCATCTTAGTCCAATATAAACCTCTGCCCCAAGATCTTTGTGTCCCCACAATTATTTATTGTGATTTCTCTGACCCTGTATCTCTCTCCTTCCCGTCCTACCCTTTTGTTCATGCAAACAACTCCGTTGATCCCCATTGCAGTCCTCACGTGGGTCTGCCCCAACTGGATGACTAACTGCAATCATTGGATCTCATTCAATGGTTGACTGAGGCTAGCAAACGATGACTGCAACACCTCCCTCTCTTCTCCCTCTCTCACAAATGTGCCTAGACAATGAGTGAGCACATGTAACATCCCAGGATTTGAGGCCTCAGATAACATGATCTTAAAAGGAATGATTGGACTACCCATATTACCAAGGTGCACCTCCTTTTCTGGGAACCCATCACTAAGAACTCCATAGTTAAGCGTGCTCATCTTGGAGTAGTACTAGGATGGGTGACCTGTCGAGAAGTTGATCCTGGCATGCACGTGAGTGAGGACAAAGTGTGCAATTAAGGCTAGTGGTGGTCTGTGGGGACAATCATCATTCATGAAACTCTACTGAAGCCTTGGGCAGTGGGCACAGACATTACAAATGGTATCAGAGCCAATTCCCCTCCAGTACGTGGGGCCCACATGAGCATGGCATGCTAGTCTTGAGTCGTGCGGTCCAAGCTTGTAGGAAAGGGTTGTCTATGGTTAATGTAGCCACCCTTGCACTGGTATTCCGTGATCGGGAGCTGGGTGTCCTTGGGCCATTGTGGGTCTGCACTGAAATGGGGAAGAAATTATGAGGCCTTATAGTTGAGCCTTGATGATGACATCAAGAGTCTAAGTGGGGGAGAATGTAACATCCCAGGATTTGAGGCCTCAGATAACATGATATTAAAAGGAATGATTGGACTACCCATATTACCAAGGTGCACCTCCTTTTCTTGGAACCCATCACTAAGAACTCCATAGTTAAGCGTGCTCAGCATGGAGTAGTACTAGGATGGGTGACCTATCGGGAAGTTGATCTTGGCATGCACGTGAGTGAGGAAAAAGCATGCAGTTAAGGCTAGTGGTGGTCTGTGGGGACAATCATCATTCCTGAAACTCTACTGGAGACTTGGGCAGTGGGCCCGGGCATTACATCAGATATCCACGACCAAACCTTTTTCTTATTTTTGGCAGTTCTCCTCTCTTTTCTAGAAGATCCAATATATTACTCAAAACTTCCAAAATTTGTGTCTTTTGATTCCTAACTTGAAACATTACAAGTAAATATGTAAATTATCAAGATAACATGAGGATTTTGATTATTAATGATTTTAGAGGTTGAATCTAATTTCTCTATTAGTAATATACTTAAACATCATCTTTGTGATCATCAATTTTTGACTAATGACTCCATCATGGTGATTATAATTTTGAAACCTAATTTTGACTTAGACTACACTCTTTTGAC